>OX940893.1:4381485-6781485 GCA_954871355.1 Cabera pusaria
GTTGCATGTTTTAGACTTTTATTTATAATATTAAAAATTACTTATTTATAGTAAACACCTAAAAAATTGATCTAGCAAACCTATATTCTGCGCCTTCGGTGCATCGCCTTAACCGTCTCCTTTTATCGTTAGTTAGTAAATATTATTCAATAGGTAATTGAACCGCAGTCTGCGATATTACGAGCGAGTAAATATTACTATCTATTGAATGGAATTGTTGGTTATACATAGTTTGTTATTGTTGATACAAGAGATGCATTCACGGAAGTTTTGATGTTTGCGGTGACGCGGTTTGGCGTTATGAAACATTCTAGAAAAGATCAATGTTTTGGAATATGGTCACAGACGTTGTTATGACAAGTTACTAATATTCCTGCTCAGACATAATTGCACATGCTTAGATTCTTTCGTATTATTATTTTTAATTAGATGCTAAAGCAACACGGCGTGTAAAGTTGGTTCCCCAAGATTTTGATAAACCTACATAAACTCTACAATAGAGCTGAATAGAGCGTGATTTTTCAGTAGTCGGGTTTCAGTTTTGAACTTACTATTTATACTGGTTCCATTGGTATAACTACACGTTGCCGCGGTGGTTCCGTATTTTTATATCCATTCGTATCTAGATATACTAAATATAAAAACGAAACGCCTCAAATTTGCAACTGTAAGTAACTCGCGCGGCACTTGAAGGCGTTCCTACATGTATAATGTTAAAAGATAACCTACATTTTGCAGGGAATATTATCAAGAACCATCTTTCTGTGTGATAGAACAATATTGTTTCTAATGATCAGCCGATTTATTGGCACAATATTGTTTAGATCGTTTACATTAACCTTTAATAAGCTCTATGCCTGTATCCAGCTCTATTCTAGAGTTTAGGTAGGTTAGCTTAGGTTTTAACCAGCTTTAGACGCCGTGTTGCTTGAGCATCTAATTAAAAATAATAATACCAAAGAATTGAAGTATGTGCAATTATGTCTGAGCAGGAATGTTTGTTACTTTGTCATAACATCGTCTGTGACCATATTTCAAAATATTGATATTTTCTAGATTCCCCTCTGGTAAAATATTGTATATACTTATTCCGCTTTAAGTCCATATAGGCTGAATGGACGTAAGACGTAAGTGTAGTATTGGTAAGTAGTTGAAGTGTTTAGTGATTTTCCGCATATAGGTGATTATATGCCGCGCCATTGAGTCAGTGACCAGTTTAGTTCAGCACGCAATTGGCGCATCCTCTCGTAACCGTCTTGTCCCCCAACCGGCGTAGCACGCTCTGTAGGGTCACCATCGGTTATGAGATATTAAATACCCATCGATTGAAAATTCTTTAAAAGTCGACAACATCGTCATCTATTAATATTAATGCGTATAGTATTCCATCAACTGTTGGGCATCACGAAAATAAAAATAAATATTTATTTATTTTTGATGCCGCTTAATCTTCCACTAGTTCAGTAAGCTGTCCATTGTACCATTTGTTAGCTGTACTTGCAATTTATAATAAATAAATTAAGATCGTTTACAAACGAAAAAAAATTGTAAATGCAGAGGTTTTTCATTTTCTGTACTAAAGTTGGAGGTGTTTATCTGCATATCTCTGGAGATTCTTGTTAGATCTCAATATAATTGCAATAGGACCAAACTGGAAGGATACTCTCTCAAACAAAGATAATATATTCAAATCGGTTAAGAAATAAAAAATGGAGTTCTGAGGTAACAAACAAGAAAAACCGGTGAATTGAATACCTCTTTCTTTTTGCGAAGTAAGTTAAAATGTATACGAGGCTGAAATTTGTACTACTGAGTCGTTGGTGGATGTAGGTCTTTAATCGATAAAAGTCTCGAATGTCCGGTAAAAATGAAACAGCTGGCTTAACCTATGTATATGCGACACACTATTCGATTTTAAAATGACGTCTGGAATTAGGTGAGGACTTCATATCATGATGGATGGGCACATGGGATTGACAGTGAAAGTAGCATTAAAATAACTTTAGATAAAGAACACAGAGCAAACGTAGTGTGAGACGCCCTGTGGCAAAGTGGAGCGACGATATACGCAGGGTAGCTGGCAGTGACTGGAAGCAGTGCATCGGGAGAGGCCTATGTCTTTAAGTAGTGGACTGACGTGAAATGAAATGAAATGAAATGAAATGAGTTTATTTCACATGAAATAGAGTAAACAAAGTTGGAAAATCATATTAGACCATCTATTTCGCCATGTAATGGCATGTGAAAGAACTGGGATAATTAACAAATTTTCAGGTTACATTAAAATTATTACTCATATTAAAATTAAAATTATTACTCATATCAATTAAAGTAAAATCTCAAATAAATATTAAATTACAAAATAAATCATCATTGAATTAACGTGTTAATAATTGAGACAATAATAAAAAACAAATAATTTGATGTCAGAATTTAAGATATTATAACTTATATTTTATATTTTGTAAATGTCATTTATAATTCTGTCTCAATCTCGGATTATTCATACATGGTACATGTCATTATTTAATTTTGCAGTTAAAAAGTCATTTGTACAATAAAAAGCTTTGTCTAAAATAAATATTTTAAGCTTTCTTTTAAATAAAGACAGAGGTAATTCACGGATCGAAGATGGTATCTTATTATATACAGTAACGCACATAGCATAACAATTTTTCATAATCAAACTAGTTCTCGCCCCAAGATTCAGAACGAGTCTATCTCCTTTTCTTGTGTTTCGCGTGTAAATGTCTTTTGCTTTGATAAACAATTCAGGATGTTGCCTTACAAACACTCCTATTTCAAAAATGTACATGCCAGTCAAGGTCATAATACCAAAATCTTTAAAATGAGGCTTACATGATTCCCAGGGAGGAATACCTACTATGGCTCGTATACAACGTTTTTGTGACAGAAATGCCCTATGTATGTCTGTCGAGTTTCCCCAAAGAAGCAGGCCGTACCGTAATACTGAACCCACATAACCGTGATAGGCTAGTAATGCTGTCTGCCGACTTGAGTTCCTCCTGAGTCTATTTAAGACGTATACAAATCTATTGACCTTAGTGCAAACTTGACTTATTTGAATTTTCCAGTCACAATATTTATCAAGTGTAATACCTAAGAAAGTGAGATAGCAGATCTAAAGCCGACAGTAAAATAAAATTGATTCTGGAAAATCCCCGACATAAGCCTAAATAATATTGAGGCCTGTCGGGGTCTGTGGCCCCAAAGCACAATGTGCCAACAAACTGTCAAATTCAAACCGTTGGATTCATCGCTGGTCCGTCTATTGAGCTAATAGAAATTGGCAATTGGCCGCTATACTTTAACATTCCTTTAACAAGGATTTATTGCTAGATGTATATGTATAATCATCCCTTCAATTGTAGGACGTAGGCACACTAGCTGGAGTACAATAGGCCTCGCTACTTGATACTTGACATTGACGCAATTGGCACGTGGGAGGGCATTCTATTCACCTAACTGACGTAAAAACATGCGCTAATAAACAACGTGAAATGCACCGTTTACCTCATTTACAAGTTCCTGAAACGGACTCGATTTAAAGAGATAATTTTCTACTGGCAGGCTATTTATGGAGACATGACGGTGATGCGCATGAGCAGCTTGTGTTCCTCGTTAATGTTAAGTCACCGGAAGAAGGTCATTTTAGGAGCTCATTTTATAAAGAGCCGGTCGAATGTATCAGACTTCCGTGAATTTCGCTCCCTTTGAGAAGAGAATTGAGATTGTCATATATAATTTGAAAATGGTTCGATGATTCGTAAGAATTTCTGCTTATTATTTGCCATTGTGCCCGCTAAGAAGAAGATACCACAGAGTACTTTTACATATAGGGTAGAATATAGGTACGTTGTCTTCACCAAAATTATAGTCGTGGAAATCAAATTATTAATGAAAAGGTATAAAAAGTAAGTTCAAAAACTAAAACCCAACTATTAATATGTCGCGCTCTAATTTTAGAAATTATTTCCAACTATCGGGTTAAGAGACCCTAACCCTCGGCATGGTGGTAAGACACTATGTAGTGTCCGCCTGGCCACCTCCAAGTTAGACAATCTGTCGTCAAACATCTCATGAGTTCCGGCAGCTGTCCATGAGAGCCAGTTCTCATTTTAGGCCTAGCGTGCTACCATTCTCGACCGCATCAACTTACCAATAGGTGAGATAGTAGTCAATATATAGCCTATAGATACGATATAAAAATAAAATAAAGAAACGTCTTACAACTTTTTGTCGGTCTTGTGCCGACGTGGAGGGGTAACGAAAATCTCATCATCAGTTTCTGTAGTTTAGTAGTTAGTGAGGTGTCATTGTGCAGGTCATCACTGTATTGCCACAACATTGCTAACTAACTCTCCTCCTTTGTTCTCCGTTACCATATTACTGGGGTGACTTGTACTATTCATTATTCTGTGCTGTGGTCGTGACCTCCTGTACCAATCAGTCGAGGTTTCACGATTGCGTTCCAGTTAGCTCTAGTTTATACTTAATCCTAATATAATATTATAAATGTAGAAGGTTGTATTCGGATGATTATTCAACAACTAGTGGATACCCGGAGTGAGCGATAATAATAATTATACACTAAAATAATATATATGACCAATTGCGCCGAATGCATTGTTTTAATTGTATTAAAACATCTTTGCACTATTGCCTTTCTAATGAAACCGGTTTGGGGTACATTGGTTGGATCTTGGATGGTTTCAAAGTCTATAAAGGACATAGGTGGAAACATTCTTTGTGTTTTATATATTAGATAGAAAATTATGCATATTATAGCATACATTTTTATAAGTTTTTTTGAAGTGAAAACTTCTTTAGCGGGTTGTGTACTTTTTGGGATGGGTAAAACATGTTAAACTCGCGTCTGGAGACGTGACCTGATCGAAAAGTCGTAAGACAGAGGGAGAGTAAGACCAAATGCACAACGTTAATGTTCAAGTTTTCACTTCTGCTGGCACTCCCGGAATGCAACCCGTTGTTTATTTAACGCGGGCGACGCCGCGATACACAGTTTGTACAAAAATAATTAAATAGACGTCATAATATAATAAGTGATGCCGTGTTCAGTTTGGTACGCAACTCTCCCAGCCATCGTATATCCTGATCCTGAACAGTTCATTGAACTTAAGTTTGGAACTAAACCACATACCGCGGCCAACGATACATACATGGATGTTAGATTTTGTACCATTACCTCGGCATAGTCTGATCAAGTCCAAGAGGACTAGGTTGGTGTTAAAAACATGGATTTCAACATTATTATCTCTTCTTCTTCAACACACCAACTATTAAACTCAACATTTTAGACCAAAGTATTAAGAGCAAACGCGGGGTGCACTTTTCATACAAATGTATTCCCCCGTTTCCTCCCTGGAAAATGCTTCTAGAGCAAAATTTGTTTCTACAAAAAATCAAAGTCTGCTGTAGCTATGCCCGTACCCTTTGCTTTTTTTGACCAACCAATTGCAAATAGAAATATGACCCTTCAAAAATCTTAAAGTTGATATTAGAAGGCTTTCTTTTTGTTATTGGTTGGTAAAATACTAGCTGTGCCCCGCGGTTTTACCGGCGTAGAAATCTTTTTCGTGGAAATATCGGGATAAAAAACACCCTATGTAATCAGGGTCTAGGCTATCTACATACCAAATTTAAGCTCAATCGGTTGAGTAGTTTTAGCGTTAAGACGTAGCAAACATACTAACACAATCTCAAACTATCGCCTTTCTAATGTTAGTAGGATTAGTTGTTTTTTTTGCACGACAGACACGCACATGTCCACTATTTTACCTTTGTTAAATTACTATGTAATCTAAGATGTACGCTTGTCTAAATGATACCGGTTCACTCGTGATTTTAAAAACTTTAATTAAAGGCAGTTATGGGGAATCAGAGAACAAACAAAGGAATGAATCGTTTGAGACTAATTCACCAAGGCATTGAACTTACAGGGATTTGTACATTCTCGTATCATG
The DNA here is from genome assembly GCA_954871355.1 of Cabera pusaria. Classification (NCBI taxonomy): domain Eukaryota; kingdom Metazoa; phylum Arthropoda; class Insecta; order Lepidoptera; family Geometridae; genus Cabera; species Cabera pusaria. The sequence continues at coordinate 4,387,491 of OX940893.1, forward strand.
GTTTATTGGACCTCATCGATTCTAATCCCGTCGATACGATGAGGTTTTGGATTGTATATGTATAACAATGATTTACAAAGGTATAAGGTAAAGGGTTATATTACTTTTTCAAGGGTAAAAAAGTAATACTACAGGGGTGCTTTGCCACATTTACTACTTTTTATTTCATTAACTTTTCCATACAAATGTATCCCCCCGTTTCCTGCCTGGAAAATGCTTCTAGAGAAAAATTTGTTTTACAAAAAATCAAGGTCTGCTGTATCTGCTTACCATTTAGCTATTATTTTCTTTTTTTGACCAACCAACTGCAAATAGAAATTTGACCCTTCAAAAATCTTAAAGAGAAGATTAGAATGCAAATACTTTTTTTTGCAATTGGTTGGTCAAAAAAAAGCAAATGATAGTCGCTATAGCAGACCTTGATTTTTCGTAGAAACACATTTTGCTCTAGAAGCATTTTCCAGGGAGGAAACGGGGGAATCCATTTGTATGAAAAAGTGCACCCCGCGTTTCCTATTAATATATCAATATACCCACATAACAGGGATATACCTCAGATATTTATATCTACTGTGATTGACAACGTAGGTAATCGATCATTTTATGGTTATTGACTATCGCGCTTCGTAAAAGTATTTTTTGTTATTAATCCTTATTTAATGCTTATCTTGACATAGTCACACACTTTGATTAAGTAGGAAGTGCTATTGACATGATAAATAATACTAATAAATATGTTAATTGCCTTTTACAAAATATTCTCAAAATCAAATATTAGTTCAAATCAAATCAAATCATTTTTTCAGTATTTAGGCAGTATTAATATACGCACATATACACGTCAAAATCATAATCCATTATCAAGTAAACATAGCAAAAGCAGAATTTAACGCATTGAATTAAAAAAAAAAAACTAAAAGAAATGAACCATTCAGCCGTCATCCAATCGTTGACGTCAGAACATTAAAAAAATATTAAAGTAGGGTTGCCAACCATACACGTATGTGTTTTAGTACTTTAGTTACGTTATTGGATAATTTTATAATCATTAATAGCAATCTATCTTTGTGAAAGAAAGGTGCCTGAAATAGGTTTAGTAAAAGCTGTAGTCAGGTCACCAGTGCCATCCCGCCGATTTTGCTAATATCAACATCATTTCATTGACATCATTGCTAATATTATAAATGTGATAATCAATTCGTTTGTTTGTTTTCAAGCATATACCTTAATGATCCTGATCAATCTGAAATGTTTGATAGATAGATGGCTTTTTTTTTACTGATAGATTAGCATTCAACCACTATCCTGTGCCTTTAAGGTACGGCCACACCGCGGCGTCCTGCGATCTGCAGGCGCGATCTCAGTACTTTTCAATTGTTTTCTGATCGCGTTTGGTGTGAAAAAGTCGGTACAAATACTACTGCGCTATCTAATCGCCGCCTAGATCTCGTACACAGGACGCTGCGGTGTGTCCGTACCTTTAGTGTGCCATAGGTGAGACCTACGTCCAACAGTGGACAGAGATAGGCTGATGATGAACCTATATGCTAGGAATATAGGATATGTTCTTATGCAGATAAATAGTAGGGATAAAGTAGAATCTGAATGTGACTTACCAATGAGGTCCAGCAGGATTTAGCTGGGTCTTCGGGGAAGAGGAAGATGTCGAGCAGTGCCCAGGATCCTCGCCACACGAACACCACCAGAGAGCCAACCACACCCACTGAGAATATGCAGTCCAGGATGTATAACACCGTCTCTCGGCTGTTCTGTAACCAAACAAATTGTTATTACAACATACGTTCTTATTATTCGATTTGAGTTGGAGACGAAAGTTACACCATTTTTTTTCTATCTGATAACTTTTGACCACTATCTCGCCTGCTGGTAAGCAATGATGTGGTCGAAGATAGTGACCACGCTAGGCCTAGGAATAGTCTGACTATCAAGGGCTGTAAACACCGTAATCGGCGTACAAGGCGGCAGGTTTTCTTCTTCAGGGTGATAAGCTAATTCTTTTTCGTAGAAAGTTAAGCGGGACATCGATATAATGCTCCTGCCACTTATGGACGAATACCCATGAGCGCACATAGGAAATTCCAGTGGTGCATGGCGCTAGGATTTGATAAGGTGACCACCCGGTTAGAAGTCACAACCGCCAGCCAGCTTGCGTATATCATCGCTCCATTTAGCAGTAGGGCGTCCCACATTTTTAGTGTTGTAGTAGTAAGACTTCTGCTAGTCCGCCTGGGGCGGTACCACCACTTTGTCAATAAATGTTGAGCCGTGAAATCGGAAAGTTTTTCGGTTGAAATGGCAAGGTGTCCAGTGAAATTACAGGGCATGTAAGACTCAACATCTTTATGTCTCAAGTTACTGTTACCTTTACCGTTACCACTGTGCCTGTGCACAGTGCAGTGACATGCAAAACTCTGGACTGCCAGAATTTTGCATGCCGCTGTATCTGTAATAGGTAGACATCATCGCTTACCATCAGGCAAACGTCGTGCATGTGCTGTTACCTTTTACTATTAAAAAAAAACACTACATTTGTCGAGGTGCAGTCGGCACTCCAGAACACGTCTACCCCAAAGTTTATCGGTTCTACGACAGATGTGCCCAGCCCATTGCCACTAAAGCATGCTGATCCTATGGACTTATGGCAATAACTTTGGTGGATGACCTCATTTCGAATTCAAGGGAAAGCTAGTAGCAATCTAATCACGTCTCGCATGGAGGTAGGATACTGTCTAGTGTCCGCATGGCCAGCTACCTCTCTCAAAATTTGAAAATCTGTCGCCTAACACTAGAGCACTAGTCTCCATTCTAGCCCTAACGTTCCTACTCTATCTTCTGTCACACCATCATTTTAATGGCACTAGCCGATATGCAAATACATACTATGAAAAAATATAACTTTCAAGATCTCTAAAACGCAGTGGCAGTACAAATACACAGGCTAAAATAAATAATAAATAATACATACAAAAATTTAAATTTGTAACCACCCCCGATAATTTGTTCATTGCGACCATTCCAATGAGCCTGAACACGGCGTCCCAGAGTGGCGGGTAAGTAGTGTGCAGAAGCGCCATTTAGATTTTTTGATGCCTGCGGTCAAAGGTCTACGGAAGTTGTTATCGAAGTCTCATCAACTAAAAAGACCTGATAATATTTAAACGGCTTAACGGATTTCCATAAATCAAAGCTAAGAATACTTTCGATGAAGACACCTATCAAACAAAAAAACTAAATCAAAATCTGTCCATCCGTTTGGGCGCTACGATGCCACACACGCACACACACACACACACACACACACACACACACACACACACACACACACACACAGAGAGAGACAGACAGAAATACACGTCAAACTCATAACAACCCTTTTTTACCCCCTAACTTTCCTTTTTTAACCCCCTTTCTTTTAACCCCCTACGCAAAAAGTTGCGTAGGGGGTTAAAAATAAACTTTTAAAAATGAAAGCATGTTTATAGGTTGTCGTAAAGCTTCAGTAAACTTTTTTACAAACTTCGTCCCAAAATTGCAAAATTTAATTGTTTAATATATTTATTTAAAATAGTTAAGTCATTAATTATCCGTCACTAGGGGTCTTCCCGGTGCTTTTCCCTATCGGCTAGCGCTAGATATTTATGACTACAAAGAACTGATTCATGATTATAATCCTTGGATTGTAAGAATTACTGTATGATTTAATCATTCATCAATCATTTAAGTTATCTAATATAAGACGTTTGACACGTTTCCACGTTGACTTTGAGAGATAAACAGGTATTAAATGACACAGAGGCGCATTAAATAAAAAATATCGTGTACAAATGACACCATTTTTAATTACATTTATGCTGTGGCTTCCGGTATACCTACCGGGGAAGTACAACCCATTTTATTTTTTATTACAACAATGGTATTTTTGCCAGTTTTGGCGTTTATGTTTATATCTCTGAATAACCTAATGGCGATCGAAATGTCGTGAGTTCGATCCCAACCCATTTCACTATTGACGTGAACCCACTCCAGACACAAGCTTAGTTAGCTTAGTTGGAGGGGTAAGAGTACTAACAAGACTACTAGTAATGTGCAATCCACATTTGGTTGACGTCAATAGTGCACTGGGTGGGAATCAAACCACGACCTCTCGATCGCCAGTCCGACACTTTATCCATTGGGCTATTGCTGCTTTTAATTAATGTCTCCCACGACCAAAGAGCTGGCGCTTACCTCGGGCGACGCATTAGTTTCGCCATTCAAAGAGGTAATGTCGCCAGATTTTTGGGTACTCTACCAGCAGAAAACGACCTAAATTCAATTTTTTACCGACTTCCAAAAAAAAGGAAGGTAGTATGTTCATCTGTATGTATTTTTCTTTACTTTGTCGCTTTTATTTGAATTATTAGTCAAAGTTAATATTTTAGTTTTATTAAGTTAACTATAAAAGTATTACTATTCTTCATCATCATCATTAACAGCCAGTATTCGTCTACTGCTGGACACAGGCCTATCCTATGGCACGCCACTGAGCTCGATCTTCAGCTATTTGTTTCTAACCGCTGCCAGCTAGCTTGCATATATTACTGTTATTCTTGAGTAATTCAATTACTTATTTTAAAATCCTACATCAGCTTTGAATTTTCACCCATGACAATTCGAATTAATAAATAACGAAAATCGCTGACGACAGTGCTGTTGGGACAGGTTTGATTACAGCTTTTTGCTCGATGCCGAGAAGATGACTGAAGCACTGATTTTCAGCTCAAATCTATAGTGACGTACGTTAAAAGTAAACACATGACCGTTGTATAAAATGATAATATTATAATATTCAGAAAGGTAATCTTCTAATACTATAAGAATCTTTGTCCTGACATACTGACTGACTGACTGACTGACTGACAGACAACGCACAGCCTAAACCGCTGGTCGTAGAGACTTGAAATTTGGAGAGTATTTTTGTCTTAGTACGTAAAGGTGTGCTAAGAAAGGATTTTCCAAAATTCGCCCTTTTAGGGGATGAAATGGGGGTTCAAAGTTAGTATGGAGAAACAAAATTAGATAGTTTTTCCTGTTCGAAACTTCACACAAGTTCTTTTAAAAATAAATAAGTAAAAACGTGTTTCAGACTTTTTCGAAATGCCACCCCTAAAACGGTGAAGTGGGGTAACAAAGTTTGAAAATCAATATTGTTTCGGATTGCGCTGAAATTTGGCATGCAAATAGTTATTATAACGTAGGTATCCGCTAAGAAAAGATTTTGTATTTACTTCGTTGTTTTACAAAATAAATGTTTTAAGTAAATAAAAGAAGTCTTTAACGCGGGCGAAGCCGCGGGGCACTTCTAGTATTATAATATACGATATTCATATACAATAATTATGTAGAATAGTAAGTATAGAAAATATAATAAATACATAAAACTTAATTCTACTTTAAAAACAATATTAATAACTATATGAGAGACTGAAATACATTAACTTACGGGGTAAATAAGTCTAACGATGCGAGTGAGACTACGAATAAATAAAACATATTCGTAGGAGTGAGGTAAGAAATAGTTTTGGTCAAAGTTTTGGTAGACTTGAGCTACGAAAGCTACGAGCGCTACGAGCGATTATGTGCTACGATGTATAACGATTATGTGCTACGATGTAAAACGATTATTGTCTCCGCTCTTTAGTGTAAAGGAAACGTAGTTTAAGATTTCACAGTTTTTTGACAAAAAATTGTCCGAAGTAATAAAATGTCCCCTAAATTTTATTACTTCAGACAATTTTTTGTTGTGGTTATATTTAATAGTACGGTTGGCAACCCTACATTCATAAGGAATGCACAGTTTTCAATGGTTTATAACTTTAATTTATATAATTTAAACCGTTAAACTATCTTAAGCTATATTTAATTTACAATAACTAATTGATTAATCGATTTGATACATTGAGTAATTTTTTATATGTATGAGATTTCATATATTTGATACTGTTCATATATTTTTTGCAAGATGTATTAAGGTACGGACACACCGCAGCGTCCTGCGTGCGTGATCTAGGTGGCGATCAGATAGCGCACTAGTATTTGTACCGACTGGTTCACACTAAACGCGATCAGAAAACAATTGAAAAGTACTAAAATCGCAGGACGCCGCGGTGTGGCCGTACCTTTAAAGAAGTAATAGTAATATAGGTAATGAATGAATATCTCAAGCCATACATACAAGTAATACCTTATTAATAGCATACATGTGACAATAGAAATAAAGAGCAATAAAGATATGGATGGTCTGTAAATATAAAGCGCAAGATAATAATATAATAACGTGGTGAGCTAACATAATATGTGACGCAAAAGGGGTAAAACCATCCAAGTGCATTTCCATATTTATTATGCAATGTATTGTGTGTAGAGGCCGACCTAGGCGAACGCATCACGACCAGATCGGAGACGTTTTAAAGAAAGACGAAGTTAAAAGTACATATAACCGGCGAGCATGTATGAAGGCGCTCATAAAACTGGAAGAAGCGAAGGAGGTATGTCAGGATCGTAGCATGTGGAAAGAAGTAGTCTCTGCCTACCCCAACGGGAAAAAGGCGTGACTGTATGTATGTATGTAAGAAGGATTAGGTTATACTATAGTAAGAACTTACCATAGGTGAGGTCTATGTCCAGCAGTGGACAGAGATAGGCTGATGATGATGTAGAGCTAACCTTTTAAATATGTGTAACTAAAATGTATTAACTGGCTGCGCTCTGCTGCTTTGCCCGCGTTAAAAAGTATTATAATATGCCCTATTCTACTGCATTGGCTATTTGTGTGCAAAATTTGTTTGCGGTTGGTGCAATAAACGTGTCCATGGATTGATCGGCAAAGTTAAGTTTGTCCTATAACCTAGTTGTTTGTACAGAACCCTCGGTGCACGAGTCCTGAATTTTGAGACCTTAATTGTTTATAATTAAGATAGTTTCAAAACTAAAACAACTTCTATGGCCCGCGCGTCAATTTCGGTAGCAAGTTTGAGACGTTTATCGTCATATCTCTGGAGATACTTATTAGAACTCAATGAAATTACCTCAAAAACGTACCCTACCGATTACAAAAAGAACCATTCGAATCGGTTCACAAATGACAGGGTAATCGCGTAAAATACACAAAAAAAAAAAAAAAACATACAGACGAATTGAGGACCTCCTTCCTTTTGGGAAGACGGTTGAGAATGGACAATGATGGCAGTAGATTTATATAGATTATATATTGTGAGGTTATAAAGTTTTTAGATTATAAGCGAATCTGAAGAACATGAAACATTACAAAATTCTAAAACATAAATGATGTTTTAGAATGTTGTACCTAAATGTACCTTTGGATAATCCCCCTTCTTTTCATACATGATCGGGCTTCATAATTATGGTCTAAATTAAAAACTTAAATGGACCCCTCCATTTAAGGTTTCCTAATAATCCATTTAGGGTCTCGTCTCCCCCATGAATGATCCGCTAAAACGTACTTGGGCGAGTAGGTAGAGCTACTTTAAGAATAATGTAAATTTGGTCTTCTCAGGCAAAGCTACACAAGATCTGTTTATGTTAAAGCAAGTTCACTACCAAATAAAATATATTATTAATATTAACGCTTTGTTTTGAAATTTCTTGCTTTAAATTGGGGTTTTCTGACGGCATTTAAGTAAAAATATGTTTCGTGGTAGTAATGGGAATGAGAAATAGAGATAAATAGAGTCTAAAATGTTGCTAACCAAGAAAGGAAAATACTTGAATAATACTTAGTGACATATAATTTTGGTCCAAATGCTTTTAAATAGGTAACTCTCATTTTATCGAGACAGAACGTATGAGTGAGTGGATTTCATTATAAGGCCAGTGGAGGCTACACCATCATCGTCCAGAATGCGGCACAACCACAATACGAGCAAGAAGAATAATGTTCAACTAACCACCCTGAACATGGTCGGCACGTCGAAGTAGTCGGGCGGCGAGTCGACGGCAACGGCGAACGGCGCCGCGCAGATGTTTCTCGCCGCCCGCAGCGCAGCCAGCGACAGCGTTGCTGCCGCAGTCGTGGAGATCAGCGTTCGAGCGCTGTCTCCCGTGCACTCGTTCAGCAGGTTCCACACGCCACGCCATGCCGCCACGCAAGCGACCCCCGCCACGCTCGTATACATCCGAGACACCACAAAGTACGTGAGCCGGCTGCGGTCCGGGCACAGAGACGACGATAACCACGATTGGAACACGCACAGCAACAGGTTGAGGAGCAGGCCTAGCGCGGCGCAAACGGCGGCGCTGCTCACCGGGTCTTCGGGGAGCACGTACAGGTCCAGGAGCGTCCATGTGGACTTCCAGTAGGCGACGACGGCGGGAGCGACCACCACTGATGCGAACAGAGCGTCTGCGCACTCTAAGAGCGCGGAGTAGGCGCGCGAGCCGCCCGCGAGCGTGTCGGCGAGGCCGGCGGTGCTGCCGCGCATGACTGCTGACTGACCCACGACTGCGCCGCGCGGCTCCTAATTACATTATCGCCGCGTCCCGCGCAATCACCTCGTCACCGCGAGCCGCGAGCCCGCGCTCCCGTATCGCACAGATTTACCTTTGGATTTCACTAGATCGCTTTTGTTGCACGAAACTAGATAACGGAGGAATGCGCTTGCACGTGCTAACGGATTCTATTTTGTTGCAGAATGGCGTGGGGGTTTCCCTGGCGGGGTGCTGGAGATTGTAGGTAGGCTATGCAATTTTATCATGATTTAGCCGAAATAAAGATGACACTAGCTCAGGGTAAGTCCCCACACAGTCAATAGTTCGATAACGATATTCGATAATCTGATGATTGTGTCCTTGCTTATATGAAGGTAAGAGATATATTTTAAACGACCGATTTACTTTTAGGGTAGAGTGATACAGTTTTTGTGAAGATTAAGTAAAAGCCAAGATATGTGTTTGTTCTAGGTGTATGTAAGAAGATATAAGACGATTGTGTACTTATTTGACCAGAACAGTCGTAGTTACGGTCTATCAAAGTGTTTACAATATAATGTAGGTATGGTACAAAGAGGGCACGTGGAGGGCCCGAAGTGACCTCCACAGTAATAATGGTCAGCGAAGGGCCGTGGGCCGGGAACGAGCCGCTTCCTTCCTATAGCCAGTGCCGGATTAACCATGTCGGGGCCCCTAGGCAATGCACGTCTCAGGGCCCTTTCGTCCTATTCTGGGTCCCTATTTTAAACTATCTGTCTACTAAATTTCTTTAAAATCCTTTCTGCCACTTTATTAATAACTAGCAGCCAGCCCCGGTTTCGCACGGGTGAAATTGATACATAATGATAGACGGCCTGTAGACGTAAAAGATAGTTACTTACCTTGACTTCTGACCCGACGGTGGCCGGTTATTATCCTAGCTATATACCAATTGATTTTTTCAAGTTTTTATGTGCATTCACGAATCATGGGTGTTTGAACACAGGTAGTGGGATCATTAAATCGATGTTCTGCCTCACTTGCTACCAAAAAGTAGCTTACCACCATTAGTGAAAAAATCTGCCGCCATAATCTTACAGTGTTCCGGCAGCACAGCGACCGGGAGTCTTTTCAATCTAGGCCTAGCGTGTTCGCCATCCTTTACCATCATTATCTATACCAAAGTCATAAAAATGCGAAAGTTAGTTTAGTTTGTATATTTGTAGTTTGGAACTTCTTCACGGTGAAACGGCTGGACAGAGGCTGGATTTAGCAGAAATTTTGGACAGGGATAGGCAGTACTTATTAAGGAATAAGACCATATGATACTTTAAAACGCGGGCGAAGCCGCGAGACTCAGCTAGTTTTATATGATAGATCAAACTATATTGACATCAAATTTATTTATATAGGTTGGGATCTACAGAAATAGCTAAGCTAATAATGTTTACTGTGGTCTATTCTGTGGTTTCACTGGAAATATTTTATTATTTTTCGAGACACATAATTTTCAATCTGTGATATCTTTTAAATTATTGATTTAAATTATATACTATAAAGCACAATTTTAATCTATAATATGTGACTAAGTTAATTAACGTAATTATGTTGATAAGAATTAATACAGTATTGTAGAAAATAGACTTGGAAGTTATGTATTTTTTTTTATTTAAACATTTTAAGATTAAAATGGTTACTGTGAGTCAACCTTAAGAGATAGACATATGTTATAACGGATTTATTATAGGTTTTATTAATTTCTATAAATATTATTACGTAGACACATTTCTTATATATATTTCCGTTTAGGCAGCATCGCGTAAAAACGTGTTTACTCGACCGTTTTATTGTCGACTCAGGTTGCAAAATAGGTCTCCGCGAGTGTACCTATGATTTTAATAGTATAATATATACCTTATGTTTATTCATGAAGTTCATTCTACATATTAGTGAAATAATTTTTAAAATCGGTCCAGTAGTTTCTGAGCCAAATCAATACAAACATCCATACAAAAATACAAATGTAATATTAAATAAATATATATTCTAAATAATATATTATATATATATCATAAATATTCTAAGTGGTGCTCAGTTGATAACCGTGGTCGTATGGTACTTTGCAGAGTGTATTGTTTTGTTACGGTTATACAGCCACGACGGACGGACATACGACCACAGCTATCCTCTGAGCACCACTAAGAATATTTATGAAATACAATAAAATACTTATAAAAAGTATGTTATTTATATGTCGACGCAAGGAACCTAACGTTTAGTTTTTAAATACATTCGTCTCTTAACTAGTTCTTAAGATTGTATTCAAAATATTCAAGTTACATTTTGGAATTAATTATCAACTAAACTCTATGAACAATTGCTTTGTTTGTCAATAATCACATATTTTTAGAGATGGTTAATAAGTTAAGAACGGAAAATAATTACCGAAGGCAAACCGCAAAAAGCTTACTTTAACTAGATGTAAATTCCTGTTTTTATTTATTAAGATTTTTACTTATGCTTCCAGATTTTTACCGTATGATTAATTTTAAATAGTTTTGTTTTGAACATGAGATTGTTTATCAACGATTGTTTATCTAGCGATTTGAAATAGTGGCGGCGAATAAATCTAATGATTATTAAAATTGAGCTATAAAATTAAAATAGGAATTTACAAATAGGTATCCGAGATTTAAAAAAATGATTAGGTGATTTTAATATTTAAAAGTGTTTTGATTGTGCTAAGCTATTTAAGCCGTTGAAAACATGGCAGCGATTCATTCTTGCTTGAGCTTCGGTGCAAGCAAGTTGCCTCTCTTACTTAAAAAGCCCTGTTAGTTTAGATTAGCAATATTTTTAGATTGCATAATTTTAGTTTAGTTCAACAACTTGTAAAATTAATGAAATAGAGGTTTTTGTTGAAGAAAGTGTTTTCATTGTTTGCGATGAGCGAACCTAGTGATGGAAATGGTGACGTCAGCACTGCTGACGTCACTCTTTCTAAAAACTCTGCTGGTCAGGACACTCCGTTATCAGAAGTGGGATCACAACCCACTTCTGCTCGATCATCTGATGCAAATGTTAACGCTTCTGTTAGCGGGGTACCAGCGGAGTTTTTCACGCAAATGTTGCAAATGATGAAACACATGTCGGATCGTATCACGGCACAGCCTGAACCTAAGGTTAAAATTAACGACGTATTTTTGCCGTCTTACGATCCCGACGGAGAAATAGAAGTTAGAGAGTGGTGTCAACATGTGACTAAAGCTATGGAAACCTATAACCTGAGCGACTACGAGATTCGTATGAAAGCGGGTAGTTTACTTAAAGGTCGCGCAAGGTTGTGGGTTGATAACTGGCTGGTCACCACCAATACGTGGCAGGAACTGCGTGATGTTTTAATAACAACTTTTGAACCGGAGAATAGATATTCACGCGATATTGTACGCTTTCGGGAACATACGTATGATAACACTAAGGACATCGCGCAGTTTTTATCACAAGCCTGGGTAATGTGGCGACGGATCACTAAGGATAAATTATCAAATGATGATGCAGTTGAGGCAGTCATTGGATGTATTGGAGACGAACGCTTGAGAATCGAACTGTTGAATGCCAGGGCATCTTCTGTACCCGAATTAATTTCGGTCCATACGGTGTGTTAAACGTCCTATTGCTGGAACACCAAGTGGGCCGCCGGGCTCTGCCAAGCGACCTCGTTTCTCCTATAAATCCTCGCTCTTTTGCCAAGTTTGCAAAAAGCCTGGTCACGATGCACGTGACTGCCGTTATCGCGATAAGCCTAACCACACTCAACTGCGTCATCCGGAACCTAATGCCGCTCCATCGAATGTAAATAAGCCAACGTGCACCTTCTGCTCAAGGGTAGGTCATACATATGAGTCATGCTACAAAAGAGAACGCGCTGTGGTTTCAAATATTAATTGCGTAGGTTTACCTAAAATGAACTCAACGCCAGTTACAATCGGTAATATGAAACTGAAGGCGATGTTTGATAGCCGAATGCTCCGTGATACGTGAGTCTCTGGCAGTGAAACTCCCTGGCAAGCGGATCGATGAAGTTAATTATTTGAAAGGCATTGGACAGTTTACAGTGGTCTCACTGTCTACGCTGACTACAATTTGTGTTGTCGATAACTCACGAGTAGAACTTGCATTCCATGTGGTCCCAGATTACGAGCTGTCTTCAGACATCTTTATTGGAATGAATCTTATCGAGAACACAAATCTAAGCGTGGTGGTAAACTCACAGGGAACTAGGCTAGTCCACCAACCCACGGTCTACCACATGCGATCTCAAAACGAAAAATTCGATAACATTGACTGTGACTTGACTAACGAGGATCAAATCAACGAATTAAACATTTTGCTCAATAAATATGAGCAGATTTTTATTCGTGGTTACCCTCATACGCGTGTCAACACGGGTAAGCTCGAAATACGTCTCAAAGACCCAAACAAGTGTGTCAAGCGCAGACCATATCGATTGAGTCCGGTAAAGCGGGAAAAGGTACGTGTAATTGTCAATGAATTACTTGAGCAAAATATTATTCGTGAAAGCAAATCTCCTTTTTCTAGCCCAATAATATTAGTCAAAAAGAAAAATGGACAAGATCGCATGTGCGTCGATTATCGGGAACTAAACAGAAATACTCTGAGAGACCACTACCCATTGCCGATAATATCCGATCAAATAGATCAACTCGCGGGAGGTATTTTCTTTTCTACATTTGATATGGCGGCAGGGTTCCATCAAATACCCATAGAGGAGAGCTCTGTTGAGAAGACTGCATTTGTCACACCTGATGGTTTATTCGAATTTTTGGCCATGCCATTTGGTTTGAGTAACGCGTGTTCGGTATATCAGAGGTGTATAAACAAGGTTTTGGCACACCTAATATCTTCAACAGATCAGGTGTGTCAGGTCTATGTTGATGATGTTCTGTCAAAATGCAAAGATTTTGCAGAAGGAATGTCTCACATAGAGCGAATATTGATGGCTTTACGAGACGCGGGTTTTTCAATAAATATTGACAAGACTGCCTTCTTTAAACGTTCCATCGAGTATTTGGGCAACATAATATCGGATGGACATGTAAGTCCAAGCCCAAGGAAAGTGGAAGCTTTAACGAAGGCTCCAGTCCCAAAAACCGCAAAACAAGTTAGGCAGTTCAATGGCCTCGCTGGGTTTTTTCGACGTTTCATTCCCAACTTCTCGTCCAAAATGGTACCGCTCTATGAGCTAACAAAGAAAAATGCGACATGGGAATGGAACGAGAGACACGACGAGGCCCGAAATCATATTATAAAACATTTGTGTACTGCGCCTACACTAGTTCTATTTCAGGAAAACGCTCCCATAGAACTGTACACGGACGCGAGCAGTCTCGGCTACGGGGCCGTACTGATCCAGCTCATCGGGAATCGCCAGCATCCAGTCGCATACATGAGCCAGCGCACCCCGGACGCAGAGAGTCGTTACCATTCTTACGAGCTCGAAACTTTGGCAGTGGTGAGGGCTATTAAACATTTTCGGCACTACCTATACAGCCGCAAATTCACAGTTATAACAGACTGTAACGCCATGAAGGCGTCCAAGCATAAGAAGGACCTGCTTCCTGGAATCCACAGATGGTGGGCCTTCTTGCAGAACTACGATTTCGAGGTGGAATACAGAAAAAGTGAGAGACTCCAACATGCAGACTACTTTAGCAGAAACCCGTCCAACGAATTATTGGTCAACCTATTAACCAGAGACTGCGACTGGTTAAAAATAGAACAGCGACGCGACTATGCACTACGTCCGTTAATAGACAGCATGTCAAGCAACAGTCCAACCGAAGGTTACGTGCTGGAAGGAGGCGTACTCATGAAGGAGGTTACAGACCCAGTACTTGGTATGTACAAATCTATAGTCGTTCCAAGGTCCTTCCAATGGAGTCTCATAAACTCCTACCACACTGCGCTTCAACATCCTGGCTGGGAGAAAACTTTACAAAAGCTAAGATAAACTTACTGGTTCGACAGAATGAGCACGATAGTGAGAAGGTTTGTAGATAACTGCGTAGTATGCAGGACCTCTAAAGGACATTCTGGTGCGGTGCAAGTACAACTTCACCCGATTCAAAAGCCCACTGCACCCTTTCAAGTTATCCATATGGATATCACCGGCAAGTTGGGTACTAGAAGCTCGGAAGGACAAGATGAGTACGTGATAGTGAGTGTTGACGCATTCACAAAGTACATACTACTTAGTTACTCCAATGACAAGAGCCAAAGTAGTAGTCTCGCAGCACTGAAACGTGTCGTGCACCTTTTCGGAACTCCAGTCCAAATTGTGGTGGACGGTGGCAGAGAATTTTTGGGGGAATTCAAAGCTTATTGCGAAAGTTTTGCTATCAATCTACATATCATTGCACCAGGTGCTAGCCGAGCGAATGGGCAAGTAGAGAGAATTATGTGCACACTAAAAAATGCACTAACAATGATCAGGAACTACGAAACTGAAAATTGGCAATCTGCTTTGGACGCCTTACAACTCGCATTTAATTGCACGCCACGCCGAGTTACCGGCGTCGCACCACTCACGCTTCTGACACGCCGTCAACAAACTGTACCACCCGAGCTCCTAAGGCTGGTAAATATCGACAACGAGTCTGTTGACTTTGAACTACTTGAGCAATACGTGCAGAGAAAAATGACGGCAGCAGCTGAATACGAAAAGCAGCGATTTGACAAAAGTAAAGCGAAAATACGTCCATTTCAACGAGGTGACTATGTACTCATTAAAAACAACCCTCGTAATCAAACATCCCTAGACCTCAAATACAGCGAACCGTACGAGATCTGTCGTATACTAGACAACGATCGCTACTTGGTGAAACGAGTGACAGGCAGAGGTCGTCCGCGTAAAGTGGCTCATGATCAACTACGCAGAGCACCGCAGCCAGGTGATCAAGAAACCGTGTCGACGGGACCTGAAGATGACATGCAACAATCCAACTCTACATCGTCCGACGAATCTACACACCAGTTCCAGCATCATCAGCACCTCGGTGAATCAACAAATGAGCAGACGCCATCCACTTCTCATGCAGCTACGTCGCTGAATGCCTGAATAAGTAAGTTCTTCTGGATAATCATTACTAAACATGCAGGTTCATTGTAGAGTAATAAATATTTTCATTGATCGAGTTTTAAGCTGGTGATATTGATGTATTAGCCTAGAATTTAGGCTAGATATCTAGGCCCTAGATGGATCTGCATTTACTCTTAAGTAATGCAATATTATTTTAAAAACAGTACAAATCATTTCTGACCGGTTTCCCAACCAATTTCTTATTCCTTTTCAGAGCCACTGGGGACCACGGTCATAAAAATAAGGCCCAGGCCCCAGCATCGTCCTTCCCAAATCCTTTAGAGCCCCTGTGGACCACGGCGTACAAGACCGCTCAGCACCACAGCATCAATTATCTTTGAGCTATATTGAATACCAAGTTAATAACTAAAATATTTTCAGAGCCTCTGGGGACCACAGTCATAAAAATAAGGCCCAGGCCCCAGCATCGTCCTTCCCAAATCCTTTAGAGCCCCTGTGGACCACGGCGTACAAGACCGCTCAGCACCACAGCATCAATTATCTTAGAGCCAAATTGGATACCAAGCTCATAACTAAAATATTTTCAGAGCCTCTGGGGACCACGGTCATAAAAATAAGGCCCAGGCCACAGCATCGTCCTTCCCAAATCCTTTAGAACCCCTGTGAACCACGGCGTACAAGACCGCTCAGCACCACAGCAGCATCCTTATCTACGAGAACCTAACATAAAATAAAACCATGCAAGTATGCGTGGAGCATCTGCATTGGTCTCAAAACAAAATAAATCGTACAAGACCGCTCAGCACCACAGCAGCATCCTTATCTACGAGAACCTAACATAAAATAAAACCATGCAAGTATGCGTGGAGCATCTGCATTGGTCTCAAAACAAAATAAATCGTGATATGACGCGCGAAGCGTCTATACACAAACCATTGCTCTTTTCCTAATGTACAAGAAGTTTTCTATTGATAAGCTATTACAAACATATGGTAAATTCCATAATAATTTTGATACAATATAGTAAATTACCCAATTATTCAATGTGGTGTAAAATATAAAGCGGATAGCTTTTAATACTGTTTAATTGCTATTAGCGCAGAATATTTTCAATCAAGTTATCAGTTAGTGTACCCTTTGAACGGATACCTAGCTCAGAATAATATTTTCATTTTCAGAACCGCGGCTGGTACTGAGCACGCACCGTCTCGCAGAATGGCCGTGTCGACGCAAGGAACCTAACGTTTAGTTTTTAAATACATTCGTCTCTTAACTAGTTCTTAAGATTGTATTCAAAATATTCAAGTTACATTTTGGAATTAATTATCAACTAAACTCTATGAACAATTGCTTTGTTTGTCAATAATCACATATTTTTAGAGATGGTTAATAAGTTAAGAACGGAAAATAATTACCGAAGGCAAACCGCAAAAAGCTTACTTTAACTAGATGTAAATTCCTGTTTTTATTTATTAAGATTTTTACTTATGCTTCCAGATTTTTACCGTATGATTAATTTTAAATAGTTTTGTTTTGAACATGAGATTGTTTATCAACGATTGTTTATCTAGCGATTTGAAATAGTGGCGGCGAATAAATCTAATGATTATTAAAATTGAGCTATAAAATTAAAATAGGAATTTACAAATAGGTATCCGAGATTTAAAAAAATGATTAGGTGATTTTAATATTTAAAAGTGTTTTGATTGTGCTAAGCTATTTAAGCCGTTGAAAACATGGCAGCGATTCATTCTTGCTTGAGCTTCGGTGCAAGCAAGTTGCCTCTCTTACTTAATAAGCCCTGTTAGTTTAGATTAGCAATATTTGATGGAAATGGTGACGTCAGCACTGCTGACGTCACTCTTTCTAAAAACTCTGCTGGTCAGGACACTCCGATATATATAATACACGATACATATTTAATAGTTTGTACATAGCGATCTCAGGTGAGAATATTTTCTTGTTTCATACTTTTTAGAGTGTGATCTTTCAGTAGTCGGGTTTTAGTTTTTGAACTTATTTTTTATTTAAAGCATTTCGGGGTTTTTGCATAATTGTATACATGTATACATGTCAATATACTTACATAAATACACAGCGATCAACAAACACATAACCCTCCCAACTGCTTCTTTGCGACGCTGTGGGGTAAAAATTAGTTTTCTTGACTTCGGCGGAATATATCTCGCCAACGCTACGCCCGACAAAAATATGATGTACTAAACCCTATCTTCATTTTAAAATCCCTATTCAACAATACCACACACGATGGGGTGTGGTGAAATTTTTTTTTAGTTATGGACTTCGTGCCCTCTAGAGGGCGCCATATTCAATTTGTTGTGACCTCACATAGCCTATAACCAGCAGAAAGATACATACATACATACATACATACATACAACAAAAACATATTTTTGACCGGTATGTGGGTATGTATGTATGTAAGCCCTCCTTTTTGCTTCGCTGTAGTCGGGTAAAAAGGAAAATCTTTACGCTCTGAGAATAACAAAAACAGACATATTATTGGTGCGAGTGCAAAATTTACACAATTCAGCTCATACAAATTGTTCAGAGAGAAAGAGAAAATTCTTAACATTATAAGAATAACTGTGCGGGCGAAGTGAGCGTGAAAGTTTGCTCAAAACAGTTGAATATTTTTTAAGGTTTTCTTCCCTAACCTGTATAGACTACTGACAAAGATATTGCTATACATATTTTACTTTCTTACATATCTTACTATCTAAGAAAACATAGAACATAGAACGAGAGACGAGAGCGATACATTTTTCTCACAATTTACGAAAATATCATGGCTGTAAAATATTGTAGGTACTAAAGAAGTAATCGTGAAATTCATTCCCAATACAGCTCAAATTAACAAGATTCATTGGACTTTCAATTATCTTAATAATATCAACTAGTACTGCTAATCTTCAACACACAAAACATTTACATGTAGTAGTAATTTACATGTGTAGGTACCAATGAGCGTTTTTTATTTAATGCAGAAATTCAAACGCATTGCGTTTAAAAACCGGTAATGACGTGCTTGTTGGCGTTAAAATAACCGCGAAAACATGTAAAATGTCCTTTTTTTTTCAAAAGTACTGACATATGAAGATGTAATGTAAAAGTCAATCATATTGACATTGAAATTGTAACTTACACATTTTTAAATGTATCGGGGCGGGCGGTGGGCCCCTACCCTTTGCGGGGCCCCTAAGCCTTTTCTGCATATTAGAGAATCTGGCACTGCCTATAGCTGTCCGCAACCTCGACCTTTGTACTGTTTACCTTCTTACTGTACCCAGAACATATCCCACCACCAAACCCACCGCGTGCTGATTCATTTGATTGAAGATCTGCTTACTGCTACACCACGTGAAACGTCGTTCCACAAAGCTTAAGTTAACCCATACCAATTATCTTAACCGAACATAGTTGAAAGCCAGCCATAGATTTAGTTAGCACATCATTAGCACACACACATGCATATATGCTTAGGTTTGTCTGGTTCACTAACCGATTTAAACTCAGCTGACAATCTTGTCATGTACGTAGCCGTCAAATCTCAATGTAAGTGATTCGGCATTCTTGCAATCCATTTATTATTTGGAGAAAAATTGGTTAATTTTGATTTGTTTTGGAGAAAGATAAAATATAAATAAAAGACACATAGAACTTCTTCCATTTTAGAAGTCGGTTAATACACTTTGCCGTTAGCTTACCATATAACTTTAATTTTTAGTATTTGATATTGCTAAGTGAGTTTTTTTTAAATTAGTCATTTATATTGAGTTTGGAAATCCAAGTTCAGATGAAAGGTAGTAAAGATGTGAGTGGCTGCCTTCCCGTCATTAACCAGAATATCAAGAGACGCAAGGAGATGGCAAGATAAAGAGCCTAGTGTATTATTTTCTATTGTTGTTATGTACAGTGTTTCATATTGATGAAATAAATGTTTCTACTTCTACTGTATATCATTGTTATATATAATTTTATGAATGAACAAATAAGTACTCACAGAAGTATTGAACCTGGTGGTGAAGATGTAGGTGGGCTCCTTCCCGTCAGTTACTAGGAAGTAAGGAGACGCGAGGAGGTTGCGAGATGAACGCAGCGATGTGATCCCCACGTAAAGTACCAGGATCATCGCCGCGATCAGAACTGGTCTGAGGAACAAAGAACTGTATCTCAATCCAAGCAGGAAAGGGCTTAAGCACAAACTTAGGTCTTAATGGTTGAACTACTCCTAGTCCACTTAGACTAAAAAAGTGCGGGAGCGTGTTAAAATGTTTCTGAACGCCAACCGCGGTGTCGAGACTCATTGGTAAACCAGAGCTTTGCGTGTTTCAGTTTCTGTTATAATATGTAGATGTGGTCGTGGCTTATCATCAGGTGAACATCTTGCTTGTCCTGCTATTTTATATTGTAAAAGCTGCTTCAAAACTTTAACATAGGTTATAGTGCGAGAATTAGTGTTTAGATACGAATGTGCATTACCTATGTATTTACGTAGTTGTAATTTGGGTTAAAGATTCTGCCCTGACTAGATTGTGTTCTTTTTGGGTATTTTGTTCATTTTCTGCCTAACCAAGACAAACCAGCCGTTTCATGAAGCGAATGCCTACCTTCGTTGTCATAATGCTTCTAGCGAAGAAGATGCTGTTGATGATATCGAAGTAGATCGCTATCAAAAAGCAGCGCTAGTGATCGCTTCACAATGCAGCTGCTTCTATCATCATCTTTAGTTTTTTATAAGAAGAATAGGATATTTTACTCTATATGAGAAAAAATCTAAAAAAATATTATTGATATAGCTTAGACAAAAAACAGACGGAAAACGTTAGTTTTATATAGTTTACAAAATAGCACGTTATCTTATGTATACCTATAAGACGTAATAACATGCACATAACATGTTATTACGTCATACGGCTATGTCGTTTACGTCCTACGGTATATATAACTGTCAACTATCATATCGCTGCATTTGCTTCATAGACGATAGAAGCAGGTCTTTGATTTGCTTACACAGACAATTGAAATCATGACCACAGAGCAATATGGCGTCCACTGCGTCCAGTGTTTTCGTCAAATTACGCGCGAAATTTGGAAATTGTTAAATTTTAATAGTATAGAATCTAATTGAGACACTTTTTTAAAAATGGGTGTAACACTCTATTATGCTAACTACCGCTATGAAGCCGTTGCCAGCTTCCGGCGCCGTTTGGCGTGACTCACAAGGCCGGTGCGCGATAAAGGCAAGAGAAAAGAAAATAATCTCACCTATGTGGATCCTTAGTATCAGGCAGTAAAGCATTAACGACAGCATCGAAGAGTCCCCACCCGCCTCGCCAGTGCATAATGTTGGACAATATAAATACGTATGTGTACACACGGGAGAGGATTCTTTCCCGAAGCCATGTGACCGGTGAACCGGACTGACCGGCCCGGTTAGATGAACGAGCTAGGAGATGGGTCCTGGAATTACAGATAGATAGATAGAAACACTTCATTGAACACCTTATTAAACATACAGAGTATTGCATAACAGGTCAAACAAGGTTCCCTATTTAAAAGCAGAGTTCAGCAAAGCAGCAAGGAAGAAATAGACTGAAGATCTACGAATATTTTGACGCGTACAGTTATATAAAGAAATCTAGACTACGTTCTCGGTAGTCTTAAATAGAAGTCATTTAAATCTTATATATTTCAACGAGCAATTTGAGTAACTATAAATGAGTATGATGAGTAAATATAAATTTAGTACGCATAGTATCGCATTACCTACATTAGTTAGTAGTAATTTTTCAAACACCTTTCAAAAGGTGGAGGTTCTTGGAGAAATATAAAGAGTATAGCTAAGCCAGATGGTCAAGTGTCAAGTGCTACTGACCAGAAATCCGAAGGTAGTGAGTTTGATTCCACAGACAAAGACACAGTACCACATCACGCCGGAACTCGACAAACCAATCGGCGACGTGTCTTTGTCCTCATTAAGACGTAAGTGGGAAGCTGACTCATGTCATGGGACCGTCAGTGTACCACCGACTACCTGACAATGTGACGGAAGCACCGAGCCTTTCTTCATTTAAAGTCAGGTTGAAGAACTGGCTTATCGACCAGGCATTTTATTCGTACAACAATTTTATAAATTCTAATAAAAATTAAATTATATTTAGTATTATTTTATTTTTTATGAATTTTTTATTCAATTTATTAATTTTACTAACAGCCCGCCCCGTCTTCGCACGGGTAGAACATATATGCCTACAAAATTTGCATCAGTTTGATGCATCGAATATAAAATATGAACATATTTAACAATCATCGTCAAATTTCATCCAATTTACACAAGACCTTAACGAATTATGCACCTAAACCTTCCTCATAAACACTCTGGCTATTGGTGAAAACCGCATTATAATCCGTTCAGTAGCTATTGAGATTATTGCGAACAGATAGACAGACGCAGTGATGGACTTTGTTTTATAATACTTACGTAGTGATATTGGACGGCCCTTTGGCGTAAAGGATAGTTACCCTGATTCTGACCCGACGGTCGTTGGTTCTAATCCTAGCTATATACCTACCAATGAAAGTTTTATGAGCATTAATGAATCATGAGTTTTCGTACAGTGGTAGTGGGATCATTAAATCTACCAAAAAGTAGCTTACCACCAAGGAGAACATCTGCCGCCGTAACCTTACGGCGTTCCCCGACGCAAAATGTAGGGGTAATATACGTTTAACGTGTGTATCTGTGTGTCTGTCTGTAGCATCTTAGCACCTAACCGGATGAACCGATTTTGTTTTTATTATTCATAGTTTTTTTTTTGTTTGATAGATGTCTATATCGAGAGTTTTCTTAGCTTTGATTCATGAAAATTCGTTGAATCGTTATAAAACTATTAGCTTTTTTCTAGTTAATTGCGCTATGAAATCAACTTTCATAGGTCTGATCAATTCGAAAATCTTCTTCTTCAACGATATTGTAAGAACATGGAAGCATTGACCTGATGCTGGGACATCTCCTGGACTCTACAGAATACTCAAATCCTCACCAACTTAGAGCTCAGATTTTAAATGTCGTGTTTAGAGTCATTGGAATGCTTTTATTGAAAAGATTATACATAGATCAGTCGAGGTGGTTTATATATAGATCATAACTATATTATACAATAGAATTTTATACAGTAAACATATATTATTATACTATATTGACTTCAAATTGATTGTGATCGGTGGGGATCTACAGCATCGCTAAGCTTATAATAATATTTTCCTAGTAACTATGACCTAATCTGTGGTTTCACTGAAAATATTTTATTAATTTTGCGATATGTGTATGTGAAATTCGTGATATCTTCTAGAGTTTTCATTTGAATTATATACTGTAAAGGACAATTTTAATATATAATATGTGGACAAGCTAATTAACGTAATTATTTGGATAAGGATTAATACTATATACTTGAAAATAGCCTTGGAAGTTATGTAATATTTTTTAACAAAAATTTTAAGATGAAAATGGTTACTGTGAGTCAACCTTAAGATATAGACATATGCTGTCGCGGACTTTTTTGTAGGTCTTATTAAGTTGTACAACTATTGCATAGAAAATATTCTTCTATCTATTTTCAATTAAGCAGCGTTCGTAAGAAACGTGTTTTTTCGACCGTTTTTTTTCCGACTTAGGTTGCAAATTAGGTCTCCATGAATGTACCTTTAATTTAAACGGGATAATATATAGCCTATTTTCATTCCGAAAGTCCATTCTATGTATTAGTGAAAGTATTTTTTAAATCGGTTCTGTAGTTTTTGAGCTTACTCATTACAAACATACAAAAATACAAATGTTCTCTCTTTATAATATTAGTATAGATAATTTTATTTCTGATATTTTAATTATTTTTGCAATTGACGTGTATTTTGTTATATGAATAAATTATTATGATTATTATTCGTTTATTCAATTTAACTCACGGGTCGTACACGCCCGGTCTTTTGGAGGGCATTGATGGAGCCGAAGCCAACATCAAGAGGCCCTTTACAATGTTTACTTAGGTATTATTTATGGATGAGGAGGAGATATGGAAAAATATATTATAAAAAGATGGTACATTATTTTATGAGACTATTGGGTGAGCAGATTAATGTCGGATTGCTGGTCTATGGGATGAGGTACCGGCACCCGCCAATTATGCCTCATTACAAAATATTTA
Organism: Cabera pusaria; assembly: GCA_954871355.1. Lineage (NCBI taxonomy): Eukaryota > Metazoa > Arthropoda > Insecta > Lepidoptera > Geometridae > Cabera > Cabera pusaria. Next base: position 4,411,326 of record OX940893.1, read on the forward strand.
GGCGGCTGGTGACTTGCCACCCACTGAATGGACCCCCCATAAAGGCGGACCGTTATGTCGGCGCCGAGGGGCAACATTGGCGTGGATAGCTAAGGGTGTTGAGAGGTGTGCTGCACTTTCACTAAACGCTACTAGCGGCTTTATGCCTTTAACACTTCCACCCTGGAGCTTAGGTCTTAGCTCTTGCGATTCCCACCACCGGCCGGCCGGTCAAGGCATGCCGGGTGTCAGAGGGTCACATTTAGCCCTCACGGGATAGGGGTACGCGGTGTCGCCACTCACCGTCGGCTCGCCACAAAGCCGCCCCTGCGGGTTTATGATTATTATTATTATAAGTAGTTACAATGTTTAGGTGTAAGTATTATAATTTAAGAGCGTTTAATAAACTAAAAGATCCGACTTCAAACGTCGCGCTAGTCAAAGTAGCCAGTAGACGTAGTAACTATTACATAAGCTGTGTCAGTAGTTAGTAGTAAGTCGTCGAGATAAGTAAATGGGTCGTAATACAAATGTTGATATATGAAAAACGGCTTGGCCGATTTCGTTAAAATTTAAATGTACCACTACCAACAACTACCTGGGAAGGGTACCCTTTGAAACAAAAAATAAATTTTCCAAATCGGTTCAGGCATCTTCGAGTAATCGGTGAACATATATATTAAAAAAAAGAGGTTCCGACGAATTGAGAACCTTCTCCTTTTTTGTGAAGTCGGTTAAAAATACGGGACACATCGCGCTAAAACATTAATTTCATTTGCCTCGACGTTTTGACCAAGTGAATTGAACCAGTCTTCTCGTGGCCACGTAAGTCCCGTATTTTAATATTTATAACTATGTGTCCAAATCGCGAAAGGATGAAGTTTACAACTTAGAATGTTGTACGTACTTAAGGACAGCAAAGCAGACGTGCAGAATGATTCCCAGCAGGTATATCTGTGCGAACGGGAACAGGTGTGGATGTAGCTCCATGATTCCCCACGTTCCTCGCCACACGCTTACCACCTGGGGTGCCACCACGAAGCACGTGAACATGGCGTCCCCTGGAAGTTTAAATACACATTGAATACCTGCATGAAAAATTAGTAGTAACGGTAGCTCAAAAGTCAAAGCACTTATTCGGTGTCTGAACATATTAAAAATCCTGCACTCACACACGTAAACTAACATTAAATAGATCATATCAATAATAATTATTCTAAATAAGCCGTAGAGAGAGACTCCCTACGAAAAGTAGAGAGAGAAGTGGCCTTCTCTCCAGCAGAGCCATTCAGCGTTCATCCAAACGTCGAACGTCAAATTACTAGTTAATGCAGGGTTGCCAACCGTATCATTACGGGCACCAACAATGCATGTTTTTAACCGACTTCAAAAAAGGAGGAGGTTTCTCAATTCGACGGATAACTTCGTCGTTTATGAACCGATTTCGATTATTCTTTTTTTGTTCGAAAGGAGATATCCCAAGTGTGGTACCATGGTAATTTTATCGAGGTATGATAAGTATCTCCAGAGATATTGAGATAAACATCTCAAAATTGGTACTGAAAATGAATAGCGCGGCATTGAAGTCGGTTGTTTTTTAGTTTTTAAACGATATTATAGTACTTCAGATAATTCTTATCCAAAAAAAAATGTGAAGTAATGAAACACAATAAATAATGACATGACGCTAATCCCCTGGGAACGTGGGCCAGCCCTTGTATGGGATGCGACTTGTGTCGACACTCTGGCCCCGTCCCGTCTCAGTGAGACAGTGTTGAGAGCCGGAGCCGTGGCGGTAGCTGCCGAAGACACCAAACGGCGTAAATATGCATCTTTATCTAGTAGCTACATATTTATGCCACTTGGTTTTGAAACGATTAGTCCATGGGGTCCGAGCACTCAAACTTTCCTTAAAAAAAATTGCTCAACGCCTTGTCAATGCCACTGCAGAATGTAGCCAGCGTTCCTTGGCACTTTACCACAGGGACATCCCTTAATTTTAGTTTACCTTATTTTTTTATTTTTATCTCCAAAATGTATATTAATCCAATAAACAGTAAATTTATATAAAAATAAAACGCAAACTAATTGCAGTACAAATTATATTTCGAATGGAATCGATTTTCCGTCTATCAGCTGCATAATACCGTCGTAGGGCACTGTCAAGTGTCCGACAGGCCAGCTACCACCCTCAAGTTGGAAAATTGAAATTGAATTTGATCTTGTTGCGTTAAGTTTCCACAGAAAGTATATTGGACACATCGAGACTTATATAAAGTAGTGATTATACTTTATAATTTTAGTAGGTATAATAAAAAATAGAAAGTATGTTAGTGTGTAAGGTAATATGTTAGTTTCTCCTTCTAACTAGTAACCAATAAACAGGTATTAGATGTAATTTGAAATTAACATATCTTTTAACCTGATTTTTAAACGCAAAGGTTAAGTTAGGTTAGTTTATCTGCGGATAACACCATAGAACTCTGCTCCTAGTGTACTATAATTTTCGTTTACTTTTTTAACAAGAAAGTAACAAACAAGACAAGCAAAACGCTTGATGGTAAGCGACGACTTCTGCCTATAACATATACTGAGGCACGCGAAGATATGAATTGGTAGCCAGAATTTTCATATCACTGCACTGGGCCTGACACCAAGAGACATTAAAATTACGCATTTGCCCTGAAAGTTCACTGGAAACTATGTCCTTCGAACCAAAACACATTTCTATTACAAAAGACAAAGCGGTGGTACCGGCCCAGGCGGACTAGCACAGTCCTGTATATATAATGTTTATACCTATACCATAGCTAAGTTGGTCGCAGCGGAACTCCGTGAACTCATCAACTTCATCAGCTACGTTCTCTAAGGACACAGCTTTCTCTGCACACCTATGAGGTGCTTCTGGCAGCAGCGTCTCGGAGCAGTTCGGCGGCATCTGCGGCAGAGTTTATTTCAAAATAAGTATTTAGCGTATGATACATTAAGTGAATGTGTTAGGTTGCTTTTTTTTTTATTCGTTATAGTCAAGCGTTTGACCACTATCTCACTTGATGTTAAGTGACGATGTGGTCGACGATGTAGCACGCTTGGCTAGAAGATACCTATTCACTCGCGACTTGAAGACCCCTAGATGGTACCTTTCCGGAAACACAGACTCAGGCAAGGAGTTCCAATCCCTGGCGGTACGTATGATGAATGCGGTAATGCTCGATATAATTGCTGCTCGAATAATAGCAGGCGTCACGACTTAAATATACCAATCTACAAGACTAAAGTCTAAAACAAACCAAAGTGATGAAAGAAAGTTGTTTAGTGTCCGCCTGGCCAGCTACCACGCTCCAGTTGGAAAATCTATTGCCATAACATCTAATATGTTCCGGCAGATGTAGTTAAGAGCCAGTTCACATTCTAGGCCTAGCGTGTTACTTACCAACAGGCGAGATAGTGGTCGAACGCAAGCATAGCCCCATTATAATAATAAAAAATCGTTTGTAATTCTATCACTCTGTCTGTTTGTATCCTAATCACGCCTAAACGGACGATCTTACTGAAATTTAACAAGAAGATACTTTATTTATAGCATGAGGATGAACATAGGCTACTAAATTCTTGGTGTATGTGAACGAAGTCACGTGTATCAAATAGTATGATATCAAAGTTTTATATTTTTTTTATATCTTATAGGCTTGCGTTTGACTGCTATCTCACCTGTTGATAAATGATGGTAATCATGCTAGGCCTAGAATGGGAACTGGCTCTCACTGGTTTTCTAACTTGAGTGGTAGGTTGACTTGGGTGGTAGCTGGACAGACGGACACTAAATAGTGTCCTACCACCATGTGGGGATTGGGGGTTTCTTAAAGATGTTTTTTCTTCACCGGAGTGCCACTGTGAAAAGCGCACATACATTTTTCGATAGAAAAATCTGTTGGTGCACGGCGGGGATTGAACTCAATACCTCTGGCATCAAAACCGACCCTTTTCCCACTTACACCACCAAACCCTCGTTCCTCAATCAAAATTTTATTAGAGTAGGTAGTTACATGAGTTATTGAAAACCTAGAACTTGTTCAGGTTAGCTATAAAATTCCTCATCTCATTGCAGTTATTTATTGACTGTAACGTAGATCACATTGTTATTTAACAGCAACGGAGGTTTCAAGTGCTTTTCTGGACCGCAATATAAAAATGAATCATTCACTTATATAAAGCTTTCAGTAGCAAATTTGAGACGTTTATTGTCATATCTCTGGAGATACTTATCAGATTTCGATGAAATTACAATGGGACCATCTCGGAAACGTACACTATCGATTAAAAAAAAGAATCATTCAAATCGGTTCATGATTGACGGAGTAATCGCGTAACATACACACAAAAAAAACATACAGACGAATTGGGAAACTCCTTCTTTTTGGGAAGTCGGTTGAAAACTGACATCATTTCACTAAGAGTCGTTTAAAAAAACTAATTCAATACTCTTGAACCAAAAAGTAGACTCCTGGCTCCATCGTCAGACCTTTTTTAACCGACTTCACAAAAAGGAGGAGGTTCTCAATTCGTCGGAATCTTTTTTTTCATGTTTGTTTACCGATTACTCGAAGATGCCTGAACCGATTTGGAAAATTCTTTTTTGTTTCAAAGGGTACGCTTCCCAGGTGGTCCCATTAAATTATAACAATTTTTTTAATTTATCAACATTTGTATTACGATGCATTTACCTTGAAAAAGAAATACCTTGACGACATGCTACTAACTACTAGCACAGATTATATAATAGGCCTCTCCCAAGTCATGCCACTGAGCCCGATCTTCGGCTATTTGTTTCCAGTCACTGCCCACCGCTTTGCGAATGTCGTCGCTCCACCTGGTCAGAGGGCGTCCTTCGCTATAGATATGACCAGCCCACTGCCACTTCAGTTTGCTAATCCGATGAGCTATGTCGATCATTTTAGTTCTCTGGCGAATTACTTCGTTCCGGATTCGATCCCGCAGAGAAACACCGAGCATAGCTCTTTGCATAGCTCGCTGAGCGACTTTAAATTGGTGGACCAGTCGAACCGTGAGTGTCCACGTCTGGGCTCCATATGTCAAGACGGGTAGGACGCACTGATTAAAGACTTTTGTCTTTAGGCACTGTGGTATATGCGACGAGAAGACTCGACGGAGTTTTCCAAATGCTGCCCAGCCCAGCTGAATTCTTCTCTGGATTTCCTTTTCGAAGTTATGTTTGCCTAGTTGGAGCGTCTGCCCTAGGTAAACATACTTAGTGACAACTTCGAGTGGGATTCTATCTACGGCAATCGGTTCCGGAACAACGTACTCGTTGTACATGACTTTGGTTTTATCCAAATTCATCCGGAGACCGATGCGACGAGAAGAATCAGCTAGGCCATTCAACATCCTTTGTAAGTCCTGCAGCGTCTCTGCCATAATGACGATGTCATCTGCGAATCGTAAGTGAGAGATGTACTTGCCGTTGATGTTGATGCCACAATTTTTCCAGTCCAGCGTCTTACACATATCCTCCAAGGCGTTAGTGAACAGTTTCGGGGATATGACGTCCCCCTGTCTCACTCCTCGTCGCAGGTGGATATGATTAGTACGCTGGTTCTGTTCTTGTACACTCATCGTTGCGGCCATATACAGACATCTCATCACTTCGATATATCGCCAGTCGACTTGGCAACGCTGCAAGGACTCCAGAACAGACCAGGTTTCGATTGAGTCGAAGGCCTTCTCATAGTCCACAAACGCTAAGCACAGGGGCCGATTGTACTCTTCGGTCTTCTGTACAATCTGCCGCACTGTGTGGATGTGGTCTATGGTGCCATAACCGCTTCGAAATCCGGCCTGTTCCGGAGGTTGGAACTCGTCGAGTCTTCGAGCAAAACGATTCGTGATGACCCTTGGAAACAGTTTGTAGACATGGCTCAGAAGCGAAAACGGGCGGTAGTTTTTCAAGAGGGTTTTGTCTCCTCTTTTGAAAAACAAAACCACCATGCTCCTGTTCCATGCCTGTGGAGTTCTCCCAGTGCAAAGAACGGAATTAAAGAGCTGCTGAAGCTGTTGAACTGCTGGAGCTCCTCCGGCTTTAAGAAGCTCTGTTGTGATTCCGTCTTCTCCTGGGGTATTTCCATTTTTGAGTTGTTTAAGGGCCATCACGATTTCGTCTCGGCTACTTTCGGGCAGATCTTCTGTGAAGTGGCGGGTTAAGGTGGCTCTAGAATCCTCAGTATCGGGTTCGGGCCTTGTAGCAAGCGATGCGTAGAGCTTGCCGTAGAAGTCTTCAACTTCCGACAGAATCTCTGGCTTGGATGCGACGACGTTCCCCGTTGACGTTGTCAGCTTTGTGAGGTGGCTTCTACCCAGAGGCTGGGCGAACACTTTCGACCCCCGATTCTGCACAATTGATTCTTTAATCAAGAGCGTGTTAGAGGATCGGAGGTCTTGTCGTACCAGCTTCTTAATGGTTTTGTTACGCACCTGATTAATTGACAAAGCTGACAAAGGGTCTGTTCGTATCTCTTCCATTAGTCGAAGTGTTTCTGCCGAAAGTTTGGACTTTTTGCCCGTACGCTTGCTCTCGCAAAACTTCGTCCCTTCATCCCTGAGGATTTCCACCACTTCTTCGAGTTTCTGGTCTACGTCATCTGTGGTTTACAAGGCAGCGAATCGATTTTCCAATTTTAATTGGAATGTTTCGGATCCAACAACGGTTTGGAGTAGGTTCGGTCGGAGCGTAGACTTCATCAATCGGGATCTTTCGGCTTTGAAGTCGATATCCAGAGAGCCTCGTACAAGTCGGTGATCACTTCCAGTATTGAATCTACTGATTTATTTATTTATTTATTTATTTTCACAACAATTAGGATAAGTATTACAGTTTCCCAATTCACTTATCTAATCTAATCTATATCTATATATTTTTTTTACTATAATAAAACAGTAACTAAACGAAAACTGTACATTGAATATTTTTTTGAAATTTAAATTAGGGGAAGCATTATAAACGCTACAGATGCCGTAAATATAATTTTTTAAATTTTTGTCTGTATGTATGTCCGTTTGAAAAATCATCACGCCGAAACTACTGGGCGGATTTTAATGAAAATTAAAGTGAGCATAGCTTATACTATGGAATAAATTTTAGAATATTCTTTATCCTGAAAAACATAATGGTTTTGATGGGACACGGGAAAACAGGATATTTTTATGTAAATGTTATGCAATCTATTAGGTAAACACTTCTTAAATGATACTTTGATCAAATGTATATGTTTTCAAACAAAAAAACAAAGTTTTCATGAAAAAAAAAAAAAAGGATACGGGAATCGTTCCTGGTTCCGTAATCATACGTGCAGATTTACAATGTTATTCTTAAATTCGTGACACTGCATATGTACACGATTGGATCAGGCGGAACAGAGCTTGCTTTAAGAAGCAAAGGCTGTATGTTCGAATCTTAACACGTTAGAAGTTTTGTCGAAAATGTAATGTTTTTGTAGTTATTTGTTTGTTATTTATTTTGCGCTTATTCTCAATCATTCGAAAACATATTCGGATTCGGAAGCTTCATATTAATTTTTTTCATTTTTTGATCCCTGAGCTGAAACCTTTCCAATACATCACAGATTTTTCTAATTGATATATCTAAATTAATCGATCGGAACATTGTGAATTGCAAAGATCCAAGTCGAAGTAAAGGCAGTTTCCGAATTCGAATTTGCTTTCGAATGATTGAGAATAACCCTGCTGATAGGCTTAGCGTTTGACTACTATCTCGCCTGGTGCTAAGCGATGATGTCATCGAAGATAGTGAATCCGCTAGGTCTAAAATGATCCTAAATACCAAGGGTTTTTTGTTGCTGGACACCGTAAGGATACGCCGGCAGATGTTCTCCTTGATGGTTAAAAGCTATTTTATGTCAACAAGTCAGGCGGAACATCGATATAATGGTCCTACTTCGTGTGGCAAAAGGTGGTTTGAGTTGTGACTCGCAAACTAGCCATCAATCGAATAAAAGCATGTCGCTAATCGATTTGCTCTCAAGAAATAACATTAATAAAGTAATAAATCTTTGAGAAAGATATTCGGATGATGGTGGCATACGCACTCTCTTTTGTTATCTTAAGTTTAAGGAGATTAGCTGAGTTCGGCAAACGACACTCGATCGTTCTTCTGCCGATGATGGATTAAACACAGGCCTCATTAATGGAATATAAGCGAAACGAAACCAGCGCCCAACTATCTTTGAGTTACTCAAAGCCAACTATGTATGAGAGCTAAGCGAAGCTAAGTAAGATAACCGAAGTAGGTTTCCATTTGAAACATGAGATGTAGATGACGAATTGCTATGCCAGTCGATGTTTTACTTTACATTACTCATTATAACTGCACATATTACAGGATCGTCGGGTTTCCCAGCTTCTGAATTCGTATCGCTGGCGTAGTTCTATTAGGTAGAAATGTTGTGCAGTTTCGTACCATTTTAGATTCGTCATGTCTGTCCGTATACCTGTCCGTCCGTCTGTCCGTCCGTCTGTCCGTCCGTATGTTACAGCCATTTTATTCCGAAACTTTTAAGACTACACAGTTAAAACTTGGTAGGTAGATGTATTCTATGAACAGCTTTACGAGTTTTATACAAAAATAAAAAAATAAAGATTAATCTTTATTTTTTTTATTTTTGTATTAAGGGGGGGCTCCAAATACATGGGAACAGAAACTAAAAAAATAATTTTTAATCAAACCTTTACGTGCGGTATGTTTTTGGATAGGTCGTTGAAAATGACATTGAGGTTTTTAAAACAATTTATTTTCAAAGTCATTCGTTTGAAAGTTTTACACTTCTAAAGTGGTAAAATGTGTGTGTTAAAAGTGAAAAATCTAAAAAAAAATATCATGTGGATCTCAATAAAACTTTAACCGAAAATTGGTAAGAAGTCAGTAGTTTTTGAGATATAGCACATTTTCCGAACCGCAAATATAAATAATTACATTGTTTTTCATAAAAACGCTTATGTTACGGATCCCTACGAGTGCGAGTCCGACTTGCACTTAGCCAGTTAAGACTTTCTATTGTTTAAGTTCACTCTCTTTAGATAAATACCCGAAAAACTTAAAACATGCTTTAGACAAAGCAATAAATTTCGGTTAAAATTGATCTAAAAATCACGTTATAGAATGCATTTTCATCAATATTTTAGCTTCCCTGAAACTTTCAGCTGGATAACTAATTGGAAAGTTATTGAAATTTAAGTCGTTAGATTACACCTGGAATGACCGACAGACAAACAAGAAAGTAACTTACTATTTCGTGCCAAAAAATCATCATAATAATAATTTACAAAAAAAGAGTGTGGTAACTTTTATTATGAAGATGGTCAAAAATGTATCTATGAGTACTCTCCGTACTCTAATTTAAATGGGATACATTCAAATTCATTGAAAGTGTCATTTAAAATTATAAACATATTATATTTCCATTTAGAATCCCTGATTTAACGAATTGAAATGCAAGTATCTCCGTTCCGATAATTGTGAATTGCAAAGATCTAAGTCGAAGGGGAGGTAGTTTCTGAATCCGAATTGTTTTTCGAATGACTGTGAATAGCCCGGCTGAAATTGAAAGGTACCTTTTATTAAAGGTTATATGTATATGAACGTTTTTAATAAGCCTATCCCCAGTTGTCGAATTTATTGGAGTCGTCGTTGATGAGTTTTTCGATTCTGCTATCAATAGTTTTAAGCATCTACTTAGCTGGATTTTTTTATAACCGTCAACCTTCGCTTTGATATAGATTAAACTGCTGTCCCGGGTGAAATATTGTCTACCTTTAGTCAAAACGCCAAGTGGCTGACTAAACATTAAATTCAACTAGCGACCCGCCCCAGCTTATATATACCCTCCATATATATACCCACATATGCCTGGGTGGAGCATATATGCCTGTATCTGTTTGCATCACTTTGTGGCGTCGAGTATGAATTAATTCTTTACATAAAACCTTAACGAATAGTACACATAAACCTTCCTCATGAATCACTCTATCTATTGGTGAAAACCGCAAATTCTGTAGTTTATCGCAAACTGACAGACAGACGCGGCAGGGGACTTCGTTTTATATTATGTAGTGATATAAAAGTAAAATTAAGATTTTATGCTTAATGAGATGCCGAGAATATCAAGGCGGTTAGTTGTCGTCATAGGTATATCTTAAAATGTAGGAGATCAAACGTTGGACGAGCGCTTCTCTATGAGGCTGGATTTTTGTGCGGCTTGATACATTATAACGACGTTGTTATCTACATACCAAAGTATAATATTTGCCAAATTTTCGTTAAACAATATATTATGTAATAGTATATGCAATTAAACATTGTTTAAGTATTCCATTTAAAATACATTGTCATTAAAATTGTAACTCTGTCTACCAAACTGGGCAATGCAATAGTGCCCATATATTGATGGTTAGTGTGGATTATTTAAATTAAGACATGAATTGTTACATTCAAAAAAAAATACAGCGTAGCAGATATAACTTCTCGACGAATAAAAAATTAAGCGTGGCCACACTAGCGTTAAGGTTTTGTTAAGTTTTTGTAGGAATCGCGAACAAAGTCGCGGGTACAGCTAGTCTTGTATATAATTATAATTTGCCATATCTCTAAATTTAAAAACAAACAATTTAAAAGTAAAAGAAATACACTTGTTTGACATAATCAAGGATAAATTTAAATACGACATAATTAAACTCTATCACTCAACCCAATAACAAAATTCATTGCATCACTGTGAAAGTCACTTGAACTGCAGTGAAATATATCAAGGTGTACATTAGCAGTGAAGGTGTTCAGTAAGCGTTGAGCACGCGGGAGTGGAGCTTGGCGTGCATGCTCTGTTCTACACCGCACCTCGAAAAGAAGGTGTTTTCGTGCTCTTATATAATTATCCGGTACTGCAATCGAAATATTTTGTTAGATTGCAGGTACGAACCAAGGAAGGAATTCCAAGGAATTGTACCCTGTCATTCCTAGTAAAAAATTACTAGGATATATAAAGGGATAGCCTATATAGTATCCATACTGTTTTTTGTAAAGCCATCTTAAGAACTTTTTTTGTATTCTTTCAATGAGTTGGATATATTTAGACTCATATGGTAGTATGGTTTCGATACATACCCTTTATACTGGACATACTGTCTTCGATTTTTCATGTATGAACAGAAAAAGCGCAATAGTGGGGGAGTGAAGCCTACCTTTGAACATTTTTTAATCAAAATATCGTTATCAACAGTGTTATATGCCTTTTGAAAGTCAAAATATGCAGCATCAACTTAAAATTCATCATCTACCGAGTCGCAAACGTACGACCAGAAGGAAAGTAGGTTTGATGTCGTTGAACGACCCTTCCTGAATCCATGCTGCGAATTTGCCATTTGACTCTCAAATTGTTGCCTAATCTGACACTGTAATATCGATTCGAATAACTTACCGAACACTGACAATACAGCAACCGGCCTGAAGTCGCATACATCTAACCCAGAACCTTTAGGAACTGGGACAACTCGAGAAAGCTTCCAGCCGTCCGGATAAAATGAATGCTCGTAACAAACAAACAATACAAATAAGACAGCGGTTTTCTTAAGATTGTAGGGAGGCACCTACAATCTTTAACCAGATATGGTGGAATCCCATCAGGGCCAACAGAGCGTTTAGGCTTGAGTATTTTAAGAGCTCTTCCTACATCATCTTCTCCAATTGACTGGATGTGAATCCGCGAGATGTCACTAGTGACAGTTTTGAGCACTTTATCTGCGTCAAGCCGAGGTGGAACCTGAGAATACACCGATTGAAAAAAATCAGCAAAACAATCAGCCGCCTCATCGTCCTCGACAGTTTCTCCATCTTTAAATAACTTTTTATTACATCTTCCAGGAGACTTTTTAGATGCTATATAACCCCAAAACGCTGTCGGGTTATATTGAAGATCTTTTTGCATCTGCGATTTAAAATGCTGAAAATCCTCCCTTATATTCACTTTCACCATGGCTCTATATTTCATAAAATTCATACGACAACAAGGCTTACTTGTTAACTTAAAGTCTCGGTGATATTGAGCTTTTAAACGTATATGTTTAATGGTTCTCTCTGTATACCATTCCGGGTAAGTATATCTAGCCGGGCTTATGATACTGGGCTTATTTGGTACACATTGATCTATACAGTTATTTAGGATATCGTAAAATAGGTAACCCTATTTTGCACAATTAGGATCTTTCATTAAGTACAGTTGATCCCAATCTGCCAACCTTATCAGTTCATATAATTCGTGAAAATTAGCATTTTGAAATTCCACACGAATCTTTGATATTTTTGACTGTTGAAAGGTTGTTTCGGTGCAGTGCTATATCCAAAGGTGGATAATAACTGTCTGGAGGAATTAACCACTCATGCTCCCGCTTAACTGTCACCTGCATACCTCACTCACTAACACTAAATCTAATAATTGAACATTACAGTTTTTAATATTATTAATTTGAATCAATTCACAAAATGATAAAAGATATTCAAATCTAGCTTTTACATTAGTATTGGCCGAATTCAAATTAAAATCACCACATATAATAATCTTGTCATAGTTAACGCAAATGGTTTCAATAGACTCAAACACATCAAAATGTGACATATCACTTACATTTGGTGGTATATAAACACACACCCCAACTACTATTAAGTTATTGCGTCTATAAATTCCCCCACATACAGCTTCACAACCACCTACAAGTGACAATGCCAAGTTGATATCCCTTAGTTGATATCCAGGAGCTGCTATAATAGCAACACCACCTCCCCGGCGAGTTCCTGGACGATCTGCTCTCACCATTGAATATCCTCCCGGCATTACTGCCTCATTCATAATGCCATCAGTCAACCAGGTTTCCGTAATAAAAAACAAATTTGCTAAAGATGCTGTCATCGCCGCCGAGAACTCAAATAGTTTAGTAAGAAGCCCTCTTACGTTCTGGTAGTAGATCCCAATAATATTTCTTTTATCGTTAGGAACACTGCAAAGCTCCTGGTTGACCATCTACTTTGTTGATGCGCCAAATCTTCTCGGCACTTGTTCTTCTGAAACCATTGATTTACTTTAGCATTGAGAGGCCAATTCTTGCCGTCCATAAAGAAATCAAACATACTTTCCGGTACAGTGAAAATAAAAGATGCATAGTTGCTGTGCTTCAGACCTAACTTGTCTACGAAGTAGCGATTCATTCCCTGTGGATTTTTCTTAAGCATGTACTGAATAACATTTTCAGACTGAGTGTCAGCCTTCAGAGACCACAAATGGATTTTCTTGGATCCCTCAACGGTTTGCAATTCATTATCAAGCTCTCCGGCACCAAGTATCGTAGTACGGCGGCGCTGGCTCCTACTCACCGTCCTCCACTCTACTCCTTCAAGCTCATTCTGCTGAGATGCGGAAATTAAATTCACCGACTTCCTTGTTACCAGGGCTGAATTTGTAACCAACATCGGTTTTTTTGCTACAGGAGGGAGCAACTCATGTTCTGCCTCAGTAAGTAACCCACCATGTCCGGTATTGCCGCTAGATGTTGAAGCTATCCTCCTGTTAATTGATAATGGACCTGTGGCTTCCTTAGAATCATTCATCTGTAACTCCCTAATCTCAGCCCGAAGCGCCTTGACTTCCACTTCAAAATTCTCCATGTGTTCTTATTTGCTTTTAGTTTCCCTAAGTTCACCTCTCAGAGCGGTAATCTCATCCTTAAGCAATCGCTCACTCTCGCAGAAACCACTTATACCAGTCTGAAACTGCTGCATGGCAGACTGTAGTTGCGAAACTACTTGTTGTGAAGAAATTTGACTTGATGCTGCGGGCGAATAGTAAGCCTGTTCCATTGTTTCTTCTCTTGTGGAGCCTCCCTTTTCAATAACAAAACTTCTTACTGGAGTGCTGTCTGGCTCCTTCGGAGCGGTGGACTTACACCTCGGACATAACCATCCCGCTGCTACTGCATTTCTATCCGAAATATGAAGGCAAGTACGGTGGTATGAACCCGCGCACTTAGTACATTTAGCGCCATCTTGCGATGATAAAAATTTGCCACACTTCTCACACTTCAGCATGGTTATAGCACTTGTAGTTCCGCGATAGATCCGCAAAAGAGAAGTTAAACATGGCGTGGCGTTAGAAACTAATAAGTTCCGGTACTCGATAACAGATGGCAGCACTTGATGCTTGCACAGCTTCACTTTTTTTTTAAGTGGGTACTTTGGCGATAATGCGGAGGTAGACCGCCAACCAACAGCAAAACATACCACTTAATTTTTCAAATTTAGGCAACACGTCCGTATTCATTCCTTTTTTTTTATAGAAACAAAAAAAGGTTTTTCGTTAAAAAACCAACAACCCCCGCATGGTGGTAGGACACTATCTGGTGTCCGCCTGGCCAGCTACCACCCTCAAGTTAGAAAATCTGTCACGAAACATCTAATGTGTTCCGGCAGCTATCCTTGAGAGCCAGTTCCCATTCTAGGCCTAGCGTGCTTACCATCTTCGACCGCATCATCACTTACCAACAGGTGAGATAGTGGTCAAACAAAAAATAAAAAAAAACTTAATAATAGCACTTAAACTTTAGGTCACATATAAATTCAAAGACTAAAACACTCGTTTTGTCAAGATATGGAATTAAAAACGTAAGTAGTTACTGTAATACAATTTAACATTCTTAATTCTAAATAATGTGGACGAAGATGGTGAACGTATGCTAGGACTAGAATGGTCCGGTTGTACCTATACATGATCACTGAGACGTCTCTGAATATGCGCCGTTTGTCCGTAATGATGAAGTCAATCTCATTTTTGGTCACAGTGTCGGGGCTTTGCCACGTCCACTTTCTTTGGGGCTGTTTCTTGAAAAACGAGTTCATCAAGAAAAGCCCCTCTTTCTCGAGAAAGTTGACAAGCATTTGCCCCCTGTGATTCCTACTGCCATATCCGTGTGGTCCTATTGTCGATTCAGTGCAGGTCTGTACTCCCACTTTGGCGTTAAAGTCTCCCATGAGCCTTAGAGGTGGTATGTAAGGCTCTATAGATGTCTTCATACATGCTCTTCACCTGTTCATCCAAGTGTGCCGAGGTCGATGCGTAAACCTGGATAACATTGAGGCTGTACCTCTCGGTTAACCTAATTATGAGGTACGCTACCCTGGTCGACACACTGGAGATTTCTACAACGTTGTCACTGAGAACCTTGTTGACCAGAAACCCGACGCCGCCTTGGGATGGCTGGTCTCCTTCTCTGTAATACATAAGATGGCCCGATTCTAGAGTTATGGTGTCCTCTCCCTGTCTTCAGACTTCATCATAACCCCAGAATGTGCCATCTTATGTGTCCCAGCTCCTCCTCCAGCTGCGCCAGATGATCATCCAGCCGAATCGTGCGTCCATTATATGTTGCGAGGGTCAGTTTGTTTTGGCGGCCTACCGTAGCCCGGAGATTCTTAGCGCCCCTTGCCCCGCCGTTACCGTGACCGCCGCCGTGGTCAGGAATAGCATGGCGGCCGGGAACTGGGGGCCGCGGCATATTGTGACTTTCCATACTACTTATTTCATCCCTTGGGATGGATATGCCCTAATCGTCATGCTGGCCAGGCGTATTTAGCCTGTAGTATTTAGCTACGCCATAATTTGAAATGGTTATACCGCCATTTGTCGGTCGCCGGAGCCCCGTTCGTTGGTCAGCAGGATGCACCACGGGCAGGTGAGGTTGGCTGGGAGCACTTAGATGGTATGTGTGCTCCCTTACATCCCAACAACAAGTTAAAATGGATTTCCAAAATTATATTACACTGTTTGTAAGTAACAAGTTAGTGAAATCAGATAATAAAATTGTGAAGTAAAGGAGTATTCCTACGAATTCTTATTAAAATCGCATTTTGATGATACCTAAAGTAATCAAGATAATTTATGCAACGTGTGTATTTTTTATGTCTCGTAACAATCATTTATATTTTAGGTTTAATGTCATGAGAGGTCACGAGCAAGTATTTTATTTACTGCCAAATACAAACTAAAACCAGATATGACTTCTAAATTTACATATTTTGATTTAATTTGTAGATATTATTTTAGCCGGCGAATAAAACAGATTATTCAAAACAAAAATAAACCTGTTTAAGTAACTAGGTAAGTACTAATATTTAGCGATGTGACATAAACGTAATTTTGTCCGGGCTTTGTTGTTCTTTAGGCCATATACAGGTAAATTTTTCAAGGGGGCGTAGATGGCCAAATTAGAAACTATTAGGAATAGCAAAAAGTACCCAAAAGAGTTTCGGGTCCGATTAGAAAACTAAAACTGCATCATTGAATTTTTGAAAAATCAATATTCCTAGACAGAAATCGAACCCGCTGTTTTATACAGGTATCGAATGGTGTAATAATACATGTATCCACCACCTTTGTACCACCATAGAACACCATTCGATAGTGTCGCTATCGCTAATAAAGAACGAATTATGGCAAGTAATGCCATATTCTTAAGAAAAATCATTCACACGAGTCATTATACGGTCAGTCATTTATACGAGGAAAACGTAACGCTAATTTTTACCCACGACGGAACGGAGACTGTATATGCGTTTGGGGTGAAAGGATGTTTGTTTGTTTGTGTGTGCAAATCCATGTTGCCAGTTTTTTTTTTTTTTTTCATTTTTCTTTCCTTGTTCTTTAAAACTACTTGTCCGATTTTAATGCAATTTTCAGTTATGGGTTCGGATGCAATTGGTGCATGTTTTAGACAGGTGTTACGGTGACAACGCACCAGAAAGCGCTGCAGTAATCATTTGTTGGAGCAAATCGATGTTGCTATTTTTATTCAAAACAACTAGTCCGATTTTGATGCAATTTTCAGATATAGGCTCGTGTTTGATTGGTGCATGTTCTTAAATAGGTGTTAGGTTACGGTGTCAACTCAAGGGGGCGCTGCAGTAAACATTTGTTTGTGCAAATCCATGTTGCCATTTTCTCCAAAACTAGTTCGATTTTGTCTTAAAACGGTTCCTAATTAATCAGTGGATGTTCTTAAATAGATGTTATGACGTTAATTTTCTAAAGGACAATGTCATGGGTGTTCATCAACATTTTAATTGTGTTACTTGTTATTTTTCTTACGTTACCAAGACTACCTGATTGTTTAAAATGATGGCCATAATTTTTGCTCAATACGTAGCTGGATTTGTCGTCTCAAGGATTGTACTGCATTCAGCATTTCAATATTATTGATCCCATGTAGAAAGTTGGTGCATTGGTGCACGGCGAGCTCAATCCCCGGCATGCATGGATTTTTCAATCGAGAAATGTATGTGCGCTTATCACCATGGCCCTCCAGCGAAGGAAAAACATCGTTAAGAAACCAACAACCCCGCATGGTGGTAGGACACTAATATCTAGTGTCCACCTGGCCAGCTACCAACCTCAAGTTAGAAAATCTGTCGCCAAGCATCTAATGTGCTCCGGCAGCTGTCCTTGAGAGCCAGTTCCCATTCTAGGCATAGCGTGCGTACTGCTTAACATCTTCGACCTCATCATCACTTACAAACATGTGAGATAGTAGTCAAACGCTAGCTTATAATATATTAAAAATAAGATTATTTTCCAAAGATCGTTTCAAGCCATCAATTGCATTATATGTCTTTGTAGAGATTTCGTTTTTTAAATACGCCCAGAGAAAATAATGAAAGGGTGTAAGATCCGGTATTTCTGTGTCTTTTAACCGAGAAGAGATAATAAAAGATGAAATTAGAATTAATGTTGTTAAGATGACTGCGCTGCGGGCGCGTACTATAAAATATTGATCATCATTTCGCACCAGGTACAGGTAATGTAGGTTAAACCTTAAATGATGCAGCAGTTTATTAAAATCCTACATTTTTCTTCGGTTTGACGTATGTCATTACTTCCTATAATTCGTTCCTTATCAGCGACACTATCGAATGGTAAATACAGAGTGCGTTTTTTTTCAAAATCAACGGATTCGATTCCCGGCTAGGAATATTGATTTTTTTTAAATCCAATGATGCAGTTTTCGTTCATATCAAAATCGGGCCCGAGACTCCTATGAGTATTTTTTGCTATTCCTCATAGTTTCTGATTTGGCCATTCACGCCTACTTAAAAAAATCACCCTGTATACTAATTTTAGTGATACATGAGTCTACATAATACGTGTTTATATATACTACATGAATCATTATGATAAAAAAGTTCTAAATTTAATGTTATATTATTCAAATTAGTTTATATTATTGAAATTAGAAACAGTACAAGCTACATGTAGCGCCTGGTCTTGCCGTCTTTTATTTTGAGACAAGCCAGATTCTGTGGAGGTTAGAGTAGGTAGTGTAGACACGCGACTCCATCTATAGACCTATTGTTACTGAACATTCATAGATAAACATCACGGGTTAATATAGTGATGCTCTATCAGCAACAATATAAAAAAAAATTGTAAATAGAGGTAGCATACGAGTCTTTATAAAACAGATCGAGAAAATATACGAATATAATATAGTTATATACCGATTTATTGGTAAACAGGTGTACACATCATATGTTACAATAACATGTTATACATAGAATATTCATTAAGAGTAGGTATTAAAATAATACAATAAATTTTACATCCATTTATGGTGGACATTCCACCTATAAGAACTAAGCGTTTCGGCGCCTCTTTTATTGTAAGAACTGCTAAGAAATGGAATGACTTGCCGGTGTCTGTTTTTCCACTTAAATACAACCTCGGAGCGTTCAAGTCTAGAGTGAATAGGTTTTTACTGAGCAAGCGTGCTCCATCCTCGACCGCATCGTCACTATCAGGTGAGATAGCGGCCAAACGCTTGCACAGTTCGCAATAAAAAAAATAAAAAAAAAAATAAATTGTAAAGATAATGTTAATTAAAATAAATAACATTTAGTCAATATTTAATGCTTAGTATTATAGGCTACTTCAAGTAACTAACAATAGCTAAATCACACATTCTCATCAACATTTCTCACGACATTTAAAAAAGTTATTTATAATTTGCACACACACGAAACGTATACAACACATAAGTAGGTATACGTACATATGGGTGTGAAGTTCATTATTTTTATTGATCTCACAGAAGTTCAACCGCTCTAGTGACCTCCATTAGGTGTGTTAGTAAAAGGTTTTTTTAGAAAGAAAGCTCGGCTCACCTTTTCACTCGTGAATTTTACGTTTTCTCAAAAAAAAATCATAACCTTGTTATCTTGACAACGAAAACTGACACTATGTTCATGATTATTAATGAAATTCAATGTTTAATTTTACACTAAATTGTTTACAATTTGCAACTAACAAAACACTGTCTAAAAATTTAAAAATAGAACTTTGTTTTGGCGGCAACCAAAACAACAATGCACTTTAAATTTTTTTAGAACTAAGAAGGTTTATAGAATTTTATAAATCGCATAAAGCCTATCGTAGCGCGGCTATGCGAGTTATCAAAGGCACTTGTAGACAGGCTCTACGCAAGCAATAGTCCTGCTAAGACGCGGTATAAATGGCCACTGAGCCGTAAAAGCCCATCGATTGTATTTAAATACACTTATTTACTTTTAAATCGACGGATTCTTTACGCTTCACGATTTTTTTGTTAATTTAGTTTCCATAGAACCGCAGGATTTAATTCTAAATGGAAATTCTGAAAGTGTATCAGTGTTCAGTTCTTATTAAATAATTTGTGCAATAAACTTAGTAACTTCTTCAGAATGTTATTGAAATGTCTTTTTAAGAATAATTTTCAAGGAATTTCAAATTATATGAGACATAATTATATTTTTTAAATCGATCATGTAATATGAGTTAAAAAAGTAATCGATCATGGTGGAATATGTATTATTTGTGTACCTATATAATCGTAAGTATCCAGACGAGACTTCCACACCGCGGCGTCCTGCGATCTACGGGCGCGATCTCAGTACTTTTCAATTGTTTTCTGATCGCGTTTGGTGTGAATCAGTCGGTACAAATACTACTGCGCTATCTGACCGCCGCCTAGATCGCGCATGCATGACGCTACGGTGTATACCTTTATTTAAAGGGGGTGTGTACATTTTCTAACAAAAAACTCACAATGTAAGTAGATATGAATAAATGAATGAATGAAAAATACAAAACAAATTAACAAAATTTGATATAAAAAAAGTAAGACAAATGCCACAAACATCATTACGATTTCTTACTACATATTTGATGAAAATCGGTTAAACTTTTCGGACATATTATACCTACTAGCTGTGCCCGCGACTTTGTCCGCGTGAAATAGTGTCTTTTGGTAGCATTAACTAATAAGACACATACTTATCCCAGTTACACCGCACCCTACCACACCATGCTCCCCCCTTCCCCCCACCCCTCACTTACCCTCCCCTGCCCCTCCCCTCACTTCCACTCCCCTTTCCCCCTCCTCGCCCCTTCCCCTAACTTACCCTACCCTCCCTCCCCCACCACTCCCCCTCTTCTACCACTCCCCCTCCCCTACCACTCCCCCTCCCCTACCACTCCCCATCCCCTCCCTCTACCCTCCCCTCCCCCTCCACCTCTCCTCCCCTCCCACTGCCCTCCCCTTCACGCCCCCTTCACTCCCCCTGCCCTCCCCCTCCCCACCCCCTCCACTCCCCCTACCCTACCCCTCCACTCCCCCTTTACTCCTCCTACCCTCCCCCTCCACTCCCCTTCCCCCTCACTCACTTTGAATGTTATATTTGTTTATATCGAATCAACAGCCTAAAAAATTAGTTTTAAGCTTCTAGCTTTAAAAATGACGATATTTCCATACAACTTTTCATCCCCCCTTTCAACCCTTTCAACCCTTTACAACCCTCTTTTCGCATTAAAAAGAAGACTGTGTCCTTTATTTTTTTATTTAATTTAGTTTTCATTATTTGATGTTATAGTAATCATTGTAATACACACTATGAACAAATTTCAAGTCTCTATCCATTACGGTTTGTGAGATCGAGCATAAAACGCCTGAATAAACACGTTATGGGAACCCCCTTTTATTTTTAATTTTATTCTGTTTTTAGTATTTGTTGTTATATAAATCATAGTAATACATACTTTGTGAAGATTTCAAGTCTCTATCTACTATGGTTCATAAAAAATCAAGCAAAAAATGCCGAAAAATCACGTTCCTATGGGGACCCCCTTTAATATTTAACTTTATTTTGTTTTTAGTATTTGTTGCTAAATCCCCCATAGTAATAGGTACATATTAAGTATCTATCTATTATAATTAAGGAGATATAGCCCTGTGAAATGTGGACAGACGGACAGACGGACGGACAGCGAAGTCTCAGTAATAGGTTTCCGTTGGTACCATTTGAGTTCGAAACCCTAAAAACTAAGAGCCGGCTACTGGAAAATCACGCTCGCAATTTTAGCAATTATTGCCATTTATGTGTTATAATAGCAATCAGATTGCATTTTTACTTACAATGCAAGGCAAATTAATGAAGTAGTAAAGTCAAAATATATATTGTTTACCTTCACAATCACTAGCGGCTGTTTCTCCTCTGTAGCTCTCCTACCGAGGTCTTCGATATCATTCATCATGATTCCTGTAGATACCTCAGATTTCTTACACTTGACCAAACCTACGTCCGAATCAACTTGATCTCGTAGGGCAATCATATTTTTTGTGTGCTCTGGCAAATAACATCGAAGTATATAAAGAAGTGATACCATAAAAGTGTGGTGAGATGTATTGAATTCAGTGGGATGACTAGTCAAATGTGATGTAACTATGTTCGGTATAAATATATTGAGAGAGATTGGGCGAAGCCTTAATTTGCTCAGCAACAATAGCTCGTCTAGGTTGTTTTATAATTCACATTGCCTAGCGTTCGTTTGACCCACAGACCCAGGATTCACTACGTTAAGAGGGAACGCGGGGTGCACTTTTCCATACAAATGTATTCCCCCGTTTCGTCCCTGGAAAAGGCTTCTGGAGCAAAATTAGTTTTTACAAAAAATCAAGGTCTGCTGTAGCTACGCCCCTATATGGTTTGACTACTATTTCACCTGTTGGTAAGTGACGATGCGGTCGATAATCGTAGCACACAAGGCCAAGCATAGGAACTGGCTCTCATGTTAATAGTAGTTGGTTCAGACTGTCAAACTTGGCATTTAGTCGTGAGAGATTCCTAAACCACCTTTGGTCAAATTATAGAAACATACTAACGTATCTTTAATAATAGGCATCTGCAAACTGTCTAACAGTGGACCAACAGTGTCAAAGAGTAGATAAACTACTGGTTTAAGTAAAGATATGTACCTAGTTTCTAGCTGAATTATAAGGCGCCCATTACACGATAGGATTTGCTGTCAGTTTGCTCACAGTCACGGCTGTGACTGATGAATAACTGATCGTGTAATGGGGTGACTGACGGTAACTGACCGATTTTACATACTTTGATTTGCTGCATGCAGCAAATCAAAGTATATAAAATATTATAGTATATAAAATATTGTTGCTCATGAGCAACAATATTTTATGACTTTTGGTTTTGAATGACGGATAACCTACCGTGTAATGGATGCTTAAAAATGACCACCCAGTGCGGTGGTGTCTCTTCCCATTACAGTGTTCGGTACAGCGTGGGAATTTCGAATAATTAAAGTGAATATAAATGACAGTAAACCGCAACGCCTGGAAGAAAACTTTTCCAACGTTAGACAAATTAAACATGGAGAAAGTCACAAAGTAAGTACACAGGGTGGACTGACCAAAGTAATGTATAATATCACGTTCCATTAAAAGGGAGTTGAAATGCAGTCGTGAGAATTAAGATATAATTAATACTGAAATTACGACCATGACTACCTTGTCCGGTGTGTTAAGTAAGATGAGGAAGAATACAGGATGATTTTGGATTACTTGATCAGGAATACAAGGCATTCCTCTATGCCTTCAAGGCAGAGGGAAAATGGTGAGAGGAGTACTTTGGATGTTGACTCTCACATGCCCTTGCTGAACATTTGTTCTTCAAACTGAAAAGTATTTCTCGGTTCTCTTAAAACTCTTCTGTTTCACGGCTAAATAACTGACAGCACTAATTTATCCGTAGTATTATTTATTTATCAGTTGTACGCTGCTAAAATAATCATTTTATTAAAAAAGAGTAGCGACAAATATGAAAAATTATCTCCAATTATAGAGTTTTAAGACTGTTAACGATAAAAAAACTAAAACTAGTAGACTAGATTAGATGAAACTGATGTATAAAGTTTAAAAAATACCGTATTCTGTGATGAATCTAATACTATAACAATTCTTGTCCTCACATACTTACTGACTGACAGACAGACAACGCTCAGCCTTAACCGCTGGTCGTAGAGACTTGAAATTTAGAGGCTATATTTGTCTTAGTGCGTAAGGGTGTACTAAGAAAGGATTTTCCAAATTTCAACCCTTAAGGGGATGAAATAGGGATTCAAAGTTTGTATGGAGAAATAAGATTAGATAGTCTTTTCTATGCGAAACTTCACACAAAAAATAAGTAAATACGTGTTTCAGCCTTTTTGACATTTCGCCCCTAAGAGGGTGAAATGGGGTAACAAAGTGTTAAAATCAACATTGTTTCGGATTGCACTGAAATTTGTTTATTTCCCTCTGAGAAAGGATTTTCCAAAATTCACCCCTGAAGGGGATGAAACGGGGGTTCAAAGTTTGTATGGAGAAACAAGTTTAGATAGTCTTTTATATTCGAAATTTAACAAACAAAGTACATACGTGTTTCAGTCTCTTTCGAAATGCCACCCCTAAAAGGGTGAAGTACCCCACTTCACCCTTCACAACAATGTCTGAAATCAATATTGTTTCGGATTGCGCTGAAATTTGGCATGCAGATAGTTATTTTGAATTAGGTATCCGCTAAGAAAGAATTTTAAAAAATTCACTCTTCAAGGGGATGAAGCGGGGGTTCAAAGTTTAGATAGTCATTTAATTCGACATTTCACACAAGTACTTCTGTGAATAAATAAGTACATACGAGTTTCAGATTTTAAATGCCACCCCTAAGAGGATAAACTGGGGTAACAAATCTAAAAATCAATATTGTTTCGGATTGCGCTGAAATTTAGAATGCAGATAGTAGGTATCCGCTCAAAAAAGATTTTCTAAAAATTCGTCCCGGTTACGGAACGGGGATTCAAAGTTTGTATGGCGAAACAAGATAAGATAAAGTACGTGTTGAAGGATTTTTCGAAATGCGGTAGGTAACAAAGCCTGACAATTTGGGTTTGTAAGGTTTTATAAATATGAATCTCGAATTGCCAGTCACGCGATAACATGAAAACGGGTGAACCGATTGGCTAATTCTTATTTGATGTATTTAATGATAGAATCGTTTTTACAAAAGAAAGGTTTTAAGTAAATAAAAAAGTTTTTAACGCGGGCTAAGACGCGGGGCACTTCTAGTTTATTTATAAAATTCGAAAAGAGATAATTATTTACCTTGGTATTTAAAAATAAAGTCAAAATATGTATATCATTATGCCCAATGGACTTTTTGCTTTTATCTAAACTTGCGACAG
This sequence comes from Cabera pusaria, assembly GCA_954871355.1. Classification (NCBI taxonomy): domain Eukaryota; kingdom Metazoa; phylum Arthropoda; class Insecta; order Lepidoptera; family Geometridae; genus Cabera; species Cabera pusaria. The sequence goes on from OX940893.1 coordinate 4,435,970, forward strand.
TTGCGACACTATGAAAGTACTGTTACAAATAGTCTAGTTTCGCATTAAACCTGAAGTGTTTTACAACCTTTGTGAGCAAATATAGTTAAGCGTTAGATGGGAAATAAACATTAATGGTCCATAAACGCTATTACAATATTATCTAATCGACAATTACGTAAGTAGATATATTATTTGGTTGAACACAATTTTATTTTTGCACTATCAAGTTTAATAAATATAAATAAACGCGGTATATAACGAACCAATCTTGAAGTGCCAGGCTCGAACCCAGATCAGTTATTTTTTAAATATTTCATGTTATGATAAAAATGAACGCATTAGAGTGATAACGTACACTAAACATTATACAAATATTAACTGTGGATGCCATACTCGGCTGGACAGTATCTTAGGCACCCGGAGAATATAAGCGTGTTATAGAACATCAGTTGTGGTTGGAAGAGGCAATATCATGAAACCGCGGGTATGGCACGTTTATGGTCGGTTCAGTCAATCGCTTCTACGATATACTTTTCAATCGTTGTCTGATCGCCGTAGATTGCCTTTGGTTTGAACCAGACGGCACAAATACTACTGCACTATCTTATCGCGCCCGCACTCGCGCCCGCAGATCGCAGCGGTTTGGCTATATGGTATCGACCTTGTAACGGCCTCTACATGGTGGTGGTATATGTTTGGCTAGCTATAATAATAAAGCTTTATTTAATTCCATGCAAAAAAATATAAATTACAATAGTTTCTTAAATAACAAATAAATTATAAATATTTAATTCCATTTCCAATAAATTCTTCCATTTTTAATTAAGATTTTATTTGACTAGCTTGTAAATAGTTATAAATTGTAAATGTAATATTAGAATATTAAATGGAATAGAAATATTTACAATTAGTATATTGTATGACAATGTTGATATTAAATTAAATTTTTATAAGTTATTTTGTATGGACCCCCTTTGGGTAAAAGCCTCCTCCAAGGTATGCCACTTTTCTCTATCTTTGGCAGTCTTTAGCCAATCTTGTCCTGCCACTGTTGCTATTTCATCCGCCCATCTGGCGTGCGGGCGGCCTCTCGCTGTTCTTCCTCGCGGTCCAGACCATTTCACCGCTCTCTGGGTCCATCTGCTGTCGTCATATCTAGCCACGTGACCTGCCCATTTCCATTTCCTTTGCAGCGAGAAGTTTTTTTGCGGATGTTCACAATCCTCACCTTATCTTTGAGTTTTAAGCCTATGATGCTTCTCTCCATTCGTCTTTGGGTGGTCTGAATTTTGTTTATTGTTTTAGCATCTAAAGTCCAAGTTTGACACCCATAAGTCAGACATGGTAGGATAGCAGTGTCCATACCTATTTTCTTAGTGGATAGCGGTAGTTTTGATTTGAAAATTTCTTTATGAGCCCAGTATTTCTTCCAGGTGAGTGCGACTCTCCGTTCCACCTCTTCTAAATTTCTATTTTTATTAAAGGATATTTGTTTACCCAGGTATATGTACTTTTCTACGAATTCGCGAGGTCTGTCGTTGATGTAGATTGGTGATGTATGATGATTAGTCATGACTTTTGTTTTATCAAGATTAATTTCCAATCCGACTTTTGAACTAGCCTGGTGCAAGTCATTTATCATTGTGTTTAGTTGGTGTGGACATTTTGAGAACAAAATAATGTCATCGGCAAATCTAAGATGACTTAAGAAGCTTCCATTCATGTTAATACCTCGATTGAACCACGGTAGGTTTCTCATCACATATTGTAGAGCGGCTATAAATAGTTTTGGAGAAATTGGATCGCCTTGTCTCACTCCTCTCTTATGTTGATTGTTGCGCCAACTCTATCTAGCTTGACTCTCCTTGTGCTGTTGTCATGAATGTTTTTAAGGATATTGATATATTTTTGTTTTCTATTCAGTGATTTTAGAGTTTCCTCGATGCTATCATGTGATATTGAATCAAAAGCTTTTTTGTAGTCTATAAAAGCCACATACAGGGGTCTATTGTATTCTAAGTACTTCTCTATCACCTGTTCAACAACTTGAATGTGATCTGCTGTGCTAAAACCGCTTCTGAATCCGGCTTGCTCGATCGGCTGGTGTGCATCAATGTCTCGGGATATTCTTTCTAGTAGGCAGGAGGCAAATAATTTGTAGAGACAAGACATGAGGCTTATGGGACGATAATTCCCTATGTCAGCTGGGTCACCTTTTTTATATAACAATATAATTTCAGATTCCATCCATAGGCGTGGCACAGATTCTTCCTCTAGTATTTTATTCCAAAGTGTAGTGATTGGTGTCAGTAGTAGAATCTTTGCAAGCTTGATTGACTGGCTAGCTATACTACCCTCAATTTGGAAAATCTGCAGCGTAACATTGAGTGTTCCGGCAGCTGTCCTTGAGAGCAGTTCTCATTCTAGACTTAACCTTGTGCTTCCATCTTGAAACAGAGATTATTTTGAAGATGAGATGGAATAGTTGAGCTACGATGATTAGATTGAAGTCGGTTATTAGGCACCTCGTCTTACAATCATCTTTTACTTCCAAACAACTGACAAGCAGCTCATCTTTGACCTCGTCTTCATCTTTGACCTCGTCTTCATCTTTGACCTTGTCTTCATTGATTCAAAATCCTCATTTAACATCAGGCAACAGTGTTAATACTTGTCGATGACATACTATATTTTTATTCATATAGATTTTGTACAATTTGACATTTTGGTAATATAGGTTCACATTTTTATGTTGTATTTATGATATGTAATTATTTATGTGTTTGTGTACTTTTAATAATAAGTAGTTAATTTCCCATACAATTTGTTATTGTTCAGGAATAAATGAATTGAATTGAATTGATAATGGAAGTAACCTAAAGCTAAACACTTTTTTGAGCACAAGCTTTTTGTTAAGACCTTATCATGTGCAATGAAATGTACTAAAGATAAGCGATACATACTAGCCCAAATATGACTGTACTACCTTTTGTTATTACGGAGTTCCACCCCTACAGCCCAGCTTGATGGAGCCGATGATGATCAAGTCAGCTCGATGGTACCATGCACTGTCACCGAAGATACGCAACTATACCAAATTTGTATCTAATAGAACGTGGTTCAAATTTAGCTTCCAAGATTGGAACTACACAAACATACATATAAATCAACCTTACTAATACCACAGAATAATGTGCTAATAAGGCAATTCAATTAAAAACTTTTAAAAGCCACCTTTTAACAATACTTTATTTGACTGCACAGTACCATAAACAGTACCTATAAAGACGTAGACGTGAGTATAAATAAATAAGTTCAATCAGTAGTACTCACAAACCTATTAGTATAATGGCCCAGAAAAACACCAGACCGTTCGTTTAGAGTAAGTAGATACTTAGTACAATATACATTTTTTGTTGGCGTTGATATTAAAGGTATCAAAGATTTTGTGTACTATTTGTTTAACATAGTACAAGATAACCTTTTTCTAAGTCTCTATTTCTTTTTTACTATGAAATTACTACAATTCCGTCGAATGTGTAATGGTATATATGGTGATATGGTTGTATAAAAAATATATATTTGAATAATTTAAATATTTTGTGATATGATAATAATGTAGTAAACAGCCCTTGAAAGTTAGAATAATCTAGGCTTAGCGTGATCCCCATCTTCGACCACATCATCACTTACCACCAGGCAAGATATGGCGTGGTCAAACGCCTATAAGATATAACAAAATGCCAGCCAGTGCAGAAGATGATTGGAATATTACGCTTCTTTACTGCAGTCTTACCTGTAAGATAAAAAAATATATCTCATGATGAATGTAAATTACAGAATTTATATTCGGAAAACGTTAGTTTTAGTTTATAAAATAGCAAACTTTAAAATTCAATTCAAAGGTTTCAGCTTTTTTAATTTGTTTCATAACACAATTAGTAGTAGTCGCCATATTGCCATATTATTACGTCATACGGCTATGTAAACTTAGAAGTGTCAACTGTCAACTATCGTACCACTGCATTTGTTAACACAGCCAACTGATGTCATGTCCACTGCGTCCATCGTCTTTCGTCAAATTACGCGCGAAATTTGAAAATGCGAAACTTAAATGGATTTTTATGGCACTTAACCATTTAATAAAGAGTTTGTGAATGTTTTAGTGGTTCATTAGCACTATAGAATCTAAGAGACACTTTTTAAAAATGGGTGTAATACCTTAGGAATCAAAAAATAAATATCTGAGCGTGATTGTGTGGTAATGTGTTTTATAAATATTCTTAACCTACAAATATCTTAGCTCAGACTCGAGTTTATCAGTGCTTATTCTAGACAAACAAATTTGCAACATGTTTGCAAATTATACCTACTTATCTGTATGTAGGTAATAGATTGTGTACATATCTTAAGTTACGTTAACTAAAGGTGATATCCAGTTAGTTAGTATATTTTTGTGACATTTGCACGATCAAACGATTTGACCGATTTGATCGACATGACTACTTAAAAGGGGACGCGGGGTGCACTTTTCCATACAAATGTATTCCCCCGTTTCCTCCCTGGAAAATTTAGAGCAAAATTTAAAAAAAAATATGCAAGATCTGCTGTAGATCCGCCCCTATCATTTGCTTTTTTAACCAACCAATTGCAAAAAGAAATATAAGCATTCTAATCTCCTCTTTAAGATTTTTGAACGGTCATATTTCTTTTTGCAATTGGTTGATCAAAAAAAGAAAATGATAGGGGCGTAGTTACAGCAAACCTCGATATTTTTTTAGAAACACATTTTTCTCTAGAACCATCTTCCAGGGAGGAAACGGGGGAATACATTCTTCCCAGTCATACCCTCTTCCTCCTCTCTCCTGAGATATGGTGACTATCTATCTCTAGAGATTATCTGGGGATTATCTCCATATCAGATCTCAATAAAATAACTATGGTACCATGCTTGGGATATCTCCTTTCCTATAAAAAAAAATCATCAAAACCGGGTCATAAACAACGAAGTTATCCGCGAACAAACATTAAAAATATAATATATTTATATATATATACTAGAAGTGCCCCGCGGCTTCGCCCGCGATAAAGACTTCTTTTATTTACTTAAAACTTTTATTTTTAAAAACCTTTCTGCCATAAAAGACATCAAAGAAGTAAAATCCAAATCGGTTTATCCGTATTCAAGTTATTGCGTGACTAAGGGAAATAGGAATTCATATTTATAAAACCCGAAAAACCATATTGATTTTCAGACTTATTTACCAACTCCTTGCAAAAATCATGCAACACGTATTTACTTATTTATTTACAGAAGTACTTAAGTAAATCTATAAGTTTATATATATAATTAAAAATAATAAGTAATATCCGGGGGGAATTTTTAGAAAATCCTTTATAGGCGGATACCTATGTCATAACAACTATCTGTATTCTGAATTTCAGCGCAATCCGAAACAATATTGATTTCCAGAAAATGTAACCCCACTTCACCCTCTTAGGGTGGCATTTAAAAAAAGCCTGAAACTCGTATTTACTTATTTATTTACTGAACTGAAATGTATGTACTTGTGCGAAGTCACGAATACAAAAAACTATCCTATCTTGTTTCTCCATACAAACTTTCAACCCCCGTGTCATCCCCTTCAGGGATGAATTGTGAAAAATCCTTTCTTAATAGATACTAACGTCAAAATAACTATCTGTTTCGATAAATTTTTTGATAGAAAAATCCATTGGTGCACGGCGGGGTTTGAACTCAGTACCACGGCATCAAAGCCGACCATTCTCCCGATTACGCTACCGGGCCCTTAAACGTTGAACCCCCGTGTCATCCCCTTAAGGGGTGAATTTTGGAAAACATTTTTTAGAGGGTACTAACGTCGTTATAACTATCTGCATGCCAAATTTTAGCGCAATCCGAAACAATATTTATTTTCAGACTTTGTTACCCCATTTCAACCTCTTAGGGGTGAAATTTCAAAAAAGCCTGAAACACGTATTTACTCATTTTTTTACTAAAGCACTTGTGTGAAGTTTCGAATTGAAAAGACTATCTAATCCTGTAATGTAATGTTTTAGGCGCGATAAGTCCCGTATTTTCATATTTATAACTATCTAATCCTGTTTCTCCATACAAACTTTGAACCCCCATTTCATCCCCTAAAGGGGTGAATTTTGGAAAATCCTTTCTCAGTACACCCTTACGTACTAAGACAAATATAACCTCCAAATTTCATGTCTCTACGACCAGTGGTTTAGGCTGTGCGTTCTCTGTCAGTCAGTCAGTCAGTCAGTCAGTCAGTCAGTCAGTCAGTTAGCCAGTCAGTCAGTCAGTCAGTCAATCAGTCAGTCAGTCAGTTAGTATGTCAGGACAAAGATTCTTATAGTATTAGATACGGTCGAATTGAGAACTTCCTTTTTTGGAAGTCGGTTAATTAAAATCGACGGACTTATGGCCAAACATATGTAGTTACATAGAAAAATATATAAGCATCCGAACTGAAAACCTTCTCCTTGCTTGAATTGAATTCATAACAGACAGGTAAAGGCTCACATTTTAAATTACCGGAAATACTTCGACCGGTTTCGGACAGGTAGGTACGTTCGGAGATACATCTCCGCTCCATCTAGCTCCAGCTAAACGTGTAGTTTCTTCAAGAATATCCGAAACTAGCCGGCGCAATTTTCATTAATTAAAACGTGAGTCATTAACAAACCTATGATAATGGCTAACGCTAACGATGATATTAGATGATATAGAATAATACTATATTAGATGTCTCGGGGGGTCTAACGATCGCAGTGCAAAATAATAATCTGTTGTTAGTGTTCCGGTCCTTGAGAGCTAGTTCCCATTCACAGCTTAGCGTTCTACTATATCCTTGTCAGCATCGTCACTTACCAACAGGCAAGATAGAGGTCAAACGCCAGCCATTAATATGTAAAATAAATTTAAAAAATCTGGCACTAAAGAATTAATAAAATTTTTCCGTTTCAGTTATAGAGAGACGTTATCGTATGCCATCAGACCAATATCGTGCTTGTTCCGTCTACTGCCTATAATATTAATAACTAGCAGCCCGCCCCGGCTTCGCACGGGTAGAACATATATGCCTACAAAATTTGCATCAGTTTGTTGCATCAAATATAAAATATTAACATATTTAACAATCTTCGTCATATTTCAACCAATTTACACAAAACCTTAACGAATTATGCACCTAAACCTTCCTCATAAACACTCTGGCTATTGGTGAAAACCGCATGATAATCCGTTCAGTAGCTATTGAGATTATTGCGAACAGACAGACGCAGTGATGGACTTTGTTTTATAATACCTACGTAGTGATATTGGACGGCCCTTTGGCGTAAAGGATAGTTACCCTGATTCTGACCCGACGGTCGTTGGTTGTAATCCTAGCTATATATATATACCTACCAATGAAAGTTTTATGTGCATTCATGAATCATGGGTTTTCGTACAGAGGTAGTTGGATCATGGAATCAAAATCAATCAAATCATGGGATCAAAGAAGAGGTATTATACGTTTAACGTGTGTATCTGTGTCTGTCTGTAGCATCTTAGCACCGAACCAGATGAACAGATTTTGATTTTATTATTGATTTTTTTTTTTTGTTTGTTAGATGTCTTCATCGAGAGTGTTTTTAGCTTTGATTCATGAAAATTCGTTCAATCGTTATAAAACTATGAGCTTTTTTCTAGTTAATTGCGCTATGAAATCAACTTTCATAGGTCTGATCAATTCGAAAATCTTCTTCTTCAACGATATTGTAAGAATATGGAAGCATTGACCTGATGCTGGGACATCTCCTGTACGCTACAGAATACTCAAATCCACACCAACTTACAGCTCAGATTTTGAATGTCATGTTTAGAGTTTGGAATGCTTTTATTGAAAAGATTATACATAGTAACTATGACCTAATCTGTGGTTTCACTGCAGATATTTTATTAATTTTGCGATGCGTGCATGTGAAATCCGTGATATCTTCTAGAGTTTTCATTTGAATTATATACTGTAAAGGACGATTTTAATCTATAATATGTGGCCAAGCTAAATAACGTAATTATTTGGATAAGGATTAATACTATATACTTGAAAATAGCCTTGGAAGTTATGTAACATTTTTTTTCAAAAAATTAAAGATTAAAATGGTTACTGTGAGTCAACCTTTAGAGATAGACATATGCTGTTGCGGACTTTTTTGTAGGTCTTATTAAGTTGTACAACTCTTCCATAGAAAATATTCTTCCATCTATTTTCAATTGACCAGCGTTCGTAAGAAACGTGTTTTTTCGACCGTTTTTTAGTCGACTTAGGTTGCAAATTAGGTCTCCACGAATGTACCTTTGATTTAAACGGGATAATATGTAGCCTATTTTCATTCCGAAAGTCCATTCTATATATTAGTGAAAGAATTTTTTAAATCGGTCCAGTAGTTTTTGAGTCAAATCATTACAAACATACAAAAATACAAATGTTCTCTCTTTATAATATTAGTATAGATAAAAGCTTGTAAAAAGAAGACCCGATTAGCCAAAAGTTTTCGCAATAAGCCCCTGCGCCAAATAATTATGAAGGTCCTTAATCCAAGACAATTTAGGTAGTTCATTATCCGGCGGTAAAAATGTACTTCGAGACGACACAATTAGCCGATTATCTCCCTCTTTAGCTCGAAGTGCATAATTTACCGCGGGTTCCGTGTTATATAAAAAAAATTAAGGTATAAAAACTATAATATCAATTTTGTTAGCCAACTCTTATAGTGGTAGGACTTCTGCGAGTTGTAGTGGTAGGACATCTGCTAGTCCGCCTGGGGCGGTACCACCATTTTGTTAATAAATTCAGCCGTGAAATAGAAATGTTTTTCAGTTGGAATGGCAAAGTGTCCAGTGAAATTACAGGCCAAATGAGACTAAGGCTTTATCTTCTTTCTCTTTATTTTCTTGTTTGTTTTCTCTTCTCATATTTAATAGGTAGACGTCATCGCTTACTATCAGGCGAGCGACGTGCTTGTCCTGTTACCTTACATCATAAAAAAAAACTGAAGGGTATTTTAAGGAAACAGCATAATTAATTCACCAATATATAATTGTAACATTAACTATAGTCCGCTAACAGGTTTAACAAACGAATGCACAACTGTAACTTGGCTAATGGGTACTTGTATTTATCTAACACATACTTCGAGCATTTACCAATGGAGATGTCAATGCAAGGCGAACCCCTCTGCTGGCCATATAGCCATTATTGGCCATATGTGCGTGCGTAACTACGCTGTATTTTTAATACTGTGTGCGTGTTTCAAGCTAGTGTGCGGGATCGTTAAAGTGAGTGATTTGTGTGTGTACAATGCGTGTTTACCTCGTCCCCCGTAAGTATCGGCAGAAAAAAATGTTTCCGGATTCGAACGTTAACATCTCCATTGGTAAATGCTCGCATAGCACATAACATATATATATATAACATACATGGCTAAATATAAGCTACTTTGTAAGGCCTGGCTTGAACGCACACGGTTTTCAAAATAGTGAAGTAAATAAATTTTGGGCTAATTTATAATTTATAAGCACTATTTTACGTGTTTTTACTTACACTGAATTCCAAACAAACCTATCTTGCAACCAAAAAGTGGTAGGACACTATCTAGTGTCCGCCTGGCCAGCTACCACCCTCAAGTTAGAAAATCTGTCGCCAAAAATATCTAATGTGTTCCGGCAGCTATCCTTGAGAGCCAGTTCCCATTCTAGGCCTAGCGTGCTTACCATCTTCGACCGCATCATCACACAACAACAGGTGAGATAGTGGTCAAACGCTAGCCTATAAGTTATAAAAATAAAAAAAAAGTAGCTTAGCTTATGACAAAGCGAAAACTCAGATTGTTAAACTGTGGCGAAAATTTGCCGCCAGTCATAAACCTTACTGTGTTCCGGCAGCTCAGCCTTTGAGATTCAGACCATCTTCGACCACATCATCACTTACCACCAGGCGAGGTAGACTAGATGGCGTTATCAACTCTTTACACACTCAAGTTATTGGTACAATTTTATTAAATGAAATCCAAACTAATATTATAAAGAGAAAACGTTTTTAAACGAGTTCAACTTTTAAGATGTTTATTCACGAAGCATGTGCATCAGTTTCAATATCGCGGGAAATATCGATGCAGGATCTCATACATTTAGGCAATATTTAAAGGAGAGCTCTTAAAATCTACACTAGCGCCATCGCTGGGTTTTATTTGTCATTACTGTTAAATGCGAAAGTATATCTCTGTCTGTCTGTCTCACTTTCACGCCTAAACTACTGAACCGATTTAAATGAAATTTGGTACACAGATAGAGCCTGAGCAAAGACATAGGCTACTTTTTAATGCGAAAAAAGGATTGTAAGGGGTTGAAAGGGGTGATAAAAATTTGTATGGAATTATCGTTATTTTTAGAGCTAGAAGCTTGAAACTTATTATTTAGGCTGTTGATTCGTATTATAGATTCGATATAGATAGGGGAGGGGGCGGGGAGGGGAAGGGGAAGGGAGGGTAAGTTAGGGGAGGGGGATGGGAGGGGAGGGTAAGCGAGGGGAGGGGGAGGGGAGTTGGAAGTGAGGGGAGGGGGAAGGGGTATTAGCGTGGCGTAGTGCGGTGCGGTCTATTTGGGATTAATGTTACCCAAAGACACTATTCCACGCGGACGAAGTCGCGGGCACAGCTAGTATATAATATGGGCGGCGGTTCACTTTAAGACTCGGAAGACCCGAAGTTCGAATGGATTTTTAAAGTGAACTGAATATTCAAAATGTGCACAAATTATAATAAAAACAAAAATACTCAATTATTGTAGTCGCCTCACCAAACACTTGCGTGTGTTAAGAGTTAAGTAGAGAGTTGAGTAAGAAGAGTTGAAAACGCCTTGTGCCAAATTACGAATAAATAATAAGTCAGAAAATGTTACTGCGTTAAAAAAATGACCCAACAAAAGTCTTGTCCAAGCAGGCGGGGTTAAAAGTCGTGTCCAGCGCGTCATTAGTCGGACATTTGTCTTGTTTGACTCAACTGTCATAACAGACATTGCAGCACATGCGCGAACCAATCCCTGCTTTGGTTCCGAATTTAAATCAATCTCCAAGCAAATCATTTGTAGCTTCGAAAGTGATTCTTATTTCGAATCTACGTCGTTTTGATTTGAAGGCGGGCCACTTTTTGTGTGGAGTTTGTTCTGAATTAGATATCCTGACTTATTATTTATTTGTAGGTGCCAAAGTATAGAACTAATGTTCGTTCACAGAAGATTCAAATACGGTTGACGCGGTAATAATGTTATTATATTCTATCAGACTATAATTTTCAAATAATCTTTGCTTCTTAGTGTGCGCCACTTCGTTTACAATAATAACAACAAATAAAAATTCTGGAAAACATAAAATAAAACAAAATATTGAGAAGAATCTACAACATAATCTACCTACGAAATCAAACCTTTTCTGACAAAAATTTGGGTACATGACATGCCGTCATTTAAAACGCATTTACTAAATCACTGCAAATACGTATGATTTTATAATAAACAGAATTAAAACATAATTCATTACAATATTGAAATAAACATACAATTTAAACTTAAATATTAATAATTATAGCATTAAAATATGTATAGTTAAAACAGTTATATACATGTACAATAGTTGTAGGTATATAGATAGTCGTAGGCACAGAGAGCGTAGAAGTAAATTATTTCTTTATGTATTTATAATCTTATAATTTAAGCAGCTGATGTATAAAACTCATACAATGTAGTCAAGATTACTTATTATAAAAGATTTTTTTATTATCTAAGGTTGGGTTGCACCATCTTACTTTAACCGTAACTATAACTATTAACCGGTGTTTTAAATGGATTTTGACAGATTTTTGACGTTTGTTATAGTTAAAGTAAAATGGTGCAACTCAGCTTTTACTCATGTGGCTTAAGTACAGTTAAAGTACTTGAGACAATGTCGGTTATATTCTTGTAGTAATTAGTATTCTCAAATTTTCACAAGATTTTTAAATGCCTTATTTAGGTACCATCGCGTACAGTTGTGCGTATCCAGTTTCAAAACATTTTCGGTTGCAAGTGTCGATTATTTTTCTAACCAATCAGAAGAGCCAAAACCAAAAAAAAATTTCTTACCAATCAGAAGAGCCAAAACCAAAAACAAAACACAATTTTTGGCTTTGTCCCTTCTTGTCATTGGTCAACAATGTCAACATAGACAGAAGCGAGATGCCAATTCAATAAGAGTGCACAGGAAATTATTCCTTAAGGTGGATACGCACAAATGAAGGCGATTGTACCAATTTTTACTGTGTTATCTATATCATATAGACTATTATGTAACACTAATATTTAAGTAAAATACAAATTACTAGTAAAATACAAACTTAATAAACTCTATGACCATGAAAACCTAAACACATTTTCATTTATTTTTTTTAAAGTACGTATACACTTCATCGTCTTTCGTGCGCGATCTAGGCGGTGATCAGATAGCGCAGTAATATTTGTACCGACTGGTTCACACCAAACGCGATCAATCATTAAAAGTAGATCGCGCCCGCAGATCGCAGAACGCCGCGGTGTGGCCGTACCGTTTAATTAGGCGTCCATTATACGGTAGGTATTCCGACATTCAAAACCATAATTAATAACTGATGGTTGCCGACGCACAAAATCAAAGTATCTAAATGTCGGTCAGTCACCGTCAGTCACCCCATTAGACGATAGGTTATCCATCGGTCACAGCCGTGACTGCCAGCAACTGACAGCAAAATCTATCGTGTAATAGATGCAAGATTCTTAAACCTAGCTTTTTTTGTATTTTCAAAAAAGTACAATACAATAAATGATACTTATAATTAGCGCTATTGTCCACAGAATGTTTGTACCGAAGATGACAATCTTTTAATATATAAAAATCTCGTGTTTGTTATCAAACTCCTCCGAAACAGCTTGACAGATTTTTATGACTTTTTTGTGTATATTTGGTAGGCCTAAGAATAGGTCGTAGGTTGTTTTTTATACCCCTTGGTGATAAGGGTGGCCTAAACGCAGGAAAAGCCGCGGGCGCAGCTAGTTATAAGTAGATAAAATAAAAGGCACGAGTTGAACTTTCAATGTGAAGAAATGTTAATAAGGTTTAATATAAAACAGCTATGTACAAACCATTAACAATATTATTATCAGATTACTTACTTAAGAATAACATTTATTAGCTACACAGTAAACATCGTTTTAAAGCGATTTATGCTAAGGGCCAGTTTCACCGGTTCCTGATAATGCGTTAGATAGTTCTGAAACATGACGCCATATTATAAAAGCAGTCAAAAATCTGTCAGATTTCTTCATGTTAGCGCTATCAGGAACCGGTCAAAGTGGCCCTCAGTGTCGTAAAACTTTAAGACTACACATTTTATATAACAGCTACAATTTTTGAATGTATTATTAAATTTATTGTTACTTGAGATATGTTATGAAAATCATACATTGTGTTCAAAGCGTAAAATAAAACCTAAATATATCCTTGTCCATGCAACTTTGTAAAAATATAGATTTATAATTTGAACAAAATATTTCAATCCAAAACACAAATAAATCATAAGATGAAAAAAAAACACTTTGTGTGTCGGGGGTAAAAACTGTTTTGAATGTATCCACTGCCCCACCTATATAACCTTTTTATATCTACAATATCTAATTTTCCGATCAAACATAAAGTTTGATCGGAACTTGATAAAAAGATCGCCTATCACAGGACAAAAACGATATACTTAAGTAAGTATTTGCAAATCTTTTGATAATACCCCAGAATTCGCTAGAACCATTAGAAAAAATCTATTGTTACATTTGAAATTACGTGTTCTAAATCTTTTCTTACTAGCTAACAGTTTACCACAAAAACGAATGAGTTCTAACAAATTATTTAGTTTTTCAGTTAGTATAGGTACAGTATGTATTCGCAAATACATTTTTTTTGTGAATAGTCTAATCTGATAGATTTACAACGAAATGTTTTCTCCGTCAGTTTACTTTTTACTCCACTTTTTATTTAATTGGATTTGAGTTATGTTAATGTAAAGCTAATTAGATAGGTACGAGTGTATGTATTTTATTGTCATAGGAGTACCTACTATACTTTTAATTCACTGATATGTGAAATTACAATTATTATTGTATGGTTAGGTTAAAGAGATAATAGGCTAATATAAAACAAACAAGTTGAAATATAAAGACTAAATTGAACAACTCAATCATATAATAATTATAATTTTTTTTAAAGAGGTAATCAACAAAATTACTTTTTACTATTTTGTGATAGATTTGTAGAATAATACAGTAAAGTTAATATTACAACCTCTCCGAATCTAGTGATCAAAGTGGAATTCCCATTTAATAATTGAAGATCGTTTACAAAAGGGAAAAAAAACTACTTATAATACCACGGTAGTCATTTTCATATTTTTAACCGACTTCAAAAAAAGGAGGAGGTTTCTCAATTCGACCGTATATATTTTTTTTTATGCGCTTATCTCCGTATTTGTTGAGATACTTATCCGATCTCAATAATATTACAAAATGACCGAACGGGAAGCATTTTTGTATATCTTGTATTTTAGGCTAGCATTTGACCAATATCTTGCCTGGTGGAAAGCGATGATGTGGTCAAAGATTGTGAAAACGCCTAGAATACTTTGACTCTCAAGGGTCAACAAAGTCTTTCAAAGTCAAAGCCTTTCAAAGAAAAAAATAATTTTCCAAATCGATCAATAAATTACAGATTTCTGATGTAACAAACATTTAAAAAATAGGTACATTGGGATCGAGAACTTCCTCCTTTTGTGACGTCGGTTGAAAACAAATATTTATGACTATTAAAATGCATTGATAAGTTTAATAATTAATAATGTTTTATAGACTTGTGACTTGTGTTTATACAGCTATAATAATAATAATAAAACATTAAAATGAGGCATAGTTGGCGGCCATACCTCATGCAGCTCGTAGCTCAGCCCATAGACCATGAATCAGACATCAATCAGTTCATCCAATTGTCAACATGATATAATGTACCATAATTTTGTAATATAGTTTCCCATAACTATCCATCCACAGATAGATAAGACACAGATGTACCTAAGTTAAAATTGTAAAGGGCCTCTTGATGTTGGTTTAGGCTCCGTCAATGCCTTCCAAAAGACCGGGCGTGTACGACCCGAGAATTTTAAATAATATAAAATGATCATTATTATTATATATTATTCTATTAAATTATACAATTATTTTGAGTGCATTATGTAATTTAAATTGGTATGGGGATCATTTAAGTTCTGAGCCATTTAATTATAATTATGATATTGGGTATTATAATTAATTGTAATTTGCTTTTGATAACACACTCGTAGAACACCTAATTGTAAATACTAATTTAAATTATACTATGCTACTCATAGATATTATAACAATAATTAAAATTACATTATGTGTAGGTATATATCATACGAGACACAACTTTTTATTCGTTTTATCTCTCTTCTTCTCTTTCTTTTTTTTTTCGCTCCCTCTTTCATACATAATTAGGTACTCTTATTTATAATACATCAAATGAACAAGATATTTTAATGTACTTTGTTACATTATTATTATAGCTATGCAATAGATATGTACGCTGCGAATAGTGGCACAAAATAAATCGACGTATGTAAATATTTTATGTGACCTACATGGAATATAATCTATGAGTCCATATGCAGTAAGCGCACTATGCAGTGCTAGAAATAAAAACTTATTGGCTTGAACTCGGTGGCTTTGAAAACAATAAAACTTAGGAACAGAAATATTTGTTAACATAACATTTGACAACAGCCTATCTGTCACGAAGTTTGATAGGGATTGAAATGAACGAACATGACAGAGATGGAGCTATACAGCCTACATAGCTGCGTCCCCGTCATTTAGTTCATTTCGTTCATTCAGCCTAACTTCGTGATAGGCCTGCAGGACAAGCGGGGCGCTAGCTCGATGGTAAGCGATGATGTCTCCCTATAACAGATACTGTGTACGCAAAACTTTAGGTTTCCATAATATTGCACGTCTCAGCCATTAGTCTCCAGCATTCTCGCCATTTTGTTGGATCTCATATGCCCACAGACCTGCTACATATTAAACTTGATCGCGTACACCGGCCCCCATGATACTGACCTTGAACGGAGTTTGTCCCTTTCTTTTGTATGGACAACTTATATATATACCATACATATAGTATAGAACATATATAGGACTAGCAGGTTGTTAGACAACACACTCCCACCCTGATGTCTCTCAATTGGGCCGTTGTGTTCTACAATGCAATTACAACCTTATCATTAAAGTATACGGATTAAATTGAATTTGTCAAAACATCTGCAGTGCACCTTTTATATTACGTCTATGCATTATGCCCTATAAAGCCGGCTTTTCACTATGGGATATAATGTAAATTACATTTTGTGCTATATATAATATCCCGCGATTGCTGTTCACACTTTAAGATATATATAGTTAGTTCACTTTTGGTTGTCTATGGTTTCATTCAAACACTGGGCTAAATACACTCATTGTGTGGAGCCATAATAAAAATAAAAAAACAAAAAAAATATTGAGGGCGAGGCAGGGGGAAGCGCGGTGTCCGGGAAGGTGAGGTAAAATATAAACCTTCAAATATAGCTCAGTCGGTCGAAATAATATTTATAGCTTGGGATGTAATATATACGAGTGTACGCATAGTGTAAACGGTCTCATATAATATGTATGCCGAGCGATAAAATTGTATATCTCAAGATATAATATAAATTAAATTATATCCCATAGTGAAAAGCCGGCTTAATACTCGACGCTTTTGTGGCACTTCCTCTGGCCGGCCAGCAGAACTTCTTTACATAGTATAAAACAAAGGCGCTCCCGCTGTCTGTAAGATTAGATTTTATAAACCACGCAACGGATTGTAATCAAGTTTTCATCAATATATAGAGTGATTCAATAGGAAGGTTTATAACCTAGAATATGTATATAACCTATAATAGGTGTAACTAGTTCGTAATATTTGACGTAAGAGTTGTTCTATATAGTTATCAACTACGCAGAATCGAGATATGTTGTGCATACTATACACAAATCACAGTGAAGCTATATACATTACAACAATGTACAATCTTGCTAAGCAATTTAAATAAGCTGCACTCAGGGCATATAATAATAATAACCTACTACGAACTGTTGCTTACAATGTTTTGAAGTGAAAACTTCTTTAAGGTATGGACACACCGCAGCGTCTTGCATGCGCGATCTAGGCGGCGATCAGATAGCGCAGTAGTATTTGTACCGACTGGTTCACACCAAACGCGATCAGAAAACAATTGATAATTTAAGATCGTTTAAAAAACTAAACGAACCGACTTCAAACGTCGCGCTAGTCAAAGTAGCCAGTAGACGTAGTAACTATTATATAATCTGTGCCAGTAGTAAGTAGTAAGTCGACGAGATATGTAAATGCGTCGTAATACAAATGTTGATATATTAAAAACGGCTCGGCCGATTTCAATAAAATTTAAACGAGACCACCTGGGAAGGCTAACCTTTGAAAAAAAAAAGAATTTTCCAAATCGGTTTAGACCTAAAATAAAAAATGGTTCCGACAAAATCCTCCTCCTTTATTGTGAAGTCGGTTAAAAAGTACTGAGATCGCGCCCGTAGATCGCAGGCCCCGCGGTTTGACCGTACTTTTAGGCGCACTGATACCAGCTCTAAGTTCAGACCAGGCGATTTTTGTTGTTCAACTTCCTAAAGATATGCGATATGCCAAAGTATCGACACTAAAAGTACTAGGAATCGAAAGAAAAGAACATCCCTAGGTAGTTGAACAACTAAAATCGCCTGGTGTGAACTCGGCATGAGCACTTCATTTTGTGGATATTGAATAAGACTGAGCCGTCACGCTCGGTTATGTTTACGCTCATTCGCGTATAGTCGGCTCGAGTTGACTAAGATTGTAATTCGTATTATTAACCTCGCCTTGATGATGTTTTCACTTCTGTCGCGTATGTAGTCTTAAGCATACACCGTTTTTTATGTTAACTCTACACAAAATCATATTATTGTTTCAGTCTTACTAAGCTGGACAGAAAAAGATAGTAAGATTACAGCGGCAACGTGGCATCTCTATCAATCCAGCGTAGTAACACTGAAATCCTAATCATTGTATTACTTGGTACTCAAACAGTATTTTTTTGCCTATTGCCTGTTTTCCCTCTTTCTCTTTTATAACAGTTTTTTTTCCTATTGCCTTTTTCTCTCTCTTTATCTTTTATAACCTTTTATAACAGTTTTTTCTATTGCCTTTTTCTCGTTCTTTTTCTCTCATAACAGTTTTTTTCTACTGCCTTTTTACCTCTCATAATAGCTTTTTCTGTTGCCTTTTTCTCTCTCTTTCTCTTTTGTAACAGTTTTTTTTTCCTATGCCCTTTTTCTCTCTCTTTCTCTCTCATATATTTTATGTAATATCTAGTATATTGTTTATTTTATTGGAAAGTGAAATCTTTGATAATAGCTTAACATATTTATAATATAGACAATTATGATCACGAGATACATACAAGTTAGATAATTTGATATAAATATACACAAATGTTATGTGCCTGTTAACAATCTTGACCAATATAATACCACTATAGAAAATTTCCACACTTGTAAGAACTTGTCTAATTTTAGGTATAGCTTAGTCTAGGATACAAATATTCTACACCGCAATCATATTTTCTACCAAGTTCTGTCTAAATTCACTCAGCCACCATCCAAATACAAAAGCTTTACCGACATTTTTACATTTACTCTTTCTGCATGCAACGATTCTTGGCACGAAATTGAGAACTAAAACAAATATTTCCTTTATTTAAAAATATTATACAAATCTGGCGATAAAATAAAATATATATGTATTTAACTGGATGCTAGTCCCAGGTGAAGTTATCTGAGACAAAAAACACCAAATAAATTATGTCAAAAATCTGACTGATAAGTTACTAATAGAACTAGCAGGACTTGTGAAACTGGCCCTTAGTCTCATTAATTTCCTTCAATTACAAAATCAATTAGACATACTTTGCGAAAACAATTCCAATCAGAGTGACGTCGAGCGAAACATCCATCTTAAAATCGCTTTAATCAATAAAATTAGTAACACTCATGATAAGTACTATCATTAACAATTATATCTCTCATTTCTGTCCCTAGACCACGAATATTTAACCATTCACAACACGTTTAACACAGCTCTATTCAATCCTCCCTACCTCTGCTCATACTAAACCTTCGATGGAACTTGAATCCTTTCTTATCCTTTTGTTTTTCTTCCGGCTTATCCGCGAGATTATCAGCGCTCTTCGCAACCTGCACGCTTTTCCGTCTATTCTTCATAGATTTCACTAGCTTATAAAATTTGCCTCGTTTTTTGATTGGGTCTATGGAATCCGGGACGTCTTCTTCGACTTCTACGCTGAATTCTGATGATATGTCGCCGAGGTCTTCTACGCTGTGGCTCTCGACTTCTTTAGGGGGCCGCACTTCGAGTCTCGATTTGGATGTGTCCGCTTTTGGTTCCTCGGGGGGTGGTGGAGGCGCATCGGGGTCTACGCACTGAAATTTATATGGTTTCATTTTAATTTCAATATCTTTACTGGTAACAATGTATCTTTATCTGTAGATTATGGGTTATCTAGTGAAGTCTAGTCTAAGCATAGCATGTTCTGCTTCGCAGATGTTGTAGATGTAAGTGGAACAGTATAATCTCCCTGACAACAACTATCAATAATACAACATAATATGTATATAAATAATCTCATGTACTTAATTATAACTATAGCAAATGAAAATAGGGTAGATAATACTGTTTTAGTTATTTACGTACTAAGTATTGACTCATAAATAAATAACTCACTGTACTGTTCATTACAAATCGTATTGGGTCTTTACGATACAGGCTTGCCTTTTATAAGAACACTAGAAGTGCCCCGTGGCTTCGCCCGCGTTAAAAACTTCTTTTGTTTACCTACTTAAAACTTTTCTTTTGTAAAAACGATTCTATCATTAAATACATCAAATAAGAATTAGCTAAATCGGTTCACCCGTTTTCATGTTATCGCGTGACTAAGGCAATTCGGGATTCATATTTATAAAAACCAAAAACCCAAATTTTCAGACTTTTTACCTACCCCATTTCTTAAAATCCTACAACACAATACAATACAATACAATACAATACAATACAATACAATTCAATACAATTCAATACAATACAATACAATACAATACAATACAATACAATACAATACAATACAATAACTCTTTATTGATTACCATGAATATACAACACTTAAAGTTCTTAATTAAAAAATATTTAGGTAATATAATCGGCGGTCTTATCGCTTAAAGCGATCTCTACCAGACAACCTTAGCGACTTCACTACCAACACGTACTTTTTCTCATCTTATTTCACCATACAAACTTTGAATCCCCGTTCCGTATCCGGGAGGAATTTTCAGAAAATTTCTGAGCGGATACCTACATCATAATAACTATCTGCATTCTAAATTTCAGCGCAATCCGAAGCTATATTGATTTTTATCCTCTTAAGGTGGCATTTTGAAAAAGTCTGAAACTCGTATTTACTTATTTATTTACAGAAGCACTTGTGTGAAGTTTTGGATAGAAAAGACTATCTAATCTTGTTTCTCCATACAAACTTTGAACCCCCATTTCATCCCCTTAAGGGGTGAATTTTGGAAAATCCTTTCTTAGTTCACCCCTACGTACTAAGACAAATATACCCTCCAAATTTCAAGTCTCTACGACCAGCGGTTTAGGCTTAGCGTTGTCTGTCAGTTAGTCAGTCAGTCAGTCAGTCAGTCAGTCAGTCAGTCAGTCAGTATGTCAGGACAAAGATTCTTATAGTATTAGATAAATAGGTACACTACCTCAAAATTTCTAAGTAAAAGAAAGTTGATTATATTATGTGCCAATCTTACTTAACACAATCATCGTCATTGCATTAAAAGACGATCTATTTACTTGTGACTTTATTCAATTTTACTTCTTATTTTACTTTAGAAGTGTCCCGCGGCTTCGCCCGCGTTAAAACCTTCTGTAATTTACTTAAAACTTTTATTTTGTTAAAACGATTCTATCATTAAACACATCAAATAAGAATTAGCCAAATCGGTTCACCCGTTTTCATGTTATCGCGTGACTAAGGCAAATCGGGATTCATATTTATTAAACCCTAAAAACCTAAATTTACAGACTTTGTTACCTACCCCATTTCGAAAAATCCTACTACACGTACTTTATCCCATCTTGTTTCGCCATACAAACTTTGAATCCCCGTTCGTATCCGGGAGGAATTTTCAGAAAATCATTTCTGAGTGGATAATTTAAGCCATGTAAAAGTTTTTCAGCACAAGATACATTATTCTATGTTCCTTAACCTGTCGTGGTGTATGTTCTTTGCTACAATAAAACCTTTTTATTTTCATTTTCAGCTAAAACCAAACCAGATAAAACAAACCAAATTTACTCTGATAAATCCTTAGCACTTAGAAACAATAAAATCAATACGCGGCGAGAATTGGCGGGCTTCTCTACAAAAAGTTATATTATAGGATTAGTCTCGAAGTTCCCCCGTGTTTGTATAATTTGGCTTAGAGGTTTCCAATCTGAATATTCAGTAAGTTAAAAAGGCTATAATATAAGTTAAATAGGCAGCTTAAAGAACCTTGCGAAGTTAAATCTTGGATAACAATGTATTTGTATAGGAAAATTTTGTTTTAAGGCAAGCGCGCTGGTATATTTGCCACAAACATTTGTTGTTATATTGATTAATATAACATCTCCGCAAAGACCCTAGCCCGAGCATTGGGTCAAATTGTAAACCAGCGCTGGGAGTGCAAGTAATTGTACACGAAGTAGAAACTGAATTTGATCCTGTTGCCTTTTTAACCGACTTCAAAAAAAGGAGGAGGATTCTCAATTCGACCGTATATATATATATATATATATTTTTTTTTTTTTTTTTTATTTTTTTTTTTTTTTTTTTATGTTTGTTCGCGGATAACTTCGTCGTTTATGAACCGATTTCGATTATTCTTTTTTTGTTCGAAAGGAGATATCCCAAGTGTGGTACCATGGTAATTTTATCGAGGTATGATAAGTATCTCCAGAGATATTGAGATAAACATCTCAAAATTGGTACTGAAAATGAATAGCGCGGCATTGAAGTCGGTTGTTTTTTAGTTTTTAAACGATATTATTTAATTAATATCTTTATGTATCTTTTAATGTATGTATGTCTATTTTGTGGCAATACACGATTTTTATTCTTATTCTCAATTTATGCTTAGTATTGTCAATTATGGCATTGTGCACTTGGATAACTCCCATTTAGGGTTCTGTGCCTGCAGGGTGAACTCTATTACTAAACTTTCGCTGTCCGTCTTCCATCAGCATCAGCTGTTTATCATTGAGCTACATTGAGAACCGTGATACGTTACTCTTGTAAAATATTCACAGTAATACATTTAATATTATCACCCTTACAGGTGTAGGTATTTGATTTCAACACTTATGCATTACCTATATCTATCTTTTACAAAATTGTTTCTACCTTTGTCCACTATAGACTTTGAAACCATGCAACCGATGTGCCCAATACTGATTTCATTATAAAGACAATGACGCGAAGATGGTTTTAGACCAGTTTCATCGTACCGACGGGACTTGAACCCGCAACCTCCGGAATAACATGTTCCGGTGCTTTGCCAATTAAACCACGGTGCGAAGTATCGTTACGACGAAATTAGTGGACTGCATTTGTGTGTTCCGGTGCTTTGGCAAAGCACCGGAACATGTTATTCCGGAGGTTGCGGGTTCAAGTCCCGTCGGTACGATGAAATTTTGGATTGTGTTTAACAATTTACAAAAATATTAAGTGTGAAACACTTCAAAGAAACATAATATTTTATTGACGCAATGCAACATCTCTCGTCGGATTTGAAAACTGTAATGATTTCTTCCGAATGATTAACTTACGTAATAAGTAGTCATAGATGGCGCCACCTATGCATAATTGGGTTAACAAATGCAATCCACTAATTAAAAACGTAACGATACTTCGCACCGTGGCTTAATTGGCAAAGCAACGGAACATGTTATTCCGGAGGTTGCGGGTTCAAGTCCCGTCGGTACGATGAAATTTTGGATTGTGTTTAACAATTTACAAAAATATAAAGTGTGAAACACTTCAAAGAAACATAATATTAGATATACATTTTGTTTAGTGGTATTAAACCATCTTCGGACTTATTACCTTTGATATTGCCTTACACTTACATCTTCAAGCTTGATCCTATAGGAGGGCACCTGCTCTGGATGTCTCCAAGGCTTGTGGTAGGGCAGGTCGGTGAGCGCCTTCCACCCAGGGTAACGGCGCGCGGCTGCATGCAGCTGCTGAACTAGACGAGGTGCTAGCTGGGCTGTCACCCTGAGGATATGAAGACATGTCATATTAGTGATGATGTTGATGTCCTTCCTCCAAGTCGAGGCCGAAGATGGCCTTCGAAGGCTTTTTACAAGCTTTTATTTAACTCGCCATGTTCGTATGCATGCATGTTTGTGTGGGTTAAATCAATCTCACATATCCTGTAATTTTATTGTACATTTTGCGCTTCAAACCGAAATTATTTCAATTTCACGGCTGAATAAAAACCTGGTAGAGATCGCTCCAAGCGATAAGATCGTCCCATTATTACCATTATTTTCTTATGAAATGTTTTCTGTTATGCTTCATTCGGTGTACAAGAATTATTTTAGCCTATTCTATTTTAAAAGACAAAGTGGTGGTTCTAGCAGAGATCCTACTACTTTGATCACATCTACACTTAACATCAGGTGAAATAGTGGTCAAACGCTCTCTTATCCAGACTAATATTATAAAAACTTTTGTAACTCTGTCTGTTTATTTTATTATTTTTTTTTAATACCGAACTGGGTAGCACTTGATCACTATCTCACCTGATGTTAAGTGATGATGCGATCGATGATGTAGCGTGCTTACCCAGAAGATACCTATTCACTCGCGATTTGAAGACCCCCATATTGTACTTAATCGGAAACACGGACTCAGGCAGGGTATTCCATTCCTTAGCGGTTCGTATGATGAACGAAGAAGCAAATCGCTTCGTTCGGGTAGATGGTATATCCACCATAAATCGGTGGCGCCTTTTATTGTCTCTGGATGTCCGATTATAAAATGGGGATGGTGGAATCAAATCATGCAGTTCCATTGCACACTCTCCGAAATGTATCCGATAGAAAACCGATAAACAAGCGACTTTGCGGCGATGCGCGAGACTCTGGAGTCTCTTGCTTACTAATAGGTCATCGCTGATGAGTTTTTTGGCTCTCCTCTCAATAGCTTCCAGTGTCTCCAGCTGGTATTTAGCAGAACCATCCCAAAGGTGAGAACAGTACTTCATACACGACCGGACTTGTGCTTGGTAAAGATTAAGCAACTGTCCCGGTGTGAAGTACCGTCTCACCTTAGCCAAAATGCCAAGCTTTTTTGAGGCTAGCTGGGCTCTAGACTCAATATAAGAGCCGAAATTGAGAGTTGGTGTCAAAGAGATGCCAAGAAGCTCGAGATTGTTACTTATCGGAACGGACACATCCCGGAAAGTAGGAGCCAGTAGAAATGGGCTCCGTTTAGCGGAGAAAAGACACGCCTGGGTTTTCGCAGCATTGAACTTGACCAGATTGGCATCGCCCCAATCAGAGACTGCCTTCAAAGAAAAGTTCAAGCGTTCGACCATCGCTTCTCTATGAGACTGGATTTGTAATGCACTGGTTCGTGCGTTGGATGTATAACTCTCTACAACAGTGCTGTCATCTGCGTACCCAAAGATACCGGGTTTAAGCAGGTCATTAATATGCAGCAGAAAAAGTGTTGCAGAGAGTACTGATCCTTGAGGAACTCCGGCATTTATGGCCAATTGGTCGGAAGAACAGCCATCGATGACCACTCGAATCGACCGATCCCTTAAGAAATCTGCTATCCAAACACATAAACCAGTGGGCAGGCCGTATGAAGGAAGCTTGCTAATAAGGCTATCGTGCCAAACCCTGTCGAAAGCCTTCGAGATGTCAAGAGAGACGGCCAGCGCCTCGCCGTGGTTCTCGATGTCTTCGCTCCAGATGTGCGTGGCATACGCTAGAAGATCCCCAGTAGAGCGGTTTCGGCGAAACCCGTATTGTCGGTCACTGAGGAGATCGTTCACTTCTAGGTATGCCAGGAGCCTGTGGTTCAGTACACGTTCCATAGTCTTACAGAGTATGGAAGTGACTGAGATAGGCCTGTAATTGACAGGGTCTGCACGACTACCCTTTTTCGGCACGGGTTGCACGTTTGCTTGCTTCCAGGACTTAGGCACTTGACCAGTCGTCATAGACAAGCGAAAGAGGCGTGTCAAAATAGGAGCCAACTCAGGCGCACACGTCCTCAAGACTACAGCTGGTATACCGTCTGGACCACTAGCTTTGTTCACGTCTAGATTGCGCAACGCTTTGCGTACTTCAGTCTGACGAATGCGGATTTCCGACATAAACGTCCCGCAAGTCGGCAGACTAGAAGGTACAGCATTGCCAGCATCTAAACGTGAAGACTCCGCAAACAGAGTAGCAAATAAATTCGCTTTCTCTTCAGCCGAGTGTGCTAGTGATCCATCGGGTTTCAGTTGTGGAGGCAGTGAGGGACGGCAGAAGTTCTCTTCGATCGACTTCGCCAGGGACCAGAACGCTTTGCTACCCGAGGGGTAAGAAGCAAGTTTGTTCCCTGTTCGGCGTATGTGATCGAAGCGAGCCTTCTTGAGAGCCTTTTTGCAGGACTTGGCGGCTAAGTTAAAGGCTTTCTTCTTTTCGCGTACATCTCTAGTCTTGCGGGTTCGAGCATCAGCCCAGGCTAAGTAAGCTTCATGTTTTGATGCTTCTGCATCTCTACATTTGGCATTAAACCATGGACGAGCTTTGCTTGACACCGGAACGTCAGAAAATGGTATGAAATATTCCATACCCTGACGTAACACTTCTGTCACAGCATCCGCGCAAGCTGAGGGATCGCTCGAAGAGAAACATACCTGCCGCCAAGGATAAGACGCGAAAAAACAACGCATCTCATCCCAATCTGCTGACCTGTATCGCCACACCCGCCGGGTGCCTTTTTGGCTGGGATCGGGCGGGGAGTAGACGGATACAGACTTCACCAGACAGTGGTCGGAGCTACCTAAGGGTGATGAAACCGACACCGAGTAGCGGTCTGGTTCTGTTGTCAGCAGAAGGTCCAAGCAATTGGCTGTATGGCCATCAACGTCCGGTATCCTTGTTGCTCCCTGGACCAACTGAGTGAGGTTTTAAAGCAAGCTTTCGCATCTCTCGACCAGCGTGGTCTGTGCTCTGGTATGGGTATAGCCAGTCTTGATGATGGGCGTTGAAATCCCCCAGAAGCACTAATTGAGCAGAAGGATACCTCTGTTGGGCCACATCAGCCGCCTCACTGAGGTGGTTTGTGAGCCTGTTTGTCTCTTCGTCTCCGCTGTGCGAACGGTAGACACTAGCATAAAGAATTTTCTCTATGCCAGTGTCCACCAAAATCCACATGACGGAAAGTTGAGGGTCTTCAAGGTTGCGGAGACGCCGATAGCAAATGTCATCGCGGGCATACATACAAACTCCCGCCCTCGCCCTAAAGTTATGCTCTAGAACATAGCCTGGGTAGGCAAGGTACGCCGCGTCAGCTGGACATTTGATCTGCGTCTCCGTGAGGAACAGAATATGCGGTTTTTCGGTCTCAAGGTGGTGGTGGACCGAGAGGATATTGGAGTGCAAGCCTCGAATGTTTGAGAGGTGCACTTGAAGGGAGAGGACGTGCTTCCACTGTTCAACCTTTATTCTGTTTCTGCCTTTCATTTTGTGGGGAGTGAAGTTAGGTAAGGGAAACGGAAGTGGAAACGAGGCGCTAATTACCAACCCGTGATACATATTAGGTCTTTTCACCTATTGGGAACCAATCCTGGAGACCGCGGGGACGCCCGAGCCCCCCCAGAGGTGTCCATCGAGTCCTCTCGTCCTGTCGCCAACCGGCATGATGGCGCACCTCCGGGATTGTTCGCGAGATGGCGGGGCAGCCTTTCATGAGTGGCTGGCTCACTACTTGGGCCCCCAACTATCTGCGGTCGGCCAGCGGAGAACCGTGCCTCGGATCCCGCTGCTCTCCAAGATTGGCTGCCAGGTAAATTGACCTTCAATGTATCACGACTAGCTATAGTAAGCAACGCAACTGTTTCCGACCCGTTCCCCATAATGGCTTCACCAAACATTCATGCCGTAAAGCGACCGCTTGGCGGCATGGCTTTGTCTGGTGGGTGGTAACACGCCGCGGCCTAAGCCTACCACCTGAAAAGTACTGCTCTTTTGGCGCCACCCAGGGGACACGTGTAGGACATCGAGGGCTAAACCCTACGGACGCGAGCAGTAATAGTCCCCCAATATGACCTAATCACGCCTAAACGGACGATCCGATCTTACTGAAATTAAACAAGGAAATACTTTATAGTATGACGATGAACATATGCTCCTTTTTGGAAAAAAAAAATCTTGATTTTACCACATACCTAAATTAAATAATCAGATCAAACAAATATTGATTGACAGCGCTTTACAGTGATAACATTATTGGTGTACGTACGTGAGCGAAGTCAGCTAATCCCCTCTAATATTATAAACGCGTATGGATGTATAGATATTTGTTGCTCTTTCACGCTAAAACTACAGAACCGATTGAGCTGAAATTTAGTA
Organism: Cabera pusaria; assembly: GCA_954871355.1. Taxonomy (NCBI): domain Eukaryota; kingdom Metazoa; phylum Arthropoda; class Insecta; order Lepidoptera; family Geometridae; genus Cabera; species Cabera pusaria. Next base: position 4,463,941 of record OX940893.1, read on the forward strand.
TGTAGATAGCCTAGACCCTGGAATAACACATAGGGTACTTTTTATACCAATATTAAAACCGGAAACGATTTCTACGCGGGTAAAACCGCGGGGCACAGCTAGTATACTGTATAATAAAAAGTATGTACCTGTTGACAAGCCAGGCCGGCAGGGCTCCCCTGGGATCCGAGCGAGACACGTACCCCAGCCAGCTACCAGCGCCCTCTCTGTTCCTCACCACGAACCCAGTCAGTAGGGACATCGCTCTGCAACACACCACTCAATAGCATAAACACAGTGCATGACAGTCAATTAAAATTATTTATTGAGAATTTAGGTGATATTACAGAACAGTTAAAAGAGGTATAGTATCTATGTATAAAGAATAGTTGTTCTTTTGATAATGTGAAGATGAGAACGATCTTATTTGCGGTCTTATTTGGACTCATCCAAATAACGCAACTAAGATCATTTAACGTCAGGTGAGATAGCGGTCGAGTTCCTGTATATCCATATACTATTTGCGTTCACATAATAAAACTGTGACTAAGCAAAAACTGTACATTTATTATTTTTGCAAAATTTAAATTGGGGCAGCATTATGAACGATATAGATGGCGAAACTGTAGTATTTATATTTTATGTCTGTGTGCATGTATGTCCTTTTTAGGGTTCCGAACCCAAAGGGTACCAACGGAACCCTATTACTGAGACTCCGCTGTCCGTCTATCTGTCTGTCTGTCTGTCTGTCTGTCCATCTGTCACCAGGCTATATCTCATGAACCGTGATAGTTAGACGGTTGAAATTTTCACAGATGATGTATTTCTGTTACCGCTATAACAACAAATACTAAGAACAGAACAAAGTTAAAAATTATAAGCGTTATATGTATATTAATGTAAGTAATGTATTATTAATGTATATATTAAGGGTTTAAAACAAAAAACGTGTTTTTTAGTATAGCGCCATCTATGAAAATTCATAGTTGGCGCTATCGTGTTTACCTTAATCTCGGCATCTGAATCTGAAACTCGGAAACGGCTCCAACGATTAAATAAAACTTAGTATACAGGGAATTCGAGGGCGATAAATCGATCAAGCTAGGATTCATTTTCAGAAAATGTTGTTTAATTCGTGTTTTTAATAATCAGCTTTATCGATAATCAACTTAAAATATGACTCTTCCCGACATCTATTGGCAAGTAGAAGTAGCTTTAGTGTTATTTTACTTAGTTGGTGTTAGAAGTTCGTTAGATATTCGTTAGATGGCGTTCGGAACCCTCCGTGTGCGGGACAAAAGCCTGACTCGCACTTGGCCAGTTTTTAAATCGAATTACGCCGCAACTACTGGACGGATTTAGTATTAGTTATAAAAACATTTATATTACAAACAAGTTCTCTATGCTCAGCAGCCATATTATATTATTCAATAATAAAGATGACGACGCACTCTGAAACAGAATCAGCTATTGAAATCAACATCGAACATTTTTAAACGCAGCAAGGCCTACTTGGAGCCTGGTGTCTACCTGAGGAGGCGGTAGGAGTATTTTAACGAAGTTCCGCCTGACTTGATACCAAAAAATAGCTTATCACCACGAAGGAGAACATCTGCCGCCATTAACTTACGGTGTTCTGGCAGCACACAGTTGAGTTGAAAGTCATGAGTATTCTATTCTAGGTCTAGCGTGTTCACTATCTTCGACCACATCATCGCTTATCACCAGGCGAGATAGTGGTCAAACGCTAGCCAATCCGATGTAAAAAAAATGTTTTTTTTTAATTTATTTATTTATGTCTTATAGTCTAGCGTTTGACCACTATCTCACCTGTTGGTAAGTGATGATGCGGTTGCGAAGATGGTAAGCACGCTAGGCCTAGAATGGGGACTGGCTCTCAAGGATAGCTGCTGGAACACATTAGATGTTTGGCAACAGATTTTCTAACTTGAGGGTGGTAGCTGGCCAGGCGGACATTAGATAGTGTCCTACCACCATGCGGGGGTTGTTGGTTTCTTAACGATGATTTTCCTTCTCGGGAGAGCCACTGTGAAAAGCGCACAAAAATTTTTCGATAGAAAAATCCATTGGTGCACCGCGGTTTGAACTCGGTACCTCTGGAATCAAAGCCGACCGTTCTCCCGATTACGCCACCAAATTAATAATAATTTAATAACGGGTAATTTATATATAAGTTAATAGGATTTTTCAAAATTCTGAAAAGAAAGAGTATTATATTTGGAAGGTATGATCTCACATGAGTACGAAGAAAATTACGTATTAGAAATTGACCATGATAAGTAAAACTATCTCTTCGAAAACATGATTCTGCAAATCATTTTCAACCTAATTAACTCGTCGAAAGATGTTTATAATATCTATGGTTTTATTATAGTACTAACTATAGTACTGAAGTAGAGCTTTCTCTGGCTAATTTCCTGTGACAGCGTTTGTGTTGAGCTCTGACGTCATTATGACATTACTGCTTCTAAATAGCAGATAAAATATTTATTGGCAAGATTCCAATATCATTAACGTCTACTATATGGTCTGTCTATATGGTCTGTAGTAAAGTTAAAAAAGAATAAAACCCAAATGGAGATTTTTAGTATTCCTCTTATAAAATTAAATCGTTCATTGCCAACGATTTGGTCATAGAGATTTTACTCCGTCTGAAACAGTACGTGCCATTTTTTTTTATTGGCAGCCTTAATTTAATTTAGTGAAATATTGATATTTTCGTATTAGCCGCCAAACTAACTCAATGAAATGTGTCTTGAAAAATCTTTTTGTATCGGAAATAAAGTTATTTTTTATAATACTCTCTTAATAAGTGCGTGCCGCGACGCGTCGTGTGACGTAGCGGTGTGAGCCGACCCTAAAGGGCAAAAGACACAGATTAACTATAGACATGTAGCAACAGACTGACAGTGTTACTTATAAAAATCTCATTGATCAACTACCGTAGAGAGAGAAGGCAAACTCCTGCCTACGTCAACTGCCTATCGACTAAGAAGCTATACACAACCTTTTTGCTAGGGCTGCAACGTTTTTACTCTCAGCTGAGTGAAATGTACAGTGATATTAGAGTACGTGTGAGATACATAATCGTATAATACCATGTTGATAATATGAATTCTGAATAGCTTGATATAAATGATTTTGTTTTTTAATACGCTTTTATTAGCTTTAGACGTATGTATGTTTGTATGTTAGTATGTAACGGAATCTTTGAACATGATTTTAACCCCCTTCAAAACGTCGGATTAACTCGAAATTTGGCATACTTATTAAGGACTGATGACAATAAATAAATAAAATAAAAATTAAAAAAAAAATCGACTAAAAAATGAAAAATAAATAATAGTTTAAAAAAACTAAAAAAATACGCTTTTATAGAAAATCCAACTAAAAAATAGAAAATAAATTTTAATAAATTTGAATTAAAAATAGTGTAAGAAAAAATGATTTAATTGTAAAAAAAAGCGTGGGGTGCTTTTCAGGATATTATCAAAATAACCCTTCTAGTCATATCTGTTCATAATATTTGGAACTATTGTTACCATGCACCACACGCTTTTTTTTTTACAATAAAATCATTTTTTCTTACACTATTTTTAATTCAAATTTATTAAAATTTATTTTCTATTTTTTAGTTGGATTTTCTATAAAAGCGTATTTTTTTAGTTTTTTTAAACTATTATTTATTTTTCATTTTTTAGTCGATTTTTTTTTTAAATTTTTATTTTATTTATTTATTGTCATCAGTCCTTAATAAGTATGCCAAATTTCGAGTTAATCCGACGTTTTGAAGGGGGTTAAAATCATGTTCAAAGATTCCGTTACATACTAACATACAAACATACATACGTCTAAAGCTAATAAAAGCGTATTTTTTTAAACTATTATTTATTTTTATACTCAATATTTAGTTTTGCGTGTCACACTATTAGTTATTTATAAAGCCAGACATCATCGCTTTGACTATAAATAATCTGGCCAAATGCGAGTCGAACTCGCACACATAGGGTTAAGATTAAACAAAATTTGCCGGAAAAATAAGTTTTTTGTATGGGGACCCCTTTAACTTTTAATTTAATTTTTATTATTTGTGGTTATAGCAACCATTGTTATAATTACACACTATGAGCAAATTTCATGTCTCTATCTATTACGGTTTGCAAGATCGAGCTTAATATGCCTGAAAAAACACGTTTCTTGTATGGTCTTGTAACCCCCCTTTTATTTTTTATTTTATTTCTGTTTTTAGTATTTATATATTTATGGTACATACTTTGTGAAGATTTCAAGTACCTATCGAATTTGGTCCATGATTTGAAGCAAAAAATGCCGAATAATACACGTTTTTGTACGGGGATACATTATATATTTAACTTAATTTTGTTTTTAGTAGGTATTTGTTGTGAAATCCGTCATGGTTATTTATACTTTGTGAAAATTTCTAGTACCTACGTATTACGATTAAGGATATACAGCCCTCTGAAATGCGGACAGACAGACGGACGGACGGATGGACTGACAGCGAATTCTCAGTAATAAGGTTCCTTTGGTACCCTTTGGGTATGGAATCCTAAAAAATAAAGTGACTGGTGAAAAGTGTTTTACATTAAACTCATTAGTTACATACTTTGTACATACTTAATTGCACAATAACGGTAATATTTGTTCTACTAGCATTTAAAAATCTACAAGTTTACTTATGGTGTAATACAAAAAAAATAATCGACAGCGGAAGCAAAACCTATCTCTAAACTAAATTATTTCCTAAAGTTTCAAATGACGAAGTTGATACCAATGTTCAACCAATCTACGGAAGAAATTGAATGAAAATCTCTCGAACTCTTGAGGGATCTATCGGCAACAAAGCTGAAGGAAAACCTTTGACCGTCCGACCCTAAGCTCTCGAAAGTGATTAAAGATACAATCGCTTATAGTGAAACTTGCTGTGAATCTGTGAGTTTAACCACAGACAAATCAACTAAAAGACGCTATATTAGCGTGTATCATTCTGCCATCGGCGTATGTATGCAGTGGTATTATTATTGGGTTTTGGTAGTGGATTTACTTTTTACATTAACGATACGAACTGCCAAGAAGTAGTATTCGCTGCCTGAGTCTGTTTCCATGGTAACATCTAGGGCTCGTTTAGTCTCCAGTTAAGTGAAGTCTTCTAGGCAAGCGTGCTTGGTCGTAGACGATATCATCACATTAGTTGAGATACTCCACTACTTAAATAAAACTGGCCAAGTGCGAGTCAGACTTTTGTCCCGTACACGGAGGGTTCCGAACGCCATCTATCGAATTTCTAACGAACTTCTAACACCAACTAAGTAAACGTTAACACAAAGGTAGAATAGTATTATATAGTAGTAATAGTAATAGTAGTAATAAAGATAAGATAAAGATAAATATATTTTATTTGCGTAAAACATGCGCATAACAAAAAGTTGTGACAAAAAATTCAATCAAATCGTCATGTTTTGCCTTAACAGGCGTGCAAACTTTGCAGATGGCGCTGCTTTACTCACTACATATAATCCAAATTTAAATACATATTACACTGGTCATTCTTATAAACTAAATTGAATTATAAAATTAAAAGGATACAGCACAATGTCATGAAAATAATAATAATGATTATAATTTGTCACTTAAAAATTCGTCAATACCATAATAACATTTCTGAATTAAAAATTGTTTTAGCCTATTTTTAAACATAATATTGTCCACGTCCTTTAAAAATTTAGGAATTTTATTGAAGACTGTTGGCGCCATACCAATTACACTTTTAAATAGTAATTGTAGTAATTAATATTATATATATATATATATTAAATATCTGGTTGACCGAGCTTTGCTCGGTATTTTTTGCCACTTAAACAGACAAATATGACTCTTCCCGACATCTATTGACGAATAATAATACTATTTTTTTTAATTGAGAGCAACTAACTGCTTTACTGACACAGTACTTCTACTCGCCAATAGATGTCGGGAAGAGTCATATTTTAAGTTGATTATCAATAAAGTTGATTATTGAAAACACGAATAAAACAACATTTTCTGAAAATGACTTCTAGCTAGATCGATTTATCGCCCCCGAAATCCCCTGTAAGTATACTAAATTTTATTTAATCGTTGGAGCCGCTTCTGAGATTCAGATTAAGGTAAAGACGATAGCGCCATCTTCGATGCTAGATAGGTGGCGCTGCGCTATCGTAAAAAACTTTTTTAAACTTTTCTTTAATTTTTTACTTTGTTCTGTTCTTGGTATTTGTTGTTATAGCGGCAACAGATATTTCTTTTGCCGCTATATATATATAATATAATACATCCTCTGTGAAAATTTCAACCGTCTAACTATCACGGTTCATGAGATACAGCCTGGTGACAGACGGACAGACAGACAGACAGACAGATAGACGGACAGCGGAGTCTCAGTAACAAGGTTCCGTTGGTACCCTTTGGGTTTGGAACCCTAAAAAGCGGTAATAGCCCAATGGATAGGGTGTCGGACTGGCGATCGAGAGGTCGTGAGTTCGATCCCCACCCCACCCATTGCACTATTGACGTGAACCCACTCCAGATACAAGCATATTTAGCTTAGTTGGAGGGGTTAACAAGAATAGTAGTAATGTGCAACCCACATTGCGAGTAATCTTTAAAAAAATAAAAAATAGTGCTCAAACGCTTGACAATACAGATTTACAAAACGTCCATAATAATATAAATACTCATACTTTAATACTTATGTCTTAAAAAAGGTGGAGGTACTCAATTCGAATATTTTTTATGTAGCTCCATCTGGAGATATGGAAATAGAACTCCTCAAGCTACTGACTGAAAATTACTAGAGCGCCATTTAAAGTCCGTTTTTAGCCGACCTAAAAAAAGGAGGTTTTTCAATTCGACAATATGTATACAGGGTGCTATAAAACTACCCGTAAAGCCGAAAGGAGGTTAAATGAGGCTTTATAACGAGTCCATTCACAATATTTAAGAACCTTAGTAACGCTATATAACATACACCAAAAAAATTAAAAAATATTATTATTTTCACTGATGTGTAAACCCTATTTCAGTAAAATTAAAGAGTAAACTACGCAGGATAGACAAACATTTTAAAACACCTAACCTAACGAAACAACCAAAAGGAACACTAACTTGTAAATTGTTAAACACAATCCAACATTTCATCGTACTTATCGATGACGTACGATGAAATTTTGGATTGTGTTTAGCAATTTACAAAAAATATAATGTGTGTAACACTTCAAAGAACACTTACTTTTTCATAATAAACGTCAAATTTACAGAAACGGCTCAAAGTGTGCTCCGCTTCGCTCAATACACAGCCTTGGTTGTCGGGATATGGCTTATATGGCATTTCGCAATATCGTCGGTGTTATTGATGCGAAAACCGATCCAACACGCTGTTCCATCTCGGCAACCGTTGGGCAATCGGAGAAACACACTCTTTCCTTCACATAACCCCACAAAAAGAAGTCCAAGGGTGTGAGGTCCGGAGAACGAGCAGGCCATAGCACCGGTCCCCTAATAATAATCCTTGTATTGAGGTAGCAAAACATTTATGAATGAAAAATAGAAAAACTATTAAAGCAGACAATTATTAGGTAAAATGGGTGCGTAGGCCCTTCTGTTTAATAATCTGGTTCTCTGACATGACAGCTTACTAGGGTTGACAAACATTTTGGCATTGATAATTAATCATATTTTTACGGGGTATTTTGTAACACGTTGTATATATATATATATATATTATGTTTGTAAATTGTTAAACACAATCCAAAATTTCATCGTACCAACGGGACTTGAAGACTTGCTTAATTGGCAAAGCACCGGAACATGTTATTCCGGAGGTTGCGGGTTCAAGTCCCGTTGGTACGATGAAATTTTGGATTGTGTTTAACAATTTACAAAAATATTAAGTGTGTAACACTTCAAAGAAACAATATATTATGTTTGTTCCCGGATAACTTCATAATTTATGTTATTTAAAAGGAGATTCCCATTTTCCCATTATATTATTTTTCTATCCATCCATAGTTCCCATTCTAGGCCTAGGGTGCCTGCTTACCATCTTCGACCGCATCATATACCAACAGGTGAGATAGTGTTCAAACGCTAGCCTATAAGATATTTAAAAAAAAAAGATATCCCTAGAATGGTATCATAGTAATTTCATTGAGATCTACAGAGACATGGAGATAAAAACCTCAAACTTAGTACTGAAAATAAATAGCGCGGCATTTGAAGTCGGTTCTTTTAGTTTTTTAAGCAATCTTATTCCAGTTTTACAAACATCTTAAAATATTTTATTGATTGATGTCTGACGATGATAAAAAAAAATTGTGATTTTTTGTCCGATGGTCATTTCTGCAACGCAATTTTTAAAATGTCGCTTTAATTTTTCAGATAAAGCGGTTTCATTTTATTCCGCATCGCCAGTATCTACTCTTTAAGATCGTGGGCAAGGACCGTCTTATTTTTTTAAATCAAAAGCAAAGTACGCTTTGCGTTTGATTTAAAAAAATAAGAAGTCTTTCTGCTGAGTTGTCTATGGAAGTGGAAAGTCCGTCGACGCTGTCCGGCAAGGTCGATTCTCGTCACGGATTGACGCACCGCCATATCTTATCGTTGTCAATGGAGTGGCAAATTGCGCAAATAAACTAACTATCCAAAGTATTTATACCAAAATCTGCGAATCGGATAGCTTTTTTTTGCAATATAGATAGATATATAATAGTCATAGTCATTTATTTTCATAACACTTGTTACAGGTCAAAGCTGCATTGTACGACAGTACAATGAGTTAACAAAAATATAAGTTAATTATCAAATATAAATCACAAATTATTAATGAATAATTATTATAAAAATTATTTTTTTAAAAATCATTATATGTATACAATCCCTTCTCAATATGCACTTTTTAGAGTTCGTACTTCAAAAGTTAAAAAAGGAACCCTTATAAGATCACTTTCTTGTCCGTTTGTCTGTCTGTCTGTCCGTGTGTCACCACCGATTTTCTCAGGAACGGGTGGACCTAGCAAGTTGAAATTTATACCAGATACTGAGGTCTATAGTCCCTATCAGGTGTATAAATATCAAGGTCCTGAGTCAACACGATAACTTCGACGAAATACTTGTGCTGTAAGACCTTGCTTTTAACCAAAATTGTCAATTCTAGGTCAACCGGAAGTACCCTATAGGTATTGGGTCAAAAACCTATATGGTACTTCCCGTTGACCTAGAATCATGAAATTGGGCAAGAAGCAAGGTCTTACAGCACAAATTAAGGAAAAATTCTAAAAAAAAAAAGTTAAAAATTAAAAAGAAGGGGTTCTTTGATGTGGTGGTCACGATATCGTCTGGCAGCCGGTTGTACACCGTAGGCGCCATCACATGGACTTGCTTCGACATCTTTGTTAGCCGGTGCGGGTACCTCATACTGTGGTTGTGGTTCTCACCAAACTTGGGGTATTCCTCTAGGTGTTCTCTGGCATAGAGACCAGCTTGGAGCACCACCATCGATGGGACGGTGAGAATATTCCATGACTGGAACATCGGTTTCGCGAGGGTGTCTTGGATAAGATATATATACATATTTTATTATGTCATATAGGCAAGCGTTTGACCACTATCTCACCTGTTGGTTAGTGATGATGCGGTCGAAGATGGTAAGCAACTATGGCTTACCATCTTCGCTAGACCTAGAATGGGAACTGGCGGCTCTTAAGGATAGCTGCTGGAACACATTAGATGTTTGGCGACAGATTTATCATTCCAATAGCTGCTAAACAGTGGCACAAAATCTGTCCACCATACAGGGAGTTATTAGATTGATACAATATTGCCCAGCACCTGCATCCGGCCAGCTTACTAGAAGGAGGTTTCCTCAAGATGTTTTCCTTCGCGGCTTCTTTTTTCCTTAAAGGCATACTAGTAATCCATAGTTATATATAGTTGATTTTTTTTATTATTTGTTCATAAGTTTTTTAGATGAAAAGTTTTCAGTTAGTATAAAATGTTTTTATGTATGTTTGTTTGCAATAGATAACGAACAAACACATAAAAAAACCTTTATTTTCTTTTTAGAAAATGTAGGTAGCAACGTACAACCCTGCCTCAAGTAATTTGTAAGCAATACACATCGAACGGAAATTGTTCGTACTCAACTCGATTGAAGTAAGAATTTTACATGAAATTAAATGAAAACGTTTTACCGTTTACCCACAGAGAAATAAGAAATCCCATCTCGAAACAAACTGCGCCCGAGGCCTCAAAGGCATTTTAAAACAGTTTGTGTTCTGAGACTTTTTCCCACTCAAGTGTCTCAAAACCTTGATACTTTTGAATTTAGCTGTTTTTTTCAGCCGCGAGCGAAACTGAGAGAAGTTTATGAATAAGTTACCTCTAGGGATTCACGGGCTCTTTTAAAATGACTTTGAAGGCGCGAGCTTTTACAAACAGATTTAAGTAGGCATTTTGATTATAAAGATGGGAATGAAAACGATCAAGTATTCTGTTTAAGGCCCGGGCTCCACCAAAGCGGAGATGTGCAGAGATCTCCGGAACGGAGACGAGAAGATATGTTTTTCAGCTAGGGTGTATTCACCGATGTTATGCGGAGATGCGTACTGGCTAGACTGGAGAAGATGTGTGCTGGCTAAAGCTGATATGTGCGAACTAGCGACGCCGCGGCGCGCACTGCACGCCCGGCCACTCACATATATTGTTTTTTTATGCGAAAATGGGTATCCCTTGGCCACTATCGCACCTGATGTTAAGTGACGATGCGGTCGATGATGTAGCGTCTTTCGTCTTCTTTTTCGTCTCCGCTGCGTGCCGTCACCAGCTTACTATAACAGCTTACTTATAGGCATAGTTTACATCTCCGCTTTGTATCACTATCGGTGAAGCAAAGATCAAATCTCCGCAAGACATGATGTGTGAATAAAGAAGTTCAATTGGTTGTGTAAAACACATCTCCTCTCGTATCGTCTCCGCTTTGGTGGAGCCCGAGCCTAAATTGCGTTCGTGTTACAATAAAAACGATCGGTGTGAGGCGCGTCAGAGTACAGTCCAAGGTATATGCTTGGAATTTAAAGAGGATATTATTGATTAAAGCTCGCTCTGCCTATTTCAAAGATGTTAAAAAGTTTTGCTTAATTTATTTGGCCATACATCTTTATGTAGAACATAGTCATTATGACCTAACGTATTTGCTTCTTAGTTGCGTTGGAATATGATACAAAATAAATATCACTTGAAATATAATATTTACGAATAAACGGTCAATATCGTACTATTTTGGCTAAAGATTTTGATAACAATACCCGTATTAACTTGTATATTTTTCATAGAGCTGTTTGGGTTTAATAAATACATTTCAGTGTACGATTTACTATATTCACTTTATGTTGCTTAATGTGTTTTTCTACTCAATTTTCGCGAATATATTATATCTCAGTGAGTTGCAGAGTAAATATAAACGTGTTGTAATAATGAATTCGCAAAATTTATTCCCATCAGTCTAGTTAATTCCAATCAAAGCTGAAACTGAAATACTCAGCAAAACATAAATCAAGAGTAAAGTTCAATTTCAATGTTCTGCCGACTTTGATAAAGCGTTGAGTGAAAATTTCCAGCTTCTCATTCATTTTAAAATTAAAGACATCTTACAAATGGGGAACCACTTATAATGAGTGTTCTATTGAACTTTATAACCGTGTAAAGTATAAATTAAAAAAATGTTTAGTAATCATCACTGGAAAATTTACGACGACGCGCTCGCGAGATCCCCGCACTCTAAATCCTGAAGAAGGCCTCCCAATGTTATTATCATTATATTATAATGAGTCTAAAACAATTGTCGATCGCTATTTTTTTTTTAATGAAGGTAACAAGACAAGCACAACGCTTGCCTGATGATATCGACTAATGACTAATAATATAGAACTTGTTGCGATACCCTAATAGAAAGAAAGAAAGAAGAAAGAAAAATCATTTATTTTTCAACAAAACAGTTCAATAGTACTGAACATTTCACTTATTTAAATATGAAACATAAAATTAAATGTAACATAGTGAAAAAATTATACAGCATTGTTGCAAAACAGTACCCAACTCAGCATTATGTTGCTCATGCTGGGCATGACCAACGCTGGTCTTCCGTTGGGACCCTGAGCGATGTCTCGGAATCCTACTCAGAACTACGCTCTTCAATTATTATTATGTGCCTAGTTACACAATAAAGAAAATAATTAATGATTAAAAATTATTAAGGAAAACAATACTGAAAAATTACAAATTTAACTATAGAAAATACAAATATTTTGTTTCAAAACTATTTCATTAATAAAAATATAAATAACATAGGTTATTAAAAATAATAACATTTAGTGATAATAATGTTTTAATTACATTTATTAATAGGGTCATATGTTACCAACCTTTACCCTAACAATACAATACAATACAAAAACTCTTTATTGATTACCAATTAAACAAATTGTACAACAAACAAAACAATAAAATAAAATATATCTGAATGGCAACACAATCGGCGGTCTTATCGCTTGAAGCAATTTCTTCCAGACAACCTAGTATGGAAAAAAAATAAAACAAAAACAAAACATGGCGGTAGCGTACAATTTATAACTGAAATAGATAAAAATAGAATAAGTAAATAATAGACATACACAAAATATTATATACAATACAATAATAATAATATAATATACTTATACATACACATACATACAACCTATATATTAGATCAAATAATATTATTATATTACAGCAGTGTGGTACTTTTAGCTTTGTTCGGACAAATAATGAGATTTTACCATTGTTTTAAATATTGCTAGTGATTTCGCACGCCTTATTTCTACGGGGAGCGCGTTCCACAAATGAACCGCTTGCACTGTAAAAGATTTTTCATAGACGTGCGAAGAATGGACAGGAATTTGCAATTGTAGGGTTTCTGTGGACCGAAGAGAACAAGGATGAGAGAGATGTAGAAAAGTAAAACGTTCCTTAAGATAGGGAGGAGTGGAAGGGATAAATAGAACAGAATAAAGGAGAGAAAGGGTATGACTATTTCGGCGAAGGCGAATTGGTAACCATTTCAGCTTTTTCCGAAATTCTGATATGTGGTCATACTTGCGCAAACCAAATATGAACCGGATACAAAAGTTTTGCAGTCTTTCGAGCTTGCTAAGCTGTTCTTCGGTTAAATCCAAATAGCAGGTGTCGGCATAATCAAGTATCGGTAGCAGAAGTGATTGTGCAAGCGCAGTTTTGGTGGTTATGGGGAGAAGATTACGTAAACGACGTAGTGAACTCGCAGATGCGAAAATCTTTCGACTTACCTCAGCTATTTGTGGTATCCAAGAGAGAGTGCGATCAAAAATTACTCCTAGGTTTTTTACACTATTACTGATTGGAATATGTGTTCTGTCAAATATTACCTGTGGTAAGCGGAACCAGTCAATCTTAGATATCATCCTGGAACCGCCGATAACTATCACCTGAGTCTTAAGGGGATTAACACTGATACCGTAAGATTTGCTCCAGCCGTGAATGGATTGTAAGTCAGAGTTGGTCTGAGTGATTGCATCTGATAATTGAGCGAGAGGGACCTGCCTGTAAATTTGAAGATCATCTGCATAGAGGTGGTAGGAAGTAGAAAGCTGTTGAGAGATAGAATTTATGAAAGTTGCAAAGAGAAGAGGAGATAAAACGCCGCCCTGAGGTACGCCTGCAGTCGTATCACACCATGATGAATATGAATCATCAACGCGAACACGCTGCCGGCGCCCATACAGGTAACTATGAAACCATGCAATTACTGTAGGAGATATGTTAAGAGAGCCAAGTATTGCTAGTAAGAGATCAAAATCGACATTATTAAAAGCATTACTGAAATCTAGTAACGACAGTACAGTCACCTGACCATTATCCATTCCAAGCCTAATATCATCTGTGATTTTAATTAGCGCAGATACAGTGCTATGGCCTGAACGAAATCCGGATTGAAACGGGTTTAGGAGGGAATTTCTATTGAGGAAAATGGATAATTGCTGGTGGATAAGACGTTCAAGGACCTTGGAAAGGAAAGGTAGTATGGAGATTGGACGGAAGTCTGAAAAAGTTAAAGGATTCGATTTTTTTGGAAGAGGTATAAGTTGTGCTTCTTTCCATAAGGAAGGAAAACTACCAGAAGTGATGGAATCGTTGAGGATGTGAAGGATTATTGGAAGAATTTCGTCCAGGATAGGGATGATCATATTTCGACTTATACTGTCGTTACCGACGGCATTTGAAGTGATAGAAGAAATGCTACTCTTAACATCACTATCAGTAAATTGACGAAAAACAAAAGGAGGATAATCTGGAGTTCGAATACAGGAGAGATATTGTAACGTAGATGCTTTCGTAGATGCATCGAAATTGCTGGAAGATGAAAAATGCTGATTAAGAGAGTCAAGGTTGAGATTTTTAGGAAAAGTGTCCGGACGCGGTTTTCCAACTCCTAATGTCCGAAGAAATTTCCACACTTTAGAGGGATCTTCATTTTCTACGGAACTTTGAATGTGCTGGCGTTGTGCATTCCTACACACCCTATTGCAGTGATTTCGTCTCTCTACATACTTCGTCTTGTTACGGTCAGTCGGATTCAACTTCAGTCTGGTCTTGGCTACAAGCTTTTTATGCATGATTGTCTTTAATTCGTTCGTAAGCCAAGGAGCAGGAAGATGCTTGATTTTAATAGGCCTCAGCGGAGCATGGACGTCATATAGATCAATGAGAATACTGTTGAAAAAAGCTATTTTGACATCAACGCTATTAGCATTTAAAACGGGGGACCAGTCAGTGTCTAATGCATCTTTGCGCAAAGAGTCTAAATCTATACCACCAAAACAACGTTGCAGACGAATAGTGGGCTTGGCTTTAGGAGGTCGGATTTTAAAAGAAAGATAAATTAGATCGTGGTAAGAGAAGGCATCCGCGGCACATTGGCCATGTTTACCAACCCGTTCCACGGAAGAGACGAGAATCAAATCTAGACGAGATGGAGTTGAGTGAGGAAAGAAGTGAGTAGCGTTAGAAGGAAGTATAGAAAGGTTGCTTGCAGTAGCGACGGATTCAAATTTTAGCGAGCGGTGATCTTTCTTAAGCATACAAGTATTAAAATCACCCATGATAATGGTATGTTCGTAAGAAGTAGAGAAGTCTTCAAGTAGTTTTTCGAAGGAGGAAAAGAAATTTACACGGAGAGAAGGGCAATAGTATACACCAAGCAATAGTTTAGAATGAGATAGAGAAACTTCTACGAAAAGATGTTCACCAGCATCAGTGGGAGGTGGTTGCACTGACATATTTACTATAGTGAATGGAATATGACTGCGAAGATAAATAGCAACACCGCCACCCCCACAACCGGTGCGGTCATTTCGTAGAAGACGAAAGCCAGGTAAAGAATAGAGGGTAGAAGGAAGACAAGGTTTTAACCATGACTCCGAAACAAGGATGGCATGAATATTTTTATGCTCAAATGACACCTGCATATCAGTAAAATGAGCCGGAATACTCTGGGCGTTTATATGTATCACGTTAAAATTTTTGGGCACGTCGCAAAATAGCGACCCCAAGGTGCTGGAAAGAGAAGGTATACTGCAAAAACTATCCACACTAGTGTTCGAGCCTGTAAACACAGATAAATATTCATCATCACTGCTACTATTAGACATAAAATTAAAAGATGAAAAATCTGAATATCTAAGTTGATCTAAATAAAATATATATATATATATATATGAATTCACTTAAATACCTAACTAAAAATAATTCCAATCTAACTACCAATTTATATAATGATCCACCTGCCAAACGTGTAACTTTCTAAAGAAGGCACAAGTATCAATTTAGAAAATAAGCAAGAATAAACTTAAAAGTATAGTTTTAAATAACATAGAGCAGGTACTAGTTCAATAATTTACAATCTCTAAATACAAACTAAAATAAACCTTACTCTACGTATATGGTATGCATGCTGATTCATACTACATAGTAAACAGGTATAATTACTATTAAACTATTAATAATACACGTCACTGCCAAATTACACACCTTCTCATTTAGATTTTATACTATATATATAGATATAGATATAGATTTTATACACATTAGGATTTTATACGACATGAAAATTAAACAACAGACAAAATATTATTATGGCACAATACACAGAAAGTGCGGAGCCAAAGAATAAGAAAAAAAAAAACAATTTAAAAATACACCATAAAACAGGCCAAATGGAACGTAAAATCTATCTGTCTTGCAGCTTGCCCGAGACTACACTACTCACCGTAGAAATCGTGATAGAAATATTTCTATGCTACACATTTCTGAATCTGTGGCACAAGTGTTGTTAAAACATATTGTAATCTTATCTGGCATAGTCTGTGGCATTGATTTAAATATGTCTGTGGTGAAAATAAAACCATAACAATTATTTTCTCTTTTCTACCGACAAAAATGTATCAATTAACAATTCATATCAATATTTTTATCGACAAAAAGGAAGGTAACGAGTGTAAATGCTAAATGAAGTGGGTATCCAATTACCAGTAGCGCGAGTTTATCAAAACAAAGATGTGATAATGCCTAGAAGTGTGTGTAACTGCAATAACACGAACAATCACTTTTTCGAAGCTGCGGTTCTGCGCGTTTTTGGAGGAACGGGCTCCTTCACCACTACCGCAGGCTTGGGAGCCTTCTTCTGCTGAGGCTTATCTAAGGCGTCGATGTCTCCAAGGCAGCCAATACGGTGCCGGGCTCCGTTTGTACCGAGTACAAAGACCGAGCCCTCCCTCGTCCAACACTTTGAGATGCCAAAGCGTTGGCGAGCCGCCATGAAAACGTCATGACGCGGCTTTGTAAGAAACTCGGATACTGATATACCCGAGCCCTTGAGGCCGCCCTTAGCAGCCCAGATCTTGTCGCGCATATTGACATCTCGGAACTTACATAGAATCGGGCGTGGTTTGTCAGTGTTCCCCACACGGCCCATCCTATGACACCGGCTGATGTCACCCACTGCAAAGGACGCCTGCTTGAACAGTTGGACCACAGTCCGGGCCACAATATCAGCTGTATCCTCCGAGGACTCCTCTGTCACACCATGCAACAGCAAGATTTTGCGCCGAGAGCGCATCTCCAGCTGGTCCACGCTGTTGGCCAGGCATTCCATCTGAGCCTGTATAGCTCGCAGGGACTTCAATATAAAATTCTTGAATGAAGAAAATTCCTCTGCCAACTCATCCCTGTTAGGAGAAGGATTAGGAGTATGTGCCAGCTTGTCTTCAAAGCTGTCCATTCGCTGTGTGAACATGGACAATAGATCACTCATTGACTGCTTCATCGTGGCTTCCATTTTGAAATGTAAAATTTAATCCATGCAGTGCTTGGATACAGTGAAGTGGCTAAAAACTTGTGCTGAGATGAGAACTTTTGTAAGGAAAACACTGAATGACAGGTTAGTTGTCTGATCTTTACATTATATCATTGGAAATAAGATTAAATACATTTTTAAACAATAAATAAAAATAGAGGAATTAAACTGTGATGTGACTTTTTTGACGCCTACCCACCAAAAAAAAAAACTAACATCTGTAAACATTGTACATACGAGTACATATTAATGCAATAAAATATGAGTATGGAGTATTAAGTATCGATTATCATCATCATCATTAACAGCCAGTATTCGCCCACTGTTGGACGTAGGCCTCACCTATGTCAATAATATTGACGAATTATAGTTTAAAAACTAAAACAACCGACTTCAATGCCCCGCGAGTCAATTTCAGTAGCAAGTTTAAGACGTTTATCGTCATATCTTTGGAGATACTTATCAGATCTCGATGAAATTACAATGGGATTACCTCAAAAACGGATCCTATCGATAACAAAAAGAAACATTCGAATCGGTTCAGAATTGACGGAGTAATCGCGTAACATACACACAAAAAAAACATACAGACGAATTGAAAACCTCCTTTGTTTTTGGAAGTCGGTTGAAAAGTAAGTGCGTAGAAAGCTACGCGTTAGAAGGGAAACTTCTTTCACATTGAAATATTGGAAATATAGATTTACGCGTATACGGCACTTCCGTTGCATTCGGAATGAGTCACGCGTGACGCTAAGATAAATGTTAGCCCAGTGCGCCTAAACCAGTTATACTTCAAAAACTTTATTGGAAAATGTTAAAATTGTTATTGTCACTAATACTACTTTCGAGATATGAGCTGCTCTTGATATGATATCTTGACCCGGTTACAAGCGCCATGATCACGGATGCATCAATAAAAATACTGGCCAAGTGCAAGGTGGACCGCACTCGTAGGGTTCCGTAACACAGTAGAGTATTTTCTATAATTTTTCGTCACCAAAAATTAACTTTATTTTTCATAGTGCTTGTATGAAAAACAAAGTTATATTTGCGGTTGCTATATCTCAAAATCTGCTGACTATAATCTCGTCCAAACCAATTTTCGTTGAAAGTGTTTATTGAGATCTACAGCATATTTTGTTTTTTCATATTTTTTAATTTTTCAATCCCTTACTAAAAGCTAGAGGGTGGGATACACACATTTTACCACTTTTAGAAGTGTATCTTTTAAATTATTGACTTTAAGAAAAAAATGGTTTTAGGAACCTCAGTGTAATTTATTTATAAAGACCTATCTATATATCTATTTTTAGTTTTAGTTCCATGTATAATATCCCTTAATCTTATTTTTTTATAATTTTTGTATAAAAATCGTAAAGCAATTTACAGAATACACCTACCTACCAAGTTTCAGTTATGTAGTACTAATAGTTTCGGATGGGATGTAAGGGAGCACAAACACCACCTTAGTGCTCCCAGCTAACTTCACCTGCCCGTGGTGCATCCTGCTGACCAATGAACGAGGGTCTAGCGACCGAAAAATGGCGGTATATAACCATTTCAAAGTTATGGCGTAGCTAAATACTACAGGCTGGTGACGGGCAGCGGCGTCACCGGTGCGAGAAGCTACGTCCGCCCGCCGCATCATCATCATAACCCGCCTGCCCAGCGTGGCGATTAGGGCATATTACTCCCAATGATTGAAAGTCACAAGAAGAGCCGAAGATCGGGCTCAGTGGTGCATCTTGGGAGAGGCCTACGTCCAGCTGTGGACTGATACCGGCTGATGATGATGATGATGATGAATAGTTTCGGAAAAAAGTGACTACGACATACGGATGGACGGACAGATAGACAGACAGACATGACGAATCTATAAGGGTTCCGTTTTTGCTATTTGGCTACGGAACCTTAACGAGTTAAATATCCCAAAACCAGCATAGTTTATACACCTTATTGCTTCTATCTAGGCTAATTCATACATCGACATTTAATATTTGTATGCCTACCCTACCCTATGACTAATCTATATTCATTTTGTTTTTCAATTCCGCTTGCATTTACGTGTCTATTTCGAGCTGGCGTCAGCATATTTCTACTAAAATGCTTTAAAAAACTAGCACACGAGCAGCTAACGTATTTTGCTCGTTAAATAAAGGATTTGTATTTCAAATGGATAGACTTGCTTATAAATAACCACATAATATACGGTTCACCTTTTATTAAACTATGCTATACAATCCTTTGTAACACCGACAAAGTATAAAACCACCTGCACTTTACTTGGTTAATAAAACTCTTAAAAAGATAGTGGGAAAGCTTTTAGTTCTAGATTTTTCCACTCACCTCACCCCAGATCAGCAGAATATTCAATTTAATAACCGTGGCCGACAGAGAGGCGAAGCCCGAGGTCAAAAAGGACTCCCAAGTGCCCTTTTCATCGGTTCTTGTAATTACACAATTTAACAATTCGCTTGAAGCGTTTCAATTAAGCAGAAAATTCTCTGAACTAATTTGTGCGTTCGCACCTCCATTGTGTTTTCAGTTGTTGGATTAATGTCTTTACAAATTAAAGAAGACAGTCTGAAAGCCGTAAATGGGTAGAGTTAAGCATTCACGCCTTTTGAAGCGATTTCAGCTGAAAACGTTTCAGATAAATTTTGCTCCATTTTACCTACGCTTTCATGTTAAACAGGTATTCGATTTCGCGTTGATATGAAATATGTAAGTGAGAGCTTAGTTTCTCAACTCAGCTGAATCACTTCGAGAGGTGAAGTTTCGTGCTAGATTTGCTGTAGTATTATAATGATCATGTGATTAGTCACATGGTATTTTAGTATATGTTTTAACCCTTCTTCTACAGATATCAAAGGTACTTACAATATCTCTTAATATAACATAATTGATAAAGGAATACTTATGATTGACACCAATTACAAAATAACTTGAATATCACTGAACAATCTATTATTTAATTAAAATGTTGATTTTTCGTTTCAGTATACTTAGTACAATACCCGGCAGTAAATAAAATAATGCACTGTGAGACGACGCTCTCGTTACAAAGCTGAAACTAGCCGACTGTTTCTCTCTTTAGCTCGAAGTGCATAGTTTACCGCCGGATACTGTATCTGCCTGACAACCTTAGTAAAAGAACTTTGGTATAAAATATATGACAACTAGTGACCCGCCCCGGCTTCGTACGGGTAGAGCATATATGCCTACATTTATTGCATCAGCTTGTTGCGTCAAGTATGAAGTAACATATTCAACGATCATCGTCATATTTCAATCAATTTACACAAAAACCTTCCGAATTATACACCTTCCTCATAAATCACTCTGTCTATTGGTAAAAACCGCAAGAAAATCCGTTCAGTAGTTTTTGAGTTTATCGCAATACTAGCTGTTACCCGCGGCTTCGCCCGCGTTATTTGACGTTTTGAGTCTTTATGACCTTTGAGGTCAATATCGATGATCTCTTAGGCCAAGTCACCATAAATGACCCTAAAGTCAAACTCTATATCCTCTATTGTTAAAGTAATTAATCATTTTGGTTAGGTATACGATGTTGTGCTGTTCAAATGTTTGACTCAACACAAAAGTTCCTGAAACATTTCTTACAAATAAAATAAGGTGAATAGCTGCGCGAGTGTAGCAAACGCTATCATTGCAAGAGCGAACATTTTTTATGACTTTTTATGACCCTGACAGTTTTACGACCTAATAATCAATATCAAACTCGATATCGTCTATTGATAAAGTAATTAATCATTACTTGGTAAAGCTAACCAAGGTTTACCTAGTTTTGCTGTTCAAGTATTTGAGTCAGTCTAATGTATAAGGCTGTTAAAACACGCTATTATACGCTATATAGCGTTATTACTGCGCGAGCGAAGCGAGCGCGAAATTTTTTTATGCCTTTTTATGACTCTGAATGTTTCTATGACCTACTAAGTCAACACCGATAACCCTAAGGTTAAACTTGATATCCACTTATTTTAAGGTAAATAATCATTATTATTATTGAAGGTTGTATTGTCCTGTTTTTTGTTTATTGTACTATTTTAATTTATGACTCGTTTTGATGCAGGTGGTTATTATTATACAAAAGTTGCTAGAATATCACCTACAAAGAAGATAAAAGAAATGCTTGCGCGAGCGTAGCGAGCGCTATCACTGCGCGACCGAAGCGAGCGCGAAATTTTTTTATGTCTTTTTATGACCCTGACAGTTTTTATGACCTACTAAGTCAACACCGATGATACCAAGGTTAAACTTGATATCCACTTATTTTATGGTAAATATGATTATTGAAGGTTGTACTGTTTTAATTTATAACTCGTTTTGGTGCATGTGGCTATTAAAATACAAAAGTTGCTCAAATGTTACCTACAAAGTAGATGATGTGACAAATGCTTGCGCGAGCGCAGCGAGCGCTATCACTGCGCGAGCGAAGCGAGCGCGAAAAATGTTTAGGAGTTTTTATGACCCTGACAGTTTTTATGACCTACTAAGTCACCACCGATGACACTTAGGTTAAACTGGATATCCACTATTGACTGTCTCGCGGAATGTGAAATGATTAATTACGCTATAAAACTATTTATTTTTCACTATATAAATAACGCTAATAATGGACTGTATAAAGATAAGATGCTAAAGATACGCTAGATGATAGAGATGAGTGCGCTCGGTAGCTGCTGCTAATTGACACTGGTGTGACCCACTAAGACCGCGAGCCACACGAAAGGATAAAGTGCTGTTCGGTGCAATTTGTATCGAGCATATTGCTCTAGATACAAAATGCTGTTTGATGCATTTTGCATCGAACATGCTCCCGAGGTGAAAAGCTGGAGATGATACTTATAATAGATTGTTAGTCGCTTATGTAATTCTAGTGAGAGTTAGTACACAAAGTGATGATGCTTATAAATTGAAGTGCTTAAATATTCAAAATGTCATTTTAAATGTCTTTGCTGTATGCCACACGCTGCTTTGGCTTAAGCGACGGAGATCTGTCCGCCTTATTTCTTAAACTAGATCACACTTTTGGTAAATTTAGTCTTGATGTATGGTTTTAAACGCTCAGTTCTTGCTCGGGCAAGGAACTGCTACCCGCACTAGTTGTAGGCACTGCCGGAATGTCTAAATGGAGAGTACATTGAGGGGATGCAATTATATGTTCGGGGGGACATGGTGGATCGGTCGATCCTTGAGTGTTGGCGCCGGTCCGCGCTCGCCGCCTCCGCCGCCACAGGAACCACACGAAAAGGTAAAGTGCTGTTCGGTGCAATTTGTATCGAGCATAATATTGCTCTAGATACAAAATGCTGTTTGATGCATTTTGCATCGAAAATCCACTTATTTTAAGGTAAATAATCAATATGATTATTGAAAGTTGTACTGTTTCAATTTATGACTCGTTTTGATGCTTAAGGGTATTAATATACGAAAGTTGCTGAAATGTTACCTACAAAGTAGATTTAACAAATTCTTGTGCAAGTGGAGCGAGCGCAAAAAAATTTTACGACTTTTTATGTCCCCGGGCAGGTTTTATGATCTACTAAGTCAACACCGATAATCTTAAAGTTAAATGTGGCTGTTAAAACACGAAAGTTTCTGAAATACTTCTCACAAAGCAGATAAAACACGTTGGGCAAGCAAAGCCGGCGCGTAAATTTTGATGACTTTTAATGACCCTGACAGTTTTATGGCCTAATTAAGACACTAATTAAGTCATTATATACGAACCTAAGGTCAAACTGTTATGATTATGCAAACTCTATTTAAAGTTAACAAAAAATATAGGCACCCACACTTAACTGCCGAAAAAAGAGTATTCATTGCCCTTTTATGCCCTATGAAATGTCTTTGTACAATATTTCATGTGAATCGGTCAAGCCGTTTGGCCGAAAAGAGGCCACACATTTACAAAATTCAATAATAAATAAACTGGCCAAGTGCAAGTCGGACTCGCACTAGTAGGGTTCCGTACCACACTACAGTATTTTATAAGATCGAGCAAAAAATACCACTATCAATTTTCGCCAGCAAAAAATAATAATTAATTAACATTTTATTTCTTATAACGCCATCTAACGTCTAACAAAGGTGTTAGGGATCGACATTTCAATATAACGCCATCTATGGGACGTTTACCTAACTAAGCGTTCATAGATGGCGTGAAATGCCGATAAAAACACGTTTCTTGTATGAGGACCCTCTACTATTTTTAACTTTATTCTGTTTTTAGTATTTGTTGTTATAGCGGCAACAGAAATACTTCATCTGTGAAAATTTCAACTGTCTATCTATCACGGTTCATGAGATACAGCCTGGTGACAGACGGACAGATAGACAGACCGACAGACAGACAGACAGACAGACAGACAGACAGACAGACAGACAGACAGACAGACAGACGGACAGACAGACAGATGGACAGCGGAGTCTTATTAATAGGGTCCCGTTTTACCCTTTGGGTACGGAACCCTAAAAACTAACAACTGGACTCGATTGTAAATAAAACTGGCCAAGTGCTAGTCAGACTTTTGTCCCGCACACGGAGGGTTCCGAACGCCATCTATAGAATTTCTAACGAACTTCTAACACCAACTAGTAAACGTTAACACAAAGGTAGAATAGTATATTAAATAGTATATATAATACAATATAGTAGTAATAGTAATTGTAGTAATTAATATTATTAAATATCTGGTTGAGCTTTGCTCGGTATTTTTTGCCACTTAAACAGACATATATGACTCTTCCCGACATCTATTGACGAATAATAATACCATTTTTTTTAATTGCAGCAACTAACTGCTTTACCGACACAGTACTTCTACTCGCCAATAGATGTCGGGAAGAGTCATATTTAAACACCATTTTCTGAAAATGCTAGGAGTCATTTTAGATAGATTTATCGCCCCCGAAATCCCCTGTAGGTATACTAAATTTTATTTAATCGTTGGAGCCTCTTCCGAGATTCAGATTAAGGTAAAGACGATATATATACATATATATATCGTCATAGATATATATATATATATATATATATATGACGATATATATATCTTTGATGCTAGCTAGATGGCGCTGCGCTATGGTAAAAAACTTTTTTTAAACTTTTCTTTAATTTTTAACTTTGTTCTGTTCTTAGTATTTGTTGTTATAGCGGCAACAGAAATACATCATCTGTAAAAATTTCAACCGTCTAACTATCACGGTTCATGAGATACAGCCTGGTGACAGACGGACAGACAGACAGACAGACAGACAGACAGACAGACAGACAGACGGACAGCGGAGTCTCACTAATAGGGTTCCGTTGGTACCCTTTGGGTTTGGAACCCTAAAAAAGTAACCTTTGTGCACGGTTAATGGACTCTACTCTTGGTCTATATCTTATTGACTGTCTCTGTACAATTTCAGCACAATCGGTTAACTCGTTTAACCGAGAAGAGGTCACACGTTTACAAAAATAAGAAAAAAAATGTTGTTGCCCAGACTCAACTGCTAAAAAAATATATCCAATGTGGTTCTTTGCTGGTTTCTATTAACTTTATTTGTACAAAATGAAATAGGTCAAAACGATTGGCCGATAAGAGGCCACACATTATTCCATTATAAAAATCTGAACACCCGAAATTGCCAGCCAAAAAAAGTATTCTATGTCCATTTATGTCTTATTGACTGTCTGTGTACAAAATTTTAGCTGAAATTGTAGACCCGTTTGACCGAGAGGAGGCCACACATTACTAAGTTCAATAAAAAAAATCTGGTCACCTGGACTCGACTGCCAGAAAAAAAGTATCCTATGTGCTTCTGTGCCATATGAACTGTGTTTTGTATAAAATTTCAGCCGTATCGGTCAGGCCATTTAGCTGATAAGGGGCCACACATTCACAAAATTCAATAAAAAAAATCTGGACACCCAGACTTGATAGCAAAAAAAAAAGTATCCTATATCCTATTTTGCCCTATGAACTATGTTTATACAACATGTCAGGTAAATCAATCAAGCCGTTTATTCGAGAAGAGGTCTTATACTTAGAAAATTCAATTAAAAATATCAGGACCCACTGACTCGACAGCCAGAAAAAAAAAATCCTATATCCTATTCTGCCCTATGACATGTAGTCATACAAAATTTCCGGCAAATCGGTCAAGTCGTTTATTCGAGAAGAAGTCTTATATTTACAAAATTCAATGAAAAATATGTAGACCCCTTGACTCGATAGCCAAGAAAAACTATCCTATATCCTATTCTGCCCTTGTGCTAACTTTGTACAACATTTTAGCCAAATCGGTCAAGCCGTTTGACCGTGAAGAAGTCCGAAAAAAACAAACGAATAAACAAACTGACTTTCGCATTTATAATATTGGTGTTGATTTCAATCAACCTTAACGAATTATACACCTAAACCTTCATCGTAAATCACTCTGTCTATTGGTAAATACCGCAAGAAAATCCGTTCAGTAGTTTTCGAGTTTATCGCGACCAGACAGGCAGACAGGCGCGGCGGGGGACTTTGTTTTAAATAATTACTTGTTTTTTATAATTGTAGTGATACATTATCAACAAGGAAGGTTATCTTACCTGACGTAGCCCTTCCTCGGAGGATAGTCCTTGTGGAAGACGGAGTGGTTGAGGATCATCTTCTCATCGCCGGTGTCCAGCCACGAGCGTTGCAGCACGAAGTCGCGGTTCTTGAGCGGGGCGGGACATGACACTGGAAATACATTTTATTTTAAAACTGATTTCAAATGTTTTAGTAAAACCACACAATAAACTGTTATGTTCTGTAAAACCTTACGTCACTTAAAATTTTTCATGAAATAAGATTTCTTCGGTCGATCTTGTTCGCTCGCTCCAGCTTCGGATACATTTCGAAGATCAATTGCACGCTATACTACCGCCCCGCCATCCACTTTCTTCTATCGAACTAACAGACGTGCGCTATCGCTTTATGGTGAACGTTCCATATATAATATCCATATATAACACACACACACACACTCCATATATAACACGGTCTGCCTAGATATATAATTCCTTGCTGGTGTCTGTGTTTCCCGATAGCTAAAATCCGGGGTCTTTAAATTGTGAGTGAACAGGTTATCTTCTTGGTAAGTGAGCTACCATCAGGTGAGATAGAGGTCAAACACTTGCATATCTGGCATAAAAAAATATTTGACTGAAATTTTGGACAGGGTACATATTAGGGTAAGATGACATTAGGAAACATTTTAACGCAAAGGAAGCTGCGGAGCGCAACAGTGCATAATCATATATGTCGATGTAATTTAGGCTTGACATTAGTCTATCAGCTGTAGATATCGATGTCAAAAAAACCTCAAGAGACTACGTGTTCCAGTGGTTCAAAGCAATTCGTTCAATAATTGTACAACTTCGACACACTTTTCTCAAAGAAAAACTTTTAACGTCCCTCATTCCACTCAATATTTAATCCATTCGAGGCTTCGAGTTTCTAAAGTAAAGTTCGACGACAGTCATCAATTTTTTGGAGAATTCTAATAATGTATTCGTCAAGTACCAAAATACCTTTTTTAATCAACGAAAAAAAGGAGGAGGTTCTCAAGTCGCCGCGTATATTATTATTTTTATTTGACCACGTATAACTTTTTACAAAGTAATCCGATTTCGATAATCAGACAAGCACAACCGCAATCTCACCTGACGAGACGCTTGGCAACTGACATTAGTCAATCCGTAGTGATACGCGCCACCGCTACATGCTAGATATTCCATCAAACCGCACAAAGCGATTTGCTTCCACATTCATTATACGTACCGCCAGGGATTGGAACTCCTTGCCTGAGTCTGTCTCCGTAAAGAAAGCCGAAAAGGTGCCATCTGGGAGTCTTCAAGTCACGAGTGAATAGGTAGCTTCTAGCCAAGCGTGCTACACCGTATACCACATCGTCACTTAACATCAAGCGAGATAGTGGTCAAACGCTTGACTATAATGGGTTGTTTTTTATCCACCTAACGCAACTATCACAATCGTGTTTCTTACCTTCAATCAACTTATACCTACCTAATTGAATAGGTCTCTACTTCTTAGGTATTTGGTCTAAGGTATAGGTATACATATAGGAAGTTACTACATGAATGAACATAAGACGAGCTTTAGAGTGGAACTCTTCCAAGAACAACAGAATATTATGTCATATGATAAGTAGATTCTTTATGACTGTTCTCACAAAAGGAGGACTTACGTGCTTTTTATGTGTTTCCTCAGAACTCTGGCATCCGTCGACTGACATGGACTGTTAGTAGATTTCAAAAGAAAAGAAATATCTAGAAGAGAAGAAAGAAGATAAATATCTAGCTTGCTTCAAAAATAGCGTGGTATGTCAGTCCATATTCAGAGAATATCTGACCATTAGCTATCAATCAATACTAATTGAAATATCCGGGTGCTGGATCGAAAATTATCGAGCCAGGTCCCAACTGAATTCCGATTTACTATGTAGGTATCAGAAGCAATCACTGACGAATGATCATTTTCCGGGCACTATGGCCGGTACACTATTTCCATTAATGAAGATTCTGTACGTTCCTGCAGGGCTAGCATGGCAAGGGGACTATTTTATCCCGGGGATAAAATGAGTACCTACAATTAGCGTACTTTGTTATAATAGTTTGTTCAAACTTTGAATCGCGCTCTTTGAACTTCCCTTGACAATAATGATTGTCAATATGAATAAATAATAATAAATAAGCTCAAAAACTAAAACCCGACTACTGAAATATCACGCTCTAAAAAGTATGAAACAAGAAAGTATTCTCCTCTGAGATCGCTATGTACAAACTATTCAATATGTATCGTTTATTATACAAAAAACTTAGTTTAAAAAAATGTTTTATCGTATTTCATAAATATTCTTAGTGGTGTTCAGTGGATACCCGTGGTCGTATGCTACTTTTCAGAATGTATTGTTTTGTTACGGTAGGTGACGTACGACCACGGCTATCCTTTGAGCACCACTAAGGCTGAGTTGCACCATCTTCCTTTAACCGTAACTATAACTATTAACCGGTGATTTTATATGGAGTTTGACAGATTTTTGACGTTTGTTATAGTTAAAGTAAGATGGTACAACTCAGCCTAAGAATATGTAAGAAATACGATAAAACATTTATTAAAAGTAAGTTTTTTATATAATAAACGATACATATTGAATAGTTTGTACATAGCAATCTCAGAAGAGAATATTTTCTTGTTTCATACTTTTTAGAGCGTGATATTTCAGTAGTCGGGTTTTAGTTTTTGAACTTATTTTTTATTTCAAGTATTTTGGGGTTTTGCATAAATGTATACATGCATACATGTCAACATACTTACATACATACATAGCGATCAACAAACACATAACCCTCCCTATTGCTTCTTTGCGACGCCGCGCCGTGGGGTAAAAATTAGTTTTCTTGACTTCGACGGGTTATATCTCGCAAACGCTACGCTTGATAAAAATATGATGTAGCAAACCCTACCTTCATTTTAAAATCCCTATCTAACGATAACCCGCACGATGGGGTGGAATGAAAAATTTTTTTTAGTTCTTGACTTCGTGCCCTCTAGAGGGCGCCACAATCAATTTCTTGTGACATTACATAGCCTATAATTAGCAAACAAATAAGACGCGTCCAACGACACCTCATTTGTCAAATTATGATAAGTAGTTTAGAAGTTATGAGGGAACAGATGAACATACATACAAACATACATACATACATACCCACATACCGGTCAAAAACATAACCCTCCTTTTTGCTTCGCCGTAGTCGGGTAATAAAATATCACATTTTTAATATTGATTGAGAATAATAATTAAATATAACCGTACAATGTTTAACACTAAGTAGATCTATGTATATGTCCATTTTTATTATTTGTTGCTTTGTTGCTTTACACTAGTAAAAATAAAGCCGAAAAAAACACGTTAATTATTATAATTTAAATTACTTCCTAATATACCTAACCTTTATGAATAATATTCTTTGACATATTTGTTGTACTATTAGTAGAACTATTAACGGGATATTTACCATGTTAATAGTACTACTAATAGTGTCAGCGACCATGAAAACCTAAAATATATTTTAAAACTTAATATATATATATATATATATATATATATATATATGTCGGAGGAAGCTATGAGTCGGGTTGATTGTTGTTTGCGTGCATAACGCACAATACAAATTGTTTACATTTTAATCACTTTTAAAATTCTTAATTTAACATAATTTGATTTGTTACATTTTTCTATAGCTTAAAAACCTTACTAATGTTATAAAAGTAATGAATATTGTAATTTACTGAACGACCAATCAGAGCAGAGCACGTGCCTCGAGCGGGGTCGAGGCGCCATCTTTACTTGAGGGTAGCCGACAGTTTGAGAGACACATTTGTGTGGTAGCCACTGATCGAGTTGGATCATTGTGGAGAGCGTATTTGTTCGTTGTTTAAAGTATCGGTCCTTGAACTCGCTGCTCAGTCTTAACTGTATATTTTCTTTCGATATTATTGTGAAGTAACAAAATGTTGTTTAAATTGAATTAAATAGTGTGAAACAGTGATAATTGTGTTTTGTGCTCGCATCTTACCCTGATGACGCCCACTAAGCCCGCAACCACTAAATGACGATGTCCACGGGAACGATAGTTCTCCGACATCAGAAGTGGGATCGGTGCAGGCACAAAACGTGAGCAAACTGACAGCGGCAAATGAAGGATGGCGCGCGTTATTCGAAGCGCAACAAACCAACATGAGGCTACTCGTGGAATCGCTAACTAACCCACCGAATATCGAGGATAAAAAGCATCACGCTGCCTACATTTCAACCGGATGATGCAGACACTGACGCCCGGGCCTGGCTGGCAACGGCGGGAATCTGCTTCGGATCACGGTGTACAGGGAAGTAAATTAGTTCTTATACTTAGCAATGCCATGCGAGGCTTGACCGCAACATGGTTTTCTCTGGTAGCTTTTCCTAATATGAAGTGGGTAGACAAGTTTTTTTTTTGTCCCTTTGATACGTTAGAAATGTTTACACGATGTGCATGTGCTACGATATTAAAGATGCTTACTGGTAAACCGCAAGAAAGTGAATGTCTTGCTACATATGCAGACCGTTTATGCATTTTAATCATGTCACGATGGGGTAATTTAGACAAGAAATAAATGGTGTCGTTCTTCATACTTGCGCATATGGGGCAAACCGAGTCACGGTTACAACGCAGTATTTCTTCTGAAGAAATAACTACCCGCTGTAAAATGCAACGTGAACTAATGGCTTTTTCTTATAGCAAGAGAAGTTACCAAGAGGTAACAAAGACCGTCGCAAGCACTACGGAAGATAATAAACGTCCTAGGTTAAGTTGCGTTTAAACAAAATGTTACGGTTGTGGAAAGTTGATCATAAATCTTTTGAATGTTTCAGTCTATCCCAGGACAAGCAGCAAACAACTCCGACTTCTGAGCGCCGTTGCGACCAACACAGCCGTTGCTACGCGAGCCCTGCCGACCTGACTGAGCTGACTTGCTACAAGTGTGGTGTTGAGCGCACAGCCCGCCGCCGCACCAAGCGTTGTGAAATGAGTGGACGTTTGTGGTATGAAACCTGTCACCGGGATAATTACGCAATTTGGTGAGCAGTTTCCATTTTATTTTGATTCCGGTGCTGATTGTTCCTTAATAAAAAAGAGCTTCTCGCGTAAGATTGTTGGTACATTACAAAAGGCAATTGCTACCTTGACCAGTGTAGGGAAATGAAGTGTAGGAAAAAAGCACTGGTTGTTAAGTGATCCACAAGTCTTTTTTTTTTTAATCTTTCTTGATCGATTTTAGGGGGTTTGATCAAGCATGATCATGCATCTAAGGTTGGTGGTGGTCTCACTCATCTCTGAGTGGTCATGACGTACACATTTTATTTTACATTATACCTGATGATTACCTAAATAACGAGATTTTGATTGGGCGCGATTTAGTGGCCTTAGGGTTGTCGGTACACATATCGAGCGATAAACTTTCTGCAGTTGAAAAGCTGCCTGTAGTTAATATTTGCAACGTAGGTAACGCGGTGGTAGGTAAATCATGACGTGAATACCGATATACTTGATGACCTTAAACCACGATAAATAGAACTTCTTAGCTGTTTTAAGGACTCGTTTGTTGATGGCACGCCTCTAGTAGAGTAAAGACAGGTTAATTAGAAATTATTATAGTAGATCCTAGTAAAATCGTGCAACGGCGGCCTTATCACTTAAGCCCTGAAGAGCGAGTGATAGTACGTAATAAATGCAGTGAACTTTTATCTGCTGGAGTTATTAGACCAAACAAGTCTCCTTTCTCTAGCTCCAAAACTCTTAGTTAAGAAGCGCGATGGCACAGACCATATGTGTGGGGATTGTCGAGATTTAAACTCTAGTACTTCCCGATTCAATTCTCGACCGGTATCCCTTACCACTTATTGGTGATCAGGTTCAAAGGTTATCAGGCGCGCGATTTTATACGTGTCTTGACATAGCTAGTGGATTTTTATGAAGTTCCTATAAATGTAGAGTCAAATTCGATAGAGATAACCGTATTTATCACATCGGACGCCCATTATGAGTTTACTGCCATGCCGTTTGGCTTACGAAATGCTCCCTCTGTGTATCAGAGAGATATTATTACGGTTCTAGGTGACCTAGCGTACTCCTACGCAATTGTCTACATGGATCACCTAATTATACTAGGTACCCGCGGATAGTGTAGAGCAAAGACTGGAACGGTTATGCATAGTACTAAAAACTCTAAGTGATGCTGGATTCTCGTTTAATATAAAAAAAAATGCGCCTTTCTTAAGAAGCAGGTCCAATTTTTAGGTTCTGAAAAATTTGAGACTGAAATCAGGCACAACCTCGGTAAAATAATCGCGTTGACTAGTTCTCTACCACCACAGACCATCACTCAGCTCAGAGAATTTTTAGGCTTAGCACCCTACTTCAAACAGTTTATCAATAACTTTTCGCTTAAAATAGCACCGCTCTATCGTCTGTTAGCTAACAATAATTCAAAAATAATGTGGACGACAGAGTACGAATCAATTAGACGAGACATAACATCGGTATTGACTTCATCCCCCCGGTTTTGATGCTTTTCGACCCAGAATTACCTATAGTTACATACGGACGCCAGTAGGTTAGGGCGCGATCCTCTTCCAAAGAGCTGGTATAAAATTACATCCGGTAGAATACTACAGTAAACGCACTACGCATGCGGAGTCTCGATACCACTCTTACGAGACACTAGCAGTTGTTAACTCGGTTAAGCATTTCCGCCATTATTTCTATGGCAGGACTTTCACAGTCGTTACTGACTGCAATTCTCTAAAAGCCTCGAGAACTAAAGCAGACTCAATCCCTAGAGTGTATCGGTGGTGGGCTTTCCTCCAGGATTTTGATTTTAGCATACAATACAGGGAGGGTAGGAGAATGGCCCACGTTGACTTTTTCTCGAGAAATTACATGCCTTAGGTGAACGGCAGCGCTGCTAGTGATACTCATAGTGTAGGTAGAGAAAATTGTGTAGAAGATAAACGCGTCAATATAGCGGAGTTATATTCGAATTGGTTACAAGCGGAACATCGAAGAGACCCCGAATACAATGAAATTATTACTGAACTTGAAAGCGATGATCTGGTCGAATTCTGGTTGAAAGGAATATTCGTAATATTTGGCTACCAATTGTATCTAGAGCTTTTAGTTGGTCGATTATAAATCACATTCACGAGTCAATTGATCATTTGGGATAGGATAAAACTTTAGAAAAGGCATATCAACATTATTGCTTTCCCAATATGTCAAAATACGTCAGAAAATTTGTAGAAAATTGCATAACATGTAGAGTAGCTAAGTCGCGAAGTTGAAAACAATAGATAGAGCTACACGCTATATCGAAAGCTGATATTCCTTGGCATACAACCCAATTTGACGCCACAGGTAAGCTCAGTGGCAAAAATGATCAAAAGGAATACGTATTGTTCTTGTAGACGCTTATTACAAGCTTTATCTCTACTTCACGGCGAATTTATTTGTCCGTCACAAATCTTGCGATTGATTTTAGAGCAACTTCCAGGGGCTCGATTGAGCTGAAATTTGGCACACTCGTGTAAATCGCGTGACAATGCAATATTATGATGACATGGTGCTGATCTGATGATGGAGCTGGAAGGTGGCCAAAGGAATCCCTGAACTACACATGTTATACCCGTCGTGTTTGGGCTCGTTGGATTTGTCTTGACTTACTCTGGTCCTAGGTTATGTAAGTGCTTGTGTTTAAAAAAAGTTTTTTTTAAATATTGCTTGTACTAAATATGTGTTACTCAGGCACTCCCCCAATCCTATGTCTCAACTGAGCTGGATCCATGTCTGTCGGATGACAATGGTAAGGTATTCGTGTTAAATTTCTTTAGTTTAAAATACTAAGTTATCGGTGTGTATGTGTGAGTGTGTCAGGCAAATACTACAGTCTTTATAAAATATCCTAGCAGTGTGGTAGTTGTTATGGTTTAGTTAAGCTTTGTGAGAGGCGAGGTGGCCATTGAAAGTGAAGATAGTTAACTAAAAGGCGAGGTGGCCATTTAGTGGAATAAAAGGCGAGGTGGCCTTAAGGCGAGGTGGCCATGAGGCGAGGTGGCCATTGAAAAGTGAAAACAGTAAACTAAAAGGCGAGGTGGCCATTTAGTAGAATAAAAGGCGAGTTGGCCTTAAGGCGAGGTGGCCATAAGGCGAGGTGGCCTATTAGTAGAATAAAAGGCGAGGTGGCCACTTGAATATTGTTTATAACCAAAACTGTGAAACGCAATAAACAGCGAGGTGGCTGTTTTGAATAAAGTTGTTGCACAGGAGATAAAATGTAATGATGTACACGATTTTTTTGGTCAGGAGTGGCCGAACAACTGTATGAAATATCTCTTTCTTTTCTGCAGATAACAATGATGCGCGGCGTTCGAGATCACACGAGGACGTGTAATACGTCAGGACGGCCGTGTCGGAGGAAGCTATGAGTCGGGTTGATTGTTGTTTGCGTGCATAACGCACAATACAAATTGTTTACATTTTAATCACTTTTAAAATTCTTAATTTAACATAATTTGATTTGTTACATTTTTCTATAGCTTAAAAACCTTACTAATGTTATAAAAGTAATGAATATTGTAATTTACTGAACGACCAATCAGAGCAGAGCACGTGCCTCGAGCGGGGTCGAGGCGCCATCTTTACTTGAGGGTAGCCGACAGTTTGAGAGACACATTTGTGTGGTAGCCACTGATCGAGTTGGATCATTGTGGAGAGCGTATTTGTTCGTTGTTTAAAGTAAGATCGGTGCCTTGAACTCGCTGCTCAGTCTTAACTGTACATTTTCTTTCGATATTATTGTGAAGTAACAAAATGTTGTTTAAATTGAATTAAATAGTGTGAAACAGTGATGAAATGACGATGTCCACGGGAACGATAGTTCTCCGACATATATATATGTGTATATATATTTGTAGTAACTTTAAGCAACACCGACTGGCAGCATTGTTCTATTCTAAAAAGAAAATAAAACTCCAATACGCATGCGAGATCTTTACGGTGGTAGATAAATTAAAACCCACGTCATAAGATCGGTGATAAACTTCTCCTTGATAACGGTCAAATGTCACAGATTTTTAGCATTTCTCGGTTATTCTTGCATAAAAAGGGAGAAATAAGTCCACCTCAAATGTCAAACGGGGATACATTTTGTCTTTCCACCTATCCGTGTTTTGTTTAGTGGAGAAGGCAAATAGTAAATAAAGTTTTTCGACAATTATAAACACCCGCTAACTTTTAATCAATTCTTTTTTAGGGTTCCGTAGTCCTGACAAGGAACCCTGATAGTTTCGTCATGTCCGTCTGTCTGTCTGTCTGTCTGTCCGAGGTTTTACTAAGAGACCGTTAATATTAGAACGCTGTAATTTTGTGGGGGTATTTATATAAATTACGCCGACAAAGTGCTGAAATAAAATTGTGAAAAATATTTTTTTAGGGTACCTCCCCTATATGAGAGCTAGCGGGATAGCTAGAGATAACGGGTAAAGACTTGCATTGAATAACAGGCTACTACGGAACCCTACACTGCGAGTGGCCCGACACGCACTTGGCCGGTTTTATTTAAACTTTTTAATACGAAACAAAATCAGAACTCGAGGTTAAACTTCACCAAGCGTTTTAAATTGTTGTGTTGATCTCCTGTCAGTGGCGAAAAATAGAGGGAATAATTTTGTTTTTCCTCGGGGATAAGGCCATGCTACTATGCTAGCCCTGCTGGGAGATATTTTATCAAAGATATTTTATATTAAGAATTTCGTTGGACTTTGACCAACTGAACAGTTTACCTACGATAGCTTTAAAATACACAATATGATATACAGCGTTTTGTTGAGACTTTATAATTACAAAATCAGTTATATAAGATAAGACTCAAAGGATAAGACAGCATCCTTGAGACAAAAGAGACAGTGTCTGACGGCTCGGTCAATTGGTAGTGGTACTCGTAATATAGTCACTTGATGTAATAAAAATAAAAAAAACAGTCAAGTGCGAGTCAGAATCGCACACGTTGTACGACAGCACGATATATTATAAATCTCAAAACGTAAAATGTCTAATCTAACAAGATTCATAAAATCAAACAACATTGCAAAAAACAACGTTTCTTGTATGGGCTCCTCTCCTCCTATAATTTTGTAAATAATTTCAAATGTGTTTATTATTTGACAATATATAGTGGCTGTTCTTAAACACAGAAGTGGTGATTACCATATAGCTGCATAATGAAAGGTCGCCAAAAGTTTTCCAGGCTAAGAGCAATAGAGCAATAGCTGAGGTTCCAGGATTTATACATATATATATATATATATAATATATAAGAGATATATAATATATTATATATATATATATATATATATATATATATATATATATATATAAGAGATCAACAAAAAACATAATCAGAGGTAATACAAACCCACCTCATAATTCATAATTCATTTATTGCATAGAATGTAGGTTGATACAAAGATGGTCTTAATTATTATGAGGAGCCGTACAATCTACTCCCTTTCGGAGTTTGCAACCAGATGTGTGATATTATTTAGTCAATATATTAATAACTAGCTGACCCTGCAAACGTTGTTTTGCTAAAATCCAAATATCTTACGGAACCCTATTCTTTTCCAAAATAAAATTTAGCCTATGTTACTCGTGGATACTGTGGCTTTCGAATGGTGAAAGAATTTTAAAAAACGGTCCAGTAGTTTTTGAGCCTATTCATTACAACCAAACAAACAAAGTTTTCCTCTTTATAATATTAGTGTAGAAAAAGTATAACATACATCATTACATTAATTTGAAATAAACAACAATTAAATAATTAAATGAAAATAAAATGAATTGTCAATGTTTGTCAAATTTAAATTGTAGATATTCGTTGACACTATAAAAACAGTGAGTGAATAGTAATGTTTTTAATTGTGTTTTTCGGCAAATTATTATATATTTTTATTGACATAGCATATATATTCTTTCTATAAATATCTAAACGGCAATCTGGTAAATTCAATCTATTGTAATGTCTACAAGTTCTACCCACAGTTCGGGATTCTTCTTCATAGAAATCTGGGTGCTGTTTAACGAAAATGCATACTTCCATTATATACATGCATGGCAACGGTAAGATACTGAGGTCTTTAAATATTGGTCGACAGCTATCGGTAGACCAGGCACCGCAAATTGTTCGGACGCACTTCTTTTGTGCAATGAATACCCTTTTAATGTCGACAGAGTTGCCCCACAGTATAAGTCCATATGATAAAACCGATGATACATGGCCGTGGTACGCCGTCAACGCACAATCCTTGGATACGAATAGGCGTAGTTGCATGCATTGATGTTTTGTCGCGTTAGGAATGTCATTTATGTATAATAGGAAGATAAATGGACCTAGTATGCTTCCCTGGGGAACACCTGTTTTTATATTTTGAAGCTCTGATTTATATACTTTTTTATATCCATTAACTATTTTAGATATAACAGTGTATTGTTTACGATTTTCTAAATAATTCTTTAGCCATTTTAACGCGTTTCCCCTAATTCCATACCATTCCAGTTTATTTAATGCTATTTTGTGATCAACAAGATCAAATGCCTTAGACATATCCAAGAAAACGGCTGCTACTTTTTCTTTGTTATTGAGCCTGTCTGTTATAGATTTAATGAGTTTAAAACATGCTAAAGTTGTAGAACTTTTTTTTCTAAAACCATATTGTTCGGAACATAAAATATTATATTTCGTCATAAAGTCTTCAAGTCTCGTAAGCATAACCTTCTCAAAAATGTTGGATAGAATCGGAATAACAGCTACAGGTCTATAATTTGTTTACTTTCTTTTTCTCACTCTTCTTGTGTAGTGGTTTTACAATGGAGACCTTCAGAGCATCAGGATATGATCCTTCAGTAAAGGACAAATTTATAATGTAGGAAAGTGGTTTCGAAAGATATTGGGCGTACATTTTAATAATATTTGTATTAAGATTATCGTAACCTACAGGATTTTCTATTATTTAATGAGTTTATAGTTTTCATAATTTTGGTTTCGTCAGTTGGTTTTAAAAATATGGTATGATTAATTTTTTTCTTTCATTGATTTAGTGTAAATGTCTTTAAAGTTTTTTGTTCTGAAATTGCTAGTATCAGATGCATTAATAAAATGATCATTAAAAATATTGCATATTATAGTAGGATCATCAACTGTCAAATATTCTAATATTATATTATCTATTGAATTAGAATGTATGTCATAATTATCGCCTATATTATTACGTATAATGTCCCAAACAGCTTTACCTTTATTTTTACTTTTATTTATATATTTACTATTTTGTATTTGCTGCGATTTTTTAATACACTTATGTAATATATTACTTTATGATGTGTATATTTTATAATTAACTTTTTTGTTGTTTTTACTACTAATATATTTTAAATAACGTAACCTTTTCTAAGGTGTGCTCGGAAACAAGGATGTTTCAAAATGACTTGAAGATCCACATAATTTGTTTGGCGTCGAAGATTTTCTAATGCTTCGTTCACTAGTACCAATTGATTTAAGAATCTTAATTTTATTGTCCCGATTTACAATATCCCGTTTTATCTTCGTATTTTCCATGTTCAATTTATCAATTTCTTCGTTTGCTATATTAAGTTGCAATTTTAGTTCGTCAATTTCATTTTTATAGATATCCGACTCGCTGTTGTGTGAGCAGTCTTCTGGTAAACTTATTGAACTCATATCCACCAAAGTCGAATGAGAATTTTCGATTGTTAGGTCGTTGGTAGATTGACATTTCATAAGTTGGACTTCTTTATTCACTGTAGCATAAGCATATGTTGGTTTTTGTAGATCTTTAACAATCCCAGTAGAAGTGTGTGTTGAGGGTAACGATTTAGGGTCCGGTGGTGTAGATAAGTGCTTAGTTTTTGTTATACATGTTGTTCACTGCCATTTTTCCTTACTTTCCTTTATAATTACCTTTTTTACCTTTTATAATTCTATATCGTGACAGGGAAACGTTTGCGCAGTCTAAATGATATTTGCGTTGACAGTCTCCACAAATCATGAAACTTCGTCTTGGCAGACTTAAATTGCATTTAGCACAAACTGTTTTTTAATTTCGACAATATCATCTTGGGATTCTTTAAAATATTACAAAACAAAATTACATCCAAAATAATCTGCCGTGATGAGCTTTGAACTCACGCCCTATGAAGACTCTTCGGCCGACTGGACGCCTTAGCCGTTGGGCTACCGATGACTCTGTTAGTGGCGACGAAACAAGCAAAGTGTATATAGTATACCTGATAAATCCGATTCACTATATTTTATGAGGGTAGCGGTAGATTCCGTCGTCCATATCGGCTATATTGTTGGTTCGTAGTTGATTTGAATGTAACCAAAAACTGCAAGTTCCCAATGTAATTGTGATATTGTGATATAAAGGAAACTCATTAACAGCTGACAATATCGCACTCCACAACATAAATCTCGTAAACCTCAGAAAGAAAGTCATTAACAGCTGACAATATCGCACTCCACAACACAATTACACTAAATGCCCTACAAAAAGTTGCGACACGTAAAAAAATATAATCGTTATGACCTGATAGAAAAATTCCCAGTGAAACGGCTACATCCATAAATGGTAATCGTTTGATAGGACCTTTAAAGGCTGCAAGACTGAGACCAGCTCTTTTATGAATATTCAGCGAGATAAAATAGAATTAAAGGACAGATAAGCTTTAAGAGATTTTAATAACGTTGGAGGATTATGGTACTAGTGATCAATGGATATTACCGGTCTTTTACAAGACGTTAGAGTTCTGATAATCCACCAAGGACGGCGCCACAGCTTTAGAAAGAGAAGCATAAATATTCATTCAGCGAAAAAGTAATGTTTTTCATTTTGAAGGGCAAACAGTTCAGTGAAATTATGCCCTTTAGGTGGTAGAAGCATTATATTGATGTTACACCTGACTTGCTACTGAAAATAGCTTACCACCCATCAAGAAAAAATCTGCCACCATAACCTTACGGTGTTCCGGCAGCACACAGCCCTTGCGAGTCAGACCTAGCGTTCATCATCTTAGACCACATCTTCACTTACCATAAGGCGAGATAGTGGTCAAACGCATTTCTATACAGAAAAAAAAGTTACAGGTCAGGTATTTGAGGCGAGCGTTTTACTTGTTCTTTTACAGTAGTGGTAGGACTTCTGCTAGTCCACCTGGGGCGGCACCACCACTTTGCCAATTTATTTTCAGCCGTGAAATAGGAATGTTTTTCGGTTGAAATGGCAAGGTGTCCAGTGAAATTACAGGGCATGTGAGACTCGACATCTCTATGTCTCAAGGTAACAGGCGCAGTGCAGTGACATGCAAAATTCTGGGCGTCCAGAATTTTGCATGTTGCTGTATCTGTTATAGGTAGACGTCATTGCTTACCATCAGGCGAGCGTCGTACTTGTCCTGTCACATTTTTTCATAAAAAAAAACCTACTTAAAATATCATAAAAAAACAGCAATTTGCTGAAGATCAAATATGGCAGTGAGAAGACGAATAATCGGCTTCAGTCCAATATATACCCACTGTGCAACAAAACAAACAAATATTCAGAATTATCTTGGAACCCACCGGCGAACCGGCATCTCTGTGTCTAGGACGTAAGGCAACTTGCCAACTATATAATA
Source organism: Cabera pusaria (assembly GCA_954871355.1). Classification (NCBI taxonomy): domain Eukaryota; kingdom Metazoa; phylum Arthropoda; class Insecta; order Lepidoptera; family Geometridae; genus Cabera; species Cabera pusaria. Next base: position 4,504,776 of record OX940893.1, read on the forward strand.
AAACTGGCCAAGTGCGAGTCAGAATCGCGTCTCTTATCGCACACTTAGGGACGGTTCCGTACAATACGAAACATAACAGTTTCAATCTCATATATTTGATTAATTGATATTACCAAGAATATTTTGTTTGGCCGCGATCTAGATAGACGGGGCTCGTTTACCAGCGCCATCTATGTCATTTTGCTGAAACTAATTAGAAAGGTTGTTAGTTTAACAAACACGAAGGAGTTGTTAACACCCAGATGACACCTATGAAGGTCTCATAGATGGCGTTATACTAAAAACACGGTTTTTGTATGGGGACCCCTTTAATATTTAACTTTATTTATTTTTAGTATTTGACGTTCTAGCGGCAACAGAAATACACCATCTGTGAAAATTTCAACTGTCTAACTATCACGGTTAATGAGATACAGCCTGGTGACAGACGGACAGACAGACAGACAGACAGACGGACAGCGGAGTCTTAGTAATAGGGTCCTGTTTTACCCTTTGGGTACGGAACCCTAAAAACACCATTTTACATGTGATTTTACTGATTAATTAGTAGAAATAATTGTTAAGATTAAGAACAGAAATGCTGACAATCCTTAGCATTCTCAGCATCCCGAAATTCTGCTGAATTAGACGTCAGAATACAACGACAGATTTCTGCCTTAATAACGACGCTTAATTCTGAATTAATACCAGATTTCACCTACATTTTAAGAATATCAAAACGTTGATGAGGAGTTTAAGGCTTGGAAATATGAGTAGCAAAAGCAAGCAAATTAATGGTTCTATGCGGTGAAAATAGCATTAGGTATAACAATTATAAGAATTTACTTACTCGTAATAAGGTAAGAAGATAAATCTCATTTTAAGTGTGTGGTGAGATCTAATTATGTTTGTTACTCCTTTACACTGAAACGTATCTAGTTGAGTTTTGTAATAGAGATATCATATGTATTTATATGTATAAGCTTTGTATAACCACAGGCGGCGGCTATTTACTTCATAATTCTTTCGCAAAATTTCACACTAGCGCACGCCTGTTCTTTGTTCTAAGTACACAGCGGTCGTCATTCGGAATAATTTATGTAATCACCCTGTTAGGCTCCTTCGAAGGATCCAGTGAACATTTGGATTATTTATGTAGAACTGCATTAAGCCAAGTTTATATGACGACATTATAATATATTTGCATTGTTTTAGTCCAGATTATGACAGCGCATGTGTGTCATTTCTTAGATCATAGTATTTACTGACAGGTGCACAGATATGTTTTTACAAACTTCAAAAAGTAGGAGGTTCTCAATTATTTTATCACAAGGAAACAAACACTTAACCACTATCTGACTTGATGATAAACGACGATGCGGTCTAAGATGGTATCGTGCTTGTCCGGAATCGGAAGACGCAAGCAAGACAAAGCGGTAACGTATATTTTTCCCTTCCACGAAGCAAAATTGTCTCAAACCCAAGCTGGCTAGCACCAAACATCAGGCTAAAATTTGACATAGACATTTACTTTTTTCAGCGAATGGTTCAAATCAAACCACAGCTGAGGCCTACCAACAGTGGTCACTCGATTAGAACTATCCGCAATAAACTGGACCGACCGCGGCAGCATATTTACGAATAATAAGATCGTTTAAATACTAAAAATAACCGACTTCAATTCCGCACTATTAATTTTCAGTACCAATTTTGAGGTGTTTATCTCCATATCTCTGGAGATACTTATCAGACCTCGATAAAATTACCATGATACTACACTTGGGTATTTCCTTTCCAACAAAAAAATAATAATTAAAATCGGTTCATAAACGACGAAGTTATCCGCGAACAAACATAAAAAAAATATATATATACGGTCGAATTGAGAAACATCCTGCTTTTTTTGAAGTCGGTTAAAAAATCGTTTGATGAACGTTGGCGCAGCACGGCCAGTTTCATGATGTTATCATAAAACATTGTAGTTACCTACGGTGACCAGAGCCTAAGCTGAGCTCTTTTAACAGATGGCTTTTTTATATTGTATATAGTCTAGCGTTTGACCACTATCTATCCTGGTGGTAAGCGAAGATGTGGTCTAAGATTATGAACACGCTAGGCCTAGAATACACTGACTCTCAAGTCTCATGACCATTATATATATATAATCGAAACCTATCTATATCGTAAAAACCCGACTTTAGCCAAAGTTTTGGGATACACTTCACAATTTGTTAATAAGCTTTCTGTTAGCTGCTTAAAGTTTCAGAAAATGCGAGAGATACTCGGCAACTTTACTGTTTAATTTCGGGAAAATGTGTAAAGTTTAGAAACCGCGACTAAAATGGAAATGCTGACCATCTTCAATTTGAGGGTAGTAAATATTCTATTTTTGTTATTTCACATTTAAAGCCATTTTAAATATTTTTGCAATATTTCAAATTTAATCTCGTACGATCAAATACGATAATTCTATACAAACATTCTTGTCTTTTGTTTACAAATAAATACCTCTATGTTGATAGAGCAACTAAAACGTAGTCAACGATATTGTTAGCATAGATATACCTAGTAAAATTAACCAAACCATAAGAAAGTCATTCGTTTGACAAGTATGTCTAATAAACTTGTAAAAAGCCGAAAAAGAAAATCGAATTACATGATTCAGGTTATTAAAAACCACATCGTACTCGTTTAACCCCACAACAACACTTGTACTGAAGTGATGAATTTGATTCCACAAATTGCTATATTGGCGGTAATATCGAAGTAGTAATTTGTTTATATCGAAGTACCTAGTAATTGGTTATTCCCGCGTTTATCCCAAAAATGTTAATGATGTTGAAGTACTGGCCACAAGCTGTTCTGCAATAGCGGTATTGAAATACATAGGCGATATTTGATCGGCTAGGTACACAGAAGGAGAAAGTATCTGTTACATTTATATTAGTCTTAGAGAGGAGACCGCGAATCGGCAACGCGCTGTGACCAGGTGGAGCGACGACATACGCAGAGCGGTGGGCTGTGACTGAAAAATAAGAGCTGAAGATCGAGCTCAGTGGCGTGTCTTGGGAGAGACCTATGTCCAGCAGCGGGCTGATGCAGGCTTATTATGTTCATTTATAACATTCATTAGGTACATATTCCAGAAGACCTGAAGCTATTGTTGAAATCTTGAAAACTTGTGGATACCTTTTGTACCTAGTAGTCCAAATTTATATAAGCACATTTTCTAACCGCAGGGAGCTTGTCTATATTTAAGGTCTAAGCCTGAACACAAGATGGTAACAATTTCCCTTCCCTGGATGAAAATGACTGTCTCGGTAGGTATCAATTTAATTGCCACCATCAAGGCAAAATTCTGCCACCATAACCTTGCGGTATTCCGGCAGCACTGTTCTTGAGAGTCAGACCATTCTAAACCTAGCGTGTTCACCATTCTCGACCACATCACCGTTTACCACCAGGCAAGATAGATTAAAATAGCACCAGTATGTTTTCATCTTGCCAATTATTCTCCGGAGGCACTAAAATGGAAATTTTAATTTATTCATAACGGAAAAGCCAAACTGAAATGGGAATTGCCTGAAATTTAATTACTAGCGATTATTTGATCAAGTTTTAATGTTAGAGAGAACACAAATTACAATACCTAACTAACCGAATAGGATACCGGTCATCTTTTTTTTATTAAATAAGTTGGGTTATTGTGTGTAGAATTATTTTGATAATTTGTATTTTACAAGCTTTTATTTCTATCATGCAGGCATCTCTACCCCACCAAGTTTGGGCTCGATTAATTCGTCTTAAAGAGAACTTTACACCTAGATGATATTCAGGGTCTTATGATGAAGCTAGAAGGTGCTCACGGCATCTCTGTGATAAAAGAACATTACCCCACCGAGTTTGCAATCAATTGATTCGTCTTGAGGAGCACTTTACACCTAGATAATATCCTGAGTCTGATGATGAAGTTGGAATGTGGCTACGGCATTTCTGTGATAAAACATCATAACCCCACTAAATTTGCGATCGATTAATTTACCTTGAAGAGCTCTTTACCCATAATCACACCATAATATCCGTAGAATATTTTAAAACATCACGCCTAAAATGCTTAAGTAGTAGGTACTTATATACTAAAAAGTTAAAAATAAATTAAAAGTATGTTTATTTTTTAAATCAAGCTTTTATCTGGGACTATGAACTGAAAACTTAAAAATAAATTTTAGTAAGTATTTGGAGTGTAGGTACTTACCTATATTCTTAAAAGCTGGAGGCACAGAAGTATAGTGAGTACCTTTTATTTTTAAAACGGGTAGTGCCTCAAGCGTTTAAGAATAAAGGTAAGTAACCTACACGCCAAATACTTACTAGAATTTATTTTTAAGTTTTTAGTTCATTGTTCCAGATAAAAGCTTGTTTTTAAAAATATTTTTACTTTTTATTTATTGAGTATGAGAGTGTCCGTCCTGCTGGATAGTTTCATAATCATAAAATCCACACCCATACTATAAATATGAAAGTCAATTTGTATATTCTGTTTGTTTGAATATCGGCTTGGCCAATATTGCCGAAAAATTGCACATGTATAGGCCATACATATACAAAAAACAAAATAGTTTATGCACATAGGACACGGAGACTTCTTTACTTTCTTCGTGGGTGAAACCGCGGGGCACAGCTAGTGAAAATTGACGGAGAAATCAAGTACGTAGCATGCACATACAAAAAAATACAAGTGAACTGAAAACCTCCTTCCTCCGAAGTCGGTAAAAAATATAGCATAAATTTTTGCTACCCTCCACTCAAAGGAAGAAGAATAAAGAAAAATCAACACGCAGCCGCAATACGGGATATGGGTTTCTGACATAAGATATTCAAATATAAGGGTGCCTTTCCACAAGAGCTGTGCTAGGAAAATGAGCGTACCGCAGACTCTTTTCCGATATGAGGAGGGTGCGGTGCGGAAGGCGTGGGGACAGCGTGAGCTTCTTCTTCATAGAATAATATAATGTAAGAGACAAAGAGTTGCCACTTAAGAAGGTTTTTTTATCCGGTGTTCTATTGTTTTGCTAGCGTGGTGGACCTTATCAAACTTATTTCACTGTAGTAAGAATGATTTTAGTAAAAATCCGGCAAAATAAGTTTGTACAGCAAAACTTTGATATATTTTTAAAAGCTTTTATTTAACTTGCAATGTATTTAAGTATGTATGTTCGGTGGAATCTTGGAAGCTAAATTAGACCCACTTCCCGATGTCCGATTTCACTCAAATTTGGTGAACTTATGTATCCTTGGTGACAATACAATAATATGTTACCATGGAGCTGGTCTGATGATGGAGACAGAAGATGGCCACGGCATCTCTGTGATAAAACAACATAACCCAACCGAGTTTGGACTCGATTGATTTGTCTTGAGGAGGACATTACACCCAGATGATATCAAGGGTCTGATGATGAGGCTGGAAGGTGGCCACGGCATCTCTGTGATAAAACAACATAATCCCACCGAGTTTGGGCTCGATGGATTCGTCTTGAGGAGGACTTTACACTTAGATGATATCCAAAGTCTGATAGTGGCAACGCCATCTCTGTGATAAAACAACATAACTCCACCGAGTTTGGGCTCGATTGATTCTATTTAGAAGCACTTTACACTTAAATGATATCCAGAATCTGATGATGAAGCTGAAAGGTGGCCATGCCATTTCTGTGATAAAAAAACATAACCCCACCGAGTTTGGGCTCGATTGATTTGCCTTGAAGAGCACTTTACCCATAATCACATCATAATATCCGTAGAATATTTTAAAACATCACGCTTACTCTAAAATACTCAGGTTTTAGTAGTAACGTATACGTACCAAAAAGTCAAAAATAAATTAAAGGTTAAAAATATTCTTTAAAACGAGCTTTTATCTGGGACAAGGAACTAAAATGTCAAAAATAAATTCTAGTAAGCATTTTGCGGGTAGGTAGTTACCTATATTCTTAAAAGTTTGAAGCCCTACCCGTTTGACAGGTTACTTACTATAGTTGTTTTTTTAATTTTTTTGTATACTAGATAGGTAAGCGTTTGACCAACCTGATGAACCTATCTCACCTGATGTTAAGTGACGATGCGATTGACGATGTAGCACGCTTACCTAGAAGATACCTGTTCACTCGCGATTTGAAGACCCCCGGGTTATACTCGTAGTTACTGGGAAACACAGACACCGGCAAGGAATTCCATTCCTTGGCAGTACGTATGATAAATGATGAATCGAAACATTACTTCTGTGCCTCAAGCTTTTATTTAACTTGCAATATATGTATGTAAGTATGTGTGAACACACATACTTACGGTGGAATCTTTGAACTCAATTTTGAAGTTTATATCTTCAACCGAATGAGCTGAAATTTTGTATACACGTTTTTTTTTGGATGACAATGCACGATATAGTGTGTGACATCATTCTAAATCCAATATGGCGGACCATCCAAGATGGTGGAGTAGTTATTTTTAATACACTCCTACAATATGGGTATCAAATGAAAGGGATGGTTGAGAGTAACCAGCGATAACTAAAAAATAAAAAATAAATTAAAAGCAAAACAACTTTAAAAAAAAGCTTTTATTTAAACGCTCTAAACATAAGAAAATACATTTTTCCTTTTAAATTTTAACAGATCGAATGCAAGTTAAATATAATGCATAGATTTATAAATTAAAAGCAAAAAAAAGCTAAAAAAAAGCGTTTTCTTAAACGCTCTAAAAAAATAAAATAAAATTTTCCTTAAAATTTTTAACTATAAACTTATAACCTCCTTATATACAATTTATGTGATCATAAAAGCTTGTCGCAAGGTTTAATTACCTATCAGTATTTAATTAACACGTTCATCGCCATGGGGGGTCAAAATGACCGGCACTTGATATACCCATTGGGGCCATGGGGGGTTAAAAATGACCGGCACGCCAGACACTACTTTGTGAAGCCCGTTCGCGCCGCAGAATGCAAAGGCTGTGTATTCAACCATACAATATGACCGGCGCGGCCCCAATGAACACCTGTAACCACTTGGTTTTTTTATTTTTTGATGGCATACCTATTTTTAGGACTTAGAGAAAAAAATTAAAGAAAAACCACAGGATTTCGAATCAAATTTTTTTATTTTTGTTATAAGCTGCATTTATGCAAAAAAACTAAAGGACAATAGAATATACAAAAGTTAGGTACTTTTTTAATAAAAAAAAAAAGAATAAAATGAAAGAAATTTTGAACAAAAAAATGTTCCCGCATGCAAACGCTGACCGGCATTGTGACCGGCACGGCCTGAATGTAATAATTATTCCATTTAGGCCACGCAGGGTCGTAATGACCGGCACTTAAAAAAAACCTAAAATAAAGCCAAAACAACCAAATATCACTGTAAAACTTGTATATATGAACAAATAGAACTGAAAATAATCATAAAAACCAAAGTATTTTTTTTTAGATTTTGTTAAATATTAGTCGGCGATAAACGTGTTAAATTTAAATTGAAAATAAAATAAACTTAGCATATCAATTTACGTAATTAAATTGGTACTAGTTTATTTAAAAATCGCGCGACAAGCTTTTTATGATCATATAAATTGTATATAAGGAGGTTATAAGTTTATAGTTAAAATTTTTAAGGAATTTTTTTTTTTTTTTAGAGCGTTTTAATAAACGCTTTTTTTCAGTTTCTTTGCTTTTAATTTATAAATCTATGCGTTATACTTAACTTGCATTCGACGCACACATCCCGTACTCGGAACACATTCTTCACAACCCATCCCACGCCACACATTTCTCGCTGGTTTTGTACGAACAAAGATAAGGACAAAAATACAAAGATACGCTCCGCTAAGCCCTTTTCCACCAGTGCTGCGCTGAGCGAGGCTAGAAAAACGAAGTGATTCTATTGGTTGATTATATGCTGGCGCGCCGCTCAGCTCTGGTCGGTACGCACCCTAAAACTCTATTATACTCAGCGTGGCAAGGAGCCCATCATTTATTCACAAACTCTCAAACAGACGATGTATAAATTAACTTTTTGAATAATATAATTTCACTGAGAATTTTCCTACAGATATTCTGACACAGAAATTTTAAGAAAATAAGCGTGATTTTTCAGGCATACTCTGATCACATCAGATTCGGCTTAATACTTTTTATATTCTGAAAAAGCTGTTAGAAAAATACGTGAAAATCTGAAAACGAAACGAAATCGCACTATTCACAATGTTTTTACTCTTACAATGCAAAAGCTTATAAAGCATAAAAGCTTACAAAAGCACCTTACATTACTATTACTTATATGTACCTTAGAATTATAGTAAGGTAATGTACATATTATTAACGGTTGATAAAACACAGAAAAAATAAATACTAGTTTAAAAAAATCTACAACTAATGCAGCACATCTTATTTTTTAATCGATTTAAAAAAAGGAGGAGTTTTCTCAATTCAACCATATATATACTTTTTTTTGTAGCCATATATATGTTTGTTCGCGGATAACTTCGTCGTTTATGAACCGATTTTGATTGTTTTTTTTTTGTTGGAAAGGAGATATCCCAAGTGTGGTACCATGGTAATTTTATCGAGGTCTGATAAGTATCTCCAGAGATATTTAGATAAACACCTCAAAATTGGTACTGAAAATGAATAGCGCGGCATTGAAGACGGTTCTTTTTTGTTTTTAAACGATATTATCTTTCTTTCGAGAGCCCCGTTGGAGTAAAGGACAGATGGATTGACTTCTAATAGCGAGAGGTCACCAGTTCATATCCTAGCACGTCCACGTGCACGTGATCGTCCATAGGTTGTAGAAGCATATTATATCGATGTTCCGCCTGACTTGCTACCAAAAAGTTGTTTATCATCATCAAAGAGAAAATCTGCTGACAGAACCTTACGGTGTTCCGGCAGCACACAGCTCTTTGAGTATCATAGTAAGTGTTCCAGGCCTAACGTGTTCACCATCTTCGATGACATCATCGCTTACCACCAGGGCAGATAGTTTCAAACGCTATATAAGATTTTGTTTTAATATAAGATACAAAAAAAAATTGCAACGATATTTAAACAGACAATAAAAATCTCGAGACTGAGTGCTTAGGTACATGCAGATTTTTTCGAAATTCGTATATATTACATTTCTCACCGGTTAATCAAATAACTATCACAAGGCATTTCTCAGAATATAAAGTCCTGTAATAAAACAATAAAACATGCATTCCCATAAAAGAACTGAAAGTTCATAAACTAAACCAACAACAAGTATGAAACGAACAAAAGCAATACCGTGTCAAGGGTGTTAGAAAATGAGGGGAAACATAAAGTGTGTGTGTGTGTATGATTTACGCATGAAAAACATTGTTTCGTGTCTGAAATTCTTATAGAATTTGTTGCAAATGTAATATTTTACAAGAGGGAGCAGTAGGGAACGTCAAATTAGGGTTTTATTTGGCTACGGACGCTGCAAGAAATATTGAACGTGGCAACACATGAAATGTGTACCTTGGTTCTTTTATGATATATGACTAAAGTTGTAGGAAAAGCAAGACTCTTGAAAAAGATGATGTCGGCCATATAATACATACTGAATAACACATACTGTGGCATGCGTAGCACTTCTGGATTGTTTTTTTTTTTATTATCTGATAGGCTAACATTTGATCACTATCTCGCCTGGTGGTAAGCGATGATGCCGAGGATCGTGGCCTGTAATATTCACATGGGATGAGTGCTGTCGGAACACTGACACGGGCTGATGATGATGGTGACTTTTTGATAGCAAGTCAGGTGGAATATCGATAAAATGGATTGTCAGAATTTTGCGCGTCACACCACGCCCCTTACGCTGAAATATTATATCCTCACATATCCTGTAATTTCAGTAGACACTTCGCTCTGCAAACCGTAAAACTATTAAGTACTACATCAAAATTGAATCACTGACAAAATGCTAGATTTTCCATCTAATTTAGACCAACTAGCAGACTTGCTAAGAATTCTCTGGTATAATCAGTATTTCAGTTCATCATATTAAATGATCACAATATTTATTCATTAAGAACTTTCTGTTAGGAAGGCACTATAAAGTAGAATATGTGCCAATTTTCCCAAAACTATCTCATTCTATCCGGTCTGGTTCGAATTGTTTATTGCTTTTGGACATTTGCCATTACAAATAGCGAATCAACAATTCGAGTCATTTCGAGCGGTTCGTCAGACCGTCGCATCCTTCCACAAATGCTTCCAGTCAGTATTCATAAACATTCACAATCGGGATTCCAACATACAATGGCCGCTCTTACACGTACGCTCCTCCAATGCAATAGCTCTCGCGTGATTCTCGATTCAGTACTTTGATGTCATAGAGATAGGGTTCATTTTGTATGGTGATCTTATTTTTCATCGTCTCGTATGATATAAAGGGCGGTGATATCCGGAATTTTGCGACGTGTTGAGCTTCAATCTGAAAGCGTCTCACGTTCTTCATGAACAATGGAGATACCTATGCTGGAAGTTAGATATTTATCTAGTGATGTCTAAATCCTTCGTGTCTGCCAGATATAGGTATGTGATCTTTAGATATCTTTCAACAAATATATTAATAACTACCTTGTTCCCACGGCTTTGCCTGCGTTAAAAACTTTATTAATTTTCTAAAAACTTTTCTTTTGTAGAAACATCAAATCATGAAAAAAATAACATTAATAAAAGAATGAGCCAAATTGGTCCACCCGTTTTCAAGTTATGGCGTAAGGAAATAGGGATTCATCTATATAAAACCCGAAAAACTATATGTAAAGTATCTAACTATATGTAAAGGAAAAATTCCGACAAATAAAAAATTTGAAAGTTCTGGTAAATTTTGGTACTTACAAGTTTTATCGAAAATCTAAATATATCGATATCTTTTTATCGTGTTAGCTCAGGACCTTGATTTTTATACACCTAATAGGGACTATAGATTTCAGTACCTAAAATAAATTTCAACTTGCTAGGTCCACCCGTTCCAGAAAAAAACCGTTGTGATACACGGACAGACAGACAGACGGACAAGAAAGTGATCTTATGGAGGCTCCTTTTTTTACCTTTTGAGGTTTGGAACCCTAAAAACAGGTGGGTTGAGGACTTTTTTTTGTGAAGTCAGTTAAAATATTGTTAAATATAGCAGTAAATAAACTATATACTATACTACGTACTAGGGTCTATCACTCATAATAATATACATATCTGTATACTATCAATATAGAAATTATTCATATTTCTATGACTATCAAAATAGCAGTTTAAACAGCAACACTGTGTACCCTAGGCTGCCATGAATGTACTACGTACGTAGTACGTAGATATATATATATATATATATATATAGGACCTACGAGATAGATTAACTCTGTATTGTTGCACCATAATAATACATTATGTTACATACAACATTTTAATGGGTTCCAATGGGCGGTCTTATCGCTAATAGCATACAATGAAATATAGTGTACCCATTGATATAAGTATAACTGCTTACATTATACTTACAACAGGATTTTATATGACTACTCCATATTGTAGATCCTCATCATCATTATTAACCAATTTCCGTCCACTGCTGGTCATAGACTTCTCCCATGGCACGCCGTATTTTTATGCTCGAGACAATACTGAATTTTAAAACATATTAATACTCCTAAAAAGCCTAAATTCCTAATAGCCTTATTACCGGGAGTAGAAAAATTATATTAGAAACAAAAAACCTCCAAACTCATATGATGTTATGAATTACAACATCTTTTATTTGAATAAAATCTCGTTCTTATAATACGTCGTGAAGGGGAATCGATTTTATTTGAATAAAATCTGTATCTCCCCGTAAAATCGGCCGACCTCTTCGTTTCAGAGGAACAGAAGCACAAAACAACCTCCGATGTTTTATCTCCGGGAATATTCCCGTCGCGTGCCAGACACATTCATGATTTATTCTTCTGCTAATTGAATTTATCATCACTTTAGCAACAAATAACTTGGAATATGAGACGTAAGAAAAAGAAATTATTATTTATATTTATGTTTATCTAAGATTGTATTGTATATCAGATGAAAAGTAGAAAAATGATTAAAGAAATAAACTAGTTACTCTGTGAGCTTCTGACCTTATCGATCGAATGCAAGTAGCGGACAAAAGCTATATGGCAGTATGGGTAACCAAAAATCATAGTTATATTCCTAAACATGATGAAATTTCCTTATTTGATGTGATAGGATTATTTTTTCATTATATTCTACGCCCTCGACCCCTTCAAGGGGTCGGTCAATCGGATGAAAAAAAGTTTATGAGAATGTTTGAATATGTGTTGTGATGTTTCAAATTCTCTCACACAAAAACTACTTAAGGGATTTTTAGCATTTACAGACAGATAATTTCTATAATCTTTATTATCAGAACGGGTACTGTATACAAGATCTATGTAACACGGCAAAGCCTCTCTCAGTCTGTTATATTGGTATTGATTTGATTTGAACGACGCGTTATGTGAAAGCTGATTTGCCAAAGTATGATGGTAAGGTGATTTACAAAAGGTTTATCGTTGTCAGTGGTTAGTCCCTAATGGATGGTAAATTACTATCGACGAAGAAAGGGGTTTGGTATTAGGTAGGCGGCCAAGCCAACATGAATATTAATTCATTTTGCGCCGACCCCAAAAAAATCACGATAAGATTGATAACATCGCAAGCAGGGGAATAAAGCAATAGCTTTACCTTCCCACGTACCTACTCAATCAGGTAAAAATGCGTTCCTGTTCTTAGACTTACTCAATAGATTCTAAAAGACGGTATTTATGTCTATTTTTTGTGTATCTATTCGTAAATTGACGATCTTATAGTCGAAATGATTTCCGCGCACAAATACATAAATAACAAAATGACAATGGACAAAATGGCTTCCGAATTCAAATGTATACAAGTTTACGCTATTTTTAAAACAATAATGGAAGTAAATTGAGAACTTGCTTATTTTGAAGTCAGTTAAAAGGGCCCTAGTGTAAATTACAGGGCGTATGAGAATTAACATCTCACGCACAAAGCAGCGGCAGGCAAAATTCTGGCAATCTAGAATTTCATTTGTCATAAATATAATAAACCTAAAAAAACTCAAAACAAGCTTCTAAACCAAGCACGACTGTTTTATCATGCCACCTTCTGTTTCATCATCGAACTAGCTCAAATGCACCATGGCATTGTATTATCATCAAAATGAGTTTATGTATGCGCAACTCTGTCGAATAGAGGTTCAAATTTAACTTGTAATATTCACAGAGACTAAATAAAAGCTAAATAAGTATGTAAAAATAGATCATTCTCAAAAATAGTTACCTACATTACTTATTGGAAGAGATATATTCTACTCAGGATACCCGTCACGTCCGACCGCGTCTCGTAGTGGGCCTGACTCGATAGAACATTGTTTTGTTTTACTCGTGACCACTCTATTCTGTGGTAAAGCCTAAGGCTAAAGGGTTATACTGCTTTATAGTCGGTGATTGAATAGAAACGTAGTTTTGTCTTGAGGCCAGCTTATTTTTGTATGTATGGTTTTGTTAGGTTTAGGTTTATCAAGGTTCCTATACAGTTGATTTAATTCATAAGCGTGCGTCATTATTTGCATTTCGTCAGCCTATGTCTGTTCACTGTTGAACATAGGCCTCATCTATGGCAAGCAACTGAGCTCGATATTTAGCTCTTTGTCTCCAACATAGCTTGCGTATATCATTTTAGCATTAGTCTGATCACATCTGTTGTAGAACCGATAACCGTTGAGGTAGACGTGTTTCATAGTGAAGACAAAAAAAAACAACGCCAAACGTTGTGTAGGGCTTCATCCAGCTAGATGAAACATACTTACATTAGTATGCCAAATTCCAACTCAATCTGATTCCAGGAAGTGATTGAAAAATATTTTACTAATTTCAACGCACAATTTAGATAAGAACGATACATATTGTGAAAAAAACGTGGAGCTAGATATTCACTTAGATTCGTGAACTTCGTTCTCCGCGCTCTTGCAACTGCTCCACATAGTGGATACGTTCACGCTCCTAGAGCGTGCTAAGGTACGCGCTCCGTGCTCAGCGCTCCTAGTGGTAGCGGTATTAATCCAAACACAAAGGGCAAGGAGACTGTGGAGCATGCGTGTTTCTTGTGGAGATACGCGCACCGTCTCCATCAGAGCAGCTGCAGATGCGCGGAGCACAGTTGGTGCGCGAACATAGTGGATACCCAGCTTTACACTCATAAAGATGTTAGGGTGGTACTCACTGGCGTAATACCCGACGTCGTTGTTAACGTTGATGTGGCCGGCGTCCTCCGCTGCCAGCATGTGAGTGTCCCACACGGAGCGGTACTCCGGGTCGTGCAGCACGTCGTACAGCGCGTCCGGCTCCACATCCTCGAATACTGACACCACCTGTACACACAACAAACAATCAAATCAACACCACACTTCTACTACTAAATATTTACACTAACACTACTACTACTATTACTACTACGACTAAATATTAAAACCCGCTCGAAAAAAGTCTCCGGCTACATATCGGAGGAGTATTAACAGCGGAACAATAAAAAAAACACCTTTAAGGTACGGCCAAACCGATGCGATCTGCGGGCACGGGCGCATGTGTGTTCAGTACCGAATGGTTCAAACCAAACAGAATCTACGGCGATTGAAAAGTAAATCCCACCCGCGCCCAGCCCCCTGATCGCAGCGGTGTGACCGTACCTACACAGCCTTTGAAAGTCAGAGTATCCTAGGCCTATCGTGTTCACATAACATTAAAAATCATGTATAACATTTTAAAATACCTCAAAACCAATAACCAGGCTATAACAAACTCATGCTGAAACAGCTTGCTTCCAATTCTTTCCGCTTCCTTTCACCCGACATTTCAGTCAATAACAAATATCCACAAAAACTCGCCGATATTTTGTATAATATAACTAAGTGATTACAAGAGTCGTCAAATGCGAATGCAAAATATAAACAGAATGCGGTGGTCAATCTTTCTATCAATCAATCTCCTATTTGCACTGGAAACGTGCCGTACGATGGTAGTTTCTTACAATGACAACTTGGTTGAAATAGACATATTTTCCTATAACTGTTGAATAGTTTTAAAGTTGCAGCTTTTCAAATATTAGTGCAAAAATCAAAATAAGATATTGCTTGGTTTAATTACAAAAGAAAATTATTTTTTCTTACATTACATTACATTACATTACTTAACATTGTGAGTTAAATTTTTACTGTTTGGGCCCTAGTGGTAACCAACCTAAAATTTTACTTTGCATGTAATCTGTGAGCTTTGTGGGCTGATTTATTATCAAAACTTATATGTACAAAATTATATTCTGTTCTTTAAGGTTTTATAATGTAGCTGTTTACTAAATTAATTGTCCACACACACACTTGTATATGTAATCTATATTTACCACAGATATCATATATGTGATATTTACTTATCACTTGCTTAACACTTAACTTAGAATATTCAACAGCTACATGTTTGCAAAAAAGCAAGTCTCATTTAAACTGGTTTAGCATGACCAGCCCCCTGATTCTCAATCATTCAAAAACCTATTCAGAATCGCAAGCTTCATTTTTAATTTGGAATATTGATAAATCCGTGAGCTATTTTGTCGCGGAAACCTTTCCAATGTGAATCACTGATTTTTAAATTGAAATATCAAAAGTAACCGATCGGAGAATTGTGAATAGCAAAGATCCAAGTCGCAGTAAAGGCAGTTTCCAAATCCGAATTGGCTTTTGAATGATTGAGAATAACCCTTCTGTTACCAATTACAACTGTAAACATACAACAATGATAATAACGCGACCAACTAACAGCACCCAACTTACCACTGCATTGCGCAGTATGCCGCTAAAAGCGCATTACGCTGCCTCATAAACGAACACATGTGCTGCTGAATTTAGTTTTAAGCTGTAAAAACTACATTATTTACGTTTTATTCGTAATACTTTACAGAATACATATACAGCATTCTACTGCAAAACGTTCTCACTAAAGAGTGGGGTCGCTTTTGTTGTAATAGACAACATTTTTGATAATACCCCCTCCCCCCCCCCCTTGTAACTATCAACCTAAAATAAGAAGGTTCTATTTAAAAGTTGATTACTCACTGCACTTCGGGCCATAATATTTTGCAGTTTTTGCTGTTTTATATTTTAAAGCAAAAGCGTTCAATCACGATAAAAATACACAAAGCGTGTGAGACTCATTTTGATGTCTTAAAGTAATAAGCACAGTGTAGTAGCACGCTAAATATTGCTATTACGACTAGTTGGGACTCGTGACTACGCCCGCAATAAAACGTATTTATTTTCCTTTTTATATTTGGTTAAAGATATTTATTTCTTAAAAGAAATAACATTTTACTACATGAGATAATAACAATATTGTTTTAAGTTAATTTACAGCAAGCAATCAGATGTAGGTCGTGCATGTACTGTGCATGTACCGTGCATGTGCATGTAACAAATTTAAATATAAGTCTCCTCAAACTATCATAAAAAAGGCAGACAGATTCGTGCCGAACACCCGAGTGAACGCAAGTTCAGTTCTGATGATAGTCTGAGTATTGGACTATACTAAACAATTATAATTTATTACTTTATAATAAAACTTTTTAACAAAAAATTAAACCGCCGAAAAAACTGAAAAGCAAAAAATAAGTAAACTTTTTATTTAACCTTAATAACGAAGTTCTTAAACTACTGTTAGTATACCTAAGTATATATTTTTGTAATTGTTTTGAGTTTTTAACTAAACATTATAACCAAGTTCTCAAACTAATGTAAGTATGTATACTTAAGTAATTTTGAGTCGGCGCCAAACAATCAATAAGCAAAGATCACTATTTATAATTATATATATATTTATATTTATAATTTTTTGTGGCCATTACCTACTATGTTAAAAGCAGGCGTCATTGCTTACCCCTGGCCTAGACAAACGTTATATAGAACATTTATACTCTATAACAATAATAATAATAATTTAAGATCACTTAAAAAACTAAAAAAACCGACATCCAACGTCACGCTAGTCGATTTCAATACTAAGTTTGAGGTGTTTATCTTCATATCTCTGGAGATACTGAACATATCCGATATGAATTTTATATATGAAATTTAAATGGTACTACCTGTAAAATATCATCATCATCATAATCAGCCGGTATCAGTCCACTGCTGGACATATGCCTCTCTCAAGACACGCAACTGAGCCCGATTTTCGGCTCTTTGTTTTTTCCAGTGTTTGTTGACATACGTTGATGATATGATAAAATCATAAAAATAATGATACTTTTATCCATTATTCTTGTTGATTTATTCAAAACGGCTCGACTGATTTCGTTATAATTAAAATGGGACCCTCTTGGGGGTATACCCTTTCCAATAAAAAAAGAATTATCGAAATCAGACTACTCTGTAAAAAGTTATGCGTGGTCATACATAATATATATATATATATATATACGCGTCGACTTGATAAACTCCTCCGTTTTTT
Source organism: Cabera pusaria (assembly GCA_954871355.1). NCBI lineage: Eukaryota > Metazoa > Arthropoda > Insecta > Lepidoptera > Geometridae > Cabera > Cabera pusaria. The sequence continues at coordinate 4,522,365 of OX940893.1, forward strand.
TTTCGTCGGTTAAAAATAACAGTGTATTACGTAAGAAATGTAGGTATGACAGACTTTCGTGTTAAATTAGTGTTCATATTGATTGAAAGGACTTACCTACCTTTACTTAGAACAATTAGGGCACTGTTGTTGTTAATATTAGTAACACTTTAGTAATGAGTTATATTTTTATGCATATGAATTGTAGGAATTACCGAAATAATAAAACAAACATGCTAAAATTTGCAGTCGGTAGGTGATTTAAACAGTCAATTGTAGGTAATTTAGCGACAACTGGACCGGACGAGGTTCGGAACAGTGTAATGGGCAGGGTCGGATTTAGAAGTGAATAATTTAAATATATTATAACTTTTAATGGATTTGATTTCTTTTGGAAGTTTGTTATATAATTTAGCACTTTCATAAAATAAAGTATATTTACCGTAGTTTGTTCGAGTTTTATATCTATTTATTTTTATTTGTATATATATGATATTGGTATTTTATCATAAACCTGTGCAAAGCTTCAAAAAAATCGCTCAAGTCGTTTGAACGTAAAGGGATAACAAACGAAACAAACATACAGATTTGCTTTCGCATTTATAATATTGGAGTTAATATCAAACTAAAAAACTCCTCTCTTTGATTATAATTATTATACTATATTATATTATATTATATTATATTATATTATATTATATTATATTATATTATATTATATTATATTATATTATATTATATTATATTATATTATATTATATTATATTATATTATATTATATTATATTATATTATATTATATTATATTATATTATATTATATTATATTATATTATATTATATTATATTATATTATATTATATTATATTACTCTTCTTTTGTCTTCCGTCAATTTACTGCTAGTGATGTTAAGAGTAGCATCTCTGCCATTACCTCAAATGCTATCGGTAGCGACAGTATCAGTCGTAACATGATTGAGCTACTCCTGGACGAAATCCTTCCCATTATCCTACATATCCTAAACGAATCTGTTACCTCTGCGTCTTTTCCATCGCTTTGGAAAGAAGCTCAGATTATACCGCTTCCTAAAAAATCCACTCCTTTGTCCTTCTCTGATTTTCGTCCTATTTCTATTTTACCTTTTCTCTCCAAAGTCCTAGAACGCCTAATTCATCAACAACTTTCCGTCTTCCTTAACAGAAACAATCTATTGAATCCTTTTCAATCCGGTTTTCGTCCAGGCCATAGCACTGTTTCGGCACTGGTGAAGATCACTGATGATATTCGATATGGCATTGAAAGAGGGCATGTAACAGTGCTGTCGTTACTCGATTTTAGCAATGCCTTTAATAATGTCGACTTTGACATTTTACTGGCAATTCTCCGCTCTCTTAACATATCTCCTTCAGTAATTGACTGGTTTCGTACTTACCTGTATGGACGTCGGCAGCGTGTCCGCATTGATGATTCCTTTTCATCTTGGTGTGACACGACTGCGGGTGTCCCTCAGGGCGGCGTTCTATCTCCTCTTCTTTTCGCTATTTTCATAAACTCTATCTCTCAACAGCTTTCTACTTCCTACCACCTTTATGCAGATGATTTGCAAATTTACAGACAAGTACCACTCTCTCAGCTATCAGATGCCATCACACAGACAAATTTTGACCTAGATTCAGTGCTCAAATGGAGTAAATGGTACGGCATAAGTGTGAATCCGGTGAAAACACAATTGATAGTCATCGGCGGTTCCAGGATGATATCCAAGATTGACTGGTTCCGCCTTCCTCAGGTAATATTCGACGGAACACATGTACCTATCAGCGATACAGTCAAAAACCTTGGGATACTCTTTGATAGGACATTTTCTTGGGCACCCCAAATAGCTGAAGTTAGTCGTAAGATTTTTGCATCTGCAGGTTCGTTACGACGATTACGTAATCTTCTTCCAATTTCCACCAAAACTGCGCTTGCGCAATCCCTTTTGCTTCCTATACTAGATTATGCTGACACCTGCTATTTGGATTTAACCGAGGAACAGCTTAGTAAGCTTGAGAGACTGCAGAACCTTTGTATACGGTTCATATTTGGATTACGCAAGTATGACCACATTTCAGAATTCCGTAAAAAGCTGAAATGGTTACCTATTCGTCTTCGCCGGAATAGTCACGTCCTTTCTCTTCTATACTCTATTCTATTTATCCCGTGTACCCCTTCCTACCTTAAGGAACGTTTCACGTTTCTTCACCTTTCAAATCCGTTTTCCTTGAGATCCGCTGAAACTCTACAACTTTTAACCCCTATCCATTCCTCACTTGCTTATGAAAAATCTTTTACTGTGCAAGCGGTTCATTTATGGAACGCGCTACCAGTGGAGATTAGACATGCCAAATCGCTGGCTATCTTTAAATCCATGGTAAAAGCCCATTACTTGTTCCAAACATGTTAAAACTGCAACACTACTGTGATTTAATATATATGGTTATGTATATGTGTATTTAATATTATATATACATATATATGTATTTATATTAATATATTTGGGAACATTATTATATATATGTAGGGTATTTTTATGTATTATATCTTAATATACTAAAATTTTAGTAGTCTATTTTGTGTATTATTATTATATATATATATATTTTTTTTCTGACATCATTAATTTGTATTGTACGCTACCCCCAATTTTTGTTTGTATTCTTCTTTTCCATGCCAAGGTTGTCTGGAAGAAATTGCTTTATGCAATAAGACCGCCGATTGTATTGCCTTATTATTCTACTGTCTTTCATCACATAGTATGTACAATTTGTAATTTCTTTGGTGATCAATAAAGAGTTTTTGTATTGTATTGTATTGTATTGTATATTATATTATATTATATTATATTATATTATATTATATTATATTATATTATATTATATTATATTATATTATATTATATTATATTATATTATATTATATTATATTATATTATATTATATTATATTATATTATATTATATTATATTATATTATATTATATTATATTATATTATATTATATTATATTATATTATATTATATTATATTATATTATATTATATTATATTATATTATATTATATTATATTATATTATATTATATTATATTATATTATATTATATTATATTATATTATATTATATTATATTATATTATATTATATTATATTATATTATATTATATTATATTATATTATATTATATTATATTATATTATATTATATTATATTATATTATATTATATTATATTATATTATATTATATTATATTATATTATATTATATTATATTATATTATATTATATTATATTATATTATATTATATTATATTATATTATATTATATTATATTATATTATATTATATTATACTATATTCGCCAGGTGAGCAGCCTACCACTTGCAAGATACAGAACTAACTTATAACAAGAAGTACGACAAAAGCTCTCAAACAATTTAACGATCATAACTTGAGTTTATTATTTAGGGATCTATCTGAAATTGACACTTACATTTAAACATTTGGTACAATAGATAAAAATACAATGTGCGGCTATCAGCGGACGCAAAAAAGGGAACTGAAGACTGTTACGACGTCATAAAGACTGTATCAAGCAAATCAATTAATTTAATATTAATTGATTGCAGAGTGGGAAGAACTTTCAAAGGATCGTCAACGATGGAAAGGCATAGTTCACGATGGTTGAATGATGACGATGATCAGGTATGGTTTGATACTCGCACTATGCGAAACACACAGCGGTAATAGCGGTATTAACCTATTTGCTGCAATTTATTGTATACATCTCATACATCTGCCACTGATTATCTAGCGACTCTATACGGTATAGAGTCGGAGCCTTCGCTACATCAGTGGTACCATATACATTGCTAAAATATTATAACTGTAAGCATACCTACTAATAGAGACACGACAACGAGACAAACGACGATCTTTATAATGAACATACTCTACTTACACTCATAACATGAATAACAACAAATGTTCAAGTCATCTCAAGAAAGTTTTAGTTTGTCATATCCCTTCTTACAAAATCGAAGCCATCCAGACGCTGCTCATAGTTCACTAAACTCCGCTAACTTGCTACGTGAGCATCCGGTTGCTACGATGCTACGACACAGTAGCTACGAACTAAGAGATATCTACAACTGCTACGTCACCGTGCCACTATTAAAGAGCTTCATTACGAGACGACTCTCGTCGTCTCGTGACCACGATCAATGCAACTTGGTCGAAACGTCGAGTTAAATAAAATTAATGTTTTAGGCGCGATAAGTCCCGTATTTTATTATTATTTTTTTAACTATGTGTTCAAATCGCGAAAGTTTAAAGGGAATCAAGATTGTTCATTATATTCGTTTCATTATAACATTACTCCAGCCCAGCACCAGTAAACACATAATAGCTGCTCATAAAAGAGCGCTTGAAACATGGTGTAATCATTCACAATATGATCACCGGGGGGCAATGACACCACAACAACACCTCACGGAGGTGGGCTTGGCTCTATTCCAGAGTTTTCAACGCTGCGGCATTATGACGCAGTCTATTGGAGTTTACTCCAAAAGACTCGGGGCACTAACTAAAAGTATTTATGCTAGACGTGACGGGTGCAATTTCACTCCATGATTCAATCAGCAGTGAATTTAACTATTTAAGTTCTGGTTCTGAATTTCGGACAAGGTTGGAGAATGTCTAATACAGTCACAGAAATAGGAATAAATACCTTATTATTCCTATTTCTGTGTATACAGTGTATAATGACTCACTTTTAAAGTCTTAAAAGTTCTTACAGCCGAATTCCTATATTACCTTCCTTAATATAGCCATATATTATCTACTACCATCGATATGAATGTACTACGTACTAGATGACGGGCGAACTCGCTCTCCGTCCAAATGACCTCCAGATTTGAATCTGCACTTCGTTTAGTATTCCCTATAACTCATGCAAAGCCACGGCGGGTCGCTAGAGTAAAACTATAAAACCGATTCTGTGGGCACGTTGTACTGTGTTTGTCAAGATTATAATTTAATTTTAGTTTAACATGTAACCAAAACATTAAATTTATAACTTACAGCAGTTGAAGTTCATAAAGGCTTTTAAGATGTTCGTTGCAAAGAAACTACGAGGTAATAAGTTGAATATTCTACAAAAAAAAATATAATGTACACAAGATAGCTTAGCTACTATCTGTCATAAAAGATAATGAATATAGGTATTATGTAGATACAGGTATTTCAAGGCCTACATTTTAATTATAGACTATTCTACCATAGTTAGCTATGAAGCCAAATATTTATGCGTGAATGAAGCCTACAAACGCAAATTCATGTCGCGGCACTGGCCGGGCAATAATTCTCCCGGCGCCGCGTGCCGTGAATCTAGCTTTACAACAATTTGCATACATTAAAATAGCACTTAAATATCACTGAATACCAAAACGTAATTACTTTATGCTTATTCAGTCTGAAAAAATATTCCAGCGCGCTTGAAACAGCGATAAAGACTGAGTTACAAGCTAGACTTGTGTTTTTGCCTTGAGATACGTTGAGTATAATGAATTTATACGTTTAGGAGAAAATATGCATTTAAAGCTAAGTGATTAATATTTGTATTTTTTTAGTTATGAATGCTTTTATTTCTTTATAATGCTAATAAACGAAGTTAATTACGAACGAAGTTAATAAATCTTTCTGTTGTAAATATAAAATTAGAGATTATCGCATTTTAAAAGTAGTAACAGATAGACTCTTACAAGGTTTGATTTATTGCTTTCATATCTTTATTCTATAACTAGCAGGCGTTGGGTAATGTCATCCTAATAGACATTTTTTTTTCGGTCCACTAGATTTTGAGTTAAATCGTAACGAACAAACAAAATATCAAATTATTCCTCTTTATAATGTTTAAAAGTATATAATTGATGTTTAATAAGACTAAAATAGCACATATTATTTTCCGCATGATGCTGGTAAAGTTAACTATATTAACATTTAATAATACACACGCTTTGAGCTAAACAATGCAAAGTACTCCCGATGTTTTGCCCCAGTTTTGAAAGTTGCTCGTACTTCCCAACTTCCGTGGAACTAGGGACATTCCACAACCGTTTCGTTACCAGAAACATGTTCATACAAATAATTGTGAGAATTAACAGATAGTATTAACTATGGCAGTTGGCGACCTCTAGGAGTATTATTAGTTATTTGTAAAGGAATTAGCCCAATATAGAGTCTCTTATTAGTACTTGCATGATATGAAGGCATTTACAATATATTTTAATGAAAACTGACGGGTTTTAAGGGCAATGATAAGTAGCATAATGTAAATTAAGTCAGCAACTCGATAAATTACTTTGAGTCTGGTTCTGATTCTGAGGCTCACCTACAATGTACATCGCTAAAATCTAATGAAAATTTTCCTTTTATTCCCTTAAAATCTTTGGCGTGATTCAATACAAACCATTTTAGCTGCCTTCAATATGTGTTTAAATCCCACAAACCGCGCGCAGTCAACTGACACATTGAATTTTTATTTTCCGATCCGACGACCTTCAATTTATAAACCTCCAGGTTATAAACTCACTACGGCGGTGAAACCTATCATTAGTTTAAATAACGTACATATCCATAAACTATTTAGTAGGCAGAGACAATCCCCCTTACAGACGTACGACGTTAAAGAAATTAAGTCGGTACCTGCAACGTAAAGAAAAAAACAAATAAGAACTTCTACGTTTACGCGTAATTGGATTCGTGAAGGAAGAATTTCTTTTAAGTCGGGACTTATTGGTCCGTTTCTCAAGGAGTATTGGATGTCTAGAGAGCGCAAAGAATAATTTAGATTTGACTTGGTAATTTGCTCGTCATGATACACAAATAAGTTTTAAAGAATGAGCAGGACAAAATACCCACTGAAGGCTGTATTTTTTTCTTACAGATACTTTGAATTCATAGGATCGAGGGGTTAGAAGGAGATTTGGGAGCTTAAGCGAAGTAGGTAGCTTATAGACGATAGACTTTCGTGACGCATCGCTATCAATGTAGACACTTCTACCCCCAGGGGTGGAAGTCTCTACTTTGTATGCGATGCGTCTTGTCATCGCAAAAGTCTGCTAGAATGAGATGCAGCTAGACAGTTGTTATCTGCATCTCTTTTCTTATCGACGATTATCGGTCGAAATTCATCGCTATTCATGTAGAGACTTCCACCCCAGGAAGGAATTATTCAGAGTATATCTATACGTTAACACGTTAACGCTACTTATGTGTTATAAATATTTAGTTAGGTACATAATAGACGAGGTTCCAAAACGTTGTATGCGCTAAACGTCTATACATGAGAACATCAATGCCATGATTTATATACCTTCAATCTACTTATCTGTATAGCTCAATGAACACGAATAAATATCGCTGCCCGCAGCTGTCTAAATGAAAACAATAAATAAGGGAAGTATCTATCATGTCCCATCTCCGCGTTGTATCAGTCATTTTGCTTTCCCGAGTTCTATAAAACGTATTTATTATGGTAAACGATCAATCCCCGGCCATTTATGTGTAGTGATGCGAACGCGACGCGACACTGAATCATCGATATTGCTTGTGTACCAATTAATGTCTATTCAATACAGGTACATCGTTCATTTTTTTAAATGCTGGGAGCAATGGCAAGTCTGTTTTATATGAAATTAGTATGGTGATATTTAAGTTTAACGGAAGCAATGTGTGAGCATCAATTTATAATATTAATATCCTATCAATCAATATTAAGTTATGCAAAATGTTGTGTCCTCTCCCTGGTCAAACATCGCGGTGGCATTGGCTAAAAGGTACAGGGATATGATAGCAAGTATAGTGAAATAAAACATCGTGAGGCTCAACTCTATTATCTTCAACAATAATGCGATATAATTACGATAGTTTAAAAACTATAATATCGTTTAAAAACTAAAAAACAACCGACTTCAATGCCGCGTTATTCATTTTCAGTACCAATTTTGAGATGTTTATCTCAATATCTCTGGAGATACTTATCATACCTCGATAAAATTACCATGTTACCACACTTGGGATATCTCCTTTCGAACAAAAAAATAATAATCGAAATCGGTTCATAAACGATGAAGTTATCCGCGAACAAACATAAAAAAAAAAAAAATATATACGGTCGAATTGAGAAACCTCCTCCTTTTTTTGAAGTCGGTTAAAACAACCGTCTTTCATGCCCCGCGAGTCAATTTTAGTAGCAAGTTTGAGACGTCCGATCTCTGGAGATACTAATAAGATCTCGATGAAATTACAATGAGACCACCTCGAAAACGATTACTATCGATTAAAAAAGAATCATTTAAATCGGTTCACAATTGACGTAGTAATCGCGTAACATACACACACAAAAAAAAACATACAGACGATTTGAGATTGAGAACCTTTTTCTTTTTGAAGGCGGTTTAAAATGACGAGTCCAGTAAGATCCAATTTCAATTTAATATATAAATAAATACTCTACAATATTCTATCCCTATTACACATACTAGTATTAATATCATTAATTTAAATCTTAAAGCGAAATGTTTCCGAGATCGAATTTAAAAAAAAACTATCGCTTCACAGACTACAGAGGGGGGATCGAATTTAAAGCAAATGCATAGAAAACATCGTATGCGCGATGCAGGAACTCATACATAGAGCTAATATTTACAAGGAGAACGATGCAACATGCTTCAGCGCCATCTAGATGTTTTTGAACTAAATTAAGTTGGTGGTTATAGGTAGATGGAGGGATGTTTGTACTCTTTCACGCATAAACGGCTGTATGCATTTGGATGACATTTGGCTTATAGATAGTAATAGCTGTGCCCCGCGGTTTTACCCGCATAGACATCGTTCTGGTGGGCATATCGGGATAAAGTACCATATGTGTAATGCCTGGATCTAGGCTATCTACTTACCAAATTTCAGCTTAATCGGTTGAGTCGTTTTAGCGCGAAGAAGTAACAAACATTCACACTAACATTCGCCTTTATTATGTTAGTAGGATATATATAGCCTGGATAAACACATTGGCCACTTTTATTATGTTAGTAGGATATATATAGCCTGGATAAACACATTGGCCACTTTTATTATGTTAGTAGGATATATATATAGCCTGGATAAACACATTGGCCACTTTTATTATGTTAGTAGGATATATATAGCCTGGATAAACACATTGGCCACTTTTATTATGTTAGTAGGATATATATAGCCTGGATAAACACATTGGCCACTTTTATTATGTTAGTAGGATATATATATAGCCTGGATAAACACATTGGCCACTTTTATTATGTTAGTAGGATATATATAGCCTGGATAAACACATTGGCCACTTTTATTATGTTAGTAGGATATATATAGCCTGGATAAACACATTGGCCACTTTTATTATGTTAGTAGGATATATATAGCCTGGATAAACACATTGGCCACTTTTATTATGTTAGTAGGATATATATATAGCCTGGATAAACACATTGGCCACTTTTATTATGTTAGTAGGATATATATAGCTTGGATAAACACATTAGCCACTTTTAACGCGAATGAAGGCGAGAAGCACAGTTAGTATAAATAAAATGCGTTAACGCTTCATCTGTAAAACGAATCGAAAGTCAAAAGTCAAAGCATTTATTCAGCATATGGGAAAATCAAAAATGTGTAATTACACACGTCAAATAACATTAAATAGATCATATTCAATAATCATTATTATAAATATAACATAAACATAACTTATTGCTCTGAATTAAAAAAAAAACAAAAGCATTGAGTCATTCAGCCTTTATCTAGACGTCGAACGTCACACTTAAAACAAATTTTTAATTCCCCTGATTAATGTAGGGTTGCCAACCGTACCACTACGTGCACCCTCACCCCAGTGCATGTTTCAGTACTTCAGACAATTTTTACCTATCAATAGAACATCCAAATCGTGATACTTTATCTATACATACAAAATTAAACACCCTTTGAAATCTTTCACTGAATCAAAACTGACGTACGAAACCCTTTCATGAGAAGATTCTTAAAGAACCCTTTGAGTCACAAACAACTTTCATATGCGGCTGCCCAATTTCCCGGAAAGTGGGACATGAGATTAAAGTATAATCTGAGAGTAGGTCTGATTGCTCACGGGGTGGAAAATGTTGATGCCTCGAGACGGTGAATAGGCTCGTTTGGAAGGTCAAGGTACTCGGTCAATTTACACTACTAAATCATGTGTGCAGTTTAATACTAAAACCGGTTTTATCTGGTGCAAAAATAAAGGATTATTTAGATAAAGGACAGGTCAAACCATTACGGTAACAAATAGCTCCTTTTTAGGGTTTCGTAGCCAAAGGTTTAAAAAAGTAGAATAAATAAGAAGTTTTACAGCGGTTGTATAAATTTATAACACCCAACACACGCCACACGCAGATGGTAGGAGCATATTATATCGATATTCAGCAAGACTTGCTACCAAAAAGTAGCTTACCACCATCAAGGAGAAAATCTGCTGCCTTTTCCACTATCCGGTGTTTTACAGCTCTTGAGAGTCAGAGTATTCTAGGCCTAGAGTGTTCACCATCTATAACCACATCATCGCTTAAGGCGAAATTATGGTCAAAACGATAGCCTATAAGATATGAACAAGAAATGTATTAAAAATCAATAAATCGGACTGCAGATGATAATATATCCCCTTTCCATGTATGATAACAATTATTTTAAGACTTAAAACTTAGAATTAGTACCATAATAATACCCCACTCGACGGAAAATAAAAAAAAAGTTAGCCCCACATAATGGCGCCCAAAATCCGCCATTTTGACTTTTTGAAAAATTTACGTTCTCGTTGACACTCGCGCTGGCATGGCAATACTAACTTACCGTTGACGTACCACTTATCAAAATCGGCCCACGCGTTTGGTCTCTAGAGTGCCACAAAAGAACAAACAAACATACATACATAGGCTGATAAACACATTACCTCTCCTTTACGTCGTGCAGTCAGGTATAAAATAATAATAAAATAAGAGCATCGATCAAGGCTCACCAATTCTGCACTGAAAAGTGAAGTGTGTCGATATCGATGTAACAAGTGTCTCTGCCGTGACGCTATATAAAGGGAGGCGAAGGCTTTATCTTATCACGGCTCGTTTTACGGCGGACGTAACAAATACTATTAAATAAACCACTTCCAGCGTCGAACCAGCCACGATGAACTTATACTTTACTCTGTCATAGAATATGGTTTATGCGAGTACTTTCTAGGGCTTATAACTATCGCCTTTATTTCAGCTGAACGTTTACGTAACTACAGGAATTTATAATGTTTTTACATATTAACGTGTGGATAATCATTGCTAACTTGACATGTAAACTGGTTCTTTATTTTTATGGTAAAAGGTAACAGGACAAACACGACGCTCGCCTGATGGTAAGCGATGACGTCTACCTATGACAGATACAGCGGCATGCAAAATTCTGGCAGTACAGAATTTTGCATGTCACTGCACTGCGCCTGTTACCTTGAGACATGAAGATGTTGAATCTCGCATGCCCTGTAATTTCACTGGACACCTTGCCATTTCAACCGAAAAACATGCCTATTTCACGGCTGAAAATTAATTGGCAAAGTGGTAGCACCGCCCCAGGCGGACTAACAGAAGTCCTACCACTACAAGATATGGTTCTGTCATGAATGTGAATATTCTGTTGGTCAAATGACGATTCTCTGACACATAGCCTCAAAACTTTGTAAAACTAAATGTCACAAACGTAGAGAGAGAACTATACTCCCTATATCTACGGTCACAAACGATTTCATAAAAAAAAACTCTATAATTGAGCCCTTAAGCTGAAAAGTGTCCATTCTGTCACTTAATAAAGCCATTTCCGCATTGTCAATTCATTCTCTTCTTAAGTCCCTCTCAAATGAAAATTCTGCGTATTTTGCAGTTTTACCCACAAGTGTTTAATTCTCTCAATCCTAAGTGACTGAAAGTTATTATATTTAACAGGCCAAAGATAACAGACTACAGAAAAAAAATTGCAAATAAATAAATCTTTTAGCATTATTTCATAAATCTTCGGCTGGTGAGGTGACACTTAAATCACAAATTAATTTAGTAGCAACTAGAACTTCGTATCTATTCGTATCTTCGTACTTTCTTTGTAATTTTAGCAACAGGGGCAGATCTATTTGTGAAAACCTTTTAATTTTAAGGGTTCCGTATCTCAAAAGGTAAAAAGAAACCCTTATAAGATCACTTTCTTGTCCGTCTGTCCGTGTGCCAATTGACCGATTTGCTCAGGAACGGGTGGACCTAGCAAGTTGAAATTTATACCAGATACTGAGGTCTATAGTTCCTATTAGATGCATAAAAATTAAGGTCCTAAATTAACACTATAAAAAGATATGGGCAAATTTAGATTTTAGCGAAAACTTGTAAGCACCAAAATGTACCTTAATTTTCAACTCTTTTATTTTTGGAATTTCACCTTTACTTCTGCTGTAAGTTTAACCAACATTGAAAATTTTAGATCAACTGGAATTTCGGGGTCGATTAAAATGTAGTTTATTACCAAAACGGGTAAATTTACTATTACAAACTTAATATTTGTAGTTGGTGCAATACATTTTGTATTAATCGAACTACAAAGTTAAGTTTGTCCTTTAACCTTGTCTTAGAAGTAGGTATGGAAGCCTCGGTTGGCGAGTTTTTTAGGGACGGTTGACTTTACTCCTGTGGTTTTTCTAGCCACTAGAGTGCCTATGAAAACGGAAGCAGAAGTAAAGTATGAAAGTTTCTATGGTTGGATGCTTTTGTACGGATGTGGATAAAAGTTACACAGATAGCCACAAATATAGTACAAAGTGTTCACGGCTTCGAACCCTATTAAAATATTTATTATTTAAATATTGAATATGAAAATATTAAAATATGAAAATATGCATTATTTTAATGTGGTCGAAGACGTGGGGTGTACCTAGAGGTATAATAGTATAATAATAATTCGTGAACATAACCAAGGCAACGTGGATAATAGGTAATTAGGCTGTAAAAACATGAGGTCCCTGTGGCGAACCAAAAGAATATAGGGAAAAATTGTACCCTCAAGCAAGGTATATAATACAAACATTTCTTTGTTGTCTTATTTTCCGTCCAGATCGAATTCTGAGATTTCATCGGCGAAAACAAACTAATTTTGGTAGACCGTATATTACTTAAAAAAGCTACCTACATCTCCAGTAATTCTTTATTCGCGATGATCAAAGCTTTGAAGTATTCAAATGGCTATAATACCATATACAGAAATAAACTTTAATGTTTAAAAAAAACAAGAGAGAAGAAGGGAGTGCAAGAGAATCGTAAAAACATTTTTCTCGTAGAGCAGTTCAAATAGGATTCTCGACAATGTAGCACCGCGTAGCACTATATGCCTACAAGGTCTACGATGCATATACATTAACGGATCTCACGTTCATAACTGCAATTTGGGGGTAAAACTAGAAAGTAACATCTGTGTTCCTGAAAAAATACTTTTACGATTTTTATCAATTTTAATACAGAATTATTCAAATAGTATTGTGTACTATTCAACGAAAAATGTATCAAATTGACGTGAGTTAATTATGTGTTATTAACGATATAGGTTTACAATAATTGAAAAGAACATAGATACATGTCTAAGACCTAATTACAGCATAGAATGGGGTAAATATGCCATTCTTTTAAATTATTTATTGTTTCAATGCAATTAATATTGTTGTCGTTTTTTTGCTGTTACACATAGCTATTACCAGTTCAACAACCCTCGAATAATTTAAATCTGTAAGTATATTTGTTTAAATGTCACCTCTTTACAACCAAACGGCTTGCTCGAACGGCTGAAAGAGTCAATATGGTGGAATAGACCGTACAGAATTTAATTTATACTATACAACCAATATCTTGTATAGACTATATATATAGGGATATATATGGTAATAAAATTAAGTACTAGTAGATATAGGGCCCGGTGGCGTAATCGGGAGAATGGTCGGCTTTGATGCCGTGGTAGCGAGTTCAAACCGCCGTGCACCAATGGATTTTTCGATCGCAAAATTTATCTGCGCTTCTCACAGTGGCCCTCCGGTGAATGATAAACATCGTTATGAAACCAACAACCCCCGTATGGCGTTAGGACACTTTCTAGTGGCCGCCTGGCCAGCTACCACCCTCAAGTTAGAAAATCTGTCACCAAACATCATAATGTGTTCCGGCAGCTATCCTTGAGAGCCAGTTCCCATTATAGGCCTAGCATGCTTATCATCTTCGACCGCATCATCACTTACCAACAGGTGAGGTAGTGGTCAAACGCTAGCCTATAAGATATAAAAAAGGTCCAAAGTAAGCCAAGTCAAAAGTACCAGCGAGCATGTATGAAGGTGCGCATGAAACTGGAAGAAGCGAAAGACGCGTGTCAGGATCGTAGCATGTGGAAAGAAGTAGTCTCTAGAAGAAATAACCCACCGGGAAAAGGCGTGATTTTATGTATGTATGTATGTGTTTTGATATAGGTCATAGCGTATTATTATTTATTCTGTGGTCGTAGTCACATCACGCATCGCCAAGCAAAACAAATTGATAGCCAATAAATACGAGTTAAAAACCTATTAAGGATCCATTATATCAAGAAATAGTACGAGGTCCCGTAATATCCCAGTGGAGCAATGGGCAACCGGCTATAATTCAACCTTGCCCGGGTTAGCCGTTATAGCCCAAGAGCCTAGAACCAGCAGGGCTATTATAATCAACACCAATATAATAAATGCGGAAGTCAGTTGTATATTTGATTTGCGCTTCTTCACGGTCTAACGGCTTCACCGATTTAGCTGAAATTATGCACAGGGGATAGCCAGTACTATGGATATATATATGTATAGGCTACTTCATCATCATCATCATCATCATCAGCCTGTATCAGTCCACTGCTGGACATAGGCCTCTCCCAAGATGCGCCACTGAGCCCGATCTTCGGCTCTTCTCTTCCAGTCACTGCCCACCGCTTTGCGTATGTCGTCGCTCCACCTGGTCACAGGACGTCCTACGCTACGTTTGCCGATTCGCGGTCTCCACTCTAGGACAAGTCTGCCCCAACGGTTATCAGTCCTGCGGCAGATATGACCAGCCCACTGCCACTTCAGCTTGCTAATCCGTTGAGCTATGTCGATAACTTTAGTTCTCTGGCGAATTACTTCGTTCCGGATTCGATCCCGCAGAGAAATACCGAGCATAGCTCTCTCCATAGCTCGCTGAGCGACTTTAAACTGGTGGACCAGTCGGACTGTGAGTGTCCACGTCTCGGCTCCGTATGTCATCACAGGTAGGACGCACTGGTTAAAGACTTTTGTCTTTAGACACTGTGGTATAGGCGACGAGAAGACTCGACGGAGTTTTCCGAATGCTGCCCAGCCCAGCTGAATTCTTCTCTGGATTTCCTTCTCGAAGTTATGTTTGCCTAGTTGGAGCGTTTGCCCTAGGTAAACATACTTAGTGACAACTTCGAGTGGGATTCCATCTACGGCAATCGGTTCCGGAACAACGTGCTCGTTGTACATGACTTTGGTTTTGTCCAAATTCATCCGGAGACCGATGCTACGAGAAGAATCAGCTAGGCCATTCAACATCCTTTGTAGGTCCTGCAGCGTCTCTGCCATAATGACGATGTCATCTGCGAATCGTAAGTGAGAGATGTACCTGCCGTTGATGTTAATGCCACGATCTTTCCAGTCCAGCGTCTTAAACATATCCTCCAAGGCGTTAGTGAACAGTTTCGGGGATATGACGTCCCCCTGTCTCACTCCTCGACGCAGGTGGACATGTTTAGTTCGCTGGTTCTGTACTTGTACAGTCATCGTTGCGGCATTATATAGACATCTCATCACTTCGATATATCGCCAGTCGACTTGGCAACGCTGCAAGGACTCGAGAACAGACCAGGTTTCGATTGAGTCAAAGGCCTTCTCATAGTCCACAAATGCTAAGCACAGGGGCCGATTATACTCTTCGGTCTTCTGTACAATCTGCCGCACCGTGTGGATGTGGTCTATGGTGCCGTAACTGCTTCGAAACCCGGCCTGTTCCGGAGGTTGAAACTCGTCGAGTCTTCGCGCAAGACGGTTCGTGATGACCCTTGAAAACAGCTTGTAGACATGGCTCAGAAGCGAAATCGGGCGATAGTTTTTCAATAGGGTTTTGTCTCCTTTTTTGAAAAACAAAACCACCATGCTTCTGTTCCATGCCTGTGGAGTTCTCCCAGTAAAAAGAACGGAATTAAATAGCTGCTGAAGCTGTTGAACTGCTGGAGCTCCTCCGGCTTTTAAAAGCTCCGTTGTGATTCCGTCTTCTCCTGGGGCTTTTCCATTTTTGAGTTGTTTAAGGGCCATCACGATTTCGTCTCGGCTAATTTCGGGCAGATCTTCTGTGAAGTGGCGGGTTAAGGTGGCTCTAGAATCCTCAGTATCGGGTTCGGGCCTTGAAGCATGCGATGCGTAGAGCTTGCCGTAGAAGTCTTCAACTTCCGACAGAATCTCCGGCTTGGATGCGACGACGTTCCCGGTTGACGTTGTCAGCTTTGTGAGGTGGCTTCTACCCAGAGGCTGGACGAACACTTTCGACCCCCGATTTTGCTCAATTGATTCTTTAATCAAGAGCGTGTTAGAGGATCGGAGGTCGCGTCGTACCAGCTTCTTTATGGATTTGTTGCGCGCCAGGTTAGTTGACAAAGCTGACAAAGGGTCTGTTCGTCTCTCTTCCATTAGCCGAAGTGTTTCTGCCGAGAGTTTGGACTTTTTGCCCGTACGCTTACTCTCGCAAAACTTCGTCCCTTCATCCCTGAGGATTTCCACCACTTCTTCGAGTTTCTGGTCTACGTCATCTGTGGTTTCCAAGGTAGCGAATCGATTTTCCAATTTTAATTGGAATGTTTCGGACCCAACAACGGTTTGGAGTAGGTTCGGACGGAGCGTAGACTTCATCAATCGGAATCTCTCGGCTTTAAAGTCGATATCCAGAGTGCCTCGTACCAGTCGGTGATCACTTCCAGTATTAAACCTAGTGATCACTGAGACGTCTCTGAATATGCGCCGTTTGTCCGTAATGATGAAGTCAATCTCGTTTTTAGTCACAAAGTCGGGGCTTTGCCACGTCCATTTCCTTTGGGGCTGTTTCTTGAAGAACGAGTTCATCAAGAAAAGCCCCTCTCTCTCGAGGAAATTGACGAGCATTTGTCCCCTGTGATTCCTACTCCCAAATCCGTGGGGTCCTATAGACGATTCGCCGCAAGTTTGTACTCCCACTTTGGCGTTAAAGTCTCCCATGACAACGTTGTAGTGAGCCTTGGAGGTGGTGTGTAAAGCTAAAATAGGCTACTTACGTACTTTTAAACGCGGGCGAAGCCGCGGGACACAGCTAATAATATTATAAGTGCGAAAGTTTGTGAGCGTGGATGGATGAATATTTGTTTTTAAGTTTTCATTGTCACTGACATTATTATTAATATTGTTTTCGGGATATTTACCATGTTTTTATTTTAATTTGAGTTTCCGATATTTCGGTGCTGTTACAAGCGCCATGTTCACGGACGAACTGAAGATTGCGGGTGAAGAGGGTATCACGAGCAAACAAAGCGATCTACCCGCTTTTTTACTCGTTTCGGTCGTTCGGTGCCCCTACCATTTTTTATCGACGAAACTCGTTCACGACACACAAAACTCACAGTATCTTCACGCATCTTGTTGTGGACTACATATTTTGTATGAGGCTGACACAGACCTACCACTGGACGCCAGATATTCGACAGTTTGAACCCATCCTCACGATTGAAATTTTTGAATTTAGTTATTTCAATCGCTTCTCTAACCAATCTTGGTATGTAGTGGCGTTCCGTCGAAAGTATCTGAGGGTTGTGTAACTCAATCCAGTGGTTGGTGCCAGAGTCCAAGTCATTGTCTCTGACTGCCTTAATGTGCTCCTTTACCCGGCATGCAACGGTGCGTTTCGTTTGGCCTATATAGGAGCTCCCACAGCTGCAACTGATCTTGTGGACCCCCGGTTTTTCTAAAGGAAACACGTCCTTTGGTGTACGTTAGAGTTGAGCCAGTTTCTTCCAAGGAGTAAAGATGGTCTTTACTGAATATTTTTGCAGTATATTAGCAACTTTATCTGTAACTCCTTTTACGTACGGTAGGTATGCCGGCTGTCGTTCTGCCCTATGGCGGATCTCACGTTGGCGTGTGTGTCTGGGTGGTAGAATCTTGCCTTTGTACCCGTTTCTCCGTAGCACGCTATTCACATGTCGTAGTTCTTCTTGTAAATGTTCCTCATCACATAAATAATATGCGCGGTCAGTGAGAGTAGTTACCACAGAGTTCAGGTGACGCGGGTGATGATGCGTGTTAGCATTTAGGTAGCGGTCAGTGTGAGTCTCTTTTCTGTAAACAGAGTGGCTGACGGAACCATCTTCTCTTATTTTAATATTTACATCTAGGAAAGCAATATTTCTGTCTCTTTCCATTTCGTAAGTAAAATTCATTTTACTGTGGATGGTGTTTAAATGTGCCGCCTTTTCATCCCCTTCGATTATACCAAAAATGTCATCAACGTACCTTTTCCATAGTTTGATGGAGTACGGCGCAGTTTCGCTGGCTTGGTTTTCAAAATACTCCATCCATAAATTTGCAACGACTGCAGCTAGCGGGCTGCCCATTCCCATATTTCTGAATTTTACTAAAGTAAAATTTATAAATATGGAATCCCTACCCTGAGTACGCCAATCTCGTTAATCATTGCCTATCTACGAGTTACTTCGTGTACCAAGGCGAATACTACCTCCAAATAGACGGAAAGGCAATAGGCAGCCCGGTAGCTCCAGTCGTTGCAAATTTATGGATGGAGTATTTTGAAAACCAAGCCATCGAAACTGCGCCGTACTCCATTAAACAATGGAAAAGGTACGTTGTTGACATTTTTGGTATAATCGAAGGGGATCTGTCCGTCTGTCTGTCTGTCTGTCTGTCCGTCTGTCACCAGGCTGTATCTCATGAACCGTGATAGTTAGACAGTTGACATTTTCACAGATGATGTATTTCTGTTGCCACTATAACAACAAATACTAAAAACAGAACAAAATTAAAAATAATAGAGGGTCACCATACAAGAAACGTGTTTTTTCCGGCATTTCACGCCATCTATGAACGCTTAGTTAGGTAAACGTCCCATAGATGGCGTTATATTGAAATGTCGATCCCTAACACCTTTGTTAGACGTTAGATGGCGTTATGAGAAATAAAATGTTTAATATTTTTTTGTTTTTTGCTGGCGAAAAATGTTAGTGGTATTTTTTGCTCGATCTTATAAAATACTGTAGTGTGGTACGGAACCATACGAGTGCGAGTCCGACTTGCACTTGGCCAGTTTATTTTCTTAATGTGTGTTACCTCAGAACTTCGTCACTTACTAACCGATTTGGAAAATTTTTTTTTGCTTGATATACTTCCCGTTTCAGAATCAGATCTCTGTAGTATCTGAGTATCTCCAAAGATATAGAGATACCAACCTCAAACTTGGTAGAAAATGACTAGAGCGGCATTTAAAGCGCGGCGTTTTTTCATTGTATTGTAAACGATTTTCTCAAATATTTATAATAACTTGACTCGTATATATTTCCATCGTGTATGTTTGTTTTTAATTATTGACTCAGGGCCGTTATTTTACTACTACTCCATGCCATAATAAATTCCAGAAAATAAGTAAGGTCTGGCGGCGCTGAGCTCTTGTCCCATACTAGTTAAATGTCAGGGGACAACTGGTCGACGGATTTCAATTACTGCGCTAACATCAATTTTGCGTTACAGAGCCTATCGCGGTTTCTTGCGAATCTTGCGGTTGGAAGAGCTGCCATAGTGACAGAATTTTAACCAACTTCACTAAATGAGGAGATATTTTGTTCAAGTGAAAATTGGATTTAACCAACTGTAAGAAAAGGAGGATGTTTCCATTTTCACGTGTATCATTAATCAATCATTTATTTCATTTTCAACCGACTTCCAAAAAGGAGGAGGTTCTCAATACATCTATATGTTGTTTTTTTATGTATGTTACGCGATTACTCCGTCAATTGTGAACCGATTCGAATGATTCTTTTTCTAATCGGTAGGGTACATTTTTGAGGTGGTCCCTTTGTAATTTCATCAAGATGTTATAAGTTTCTCCAGAGATATGACGATAAACGTCTCAAACTAGCTACTAAACTGACTAGCGGGGCATGGAAATCGGTAATTGTAGTTTTCATTATATCTCACACAATGGATTATTTGTCTATATGGCTAGTTATAAATATGTAAAATATCGTAGTGAGAGCCTGGTACCTGAAATAGATTAAAAAGTATTTTTTTTAATGATAGACTTGTGATTCGACTTTCTCGAATGGTGGTATGAAGCGATAATGTAGTTGAAGATCTTGAACACGCTAGCTACTAGCTACACTAGCCCTAGAATGTTCTGACTCCACAGCCTTAGCTGTGCTGTCGGAACACCGTAAGGTTACGGCGGAAGATTTACTCCTGGATAGTGGTAACCTTCTTTTTGGAAGCAATATGCGTTATGTTATTGTAGGTTACAATGCATAATGCATATCCGACCCATCACTTTTCACGCTCCTTTTGAAAGACTCCATGTTATAAACAGCTCAGCGCAGCGGAAAACGACTGACGGAAGCTCGTTCCACATCTTGCACGTGTAAAGTAGAAATGACCGCTTAAATGGAGTTGTCAAGTCTCGACTGTATGTGGCGGAGCAAACTGTCTATGATGTTATTTGACCGTGTTTATAACATGTATCATGCTAGTTTTGAGGGCCTAGTTGTGTAGTGGGAGAATGGTCGGCTTTGACGCCAGAGGTACTGAGTTCAATCCCCGCCGTGCACCATTGCGCGTCTCACAGTGGCCCTCCGGTGAAGGAAAAACATCAAAGAAACCCTCAACCCCCGCATGGTAGGATACTATCTAGTGTCCGCCTGGCCTCACCTCAACTTAGAAAATTTGTCGCCAAAGAGTTCAGTTCCGGCCGCTATCCTTGAGAACCAGTTTCTACTCTAGGTCTAGCGTGCTACCATACTCGACCGCATTATCACTTAGCAACAGGTGCTATAGTGGTCAACGCTAGCCTTTATGATATAAACATATATTAAAACACGGTAATATCAATGTAATGATCAACATATCACCCACAGAAATATTTAATCATAAGATAATTATTCATGTATCTGTGATATCACCAGACAAGGCAACCATGCTGAGATGGAGTGGAAACATGATAAGTACGATTGGGCGTACTTTAGCTATAACTAAATTGTTTAGATACAGTATTAGGTGGGCAGATTATATTTGTCGTGTGAGAATACTACGAATGTAGATAGAAACATATGTATTCATAAGTTTAATTACATAGATATTTGAGGTTTAAAATCGATACACCACCGTCCGTTACAGACTCGCAATGTATTTCTCTGTTTGGTTCCACTTTAAGCGATTAGAACGCCCATTACAATTCATAAATGATTTTTTTTATGTTTAGTCTTTCTTTTATTTTTGGTGTGCTAATAAAGTTTTAATCTATCTAACTATAGATAGGTAATACAGCTTTCTTTTAAAGGTCAAACCATTGAACTCGAGCGACTCGATGAATATGACACGAACAGCCTTCGATTACCGTATCAGCCAACACTACAGGGGGTACCAATACAAAGCTTTATTGTTACGGTGGGTACTGACCGGTGTTACGGATGTGGTTGTGGTGGGGCGTAAATGGCGTAATGTAACGTGTTCACAGCGAGCGTTCGCACTCAGCGCAGAGCAGAGAACGAGCCGCTCGTTGCTCGCTGCGAGCTCGGCGCTAAGCTCGCTGCGAATGGTACATAACGCCTCGTAACACTGATTAGTACCCGCCTTAACTAGATCATTTGTGTTTTTCGATTATATATTTTTAACCGACTTCACAAAAAAGGAGGAGGTTCTCAATTCGTTTGTATGTTTTTTTTTGTGTGTATGTTACGCGATTACTCCGTCAATTGTAAACGGATTCAAATGATTCTTTTTTTAATAGGTAGGGTATGTTTCCGAGATGGTCCCATTGTAATTTCATCGAGATCTGATAAGTATCTCCAGAGATATGGAGATAAATACCTCAAACATAGGAGAATGTACTGGTTTTAGAAGAAGAGTCCCAAGAAGATTATACACAATGGAGGTTGCTATTGCATATACTTGACTAAAAAATTTGACCTTAAATAATGTTTTTAAATCATTCTTCACGTTGATTTTGGTTTTTGACAAATATTCTTACGGTAACTGTGAGCGAGATAGAAACAAAGGAAGAATTAATTTGTCTTCACAGGAATGTTCTACCGGGCAAAGTCTTGTTAGGGTGCAACGTTTTTGAGCATACCTAATATTTTTTGACATGACATGACGTTTGGCGAAGATGGCGGCCATATGGCGGCGATTAATGTTAATAATCGCAAATAATACTTTTTAATATTAATTTTGGAATACAATTAGTCCGTGTTATATGCGTTTGTGTCAGATGCTTTTATTGCACAGGGCCATTTTTATTTTATTTGTTAATTCAACTTTTATTTAGGGGCTTTTAGCTAAGTATAGCTATGGAAGCCCCGTATTAGCTTACAAAGTAAATCATTGTTACGACGAACGCTCTTCAACCACCCTGTGTACACATAGATAGAACATTCTAGCCGCGTCTGACGATGGATCAGATAGAATGCTCTGAAATATGCCCACATCATCATCATCACAGGGCCATTTTGGACATTGTCCTTTGATACCTTGATGACATCATTATAACTAGTGGATATTTTCACTAGCGCTACATTTAAAGTAAATTTTTTGAGGTTCAGAACCCAAAGGGTACCAAATGAACACTTTCTGAGACTTTGCTGTCCGTTCGTCCGTCCGTCCGTCCGTCCATCCGTGTGTCTATATATGTGCGCACGTTACAGATCTGTATCTTCTTAATATATCCGTCAGTGTATAATGGCCCAGACACGAAATTTTATAGACGCATGTAATTTAATTAAAACTTGTTTTGCACTAAAAAGGGTAAAATAAATTAAATAAAATCAAATAAAAATAAAATCGACTTCGACCACAAACAGGCACTCAAAAGCGAAAAATAAATTACTTAATATAATTATTATAAGCGCTACCCACTTTTCTATTTGAAGTCGGTGCCAGCCAAGTCTAATAGTAGATAGATACTACCTACATGTATCTACTTACTTACTAACCTACATGTACCTACTTACTACTACTACCTACATAGTATCTATTTTTATTGATAAATAATTTTATTTGTATACTTTTGTACAAAAATTAGTCACGGCTGACTTAAGGTACGGCCACACCGCGGCGTCCTGCGATCTGCGGGCACGATCTCAGTACTTTTCAATTGTTTTCTGATCGCGTTTGGTGTGAACCAGTCGGTACAAATACTACTGCGCTATCTAATCGCCGCCTAGATCGCGCACGCAGGAGGCTGCGGTGTGTCCGTACCTTTAATGCTACTCAAAACTCAAAAACTCAAATTGTCACCTAATGTGAAGTGATTATCCCGACAGTATTAGCTTTTCTTTACTCATGTGGTATTAGCACATTAGTAAATTATATTTACTCATGTGGTATTAGGGTGGTATGTGGTATTATGTCTACGCAGTAAAATCAATCTCAAGGAACATAATTATAAATCAACTGGCTATACTCCAGTCGGACTAAACCAGATCCTCGGCTACTCTCATACAGCTCTTGCCAGCCACCTTGCGAAGATCATCACCCCACTTAATCTGAGGGTGTTTAATCCTACGCTACGTTTGCCATTCCGAGTTTTCCACTTAAGTACTCATTTACCCCAACAATAATTGGTTCTTCGGGTAATACGGCCAGTCCATTGCCACTTCAGTTTGCTAATCCGGTGAGCTATGTAGATGACTTGTCGCTGCTTTGGCCACAATTAAAAGTAATCCCGTTTCCTTGTTATTCTATTATATTATGACTCCGCCGCCGTAATCGGCCGTTCGGTAACTACACATGTTTGTGTAGTTGTTGTTGTTGACAAGTCGTGGTGACTATTTAAATTACCCATTTTACCCAGGCATACTAGATAACAAACCTTTTCAAAAATACCTACATGACCCGTTACAATTTCATAAAAGTTTAATTTTCAGTCAGTCAATCTAGTATATTTTCATTCGACCGCCCACGAAAAAGGAGGAGGTTCTCAATTCGACTGTATTTTTTTTATGTTTGTTATCTCAGTAGGTAGGTACTCCGTCATTTATTAACCGCATAAATTAACTGGGAAAGAAAATTCTTATCTTTTGTAATCGAGATCTGATGAGTATCTTCAGATGAGAATCTTCATGGAGATTTCATCATCATCAGCCTACCTCTGTCCACAGCTGGAGCTGGACCGACCTAAGCTTGATTTTCAGCTCTTTGTTTCCATTCGCCAGCCAGCCAGCTAGCCAGCTTGCCAGCCAGCATTATACTGCATATATCATCGCACCATCTAGCTGGAGGGCGCTCTACACTACGTTTACCGAGCCGTGGAAAACACATCTACCCCAACGGTTATCGGTTCTACGATAGATGTGACCAGCCCACTGCCACTTCAGCTTGCTAATCCTTTGAGCTGTGTGGATAACTTTGGTTCTCTGACGGATAACTTCATTTCAAATACGATCCTTCAGAGAGACTCCGAGTATTTATTAAGAGACCAATCATGGAGATTTAAACACTCAAACCTGGTACGAAAAAGGACTAGTGCGGCATTTGAATTTTTTTTTAATACGCTTTTATTAGCTTCAGACGTATGTATGTTTGTATGTTAGTATGTAACGGAATCTTTGAACATAATTTTTAACCCCCTTCAAAACGTCGGATTAACTCGAAATTTGGCATACTTATTAAGGACCGATGATAATTCAATATTTTAAACATTTTGACCCGTTATCCTTCCTAGGATTTAAAAAAAAATTCGACTAAGAAATGAAAAATAAATAATAGTTTAAAAAACTAAAAAAATACGCTTTTATAGAAAATAAATTTTAATAAATTTGAATTAAAAATAGTGTAAGAAAAAATGATTTTATTGTAAAAAAAGCGTGGGGTGCTTTTCAGGATATTATCAAAATAACCCTTCTAGTCATATCTGTTCATAAAATATTTGGAACTATTGATACCATGCACCCCACGCTTTTTTTACAATAAAATCATTTTTTCTTACACTATTTTTAATTCAAATTTACTTTCTATTTTTTAGTTGGATTTTCTATAAAAGCGTATTTTTTTAGTTTTTTTAAACTATTATTTATTTATCTTAAATAATATCTATGATTCTGTTTAAGACCTGGTAATATATACGTAAGTATACTAAGTTAGGTAGTCTAACATCCTAAGGGCCAGTTTCACCGATTCCTGATGATGCATCTGACACATGTCACCATACAAAAGCTGTCAGATTTCTTCATATTAGCGTTATCAGGAACTGGTGAAACTGGCCCTAAGTATACCTAAAGTTTATGATAGCAACAGCCTGTTCCCGGGCAATTTACAGAGGACCTAAACAAACTGTTGAACTGCCAGACACTTGGCCAAGTGGCACCAGTTTACCCATGTTTATTACTGTACAAATCGATACTTCGCCTTCATTACACATAAGTTAACCACCTTCACTAAAATAATTTTTATACAATAATAATTTTACTTTATTTCTATATGATCATGTTACGAAGCCCAAAGGAATACAACATTAAAAAGTTAGCAAAATGGAAATAAATATTTGAAATTAGAATGCAACCGAAAGAGGTTATATTAAGTACAAATTAAAACAAAAACAGACCTTGACCGTCCGCAGCGCTCCGTGCGCCGCATCCTCCGCCCAGACTTTAACGCCGTCCTTCTCGTACTCCAGGGTCCAGCCGTCTTCGGAAGCTAGCAGGTTCTTGAGGGTCTGGAAGTCGGAGTCGTCAGCGACGCGCGCCTCGCCGCGCGCCCATCCCGCGCCGCCCATCCGAGTGCGCACATCACAACGATACGAAGCGAACTGTCCGACCACTACTCCACTGCCAGCGGCCAGAACTTGCGAGGGAACGCGCGTCGATTCCGCAGGGCGCATGCGTCCAACCAACCGCCATTTTTCAAGGAACCGCGGGGAGGCTATTAATCATACGGGTGGCCTGAGGACAGCTTGCAAAGCGGCCGGCTGCGAGACACCAACTTAAATGGTATGTACACTTGGGATTGGGAACGTTCGATATTTTACAGGCACAAATGTTTCACAAAGAAACGCAAAGTCATGCCTGCCGTTGGAAAATTCTAGTAGGTCATTGTGGAAATCAATTTGTTTTCTCGTAAATACTTACACGTGCTGTGTTTATTGTGAGGTCTACCTTAAACTCGTCGGAAATTTGGCGCTTAGAGTAGCGAATATTGTGAACTACAAAAGTCAACAAAAAAATTACATAATATATAATATTAGCAATCACTTTATAGAACAATAGCTTTGGTTGCATGATATTACAATATTTCATCATCAATGTGTATTATTACACTTAGACTTTTGCTTATCTGTGCTTAAGTATTTGTAGATATCTTTTTATTATTTTTCTTTATGCTTATCTATACAATCGATGTTTCAGGAGTTCAATGCTTTCAGTTACGGTCTCGAATGGTGACTTATAGTAAAATAAATTAATGACTTTACACACAGAACTGAAGAATGAGGTAGGTAAGTAGTTCTACTATTCTGTGTACTTTATTAGACTAAATAGAATAGCAAAGGACCTTGAAATTTAAGTTTAGCTAAACTATGGAAATCGTCAAAAACTAGTAGTTAGTAATATAGGAAATTAAATTTTTAGCGCTACCGCTAAATTAAAGCAATACAGGGATATTGCCATAATCTTTATTATACGTAAATGACGTATAAATTATATATATTATATATTGCCATAGATGGAATCCCACTCGAAGTTGTCACGTAGTATGTTTACCTAGGGCAGACGTTCCAACTAGGCAAACACAACTTTGAGAAAGAAATCCAGAGAAGAATTCAGCTATTTTACTGGGCTGGGCAGCATTTGGGAAACTCTGACGAGTCTTCTCGTCGCCTATATCACAGTGACTTAAGACAAAAATATTTAATCAGTGCGTCCTACCTGTCATGACATACGGAGCCGAGACGTGGACACTCACGGTTCGCCTAGTCCACCAATTTAAAGTCGCTCAACGAGCAATGGAAAGAGCTATGCTCGGTGTTTCTCTGCGGGCTCGAATCCGGAACGAAGTAATTCCCCAGAGAACCATAGTGGTCGACATAGCTCAGCGGATTTGTAAACTGAAGTGGCAGTGGGCTGGTCATATCTGCCGTAGGACCGATAACCGTTGGGGCAGACTGGTTCTAGAGTGGAGACCGCGAATCGGCAAACGTAGCGTAGGACGCCCTGTGACCAGGTGAAGCGACGACATTCGCAAAGCGGTGGGCAGTGACTGGAAACAAAGAGCCGAAGATCGGGCTCAGTGGCGTGTCTTGGGGGAGGCCTACGTCCAGCAGTGGACTGATACCGCCTGATAATGATGATGATGAACCATGAAGCCAGAGATAATATTGAAAACAACAACTACAGAAGAGAAAAGACGGGCCCGTGCTTGTGTTAGGACGACGTGGTCATTTTTAACATAAAAAATAAAAAAAATCTGGTCAAATGTTGTTTTAATTAGACTTAGATTAGAATTAGAATTAGACTGCCTAAAAATTTAAATTTACTCCCTATGTTTGGTTTTTATGTTCTAATTTCAGTAATTTATTAGATATCCGCATAAATGATACCTCAAAAGAAAGATAAATCACCAAGCATGTTTTTAAAATGACTTGAACAAACAAATAACGTTAAATTATTTTTGTAAGAGGCGTCAAAAACATTTTTATTTTATTTTCTGAAAATTTTCGTGAACTTCAAGTGACAGTAAAAAAAAGTATTTGACGACACATATGCTTAGAACATGTTTTATTAGATTGCTTGTACATCAAATAAAATGTACTGTCATACTTCGTCTTAGACAACCATGGCTCAAATTCTTCTTAATGGTCATACAATCGTCGCCTTGCAGCTTTGCACCCTGTATTTATAGTTTTTTTTAATATTATATAGGCTTGCGTTTGACCACTATCTCACCTATTAGTACGTGATGATGCAGTCAAGGATGGTAGCACGCTAGGCCTAGAATGGGAACTGGCTCTCAAGGATAGCTGCCGGAACACATTAGATGTTTTGTTGATGTTTGGCGACAGATTTTCTAACTTGATGGTGGTAGCTGGCCAGGCGGACACCAGATAGTGTCCTACCACAATGGGGGATTGGAGGTTTCTTAACGATGTTTTTCCTTCACTGTGAACGGCGCAAATACATTTTTCGATAGAAAAATCCACTGGTGCACGGCGGGGATTGAACTCGGTACCTCTGGGATCAAAGCCGACCATTTTCCCACTACACCACTGGGCACTCGAGTGTTAGTAGTGTAAGTTAGTGTACATTATACCTACACTATTGTAGGAACATGAATGAAGGAATGACAAATATTTTTCCACAACGAATATTATTGCCAATGTCATTCCCATACATTTAGTTGCGTTTGGTGTGAACGGTAACAGAAATAAGATTGGTATTATGGAGGGCACAGGTAAGGAAAACACTCTCTATATAGGAAAAAGTCTTCATCAAAGTGAATTATTTAGGTGGCGCACTTTTTACTTGGTTGTTTTATGACAATGTCATCACTACGTCTGCTACCACTAAAGTCGTATCCACGTTCGTATCATACCCCCTGCCAACACTAGTGCCCTTCTGGTTGTTTATTTAACTACTAGCAGCCCGCCCCGGCTTCGCATGGGTAGAACATATATGCCTACAAAATTTGCATCAGTTTGTTGCATCGAATATAAAATATTAACATATTTAACAATCATCGTCATATTTCAACCAATTTACACAAAACCTTAACTAAACCTTAACGATCAATTTGAAAATCTTCTTCTTCAACGAAATTGTAAGAACATGGAAGCATTGACCTCATGCTGGGACATCTCCTGTACTCTACAGAATACTCAAATCCACACCAACTTACAGCTCAGATTTTAAATGTCGTGTTTAGTTAGAGTCATTGGAATGCTTTTATTGAAAAGATTATACATAGATCAGTCGGGGTGGTTTATATATAGATCATAACTATATTATACAATAGAATTTTATACAGTAAAAATATATTATTATACTATATTCACTTCAAATTGATTGTGATCGGTGGGGATCTACAGCATCGCTAAGCTTATAATAATATGTTCGTAGTCACTATGACCTAATCTGTGGTTTCACTGCAGATATTTTATTAATTTTGCGATGCGTGTATCTAAAATCCGTGATATCTTCTAGAGTTTTCATGTGAATTATATACTGTAAAGGACAATTTTAATCTATAATATGTGGCCGAGCTAATTAACGTAAAGGATAAATACTATATACTTGAAAATAGCCTTGGAAGTTATGTAATATTTTTTAACAAAAAATTTAAGATTAAAATCGTTACTGTGAGTCAACTTTTAGAGATAGACATATGCTGTTGCGGACTTTTTTGTAGGTCTTATTAGGTTGTACAACTCGTTTATAGAAAATATTCTTCCATCTATTTTCAATTGAGCAGCGTTCGTAAGAAACGTGTTTTTTCGACCGTTTTTTAGTCGACTTAGGTTGCAAATTAGGTCTCCACGAATGTACCTTTGATTTAAACGGGATAATATATAGCCTATTTTCATTCCGAAAGTCCATTCTATATATTAGTGAAAGAATTTTTTAAATCGGTCCAGTAGTTTTTGAGCCAAATCATTACAAACATACAAAAATACAAAAATACAAAAATACAAAAATACAAAAATACAAAAAACAAAAATACAAAAATACAAAAATACAAAAATACAAAAATACAAAAATACAAAAATACAAAAATACAAAAATACAAAAATACAAAAATACAAAAATACAAAAATACAAAAATACAAAAATACAAAAATACAAAAATACAAAAATACAAAAATACAAAAATACAAAAATACAAAAATACAAAAATACAAAAATACAAAAATACAAAAATACAAAAATACAAAAATACAAAAATACAAAAATACAAAAATACAAAAATACAAAAATACAAAAATACAAAAATACAAAAATACAAAAATACAAAAATACAAAAATACAAAAATACAAAAATACAAAAATACAAAAATACAAAAATACAAAAATACAAAAATACAAAAATACAAAAATACAAAAATACAAAAATACAAAAATACAAAAATACAAAAATACAAAAATACAAAAATACAAAAATACAAAAATACAAAAATACAAAAATACAAAAATACAAAAATACAAAAATACAAAAATACAAAAATACAAAAATACAAAAATACAAAAATACAAAAATACAAAAATACAAAAATACAAAAATACAAAAATACAAAAATACAAAAATACAAAAATACAAAAATACAAAAATACAAAAATACAAAAATACAAAAATACAAAAATACAAAAATACAAAAATACAAAAATACAAAAATACAAAAATACAAAAATACAAAAATACAAAAATACAAAAATACAAAAATACAAAAATACAAAAATACAAAAATACAAAAATACAAAAATACAAAAATACAAAAATACAAAAATACAAAAATACAAAAATACAAAAACACAAAAATACAAAAATACAAAAATACAAAAATACAAAAATACAAAAATACAAAAATACAAAAATACAAAAATACAAAAACACAAAAATACAAAAATACAAATGTTCTCTCTTTATAATATTAGTATAGATTATTTACAATAAGCCGGACACTTTTTCAGTTTGATCACTTCATAAGATTCTTCTTTTTCTTTACCCTTACGCACCATAATTCATTTTTATTTATATTTTCTATTTAATGGAGATAGTAATAATTCATATGTTTTATTCATATTTATTTATTCCAAATAACAATATACATTGTATGGGAAATCTAAACTACATTGAACACATATGAAATTACATTGAATAAAAATATAACAAGATTCTTCCTTTTCTTTACCCTTACGCACCATAATTCATTTTTATTTATCTTTTCTATTTAATGGAGATAGTAATAATTCATAGGTTTTATTCATATTTATTTATTCCAAATAACAATATACATTGTATGGGAAATCTAAACTACATTGACCTCATGAAATTATATTGAATAATAGTATAACAAATTAGAAAATTGTTTCATTCTTAGATTTTTTTATTTAAAACAGATAGATGAAGTAAGTAGAGTATAATTTAACAGGAGCTGATATCGGGCAGGGATCCAGGTTTCTGGCAGTGGTTCTTCCAGCCGTACCAAGCCGTGAACTTGTGACGACGATACACCTTCTGCGCGCACTTGGCTGCTTTGGTGATGTCGTCAGTTAGGAGGTCTATAAATAATACAATGTTCTTGTTAATGTTGAGTTAAGTATAAGAAAGACGCTGTCAGATGGTTAGCGATGTCGTGTGTCTATAAGAAATATCACAGGGGACGCGCTTCGCCGTTCATACCGAACAATATTTCAATGAACTTTTGATCAACTGAGTTGGATGTTTTACGCTCTTGACAATTGACATAGTAATTGTGTCGTTTGATATCTGATAGGCAAGCGTTTGACCACTATCTCGCTGGTGATAGCGATTATGTGGTCGATGGAAGAATGCAGAATACGCTAGGCCTAGAATAGTCTAACTCTAAAGGGGCTGTGTGCTGCCGGAACACCGTAAGGTTATCGGACAATTATTTGTGTAATTCACTGTCTCAGGTAATTGCGAAAGCGGCAACAACCCAATGGCGAAGGCGTCGTCCTGACGATCTACACTTTAACCACGTCTACCTCAACTGTTATCGGACAGATACCTAACAAGTGAACTCACCAGCGCAAGTGACATTGCAATCCTTGCCCGGAGTGTTAGTGTTACTGCACCAGTAGTTGTCGTTAATTTGGAACAGTCCGTAGTCCCGGGAGCCGTTCTTGTTTTTGTTGATCTTGTTTGTGGTGCGGCTGCTCTCGTGCTCCACTAGACACACCCCTGTAAGACGGATGGACACACTTAGAAGAGAATTAGAAGAGAAGAGACGAAAGAAAATAAAATTGGGAGATTAGAATTAGGGTAGATATGTGTATCAGGGCATAATATCAATTATTTTTCAGTAGATACAATAGCACAATATTAATGGATTTCAATAGAGAACAATCTCTAAGAACAATAGCATTAAACCGAATTTCTAGATTTTGTAATACCAGATTGCAGCGATGGATATATATCAAGATATGGATCACGATACAAGCATAGCCTTTTAGCCTTCGCCGAAGTATGCTTTTATTTCGCGGGTTGCAGACCGAAAGCTAGGCTAACTATTTTAGCTTGAAATCTGTGGTGACTGGTGGCCATCACTGATCGAGACTAATTTCAAATTAATATGTTACTGAGTCACTTGGCGAAGTTACTTTAAACAATACAAAATTAATTAATTGCCTTTTGTTTCTGAGGCAGTTAGTTACATACACATTGCACTTAATTTTCCTGTTTGCAATATTGCCTGATAAAATTGAAAACATAATAATAAAAATATACTGTAATTACGAATGATTTCAAACTAACATAATACTTTTTAGAGTTGCTAGTATGCATTTTTTGTTTATAATAACATCAACAATGTACAAAAGAAGATGAAGTTACTAAAAACAGTAAACAATCGTAATTAGAAGTACTTACAATCCCTCATCTTATCTTCAGGAAACCCCTGCATCCTCAGTTCTCTGACCAGACCACATCTGTCGAAGTGTTTCGCTTCACAGACGCAAAGCACTGCCAAAGCTGCGACGACCAAAAGCTTCATGATCTTGGATAAGTAGGTATTCTTCCGTTTGTCTTGAGTTGTTCACAGCTCCAACAGTCCGGAACGTATGTTATGATTTCTCGGGAACGGCCTTTATATATCGTTCGGTTTGGTAAGGAATGTGTCAGCTATCTACCAGTATGTGTGTAGTAAAAGGGGAATCCACGGTATCACATGTTTATATTGTTGTAAGTATACCATTCGGAAAGTCAGTGCGGTCAGATGAAGATTGAAAAATACATACGAGTAAAGTGGTTTCAAGATTTTGCTATCTTTAGAGTAATATTTAATATGATGGAGTAGGTAGTGCTCGCATTTTTACACATGTACCTATAAATCAGTGTAACGTATTTGTAATAGAATGTCAACTTATTTGAATAATTAATTAGGCTGTTAATTAATAGGAACTTCACCTTCTTTGCCGCCATATTATAAAAAAAAAGTAAGTTATTTAAGTTTGTTAATAGTTAAATGTTTTATGTAATTACTGATTTTTTTTTTCATTAAGTGAAACTCTATTTCTTTTGTATAAATATGTGTAATACCTATGTGCAACTATCTACTATACCTTAAACTATATATATATAAATGCAGATATTTTTTAAGGAGTAAAAACTTGTAAAAAAACCGCTTAAAATTCTGATCGTACCTAAATATTAAATTACATTCAGTTCTCGTTGCTGATACGCTAGATACACTATTCCTATATTTTATGCATACATACTTAAAATTACGCCTTTTTCCCGTTGCGGTAGGCAGAGACAACTTACTTCTATATATAATATCAATTATTTTCAACCGACTTCCAAAAAGGAGGTTCTCAATTCATCTGTATGTTTTTTTGTGTGTATGTTACGCGATTACTCCGTCAATTGTAAACCGATTCGAATGATTCATTTTGTAATCGGTAGGGTACGTTTCTGAGGTGGTCCCATTGCATGGTGTCATCGAGATCTGATAAGTATCTCCAGAGATATGACGATAAACGTCTCAAACTTGCTATTGAAAATTACTCGCGGGGTATTGAAGTCGGTTACCTCAGGAACTGAACTCCGTCAAATCTTAACCGATTTGAAGAATTATATTTTTGTTTAAGAGATTATGCCTCCCGCTTGATCCCATTCAAATTTTATCGAGATATGACAATTATCTCCGTAAATATGGAGATAAACAATATAAACATTTTTGATACCTTGACGACATGATTATGACTAGTGGATATTTTCACTGTCGCGGCATGTGAAGTCGGTTTTTTTCGTTTTGTAAGCGATCCTAATTAAACTACTCCATGAAATTAGCCAAAAAATCTAAAGACAGATTTATCGAATAACTTCAATAGTGCGAAGTGATATCTATCTATATTCAAGGTATTTCACAACATGTTTTTTATATCGATAAAAATTCATATTTTTTCAATTATTAGTATTACATACGGTCGTGACTCATGACTGATATCAAATAACTGTGAATATAAAAAAAAAACATTGATTGTCTGACTATGTAAGTTGTTACAGTGTCAATATTGTTTTGTAATTTTTTTATATATATAACTTTTTTTTTATTTATCAATTATATTTTATACCATTTTATTATTATTTATCGTTTCTCAAACTTCAACTTCGTTTCGTTGGCTCGCAATATACCATTTTTGGAGTTATTTTTGTTTTCGAAGTATAACTTCTTAAGTACGTACTGTATAATCCTAGCCTATCTCAGATTTTTCAGATTTATTACTATATAAGTGCCTCAATGCTCGTTTCTTGCCAAATTTCATGATTCTAGGTCACCGGGAAGTATTCTACTCTAAAGGTTATGATTTCCTTGTGAAATCGCTGAATGTGCGACACAAGCGGTCATTATTATATATGTTTCAACTTGATATCTCTACGCGTTCTCGAGAAAAGGGGTCTTGACAGACAAACAGACGGACAACAAAGTGATCCTATAAGGGTATAAGGTATAAGGGTTCCTTTTTTGCTTTGACGTACGGACCCTAAAAAACATAGGTAGGTATTACCTAACTACCTACTGATTTAAAAAAAAATAGGTAGGTATTACCTAACTACCTACTGATTTTAAAAAAATAGGTAGGCTTTTCCTAACTACCTACTGATTTAAAAAAAAATAGGTAGGTATTACCTACCTACTGATTTAAAAAAAAATAGGTAGGTATTACCTAACTACCTACTGATTTAAAAAAAAATAGGTAGGTATTACCTAACTACCTACTGATTTAAAAAAAAATAGGTAGGTATTACCTAACTACCAACTGATTTAAAAAAAATAGGTAGGTATTACCTAACTACCTACTGATTTAAAAAAAAATAGGTAGGTATTACCTAACTACCTACTGATTTAAAAAAAAATAGGTAGGTATTACCTAACTACCTACTGATTTAAAAAAAAATAGGTAGGTATTACCTAACTACCTACTGATTTTTGGGGTGACAAATAGATACCATACATAGTGCATGTTTTCTATGAAAGATTAATATAATAAATATAGATATTTTACAATCACAGTTACTGCCATTTGAATACATACTATCTCACCTGTTGGTAAGTGATGATGCGGTCGAAGATGGTAAGCACGCTAGGCCTAGAATGGGAACTGGCTCTCAAGGATAGCTGCCGGAACACATTAGATGTTTGGCGACAGAATTTCTAACTTGAGGGTGGTAGCTGGCCAGACGGACACTAGATAGTGTCCTACCACCATACGGGGGTTGTGATGTATTTCCTTCACCGGAGGACCACTATGAAAAGCGCACATAAATTTTTGATAGAGAAATCCATTGGTGTACGGCGGTTTGAACTCGGTACCTCTGGCATCAAAGCCGACCGTTCTCCCGATTACGCCACCGGGCCCTCAGAGATAGATAGATAGAAATAAATAGATAGATTGATATACCTTCATATGCAGTATGCAGATACCAACTTACTTACCATAGGTAACCTAATCAGTGGTTCAACTACATTACAAAATATTTACCTACAACATGCATTGCTATCCTACCTCAGTATTTGCGTGTTATTGCAAATATTGTCATTACAATTTTATTTATTATCTGAAGTTATTGAACACCTACATCACAGAATAAATAATAGTAGGATATACCTCGCCTTTGTGTAGTATTTTTCCTCTTTGTGGTAACATACCATACATCTCGGTACCTACTTAATTTAACTTGGTATTTAAACAAATGTGTTAAAATTATAGTTTTTTTTTTTTAATTAAGTATTTTATTTGTCAAAATTTTGGTAGGTATATGTTGGTGTTACACAATAATTTGAGATAGTTTACAAACAAACAAAAAAACGACTTTATATGCCACGCTAGTTATTAACCGACTTCACAAAAAAGGAGGAGGTTCTCAATTCGTCTGTATGTTTTTTTTTTGTGTGTATGTTACACGATTTCTCCGTCAATTGTGAACGGATCCAAATGATTCTTTTTTTAATAGGTAGGATACGTTTCCGAGGTGGTCCCATTTTAATTTTATCGAGATCTGATTAGTATCTCTAGAGATATGGAGCTAAATACCTCAAACATAGGAGAATGTACTGGTTTTAGTAGATGAGTCCCAAGAAGATTATACATAATGGAGGTTGCTATTGCATATATTTTTGAAGACTAAAAAATATGACCTTGAATAACGTTTACATCTTTTACATTTTTTTACATCTTTCTTCTCGTTGATTTTGGTTCTTGACAGATATTCTTACGGTAA
The DNA here is from genome assembly GCA_954871355.1 of Cabera pusaria. Taxonomy (NCBI): domain Eukaryota; kingdom Metazoa; phylum Arthropoda; class Insecta; order Lepidoptera; family Geometridae; genus Cabera; species Cabera pusaria. Next base: position 4,559,216 of record OX940893.1, read on the forward strand.
CTGTGAGCGAGATAGAAATAAAGGTGGGGATAATTAATATTTTTTATTTTTTTTATATCTTATAGGCTAGCGTTTGACCACTATCTCACCTGTTGCTAAGTGATGATGCGGTCGAAGATAGAGAAGTGGACTAGAATGGGAACTGGCTCTCAAGGATAGCTGCTTGAACACATTAGATGTTTGGCGACAGATTTTCTAACTTGAGGGTGGTAGCTGGCCAGGCGGATACTAGATATGTCATGCGGGGGTTGTTGGTTTCTTAACGATGTTTTCCTTCACCGGAGGGCAACTGTGAGAAGCGCACATATATTTTTCGATAGAAAAATTCATTGGTGCACGGCGGTTTGAACTCGGTACCACGGCATCAAAGCCGACAGTTCTCCCAATTACGCCACCGGGCCCTCAATAAATAATTATATATAAATATAAATAATTTGCCTACACAGGAATGTTCTACCGGGCAAAGTCTAGTTAGGGTGCAAACTTTTTTAAACATACCTATGATTTTTTGACATGACATGACGTTTGGCAAAGATGGCGGCCATTTCAGTCCCGCGACACTGCATACATTATTAAATAACTCAGAATTATGAACGTACTTTGTACCAACCAACACTGCAAAAAAATAATTTATAAGCATAATACCACAGATTATATAATAGTTACTGCGTAAATAATATTTCCGTTGTTAGGTTGGCTACACAGTGCTTTCATAATTCGGGTTTCAACAATATAGGGAAGTGCCTCTTATAACGTAGTTGAGTGATTCAGTACTCTGTTGGCCATATGGCGGCAATTAATGTTAATAATCGCCAATAATACTTTTTAATATTCATTTTGGAATACAACTAGTCCGTGTTATAAAAGTATTTGGAATTATTGTAATAAAATAGACAATTAATTATCGTGTGTGTCAGATGCTTTAATTGCACAGGGCCATTTTGAACATTGTCCTTTGATACCTTGATGACATAATTATTACTAGTTAACATTTTCACTTTAGCGCGGCATTTAAAGTCAATTTTTTTAGGGTTCCGAACCCAAAGGGTACCAAATGAACACTTTCTGAGACTTTGTTGTCCTTTCGTCCGTCCGTCCGTCCGTCCGTGTGTCTATACATATGTGCGCACTTTACAGATCTGTATCTTCTTAACCGTTATAGGTACATACTTGAAATTTTCAAAAAGTATATATCCGTCAGTGTATAACGGCCCAGACACGAAATTTAATAGATGCATGTAATTTAATTAAAACTTGTTTTGCACTAAAAAGGGTAAAATAAGTTATTTTTCAAAAAAAATAAAACCGACTTCATAACCACAAATAGGCACTCAAAAGCGAAAAATAAATTACTTAAAATTATTATAAGCGCTACCCACTTATCTATTTGAAGTCGGTGCCAGCCAAGTCTATTGGATAGTAGATAGATACTATGCATGTAGTAGTAGTAAGTAGGTACATGTAGGTTAGTAAGTAGGTAGATACATGTAGGGATTTATTTATCTACTACCTATTAGACTTGGCTGGCACCGACTTCAAATAGATAAGTGGGTAGCGCTTATAATAATTTTAAGTAATTTATTTTTCGCTTTTGAGTGCCTGTTTGTGGTTATGAAGTCGGTTTTATTTTTTTTGAAAAATAACTTATTTTCAGTACCAAATTTGAGGTGTTTATCTCCATATCTCTGGAGATCTCTCATATCATCTGGAGATACTCATCAGAAATCTCGATGAAATTACAATGGGACCTAACGGTTGAAAGGATGACCTAGACTTCTAATCCGGAGGTCGCCAGTTCGAATCCTAACCGTGCACCCTTTAGGCGGCCAACAAAACAAACTCTGACAACAGGCTTACCACTCAGCCTATACGCAACGCACGCATTAATATTTGCATTACCATTATTTATTCTACACCTTATATTCATTGTAATAAAGTTTAAGAAAATCGTATAGAGACGGGGAAGTCCTGGGCTAAATTGTAGGCTAAATGCAGTTTTCCTTAATGGCGATATAGAGTATGGCACAGACAAGTATCTTGTAATATACTCGTCTGTGGGTATGGATACGTTTGTTACAGTGCCACAAGTATAACTTGGCGGTGGTGGTTTTTGGAACTAATTCCGAGAGATTAATTAATTATATTATTAATTGAGAGATTACCGCGACATTATTGTTGATAAATCTGCTACATTAAAATAGTTCAATAATGCCAAAAGTAATTAAAAGTGGTTTAAGAGAAACTGTTATCAAAGTACAAAGTAAAAGCACAGTGGCGCACAGCCGCGCCAAGTTATACTTGCCGGACTGTACACAGAAATCTGTGGATTGTTCATACATTGTCACTTGTTTTTTAACTTTCAAGATAGGCCGTAATGTGCGCGTAAGGTTCTCTTTATGATAAAGGGCTAGGATGATGGATTACAATGGATGGCGTCAAAACTTTGGCTGCATGTCCATTTTCTGTTTGTGTTAGTGTCTAGAACTGCTAGAGTGTGCGTGAGTAGGGAAGTGATCACTAGTGTAGAACGTATCGATAAAAAGGTGAAAAATGTAGAAAACTAAAACTTATGTAAAAAGAAAACAATTTATGTGATAAAATACGTAGTTACTTTACTGAACTTATGGAAATTAGTTATTGTTAAAAAATGCTACAGTACTTAACTGTAATTAGGCAACCTTAAATCTGGCGGTATAGATTTCTTAGCTTTTCTATAACACAAATCTTAAATGTTTTTGCGTTTTCAATACGTCAATTAACAAAAAAATAAATATTACAATTTTGAGCTACAAAGCATCTATGCTTCTATACTAATATTATAAAGAGATAACATGTAAGTTTGTATTGAGTTAGCTCAAAAACTACAGGACGATAATTTTTTTCTCTCATATATAAATATATTAATGGTCTTTTAGAATGAACATAGGCTATATATTATCCTGTTTAAAAGATAGGTATATTCGTGAAGACCTATTTTGCAACTTAAGTCGCCAATAAAACGGTCGAGAAAACACGTTTTTACGAAAGATGATTAATCTGAAATAGATGTAAGAAAGTATGTATCGAAGAGTAGTACAACTTAATAAGACCTACAAAAAAGTCCGCGATAACATATGTCTATCGCACAGACTCACAGTAACTATTTTAATCTTTATTTTTTAATAAAAAATGTTACAGAACTTTCAAGGCTATTTTCTTCTATACAGTATCAATCCTTATTTGAATAATTACGCTAATTATCTTGGCCCAATATCATAGATTAAAATTGTCCTTTACAGTATATAATTTATATGAAAATACTAGAAGTGCCCTGCGGCTTCGGTCGCGTTAAAGACTTCATTTATTTACTTAAAACTTTTATTTTGTGAAATCTTTCTATCATAAAAGACATCAAAGAAGTAAAAGCCAAATCGGTTCACCCGTTTTCAAGTTATTGCGTGACTAAGGGAAATAGGGATTCATATTTATAAAACCCAAAAAACCATATTGACTGTCAGACTTTTTTTACCAACCCCTTGCAAAAATCTTGCAACACGTATTTACTTATTTATTTATAGAAGTACTTACGTAAATCTGTAAGTTTTTATATATTTTTTTTTTCATTATAAATGATAAGTAATATCCGTGGGGAATTTTTACAAAATGCTTTCTCAGCGGAAACCTACGTCATAACAACTATCTGCATTTTAAATTTCAGCGCAATCCGAAACAATATTGATTTTCAGACTTTGTTACCCCACTTCACCCTCTTAGGGTGGCATTTTGAAAAAGCCTGAAACTCGTATTTACTTATTTATTTACAGAAGTACGGTTTGCGTGAAGGTCGAATAAAATGACTATCCAAACTTTGAACCCCCGTTTCATCCCCTTAACGAGTGAATTTTGAAAAATCTTTTCTTAACGGATACTTATGTTAAAACAACTGGATGCCAAATTTAAGCGCAACCCGAAACAATATTGGTTTTCAGACTTTGTTACCTCATTTCACTCTTTTAGGGGTGGAATTTTGAAAAAGCCTGAAACAAGTATTTACATATTTTTTTACTGAAGCACTTGTATGAAGTTTCGAATAGAAAAGACTATCTAATCTTGTTTATCCGTACAAACTTTGAACCTCCATTTCACCCCCTAACGGGGTGGATTTTGAAAAATCCTTTCTTAGTACACCCTTGCGTACTAAGACAAATATACTTTTTAAATTTCAAGTCTCTACGACCAGCGGTTTAGGCTGTGCGTTGTCTGTCAGGCAGTCAGTATGTCAGGACAAAGATTCTTATAGTATTAGATAAATTATCATATAAAATTACGCGCATCGCAAATAATAAAAAAAATGCAGTGAAACCACAAATTAGGCCATACTTACTTTGTAAACATTAATTAGATTTTTAACTGTAAAAGGTAACAGGACAAGCATGACTCTCACTTGATGGTAAGCGATGACGTCTACCTATTACAGATACAGCGATACAGGAAAATTCTGGCAGTCCAGAATTTTGCATGTCACTCCACTGCGCCTGTTACCTTGAAACATAAAGATATTAGTTAGTTTCACATGCCCCGTAATTTCACTGGACACCTTGCCATTTCAACCGAAAAACATTCCTATGAAAATTAATTGGCAAAGTGGTCGGCCCAGGCGGACTAGCAGAAGTCCTACCACTACAGAAAAATTAGCTCATTTTTTTGTAAATGCTAACGATATAAAGTAATTTGATGTCAATATAGTATGATCTATTGTATCATCATCATCATCAGCCAGTGTCAGTCCACTGCTGGACTGTAGGCCTCTCTCAAGATGCGCCACTGAGCCCGATTTTCAGATCTTTTTTTCCAATCACTGCCCACCGCATTGCGTATGCCGTCGCTCTCCACTCTCCAAAACTCAAAATTTGAAATCACCCCGACTGATCTATGTACAATCTATAATGAAAATAAAAATATTCCAATGAGTCTGAACACGACATCTCACCTGTAAGTTGGCAAGGAGTTGAGTATTCAGCAGATTCCAGAAGATGTCCCAGCATCATGTCAATGCTTCGGTGTCTTTTGTCGTTAAAGAAAAGGATACCGAATTTCGAATTAATCACTATGAAAGTTGATTTCATAGCGCCATCAACTAGAAAAATGCTCATAGTTTTACAACAGCTAAACAGATTTTCATGAATCAGAGCTAATAACACTTTCGATTAAAACACTTTCAAAACCGTTTCATCATCCTTCATTGCTCGCAGAGGAAGATTATAGGAAGACTTACAGGAAGATTTTCTATCTTGACTCTACTAGCTTCTATTCTTATTGTTATATACCGGCTGTAATTCACGTACCATTAGTCGAATTTTCTCGACCTGGGTTTCGAGCGAGTCAGTCGCTCTTCCCCAGGAGTGAGGTCACGCGGTGAGATCGCGATGTTCACCAGTAAATTCGACTAAAGGTACGTGAATTACAGCCGGTATATAACAATAATAATGTTACAAATTCACGATAATTTTAAAATCAAAATAGCTTCTATTCTTTTCCGTTTCCTCGGTGTCAGCTCCAGCTTGATTGATAATCTAGTAGGTACAAAATTGATTTATCAAAATGTTTAGAACAAAGTCTGAAGTGTTTCGTTGGATCCTAATTTTCACGCCTTACTGCCTTTATCCACTTGATTGGATTTTCGGACATTTTGGAAACCTACAACAAAATGATATAATATATTAATGTGGTAAACTGTCACACATTCTTCATAAAAATATTTATAATAGATTTATCATAAGTAATCATAGATTGAATACGAGTAAGTATAAGTGCTGATAATATAATTAGGTACCTAGTTACTACTAATTTTGCGCGACATTACTTTGATCACTTTTTATAATATTTTAAGATCGTTCACAAAACGAAAAAACCAACTTCAAATGCCACGCTATCCATTTTCAGTATAAAGTTAAAGTTGGAGGTGTTTATGTCCATATCTGTGGAGATACTTATCAGATTTCAAAAAATGTACAATGGGACCAAACGGGCAGAATAAACTCTCGAAAAAAAATTTCCAATCCGGTTAAGAACTTACGGAGTTATGAGATAACAAACATAAAAAAGGCGAACTGAGAACCTCATCTTTTTATTGTGAAGTCGGTTAAAAATATTAAAATTTCGTTCTAAGCAAGGCCATAAGCTAACCGTTCCATCCTTAAAAAAAATCTTCATATTATAAATCAACTAGCTGGGTCCCGCGGCTTTGTCCGCGTTTAATGACAGCGGCAACATGCGCGTGGGCTGTGCGCGGTAGAAAACACTGCTTAATTTGCACCTTCCCTATTTGTATCAGATATTGTTCCCTATTTCATTAGCTTCAATTTTGATTTCGCGGAACTTTATTTTATTCTAAAATAAAAGTAGCCAAGTTACTTGGTAGTTAATATTTTAACATCAGCATTCTGCTAGTGAAAGTCCCGTTAAATTGGTCCAGTCATTTCAGAGATAAACCGGAACAAACAGACAGACAGACAAACATTTAAAATTTTGTTTTTTATGTAATTACCGTATATTCTTTCATATGCATTTAGTGACAAGCTGTTAATTAGGAATTACAAACAGACACTTCAATTTTGTTATATGTATAGATTTAGTGTAAAATGTATATAAACGATTTATATATTTGAAGTTTTAAGTGTAATATTTTAAAAGGAATTTATATATTCCTTTTTATAAGGGTATCGACTATATTTATCGACAAAGTTTTGGAGGGTTCTCGTACATCACTAGCCGGGCGGCGTAAAATAATGTTTGTTATTTACATAAATTAAAGCTTTCAAATGATAACCATTTACCACCTCGGTAGTTATATGACGAAAAAGATGTATATAATGTAAGCAAAATAAATATTTTGATTCAAAAAGTGGTTATATATGAGAATAAATGCCCACAAAGACTTACGTGTGAAATGATAATTCTGGATCTTTTAAGCCTCCTTTAGTTGTTCTTGATGGATAAAACACAGCACAACACGACATTATTTAACCATGTAATAGGGTTTCAGTCTTTAAAGCTGTTTCTATTTAATTTTTAATTTATAAGTATGATGCGTCGCTATATTATGGCCTGCTAGCCGGTCAAAAATGGACACGATCAACCATGCGCGAGGTTGTCAATTTGATATTAGCTTTCTCGTTTACTCTTATCTCGCGATCCCTGTAATAGAAAGGGTAGGACAATGTGTTGATAGAATGAAAGTCGATGTGACAACGTCACATGGCTGACATGGCTCCATCCATTGTAATCCATCATCCTAGATAAAGGGTAACTGGACAAGCAAGACGTACGTACGCCTGATGGTAAGCAGCGACAATGGCGTAACATGAGGGGGCCGGTGGGGCATGGCCCCGGGCGGCACATGTAAAGATTTATGTTGATATGGTATAATTTATTTTTTAAATCTCAAACTATAATTCGCACTTCGCGCTGACACAAGCCGGAACACGCAGGCGGTTTGGGCGGCGGCAACATTTTCAGTGTTCAGATTCAGTTGTTTTCTTACCTTATTCAGACGCAAAATAACTTTTTTGCGTGACTTTCGTTTCAGCTTAATTATGAAAAATTTCGCGCACGCTTCACTCGCATACTAATATTTACGCTATGCAGTAATGCATAGCGTAAAAATGTTTTACTTTTTGATGCTTTACGTGAAAATTTCGTGCTTACTACGCTCGCAAACTGAATTCACCTTACCTTATCATCTATTGCTGACTTAAGTTGATTTACGAGAAATCGTTGCCATATATTATACATATGTATTACATAGCATTATTTTTTATTTATTGCTTGTAACTGTAACAAATTGAATATACATGGCCAAGAACATTTTTACAGGCCCATTACCACCAAACGGGTTGAACAGTTTGTGGATATCATTGACAAGCAATTAATGAACCTAAGATTTTCTGAGGATCCTGATGACCTATGCAGTGCTTTATTTCAAATGTTAGATGCAGAGTTCAATGATATTTTTAAAATTAAAATGGTTAGAAAGGGTGCGAAGGTTCGTTTCGATGACTGGGCAACTCCTGGTATTTATAAAAGTAGAAACAATTTGTATAACTTGTACTCACAAAAAACCATTAATTTACATAATACTAAATTCATAAATCACTTAAAATTGTATTCAAAAACTTTTAAAGTTGTTTGTCAGACAGCAAAATCACTGCATCTAAGTAGAAAAATTAAGCATGCCGATGACAAAATAAAATCAACATGGAAAGTCATTAATACAGAAACTGGAAAAATTAAGCAGAGGGACGGTAAAATTATGTTAAAAGTTAATAATAAATTAATCATAGATAATAATGATGTCGCTAACACATTTGTTGAGTACTTCTCACAAGTACCTATTATTACTACTCAGCCTTTAAACTCTTCCCCTAAGGATGCTTTTGTTTTACTATCGAAGTGTGTGAATGTATGTGACTCTATGTTTGAGTTCAGACACATAACTTCAATATCAATTATCAAAACTTTTAAAATGCTCAATCAAAAGAAAACCGAGGATCTGTGGGGTATGTCAACCAAAGTACTTAGTTATATTATTAATGCAATTAGCCCTCACTTAGCGTTTATTTTTAACAGATGCGTCGATGAAGGTGTCTTTCCTGATGTAATGAAAAAAAGTAAATTAATTCCCCTATACAAATCAGTGAACAAAAATGACCCTTCAAACTATAGACCAATCTCTATATTACCGGCGCTCAGTAAAGTTTTTGAAAAAGTTATATTAGACCAGCTTTTGGCACATTTTAATATTAATCATCTTTTAAATCACAAACAATACGGTTTCACTAAGGGGCGTTCTACTACTGATGCTGGAGTAGATCTTCTTAAACATATATTTGATGCCTGGGAGAAAGCACAAGATGCTATCGGCGTTTTCTGTGACTTATCTAAAGCGTTTGATTGCGTCTGTCACAAAACGCTAATTTGCAAATTAAAACACTACGGCGTTAACGGAAAAGCACTTGATCTGGTCTCATCCTACCTCAGTAATAGAATACAGATGGTTGAGGTCAATGGCGTCAGGTCATCTGCATCCCTCATAAAAATGGGAGTTCCGCAGGGATCGATCTTAGGACCATTTTTATTTCTAGTTTATATTAATGACTTGCCGTCTTTCGTGCAAAACTTATGTGACATTGTTTTGTTCGCGGATGATACATCCTTAATATTCAAAATAGATAGGATTGCGCCTGGATTTGACGATGTTAACAAATCAATCGCACAGGTTTTGAATTGGTTTACAACCAATAACTTATTACTGAACGCCAAAAAAACTAAATGTATTAAATTCTCGCTGCCAAATGTAAGAAAGGGTGTCATTAATAGCAGGATATTAATAAACGATGTACCGATAGAATTTGTTGAATCCGCTACATTCTTGGGAATCACCCTGGATTCAAAACTACAATGGGGTTCTCAAATATCGGCTCTGGCAGGTAGATTGAGCTCCGTTGCATACGCAGTACGTAAAATCAGAAACTTGACTGACGAATCCACTGCTAGATTGGTTTACTTTAGCTACTTCCATAGTATAATGTCCTATGGCATTTTATTGTGGGGGAAAGCCGCCGAAATCCAATCTCTATTTGTTTTACAAAAAAGAGCTATTCGATCTATATATACCATGAAGTCGCGAGACTCACTTCGTGAAAAATTTAAGGAGATTAAAATTCTCACAGTGGCATGTCAATATATATATGAAAATATTATGTATGTACGCAAAAATTTGAATGAGTATGATAAGAGGTCCGATGTACATAATTTCAATACAAGACACAAAAATAGATTAATTCTACCTCAATTCAGGTTGTGGAAAGTTAGTGGTTCTTTTCTGGGGAACTGTATACGATTTTATAATAAACTTCCTAAAGATATTGATCAACTGTCTATAAGCAGATTTAAAACCTTTGTAAAATCCAATTTAATGAAGAAATCGTACTATACAATAAATGACTATATGAATGACAAAAATGCTTGGCCTGAATGCCCCAAGCTCCAAGATATAATATAAATTGTATGATAATAGAATTACTTATTGTACATTAAACATTTATTTAATATGAATTAAAAAAAATGAATTAAAATAAGTGACAAGCCCCATAGAGTTTCTTGGTGTTTCTTCTCTGATGGGAGTACTTCCGAAACACCAGTAGATTCAACAGTCAATCAGTTTTCATCTTTTGTTTGCAGATCTAGGGTTGCCTGTTACGACGGTATTATGCGGCTGATAGTCGGACAATCAGTTCCATTCGGAACATGATTTGTACTGCAATTAGTCTGCGTTTTATTTATCTATTATGTTTCATTATTTCACAATTTTTTGGATAAAAATTGTCTGAAGTACTGAAACATGCACTGGGTTGCGGGTGCACGTAATGGTACGGTTGGCAACCCTACATTAATAAGGGGAATTAAACATGTGTTTTAAGTGTGACGTTCGACGTCTAGATGAAAGCTGAATGGCTCAATACCTTTGTTTTTTTTTGTAAATTCAAAGCGTTATGTTTCTGTTATATCTATATTTTTTGTTGAATATGATCTATTTAATGTTATTTGACGTGTGTAAGTGCTAATTTTTAATTTGCCCATATACTGAATAAATGCTTTGACTTTGACTTTGACTTTGACTATAGTTGAAAAGTTTATGTAAGCTTTTAAATTTTTATACCTAAACTAGAAGAGTCCCGTGGCTTCGCTCACGTTAAGAACTTCTTTCATTTCTGTAAATTGTTAAACACAATCCATAATTTCATCGTACCGACGGGACTTGAACCCGCAACCTCCGGAATGACATGTTCCGGTGCTTTGCCAATTAAGCCACGGTGCGAAGTATCGTTACGACGAAATTAGTGGATTGCATTTGTTAACCCAATTATGCATTGGTGGCGCCATCTATGACTACTTATTACGTAAGTTAATCATTCGGAAGAAATCATTACAGTTTTCTAATCCGGCGAGAGATGTTGCACTGCGTAAATCAAATATTATGTTTCTTTGAAGTGTTTCACACTCTATATTTTTGTAAATTGTTAAACACAATCCGAAATTTCATCGTAGCGACGGGACTTGAACCTTATTTTGAAATTTATTTTTATAAAACTCGAAAATCCTTGTTGATTTTCAGATTTTGTTACCCCATTTCACCCTCTTAGGGGTACAATTTCGAAAAAGCTTGAAACACGTATTTACTTGTTTATTTACTTGTGTGAACTCTTGTTTAGAAGTGAAGTTTAGAATAAAAAAGGACATTTTTTAATTTTTTTTAATACTTATTCTGCTATTCTGGACGCCGGGTCACCTAGTAAGATAAATATTGACAAATATTGACAATAATATTTATACAATACTAACGTCACTCAACTCACTGTTTTGCCTTCCCGGAACCTCTCTACTAACACTTAAACTTTATGGTATGGTATTAAAGTTCAAATTTACTTTTAAGTATTATTACAAATCGATTGTATGGGAGTGTAGAAAAGTGTTGTTTTTCAGTGACCTTTGAAGGCAATTTTTTAAATTTTTCTCTCCGTAGGAACCATCCTTGTACTTCAAGGAATATTCTAAAAAAAGAATTAGCAAAATCGGTTCAGCTGCTCTAGAGATTTGCGCTTAGCAACACATTCAGCTATTCATTTTTATTACAAGTTCTCTCTCTACTTCATGGCGAATTTATTTGTCCGTCACAAATCTTGCAAATTAAATTTGATCCACTTCCTGATTACCGATTGAGCTGAAATTTGGCATACATGCATAAATCGCGTGACAATGCAATATTATGATGACATGGTGCTGATCTGATGAGGAAGCTGAAAGGTGGTCAAAGGAATTACTAAACTACACATGTCTGGTGTCATACATCACTGTCTGGTGAAGTCTGTGTCGTCATATTCCCCGCCTGATGCCAGCCCAAGAGGCTGTCGTCGGATATGGCGATACAAGTCTGCAGATTGGGATGAGATGCGTTCTTTCTTCGCGTCTTATCCTTGGAAGCAGGTATGCTTCTCTTCTGGCGATTCTTCAGCTTGCGCGGATGCTGTGACGGAAGTTTTGCAACAAGGAATGGAATATTTTATTCCATTTTCTGACGCTCCTTCTGCCAGCAAAGCTCGTCCCTGGTATAGAGCCGAATGTGGAAACGCAGAAGCGTTAAAGCAAAAGGCATATCTTGCTTGGGTTGATGCTCGAAACCGTAAAGCTAAGGATGTGAGCGAAAAGAAGAGAGCCTTTAACCGTGCTTCCAAATCGTACAAAAAGGCACTGAAGAAGACACGCTTTGACCACATTCACCGAATAGGAGCCAAGCTAGCTTCGCACCCTACAGGTAGCAAAGCGCTCTGGTCTCTGGCGAAATCCGTTGAAGCCAATTTTTGCCGTTCTTCATTGCCACCACTGCTGAAACCAGACGGGTCACTAGCTCATACTGCTGAAGAGAAAGCAAACTTGTTTGCTACTTTTTTCGCGGAGTCTTCACGTTTAGATACTACGGGAGAAGTACCTCCGAATCTACCTGAGTGCGAGCTGGCTATGCCGGAAATCCGCATTCGTCAGGTTGAGGTCCGTAAAACGCTCCGAAATCTAGACGTGAACAAAGCTAGTGGCCCCCGATGGTATACCAGCAATAGTCCTTAAAACGTGCGCTCCTGAACTTACACCAGTACTAACACGCCTATTCCGCCTCTCCTATGAGACGGGTCAAGTGCCAAGTGCATGGAAGCTTGCAAACGTGCAGCCAGTGCCCAAAAAAGGCAGTCGTGCTGATCCTGCAAACTACAGGCCCATATCAGTCATGTCCATACTTTGTAAGAGTATGGAACGTGTTCTTAACAACCGGCTCTTGGCATACCTAGAAACGAACGATCTCTTCAGTGACCAGCAATACGGGTTCCGCCGAAAGCGGTCCACTGGAGACCTTCTAGCGTATGCCACACACATCTGTAGCGAGGCAATCGAGAGACACGGTGAGGCGCTAGCCGTCTCTCTGGATATCTCGAAGGCCTTTGACAGGGTGTGGCATGATAGCCTTATAAGTAAGCTTCCGGCTTATGGCTTACCTAGTGGCTTTCGTGGCTGGATATCTGACTTTTTGAGGGAAAGGTCATTACGAGTAGTCGTGGACGGCTGCTCGTCTGATCGATTAGCTACTAACGCTGGGGTACCTCAAGGGTCTGTTCTCTCTGCGACACTTTTTCTGCTGCACATTAACGATCTGCTTAAACCCGGCACCTTTGGGTATGCAGACGACAGCACCGTCGTAGAGAGATATATATCTGATTCACGAGCTGGTAGTGCTAAGATCCAGTCTTTAAGAGAAGCTATGATTGATCGCATGAATTTGACACTACAGGCAGTCTCCGATTGGGGCGATGCTAACTTGGTCAAATTCAATGCATCTAAGACCCAGGCGTGTTTGTTCACCGCTAAACGGAGCCCCTTTGCCCTGTCTCCAACATTCCGAAATGTACCGTTGCCTGTCTCAAACCACCTAGAGCTGCTAGGAGTTATATTAACTTCCAACCTCAACTTCGGCTCCTACATAGTCCAAAGCTAAACTAGCCGGTAAAAAGCTTGGCGTTCTCAGAAAGGTAAGGCGGTATTTCACGCAGGGACAGCTTCGAAGTCTGTACCAAGCACAAGTCCGATCTTGCATGGAATACTGCTGCCACCTCTGGAACGGCTCGGCTAAATATCAGCTGGAGGCTCTGGATTCTATCGATAAACGAGCAAGAATGCTAATTGGCGAAACTGAATCTACAAAAAACAAGCTTCAGAGCCTCGAGCATCGGCGTAGAGTTGCTAGTTTATCTGTGTTCTACAGGATACATTTCGGTGAGTGTGCGATGGAATTACACAATTTGATTCCTTCTTCCCCCTTTTACTATCGGACAACAAGGCAAACTAAACAACGGCATCCTTATATGGTGGATATCCCAGCAATCCGCACTAAACGATTCGGTTCTACCTTTTTAATTCGAACCGCTAAGGAATGGAACACGTTGCCGGCTGACTTGTTTCCGAGTAGCTATAACTTAGGTCTCTTCAAGTCAAGCATGCTACACCCTCGATCACATCGTCACTTTCCACCAGGTGAGATGGTGGTCAAATGCTTGCCTATCTGCAATTAAAAAAAAAAAAAAAACATGTTATACCTGTCGTGTTTGGGCTCGTTGGATTTGTCTTGACTTACTCTGGTACTGGGTTATGTTAAAGCTTGTGTTTAAAAAGGTTTTTTTTAAATACTACTTGTTATATTATAGAGATAGCACTTTAGAAAATTGTTACATTCTTAGAACATTTTACATTTAAAAACAGATCGATGAAGAGGAGTAGAGTATAGTTTAACAGGAGCTGATATCAGGCAGGGATCCTGATGTCTGGCAGTGGTTCTTCCAGCCGGACCAAGGCGTGAACTGGTAACGACGATACGCCTTCTGCGCGCACTTGGCTGCTTTGGTGATGTCGTCAATTAGGAGGTCTATAAATAATACAATGTTCTTGTTAATGTTCAGTTAACGATGAGAAAGACTCAGTCAGATGGTAAGCGATGTCGTGTGCCTATAAGAAACCGATCGCCGTTCAAATCGAACAATATTTCAATGAACATTTGACCAACTGAGTTAGATGTTTTACGCTCTTGACAGTTCTGACAGTTGACATAGTAATTGTGTCGTGGTACTGGTATCTATAGATGATGTCAATGATATTATGTTTCTTTTAAGTGTTTCACACTTTATATTTTTGTAAATTGTTAAACACAATCCAAAATTTCATCGTACCGACGGGACTCGATGTCAATGATGTCCTATTTTTGATATCATAAGGGCTATTCTGTAAGCTATCTCGGAAGCGGAATCCGCGGTGAGATTTGAATTTCGTATTACGAAATTCAACCGTATTACGATTGTGTTACGATTGAATTTCTTCGTATGAAATTCGAATCTCACCGCGGATTCCGCTTTCGAGATAGCTTACTGATAGGCTAGCGTTTGACCACGATCTCGCTGGTGTTAGCCAGTGGCGTAGCGTGAGGGGTGCCGGGAGGGCTATGACCCCGGGCGGCATACGAAAAGAGGCGGCAGCAGGCCGCTTTTCGCGTGACTTTCGTTTGAGCTTAATTATGAAAAATTTCGCGCTTGCTTCGCTCGCATACGAATATTTTCAGTAATTTTACTGTATAGCGTAAAAAAAATTATTTGGTGCATTGCGTGAAAATTTCGTGCTCGCTGCGCTCGCGTACTGACATCACCATACCTTATCATCTGTTGCTGATTTTAAATTTATTTACGAGATATTTTTGCTATACATTATACATATGTTTACATAGCATGAATTTTGATATATTGCTTGTAACTACAAATTAAATTTAGTTCAAAAGTTTATTTAGATTTTAATTTTTTATACCTAAAAAAGGGGGCGGCAAAATTTGCCTCAGCCCCGGGCGGCACAAACGCACGCTACGCCACTGGTGGTAGGGATGATGTGGTCGATTGAAGAATGGATGGATGGTGAACACGCTAGACCTAGAATAGGCTGACTCTTCAAGGGCTGTGTGCTGCCGGAACACCGGTAAGGTTATCGGACAATTTTATTTGTGTAATTTACAGGTAATTGTTCCTATTCTGGGTGAAATTGAGTCCGTTACACATAAATATGTTTGTAAGGGCAGTTGACTCTGTTTTTAGGGTTCCGTACCTCAAATTCCTCAAAAGGAAAAAAAGGAACCATTATAGGATCACTTTTTTATCCGTCTGTCTGTCTGTCTGTCCGTCTGTCAAAACCCTTTTTCTCAGGAACGCGTAGAAGTATCAAGTGGAAACTTACATCAAATACGTCTACGGTATCTTTCGACTGTGAAAAAATCAAACTTGTAAGTCAACGCGGTCAAAAGATATGACCGTTTATGTCGCATATTTGCAAATATTTAGCGATTTCACAGTGGAATCAAAACCTATAGTTAATAGTACTTCCTGTTGACCTAGAATCATAAAATTTGGCACGAAGCAAGGTCTTAAATCATTTATAAAAGAAAAAATCTGAAAACCGTAAATAATTATGCAGTTAAATAACAAAATAAAACCGGCCAAGTCGAGTTGGACTCGCCCACCGAGGCTTCCGGCTCTCCTTGCTTCTTGCCAAATTTCATGATTCTAGGTCAACGGGGAGTTTTCGACCCAAAACCTATAGGGTACTTCCGGTTGACCAAGAATTGTCAATTTTGGTTAAAAGCAAGGTCTTACAGCAGAAGTAAAGAAATATCTTTTTATTGTGTTGACTCAAGACTTTGATTTTTATACACCTAATAGGGACTATAGACTTCAGTACCTGGTATAATTTTCAACTTGCTAGGTCCACCCGTTCTTGAGAAAATCGGTGGTGACACACAGACAGACGGAGAGACGGACAGATGGCCCGGTGGCGTAATCGGGAGAACGGTCGGCTTTGATGCCGTGGTACCGAGTTCAAACCGCCGTGCACCAATGGATTTTTCTATCGAAAAATGTATGTGCGCTTCTCACATTGGCCCTCCGGTGAAGGAAAACATCGTTGAAAAACCAACAACCCCCGCATGGTGTTAGGACACTATCTAGTGTCCGCCTGGCCAGCTACCACCCTCAAGTTAGAAAATCTGTCACCAAACATCTAATGTGTTCCGGCAGCTATCCTTGAGAGCCAGTTCCCATTCTAGGCCTAGCGTGCTTACCATCTTCGACCGCATCATCACTTACCAACAGGTGAGATAGTGGTCAAACGCTAGCCCATAAAGTATTAAAAAAAAATGGGACAAGAAAGTGATCTTATAAGGGTTCCTTTTTTTACCTTTTGAGGTACTGAACCCTAAAAAACCGAATTGAATATTACAAACTGATTATTTAGGGTTGGTTCATTAACAGTGTCTAGGCACAGATTATATAATAGTTACTACGTAAGTCTAGGCATCGTTCTAGCGATCGAACTACGAGGTGCGCGAGTCATCTCGTACTTGACCGTTTTTTTATCTATCTTAAAGGCTAGCTAGACCACTACCTTACCTGTTGGTAAGTGTCGATGAGGTCGAGGAGCGCTATGCTTAGAATGGGAACTGGCTATAAAGGACAGCTGCCGGCACACAAGTTGTTTGGCGACAGATTTTCCGACAGATACCTCATCACCAGCCTATATCTGTCCACGGCTGGACATAAGCCTCTCCTATGGCACGCTACTGAGCTCGATCTTCAGCTCTTTGTTTCCAATCGCTGCTAGCCAGCTTGCGTAACGAAGTAAAATTAATCTCCACTCTAAAACACGTCAGCTAAATCGTTATCGAACAGATGCCTATTATTATAATTAAATGAACCTACCAGCGCAAGTGACATTGCAATCCTTGCCCGGAGTGTTAGTGTTACTGCACCAGTAGTGGTCGTTCATTTGGAACAGGCCGTAGTCCCGGGAGCCGTTTTTGTTCTTGTTGATCTTGTCTGTGCAGCGGCTGCTCTCGTGCTCCACTAGACACACCCCTGGAAGACCGATGGACACACTTAGAAGAGAATAAGAAGAGAAGAGAGAAAATAACATTGGGAGATTATGAGGGTAGGTATACCTACTATAGCAGGCCTGTCGCACTCCGCACAGTACTTAGCTATGAAAATGCTAGTACCACCGCGGCAGCCCGCGGGCTACAAGTTCAGTCAGTAGTGCCACGCACGCTCTCGATCATAAAAAGTTACTCTATGCTCTCGATCGGACGCGCGCCTTTACTTTACTATTCATTGTGTTTTCTCACAACATTCAACCTTACAGTAAGAGACAGCTGACGGGCCGCGAGCTGACCGAGTGATACTGACTCTTTGTTCGTTCGTCGTCGTCGCGGTTCCTAGTTACTATTAGTTTATTTTGTGACAAATTCTAGGTCGCATCCGAGGCGTGTAGCGTATTTTGAACGATACCAACGTTGTAACTAGGTTTAATCTCGCATTTTTGCTCCCAGGCAGTGCATTTTTTGTACTTGTACTATTCATTATTATATGACTATAGTTACATAATGTCTATAAGGGAATAATATCACTGTATTTCAGTACAATAGCACAATATTAATGGATTTCAATAGAAAAGAATTTCTAAGAACAATAGAATTACACAGAATTTCTAGATTTTGTAATGCCAGATTGCCGTGATATGGATCACGATACAAGCATCAACCTTATATAGTTTTAATTTCGCGGTTTGCAGACCGAAATCTAGGATAACTTAGTTCAGCTACAAATATGTGATGACTGGTGGTCATTACTGGTCAAGAATATTTTCATATTAGTTTGTTACTGTACTTGAAACGATAAAAAATAGATTCATTGCTTTTTGTTTCAAAGGAAGACATTGCATTTACTTAATGCTGTTTGCAATATTACCTGATAAAATTGAGAACATACAAATAAACTGTAAATACTAATGATTTAAAACAAACATAATACGTTTTAGAGGTACTAGAATCTATTTATCAACCGACTTCCAAAAAAAAAGGTTCTCAATTCGTCTGTAAGATTTTTTTTTATGTTACGCGAGTACTCCGTCAATTGTGAACCGATTGGAATGATTGTATTTTTAATTGGTAAGGTGGTAATTTCATCAGGATATGATAAGAATCTCCAGAGATATGACGATAAACGTCTAAAACTTGCTACTGAAACTGGCTCGCGCAGCATGGAAGTTGGTTGATTAAGTTTTTAAACTATCTTGATTATTTATTATTGTTAAAAATAACATCAACAACGTACACGACAAGATGAAATTAGTGAAAAAAAGTAAACAACCGACATAAAAAGTACTTACAATCCCTCATCTTATCTTCAGGGAACCCCTGCCTCCTCAGTTCTCTGACCAGACCACATCTGTCGAAGTGTTTCGCTTCACAGACGCAAAGTACTGCCAAAGCTGCGACGACCAAAAGCTTCATCATCTTGGATATGTAGGTATTCTTCCGTTTGTCTTGAGTTGTTCACAGCTCCAACAGTCCGGAACGTATGTTATGATTTCTCGGGAACGGCCTTTATATATCGTTCGGTTTGGTAAGGTATGTGTGAGCTATCTACCAGTAAGTGTGTAAAAGGGGAATCGATAACACATGTTTATATTGTTATATACCAATGAAACGCGGTCAAATGAAAATTGAAAAATGCATAAATTGGTTTCAAGATTTTGCTATCTCTAGAAAAGCCTAGAATACACTAGGGGACAAACGGAGCGACATGTTGCGGAACATGTTGCTCGGCTTTTACGACCCGAGAGAACAATTTGTGGAACATTTTGCGTGCGCTCGCTTCGAGTACGGGAGCAAGCAACATGTCCCGTGTCACGTAAAATGTTGCGGGACACTTTGCAACGTTGCAGCGACACGTAAATTTAGTGTTTCGTTGCACGTCATGTTGCTAAACAAAATGTCCCCTAGTGTATTCGAGGTTTAATATGACGGAGTATTGCGGAGGGGGACGGGAGGGGAGGGGGGGGAGGGTATGGTAAGTTAGGGGAAGGCGAGGGGAGGGGAAGTGAGGGGAGGGGAGAAGTGGGAATTAGCATGGTGTGGTAGGGTGCGGTGTAGCTGGGATACGTATGTTTCTTATTAGTTAATGCTACCCAAAGACACTATTCCACGCGGACGAAGTCGCGGGCACAGCTAGTTTATAATAAAACGGCTTGACACAAGTAAATCACAAAGGAGAAATTTCTAGTTCCGCTAAAAGTACGAGAAGCTATCGAGCTTTTAGACTGATTACGTGAGTCACCGTTTTAATTATAAATTATGGAACACACGAACTCACAGTAGTTATAATAATGAAAAAAAAGTACCTACATAGCTAATTAATAGGAACTTCACCTTCTTTGCCGCCATATTATAAAAAAAAGTTAGTTATTTAAGTTTGTGGGTAATTAAATGATTTATGTACTCGTAATTACCGATTTTTTTTCATGAAGTCCAAATAAAATACCTATTGGCACTTTGCATATATTTTAAGGAGTGAGTAAAACTTGTAAAAATATCTTCTGGTCATACCAAAATATTCAATAATATTCAATTTTTGTTGCCGATTCGCTAGGACCTAGTTAGGGGAAGGGGGGGGGGGGGCATAACGGGGACGCGAGGCACGACGGGGCCACCCACACATACAAGTAACTACGCACACTAGCCGTGTTTTGTTTTCGCCAATAAGAGGGCATTAATAATTAATAAGAGGCGATCAGAGTGTAGATACGTATTTATTTTTGACGACCAATTGTTTTTTCCGCCGTCATTCATCTAGTTTTAAGTGATTACAGAAACACTTATAACAAGGTAAATGGTATATAATTTTTAAGGTACTAATTTAGTTTTCTTTATTATGAGTTTCTAGCGATATCATTTATTAATATGTTTTGACCAAAATCACTGTAACTGTCCTTCAGTTTTTATTATTATAAAAATCGAGGCGATGTAATAAAAGTTGACTTTAAAATTCAAGTATCAACATTATTTGTTATTGTGGTTTGGAGTTCAGGCACACAGAGATAATTTGATGATGTGTGCCGTCCATGTTACATAGATCCAGCAATCGTGTAGAGTTTGACTTGATGTCAAATGAATGCGCCCTTAAATTATGTTAGGCATTGGGGCATAACTAACATGGCTAAGGGGCATAACGAGGTACCCCATTTTGCCCCGTATTTGATGTCATCAGAGGGTTGGGTGGCCTGCTAGCTGTGTGGGTGTTGGGCTCATACAGCCTCTGCTGGTGTGGAAGACAAACGAGAACCAAAAGGAAATCCACATCTGCTTATTTTGTGACGCAAAACAATTCGTAAAAATAAGTAGATGTGGATCGGCACAGTACCCCGTACTGCCCCGAACTGTGTATACCCCATATTGCCCCTACCCTGGGGCATAGTGGAGTATTCGTAAAGGTCTGTAAGATTTAAAATTGAAAAGTTGTTTAATTATTTACTTTCCCAAAGTGTATGGCAAATGTTAATTTAATATGTAATCTAAAAGTTGGCATAACTTTAAAATAAGAAATATATTTATTTTATTCTTTTTTTCCTTGTTTTCCTTAACGTCCCCATTAAACATAGTCCTAGCCTTCGTGTTCTCGAGAAAAACTAAATAAACTGGCCATGTGCAAGGCTAGTCGGACTCGCACTCGTAGGTTTCTGTAACACAGTATCAAATTATCTAGTGTCCGCCTGGCCAGTTACCATCCTCAAGTTGGAAAATTTGTCTCCAAAAGATGTAATGTGTTCTGGCAGCTATCCTGGAGAGCCAGTACCCATTCTAGGCCTAGTGTGCTACCATCATCGACCGCATCATCACTTACCATCAAGTGAGATAGTGGTCAAACGCTAGCCTTTCTGAAATAAATATAAAAAATCAGTTCAGTGGACTATTTTATTCATTTGTATTCCTATTCTATATGAAATAAAAAAATGCCTGTGGAAGAGATAAAACTATCTGTTTAGGGACGCTGATAAAATAATCAGTATTTTTTTAATACAAATACTTCTTTATTAACAATATTTTTAGTACATAATTTATCATCCTTATACAACTACTACGCTGCACTTTAAATGCTTATGCCTTAATACATATAAGTGCGATTACTTCCGGTAGAGCGAGCGCCTCGGGTGATCACTTAATATGTTATTACTAATTAGTATTCCGGAAAAGAAAGAAGTATCCATTATCGCATGTTAGAAAGAACTAAATTGATACTTGAGTTTTGGACGTCCGTTGGCCATTTATTTTATAGTAGATTGTATAACAAGGGTGCGATATAGTACATTTCTACGAGGCCGCTATTTTGAATCCAGAGCGTAGCGAGGGATTCTAGAGTAGCCCGCCCTCTTATGTATATATATATATTTAAATATTTAAATGTTTTAATCTTTTCTCCATTTCCAATACTTGTGTCAACAGCATCTCTTCGTATGATTTTATCTGAAATTATAAAGATTACATGTATTTCAGTAGTGGCTGAAGACCGTGACTTCTAATCTGGAGGCAGTTAGTTCGAACCTGTATGGATCATTGTTTATGTCCATACATAATTTTATATCGTTTAGAAAACTAAAATAACCCACTTCAAATGCCGCGTACATTCAGCACCAAATTTGAGGTTTTTATTTCATCTCAGGATAATCAGATCTTGATGAAATTTAAATGGGAACACCTGGGAAGTATTTTAGACAAAACGAACATTTTTCAAATTGGTGCAGGCGTCTTTGAGTAATTGGGGAACATACAAATTAAAAGATTCCGACGAATTGAGAAACCCTCCTTTTTGAAATTGAATTTCATATGATATATTCATATGAAATTCAATTGAAAATAATATATCCGGTCACATTCGGTTAAGGAAAACATCCTAAGAAAAACCCCTTTCTAGTTAGAATATTGACGATTAGATTAGTTATGATTGATCTAGCATTAATATATAATTAATTGAATATATCCATCCATGTCCAGCAGTGGACTGATATCACACCGGATGATGATGATATATAATACACACATTTATGTACATTGTTACATTACACACAATCTAAAATTTCATCGTACTGACGGGACTCGAACCCACGCCCTCCTGAAAAACATGTGGCGCCACCAATGGGGCCACCAATGCATAAGGAGAACCCGTAACGTTTTTAGTTGAGAATGCAGATTTATAGAGTTAAAATATCCTTAACATACAGTGCAAACATTTTTGTTCAAAGCTTTCAGCTTGTCACGACAAGTTTTTGACGAAGTTATGACAGAATTACTAGCGAAGTTCACCGGCTCCATTGATAGGATTGCACACCCCGGACACTCAACTAAACCTCCATACAAACTCGCGTGTTAACGACCTATTACACAGACACTACACACATGTCGTTTTTCTACAGGCGCAATTATGTGCGTGAAGTCTAAGGATGTCACCGTAAGAACCTACTTCATTTTGAATTTGGTTTTGACTTGCTAGCCAGTACTTCGCTATGGTTTCAAAAGTATATAGATAATAAAATTATTCTAATTTACTCAACGCGATACGCCATAACACGTAGTAACTATTATATAATCTGTGCCATAACTTAAGACATTTGTCTAGCTGCGAACGAAGACCGATACGCGTGCGAGTGAAACAGTTGCGAAAGTTTTTGCAAACTAAAATCTTCTAAATATTTGATTACGTTATTTGAATAGGTAGAGTAGAGTTAGGTAGGGACATTTAATGTACTTAAGTTACTTGATTTGAAAAAGTGACAAAGATAAACAAACTTTAAAGAAAGTTTTTATTCAATATTTAAAAACTGAGGTTTATTTACGCACGAGTATATCGTTGTTTCATTTATGAAAATTAATTCTAAAATACGAATATATAGTTAGGTATACGAATATAAGTGTATTAGTATATATATTATATAGAAACTACGTTTGAACCTCCTGTGTCTACCTAGTCCCACAGAAAATTCCATAATACTTATCATTAATATTTCTGTTTTATATTCATAGAAAGAAAGAAATAGTAGATTGTATACCAAGGGTGCAATATAGTACGTTTCAGCGAGGCCACTTCTTTGAATCCAGAGCGAAGCGAAGGATTCTAAACTAGAACCCTGAGCGTAGCGAGCGATTTAAAGTACGTCGGCCGAGAGAAAATAATATTGCAGCCGAGTTTTACACTCTGCTTTTCATCCCCCTCTATGAGAAAAGGGAATAAATAAAAGGCTGTATAAAATAGCAATTTAAGAGCATAATATTGTAAAAGACGCTGACTAACATAAACAAACGTAATAAACCAATAAATACATACAGTTTCCGATAAAAATTTCGCACCTAAGTGAAAACTGTTAGTAGTTTTCACCCGATTAACATTTTACCCTTAACTCATTGACATATTATACATAAGGACATGAAATACCTACAGAAAAAAGGTGCATATCTAAACCTAAAACGTATGCCATTAATTGTCCATTGGTCCATTTAGGATTGTGTCAATCAAGGTCATCAATGGACCAATGGACAATCAATGGCAGTCATTTTAGGTTCCATTATGACTTCTAGGCACTTTTTTTGAAGTTATATCCATACAAGCAAATGTATCGCGGCACCTCCATGTCTATATGTATTTCCTACTCCATGGTTAAGTGTTATTATGACAGTCTGTGACCACAGACTAAAAATGACAATAATTCGAGCGCTTTTTTTTTCTTCTTCTTGGCCACCACAATATATGTGTATTGTGCCACTTTACGCGCTTAATTTTTTTTAATGTGTTTCCCCGTCTATATGACGTTGCGGCATTTTTTTTTAAACTAATTAACGCCGCGCGCTCTCTATTTAATAGGACAGTAACATTTCCCTTACAATATTATTATTGAACCTCCTTAGACATGGCACTATAAAAGAACCCTCAAAGCCAAAAATTAAAAAATTACTTTCCCGCCCTAGGGCAGAAATGACCTACTTTGCGCGCACTTATCGAGGACCAAACCATCACTTTTCGAATAGATGGGATGAAAAATCATTTATTCAGCAGTGCTCAAGTTACAGTACAGATGAAAAATATATTTGAAATTTTGACCAAAAAACTTAACGAAATAAAACAAAAAGGAATACACTATGAGGTGCTGAAACAGACCAGTCTCAGCACAAATGTAAATATTTTTGGAACATAGACCCCAAAATCAGCATTTTCAGAATGGCCTGAGAGCGGGAGTAGGACTAACACCGATAACAATACATACATGTATGAAGTTGATGTTCTTCTCCCTGTGAGGTAGTATTGTTCTGTAGTCGTGCGCGTATGGCGTCCTTGCTCACACTAGCTCCTCGACAGCTCCAGAATCGGTGGCGAGGTGAGGTAGCCCGGATTGGTGGGGGGAACAGAGTGTCCGTTCTATACGTAGTATTATTATCTTTTCTATGGCCTGTTGTATGGGATGTTTCCGAGAAAACGCGGGTTCGAGTACGTCAGTACGATAAAATTTAGTATTGTGTAACAATGTACAAAAGCATAAAGTGTGTAACACTTAGAAGAAACATAAAACACACATTTGCCTATAATCGCAGATAGAAGCGAAGCTTTATGTGTACCTGGTTGGTGTATTTTTCTTTGATAACATTCAGTTTGTCGACTCCCATCGTTTTCTCCTCGTTGTACCGTAATGTTCGTTGTTTTATCTCGTCGATGATTTTCGCATATTTCTTGGACTCTTCGCGACGTTTCCTAGCCTTTTCTTCTTCTTCTTGTGCGACACTGAAAATATTTATGTAGACGTATTTTATATCTAATGTAATCTATTTTAAATCTAACTATAATTCTTATATCTATTTTAAATCTATTAACTATTTGAAACCCAGATGGTTACGAAGATCCAATGTAAATGCCGCGTATTTTTAATTTAGATTGTCCCGATAGCATGCTTAACCCGAACAGTGTCTAGGCACAGATTATATAATAGTTACTACGTAAGTCTAGGCATCGTTCTAGCGATCGAACTGCGAGGTGCGCGAGTCAACTCGTACTTAACCGTTTTTTTTATCTATCTTAAAGGCTCAAAAAAAAAATCATCAAAAATTATTTATTTACTGAAAACACATTTACATAATCACATATCTTACGATTCCTACACTAGAACAAGCCTGTACTGTAGGTAATCAATACAAAAATAATTTTGACAAAACCATTACTAAATAAATCGAAGTATTTCAGATATTATTTAAAAAATTAATTAATTAGCAGTTACATTACTTACGTCGAATGCATGTGTATGTATGTGTATATGCGTATATGTGCGTGCGTGTGAGTGTGTGTGTAGTGTGCGAGTTGTCGAGCATTTCGATTTTGTATTGTTAACTTTAAAATATATATGTATATATATATATATATATTAATACTTAATAATATTGTTATTATAATTATTTTTAAATAGTTAATTTACTTTTCAATTGTCATATTTACTTTTGTTTTATTGTAATACAATAAAGATGGATTAGTAAAGGCAATAAAAAAATTAGTTTGATTTAAACGTCCTGGATAAGCATCTACTTTTACCCCTAATGAAGGAATAGTTCAAGAGTGAATTACATCAGTTGCAGTTACTATAATTCGAATTTGATTATTTATAGGTAAAACAATTCGATTATCTACATCTAATAATCGAAATCTATTTGAGGATAAATCATTTGATGAGATTATATATGAGTTAAATTCAATATTATTAAAATCTGAGTATTCATAACTTCAATATCATTGATGTCCAATTGATTTTAGTGTAATTAAAGGGTTATTTAATTCATCTAATAAATATAATAATCATAAGGATGGTAAAGCACTAAAAATTAATGTGATTGCTGGGAGAATAGTTCAAATTTATTCAATTATTTGTCAGTAGCATTATAATCGAGGGTAACAAGCCATTTCCTTAACTTCTCTCTAGCATCACGCATATTACAATTTATTATTGAAATTATTTTATCGGCACGGCGATAGAGAAAAGGCAAGGAATACGGCTTAAAACGCCTAGCGAATACTGTTTTAACAACGGGTACTTCAATCCTGATACGGCGGCGACTAGACTGAGAATGGGTGCACGTGGTTTGGGGCAAACGTTTTAGATACCTGTGATGGCATAGAATGGCTCTTTGCATATAAAGTTGGCGGATCGTCAAAACCTTTGCCTCCTCATAGAGTTCTTTGGAAGGGTGCCTAAATTGTTTCCTTAGCATTACATTAAGTAGTGATCTCTGCGCTCTCTCCAAAGTTATCATATGACTCTTTGCTGCTCCGCCCCAGGCTAGAATACAGTATGTCATTACAGATTCGCATAGAGCCTTGTATACAAGCATAATAGTATCTTTATCTGCACCTTCACGGAGTAATTTCATGATGTGTATCATTTTCCTGACTCGGTTAGAAAGAGCTATTACGTGTGGCTTAAAGGATAGATTCTCATCAAGTATTACACCTAGGTACTTCACTTATTTAGCACGATCAATTGTGGAACAAGGGCAGACATTATTGATACTATCGTTAGGCTTACATTTATGTATTTTGATTTGTAGCTGTATTGGTGGATTCGTATGAGCTGTTTTATGGAAGCAAATATAATTGTTTTTTTTAGCGTTTAAGGTAAGCAGATTAGTGTTCAACCAATTAGCTACTATAGCTAGACTTTCCTCTGATTTCTTAAAAACTTCCTCCCAAGTTCGACCCTTGAACAACAAAGCGGTGTCATCTGCGTAGCAGATAATTTTGATGTCAGTCTGGTATGTAAAGAGTTTAGCAATATCATTGATATATATAATGAAGAGTGTGGGTCCCAGAATACTACCCTGTGGTACTCCAAAGGATACGTTTCTGATTTCACTCTTCATTCCCTCCACCATGACACCGTAGTCCCGGGAGCCGTTCTTGTTCTTGTTGATCTTGTCTGTGCAGCGGCTGCTCTCGTGCTCCACTAGACACACCCCTGGAAGACCGATGGACACACTTAGAAGAGAATAAGAAGAAAAGAGAGAAAATAACATTGGGAGATTATGAGGGTAGGTATACCTACTATAGCAGGCCTGTCGCACTCCGCGCAGTAGCTATGAAAATGCTAGTACCTCCGTGGCAGCTCGCGGGCTACAAGTTTAGTCAATAGTGACACGCGCGCTCTCGACCATAAAAAGTTAATCTATGCTCTCGATCGGACGCGCGCCTTTACTTTACTATTAAATGTGTTTTCTCACAACATTCAACCTTACAGTAAGAGACAGCTGACGGGCCGCGAGCTGACCGAGTGATACTGACTCTTTGTTCGTTCGTCGTCGTCGCGGTTCCTAGTTACTATTAGTTTATTTTGTGACAAATTCTAGGTCGCATCCGAGGCGTGTAGCGTATTTTGAACGATACCAACGTTGTAACTAGGTTTAATCTCGCATTTTTGCTCCCAGGCAGTGCATTTTTTGTACTTGTACTATTCATTATTATATGACTATAGTTACATAATGTCTATAAGGGAATAATATCACTGTATTTCAGTACAATAGCACAATATTAATGGATTTCAATAGAAAAGAATTTCTAAGAACAATAGAATTAAACAGAATTTCTAGATTTTGTAATGCCAGATTGCCGTGATATGGATCACGATACAAGCATCAACCTTATATAGTTTTAATTTCGCGGTTTGCAGACCGAAATCTAGGATAACTTAGTTCAGCTACAAATATGTGATGACTGGTGGTCATTACTGGTCAAGAATATTTTCATATTAGTTTGTTACTGTACTTGAAACGATAAAAAATAGATTCATTGCTTTTTGTTTCAAAGGAAGACATTGAATTTAATGCTGTTTGCAATATTACCTGATAAAATTGAGAACATAAAAATAAACTGTAAATACGAATGATTTCAAACAAACATAATACGTTTTAGAGGTACTAGAATCTATTTATCAACCGACTTCCAAAAAAAAAGGTTCTCAATTCGTCTGTAAGATTTTTTTTATATTACGCGATTACTCCGTCAATTGTGAACCGATTGGAATAATTATATTTTTAATTGGTAATGTGGTAATTTCATCAGGATCTGATAAGTATCTCCAGAGATATGACGATAAACGTCTAAAACTTGCTACTGAAACTGGCTCGCGCAGCAAGGAAGTTGGTTGATTAAGTTTTTAAACTATCTTGATTATTTATTATTGTTAAAAATAACATCAACAACGTACACGACAAGATGAAATTAGTGAAAAAAAGTAAACAACCGACATAAAAAGTACTTACAATCCCTCATCTTATCTTCAGGGAACCCCTGCCTCCTCAGTTCTCTGACCAGACCACATCTGTCGAAGTGTTTCGCTTCACAGACGCAAAGTACTGCCAAAGCTGCGACGACCAAAAGCTTCATCATCTTGGATATGTAGGTATTCTTCCGTTTGTCTTGAGTTGTTCACAGCTCCAACAGTCCGGAACGTATGTTATGATTTCTCGGGAACGGCCTTTATATATCGTTCGGTTTGGTAAGGTATGTGTGAGCTATCTACCAGTAAGTGTGTAAAAGGGGAATCGATAACACATGTTTATATTGTTATATACCAATGAAACGCGGTCAAATGAAAATTGAAAAATGCATAAATTGGTTTCAAGATTTTGCTATCTCTAGAAAAGCCTAGAATACACTAGGGGACAAACGAAGCGACATGTTGCGGAACATGTTGCTCGGCTTTTACGACCCGAGAGAACAATTTGTGGAACATTTTGCGTGCGCTCGCTTCGAGTACGGGAGCAAGCAACATGTCCCGTGTCACGTAAAATGTTGCGGAACTTGTTGCGGGACACTTTGCAACGTTGCAGCGACACGTAAATTTAGTGTTTCGTTGCACGTCATGTTGCTAAACAAAATGTCCCCTAGTGTATTCGAGGTTTAATATGACGGAGTATTGCGGAGGGGGACGGGAGGGGAGGGGGGAGGGTATGGTAAGTTAGGGGAAGGCGAGGGGAGGGGAAGTGAGGGGAGGGGAGAAGTGGGAATTAGCATGGTGTGGTAGGGTGCGGTGTAGCTGGGATACGTATGTTTCTTATTAGTTAATGCTACCCAAAGACACTATTCCACGCGGACGAAGTCGCGGGCACAGCTAGTTTATAATAAAACGGCTTGACACAAGTAAATCACAAAGGAGAAATTTCTAGTTCCGCTAAAAGTACGAGAAGCTATCGAGCTTTTAGACTGATTACGTGAGTCACCGTTTTAATTATAAATTATGGAACACACGAACTCACAGTAGTTATAATAATGAAAAAAAAGTACCTACATAGCTAATTAATAGGAACTTCACCTTCTTTGCCGCCATATTATAAAAAAAAGTTAGTTATTTAAGTTTGTGGGTAATTAAATGATTTATGTACTCGTAATTACCGATTTTTTTTCATGAAGTCCAAATAAAATACCTATTGGCACTTTGCATATATTTTAAGGAGTGAGTAAAACTTGTAAAAATATCTTCTGGTCATACCAAAATATTAAATAATATTCAATTTTTTTTGCCGATTCGCTAGGACCTAGTTAGGGGAAGGGGGGGGGGGGGCATAACGGGGACGCGAGGCACGACGGGGCCACCCACACATACAAGTAACTACGCACACTAGCCGTGTTTTGTTTTCGCCAATAAGAGGGCATTAATAATTAATAAGAGGCGATCAGAGTGTAGATACGTATTTATTTTTGACGACCAATTGTTTTTTCCGCCGTCATTCATCTAGTTTTAAGTGATTACAGAAACACTTATAACAAGGTAAATGGTATATAATTTTTAAGGTACTAATTTAGTTTTCTTTATTATGAGTTTCTAGCGATATCATTCATTAATATGTTTTGACCAAAATCACTGTAACTGTCCTTCAGTTTTTATTATTATAAAAATCGAGGCGATGTAATAAAAGTTGACTTTAAAATTCAAGTATCAACATTATTTGTTATTGTGGTTTGGAGTTCAGGCACACAGAGATAATTTGATGATGTGTGCCGTCCATGTTACATAGATCCAGCAATCGTGTAGAGTTTGACTTGATGTCAAATGAATGCGCCCTTAAATTATGTTAGGCATTGGGGCATAACTAACATCCACATCTGCTTATTTTGTGACGCAAAACAATTCGTAAAAATAAGTAGATGTGGATCGGCACAGTACCCCGTACTGCCCCGAACTGTGTATACCCCATATTGCCCCTACCCTGGGGCATAGTGGAGTATTCGTAAAGGTCTGTAAGATTTAAAATTGAAAAGTTGTTTAATTATTTACTTTCCCAAAGTGTATGGCAAATGTTAATTTAATATGTAATCTAAAAGTTGGCATAACTTTAAAATAAGAAATATATTTATTTTATTCTTTTATTCCTTGTTTTCCTTAACGTCCCCATTAAACATAGTCCTAGCCTTCGTGTTCTCGAGAAAAACTAAATAAACTGGCCATGTGCAAGGCTAGTCGGACTCGCACTCGTAGGTTTCTGTAACACAGTATCAAATTATCTAGTGTCCGCCTGGCCAGTTACCATCCTCAAGTTGGAAAATTTGTCTCCAAAAGATGTAATGTGTTCCGGCAGCTATCCTGGAGAGCCAGTACCCATTCTAGGCCTAGTGTGCTACCATCATCGACCGCATCATCACTTACCATCAAGTGAGATAGTGGTCAAACGCTAGCCTTTCTGAAATAAATATAAAAAATCAGTTCAGTGGACTATTTTATTCATTTGTATTCCTATTCTATATGAAATAAAAAAATGCCTGTGGAAGAGATAAAACTATCTGTTTAGGGACGCTGATAAAATAATCAGTATTTTTTTAATACAAATACTTCTTTATTAACAATATTTTTAGTACATAATTTATCATCCTTATACAACTACTACGCTGCACTTTAAATGCTTATGCCTTAATACATATAAGTGCGATTACTTCCGGTAGAGCGAGCGCCTCGGGTGATCACTTAATATGTTATTACTAATTAGTATTCCGGAAAAGAAAGAAGTATCCATTATCGCATGTTAGAAAGAACTAAATTGATACTTGAGTTTTGGACGTCCGTTGGCCATTTATTTTATAGTAGATTGTATAACAAGGGTGCGATATAGTACATTTCTACGAGGCCGCTATTTTGAATCCAGAGCGTAGCGAGGGATTCTAGAGTAGCCCGCCCTCTTATGTATATATATATATTTAAATATTTAAATGTTTTAATCTTTTCTCCATTTCCAATACTTGTGTCAACAGCATCTCTTCGTATGATTTTATCTGAAATTATAAAGATTACATGTATTTCAGTAGTGGCTGAAGACCGTGACTTCTAATCTGGAGGCAGTTAGTTCGAACCTGTATGGATCATTGTTTATGTCCATACATAATTTTATATCGTTTAGAAAACTAAAATAACCCACTTCAAATGCCGCGTACATTCAGCACCAAATTTGAGGTTTTTATTTCATCTCAGGAGATACTAATCAGATCTTGATGAAATTTAAATGGGACCACCTGGGAAGTATTTTAGACAAAACGAACATGTTTCAAATTGGTCCAGGCGTCTTTAAGTAATTGGGGAACATACAAATTAAAAGATTCCAACGAATTGAGAAACCCTCCTTTTTGAAATTGAATTTCATATGAATATAATATATCCGGTCACATTCGGTTAAGGAAAACATCCTAAGGAAACCCCTTCTAAGGAAACCCCTTTCTAGTTAGAATATTGACGATTAGTTTAGTTATGATTGATCTAGCATTAATATATAATTAATTGAATATATCCATCCATGTCCAGCAGTGGACTGATATGACACCGGATGATGATGATATATAATACACACATTTATGTACATTGTTACATTACACACAATCTAAAATTTCATCGTACTGACGGGACTCGAACCCACGCCCTCCTGAAAAACATGTGGCGCCACCAATGGGGGCCACCAATGCATAATGAGAACCCGTAACGTTTTTAGTTGAGAATGCAGATTTATAGAGTTAAAAAATCCTTAACATACAGTGCAAACATTTTTGTTCAAAGCTTTCAGCTTGTCACGACAAGTTTTTGACGAAGTTATGACAGAATTACTAGCGAAGTTCACCGGCTCCATTGATAGGATTGCACTATT
Source organism: Cabera pusaria (assembly GCA_954871355.1). Classification (NCBI taxonomy): domain Eukaryota; kingdom Metazoa; phylum Arthropoda; class Insecta; order Lepidoptera; family Geometridae; genus Cabera; species Cabera pusaria. Next base: position 4,591,860 of record OX940893.1, read on the forward strand.
GCACACCCCGGACACTCAACTAAACCTCCATACAAACTCGGGTGTTAACGACCTATTACACAGACACTACACACATGTCGTTTTTCTACAGGCGCAATTATGTGCGTGAAGTCAAAGGATGTCACCGTAAGAACCTACTTCATTTTGAATTTGGTTTAGACTTGCTAGCCAGTACTTCGCTATGGTTTCAAAAGTATATAGATAATAAAATTATTCTAATTTACTCAACGCGATACGCCATAACACGTAGTAACTATTATATAATCTGTGCCATAACCATAGAAAAGATAATAATACTACGTATAGAACGGACACTCTGTTCCCCCTACCAATTCCGGGCTTCCTCACCCCGCCACCGCTCTGGAGCTGTCGAGGAGCTGCGCTGAGCAAGGACGCCACACGCGTACGACTATAGAACAATTACTACTCACGGAGAGAAGAATATCAACTTCATACATTTATGTTGGGACCAGTAGACACTGGAGGTTCAAATTTACGTAGGTTCTTATTACGTAGGTATATAATAAACACTTAATTATATTAGTATACCTACCTACATATTCGTATTTTAGAATTCATTTTCATAAATGAAACAACGATATATATACTCTTGCGTAAATAACGCTTAATTTGTAAAATATTAAAAAAAACTTTCACGTTTAAACATTTTTATAACACAGCAATTAGGAACTTGATGTAGGTACGTAGTATTTATATTCTCTTTACTTGATGTCGCTCTAACGTGCGAGCAAGACACGCGACATTGTTTCGTACAGCTCTGGCTGGCCGCCCAACACAGAATAAAAAATAGTTACTGTGGTGCAGTTTGTTCTATGCAAGTCGACTGGACCTGGAGATGATGGTTTACGAAATAGCGACTAATATTTATAGTGTTAATTTTTGGGTAAGTGTACAAAAAATATTCATACGGTCAGTACGTAGTACGTATGTACGAAGTAACTATTATATAATCTGTGATACGGTGATTACGGGCGACAATCTTAGACATCACGCACACAAATGCACGTATAGAAAAACGACCCGTGTGTAGTGTCTGTGTCGGTGTCACAGTGTCGGTCGTTAAAACGCTAGTTTGTATGGAGATTTAGCGAGTGTCCGGGGTGTGCCATAACTAAGACACTTGTCTCGCTGCGAACGAAGACCGATAGGCGTGCGAGTGAAACAGTTGCGAAAGTTTTTGCAAACTAAAAATCTTCTAAATATTTGATTACGTTATTTGAATAGGTAGAGTTAGGTAGAGACATTTCATATACTTAAGTTACTTGATTTGAAAAAGTGACAAAGATATATAAACTATTAAGAAAGTTTTTATTCAATATTTTAAAACTGAGGTTTATTTACGCACGAGTATATCGTTGTTTCATTTATGAATATGAATTCCAAAATACGAATATATAGTTAGGTATACAAATATAAGTGTATTAGTATATATATTATATTGAAACTACGTTTGAACCTCCTGTGTCTACCTAGTCCCACATAAATATTCCATAATACTTATTATTAATATTTCTGTTTTATATTCATAGAAAGAAAGAAAGAAATGGTAGATTGTATACCAAGGGTGTAATATAGTACGTTTCAGCGAGGCCACTTTTTTACGTCGGCCGAGAGAAAATAATGTTGCAGCCGAGTTTTACACTCTGCTTTTCATCCCCTATGAGAAAAGGGAATAAATAAAAGGCTCTATAAAATAGCAATTCAAGAGCATAATATTGTAAAATACGCTGACTAACATAAACAAACGTAATAAACCAATAAATACATACAGTTTCCGATAAAAATTTCGCACCTTTTGCAGTTTTCACCCGATTAATATTTTACCCTTAACTCATTGACATATTATACATAAGGACATGAAATACCTACAGAAAAAAGGTGCATATCTAAACCTAAAACGTATGCCATTAATTTTCCATTGATCCATTGCTAGGATTGTGTCAATCAAGGTCATCAATGGACCAATGTACAATCAATGGCAGTCATTTTAGTTTCCATTATGACTTCTAGGCACTTTTTTTGAAGTTATATCCATACAAGCAAATGTATCGCGGCACCTCCATGTCTATATGTATTTCCTACTCCATGGTTAAAAGTGTTATTATGACAGTCTGTGACCACAGACTAAAAATGACAATAATTCTAGCTTTTTTTTTCCTTGTTCTTGGCCACCACAATATATGTGTATTGTGCCACTTTGCGCGCTTATTTTTTTTTAATTTGTTACCCCGTCTATATGACGTTGCGGCATTTTTTTTTTAAACTTAATTAACGCCGCGCGCTCTTTATTTAATAGGATAGTAACATTTCCCGTACAATATTATTATTGAACCTCCTTTGACATGGCACTATAAAAGAACAGTCAAAGCCAAAAATTAAAAAATTACTTTCCCGCCCTAGGGCAGAAATTACCTACTTTACGCGTACTTATCGAGGACCAAACCATCACTTTTCGAATAGATGGGATGAAAAACCATTTATTCAGCAGTGCTCAAGTTACAGTACAGATGAAAAATATATTTGAAATTTTGACCAAAAAACTTAACGAAATAAAACAAAAAGGAATACAATATGAGGTGCTGAAACAGACCAGTCTCAGCACAAATGTAAATATTTTTGGAACATAGACCCCAAAATCAGCATTTTCAGAATGGCCTGAGAGCGGGAGTAGGACTAACACCGATAACAATACATACATGTATGAAGTTGATGTTCTTCTCCCTGTGAGGTAGTATTGTTCTGTAGTCGTGCGCGTATGGCGTCCTTGCTCACACTAGCTCCTCGACAGCTCCAGAATCGGTGGCGAGGTGAGGTAGCCCGGATTGGTGGGGGGAACAGAGTGTCCGTTCTATACGTAGTATTATTATCTTTTCTATGGCCTGTTGTATGGGATGTTTCCGAGAAAACGCGGGTTCGAGTACGTCAGTACGATAAAATTTAGTATTGTGTAACAATGTACAAAAGCATAAAAAGTGTAACACTTAGAAGAAACATAAAACACACATTTGCCTATAATCGCAGATAGAAGCGAAGCTTTATGTGTACCTGGTTGGTGTATTTTTCTTTGATAACATTCAGTTTGTCGACTCCCATCGTTTTCTCCTCGTTGTACCGTAATGTTCGTTGTTTTATCTCGTCGATGATTTTCGCATATTTCTTGGACTCTTCGCGACGTTTCCTAGCCTTTTCTTCTTCTTCTTGTGCGACACTGAAAATATTTATGTAGACGTATTTTATATCTAATGTAATCTATTTTAAATCTAACTATAATTCTTATATCTATTTTAAATCTATTAACTATTTGAAACCCAGATGGTTACGAAGATCCAATGTAAATGCCGCGTATTTTTAATTTAGATTGTCCCGATAGCATGCTTAACCCGAATCATTTACGATTTGTATTCTTAAAAAATAACATGTCAGTTACTGGAAACTCAACCAGACGGCTTTCAAAATGAAGTCAGACCTCGGAACAATGACTAGCATGGAAGCCGGGCTAAAATAAGAAATGAAATACGTATGTTTACTTTTTTTTACTTACGATGTTAATAGTGCGTAGGAAAGAGACGTATAATGCCGTTCTGTTTCGTTATCATGCAGGTTGTCACAAGTTAATTTTTGGCTAGTGATGGGCTTATCATCGACATTATCGTGTCGATGTCTGTCATCAAAGCAAATATGTATTTAATTTTATTAAAAAATCCAAATACAAGACTGTTCATTATATGAGTTGTGTATGTCGTAGGTATTATTGATAAAACGTTTTTTGCAAAAAATAGTAGGATTTCGGGAACACACGAAAAATTAGACAATGGCTATGATATCAATTAATCAATCTTAATGAAAAAAGTTAGTTCCGATTAGGTTTTTAAATTATAAAAAACCTAGTTATTAAGCGAAAATTTAGTTCATGAAATTTTCCTTTAAAATCTTCTCTTCTTCACTCAGTATAATTCGCACTACCCATGGAAAAATGGCGTAAGATGAAAACACCAACTTTTCAGGAGCGTCAAAAAACTGATTTGTGAAGAACTGAGAAATCCTAGACAATTACGGCCTTACTAATAAAAATTTGCCTATACATCTGTTAAACGGTTGTACAGTTGCACGATGAAAAAGCGCTAAACATGCGTCAATCCATTGTTTGACTAATAAACGATGAATAGGCGGTGGTGTTCATAGATGTTTAACACTTTTTTCTTTTTCATCTGGCAACTATTAGTCAATTCGTTTAGAAACTGTTTTCGTCTTAAATAGTTCCGTAAATTATTATTTCATAAAGTTAACTAATTATTAATATTAAAGTCCCCGTCACGAGAAGCTATAAATTATGTAAACAAGTGTTCAGGAGTTCACAACATTTGGACCAACAAAAAAAATGAATTTGTTTAAGATTTAATAAATTATTAAGTAACAAATATTAATTAACATATATTATTTAAGAATAATTATTCGTCAGATTCAGATGTTTCCATTTCCATTTTTTCCATTATGAAACAAACTCGTACGCATTCGAAACACGAATGACGCGTTTATTTCAAAATGGCGTCCCGATAGTTTACAATCCCTGCGTCCGGTACCAAGAAACACAAACGATAGCGCTTTGCGTCGTTAAAATATGATCCGACTAAATTAAATAGGTTGTTACTTTCATATAACCCGTCTATATTTCATGTCGATTGAATATGGTCAATTTATTATTATCTCGCAGTATAAAATGTTTACTTAGTAAAAGATGTTTGTTTACATAATTTATAGCTTCTCGTGACGGGAACTTTAGTCATGAAATTTTGTTTTAGGAATGCAATATTAATCAAACTACGTTGTTTTTGAAACTTTTTATTGGAATTAGTTGAGATAGTGGAAAATATTTTCTTTTAGTAGGAGTGAAAGAATTAAAACAAACTTTAGAACGAAACACTCAAATTGACTGTTGTCCCTCGGAACAATGACTAATTGTTCCGAGTGTTGTCCTCTGTCTACGCTGTTGACATTGTAGCCATGGAGACTAGTGGTCTCCATGGCTACAATATAAACATGATTGTAGCCATCTTTAAATAAATTGTCAATTTTCAAAGATAATGTAATCACTGCGTTTAGTTTCTTCCGCATAGCTTTTTATTAACCTGTAATTTGTATTTAAAATGGAAAATCTGAATTGTTCAAAAAAATGGATCTGCACGGTCTTCATAATGTTTTCGATTTTTTTATTTGCCTCTTCTATCTCCCAATGGTCAAATATGTCGAAATAATTTATGTTATCTATTTCAATGAGAACAAATCTAACACATACAAACGATCCTCAAATAACAGCATACTTTTTGAAGTTTGAAGAATACAAAACGTTTTTTTTACAGAATACTAGACACAGATTCAATAATAGTTACTTGTCTAGACATGATTTCAATCAGCTGATAATAGAGAAATCCGCCATTTTAATCCTTAACACACTCGCTAAACTAGGGTTGGGTTAGGGTAACCCAGGTGGTTTAAGAAATGGACAGCCTCCTTTGATAATGGCACATCTGTATAACACCTTTATCCAAGGCTTACGTCAAAAATATTTATATTGGTCAGCTTTTGTGGTATACAACGTGTGTACAGAGTGAAAAAAACTTTATTAGTAAGGCCGTTAGTGTCTTCAGCAACATGGTAGCAAACATTTTCATACAGATACCTATATACTTCATTTTTTTAAATAAACTCTGGATTTTGCAAAAATCTAAAATTAGGTGGTTACTCCATTAATATATGGAATAATAATATGAAATTGAGAAACATCTACGAGGGTCGTTCAATAAATACTTAGCCTACAAAAGAAAAACGAAAATTTTCGAAAAGTGCCGATTTATTTTTCTACATAATCTCCTTTTAACTCAATACACTTGGCCCAACGATGCTCCAACTTTTTTAACCCGTCTAAAAAATACGTTTTCCTGAAGTCTGCAAAATAGGCCTCCGTGGCGGTGATGACCTCCTCATTCGACCCAAATCTTTTCCCGGCGAGTGATTTTTTCAGGTTTGGAAACAAAAAGAAGTCACAGGGGGCCAAGTCTGGAGAGTAAGGTGGATGGGCCAGCAATTCGTAGCGCAATTAGAATAATTTGGCCATGGCGACGGCAGAGGTGTGAGCCGGCGCGTTGTCGTGGTTGTTGTCCAGTGTGAGCAAACGCGGCACCCATCGCGCTGACAGCTTTCTCATGCCCAGTTCTTCGTGGAGAATATGATGCACCGTTCCTTCTGCAATGCCCACAGTGTCAGCTATCTCGCTAACCTTCAATCGGCGGTCTGCCAACACGAGATCGTGGATTTATTTAATGTTTTCCTCCGTAGTAGCCGTTTTCGGGGCACCTGGGCGTGGCTCATCAAAAACCGACTTGCGGCCACGAGCAAACTTGTTAAACCAATTCTTGATGGTTGCCATCGAAGGAGAAGAGTCACTGTACACAGCATCCAAGCGATTTTTAATTTCACTGCGCGTTTTCCCTTCCAAAAATAAAAATTGAATCATCGAACGATACTGCTCTTTTTCCATTTTTGTTAAAATGACCGACACGTTCGCTTTCAAAGGCTATTAAAACAAAACTAATTGTTTTTATTTTAGTAATTGTGAGGTCATTGTTTAAAACTTTGACAATAGGCTTCAAAATTATTGCACTGTACTATGGTAATTTTTTTTGTAATCGCAGTGCCATTGGGCGATGAGGCTAAGTACTTGTTGAATGACCCTCTTTGTTGCTATGGAAATTAGGCGAACATCGTAGTTTTATTTCGAGTTACGCCTTTATTCCAGCCCGCTTTTAAAGAACATTTGTACGTAAACAATTATATTGTTTTGTGCCATGAGAGAATATTAAGAAAAATTATAGTAACTTGCGAAGTGCTGTTATTAAGTGGGATAAAAATAACAAAAAAAGTTGTATCACTTATTACTTACTTATTCTGTGGCTAAAACTTTACTTTGAAAGACGTATGTGGTAAATACGTAAAAAAAACCTGTGTATATTAAATAATATAACTGAAGATACCCTATATGCTTCCACTTGTGTGGATATAAAAAAAAGTCTGTGTGCAGTTTGTGTTAATTAAATAGTTAGCCAGGGTGGCTATCTCTATTCCAATTTCATTCAAATTCGTTATTTCTTATGCATAATACGTTTATGACAAACACACCAAACAGTTTGCAAATTAACGTTTGCGTGTACATGATGGGTATCTGCTGTCGACGTCTCCAAAACCATAAAGACTCTCGCAATCTATGCTTCAAATACTGATAGATACAGGCTTAGAAAAACTTCTCTACGCCTATGTCTTTTCGCCGCACAATGGGGATCAGGAGACGGCCATAGCCAGTTGCTTGGACCTTCTGCTGGCAACTGATCCAAACCGCTGCTCAGTTTCAGTCGATCACCGCTAGATTGTTCCTACCACTATCGGATGAAGTCTACTCTCCGCCCAACCTTAGCTTAAGCGGTACTCGACGTGAGGCAATAACAGGCAGCAGATTGGGATGAGTAGCGGTCGTTCCTTGCATTTAACCTTAAGCAGCTCATATGCTTTTCTTTCGATGACATTATGGTTTGTGTGGACCCTGTGACAAATTTGCTGCTTCAGGGAATAGAAAACTATATTTCATTTTCATTTGTGATATAAAGCAAAACAGTTGTGATATAAAGCAAAGCTAAGCCTTGGTTCGGGGTTAAGTGTGGCCGTACTGCAGCGCCGCAGCATGCAGTTAACTTGGACTGGATTGACACTCCAAACCGCAAAGCCAAAAATGTGTCAGCAAGGAATGAAACCTTTAACAATGCTGCTACCTAATTCTGCAAGAATGCTTTACTGATGGCTCGATTTGACCACATAGCTTTGATTTATAAGTTGACTCAATCTTTAGTCGGCCCTCACTTCTTCCACTGCTGACACTCGATGGGGCGCTGGCTTATACCACCAAAGAGAAAGCGAATTTGATGGCTTCTCTGTTCACGGAGTCTTTACTTCTTGATACTGCCCGTGAGACACTTCCTTGTCTCCTTGGACGCGTGAAACAAATGTCTGATATACCTATCCGTCAGGCTAAGGTTGAAAAACCACTGCAAATAATTGTAGACGTGAACAAAGCCAGTAGCCCGGATGGTATTCCATCTAAAATCCTGAGGACCTTTATGCCTGATCTCGCTTTTGTATTAATATGTTTCTTTCGCCTTTCTATGACTAGTGTCAAAAACTTGGAAGCTTGCCAAAGTGCAACCTGTGCCCAAAAAGGCAGTCTTGCTGACCCTGCCAATTTTTAGACACGTTAATACTCTGCAAGGCTATAAAAAACCTTTAGTGAACAACTGGCTCCTTGCATACATAGAACTTTGTCAGTGACCGAAAATTTGGGTTTCAACGAAAGTTGGGGGATCCTATAAGCAAGTCCATCGATCCATCCTACGGACTGCCACTTCTTTGTGTGTCTGAGTTTTGTATTTTCTTTTGAGTGACCTGTCGTTCAGAGTAATCATTGATGGCTGCTCTTCTGACCAATTGGTGTCTTTCAGGGATCATTGCTTTCTGCCACTCTGCACTCACATCCTGCTGCATATTAACGACTTGCTAATGCTCGGTATGATTAGAAATGCAGACGATAGCACCGTTGTAGAGAGCTATACGTCCAGTGCACAGTCTAGTGTGCCACAAATTCAATTTTATATAGTCAAGCGCATAAACTTGTCCTTACAGGCTGTCTTCGATTGGGGCGATGCTAATCTGGTCAAGTTCAATGCAACTAAGTTACTAGTTACTACTACTAAGTAACTAGTTCCAGGTTCTAGTTCAATTTTCTGTCACGCTAAAAAACTATTCGAAATGTTTCCGTACAGATGGCAGACCACCTGAGCTTCTTGGAATTTTACTGACGCCATCTCTCAACTTTGGCTCTTACATGACAGGTGTTAGGAGCATATTATATCGATGTTCCGATTGACTTGCTATCAAAAGTGGCTTACCACCATCAAAGAGAAAATTCGCCGCCATAACCTTACAGTGTTCCGACAACACACAGCCCTTTAGAGCAGTTAAGAGTCTTCTAGGCGTAGCGTGTGCACCATATTTTCTTCAGTGATCAATCGCTTGCCTATATGATGAAAAAAAAACTGGCCAAGTGCAAGTCGGACTCGCATTCGTAGGGTTCCGTAACACAGTAGAGATTCTATAACTTTGATTTTTCGCAACTACAAAATTAACTTTGTTTTTCATAGTGTTTGTATAAAAAACAAAGTTATCTTTGCGGTCGCCATATCTCTAAAACTGCTGACTGTATCTTGTTTAAACCAATTTTCGTTGTTAGCTTTTATTGAGATCTACAGCATATATTTTTTTTAGATTTTTCACTCCCATACTTTAAAAGTTAGAGGGGGGGGGACACACATTTTACCACTTTAGGCGCGCCTATCTTTCAAATGATTGACTTTGAGAAAAAATGATTCTAGGAACCTCAATGTCATTTTAAAGACCTATCCATAGACACCCCACACGTATAAGTTTGAAGAAACATTTTATTTTGTTTCAGTTACATGTATGGGATGTCCCTTAAACTTTTATATTTTTTATTTTTGTATAAAAATCGGAAAGCGGTTCACAGAATACATCTACCTACCAAGTTTCAATTCTGTAGTCCTAACAGTTTCGGAATAAAATTGCTGTGACATACGGACGGACGGACAGACAGACAGACAGACAGACATGACGAATCTATAAGGGTTCCGTTTTTTGCCATCCGGCTACGGAACCCTAAAAACGAGTCCACACAGTCCAATTACCGTAGAAAAAGCTTAGTTTTATGGCCAAGCTGAGGCAGTAGTTTTAAGGGCCCGGTGGCGTTATCGGGAGAACGGTCGGCTTTGATGCCAGAGGTACCGAGTTCGATCCGCGCCGTGCACCAGCAGATTTTTCTATGGAAAAATGTATGTGCGCTTATCACAGTGGCCTTCTGGTGAAGGAAAAACATCGTTAACAAACCAACAACCCCCCATGGTAGAACTTGTAGCATACATCATGGTGCGCTTGATTTAAAATAAAACAAAATTAAAACAATAAAAGGTTCCATGTTTCCTATCGGGTGCATTTCGGAGCGTACCTATGCCATCCGATTACGCAAAGTAATACCACCCTGCCTCTTCTTCGACCAGACCGGACTAGATGTGCGCCACCGCTATGTGGTCCATCTCCTTGCACCAAGAGTTATGCTTCATTTTTTATCATAGGTACTACCAATAAATGCAATTCTTTGCCAGTGTCTGTGTTTCCCGATAAGTATAATCTAGGAGTCTTCAAGTCGTGAATAGTACGTGCCGCAAAGCCAATAAGCGTTACGTAGTCGCGTGTACGAGTATGTCCCGCTCTCGTGTGTGGAAGAGTGTGTTCGGAGAATAGAACAGCTCTCGCTGTTCTATTCTCCGAACACTTACTATGCTATGGATCTTCGTTACATATAAATGACTTATATTGACAAAGTTATCGGAAGAGAAATGAAATATTTTGCATCACATATATTTTATACTGCTAACCAAGCATAGAAAAAGTAAGTATATTATGTTACTTGCAAAAGATGTTATATTTTTATCACATTTAATCATAGTTATGCTAAAAAAGATTCCTGTGCTTGCCTGGAAGAAATCAGTTATTTCATTTACGAATAAAAGACAAGAATACTGCAAAGAATAACTGCTTAATCATGCTTACTGATACTTTTCTTCTAAAAGTACCGTGAAAAAAAGGCGTAACTATATATACGCACATAAAGCTGTAAAATATCACGTGGAATAAGTATGTAAGATCATTTATGCAACTAAAGTTTTTTAGGAAGACGTATAATAATAACGTAAGATTAATTAAGCTAATACCACAAGGAAACTCTGCAAATTTGATAAGCGTAACAAATCTTACATCATTTTACTAGGGAATTTATTAAAAAAATAGTTTCGTATAATTTTTTTAAATTCAAATTGCTCCGTAATTTAATGAAATATAAATTTGAAAAAAATTGAGTATATGTGTTAGTCTTTCCTCTATCCAATGGTGAAATAAAAAATATTTGACGCAAGTGTGTTTGCACCATTCTTCCATGGGTAGTGCGAATTATAAAAAAGCGTTGCATCGTAATGTAGAAATAGTATGATAATGGTGCGTAAATCCGTAATACAACAAAAGCCCTTCAACCCCTTCAACAACAAAAGCCATCTTGTCCAAAGCACTGTACATCTCACGTAAGTATATACTTTTACTTTCTGGTCACGTTCTCAGACAGAAATTAACAATTATATCGCTTTTTTCACTCAGTGAATTCGTCAAACCCGCGACACGTATCGACAAAACATAAAACTGCAAAACTAAGTTGATAGCTGACATATAGTATTTTGACGTCTTGGATAGATTTTTTGTATTTGTTAGCATTATAAGATGACCAAAGGTGACCATTTGACATTTCCCATTTAAGCTTTGTGACATGTTTAATAATAATAAAAACAAACAGCCATGTTTTGTTTCTTTCACTCATTATGCCATGCTAATTGACATAAATGAATAAAATATAGCTTACTCGATTTTTATTTTAGCCCGGCTTCCATGCTAGTCATTGTTCCGAGAGTCAGACACTGTCATACTGGATAAATCTGTCATACCTCCTTTCTTTTCATTTGTTCTTGATTGATGTCTATAGCACCTACATTCCTTATAATTCTAAAATTAATAAATAAATAATAAAATAATTTACCCAAATTTTTAACTTTTTTTTAGTGTCCGACCGAAGGTTTGGTTTCGGTTTCGGCCAAAAATCAAGTTTCGGCGGCAGTTTCGGTTTCGGCCAAAATTGGCCGAAACTTTTGCCGAAACCGAAACAGATTTCGGAAGTTGTCGTACACGCTCGCATAACTTCGTTTCTCGCGGCAACGCTTTGGCGGACACTGATAACTGAGAAACATTTTGCTATGATAAATTAATTTGAAAAAATAATAAAAATATTAATAATATTTTTAATATTATCTAATACTATAAGAATATTTGTTCTGACATACTGACTGATAGACAACGCACAGACTAAACCGCTGGTCGTAGAGACTTGAAATTCGGAAGGTATATTTGTCTTAGTACGTAATCTAAGAAAGGATTTTCCAAAATTCACCCCTAAAAAGGGGTAACTAAATCTGAAAACCGATATTGTTCGGGTTGCGCTGAAATTTGGCATGCAGATAGTTATTACGACGTTAGTATCTGTTTAGAAAGGATTTTCCAAAATTTAGTGATTAAGGTGATGAAGCGGGGGTTCAGAGTTTGGATAGTAATTTCATTCGACATTTCACACAAGTACTTCTGTAAATAAATAAGTAAATACTGAAACGCGTATTTACTCGGCTTTTTCAAAATGCCACCCTAAGAGGGTGAAGTGGGGAAACAAAATCTCAAAATCAATATTGTTTCGGATTGCGCTGAAATTTAGAATGCAGATAATTATTATGACGTAGGTATCCGCTTAGAAACGATTTTCTAAAAATCCCACCCGGATATTACTTATTATTTTTAATTATATATATAAACTTATAATTTACTTAAGTACTTCTGTAAATAAATAAGTAAATACGTGTTGCAGGATTTTTGCAAGAGGTTGGTATAAAAATTTTGAAAATAAATACAGTTTTTCGGGTTTTATAAATCATCATCAACATCATCAGCCTGTGTCAGCCCACTGCTGGACGTAGGCCTCTCCAAAGATGCGCCACTGAGCCCGATCTTCGTTTTCTAAATATAAATCCCTATTTCCCTTAGGCTGGCCGCACACGGGCCACGGGCCACAACCACAAAACGCCGCCACCGGCATATTTCCTATAGTTTTCATACATTTTATCATGTAGCGTGTGGCGGCCACCGGCGTTAACTGTGTGCGGCGAGTCCATATAAAATGTATGAAAACTATGGGGACCCTTAGTCACGCAATAACTTGAAAACGGGCGAACCGAGTTGGCTTTTACTTTTTTGATGTCTTTTATGATAGAAAGGTTTTTACATAATAAAAGTTTTAAGTAAATTAAAGAAGTCTTTAACGCGGGCCGCGGGGTAGCCGCGCGCTAGTATTAAATAAATGATTACAACAAAATTAGTATACTGTGTTCCCATTTCATGTTGTAATCAATGCAGAATAATTTCAGTATTTTAAGGAATTTTATACTTGACGGAAAACCAGTTTCGGTCGGACTCAACTATTTTTATTTTTCGGAATTTTCCCGCTACTTGTGCTGTAAGACCTTGCTATTAACCAAAATTGACAATTTTAGGTCAACCGGAACCGGAGTACCCTATAGGTTTTGGGTCGAAAACCTATAGGGTATTTCCCGTTGACCTACAAATCATGAAATTTGGCAAGAAGCAAGGTCTTGAAGCACGTATATAGGTATAAATTTGAAAACCGTATATAAATGTAGTTTAATAACAAAAAAAGGTAAATTAACTATTACAAACTTAGTATTTGTGGTTTGTGCAATATATTTTCTATGGATCGAACTACAAAGTTATGTTTGTACCTAAACCTAGTTTAACCAGTTTGTATGGAAGCCTCGGTGCGTGAGTCCAACTCGCACCTGACCGGTTTTTTTTAATAAAAATGGCTCATTGGTTGTTTATGTAGCTAAATAAGATAATATAGCCAGAGAACTAAAGTTATCGACATAGCTCAACGGATTAGCAAGCTGAAGTGGCAGTGGGCTGGTCATATCTGCCGCAGGACTGATAACCGTTGGGGCAGACTTGTCCTAGAGTGGAGACCGCGAATCGGCAAACGTAGCGTAGGACGTCCTGTGACCAGGTGGAGCGACGACATACGCAAAGCGGTGGGCAGTGACTGGAAGAGAAGAGCCGAAGATCGGGCTCAGTGGCGCATCTTGGGAGAGCCCTATGTTCAGCAGTGGACTGATACAGGCTGATGATGATGATGATGATGTAGCTAAATTCCATAGGTAATTGAATTCAGGTTGACGACTTAGTGTAATGCATCATATTTAGTAGTATGTAACTTGACAGACCTGACCAGCTGGGTCCGCTCCCGCTCCCTGAGGATGTGCTCCTCATGGCACCGCTCGGACAGCTTGTCTCTCTCAGCTTGCAGCTCCGACAACTGCGAGTTCAGCTCTTCCAGCTCCATGTTGAGTGCGTCTAAGTCTCCCTTCGTGCTCTCACCCTCCAGGTCGCCTGACTCCAACTCTCTGGAACCACATCAGCATCTGTTACTGTTATGAAACAATTACTCTGGATCTGGACTCACATTTATATCGCACTAGCGGATCCAGCAGACGTTGTCCTGCCCGATCGCAGCGCCACCTATCGGGTCCAATTGTGAATCTACACCATCTATGGACTACAGGTTCATCGAATCACTAACATCATAGAAAATGCACTAGAAGAAAAGAAAGTATGCACTACCGTCTTCTTGGATGTAGCGCAAGCGTTTGACAAAGTTTGGCATAAAGGGCTCATACACAAATTGAGAAGTATGCTCCCAAAACAATTCGCAGATATTCTAGTCTTACTCAACACAAAGGATGTTCAGAATAAGGCAAGATGACTCGTACTCAGAATTAAAACAGATAAAGGCTGCAGGGCAGTGTACTAGGTCCGGTCCTATACCTATTATACACCTGTGATATCCCTGAGTTAGCAAATAACACTATTGCAACTTTCGCGGATGACACAGTCATTATGGCTACAGGAATCACCCAGAAAAAGCAGTGGAAGAAGTACAGACAGCAATCAACACCATAGTTGCTTGGACAAAGAAATTGCAAATAAAGCTCAACGAAACCAAATCGGTCCATGAAGATTTTACAAATAAAAAACGTAACTATCATCCGGTATTCATAAATAATAAAGCAATACCATACGATACTAAAGCAAAGAATCTGGGTATGACCTTAGACGCGAAGCTAACATGGAAGCTGCACATCAAATAGAAACGTGAAGAACTGGAGCTTCGCTACAAGAATATGCGCTGGCTGTTCGGAAGACATTCTTCCCTATCGGTGCACAATAAATTATTGTTACAATAATAATATATATAATATAAACAAGTCCTTAAGCCAATATGGACTTATGGTATCCAGCTATGGAGCTGCACAAAACAGAGAACATAAAAATTATACAAAGATTCCAGAATAAAGAACTCAGGAGCATCGTATGGGCACCGTGGTACATCAGAAATGACGATCTTCACCGGGACGTAAGTGGAACACGTCGCTAAAACTATAAAACAGTATGCTGAAGCTCACAATCGCAGACTTCACCATCATGTGAATTTCGAGACCATCAGGCTCCTCGACAACACGGACGTAGTGAGAAGACTAATAAAACCGGCCAAGTGCGTGTCGGGCCACGCTCAGTGTAGGGTTCCGTAGTAGCCCGTTATTCAATCAAAGTCTTTACCCATTATAAACAAGCAACTAGGTACTTCGTCACTGTCACTTTAAAGGATTTATTCTAAGGATTTTGTATTTGGTACAAAATTATCCAACACCCAAGTTCAACGACTATTACTGATAAACTAATAAAGTTATCTTAACCGCTATGACACAAACGCACACACACACACACACACGCTCACGCACAACTTACACACACATGCTTTATTTTAATACTAATGAATAATTATGTAAAAACAAATGTAATTTTACGTAACATTTAATAAGGATTTAACATTATGATTTTATATCAATTTAATTTATTACTAAGTACTTGTAATTATTTGTTCAAATTATTTTAAATAGTGTAAAAAAAAAACAAAGAAAAATTATCTAACAAAATTTGTATTGTACGAATAGTGCCATGTATACATGGGACCATCAAGATACGGGCACTCACATGTCCAGTTTGATGTCTAGCGACTTTATAATAATGTGTAATTTTTGTGCAATAAAACATTTTTGATAGTTTTCCTTAAAAGTTCATGAAATGCACTATTATCACGAATTTTTCCAGATTTTCCAAGTCAGCAGTTAAGCTTTTAGAGGGGGGGGGGGGGGGGTGAGACGACCTAGAATTTAAAAGACCTATTGAACGATATCCCACACGGGGTAGATGACGAAAAAAAAATCATCCCCACTTCTCATGTAGGGGAGCTACCTTAAAAAAAATATTTTTCAATATTTTATTTCACCACTTTGTCGGCATAATTTGTATACATACCCCCTAAAAAATATTTTTCAATATTTTATTTCACCACTTTGTCGGCGTAATTTGTATACATACCCCCTACAAAATTACAGCTTTCTAGTAATAACGGTCTCTTAGCAAAACCTCGGATAAACAGACAGACAGACAGACGGACATGACGAAACTATAAGGGTTCCTTGTCAGGACTACGGCACCCTAAAAAGGGTCAAACCCTTCGAGTTACTTTAGTGATACTTCATCAAGTGAACGAAGTGTAGTGATAGTGAACGCTATTTAAAAGAACACAAGAACAAAATGTCTTCCCCTTAATAAAGAGTATAGAGACATTAAGAAAAGTGTTAATGAACACATTCTTAGTAATATTCTAATAGTATATTAAGTCAAAATAAAATTGCTCATTAGCCTAGCCTATGTAACACTTCAAGAAACATAATTATTGAAGGTACTCACTTTATGCTCTCAGCGAGATTCGAAATCTTATGCAGCTGAGTATTGGCAGAGTCCAGGCTCAGTTTGATCAACTGCAAGTTTTTGAGGCTCGTCTCCTTCTCAAGCAGCATAGTCTCGAGGGAGCTCATTTTCTCCTCAATCTCTTGTACATATACAGCCATTTGTTCCGTCTGGGCCATTATATCCTCCGCATCGTTCACTCTCAGAGCTTTAAAGCGATCAATATCCACCATTAGAGCTTCTTTCTGAGTCTTCTTCTGCTCTATAATTATTTCAGCCTGGTGCTTCTCTTTGAGCAAGGCTTCCAACTCTTGTTTCTCTTCCAAGCTTGTTTGCTCCTGTGCCAAGTCCTCATCCATTTGTTTGATGTCGCGGTTTATCTATTGAGGGGAGAATGGGAAGAAAAAAGAAAGGATATTTTACATTCTTTAGTTAATACTAAACATTAAGATTAATATGTTTGTCTCGCTTATTGTTTGTCTCACTTTAATAAGTGAGACAAACGTATTAATCAAATGGGCTTTCAAGAAGGTTTTAATCTAACATTCAGCTTATTTATTCTCGCAAGAAAAAAAACTCTGATGGAATTTAAAAAAACTGTAACGATACGCACGGTGCCCCACAACGGAGTGTACGGTAAGTACCTACTTACCGCACGGTATGTACCTACTTACCGCACGCTCCGTTGTATGGTGCGTAATTTTTAACTTTCGAACAATGTATACAAGCTGCGTAAATGCATTTTTTGAGCAAATGTGTTAAAAAAGATATTCTTACAGCTTCCATCCTCTGCGACCTCTTGGCTTTCTCCTGAGCTTGTTCATTTAGCATCGCCAACAACTTATGTATTTTTTCTTCTAATACTTTTACCTGAAAATATATTAAAAGAGAGAGAGAGAGATTAGCTATTCAAATACACACTTATAGAACTTACCAATGTAATTATAAAGCTTCGGATACTCTAGGGGACATTTTGTTTAGCAACAACATGACGCGCATGACTGACTGACTGACTGACAGACAACGCACAGCCTAAACCGCTGGTCGTAGAGACTTGAAATTTGGAGGGTATATTTGTCTTAGTACGTAGGGGTGTACTAAGAAAGGATTTTCCAACAATCACCCCTTAAGGGGATGAAATGGGGGTTCAACGTTTGTATGGAGAAACAAGATTAGATAGTCTTTTCTATCCAAAACTTCACACAAAAGCTTCAGTAACAAAATAAGTAAATATGTGTTTCTGATTTTTTTGAAAATTCACCCCGAAGAGAGTGAAATGGGGTAACAAAGTGTGAAAATCAATATTGTTTCGGATTGCGCTGAAATCTGGCACGCAGATAGTTATTACAACGTTAGTTACCTCTGAAAAAGGATTTTTCAAAATTCACCCCTGAAGGGGATGAAACGAGGGTTCAAAGTTTGTATGGAGAAACAAGATTAGATAGTATTTTCTATTCGAAACTTCAAACAAGTGCTCGAGTAAAAAAATAAGTAAATACGAGTTTCAGGTTTTTTTTTAATTACACCCCTAAGAGGGTGAATGGGGTAACAAAAGTGTGAAAATCAATATTGTTTCGGATTGCGCTGAAATTTGGCATGCAGATAGTTATTACGACGTTAGTTCCCTCTGAGAAAGGATTTTCCAAAATTTACCCCTGAAGGGATGAAACTGGGGTTCAAAGTTTGTATGGAGAAACAAGATTAGATAGTATTTTCTATTCGAAACTTCATACATTCATTATTTACTTCATTCATACATTACATCCCTAAGGTGAAATGGGTGAAAAGGTGAAATGAAATGAAAGTGGAAATGGGGTAACAATGTGTGAAAATCAATATTGTTTCGGATTTTCCAAAATTCACCCCTGAAGAGGATGAGACGGGGGTTCAAAGTTTGTATGGAGAAACAAGATGAGATAGTATTTATTATTCGAAACTTCATACAAGTGCTCCAGTAGAAAAATACGTGTTTCAGATTTTTTTTAATCACAACCCTAAGAGGGTGAAATGGGGTAACAAAGTGTGAAAATCAATATTGTTCCGATTGCGCTGAAATTTGACATGCAGATAGTTATTACGAAGTTAGTTGCCCCTGAGAAAGTATTTTCCAAAATTCACCCTTGAAGGGGATGAAACGGGGGTCCTAAGTTTGTATGGAGAAACAAGATTAGATAGTCTTTTATATTTGAATTTTAACACAAGTACTTAAGTAAGTAAATACGTGTTTCAGGCTCTTTCTAAATTGCACCCCTAAAAGGGGTAAGTGGGGTAACAAAGTCTAAAATCACTATTGTTTCGGATTGCGCTGAAATTTGGCATGCAGATCGTTATTTTGACTTAGGTATACGCTAAGATTTTTTTTTCAAAATTCACTCTTCAAGGGGATGAAGCAGGGGTTCAAAGTTTGGATTGTCATTTTATTCAACATTTCACACAAGTACTTCTGTAAATAAATAAGTAAATACGAGTTTCAGACTTTTCAAAATGCCACCTTAAGAGGATAAACAGAAAGGATTTTCTAAAAATTCCTCCCGGATACGGAACGGGAATTCAAAGTTTGTATGGCGAAATTAGATAAGATAAAGTACATGTTGTAGGATTTTTTGAAATGGGGTAGGTAACAAAGTCTGAAAATTTGGGTTTTCGGTTTTTATAAATATGAATCCCGAATTGCCTTAGTCACGCGATAACATGAAAACCGGTGAACCGATTTGGCTAATTCTTATTGGATGTATATAATGATAGAATCGTTTTTACAAAAGAAATGTTTTAAGTAAACAAAAGAAGTTTTTAACGCGGGCGAAGCCGCGGGGCACTTCTAGTTTTATTATAAAGCTTCGGATACTCTAGGGGACATTTTGTTTAGCAACAACATGACGCGCAACACTCAATCTACGTGTCGTGTATTTTCTCTCGGGGTCATTCAAGTAAAAGCCGAGCAACATGTTCCGCAACATGTCGCTTCGTTTGTCCCCTAGTGTATCCGAGGCTTTAACCCTAGAACATTTTGTTTAACAACATGACGCGCAACACTCAATCTACGTGTTGCTGCAACAATACAAAGTGTCCCGCAACACGTTTCGCAACATTTTACGTGACGCGGGAGATGTTGCTTGCTCCCGCTTTCGGAGCGAGCACCCGCAAAATGTTCCACAACATTTTCTCTCGGGGCATTCACGCAAAAGCCGAGCAACATGTTCCGCAACATGTCGCTCCGTTTGTCCCCTAGTGTATTCTACGCTTAAATATGTTAAATGAGAGAGATTAGCCATTCATATACACACACATAGAATTTACCAATGTTATTATAAATATGTTAAAAGAGAGAGATTAGCTATTCATATTACTTCATAAACACACACATAGAACATACCAATGATATCATAAATATGTTAAATGAGAGAGATTAGCTATTCATATATACACACATAGTACCAACATTATTACCAACGTTATTATACCCTTTTTAAGAGTCTTCAAAAAAAGGGGTTTTTATTAGTAGAGATTTATTTTAAATGTTTGTTACCTAATGCCTCAGAATTCCGTCATTTATTAATCAATCTGGAAAATTCCTCTTTTATTTGAGGAGGCTTCCCATTTAGTCCCAATTACAATTCATAAATACAATTCATTGAGATCTGATATGTATCTCCAGAGATATGGAGACATATACCTCAAACTTGCTATGAAAATGTGTGGCATGTGAAGTTAAGTTATTTAAATGGGATGCATAGTGCTTACTCTCTCAAACGTAAATTTAATTTTCCAAATCGGTTACTAAATTATAGAGTTCCGACTTAACATACTAAAAAATATATACAGGCAAATTGTTCATAGCCAATAATATAATATGTAGTATAGCTAAGTGTGAATGTGTTCAAATAAATTTATGGTGAGCAATTTCTTGCGCTACAAACTATATGCTATTATATTATAGCAATCTGAAATACTTACGGAACATGCCTTTAAATTAATTTTCCAAAGTATAATTTAAGATTGTTTCAAAAACTATAAGAACTGACTCCAAATCTGCACTAGTCATTTTCAGTAACAAGTTTGAGGTGTTTATCTTCATATCTCTGAAGATAATAAACATAAAATATAAATATAATTTAAATTTTCACCACATGAGAAGAATACTCTTCTAAACAAAAAAAGAATTTTCTAAATCGGTCCAGGCATTTTTCAGTAATCAGTGAACATTATAAAAAAAAAAGGTTCTGATGAAAATTCTTATTGTTCCCCATAGAACCTCCTCCTTTTTTTAAGTGAGTTAAAAAAATTAAATAATACTCACGTCGTTAGCTTTAGAGAAGAAAGCTTCTTCATATGGAGCAATATCCTGCAATCTTTCTTCATTGAATAACAGGAAATTTAACAGCATCAACAATATAGAATGGGATATGTTTGATATTGGCTGCAGGAACACAGATGTGCTGATACTCGCTTCCAGTTGAGGCATATCTGAAGCCACATATTTTGTCACTCTAGTTATGTTGATCACGGGCAACAGATCTCGGTAGTATGGCAAGGAGTCATTCAGGTTTTCTTCTTGTGGAGGCTGGAATGTGGTTTTATTACTTAATTCATATTGTATTGGGAAAGAATTACATAAAAAATATGTTGTAACGAGTAATGAAATATGTATATAACGAAAACCTTGTGACACAAGATTACACAATAGTTATTATGACTATGACATATTATGAACGTCCAACAATAGGACTAAAACATATTATGACAAATGATGTGAAATGCAGTAAACTTTAGGACATAAAACGTTTTGCAAATGAAAAGGACATATATACTTAGTATTTTTATAAGATATATTTTTATTTTAGTTCTTTTTATAAGAAAAAATAAGAAACGGAAATTTTGTAATGTCTGAGAAGAATGTAATGAAATTTGAAGTTTCATCACTATCTCACCTGATAGTGTGACTATGTGGTCGACAAATTTAACAAACTTAGGGCCAGTTTCACCGGTTCCTGATAGAGCTAATATGGTGTCAACTGTCAGATAACTATCAATAGCATTATCAGGAACCGGTGAAACTGGCCCTTAATAATTTAATTCTTTTAACATTTACAATTGGATTCTTAAATTAGTTTCTACTTACGAATAATGCTGCATCCCTGTCAATGTCGAGCCGGTCAAACAACTGCAGCAGCGCTCCTATCACAGCGTGGGGTTTCTTCAGATCCTCTGCCTGGAGAGTAAATGTGGGAAATTCACCGTTCCACATATCAATGAAGCTCTCCATTTTGAGCGCTGGAAAGAAATGAATCAACGGTAGTAAATTTTGTACAGTACCTGTTACGACCTCATTATTGATTGATTTATATATAATGTAATGTCAGTCATTATAAGTAAACATCTTGTTTTGGGATGTAAGGGAGCACAAATACGACCTCGGTGCTCCCAGCCAACCTCACCTGCCCGTGGTGCATCCTGCTGACCAACAGACGGGGCTCTGGCGACCGACAAATGGCGGTATAACCATTTCATATCTATGGCGTAGCCAAATTCTACAGGCCGGTGACGGGCAGCAGCGTCACCGGTGCGACAAGCTACGTCCTGCGATCGCCAACACGCCTGCCCAGCATGGCGATTAGGGCATATCCCTCCCAAGGGATGAAAGAAGGATGGAAAGTCACACAATGCCGCGGCCCCCAGTTCCCGGCCGCCCTGCTATTCCTGACCACGGCGGCGGTCACGGTAACGGCAGGGCAGGGGGTGCTAAGAATCCCCGGGTTACGGTAGGCCGCCAGAACAAACTGACCCTCGCAACGTACAATGGACGCACGATTCGGCTGGACGATCATCTGGCGCAGCTAGAGGAGGAGCTGAAACACATAAGATGGCACATTCTGGGGTTATGCGAAGTCCGAAGACAGGGAGAGGACACCATAACCTTAGAATCGGGCCATCTTATGTACTACAGAGAAGGAGATCAGCCATCCCAAGGCGGCATCGGGTTTCTGGTCAACAAGGTTCTCAGTGACAACGTTGTAGAAATCTCCAGTGTATCGACCAGGGTAGCGTACCTCATAATTAAGTTAACCAAGAGGTACAGCCTCAAGGTTATCCAGGTCTACGCACCGACCTCGACACACTTGGATGATGAGGTGGAGAGCATGTATGAAGATATCTCCAGAGCTTTACACACCACCTCCAAGGCTCACTACAACGTTGTCATGGGAGACTTTAACGCCAAAGTGGGAGTACAAACTTGCGGCGAATCGTCTATAGGACCACACGGATTTGGGAGTAGGAATCACAGGGGACAAATGCTCGTCAATTTCCTCGAGAGAGAGGGGCTTTTCTTGATGAACTCGTTCTTCAAGAAACAGCCCCAAAGGAAATGGACGTGGCAAAGCCCCGACTTTGTAACTAAAAACGAGATTGACTTCATCATTACGGACAAACGGCGCATATTCAGAGACGTCTCAGTGATCACTAGGTTTAATACTGGAAGTGATCACCGACTTGTACGAGGCACTCTGGATATCGACTTTAAAGCCGAGAGATTCCGATTGATGAAGTCTACGCTCCGCCCGAACCTACTCCAAACCGTTGTTGGGTCCGAAACATTCCAATTAAAATTGGAAAATCGATTCGCTGCCTTGGAAACCACAGATGACGTAGACCAGAAACTCGAAGAAGTGGTGGAAATCCTCAGGGATGAAGGGACGAAGTTTTGCGAGAGCAAGCGTACGGGCAAAAAATCCAAACTCTCGGCAGAAACACTTCGGCTAATGGAAGAGAGACGAACAGACCCTTTGTCAGCTTTGTCAACTAACCTGGTGCGCAACAAATCCATAAAGAAGCTGGTACGACGCGACCTCCGATCCTATAACACGCTCTTAACCTGGTCTGTTCTCGAGTCCTTGCAGCGTTGCCAAGTCGACTGGCGATATATCGAAGTGATGAGATGTCTATACAATGCCGCAACGATGACTGTACAAGTACAGAACCAGCGAACTAAACATGTCCACCTGCGTCGAGGAGTGAGACAGGGGGACGTCATATCCCCGAAACTGTTCACTAACGCCTTGGAGGATATGTTTAAGACGCTGGACTGGAAAGGTCGTGGCATTAACATCAACGGCAGGTACATTTCTCACTTACGATTCGCAGATGACATCGTCATAATGGCAGAGACGCTGCAGGACCTACAAAGGATGTTGAATGGCCTAGCTGATTCTTCTCGTAGCATCGGTCTCCGGATGAATTTGGACAAAACCAAAGTCATGTACAACGAGCACGTTGTTCCGGAACCGATTGCCGTAGATGGAATCCCACTCGAAGTTGTCACTAAGTATGTTTACCTAGGGCAAACGCTCCAACTAGGCAAACATAACTTCGAGAAGGAAATCCAGAGAAGAATTCAGCTGGGCTGGGCAGCATTCGGAAAACTCCGTCGAGACTTCTCGTCGCCTATACCACAGTGTCTAAAGACAAAAGTCTTTAACCAGTGCGTCCTACCTGTGATGACATACGGAGCCGAGACGTGGGCACTCACAGTCCGACTGGTCCACCAGTTTAAAGTCGCTCAGCGAGCTATGGAGAGAGCTATGCTCGGTATTTCTCTGCGGGATCGAATCCGGAACGAAGTAATTCGCCAGAGAACTAAAGTTATCGACATAGCTCAACGGATTAGCAAGCTGAAGTGGCAGTGGGCTGGTCATATCTGCCGCAGGACTGATAACCGTTGGGGCAGACTTGTCCTAGAGTGGAGACCGCGAATCGGCAAACGTAGCGTAGGACGTCCTGTGACCAGGTGGAGCGACGACATACGTAAAGCGGTGGGCAGTGACTGGAAGAGAAGAGCCGAAGATCGGGCTCAGTGGCGCATCTTGGGAGAGGCCTATGTCCAGCAGTGGACTGATACAGGCTGATGATGATGATGATGATGATCTTGTTTTGAATGTAAAAGCATGTAGGTATTTTTTTTTATATTAGTACCAATAGATATAATGACTAAATATATTTAAAGCCTTTGATTATATATAATATACTCGTCTATTATCAAATAACATTACAATAGATCGTAAAATCTTTTGGTAATACCTAATAACTAATCGGCAATAAAGTTATGTACCTCTTTCCATGATTCTTGAATGTGAAGAGAAGCACTAATAACTATGGAATAGTAAAAATAAGCGGCTAATTAATTTAGATAATTAGACGAAGAACGATCAAATATTTCAAAATTCAGTATAAATTTTAACAGCTCCAATTCAAAAGCACAAACCAGTTAGGACATACTACATATTTCAAAAGCTAAGCAACACAGACCACAGATAACTGTATATTAGTCTGAGAACACAGACTACTAAGGAGATACTACGTATCTAAGCAAGGCCAGGTAGTGTTGCATATCGCTAGTCCACTATCGATAGACTGTCGATAGTCTTATCGATATTAACGACATAACCCATAGTTACTGAAATTATCGATAGTGTGTAGGGTTCAGAACCGGGAAATCCCGGTCTCGAAAGTACCGGGAATTCCCGGTTCTTTTGACAGTAAAATAGAACCGGGAAATCAATTTTGATTCCCGGTTCTTTCGGGAATTTTATTTTAATTACGCGATTCACACTACTACTTTCTTACTTATTTACTCTTTACTTTTTACATTTTCTTCGTAGAAGTTTTTAATTCTCAAAGAATCTCGAGCTTAGAAGCGACGACACTCCCGCTAAAAGTGGTCAACTTCGTCAGATGGCTTCGGCCCAACTGTCGGACAAAGACTTTTGACCTCCGGTTTTGCTCGATCGCTTCTTTAATTGAGTTAATATGACGAAGACGATACTGCAGGGTTTTCATGTCGCTACTGTATTAGCTGCACAGATTCATAAAAAAGCTTAGACTTCTTGCCGGCACCTCGCGTCTCACAGAATGTTGTCTAGAGAGCCTTTGACTAGTCAGTGATCACTGCCGGTTTTAAACCTAGTGATCACTGAGACATCTCTAAATATGTTTTTTTGTTCATCAATGAAGTCTCTCTTTTCTATCTATCTATCAGTTTTTGATCATAGAGTCGGGGCTTTGTCACGTCCATTTCAACCGCGGGTCTTTCTGAACGAAAGTTTTCATCAGAAAAAGCCCCTCTTTTTCTAAAAAGTTGACGAGCATTTTCCTCCTATGATTTCTGCTACCGTGCTTCCGAGCAGTCCTACTACCGATTCGCCGCTTGCTTGTACTTCCACTTTAGCGTTGAGATCCCCCATGACAACGTTAAAGTAGGCCTTTCGAGTGGTGTGCAAGGCCTTGGAAATGTCCTCGTTTATTTCCTCTACTTCATTGTCCAAGTGTGCCGAAGGCGGTGCGTATACTTCGATAACTTTGAGGTATAACCTGTTGTCAGTGAGTTTGATCACAAGATACGCTACCCTTGTCGACAAACTGGAGATTTTTAGGACGTTGTCAGAGAGGATCTTGTGGACCAAGAACTCGACACCGCCTTGGGATGGTTGTTCTCTCTCTATGAAATACATAAAATGGCCTGACTCCAGGGTAATGGTGTCCTACTCTCTCTCTTTAGACTTCACATAAACCTAGAATATGCCATCTTATGTTTTAAGCTCTTCTTCCAGTAGTGTTAACTCAAGTGTGCATCCAGCCGTAGGGTGCGTCTATTAAAAGTAGCCAGTGTCAGTCGGTTTTGGCAGCCTTCCGTCGCCATAGCGAGGCGGCCGAGAACTGGGGGCCGTTTAATATCTGCGCGTGCCATGCAAGTTTTGTTCAAATGATCACCACGCGCTGGGCAGTCGGTTTGGATGATCGCAGGACGTAGCTTCTCGCACCGGTGACGCTGCTGCCCGTCACTGGCCTGGTATTTTAGTTACGTCGTTCTGATTGAATATTCCGCCATGGTCAGCCGCCAGAACCTCGTTCGCGGGATGCACCACGTGCAGGAGAGGTTGGCAGGGAGCAATCAGGTGGAATTTTGCTCCCTTACATCCCAATTTTTTTATTTTTAAAGCTAAACTTTTGTTTAATATAACAAAAACTACCAAGAACCGAAAATACCGAAAGAACCGGGAGAACCGGTTCTTTTCTTAAAAGGTACCGAAATTCCCGGTTCTCAAAAAGAATCCGGTTCCGGAAACCCTAATAGTGTGGTAGTAGTACTATTGCCAATAGTATCGATACTATCGACAATATCGATATCGTTTTTTGAGCAATACTTTTACTACATATATTTTTACTACAATATATATATATATATATATATATATATACAATAGTATAGACTGTCACAATAAGTGATACTACCGATACTATTTTTGTGAAACTATCGATTAGGGTAAAATCTTAAATCAAGTCGCCTAAATTTAGGGAATTGGAGGTGGGAGGGGGAGACGTGAGGAATTGTTACAATGTTATGATAGCTCACTGAGAGATCGATCGTATGGCGATCAGAAGGACCCCGGTTCGAGTCTAGACGAGTTGATAAATTTTTCCATGTTTGTTCTTTTGTGAAAAAACTATTATTGGGAGCCAAAAAAATACATAAAACACGATTCACCAAAAAAAAATTATATAAACTGGCCAAGAACAAGTCAGACTCGCACTCGTAGGGTTCCGCAAAAGTTAGAGGAGGGACACATTTTACCACTTTAAAAGTGTCTATCTTTCAAATGACTTTGAGAAAAAATAGTTTACAAATCTCAATGTCATTTTCAAAGACCTACCTTCATAAAAGTCATTCATACAAACACTATGAATGTTAATTTTTTGCTGACGAAAAATGATAACCAGTGGTATTTTTTGCTCGATTTTATAAAATATTGTAGTGTGGTACGGAACCCTTTGAGTGAGAGTGCAACTTGCACTTGGCCAGTTTATTTTACAGTTTTCTGTTGTGCGGTCGAGTCGTTACGTCATATAGTTATAGTATTTTTATAGCACTGGCAGGTTGTTAGACAAAGACACACTCCCACCTAGGTGCGTTTCGTTCGTTCGTAAAAAAAAAAGATTCTTCAAAACATCCGCAGTTACAATACAATTACAGTCCGGCAAGTATAACTTGGCGTGCCTGTGCGCCACTGTGCATTTACTTTGTACTTTGATAACAGTTTCTCTTAAACCACTTTTAATTACTTTTGGCATTATTGAACTATTTTAATGTAGCAGATTTATCAACAATAATGTCGCGGTAATTTCTCAAACGTCAAACTCACCGTTTCAATTAAAAGAATTAGTTCTAAATACCACTACCGCCAAGTTATACTTGTGGCACTGTAGTAATAATTATCGACGTACGTCAAGCCTATTCACGATACTTTTGCATCGTGCATCGTGCATGTCCGTGAGCTGACGTACAGCCGGGATGGATCGTGAATAAGGCCCTTTACTCGATACGTACGTCGTACGTAGTAGAGTGTGTACAAAAGGAGAACCGTCGTGGCGTTACGATGAACTAATTCAAAGGGAAGGAAGGAAGGAACATACCTTCCTAGTAGCACACGATAATGATAAGATTAGGTACTTACCAAGTATCAAACATTTTTAGTCGTACTAGTAATGACAGCAGTGTTGTAATTTCTCAATGCAACAAAAAAAGTAAATTAAAACGACTGGCGACCGACGTGAACTAAATTTCTACGACGGTTCTCTTTTTACACAGACTCTATCTCCGTATACCCATATAGTAATCTGTGGTATCTCCTTACTAAAGGCTAGACCGCACTAAGCGACACTTCACGGCAGCGGCGCGACGCGACACGTAGCGACACCTTTTAATTTTCAACTTTTTTTATTTTATGGATTTTTTCCTTAATTTGTGCTGTAAGAACTTGCTTATTGCCAAATTTCATGATTCTAGTTCAACGGGAAGTACCCTATAGGTTTTCGACCCAAAACCTATAGGGTACTTCCGGTTGACTTAGAATTGTCAATTTTGGTTTAAAGCAAGGTTTTACAGCACAAGTAAAGGAAAAATTCCGAAACATAAAAAATGTTGAAAATTAAGGTACATTTTGGTAATAAGAAGTTTTCGCGAAAATCTAAATTTGCCCATATCTTTTTATTGTGTTGACTCAAGAGTCAAGACCTTGATTTTTATACACCCAATAGGGACTATAGACTTCAGTATCAGGTATAAATTTCAACTTGCTAGGTCCAACCATTCCTGAGAAAATCAGTGGTGACACACGGACAGACGGACAGACAGACGGACAGACGGACAGACAGACAGACAGACAGACAGACGGACTAGAAAGTGGTCTTATAAGGGTTCCTTTTTTTACCTTTTGAGGTACGGAACCCTCAAAATGAAACATATTATGCTTGTTTTTTGTCAAACCCGCAAAATGACTATGAAAAACTTAAATCGTTTCTAATATAGAATACGAATGCGCAGTTATCCCGTCATTTGAATAATAATATACGTGAAATATATATATGTGTGATATACGTGAAATATACGTGCAACATATATATACGTTTAAATTATATATAATAATATATAAATTAAACAGAACATGGCCTACTACATTACGAACCAAACACATTCGAACATGCATAAAGTGAAGTGTCGCGTTGCTTGCTATACCGCATTAATGGCAGCGGATCTACATGACGCCACACGGCGCGAGTCAGTATATATGTTATTCTTTGACGGCGCGTCAAATTAGATGATTTGGTCAAATTTAAAGCGCAGTGACGTGGCGCGTAGTAACGCTGCTGCGCAGTGCATTATAACTCATACACAATTACCTACAAATAATATATTATCGCTACTTGTCGCGACGCGCCGCTGCCGTGCGCTTAGTGCGGTCTAGCCTTTACTCCTTATCAGTAGTCTGTGGATCTAGTTACTCGTCTGTCCAGTGTTACCAACCCTAGTGTTTTAACAGTAGATTTACTGTTTTTAACACCAGAACACTGATTTAGTATGATTTCCTACTGGTTTTTGGTAGTTTGTGCATCTACACAAGAATTATTTAACAAAAGATTATTTTACCTTGTCTATTATAGGATGATAATTTAGATTTTGACAATGCACGCCTATTAAGTTTCTTTATGTTTTTTCGGTACCAATGTACTACAAATAATTTCGTACTTTATAAACGGCCGGACGGGTACCACCCACTTAGTAAAGTTCTCTGACACATATAGTAATCTGTGGTAAAGTGCCCCACATCGCAACAAACAACCACAGACTATCGAAAATCGGTTTAAAATAAAATAAATCGAACATATAAAAATGTACGTTAGGTTACTTTATTAGTTTTTTTAGTTAATATTAAAGCAGTACTCCTAGTAATACTGCAACTACTGCAGTAGTTATTATATACATAATTCTATTAAAAATAAATTTTTCTGTTTTCTACTGTTTTTTCTGCTGTTTTGCTGCTTTTCTATTTACTGGGGTTGGCAACACTGCGTCTGTCGTTCGCTCATAGCCTCATATAGTAATCCACAGAGTACGGAATCACTTCGTTATAGTAATCTGTCTGTGGTACGCGGTGCGAATATGTTCGTCGTCGTTTCGCTACGTCGGCGATTTCGATAATATTTCACTGAATGAAAAGTGTATTTTGCTAAGAAAGAAGTTTAAATAGTGTACAACAATGAGGATCACAAATGTAAGACGCGGTAGAATCATCCGCATGTGTGTAGCTTGCGGTATCCTTATAATTTTGTTATTCGCTCTGCATCAATGGTCGAATGAAAACGTAAACGTCGATTTGGAAAAAATATTAGTTCCAGAGGCTCAGAGCGGGGTTTACAGGTCCCACCGTGATGTGTACCCTGTGATTAAGACAGGTAAGACTTAAGTTAATCTGTTCTAGCATGTAAGGGCACTAAAACAATAGTACTGTTACATGGCCTCTATCGCCGGCGTGTCTCCCTCAATGTTTTTCTTACGTCAATGCACGCTTCGTGCACTCGCCCTATTCGATAGCATTTTAATAACAATGCCAACATTGTTATCTTAGTTTATGTTACACATATGTTTTCAGTGCAAACACTGCAAAAACTGTGAATTTTTGTGGCTATCCCCAAACAACATAAATATTCGTAGAAGAATTCGAGAACTCTGTGCAATGAAATGCTAAGTTATGAAAATAATGTCTTTGTTGCATAATTGCTTCCACTATTACCCTTAACAAAATTCTTGTTTCAAATAAGTACACAATGAGGTAATTATAAACAAGTTCAATGACATTTGCTAGGTGACACATGAGACACATTCCATCTTGTCCTATGAATAGTTAATGTACATTTGCAGTGTCAGCCATCAATCGTATGGGGGACTCAAGAGAATATTGGAAAAATTTTCATGGTAATTATTACCTATGGTATACTATGGGGTTTGCTAATAGAACATTCTTGAGATCTCCGAGACCTACTTCAAATAACACTGTACCTACTAATAAATATCGTGTGATCTATGACATTTTAGCAAAATTTAACAGTTTCTTTATTTATAATCTTAGAGTTTTAAATATGTTGTAGTATTTTTGAACACAGAATTTAAAAACTATATATTTTAATTTGTGTCATAGTGGTTTAAACACCTTATTAATCAATATTCTTCTGTCACAGCCTTTTTCAGTTATTTCTCTTGCTCTTTACTAAAACACAGATCAGTTTTGCTCTAAGAAGAAATAGTCCTTACATTTTAGTTGACCAAAAAGAAAGCATATAGCAATACTCCTTATGTATGTCTTATGTATCAGACAGAAAAACTTTGTTCACTATTTAATTAAATTTAAATGTTGATTGTACACATTTAAGTAAAATAAAACTAAAGCAATCAATATATTGTTCATAAAAGAAGTTGGTTTTTTAACTAAGGGCCGATTTTTCAATTTTTAGAAGAACGGCCAGATAGTTACCAATGTAATATATTTATCTGCCCATATAAACTACCGTATAAAACTTTTGATTTGTCAATGTGCTTTTATCAGTCAGTTAGATATCTGTAGTCTTTTTGTAACTATCTTCACGCCAATAGTGTGGGAAAGAGATAATCTTACGCAGTGCTATAGATGTTAGAGCGAGAGCGAAGATTTACAACCATTTGAAATTTTGACTCAAGGAGATTCTAAATTTGATTTTTAATTCTGCCAAGCACAATTTTTTAAATATTTTTTTTTGTTTTGTTATGGCTCTGCACAATCAGTGTATTTAGCCAGTTTCTGGCCAATTGAGTGTAGCCGTAATTAAATTAAAAAAAAATAATGACATAACGTCAAGACTTGACGTCAAAACTTGTCACAAACTTAATTTATACCACAGAATAGTCAGCTATCTGAGGCACAAAGAGCCAGACAAATTAACTCCTCTGGTAAGGAATTTATTCCCTGGATTACCTCTATCTGTCTATTGCAAAATGCAAAAATATGCTATCATTGGTATAAACCCTATCTGATCGTGTAATTGAGGAATGAAAAATCGGCCCTTAAGCAAATAAATTGCCCAAATCAATATCAGCTTCCAAATCAAATTATAATAACATGATGTATTAGTTCTGGTCTAAGTACTTAGTACATGATGAAGTAAAAGTTTGACTAATAAGCATATAATATGCTTTTCTGTCCTATGTAAAAATATTAACTACTGTAAAAATATTGCCGAAAAATTAATAACCCAGAGAATTGTAAAAGTATAATCATTTCAATTTAGGGCCGATTTTTCAATTCTCAGAAGATCGGCCAGATAGTTACCAATGCAATATATTTATCTGCCCATATAAACTACCGTATAAAACTTTCGATTTGTCAATGTGCTTTTATCAGATAGTTAGATATTTTTTTATTTTTTTTATACCGAACTGGGTAGCACTTGATCACTATCTCACCTGATGTTAAGTGATGATGCGATCGAATCGATGAACGGCCAGATAGTTACCAATGTAATATATTTATCTGCCCATATAAACTACCGTATAAAACTTTTGATTTGTCAATGTGCTTTTATCAGTCAGTTAGATATCTGTAGTCTTTTTGTAACTATCTTCACGCCAATAGTGTGGGAAAGAGATACCACAGAATACTCAGCTATCTGAGGCACAAAGAGCCAGATAAATTAACTCCTCTGGTAAGGAATTTATTCCTTGGACTACCTCTATCTGTCTATTGAATAATGCGAAAATATGCTATCATTGGTATAAACCCTATCTGATCGTGTAACTGAGGAATGAAAAATCGGCCCTTAATCCAATATACTATTTTTACTCACAGGAAAATGTATAGTTGATATAGAAAAACAGGAATTTTGTGGTGGATACCCAGCCACTAAGAGAGGCTAGTCAAGTTGTAATTTGTATTATACATTGATTAGAAGTATTTTGTAGAAAAGTATATAGGTACCTAAGTAATTAATATTTTGTATTAAAAATGATCGCCTGCATAAATATATACGGTCATGGTGGCAACATTGTAAATACCTTTAAACACTTGCATATATCACCAATCAACTTGGCACCACTGGAAAGATTCCAGAACAGACCAGGTCTCAATAGAGTTGAAGGCCTTCTCATAGTCCACAAACACTAAGCACAAGGGCCGATTATACTCACTGTTTTTCTGTATAATCTGCTTCACTGTGTGAATGTGGTCTATGGTGCCATTTTGTCATTGTAACCTGGCCTATTCCAGTACCATAAAGGACGATTCTTTTCCGTTATGATGAAAATCTCATTTTATACTTGACCTTGCTCGACATAATGTGTATTACTGAACACTGGTTTGTGAAAGGTACTTTGTTACCAATATTAAAAAATTATACAATTGCCAGCACATTCATTAGACAAAAGGCAATTCGTGGTGGCTCACTAATATATGTAACTGAAAATTGTAACTTTAAAGAGCGTAAAGACATAGTAGCTTTGTCTGTGGAACGATGTGTTGAATTATCTTGTATAGAGCTGGGGCAACATATAGTCATCTGTGTATACAGACCTCCATCGGCTGATTATAAAATGTTTGAAACAATTATGGAAGAAGTAATGAGCAAAGTCTTCAACACCTCTAAATCTTTAATAGTTTGTGGCGATTTCAATGTTAATTTAATTGAGCAGTCTCCGCTCAGCGACAAATTAAAAAATTTATTTCTAAGCTTCAATCTGAAGCATCTTTTTAATCAGCCAACAAGAATCACTAGCTCGTCAGCTACCTGCTTGGACAATGTGTTCTGCTACTGTGAACCCGAAAAAATTGCAATTTTTGATAAACTTGGCTCGGACCATCTGGGACAAAGTGTCACTTTTTCATGTAAATTATCCATCAAAGGCCAAGAACATTTTTACAGGCCCATTACCACCAAACGGGTTGAACAGTTTGTGGATATCATTGACAAGCAATTAATGAACCTAAGATTTTCTGAGGATTCTGATGACCTATGCAGTGCTTTATTTCAAATGTTAGATGCAGAGTTCAATGATATTTTTAAAATTAAAATGGTTAGAAAGGGTGCGAAGGTTCGTTTCGATGACTGGGCAACTCCTGGTATTTATAAAAGTAGAAACAATTTGTATAACTTGTACTCACAAAAAACCATTAATTTACATAATACTAAATTCATAAATCACTTAAAATTGTATTCAAAAACTTTTAAAGTTGTTTGTCAGACAGCAAAATCACTGCATCTAAGTAGAAAAATTAAGCATGCCGATGACAAAATAAAATCAACATGGAAAGTCATTAATACAGAAACTGGAAAAATTAAGCAGAGGGACGGTAAAATTATGTTAAAAGTTAATAATAAATTAATCATAGATAATAATGATGTCGCTAACACATTTGTTGAGTACTTCTCACAAGTACCTATTATTACTACTCAGCCTTTAAACTCTTCCCCTAAGGATGCTTTTGTTTTACTATCGAAGTGTGTGAATGTATGTGACTCTATGTTTGAGTTCAGACACATAACTTCAATATCAATTATCAAAACTTTTAAAATGCTCAATCAAAAGAAAACCGAGGATCTGTGGGGTATGTCAACCAAAGTACTTAGTTATATTATTAATGCAATTAGCCCTCACTTAGCGTTTATTTTTAACAGATGCGTCGATGAAGGTGTCTTTCCTGATGTAATGAAAAAAAGTAAATTAATTCCCCTATACAAATCAGTGAACAAAAATGACCCTTCAAACTATAGACCAATCTCTATATTACCGGCGCTCAGTAAAGTTTTTGAAAAAGTTATATTAGACCAGCTTTTGGCACATTTTAATATTAATCATCTTTTAAATCACAAACAATATGGTTTCACTAAGGGGCGTTCTACTACTGATGCTGGAGTAGATCTTCTTAAACATATATTTGATGCCTGGGAGAAAGCACAAGATGCTATCGGCGTTTTCTGTGACTTATCTAAAGCGTTTGATTGCGTCTGTCACAAAACGCTAATTTGCAAATTAAAACACTACGGCGTTAACGGAAAAGCACTTGATCTGGTCTCATCCTACCTCAGTAATAGAATACAGATGGTTGAGGTCAATGGCGTCAGGTCATCTGGATCCCTCATAAAAATGGGAGTTCCGCAGGGATCGATCTTAGGACCATTTTTATTTCTAGTTTATATTAATGACTTGCCGTCTTTCGTGCAAAACTTATGTGACATTGTTTTGTTCGCGGATGATACATCCTTAATATTCAAAATAGATAGGATTGCGCCTGGATTTGACGATGTTAACAAATCAATCGCACAGGTTTTGAATTGGTTTACAACCAATAACTTATTACTGAACGCCAAAAAAACTAAATGTATTAAATTCTCGCTGCCAAATGTAAGAAAGGGTGTCATTAATAGCAGGATATTAATAAACGATGTACCGATAGAATTTGTTGAATCCGCTACATTCTTGGGCATCACCCTGGATTCAAAACTACAATGGGGTTCTCAAATATCGGCTCTGGCAGGTAGATTGAGCTCCGCTGCATACGCAGTACGTAAAATCAGAAACTTGACTGACGAATCCACTGCTAGATTGGTTTACTTTAGCTACTTCCATAGTATAATGTCCTATGGCATTTTATTGTGGGGGAAAGCCGCCGAAATCCAATCTATATTTGTTTTACAAAAAAAAGCTATTCGATCTATATATACCATGAAGTCGCGAGACTCACTTCGTGAAAAATTTAAGGAGATTAAAATTCTCACAGTATATGAAAATATTATGTATGTACGCAAAAATTTGAATGAGTATGATAAGAGGTCCGATGTACATAATTTCAATACAAGACACAAAAATAGATTAATTCTACCTCAATTCAGGTTGTGGAAAGTTAGTGGTTCTTTTCTGGGGAACTGTATACGATTTTATAATAAACTTCCTAAAGATATTGATCAACTGTCTATAAGCAGATTTAAAACCTTTGTAAAATCCAATTTAATGAAGAAATCGTACTATACAATAAATGACTATATGAATGACAAAAATGCTTGGCCTGAATGCCCCAAGCTCCAAAACATTTATTTAATATGAATTAAAAAAAATGAATTAAAATAAGTGACAAGCCCCATAGAGTTTCTTGGTGTTTCTTCTCTGATGGGAGTACTTCCGAAACACCAGTAGATTCAACAGTCAATCAGTTTTCATCTTTTGTTTGCAGATCTAGGGTTGCCTGTTACGACGGTATTATGCGGCTGATAGTCGGACAATCAGTTCCATTCGGAACATGATTTGTACTGCAATTAGTCTGCGTTTTATTTATCTATTATGTTTCATTATTTCACAATTTTTTGGATAAAAATTGTCTGAAGTACTGAAACATGCACTGGGTTGCGGGTGCACGTAATGGTACGGTTGGCAACCCTACATTAATAAGGGGAATTAAACATGTGTTTTAAGTGTGACGTTCGACGTCTAGATGAAAGCTGAATGGCTCAATACCTTTGTTTTTTTTTTTGTAAATTCAAAGCGTTATGTTTCTGTTATATCTATATTTTTTGTTGAATATGATCTATTTAATGTTATTTGACGTGTGTAAGTGCTAATTTTTAATTTGCCCATATACTGAATAAATGCTTTGACTTTGACTTTGACTTTGACACTCGAAACTTTTACAACATTGTCATAGAGGACTTTATTCACCAGGAACCTTATGCCACCCTGGATTTGCAACAAACAACATTAGTTCGGCAAATGTTGAAATATTTCTCTTTCTTTCTTTGTGTACAACAAAAAGTAGCCACAGACATTTTCTGGAATGTAGAACTATTCTTTAGCATAAATTTCTACATATTCTTTCTTCAGCCTTGGGTGTCTATAAAAGACAAAGCAAACCAAAATTCACTTGTTATAGTAGATTGATGATTAAATTACTCATAGGTCTGTATTATAGAACAATGACCTAGCACAGACCTACTTGGTGCACGGGCTCTTTTCTGCAACTGGTGCATGCTTTCTGTTGCATATGGAGCTTCATGGCTTCATTCTATATTTGGGAGTTTATCTGTTTACACTCCCAAGCATAGAATAAAGCCATTGGATTGGTTAAATTGCACCTAATTCTATGCTCAAGAGCAGATCCATGAGCATTATTCAATAATACTGGTCATAGAGTGTGTAAGTTAGTACTATCATGACTTATATTGTAACAATTGTCTCAAACATTTTCCTCTATTCTTATGTACATACATATTTTTACTTCTGGTATTAATTTGTCTTTGTAATGTAGGCAGTACAAAGTAGACTATACAGTTATAAGTCTAAAACTAAAACATAGTTAGATATATAGAATAAAAAGTGAGTTGGTGACAAAAACTAAATGTAGGTAGATAATGTTTTACGGCTGTAAGGTTGCATTTCCACTAGAAATGTCCGAAGTGTGTTGTGGAGCTGTAAAACGGTATTCAGATGAGCAATACTTGAATGCTTACAAACTCTTCCGATATAAGGGCGAGGTGTGAGGAAATGGGAGCAGAGGCAACAAGACCATCTGCCCGCCGCTCTCCTCGCATCCCTCACATTTTTCCCTTGCAACTCACGCGCGTGCCCTGCACAAATTCTTTGCTTGTTCTGTATGTACTTCGGATACTATATGACCTTGCTACACTATGCACTTTTCCGGCAGAGCTGCGCTGAGCGAGGCTAGCATAGTGATTTTTCCTTGTGCTCTGCTCAGCTTTCTCGCATATCTGTGGAAACGCACCCTAAAGCTATTAAGTTGATCTCTCCCCATTCAGAATTCGTTAGACCATAATATTCATCGTTACAGACAAGGTTTTTGAATTCAATGTACTTCTTATGATCAAGTGTAATGAACACCAATAGTGGGAATGTAAAAGTAATTATAAATACTTGTTCGTTTCCACTTCACGGCTCGGCTGTTTTATGCCGATTAAATTATGCCTAATGTACGAAAAAAGACAAGAATACTTTTAACGGGCAAAGCTATCTGTAACCTAGGACCTGTAAACACAGGGTTAGCTAGCATAATAGAACAAACAAATTTTTTTTGTGCCGACAAACTAGTATGAAATAAAAATACTAATGGAATAATTTAAATGTTCTTTATTTTAGAGCTGGGGAACTTTGAGCCCAAGGATTACAATGTAGTCAAAGGCCCTGGCGAAGGCGGGAAGCCCTACCACATGAATCAAGACCGAGCCAATGACATTGCTGAATCTGAGAGTGAATATGGAATGAACATAGTCGCCTCTGATGATATTGCAATGAACCGGTAATATAATCTATATATATAACACTAAAATGTTTCTACCTATGTACATTATAGACTTTGAAACCATCCAACCGATGGGCCTCAAACCAGTTTCATTAGAAAGTCAATATTGCGAAGATGATTTTAGATCACCAAAACAATGCATTAGGCACTGCATTTCAGCGTAGTACTGTGAGCCGGGTATCCATCAGGTAGTATTTATATATAAACACTAGCTGTGCCCGCGACTTCGTCCGCGTGGAATACTGTCTTTGGGTAGCATTAACTAATACGACACTAATACGATACGTATCCCATCTACACCGCACCGTACCACGCTAATTCCCCTTCCCCCTTCCCAACTAACCCTCCCCTCCCCATCCCCTCACTTCCACCTCCCCTCCCCCACACACAAAAACTAGTTTCAAGCTTCTAACTTTAAAAATGACGATACTTCCATAAAAATTTTCATTCCTTACAACCCTCTTTTCGCATTATAAAGTAGCCTATCTCTTTTCTCAGGCTCTAGACTATCTGTGTACCAAATTTCATTTAAATCGGTTCTGTAGTTTTGGCGTGAAAGACGCCAGACAGAGAGACAGAGTTACTTTCGCATTTATAATATTAGTAAGGATTTCGATTCACCTTGTTAGTCCACTATGGACTCCTAAACTAATAGACCTATTCTAATGAAATTTTGCACGCTGTGTGCAGTTTGGTCCAACTTGAGAGATAGAAGAGTTTTATCTCAATTTATAGTCACAATATTATAGAAATTCACCTCTGCCGAGCCGGGGCGGGTTGCTAAAGGAAAATAATTTTGTTGAACTATTCTGAGTTTCGCTATACAGTGGTAGCATATGTGCTAGTGTGCTTAGGATGG
The DNA here is from genome assembly GCA_954871355.1 of Cabera pusaria. Taxonomy (NCBI): domain Eukaryota; kingdom Metazoa; phylum Arthropoda; class Insecta; order Lepidoptera; family Geometridae; genus Cabera; species Cabera pusaria. Next base: position 4,631,037 of record OX940893.1, read on the forward strand.
TACCACCTATTTTCAATTATTACGGTTTAGAGCAAGGTGCTCAGTGAAATTACAAAGGATGTGAAACTCAACATTTTCTTGACTCACGGGTGCAGTGCAGTGACGGCATACGAACGCCTATCCTATAAGTACTAGATTTAATTCGCAACTCCAACTGGTTAGTACTAAAATGGTAGCCGCCAGTGGCGTTTAATATAATGTTCACTGCCCTCCGTCGCTAAACTGTTTCTTAACAAAATGTTATGTGAAATAAAAAAGGGGGTACGTAGAAAGCTACGCGTTAGTAGTGAAAATTCCAAGTTTATTAAATGTATTTTTCAACATCACAATTTTTTTATTTTGTACAACTCCATCTGTTGAACTTTAGCGAATACGTCTTCGTAGTAACGCCGTTCTACACAATAGAGAGCGTTTATAAATATAACATGACGCTTACGTCACTTCTGTTCAGGGTTCGAAAATATCCGATATTTATTGTAAATATCAAAATATCGGATATTTATGATATATATTGGATACTAGCTGACCCGGCAAACGTTGTTTTGCCATATAAATAATTTCGTAGTAATTTCTAGTGTAGACAAAAAATAGCTTACTTATTGTAAGTATGTATGGAGGAAAAATGATTAAATTACTAAAATGGCTATTAAAAACTAAGGGTTGATCGTAGAAGGGTGAAAATTGAGGATTGTATGTATTTTTGTATGTTGTATCATAAAAAAATAGAAATTAAAAATTTTGTCTAAAAAATAAAAAAATAAATTTAGGGGTGGACTACCCCTAACATTTAGGGGGATGAAAAATAGATGTTGGCCGATTCTCATAGATACCGGATAAGCACAAAAAATTTCATCAAAATCGGTCAAGCCGTTTCGGAGGAGTATGGCAACGAAAACTGTGACACGAGAATTTTATATATTAGATATATCAATTATGATATATATCAATTTTGTATGAAAGCCATATTATTATTTTATTGTATTATTTATGAATACTATTTGCATATGTGTTACATAAACATACTAAAATATTCAAATAAAAACTGCAATGTTTTATTTATTTGTATGTACTACAATCAGACAAATTAAACTAAAACGTAAAATCTTTTTTTAGATAAGGCAAAATTAACTAAAAACATAAAATAGGAAGTAGAAATAGTAGATACAGTAACAAACGCTAAAAATTACTAAATAATATTAATTTCTTAAACCATTTTTGTACTGCAACATATTATAAAAAAATATTGGATATATATCGTCAAATCCAGTTTGATATAAATCGGATATATATCTTAATATGTATCCATTGATATATATCCTCGAACCCTGCTTCTGTTGCCTTTGGACCGTGACGTCACGTTACTTCCGACAAAATTAACCCACGTGCATCTAAAGAAGTTTCTCTCTAATAACGATAATTTATATTATATCCAGATCAGTGCCAGACACGCGACTCGACGAGTGCAAATACTGGCACTACCCAGTGGAACTACCGTCGACGTCAGTGATCATAGTGTTCCACAACGAGGGGTTCACAGTGCTGATGCGGACTGTACACACAGTGTTCGACAGGTCCCCGCCTCAGTTCCTGCACGAAGTTGTATTGGTGAGCTTTTATTAACTTTATACCCTATTAACTTCAAAAAGAGGAGGTTACTCAATTTGACCGTATATATAATATATAGATTTTTGTTTTAGGTTTGTTCGCGGATAAATTCGTCCTTTATCAATTCTTGTTTTATTGGAAAGGAGATATCTCAGGGGTATGTATATAATTTCATCGAGATCTGATTGGTGTCTCCAGAGATATAGAGATAAACACCTCAAACTTGGTACTGAAAATTAATAGCGCGGCATTTGAAGTCGGTTGGTTATATTAGTTTTTTAAACGATACTATCAATCAGTGACACAGTGCTGGTGCAGACTGTACACACAGAGTTCGACAGTTCCTGCACGAAGTTGTATTAGTGTGCTTTTATGACTCGTATTTTCTAAATATATTTTAGTCGATGACATCGAAGAATACGCAGATATGACCTGGTCAAGAGTTGGTATCTCAGAACATGGATGAGTGACGTAAGGCCTCGGTCTCGAAGCCCGCGCGCGCTGATAGTGCGGCGAGCGGCGCGTTTCTCGAGGCCAGTTCAATACATAGTTCCGCCGCCTCGCGCCCGCTGACTTCGAGACCGAGTCCACAGAATAAATAATAGTACAAGTACTGAAACCTAAGAGGGAGCAGGCTGAGACTGCGCGAATCAAGCAGAAAATCTGCCGCCATAACCTTACGGTGTTCCAGCTGCACACAGCCCTTGAGAGTCAGAGTATTCTAGACCTAGCGTGCTCACCGTCTTCGATACATATCATCGCTTACCACCAGGCGAGATAGTGGTCAAATGCTATACTAACTGGCCCAGAATGGGATCTGTTTCTCAATGACAACAGCCGGAACACACCAGTGTTTGCAGATTCTCCAACTTGAGGGTGGTAGCTGACCAGGTGGAGTCCAGACAGTGCCCAACTACCATGCATACATAAATAATTTATCATTTTTAGGGTTCCGTACCTCAAAAGGTAAAAAAGATACCCTTATAAGATCACTTTCTTGTCCGTCTATCCGCCTGTCCGTCTTGTCTGTCTGTCCGTCTGTCTGTCCGTGTGTCACCACCGATTTTCTCAGGAACGGGTGGACCTAGCAAGTTAAAATTTATACCAGATACTGACGTCTATAGTCCCTATTAGGTGTATAAAAATGAATGTCTTCAGTCAAAACGATAAAAAGATATGGGCAAATTTAGATTTTCGCTAAAACTTATAGTACCAAAATTTCCCTTAATTTTTCCTTTACTTGAGCTATAAGACCTTGCTTTTAATCAAAATTGACAATTGTAGGTCAACCGGAAGTACCCTTTTAGGTTTTGGTTAGAAAACTTATAGGGTACTTCCCGTTGGCCTAGAATCATGAAATTTGGCAAGAAGCAGCAAGGTCTTACAGCACAAATAATGGAAAAGTTTAAAAAAATAAAAAAGTGGAAAATTAAAGGGTGTCCCCATACATATATAGTATACGCCAATTAAGATGGACTCTGAGTTATATGACCTCGGTGGGCGAGTTCAACTCGACTTGGCCGGTTTTTATAAAATCCTGCGCTAAGAATAGAATACTGAAAACCAAATGCGTGCAGCAAACTATAGATTTGTTTATTTATTTAGTAATGCAAACCATATACAAGTGTCCTTATTTCTAAGTATGTTTAATACAAATTCTTATTTTTATGTTATACATTTTTAATTTATTTTATAGATTTTTTTATTATTTAATGTATTAGTTACTCGTGTTACCTACACATCAAATTTAAACTTTAACATTTAAAAAATTATCACGCAGATAAAATATAATTATAGGAAACCAATTGATAAGATCTTTTTTCAGTAAACTTACCATTGTACTGATAACAATAAAAATAATTGCCTTTAATTGCTTCATTTTATCTGGGTTAATGTGTACCTAATGCAAATCTGTAATAGATCTATTAATTAGGTAACTTAAAATAAAATGCCTGTTGTGCCGTTGCCGATAAACATCTTTTTATAACAGTGATTGATTGTATTATAAAAACTCACGTTCATTTTAAACTTATAGATTAAAAAAACGTGAATTTAACGTGACTTACGCGATGTCGATATAGCGATCGACATATGTTTCGGCCTCATCCGGAGGCCTTCTTCAGGATCTTGAGTGCGGGGCGCTCGCCGACGCGTTCAGCTTCGCACTGAGTGCACACACAGTGCGAGGCTGAACGCGTCGTACATATGTCGTACACGCGTCGAAACATATGTCGATCGCTATATCGACATCGCGTAAGTCACGTTAAATTCCCGTTTTTTAAATCTATAAGTGATTGATTGGTTACAAATCTTTTATGAATTATAATATAATTATTATTTTACATACAGGGTGTCGGGTTTCATATGGTCCAAACGAAAACCATCGATGGAGGACTTCAAGGGCTACCCAGAGAACTCCCAGAGATGTATGTTCCGCGAAAATCTATAGTTTTCGAGAAAATTGCGTTTTACTTGTTTTCAAATTCGTCCCCGAAATGTTGCAATTTTTTTTTTCCCCCAATCTATTAAGTCCAGCGCCCTAATTTTTTTGTGGGACTATGAACAATGAATAGATCTTTCAGGGAAAACTACATTTTTTTATTAAGGCTTATTATTTTCTGAGGACAAAAATAAGACAGTACATTTTTTATTTAGACGATATTTGAACTTTTACTTTGGGTAGGCTTTTCTTCAAAAAAACAGAATAAAAAAAGTTACAACCGATTTTAAAAACTTGTCTGTTTTATGGACTGCTTGCCAAATTTCATACGGCTACGACAAGAGGTTCAGGTCTAAAACCATAATTAACAAAATAGAAAGGATTTCAATTTTTTCTTCTGAAATACTCTCTGGTAATCTCTTTTTGACAGAATTAACTCAAATGTAGAGAAGAAGTTATAATAAAAGCCCAATATCTTTCAATTAAAAGGTTTTATATTGAAAATAAATCATTCCAATTTTCTTAATTTTCTTGTCAAATTTGTAATAAACTTCAAAGTGACCCTTTATAGCAATGCACATTGTTACACATACGATAACGCTTTATGAAGTTTATTCTGATATGATGAAAGAAGTCATGTCTACACTTCTTTCTTGTGTGCATCTCGTAGTTAAAGTTGATATTTATTCTCATTAATTTCGCTGGAGAAGTAAAATCTTTACGGTGACACTTACACAAGTTGATGTAGCCGGCGCGATGGATCTTTCTCTGGCTATCAAGATGCCTGACCTCAAATTATTTGATTTTAATATGGGAGAACGACCCAAGCTCGCGAGTGTAAAAGTATCGTCTAAGAAAGCGAGCATCATGGTCGATTACCACATCATCGCTTATCATCAAGTGAGATAGTGGTCAAACGCTTTCCCATTACGTAAATTAAACACCAAACTAAAATAATCCTAGAAGAAGAAAACTAAAAGTGATCACTCCTTTTATCATGCATAGCTGTAACTTTGAACTTTTATTATAAAATTGACAAAAGATAGGCTAGAAAAATTGTCGATATTTTTCAACATAAAACCTCAATTTTTACTCTTAAAGTTCCTTAATTCAAATATTTTGGACGTTTATTAAAACTTATTTCATTTATATGAGTTAATTCTGTAATAAAAAGATTACCAGAGTGTATTTTAGAAGAAATAATTTGAATATTGAAATCCTTTCTATTTCGTTAATTATGTTTTTAGACCTGAACCTCTTGTCGTAGCCGTATGAGCAGTAGGTCCATAAAACAGACAAGTTTTTAAAATCGGGTGTAACTTTTTTTATTCTGTGTTTTTTTGGAGAAAAGCCTGCCCAAAGTAAAAGTTCAAATATCGTCTAAATAAAAAAATGTGATGTCTGATTTTTTTTCTCAGAAAATAATAAGCCTAAATAAAAAATCGTAGTTTACCCTGAAAGACCTATTCATGGTTCATAGTCCCACAAAAAAACTAGGGCTCTGGCCTTTATAGTTTGGGAGAAAAATTAAATAAATTGCAACATTTCGGGGACTAACTCGAAAACAAGTAAGACGCAATTTCTCGAAAACTATAAATTTTCGCAGAACATACATAGGGGTTCTTTGGTTAGTCCTTAGAGTCCTCCATGGATGGTTTTCGTTTGGACCATATGAAACCCGACAACCTGTATATACCCCCCTCCCTCCTACGAGGGCGACTATGATACAAAAGAATAATATTTCAATTTCAAATAATAAAAAACTACACATCTCCGGCAGGGGGAAACAAGTGAGGTTGACTCCCCTCCCTCCCACTACCCCCCCCCCCCTACTCCCTCCCTCCTACGAGGGCGACTTGATTCAAGATCTTTACCAATAATTTTGTATTGTATTGTATATTCCTTGGTGTATTTTTATAAGAAATATGATTTCCACAGGTGGATGATTTCTCAGACAAGGCAGATCTGAAGGATAATCTCGATAAGTACATAAAGCGATGGAAAGGAAAGGTGCGACTGATCCGAAACGCGCAGCGAGAGGGGCTTATACGGACGAGGTCGATTGGGGCGCAGGAGGCTACGGGAGAGGTAATACTTACAATATTTAGGGTGTATAGGATTACTTTGTTGTCCGTCTGTCTGTCTGTCTGTTCGTCGGTCCGTCTGTCAAGATCCTTTATCTCCGGTATGCGTAGAGGTATCAAGTTGAAACTTATACTAAATACTTGAGTATACGGTATCTTTCGGCTGTGAAAAAATCAAACCTGTAAGTCAAGGCGATCAAAAGATATGACTGTTTATGTCGCATGTTTTGCGATTTCACAAGAGAATCAAAACGTATAGGGTGAAGTACCCTATACGTTTTGATTCTCCATTGACCTAGAATCATGAAATTTGGTAAGAAGCAAGGTCTTGAAGCACTTATATAGGAATAGTTAAATCTGAAAACCGTAAATGTGTATTTTAATAATAAAAAAAGTGAATTTACTATTTCAAACTTATACTTTCGGTTGGTGCAATACATTTTCTACTAGTTTGAGAAGTTGGTACGGAAGCCTCGGTGGGCGAGTCCAACTCGATTTGGCCGGTTTTATTTTATTGCACATAGATATATACAGTCGTAGTGGAGACCGCGAATCGGCAAACTTAGCGTAGGACGCCTTGTGACAACAAGCGGTGTGGTTTCATAAAGTTCAAATAATGACCTTAACTGGAAATACCTATTTCTAGACTGTCGACATAACAACGGCATTTTGATGACATTATAACTGATTCTGTTAACTGGTTCCAAAGAATAAATTAATATATAGAAACAGAGACATAAAATCGCTAAAGATTACGGTTGCTATTATAAAACTGTTCATAGTCTTAGATAGATCTTTACTTAACATAGAATGAAGCCCTGTGATGGGTAATTAGACGCTAGTGAACCAAATCAAATGGCTTTATTACATGCTTAAGGGTGGATTCAACCAAATGTCGTGTTACACAAACTAAAATCGCAATAGAGTACAAATGACTGTCTTATCTCTCAAATCAATTTCTTCCCACACAATGGGCCACCAGCCCAAGTTACAGCCATAGATAGGCCTGTATACAGATTTTTGAAGGCTGTAGGACTGACCTTCGTATCGCCCAGTTCTGGGACACCATATTACTGGCTTAGAATAAGCTTACCTAGTCGCAATATTTTGATATAAAGTGTAATCATGTTTTATAGGCAATAAATATTACTTCTACAGGTAATTGTATTCCTCGACGCACATTGCGAAGTAAACGTAAATTGGTTGCCACCATTACTAGCGCCCATTTACCGCGACTATCGCATCATGACGGTGCCAGTAATTGACGGCATCGACCACAAAACCTTCGAATATAGGCCAGTTTATCAGCACGGTGCCAACTATAGGGGCATATTCGAATGGGGCATGTTGTACAAAGAAAACGAGGTGCCCGAAAGAGAGGGAAGCTTACACAAACATAAATCAGAGCCATACAAAAGCCCGACACATGCCGGAGGTCTATTCGCTATTAACAGGAGGTATTTCTTGGAGCTAGGAGCGTACGATCCCGGATTGCTCGTATGGGGCGGAGAAAATTTCGAACTGAGTTTTAAAATATGGCAATGCGGTGGTAGTATAGAATGGGTACCATGCTCTAGAGTGGGCCACGTATACCGCGCTTTTATGCCTTACTCGTTCGGAAACTTAGCGAAGAATCGGAAAGGTTCTCTGATCACTATAAACTACAAACGTGTCATAGAGACGTGGTTCGACGAGGAACATAAAGAATACTTCTATACGAGGGAACCGATGGCGCGGTACTTGGATATGGGAGATATAACAGATCAGTTAGCGTTGAAGGAAAGGTTGCAGTGCAAAGAGTTCAGTTGGTTCATGGAGAATGTGGCGTACGACGTCTATGACAAATTTCCGAAGTTGCCGAAGAATGTGCAGTGGGGCATGGTGAAGAATAAGGCGTCTGGGCAGTGCTTGGATACTATGGGGAAAGCGGCGCCAGCTTATATTGGTAAGTCATTTCTTATATTATATATTAGCTTCACCCCGCGGCTTTGCCCGCGTTTAATCCTGGTTATAACCTTTCTCTGGAATTACTCTATCCATTGCTGAAAACTGCATTAAAATACGTTGCGTAGTTTAAAAGATTTAAGCGTACAGTCAGTAAGTTAAGATATATTTATAAAATGTCGGTATTGTAAAGAAGTCACAGTTATAAATAAATCATATTTCAAAATGCTTAATCTATTTTAATCTAATCAAGATATATTAACTGCTAATGGTGCTGTGTAATAAAACAGATAATTATCATTGATATGATTAATTACATAAGGACACCGTAATCAGAGAAAACGTGTAATAATACAAAAGCAAGAAAATCTGTTATTGCAATTACATGCTAAATTTACAGTAGTTTGATAGTCAATCTTTAAATGTTTCATATGTCACAAAAATATAAAACTGGAACCCAAATAGGAAACCCTTTCGAATGCTCGCTTTGCCCGGTTTGTTTCATCTATATTTATTCATCATCTAACTAAAGTAAGAAAGAGTTTATTCAATAAAACAATACACATTTTGATATAAATTATATAATAAAAGTTAAATTTAATAATACTAGTCTTCTTTCTTTATATATAATAAAACTGGCCAAGTGCGAGTCAGCATCGCGTCTCTTAACGCACACTTAGGGAGGGTTCCGTACAATACGAAACATAACAGAGTTTCAACCTCATATATTTGATTAATTGATATTACCAAGAATATTTGGTTTGGTCGCGATCTAGAAAGACGGGGCTCGTTTACTAGCGCCATCTATGTCATTTTGCCGAAACGAATTAGATAGATGGCGTTTAAAAACACTTTTTTTGTATGGGGACCCCCTTCAATTTTTAACTTAATTTTATTTTTAATATTTATTGTTCTAGCGGCAACAGAAATAAATCATCTGTGAAAATTTCAACTGTCTAACTATTACGGTTAATGAGCTATAGCCTGGTGACAGACGGACAGACAGACAGACAGACGGACAGCGGAGTCCTAGTAATAGGTCTTAGTAGTAATATCCCGTTTTACCCTTTGGGTACGGAACCCTAAAAATCAATGTCTGTTCGTTAGTCTCGCTAAAACTCGACAACGGCTGGGCCGATTTAGCTGATTTTGGTTTTGAAATGTTTGTCGTAGTCCACGGAAGGTTTAAACGGTGAGAAAATTTGGAAAAATTGCAAAAACATAAATTTCGTTTTCCCATATAAACTGTTCTACCTTCTTTCCTGTCAAACATTTGACGTTCGTCCCTTCTGTACAGTAGAGTAGACTCTTTTCCACTCTCGAATCGAAATTTGAAGCACGTATTAAATTAAGGGTTTTGAATTGTAATTATAGGGCTTCCATACATGGGTATTCGCTATTTGTGTATAAAACCCGATAAAAATAAAACAAAATAATAAAGGGGGTCCCCATACATGAAACGAATTCTTGAGGCCTTATTATTATTGCTCTTTCTTACAAACCTTAATAGACGAAGACTTGAAATTTACTCATGGTGTGTATTGCAATGGCTGCGAGATCAAATATAAACCATACAAGAAACGTATTATCCCGGCAAATATTGTTAAATCGGAACTCTACGTGTTCAGGTCTGACTCGTACTTGGACCGTTTATTTATATTCGCGGCAGGCCTGTCGCACTCCGCGCTGTGGCTAGAAACTACAAGTACCTCCGCGCAACCCTCTCGGGTGCATGTTCAGTCAGTTAAACGTCACGCGCGCTCTCGATCGGCCGCGCGCCTTACTTGTACCTACCTCATTATTATATTCCTTGCTTACGATATTAACATACAAAAATATTATTCAGTATGTCTAAACGAAGGGCTACAACGCATTGCGTAGCATACGGATGCTTAAACAACAACGGGAATGCCGACATTAGATTTCATACACTTCCTAAGAATCTCGAGAGGTAAGACATTAATAAACTTAATATTATTTAAAAGTAACGTAAATCTAGGTAGTAAGGCTATCTAGGTACTTTTTGTTTAACGATCCGGTCGTTTAGCAGTAGTTTTCGACTTTTTTTCGCGTAAAAGTCAATGACCTTAAATATCGTTCACTGTAAGTAGACCTCCCGGGTACTGGTGGCCGCCTTCTATTGCAGGGTCAGTGTGTACTAGTTTTAGTTTAATACTTATATCAATTGAACAATAAAAGAAGGGGATAGAAAATATCAATTTTTTTTTGCCTTTTTTAAATTTTATTTGTTAATTTTGTCGTCGCGCTGCACATGTAGGTACTTATGTAAAAAGCAAAGAATGTCACACATAAAATGGTAGGTAGGTATAAGTCAGCTGAGTTTCATGTTTCAAGGGAATTCACGTTAAGATCTTTAGGGAATTTCTATCGACATTACATCTTGCAAAATATTAATTGTAACCTACTTGAAATTGGTAGGTTATTTTATTATTTACTGTAGGTAGGTTACGTAGATCCTATAGGGAGGAACCGAGGTGGTACCATTGTAATTTCATCGCGATCTGATGAGTATCTCCAGAGATATGACGATAAACGTCTCAAACTTGCAACTGAAACTGACTCGCGCGACATGGAAGTCGGTTGTTTTAGTTTTAACTATCTTAAGTAAACTATCACATAAACTATTTTAATTATAGTATAACTGTAGTAGTTTTATCCTACCTCGACATTAAACATGAATGTAGCAATTTAAATATACTCATTACATTGTTCTACCTTAAAGTATTCTTCTACCAATTATAGGCTTCAATAAGTTATCTAATAACATTCAACCCTATAGGAGAGGCCGCGAGTTGACCGAGTTATTCAGACTCTCGCTGTGCGGACTTACGGTGCATTTTACTGTGCGCAACACGCGGTTCATAGTTACTATTAGTCGATACTGTGACGCAAAATCAAGGTCGCACTCGAGGCGTGAAGTGCATTTTTTTTAATTAGGTTTAATCTCGCATTTTGCTCTCAGGGAGTGCAATTTCTGTACTTGTACTATTCATTATTCTGTGTTCGCGGTACGAAGTTCGCCGGGTCAACTAGTATAGTATAAAATTATATTCCAGGCAATACCGGGCAGAGCGGGCATGCTCGCTCTTTATATTTATATATTGTTTAGTATACACAACACAACGTATTGTATTGTATCTACAGTTAGTTTTACACTTACATTAAAATCATATGTAAAATAATGACTTAGTGGGTAAGGCCGTAAAATTGGCCTCATGTGACATATAGTAACTTAAAAGTGTGTGGCTGGGTAACTTAAAAGTAACATAAAAGTTTTGTAAAGGCACGTCTAGAGACGTTATTTCTTACATTGGAATGTAAGAAATAACTCCTTTCTGCACAATCATTTGCAATGCTGTGTGCACCCGGTCCCCACGGCCCTAGAGTCTCAACCCCAAAAGGCACAAATAGGTAGCAGCTGTCTAAACTATATCTGCGCCTTTTGAGGTTCTCAGCTGCTTTTTGCATTTGATAATTATAAGTTAATATTCACTATGAATAAGGCCTTACATAACTTTTATGTAACGTTACATAAAAAATGTGACATAAATGTTACTTAAAGCTAACCTCGCGTCAAAACATTTTCACTTTTAAACGGTTAAGCGACAAGAATAAAAGCACGTACACAGCCTCTAGCTATTCCTAAAGCATTAGATTCATCAAAATAATAAATATTGTATGATAAATGAATACAGTTTTACCTTTATTCAGCTGCAATCAATGTAATGACCAAAAAAAATGACTCCGGTCCGCTTCGAAAACAAAACTCACAGCCTAGAAATATGGACGACAAGTGAAAGACGTAGCATAGACAAGTACACTATGGTGTTGCCATGTTATAGAAATAAATTTTGCTGCTCAAATTCTAAGTTTTAGTAAAAAATATTGTAACATAAAATACGTGACATAAAAGCATCAAATCCGTGGACACGATGTTAACGTACCAGAATTTTATTATTTGAACATTATCTAATCCTGCCTGACACTGAAATTTGTAGAATAGGTATTATTGTATCCATACGTACTTTAAAATGGTCAAATACGAAGACAACAAATATTCAAAGTTGTAACAAGGTGCGGGGGCGAGTTTGGGACATTTTATTTTGTATTGAAAATGTTGTGATCACATGTTATTTTTATGATAAATAATTATTAATTATATGTTTTGCGAATGTTTGTATAGTTAACCTAATAGAAAAACTATTATACAAAGCTAAGAAAATAGAAAAATTATAGGTATATGTCAAATTTTATTTTATTTCTTACTGGACGCTGGAGCTTAATACAATGAGGCCAATTTTACGGCCTTACCCTATTCGAAAAGTGAAACCAACTATGTACCTTCATCCAATGAACGTAATTCTAGGGAAGACACTGTTTTTTTTGCAACACAGTTTTTTTAAACTAAAGCGAAAAGGCAGGTCTTCGAACTAAAATTTGTACATGCAATTGTTTACAGATAATATCGTTTAAAAACTAAAAAAGAACCGACTTCAATGCCGCGCTGTTCATTTTCAGTACTAATTTTGAGATGTTTATCTCAATATCTCTGGAGATACTTATCAGACCTCGATAAAATTACCATGGTACCACACTTGGAATATCTCCTTTCGAACAAAAAAAAGAATAGTCAAAATCGGTTCATAAACGACGAAGTTATCCGCGAACAACATAAATATATACATACTTACAAAACATACTTACAAAACTTTTGCATTAGATTCATGTATGGCCTACGTAAATGTGATCACATCTCCGAATGTCGCAGTAAGCTGAAATAGTTACCGGCTCGTTTGCGGCGGAATGCACATTTCCTCTCCCTTCTTTATTCCGTATTGTTTATACTTTCCACCCCTTCTTATTTAAAAGAGCGTTTTTACATGAGTTCTTACATGAGTCCCATTCTTTATCCTTGCGTTCTTCTGATACCCTTATCCTCAAAATACCCTCTCATACCTCCGAGTACTACGGCAAATCTTTCACTGCCCAAGCTGCAAGACTATGGAATGCCCTTCCTTTGGACATACGACGTGCTAAATCACTCACTATATTTAAAAATATGGTAAAGGATCACTATCTTTCACAATTGTAATATTCAACTTTATAACGTCTACATATATTAATATATTTGTTATGTATGTATAGTATATGTATATTTATATATATGTGTGATATATGTTATATATTCTTCAGAATGTGTGTATATGTATGTGTATATATATATAAAGTGTAATTAGCTTATTTCTTCTTTATTTCTTACTAGCAGCCCGCCCCGGCTTCGCACGGGTAGAACATATATGCCTACAAAATTTGCATCAGTTTGTTGCATCGAATATAAAATATGAACGTATTTAACAACCATCGTCATATTTCATCCAATTTACACAAAACCTTAACGAATTATGCACCTAAACCTTCCTCAGAAACACTCTGGCTATTGGTGAAAACCGCATGATAATCCGTTCAGTAGCTATTGAGATTATTGCGAACTGACAGTCAGACGCAGTGATGAACTTTGTTTTATAATACTTACGTATTGATATTGCCTATAGATATATATATAGATACGGCCCTTTGGCGTAAAGGATAGTTACCCTGATTCTGACCCGACGGTCGTTGGTTCTAATCCTAGCTATATACCTACCAATGAAAGTTTTATGTGCATTCATGAATCATGAGTTTTCGTACAGTGGTAGTGGAATCATTAAATCTACCAAAAAGTAGCTTACCACCAAGGAGTACATCTGCCGCCGTAACCTTACGGCGTTCCCCGACGCAAAATGTAGGGGTAATATACGTTTAACGTGTGTATCTGTGTGTCTGTCTGTAGCATCTTAGCACCTAACCGGATGAATGATGATTTGTTTTTTTTTATTGATAGTTTTTTTTTGTTTGATAGATGTCTTCATCGAAAGTTTTCTTAGCTATGATTCATGAAAATTCGTTCAATCGTTATAAAATTATGAGCTTTTTTCTAGTTAATTGCGCTATGAAATCAACTTTCATAGGTCTGATAAATTCGAAAATCTTCTTCTTCAACGATATTGTAAGAACATGGAAGCCTTCTGGACTCTACAGAATACTCAAATCCTCACCAACTTACAGCTCAGATTTTAAATGTCGTGTTTAGAGTCATTGGAAAAAGCTATTATACATAGATCAGTCGGGGTGGTTTAAAATATTGTATTATATTATTATATATATAGATGAATATTATTTTATACAATAGATCATATTATTATACTATATTGACTTCAAATTGATTGTGATCGGTGGGGATCTACAGCTAAGCTTATAATAATATTTTCTAGTAACTATGACCTAATCTGTGGTTTCACTGCAAATATTTTATTAATTTTGCGAGCGTGTTTGTGAAATTCGTGATATCTTCTAGAGTTTTCATTTGAATTATATACTGTAAAGGACAATTTTAATCTATGATATGTGGCCAAGCTAATTAACGTAATTATTTGGATAAGGATTAATACTATATACTTGAAAATAGCCTTGGAAGTTATGTAATATTTCTTAACAAAAATTTTAAGATTAAAATGGTTACTGTGAGTCAACCTTAAGAGATAGACATATGCTGTCGCGGACTTTTTTGTAGGTCTTATTAAGTTGTACAACTCTTGCATAGAAAATATTCTTCTATCTATTTTCAATTAAGCAGCGTTCGTAAGAAACGTGTTTTTTTGACCGTTTATTTGCCGACTTAGGTTACAAATTAGGTCTCCACGAATGTACCTTTGATTTAAACGGGATAATATATAGCCTATTTTCATTCCGAAAGTCCATTCTATGTATTAGTGAAAGAATTTTTTAAATCGGTTCAGTAGTTTTTGAGCTTGCTCATTACAAACATACAAAAATACAAATGTTCTCTCTTTATAATATTAGTATAGATAACTAGATTGCTTTATTGATTTGTTTATATTTATAATTTTGCTCGCACTGTAGATTTGTGTATTGCGCACTGCACTACCAGCCAATTCTTACCACGATACTGTCCATACAAAGGTTGTCTGGAAGAGATCGCTCTTAGCGATAAGACCGCCCATTGTAATACCATAGACTTTAAGTTGTTTGTATATTTTGTTACTGTGCTGGTATTCAATAAAGAGTATTTCTATTCTATTCTATATATATATATATATATACGGTCGAATTGAGAAACCTCCTCCTTTTTTTGAAGTCGGTTAAAAAGCATATTTGTATGTTTTCGTTTTAGGAACATCGTCATGTCATGGGTCTGGTAACAATCAGCTGTTCCGACTGAACGCAGCGGGTCAACTAGGCGTGGGCGAGCGATGTGTTGAGGCTGACACAGACAATGTGAAGCAAGCTATATGCAGGCTCGGCACCGTGGACGGACCGTGGAGGTGAGCATATAAGCTACGTCCACTCAACACAGGAATAATAAACGTTGAGGAGTTTTGGCGGGAACGTGGAGAAGTGTGTGTGCACTCATTGTATTGATTCCTAACTTCCGCGAGTTAATGTGTTATAAATGTGGATTATTAATCATTAAGTGCCCGTGAATGTGTGAGTGTGTAGAGAAGAAACACAATGTTGGAAAACATGTTAATTGCGTTCTCACCAAAATTCCACTGAAAATCTTCAGTAAAGTCCACATATTTACTGTGGGTATGACTTGAACTAGACTTTGACTTAAACTTGACCTGAAATGTGACTATGACCCGTCTTTATTACTTGAATTCTCAAAAATGTGAAGAATTTTAATACTTGACACTGGCTAAATACACTAATCGTGTGGAGACATAATGATTTTTTTTTTAAAGTTGGATATGCAGCTTTAAGGCTGCTAAAGGCCAAGTAAGACAGTATTTGCTTTGCTCCATGCTTTGTCACATTCAAGATGATAATATTGACAGCTCATCGTATGTATGAGGTTAGGTAGTGTATAATCGTTAATGAATCTATTCGATTATTGATCAATCTCATTGAACTTGGGATCGATAGTTATACGGACAGTTTTTCATGCGTGCATCCGGCGTTCATCGATTTATAAGACTTTGTCACGTCAAAAACAATATATTCTATTTTATTCTAAATCAAACCCATAAACGATAGTCTGTTGTAGTTTATTTGTCGTGTATTTTTTACAATGGTATTACTATAAGATACCAAAGAAAGAGAGAGAGTAAACTCCAGTCGTACGTCGGAGCTGACACACACCTTGTGTTTCTCTCATCGATATAAAAAGGTAGATGCGGTACTCACTCTTGTGCCACGTAAACACAGTGCCTACTGGAACTAGAAAAAAATTCCTGAAAACACGAAACTTTAATGTCTAGCTTGATGTGCATGAAGAACATAGAAAGGCATTGTTGCTAATTATTTAAATGGATCTGCGATAATTGCACATGTAATTTTGTACGAGCTACACAAACGCCAGTTCGATTGTGACTAAGGTTAATAAGGTTCGCAAACCTAATTCATACGGTCCACGTTGAGGAGCGGGGTACCTTATCTCCCTTTTTTATATATATATATCGATGGTTTCTTTATTTAAAGTTTCGAGAACAACCACCTAATCCACCGTCTGCACGGGTACTGCCTCACCTTGGAGCCACACTCGCGGCAGCTGGGGCTGGCTACCTGTGACCAACACAACACCTACCAGCAGTGGACCATCACACACAACAAGCCTTAGTATGGTAAGACTGGTTTATATGGATGATAGAGGTGTATGCGGGAACTAATTTCTAGAACACGGCCTCTTGTACATATACGTTGTGTTGCAGTGAGAAATTATTTTGATTCTCCGTTTGCAGGTCGTCATTGTAGTTGCCGTTTTCGTAATGTCACACTTTATTATTGTGATCTGCAAAATTTGCGACACTGATTTTGATGAATGATTCAATCGTTGTTTCCGGAAATAAATTTCTGTGCGCTAGTCACTGTGGCCCTCCGGTGAAGGAAAAACATCGTAAAGAAACCCCCAACCCCGCGTGGTGGTAGGACACTGTCTAGTGTCCGCCTGGCCAGCTACCACCCTCAAGTTAGAAAATCTGTCGCCAAACATCGAATGTGTTCCGATAGCTATGCTTAAAAGCCAGTTCCCATTTTAGGCCTAGCGTGCTTCCGCTACCATCCTCGACCGCATCATCACTTATCAACAGGTGAAATAGTGGTCAAACGCTAGCCTATTATCAGATATTTAAAAAAAACTATGAGTTCTCACAGTGCTAGCAAACGCATAACTTAGTATTGTTAAAACCAAAACATTGACATACTTGACTGTTGGACACCACTTAGCGTTTGTCAAGATCTTCTTTAATACAGTAGTCTGGTGGAATAGATGGCATATAAGAATTATCTTATGAAGACCGCATACACCTTCAACCACAGATATCCTAAAGTCACTGGTGCGCTAGAATCGGAAGCTGGTATGCTGTTTTTTTTTATTGCATGATTCACTTTGAAGCACCCCCTACATTATGATCTTTTGAACTAAATTTGACACTAAAATTGACATAACATTGACAGTTTTTTTCGAATGGCCGACACTGTAAAGTGACATTCATATCAATAAATTATTGATGTTTTTTTTGTGTCATAATGGAAATTGAATAAATCGTGGATGGAGTATTAAATGGATTTTAATGCATTTAAATAACAATATAATATGAGAAGGATAAAACTATAAAATCACTAGTATGAGAGCGAGATGAACAACAATTTTTTATCCTTCACTGCGTATGCGATTTTACAAACTGGCTCCAGCACTGGCATCAAGTTCTAGTGCACCCATTGGCTCTCACCCGCTGTCGTGTATGATCCTACCAAATTTCGTTGTTCATTTTATCTTATAGCTGGCATATGTATCACGTGTTCATAATTTTAGTCGGGTTATATCTCTATAGCTATTTCATTCGCATACGCTAATGTTCCCTCTAATATATATACTTTCTCTGTGAAATAAATTAAAAAAATTAAATGTAGTCATAGTTCAGTCCACAATCCACAAATTGACGATTACCCCAAAATGGACACTGGCTAAATACACTAATCGCGTGGACTGTGGGGCCATTTGAAATAAAACAAAATATCGATAGTTAATATAAATTTCACTTCAGAACGTCGGCCATTTCCAAATCTGTCAATAGTGTCAAATTTAGTTTCAAATACCCTCTTTTGGGGGTGCTTCAATGCGCTTCTAGCGTACTGGTTACTTTTCAGTTATCTATGCCTTCAACACATTTTAAATTATCTTCCTTGTCGCCATTGTGTGTTCAAGCTATGAACTATGAAATAATACAATTAATAGCATAATTTAACACTTATAAATTAGCATTTGATTTTAATTATGCACATAATAGAAAACCATTGTTATCCTTACGTTTTGTAGTATTTATCCTATCTCTGTTTACGTGTTTTGTTTAAAAAATAAAGTTATATATTTTTTATTTTATATACTGGTTTTTAAGTGGTAAATTATACTAGTTAAAAGATTACATTAAATTGCTACTGTAGCCTAAATTTTTACTCTGTATGTATACCAATATAAAATAAAGAAAGAGTGCCGCGTATAATATTTAAAGATTATATTATTATTAAGTATTTATTTATGAGTTAATTTATTTCCAAATTTCAACGTTGTTTTCTAGGCTACAGATAATAATTACATAGTCCATTTTCTAATTGATGTGTGTGTTTTAGACTTAGTAAGATGTATGTATTAAGATTTCATGACTGATTTTTTTATTATATATGTATCCATTATCCGGTTATCATGTAATAATAATATAGTGTTAAAAAAGCTACATGACGTGCTAGGACATTTTCAGTTGCGAGTTTGAGGTGTTAGTACTCGTAGGTATATGTCATCGGATCCTAATTTATATTATTAAAATAATGAAAACCCCATCCTAATCTAATCAGTAGATTTTGAGAAAACCGCGGGCATACATACAGATACTTGTCGAAAACAGATCCTCTTTTTTGAGGTCGGATATATTATAACATGCCTTGATGTTTCAAATACCTACTATATACTAGGTATTTGAAACATTGACGATGAGAATCAAATGGGTCAATTCTCTTTGCGATATTAACGCATTCGAACTTATCGTGTGTTGAACTTTATCATCACAACTGGAATTCCCCTTGGGAGTTCAATCGAAGGATAAGGCCGGTCGCATATTACAAGAAATTACTGATAGAAAAATTATCGCTTGTGCCGGAAGGCACTCCGTGCATAAATTTTTTACTAAAGTTTCGCACACCGTAAGAAATTTCTAAAGAATTTTTCTACCAGAAATGTCTTATCATTTACGCACGGATAAGATTAAGTAAATATATTTTATTAGTTTAAAATGGAACTAGTTCTGGGTCCCAACTCTGCTAGCTAGCGAACTGCTATATAGCAAGCCGGTAGCATCTGACACGCCGATTTTGGCGCGTTTGTAGTCTGTGATCCAATCACAACAGCGGTTGAGCATTGCGCTGGCTAGGCTTTCTTCTGCTTGCTTGTTAAGTTATTCCCTCGCTGAATCGAGGCAAGATTGACGGCAATTACTGATGACATTTCTTGTAAAGGGGTCTTAAAAAGGATCCCAAGAAATTATGATTTTTACAAAATGTTATTTAGATTATTTCATAGATGTTTCTTAGCATATCGACCGCGTACGTAACGGGCACTTTAGTTGAATAGGTTTAGAAAGGTGCACATTATTTAGCCAGACGCAGTTTGTCAGAAATTTCTACTAACAAAAATTATGACCTGTATAAATGGTGTTATTATACACTGAAAATGTTTGACGATATACTCTCGAGCCATAAATATCTATAATTTTAGTACCCACGCTACGTATCGCTTCTTGTACTATTATTTATTCTGTGGTTGCGCTAGGTTTCTAGAGTGGTGTGTAAAAGCGTCAAAGTATTTTCGTACTTAAACATTCCCTATTTTATGAAATTATGATTGCTGTAAAATGTATAATATATATAATATTGTATAAACGTTTTGTAGACTCTGAAATATATTTATTTCAGTTGATTACAATGCATTTGTGAATGTTGTAGAAAGCATTATGGTCTACTTATTTTGATCGTCTTTAACGAAATTATCCTTAAAATGAGAGTCAGCGCATACTGGCGGACGGCAAGGCAGGGCAAGAATGGATGAACCATTGGATATGTATGAATTGTTGCCAAATCTCTTGTTTCCATTAAAGGTCCCCGAGACGATCAAGGACACTTGACAAGTCTTGACGGTTTCCTTGATCGGGGACTTGACGCTCTTTCATTGAAGGTGCCGTCAAGTCCGGTCACACAACTCACCTACCGATCCTATAGTGCTACAAGGATCATTTGGCACGTGGATGACATTGCCATGAGGGCGTGGGTGTTAAATTAGCATTAGCAGCTAATAAAATCTCTCTAGTTTTAGGGAATTGTAACTCGACCGTAATAAAATTTAAACTTAGGAATTGTTTTGATGATAGGATTTATTACATGAAAATTAAATAATGATTGCGCGCCGTTCATTGACAGGAATTAAATCAAAAGCATTCTGTACCATTTCTGGCATTTGATTGGATGACTTCAAAATATTTACTTTGGTTACTTTTCGTTTCATGGATGCCGAGACCATTTCAATAGGATCACAATGATATGGTGGTAAGCGCAATACGTGAGAAAAAAAGGGCGGCAAAATTAAGTAGATAGGTACTTAACCATACGTAAAGTTATTTAATTTTTACCCTATTATTTAATACCTAAGTAATATTAATATAACCTAAGCCAACAAAATATGAATTAGTATTTTTTGGTAATAACGGGGACACTTACAAGGTATGGTATGGTAACACTTACCTGTTGCAGCAGCGACGCGCTCATTTACTTTTTCAAATGGAATAATCGAAGCGCTAGACTGCTTTTCTTTAAAATAAAAATATTCTACTTTCAGCATCAACTCTCTAACACAATTTTTTATCACTTCTGGCATATTTTTGAGATATTTTTATTACAATAAAAGCACGAAATATCCACAACAAATATCATCTCCAGCTGCCTGTCAAAAGTGATCATAAGTGACACCTTACAAGACGACGGTGTTAGTATTGATTTTGGCCATGTGCCAAATGAACCTTGTAGCACTGCATACCGATCTGTGCTGTCAATCAAAATTTCTGTCAATTGCGATTAGGTCGTAGACCGCTTACTTGACTTGAAGGTAGCGTCTTGACGCTACCTTCAAGTCAACGTCATTCATTTTTAAAATGCCATGCCCTGCCTATTGAAGTGCCTAGCCAAGGCGTCCGTTACACGGTAGGTTATCCGTCATTCAAAACCAAAAGTCATGACTGATGGTTGCTCATGCAGTTAATCACAGTATGTAAATATCGGTCAGTCACCGTCAGTCACCCCATTACTCCATCAGTCACAGCCGTGACTATGAGCAAACTGACAGCAAAACCTATCGTGTAATGGACGCCTAAGGCTAGCACTTCGGTGGGCGGTACAGTAGTGTTTCACACTCCGTATATTTTTTTATGATCTAGCTGCACCCGCGGCTTTGCCCGTGTTTAAATGTATCCATAAGTACAATTTCAACACCATACAGGCTATTTCACCTATTTATATTACCTACCTTTTAGCTAAATTGGTGACAAACAGAAATATACTACTTACATTCGCATTTATAATATTGGTATAGATCATATAGATGATACGGTTGTGTAAAGAATCTCACAAACTTTACCAAGATATCTATGACATGAAACTTATGACAAAACAAGTCTCATTTATTTTACGAAACATTAGTTATTAATTTTATTTTCTATACTATTTATATGATATATACTATATATATATATATATATATATATATATAATTTAATATGATTATCATTATATTTTATTTATATGTTAATATTGACTTGCCAGAATATTTATAGATTGAAAATGCATTTATGAAACATACGTGAATTTATTAAATAGAATGTTTGTGAAAACCATAGCAACATAGCATATTTTAATGAATAAAAAATGTTTGGCTTTTTATTTCATAAATTATGTAGGTACATATATAGTATTACTAGTAAGCTAAGTTACGCTCAAATTATATCATTGCATTTTAGAAGATTGTTCTATGTACGGGAAACATTTGTAAAATACATGCATTTTCGTTTACAATATCAAGATGCTGTTGTTCTTGTACATTTTCCTGTGTGAAATTACTGTGATTTCTCGGTTACTTGAAATTTTATATATTTCTATAATGTAGGAAATAAATGAATATTTATTGTTAACATGACTTTTATTTCCTTCGAATATTGTGTCGTAAGTATTGATCCTCAAACTAGCTTCCACGTTGCCTGCTAAAAACGCACACCGTGTGTTTTTGATAACGTTAAGCGTGCATTACATTATCCAATTTGCAGAGCGCTAGATTTATTGCTACAGTGCGATATAAAAAGAGCTCACTCATTACACTAGACTAGCTAGCGAAGCTAGTTAGTTTAACTTCCTTTTATTTGGGTAGTGATCGCCGGCCCAACCGCATCTTTCGAAGCGCGCTAAACGAATATGGCTCCATCAAAACACCAGAAAGTTGGCATTACTTTAGCAATGGCGTCGAGTTCGAGTTTTTAATGATAATAAATAAAAAAGACGCAGCAAATGTTGGGTCGAAGAATAGACCTAGGACGAACTGTTATCCATCGTCCTAGACGCCGACTGACTGACCGAGCATAGCACGCTAGTCCGCTTTACAACAAAGGCGAACGCACACCATGCAATTTGGTGCGCTAGTGCGGCAGAGTTCATGCGATCGCATTAGATTGGATCACTAAACTGCCTTTACACAATACAAATTTAGCACGCTAGCTCATCTAGCGCTCTACACATTGTATAATGTAATGGGCGCTTTAGGAGAGTTCGGGCGCTCACACAGTGAAAAAAGTAATTTACGTTAATACTTTGCGGCGCCACACGTACGGTGTGTACGGCATAAAAAGGTACTCTGTTGTTTGCGGCTCACACACCACCTGTGTATATCTCAGCAGTAACTAGATTAGCTTAAATAAATGCTTACGCAATACGCGTTGAACACTTGTCTTTTTGAGTCGGAAGTTAAAAACACACCTGGCGTGTAATCCGTACAGCTGTACCGACAATTTTGTCACAACTGGTGTGTGGGTGCACTGCTATGGAAGATCAAAATATCTTAAAAACAAACAACTCCATATAGATCTTCTAAACTCGTTTACTAAATAATAAATTATACGAATAAATGCTGTTGTTATGCACTAAGCAGTTACAAATTATGGCTCAGTAGAAAATGTAGCAAAGGCTAGATATTTTATATTGTCTATAAATTAATTGGTTACATTTGTTATCCTATCTATGATTGCATGAATGAGTACAAGAATAGTTTCTTAAATTGCCTCTAAATTAATTAATCTCCAAACCGATCTAATGCCCAACAAACTAGTACAATTGATATTAAAAAATCTTAATTAGTTTTTAAGTAAAAAAAAAGTGCAATTATTTAAATAAATGTCATTAGTAGAATTTGCTGGGCCTCCAGTTTTCTGGTAGGGTTTTGAGGGGTTTTAAGTCAGAACCAGGGAGTCTTAGACCAGCTATCGTCCCAACTCTTTACTCGCTGCGCCACATCTAGAATGGACCAGTTAGGAGAGGGAATATCTGGTGCTAACCAGTTGAAGTCATCCAACTGATCCCAGTTGTTCACACTCACATTTAGAGATGACATGTTAAAATGCTTCTGAAAATCATCATAATGTAAGTTATAAGGTGCAGTCCGAATATCTGAGCAATCCTCTACGATGCCTTTACTGGTCACATGTAGGTAGATATCACATTTCGTTGATGAGTGCATACGCAGTTGCTGGCAAGCTGTTACTATTTTACAATTGAAACATCTCTCCATGAACACGGAAGATGTAACGGGCCCTGATAGAACCAAACAGTTTTCTAAGTCTGTCATGTGTATAGTTCCCATAACTCCTTTCAATCCAATCGTGCAGTTCTTGAGGTTACGTAAAGCAACATCCCTTTGAAATAACTCTTCATTTTCTAATATCAAAACTTGGTTCTCCTGAGAGTTGAAGCCAAAAAGCTTATCGTCCCATTTGTTGGTGTCTTTCTTGCCAGTTCCGTCTGCATCATCCAAAGAACTTTGTTTCTGATTCTCAGATTTTGGCAGCTTCTTTCTAGAGAAGCCAAACTTCTTTCTCGGGATGTATCGGTCTTCTAACTCGTCACATTGTAACTGCAAGTTTTGTACGATGCCTAAATACTTGCGCATGTTGAACTCTTTTAAGAAGAATGATGAGGTGATGACATATTTCTGCAATTCGTTGAGTTCTTTCTTTATGTTATCGAAATGGGATGGCAATATATTTGTTTCTAAAGTTGGAATTTGAGTCAGCAGATCTTCTATATACTCTGATTTGATTTTGAAAGCACCAGAAAAATAATCTTCGTTTTCATTGGAGGCGTCAACTTGTTCCCTTGCCTTGTGAGCCTTTTGTAACTTTTCTAAGCGCTGAGCATCCCTCCTACTGAGCCTCTCTAAAACTGTACTTTTGTCATTCATTTTCCTTTCTTTAACAAATCTTCTATTTTTTTGTTCAGTTCTGAATTTTGATTTGCTGATTCTTTTAGAACTTCTAGAGTCTTATGGGCTAGTTTTCTGGTGTCAGTGTGTTTGGATCCCTCGTCCAACTAAAAACAGATATCAAATTAGAAATATACTAACAGATAGATTTTTGTTGAAGATCAAATGGATCAAACTTGATGACTAGACATTTATGGTGAAACTGAGTGAGGCTTATTGATGACATTGATAAACTTTTAATTTTTGGATACAATGTGCAAGGTTTTGGTTTAGTCATTAATGTTATTGATTTTATTTAGTCATTAATCTAAAATACCAATTACATCCAAAACTGTTACAACTTAACAACACTGGCGACAAACACAGAACATAAAGACAACACAAAACATGCACATTGATTAGTTTCTAACTCCAGATCAACATTAGCTAGTGATGTAAGTACTTATAATGACCTTCTTGAGGAGTTCATCATCAGGTTTGACCAACTTGAATAGTGCGTAACCCAAACTCCCAAATGTGACGATCCAGAATGTGGACTTAATAGCTACACTCATCTCACCGTCCTATATCTGGCCCTCGTTATTCCAAATTTTGAGGTCAAACTCTCGGGTCTTCTGGTCGGCGACCTTTTCACCGAGAGCGTAGTAACTTTCCAACACCCAGTTGTGGTTTTTGTACATGTACAGACGGAAGTCTGAAATGTTAATATACATAAAAATTTCATCTTACTAACTTAAGTGTTTTTGGCAACATAAGACATCCATAGGAACTGCATGAGGTAGAATTTAAAGAATGAATAAAAAAAATTAATAGGTTTATATGCTGCAAAATAATCCAAAATAGCTGTGCATTTTTTTGATTGAATGACAGCAAGCAATCTGGAATCCTCTAAAGTTCAATAGTGAAAAATTCTTTAGATTTATAAATTCATGAGTTTGGCTGTATTTAGTAGCTACGCAAGACAGTTTGTACTCTCTCAAACGGCTAAACCGTTGAGAGAGTTGTATAACTGTATATAGACTTCCGAATCTCTGGACAGTCTAATGCACAACCTCGCAGAGTTTAACTTATACCCTAAGTCAGTAATTCATAATCAATACATCGAAAGCGTGATATCAGTGCTTCTTACCAAAACCACTTAGAATAGGTTAGAATTAATGTAGAAATCTATTACGAATCTGTTACTAGGTAACAATTTAACTAATGTCAAAACATCTGTTCTCTGACAATATACATTGCAATTGATAATTTGATACAATACTACTAACTTTTATGAAATCAATAATATTAGCAACAAAATAGGTGATCTATAAATAATCTTAGAATTGTTAATCGTTACTTTTAGAATAACTCTAACATGGATATGATCATTTAATTTTATCACATAACTCTTGTCTCGTATACAAAATTAGATACTATTAGCGCAAATAATTGTAAATATTAAGCTAAATACCGGTCTTTGTGACCGTTTTAGAACTAAAACAAAAAGATTCTTTACCTCTATTGGTGTTGAGTCTGTACCACACACCAAATGAGACTGCGAAGGCGGTGGCCTCGAACAAAAACACGGCTTTCAAAGAAGTGTTGAAATATTTCTTGAAAGAGCTGAAGGCAGATTTAGGAGTTTTTGTTAACATATTATAACAATAGCCCCAATATTAGAGGATTTTTTTTACTAGGAAACCACATAGAATGAAACGAAATGTCGATCGGCCTCAATCAAATTCGATGACGTAAGGCGGATGTGTTCAAGTTAAAAAAATATTATTCAAATACAGAATATCAAATGTATTATATGCATTATTTAAAATTACCTTAGTTAAATGCAGCTGTAGAGATTAAAACGATCAAACTCAATATTTTAGCTTATTGTTGTATTGAATGAAATTATGCTTGTTTTCTAGTATATTTTAAAGTTAAATCAATTTAAAGTTAATAATTATGATCGTCATCTGTACAACTACCAAGTACCATCTCAGGTCCTGTTAAGATTTAGTATTTGAACGCAGCTTTCCCTTTGCACATTTTTTTAAATTTCTTTATGGCTCCATACGATTGGTGTGTTTAGCCAGTGTTATGTATTAAAATTCTAGTAGTTTTTTGTGAATTTTAGTCATAAAGATGGGAAATGTCAAATTTCAGGTCAAGTTTCAAGTCGAAGTCTAGTCCAAGTCATACCCTCAGTAAAGATGTGGACTTTACTGAAGATTTTCAGTTGAATTTTGGTGATAACATAAATAGCATGTTTTTCAACATTGTGCTGTTTCTCTACACTCGCACACATTCACCGGCACTCAATGGTTAATAACATTACACATTAATTTGCGGAAGAACACAAGTTTCAGGAAAACATATAATGAGAGCACACACACTTTTTCACGTTCCCGCCAAAACTGTTGGTGTTTTGCACATTTGTTCTACATTACATTTCACGCACGTAGTATGGTATGCACGTAGTCATGCGTAATATGTCTATTTAGTCTGTGCACGTCTCGGTGCACGTAGTTTACACCTTCGAGCATTTACCAATGGAGATTTTAACGTTGTAATCCACAAACATTTTTTTCTGCCGATACTTACGGGGGACGAGGTAAACACGCATTGCACACACACAAATCACTCACTTTAACGATCCCGCACACTAGCTTGAAACACGCACACAGTATTAAAAATACAGCGTAGTTACGCACGCTCATATATGGCCAATAATGGCTATATGGCCAGCAGAGGGGTACGCCTTGCATTGACATCTCCATTAGTAAATGCTCGAAGAGTTTACACAGCAGAATTAAGCGCTGGACACATTGCCGCGGTGTGCGGTCAGCCTGCGGTCATGCCGCAGTCAATTGTGATGTATGGAAAACAATGTGATTGTGCGTGTCCAGAGTATGGACGTTTTCATTGTGTTGACGATTAAGTCTTAAAACGTAGACAGAGCTACGGGCTAAAATTAGCCTGCTAGTATAGCCTACACCACATAAAGCAATCTGTGGCTAAAGATTGCAAAATATCACCGTTCGTTCGTACCACACTGTTCGAACAGTTATGTAAAAAAGTGCTTACAGCTTTGGTATAGCTATACCCAAGAAGCTTGGAACCTTGCATACCTTTTGACCGGGCCAACCAACGTTTTTGGCTATACATAGATAAGTAATGTGATTCTGCCAGCACTAATTTAAAACGATAAAAGAAACCTTGTTGGATAGTGAATTTTCATTGATTAACACAAATACACATACAAACTTTCACAATACTTATACAATCACGCAAAACCGGCTGAACGACTTTGGATGAAACTTAGCCCACAGATAGCCTATAATCTGGATTAACACTACAGGATTTTGTAAAGCGCGTAGGCGCGGGACACTCGTAATCAATGCAATTTTTTGCTAATAAGGAATATTCATCAGACATCAGTAGTTTATAATAATTACCCAAGACACTTCACTATTTCATAAGAGATATAACATATGTAATATATATGTTATATAAATATATGT
This sequence comes from Cabera pusaria, assembly GCA_954871355.1. Taxonomy (NCBI): domain Eukaryota; kingdom Metazoa; phylum Arthropoda; class Insecta; order Lepidoptera; family Geometridae; genus Cabera; species Cabera pusaria. The sequence continues at coordinate 4,659,246 of OX940893.1, forward strand.
CATATATTATATAACATATATTTATTCATAATGCTGATTACAGTAGATATTGGTACTAATCTTGTTTATTAGGTCTACTAAGGTCCAAGTTTACCCAGAAGCAGAAGAATCATCAACCAATCATTACCTAACTATCCACACATATAAATAAGAAAATTCATGCTACTTCCTACTATTTATTTCATTATTATAGCCCAGCACTAACATTCAACACATCAACTGATGATAAAAACTATTAAGTATATCGACACAGTTTTAGGTATGTAGTTATATTTTTATGGTTGCTATAATGATTAAGAACTAACATAACATAATTATGTTTTATTTTTTCTTCACTTTCTTCCCCAATAATTATTCCATGTTCTTCGAGAAGCTGTAAAAGAAAATTAAAATTATTTATGGTCATACGTTGGAATCTCCTATTTTAAATCAATTGCCGAATGTACGTACGTAAGCGCAACACTTTGTAATGCCTTTGACTACTTTTTTGTTATATCAGTAGGGCAGTATTACGAAATTCAACCTTATTACGATCGTGTTGCGATTGAATTTTGTAGTACGAAATTCGAATCTCACCGCGCATTCCGCTTCCGAGATAGCTTACAGAATACCAGGATAAGGTTGGTATGAAAACAACATTTCTAATTAGCCCTAATTAAACAAATAAGATCGCTTAAAAAACTAAAAGAACCACTTCAAATGCCACGCTATTAATTTTTAGTTCCAAGTTTGAGGTGTTTATCTCCATATCTCTAGAGATACTTATCAGATCTCGATGAAATTACAATGGTACTATCCTTAGAATATCTCCTTTCCAACAAAAGAAAAATGATCAAAATTGATTCATAAACGACGAAGTTATCCGCGAACAAACATTAAAAAAATATCTATATACCGTCGAATTGAGATAACTCCTTTAAAAAAAAAAAAGAAAAACTAGCTCAATATTTTTAGCAGTTTTGTCCGTTACGTAATTTCATAATGTTACTCATAATGTATATATGTTAGTAAAAGGTTAAATACACCTTCTGAATCCTCTTCCTCGTCATTTTCTTCCCCTACTTCTTCATCACACTCTTCTACACATGCCTGGCTTTCCATGTCTTCATAGTTATCCATACATTCTTGTGGAACTAGATATCCCTGAAAAATAATCACACTTTTATTGTTTGCCAAAACTTATCACATTTTGTATTAATTACCTTGTACGTTTGACCCCTATCTTTCCTGATGTTATGTGAAGTTATAGTCGACTATACAGTGTGGAAATTAAACTCAGGCCCTGGAGGGAAACTACTTTAAATCCTTAAGCTAGCTCATTTTACTTAAAGGAGACATTCCTTTATATTTGAAAAGAAACAAATCTGCATTAAAAGATTTTTTTAAACTCGCTTGCTTCGCCCGGGACTCGAACCAACTAAAATTAAAAAAAATAAACACTTTATTTTATTATACTAATCGGTAGTATTAATATTCAGGATAAAGTTTCTCTAAAAAATATTTGGTTACTGTTCACTTTTAACAAGTAAAAGACACGTAACAGTTCTGTTATCTCTCCAACACTCAAAGACTTCGTATGAAGTACACGCTTGCTAATTTATCGTTAAGTACCTTGTTGAAATCTTCGATAAGAAAATTGTTCAATGGTGGTAATACCTCTATGCACATTTCCTTCTTACATGATCCGAGGCGTTCAGTGGAGAAGTTACAAGGCTACAAGAAATGAATTTCAACGGCGACTAATGTCGTGTAGCCGGAACGACGGGGCTCATTTCGAACAATTTATCAGTTAAATAATTTAAGTGTTACAAAATTGATAGTAAAATAAAGTTGATGTTAGATTTAACGATTATTGTTATTTTTAAGACCTAATGTTTGTTAGAGAAACTTTATCCTGAATATTAATACTACCGATTAGTATATTAAAATAAAGAGTGTTTATTTTTTTTAATTTTAGTTGGTTCGAGTCCCGGGCGAAGCAAGCGAGTTTTAAAAAATCTTTTAATGCAGATTTGTTTCTTTTCAAAAATAAAGGAATGTCTCCTTTAAGTAAAATGAGCTAGCTTAAGGATTTAAAGTAGTTTCCCTCCAGGGCCTGAGTTTAATTTCCACACTGTATAGTACTATACAACAGCTAAATATATAATTTACTTGCTGTGACCCGCGGCTTCGCCCGCGTTAAGAAGTATCCTATAGTCTAATCCAGAATACTGGCTAACCCTATACAAAATTTCAGCTAAATCAATCCAGCCGATTGACCGTGAAGGAGTCCCAAACAAATAAACAAACTTAATTTTGCATTTATAATATTGGTGTTGACATTTATCCATACAAGAAACATATTTTTCGGCTTTTTTGCTCGATTTTATGAACGGTAATAGACAGACACTTGAAATGTTCTCAGAGCATTTATTATTATTATGGCTACTATAACAAAACATAATAATAATGAAATAAAATAATAATTAAAAGGGGGTCCTACACTCAAGAGACTTGTTTTTTCGGCATTATTTGATTATTATTGTACGGTGGTACGAAACCCCTTGTCCGACTCGCACTTGGCAGGTTTATTTATTATTGGAAAGACAAAGAAAATCGACCTGGTATGTGCTTGTATCGACCAATTATACTGTTCTAGAAACTGTGGTATAAAACCAGGTTGAAAAAAATGAACAACGAGGGTGGATATAGAAATGACAGTAGATATAATATAAGTTAATGAAAGAGAAGGACATGTTACACCAAGCGACTCCACAAAGATGATACGTAGTATTATTATCTTTTCTATGATAATGACGAGAGGTTAACCAAGTAAACGGTTGTAGATGTTAGGTACGTAAATATAACTGGTCAAGTGCGAGTCAGACTTTTGTCCCACACACGGAGGGTTCCGAATTTCCGAACGCCACGAATTTCTAATCTAACACCAACTAAGTAAATAATAACGCAAAGGTAATTATAATTAATATAATTAAATATCTGGAAGACCGAGAGTTCGTACAACTAACTTTCTACTGACTGTTGCTAGCTAATTGAAGCTCTTTATGTACTATAATTGAAGATATATTATTCAACACTGTACACTACTACATATATGATAATAAACCATAACTAAGTAAACAAATCGACCAAGGCCCACAAATTTAACAAATGAAACGCTTGCGCGTGCCAATTTTTCCTGTGCTGCCATCTAGCTGCGTCGAGGTGAATTAATTTCGTATCGTATCGTATCGTAAAAAACACGTTTTTTTATTTTAAACCCTTTAATTTTTAACTTTATTCTGTTCTTAGTATATGTTGTTATAGCGGCAACAGAAATACATAATCTGTGAAAATTTCAACCGTCTAACTATCACGGTTCATGAGATACAGCCTGGTGACAGACCGACAGACAGACAGACAGACAGCGGAGTCTCAGTAATAGGGTTCCGCTGGTACCCTTTGGGTTCCGAACCCTAAAAAGATAAGCACCGACGTGGGCTATGATTTGATAAGCGGTAGCAGTAATTTTCACCTGTTTATCAATATCAGTAATCGTCTCTCCATCGACAATGTGGTACCGGAATCGTATCTGCATGCCGGTAAGTGTTTTGTTTTCGCAGGTACCTTCACATTTCTTCCATTCATCCCAGTTTGTCATTGGACATTTTTCTGATGATTCTGGATCAACGGATGGTGCCTCTTCACTAAAATAATTAAGATAGTTTAAAAACTAAAACAAACGACTTCCATGCCGCGCGAGTCAGTTTCTGTAGGGCTATTCTGTAAGCTAGTTTACGCATCTCGCAAGCGGTGAGATTTGAATGTTGTATTACGAAATTCTACCGTATTACAATAGTATTACGATTTGAATTTCATAGTACAACTCACCGCAGATTCCGCTTGCGAGATGGGTATACTAACTTACAGAATAGCCCTACTGTACCAAGTTTGAGACGTTTATCGTCATAACTCTGGAGATACTTATCAAATTTAGATGAAATTACAATGGGACCACCTCGAGAATGCACGCTACCAATTAAAAAATCATTAAAATCGACGGAGTAATCGCGTAACATACATACAAAAAAAAACATACAGATGAATTGAGAACCTCCTCCTTTTTGGAAGTCGGTTGAAAAAACAAAATTAATAAAACTTAGTATGATTATTTGACGTTTCAGGACAAGCTTGCCTGATGGTAAGTGTTGACGTCGATAACAGAAACTTTGGACAAAGAACACGGAATCCTTTACAATATTATAAATAGTAATCATAAGTTGATTTATTTTTCTACAGGTTCGTTAGTTAGGTTAATGCAGATCACTATTTATAAACCTTTGCGTGATTGCTTTAAAAATCTTAAAAAAAATGGTATATTTTTCACATCAATATCTGAATTATTTTTCATCTATGCTGCAATCTTTAAATATTTTACTAAAGTTTACACAATAACAATTTTACCTTGTGGTAGTAATACGAGTAATAGGTCGTCGAGTATAGGGAACGTATTCTTGGCCAGTTTCTTTTTCTCCATCATCTTTATCTTCATCACCTCCTTGTTGGGAAGTATCTACTTCAGTTTCACCAGCTGCAAATATTTTTAATACAAGCCCTTTTTTATAACTATGCCTTCTGAGAATCTAAAAATTGCGAGTGAACAGAAATCTTCTAGACAACCGTGCTTCATAAATGATCATAATCGACACTTAATATCAAACGATTGCTCGGGTGAAAAAAAGAAGTCAATGAACTGTTTCAAAAATTGCTGCCATGGTTTTTATACTACATTTTATTCTGTGGTATTTTATACTACCAAGTCGTTGGGAAGAACTTAGGCCATATATTTCTTTTTCATGTTCAAATTAGCATGAATGAATGAAGACAAACATTGTCAATTAATGTAAAAACCTGGTGCAGGGATAGGAGTTTCCGTAGCACAGTTCGGTGTCGTGTAAGTTCGCACAAGAGTCAGAAGCAGTCTAGCAAGTGGCTTAGTCTCTTCCTTCTGGGCTTTTCCAATCACAGCTCTAGATATTGGCAGAGGTGGTAGTTGTTCTTCGTTCGACGACTGTAACATACAAGGACATCAGCAATATTCATCACTTTCTAGAAGAAATGATGTATAATTATAATTTCATATTCAATTAATTAATGAATACAAAAAAAGCCGAATAGGTACGCAATTTATGTCTAGGTATATATGTTTATATCACCTCAAAGTCTAATCCTTTGTCAGTTCCAGCATCAATAGGATACAGATTGAGGCGGATGTGTTCAGCCCAAGAGTTTTTATCTTTGCAAAGTTCTAAACTGGAGACTCCAAGAAACCAGTCGGGTGAAGGAAGGATGCCGGTCGCAAAGGACAGACGATGGTGTTCACTGGTGGCTCTGAATGAGGTGGTCGTAGACATATTCGTTTGCTCGGGACCGATAGCCTTTATCACTGTGCGGACGAGCGTCGGGAGCTATTAAAACAAAAAAATATTGACATTTTGAGATGCTTTTAGATCAATATTTTAAGAAACGACTGACCAGCTATCTCCCCACGTGCACTATGTGGTATAAGATAGAATTTTGGAAGTCGGTATTATTGAGACGAAGCGATAGGTAACAAACTTAAACCAAATCCGCAGAGTGCATAGTTATTTTAATTTTAACCATGATTATTAACTGAACAGGAAAAATATATCGGAGCAAAAATTTTCGAACTTGAGGGTGGTAGCTGGCCAGGCGGACACTAGATAGTGTCCTACCACCATGCAGGGGTTGTTGGTTTCTTAACGATGTTTTTCCTTTACTGGAAGGTCAGTGTGAAAAGCGCACATAAATTTTTCGATAGAAAAATCCATTGGTGGCGGGGGATTGAACTTGGTACCTCTGGCATCAAAGCCGACTGTTCTCCCAATTACGCCACCGGGCCCTCAAAACTTGTCTTATTTTAGATAAACAGGGCATTCTAACCTGCCTCTGGATTTCAATCTCAAACTCCGTAGTGTTCCCTTGTTCCGCTAACATCTGTATCCCTAAAGAAGCTTCTTTTACAAACTTAAAAAGAGTAGTTTCGGGGCTGTGTGAAGCTCCCACTACATCACTGAAGCGGGCGAGCTCTTTGTTTGTCGGAAACATTTTAGGATGGGTATTGTATGACCATAAACCCTCGAATGTCAACTGAAATAAAAACAAAATATTAATTATCAATACGCTGCTTCAATACAAGCAGTACTCTAAAGTAGTAGTACCTACCTACTGATACCTACCTAATGAATCGTTTAGAGTTTTTTAGCTTACCTGATATCGTGCATCTTCACAGACTTCGCAATTTCCATCTTTCTCTAGAGGTGGAATGTCGTCAGTTTTGCGTTGATCCTCACACACTCTTAGAGACAGTGGTCGTTCAAAGCTGTACCAAACATTGGGTTTTATAGCTACCACTGCGAATATTGACACACATTTGTTGTCTGTGTCTGGTGCTGTCCATTGCGCCTGGGAGAAAGAATTTAAATTATTATTAGTATAATAAGGCTTAATACTAGTTAGTTAAATATGGCTTTACAGTTGATATCTATAATTTGATACATACTCGTGTATCATAACGTACTGGCTCACTTACGTGATTATGTACCTATTTGGATGTTTGGTGCCTACCGCCTGTGTTTTCTCAGCATCAGTTACATTTATTAATCTCCCCAATGATGGATACTCGGAGCCTAAACACACACATATATATATATATGTATTGCTGCATCTCACTCTACTATGATGCCATGACTTTCGTCTTTATTTCCAAAGTTAGTACCTAAATGAGCATTAAAGTCGCATAGTACACAAGCTACTTGCAGTTGAGATTCCTCTACGATAGAATGTATAGATAGATAGAAAATTCTTTATTGTCACACCTCATAACTTAAAAATAATATACAAGGTATTAATTTTATAAGTGTTACAATGGGCGGCCTTATCGCTGAAAGCGATTTCTTCCAGGCAACCTTTGGATGGAGAGGACTTAAAGAAAAAAAGACAATAGACGGAGGTGTTCTTAATAAGTAAAGTGTAAAAAAATAAATAACTAACTTTACTTCCTAAATTAATAATCTACCTTACCAAAGACGTATTAAATATTTACTAAGATTAATTTACGAACCAATTTATGTGAAAAATTATAACATTTGACAAATAAAATAGCAATAATAAATGCCTAGGATTGTTGCCGAAGAAAGTCGTCTTTGACCTGCACCCCAAATATATTTGGAGACTGCGCTTTTCTAATATTAACAGGCAGTGCGTTCCACAGACGTGAAGCACGCACAGCAATCGATCCGTCATAAAAACCAGTACTTTGACTGGGAATCTCAAGGACAAGATTCTCTGATGACCTCAGATTAAAACTGTTAGAGTTGCAGAGAAAGCTAAATTTTTGTCGAAGATAATGGGGAGCGGAAGGCAGAAACAGTATATTGTAGAGAAGAGAAAGAATATGCGCATCCCGGCGAAGTCGTATAGGCAGCCACATGAGTTTTGCACGAAACTGAGAGACGTGGTCATATTTACGTAAACCAAATATGAACCTAATGCAAAAGTTTTGGAGGCGCTCAAGTTTATTCAGCTGGTCCTCAGTATATTTGAAAGGCAATCTGTAAATTCTATCAGGTTATCATTATTATCTACAGGCATAATTTTATTATATACACTGAAGGTCAAGAACGATTTCGAGTTAACAGTAACACAGAATAATTAATATTAGTAACCTCGCAACCCTATCATTACTGCACTGAATTACCATTACTTGCCGTGGTTACTTCGGTGAACTTAGACATTCTCTAGTGAACCACAAATCCACCATAGGGACGCTTCATGACTATGCCCGCCGAGGTATCAACAGATGATTTTGCAAAGCCATCAAAATTACGGTCATTTTCAAGGATAAATTCTAGTTCGCGCGGCAATAGCAGTAATATCCGCGGTCTTACACAGTTCCCCCACATGTTGGACGCTTCTTTTAATAGGCTTACAATTAAAAGATATAAAAGTTGATGTACATGTAGGTACATTTATGGACAGTTTTAATTCCTGAACTTTTACTGTTATAATATTTCTTTGTGGTTTCTATGAGTTATATTAATCATAATTATAATTATTTATTCATATAACAAAATACACGTCAATTGCAAAATAAATTAAAAAATCAGAAATAACATTATAATATTAATAAATTGAATAAAAATTCATAAAAAATAAAATAATATTAAAAATAATTTAATTCTTATTAGAATTTATAAAATCATTGTATGAATAAAAGGCCTGATCGATAAGCCAGTTCGTCAACCTAACTTTAAATGAAGAAAGGCTCGGTGCTTCCGTCACATTGTCAGGTAGTCGGTTGTACACTGACGGTCCCATGACATGAGTCAGCTTCCCACTTTTGGCTAGTTTGTGCGGCATACATGCCAGCTTCCCCGCCCGGCGCGTGTTGTACGGGTGATGGTCACTATTCTTGGGGAACTTCCGTCACATTGTCAGGTAGTCGGTTGTACACTGACGGTCCCATGACATGAGTCAGCTTCCCACTTTTGGCTAGTTTGTGTGGCATACATGCCAGCTTCCCCGCCCGGCGCGTGTTGTACGGGTGATGGTCACTATTCTTACTCACTATTAAACCATGATTTACCTTTACATGCGTTTTTTCCGTAACGTCAGACTCCACTATTGTGTTATTGCAGGCAGTGCTTAATTTGGCATCGGTCGAATTAGGGAAAGGTTCCAAACGACCAGCTTTTAAAATTAACGGTTTTCTAGGATTGAGCTTATTAAACGTCGTATCCTCTTTCAGTGATATCGTGAATGCAATAAACGTTGAATTTCCATCTTTCGATTTCAAATGTACTGTAAATCAGAAAAAACAAAAGAAGGCAGTTTATTTCACAAAATAACTACATAAGGAGGTACTTAAACTTACATTCATATTAATAATATAAAAACTAAATTAGTGCAAGCAATAGGGAATATGCATGTTTTTTTTAAATATTTCACTCATTACATCCATATAACATAATAAAAATATAAAATACTGCTGGAATTTGTCTAATTATTTTTAATTTAAATATACAAATAAATTTGAGCAGTTTAAACGCCATCATTTCCCGGGCACACAATATTTGGAAATAAATACAATAAGACCACACCATACATTTATTTTTATGTTCCCGCGCTCAATGTTTCTATCACATGGAGTAGTGCATAATGACGTCAACTTTCGATTCGACCAATGGTGATCTGTTTTACAAACTTAAATTTCCCTCGCTTAAATTGCATTTTTAATTTATTATTTTAAGCAAATAAAATGGAATTAAATAAAAATAACTGGCCAAGTGCAAGTATGAATCGCACTCGTAGGGTTCCGTAACACAGTTAAGTATTCCATAACTATGATTTTTCGCAACTACAAAATTAACTTTGTGTTTGTATGAAAAACAAAGTTATCTTTGCGGTCGCCATATCTTAAAAACTGCTGACTGTATCTCGTTCAAACCAATTTTCGTTGTTAGTTTTTATTGAGATCTACAGCATATATTTTTTTTAGATTTTTCACTCCCATACTTTAAAAGTTAGAGGGGTGGGGGGGGGGACACATTTTACCACTTTAGACGCGCCTATCTTTTAAATGATTGACTTTGAGAAAAAATGATTTTAGGAACCTCAATGTCATTTTTGAAGACCTATCCATAGACACGTAAAGGTTTGAAGAAAAAATATTTTTTGTTGCAGTTCTATGTATGGGATGCCCTTAAACTTTTATATTTTTTTATTTTTATATAAAAATCGGAAAGCGGTTCACAGAATACATCTACCTACCAAGTTTCAATTCTGTATATCTATCGTATTCTATGTATATATATCGTATTCCTAACAGTTTCGGAATAAAATGGCTGTGACATACGGACGGACAGACAGACAGACAGACAGGCAGACATGACGAATCTATAAGGGTTCCGTTTTTTTCCGTTCGGCTACGGAACCCTAAAAAAGGGTTTACATATAACTCCAGGACAACAAAGAATCGAAAAAAAAAAATTCCAATAAATCTGAGCTTCATGCATATTCCCTATTATTAGGTTTCACATTAGGTAGCATAGGTAAATTATACTCTAGTTCTATTATGTTACATAAAAATATGTATCTGTATTAGTATACATTACCTGTATATGTCAGTCGTGGTATATATTTATTATCTTTGATGTTGTCTATCGTTAAAACAAATTGATTATCAGGCCGCAGTGGTTCGTTTTTGACTCCCAGAGGTCTTCTGTCACACACAGTTTCACTATGACTGCCGCAAATTAATGCTAATATAATAAAACATCCTACAAACAAAAATTAGAACCAAAGATTTTAAATCAGTAAATAGAAGACAATTTACGAAATAACACAACGTCTATCGCTTGCGACTGCTTTCTTGCATTCTCAAGTGTGTTAGCATCATCAAAAAACTATAAAAATGACCATACCAATTTTCTCACTGTAATATGATTTCTCCATACTTAGTGCACATTTGACTTTTATAAAATCGCACGCAAATAAAGGCTACTTTAACACAGTGAATAAGTTTAATATAGAATCAAGTGGTCAATTTTTGGAGCAACCAAGCGCGCATCCACGATAAGTGTTGAATTACGGTGTACTGACAATTGTAACTGATATCATTAATTAAGTGCCATAATTGTGTACCCACTGTGGCCATACTAAATTAGGTCGTACATGGTCCTTCATTAAATTGTTTGTGTGAAGATTAACCTAATACTAGATTCAGTTTCATTAATTAATAGCCGACTCGCCAGACAATCAATAAATTCCATAGAAGATAATCCCGAAATGCCCCTTTTTTTAGGTACTTTTCCAATGCTGTATCTTTCCCGAATAGCTTAGAAACATTTAGTAGCTCGAATTTGTCCAGCCATTAGACGCATTCCAAAAGATCATACATTTAATGGCCGGATTATAAATTTATCATTTAGTTATATCAATTAAATTTAGATGTTGTCTAGAAGCTATAAATAGTATGTAGATGTTAGCTTGTACTATTATTTATTCTGTGGTGGTAGGTAATTACAATATTTTAATAATAAACATAATTATTATTTCTAAATCTACATTTTATTATTATTTCTTTAAATCTATGTTACATTATTCAAATTTTACACAGTTGAATGAGTTAAATATAGAACGAAATTGAATATACATAGAATTAAAATTATCCTTTGTTTCTCTTGTGGTGTTCATTTCATCTTGCTCAAATCTCTTTTTTTGGTGTAAAACATAAAGCTTTTGAAAGGCCCCATTACTCGTCTTTCAGCTAAAACAAGATGAATGCATAATTAGGTTAGTCATCAGCAACATATAGTCCTGGTCTTTAAAAAGCTATAATTTAGCAAATTTCTGCACATGAAGTACCACATTCATGCAGTTTTTTTACGGAATGTTCATTACTATTAGCACATAATAGCTTTGTATGCAAAACGACAAAATTTACCATTTTCTTCTAGATTTTCCGAGGCTGGGCAATCTTCCTCGCATTCCTCACGTTCAAAGTCATCACGACGTTTCTTACAAAACTTTGAAACTTCCTTTCTATGAGAAAATCTTGCCTGAAAACATAAAAATACATTTAATAAGATTCAAGGTACACTGGGCGCGATTCTGTTATGTCCAAAACCAATTAATTAAGACAAAAATGTTGTAATACATTTCATTTAAGTCCTTCCAAACATCCTCATCAACGTGTTTCAATTTTAATGACCTAGTGACAGTTTTGATGTTATTTTCAGAAAAATTACTAATGCATGAAAAGTACATACTTGTACTTTTCATTATTCTGTGATATATAGTAAGTATCATTATTTAGTTATTATACTAGTCTTACGCGATTTTTCCTAATGTTGTTTCAGTCACATTTGTGGTTAGGAGATGAAATTGTTAATTTAATCCTGCTAAAAGTAAATACCACAAATGTGACAGTATGGGTACTAAACTAATCAAATATATTTTAAAATGTATTGAAATCACATACATTGGGGTCGTATTTCTCAACAGCAACACCATCGACCAAGTGATATCTCTCTCTCCACTTGTATCCTTTTATCTTGTCGTCATCGCATGTCCCTTCGCAAGGGCTCCAGGCACTCCACTTGGTCATGGGGCAGTCTTCTGATAAATCTGGATCGGTTATGAGGGGAGCTTCGGTAGTACTGTTAATACTGCGTAATACGTAAAAAAAATGGTATTATTTGAAGGATCATAGCAAAGGAAATCTGTACAAGCATTTGGTGAACTTGTAGATGTGAGCGATATATAAGCGTTTTAAATATTTAAATGTTCAATAATTAGTTATTATGTTAGTGCAATAAAACAATTGATTATATTAAATTAAAACTAAAAATCATAATGTTTGCAATGTAATTCCACAATTTTATACTTACGTTAATTATTTAACTTATGTAAGAAAAAAAAATTAGGTAACTTTTTATTTTGTTACGTAGGTAAGTCAGTTTTGTCACGTTTAACAAATGGATGATGAGACTTTTGAAATGTAAATGAAGATAAATTAACCAAGCCTCACCGCCCGAGGACGCCGGAATCAATTTCAGGATTTTGGTACCTGGAAGGTTCTTCAGGTTCTGTTGGATTTGGTTCTGTTTCTTTATCACCATCCTCTTCTACTGGCGTCTCTTCACTGATTACCGTTGGTTGTATTGGTGTTTCTTCTAAATAAACAAAAACATAATTTAATAGAAAAAATAAATGGATGGAGTAATGGCTGATCCTAAACATTTTAAAGCATTTTCTCTTACCTGTAGGTTCCTCACAATCTCTATGGTAAGTTCTAACCAGCTTAATATGAAGTTTTCCAAAAGGATGCATATCTCTCATATCCATTTCGTAGAATGGCGAGTTTTTATCGTACGAGCTCATCTGTACCCGAGCTATTGCGTCTTGCGGGATCGTTGCCATGTTTGGTGACTTGAAGTAAGAAAATTGTAACGTTGCGATGTTTTCATCAATATAGCAAAACAAATTAGAAGGAGACAGTGAGTGAAAGTGGCATCAATGACAGAAAAATTAGGAAGCAATCGTTTACTTTAATAGTTAGGGCAAAAGTTTGCATGATCGTTGAGAGGGAATGAAGACCACTGGAAGGAAAAGGAAGATCATAATTATAAAGTGTGGATGGACAGTGTGGTCAAGGAAAATGGTTGTAAGTACAATAATTAGATACGGAAATAGCAATGGATAAAGCTAAATAAAAGAAAATGAAATGCTGTACCGACCCCTCGTAGTTAAAATAAACAAAGGGATGATAAGAGCAAAACAAGTAATTTCGTGGTATATTTTAAATAAAATAAATTTATATTCAAAGTCATAACAACAACATAACTAGGTTTTTTCATAAACATTTACCTCATAAGATATTCCACCATCAGTCCCAGCATCCCAAGGATACAAATTTAATTCTCTTTCTGGAAGCCAGGCATCATCCTGACATAACTCGAACCTTGTCACACCGAGGAACCAATCGGGCGAAGGAGACAAACCTATTGCTACAGTGAATAGATGGTTATCTTTATTTGTACGAAAGAATGAATATGTAGGCTCACCCATCTTACGGTATCCGTGGCCTTTACCCTTTATCATAGTTCGTACACCATCGCCAATCTATAACAATACAGCTTTATATTTTTATTTCGTTTTGTTTCTAGTTACTTTGGTAAAGTATGTTTTATGATATCAGGTAATGCTTTTTCAAGTTAAAACAGGTCTTGCTTTTTATAAGTAGAAGATAAAAGAACAAACAAGATTCTCGTAGTTTAATCGTCTTATCTAACGTCTGATGGTAAGCGTTGATGTCTGCTTTTACAATTACTGAGGCACGCAATTTCATATTGACATAATTTTACACATCACTGTGCCACTGTTGTGTTATAAATATTAAAATTGACATGGCTAACATTCTGGACACTTTGCCCGCTAAACGGTTTCACGGTTCATCATTATCATTATAATCAGCCGGTATCAGTCCACTGCTGGACATAGGCATCTCCCAAGATACGCCACTGAGCCCGATTCGGCTCTTCGGTTTTCGGTTTTTAATACAAGCCATCAAAATATCTGTACGACTGATAGGTATACCAGTCGAATATAGTGATACTAATTTAACATCAATCATCTACTATTGCACCTACGAGTATATCCTAACAAATAAATGTTTCATTTAATTTCGTCACTTCTTTTTCAGTCACTTACCACTATAGGTACCTATATCTTCGCTTTATCTGGTCACATTTGAAACTCTATTAATGACTCATTTCAAAGAACTCACCTAGTTTAACTTACCTTTTCTCTAATCTCTATTTCGAATTGACTCGTATTAGCATGTTCAGCGAGCTCCTTCAAGCCATCTGATGCCAAGGACCCTGGAGTCCAAATAATCAAGTCTGCAGAGTGCGATGCTCCGACTAGGTCGCTGTATTTGGGTATCCAGTCATTTTCAGGATAATTTCTGGGATGAGTGTTTCTAGACCAAATACCCGTGAAGGATATCTGGAAAGTAATCGTTTTTTAGGGTTCCGTACCCGAAGTGTAAAACGGGACCCTATTACTAAGACTCCGCTGTCCGTCTGTCTGTCTGTCTGTCTGTCTGTCTGTCTGTCCGTCTGTCACCAGGCTGTATCTCATGAACCGTGATAGTTAGACAGTTGAAATTTTCACAGATGATGTATTTCTGTTGCCGCTATATCAACAAATACTAAAAACAGAATAAAGTTAAAAATAATAGAGGGTCCCCATACAAGAAACGTGTTTTTTCGGCATTTCACGCCATCTATGAACGCTTAGTTAGGTAAACGTCCCATAGATGGCGTTATATTGAAATGTTGATCACTAAAACCTTTGTTAGACGTTAGATGGCGTTATAAGAAATATTTTTTTTATTAATTATTATTTTTCCTGGTGAAAAATGATAGTGGTATTTTTTGCTCGATCTTATAAAATACTGTAGTGTGGTACGGAACCCTACTAGTGCGAGTCCGACTTCCACTTGGCCCGTTTATTTTTATATCATATAGGCTAGCGTTTGACCAAAATCTCACCTGTTGCTAAGTGATGATGCGATCTAGGATGGTAGCATGTTAAGCCTAGAATGGCAACTGGATCGCTCCATCATCGATCGCATCATCAGTTCATCATTTAACATCAGTAGGGCTATTCTGTAAGCTAGTTCACGCATCTCGCAAGCGCAATCCGCGGTGAGTCGTACTACGAAATTCATATCATAATACGATTTTAATACGGTTGAATTTCGTAATACGAAATTCAAATCTTTCGTAATACGAAATTCAAAAACCGCTTGCGAGATGCGTGAACTAGCTTACAGAATAGCCCTACAGTAGGGCTACTCGTATTCTGTAAGCTTGTTTAAACATCTCGGAAGCGGAATCCGCCGTGAGATTTGAATTTCAAAAATTAAATTCAAATCGTAATAAGTACGACGATTTCGTAATACGAAATTCAAATCTCACCGGCCTTTCCGCTTTCGAGATGTATTAAACTAGCTTACAGAATAGCCCTTATACACAGTACAGGTGAGTTAAAAATCAGCCAGGCTATTCTGTAAGCTAGTTTACGCATCTCGCAAGCGGAATCCGCGGTGAGTCGTACTACGAAATTCAAATCGTAACACGATTGTAATAAATACTGTTGAATTTCGTAACACGAAATTCAAATCTCACTGTGAAGTTCGCTTCCGAGATTAGCTTACAGAATAGCCCTACAGTGCTTCCTAGTTCAGTATAAAAAACTACTTATTTATAATATAATGCGTAATACTTTGGCAAAAATTAAATCAATTCTAACAGTGTATGTTAACACATTACACAGCCACCATTCCACTAATTTTCAACCAACTTCAAAAGTGGAGGTTCTCAATTCGAATGATTTTTAAAAATGTTTATTACCTCAGAACTTCGTTATTTCTTAACCGAGTTGGAAAAATGCTTGTTTGTTTGAGAGGGTATACTTTCCGTCTTGTTCCATTGTAAAACTATCGAGATACGATGAGTAGATATCTCCAGATATATGGAGATAGACACCTCAAACTTGAAAAAAAAGGCTTTTGTGTAGCATTTGAAGTCGGTTTGGTTTGTTTTTTCATCTGTACTGTAACTTGAGGACTGCTGAATAAATGATTTTTCTTTCTTTCTTTCTTAGTTTTTTAATCATCTTAATTATAAATTGCTTGCTTGTACTAACCGTTCCCATATGAACACAAATGAATGTTCTATTGAAAAATATCCGCGTATTCACAGGTGCTTTCACAGTTAACAAAAAAACCGGAGGAAGTCCCTGGCCCCTGGCCCAGTATAACAGCAATTTTCGAGTCAATCGTGCTGCAATTTAGAAGACACCGCCACTTAACAGCAGATGAACAAGCTTACCTATCAGACATGAAAATCCTTATCTTCATAAAGACCTACCTCGTACTTAGCCTCGTCGCAGACTCCGCACTCATCATTGATCTGCGGTGCCACATCATCTGGCTGTCGCATATCTTCGCACAGTTTCTGAGTGAGGGGCCCACCGTCTTCATACCAGAGCTCATCGTTTTCAACAACCATAGCCCGGATAGTCACGCACCCTTGACCGGATTGAGGAGCTTGCCAATACACCTTTAACAAATATAAAACATACCTGAGTCCTGAACTTGGACAAGGTATAAAATGTTATTTATACGGTTTGACTTACGTGCAATGGTCGACTGTCAGTTAGACGCTCAGTGCGGGTACAGCGCTCCGCGAGGGTACGCGCACTGACCCATGATGATGAGGCACCGATTGCCTCGAAACCGGTCGGACGTCTAACTGACAGTCGACCATTGCACGTGAGTCAAACCGTATAAATAATAAAAATGAATAATACTCACGATTCGTTCAATAATGAAAAAGGTATAAAATGGGCGTTATAATATTAGGTCTCAAAATAGGCTAAGCAATATTTGACTACAACCTGTGCAGGAACACCCGTGCTAGAATGTGAACCGGCAACCTCTCACTCAGAAGTCAAGCCATCTATGCTATTCACCGTCTATGCCAACGGGAGCGTTAAAAAAATTAAGTAGTTAGTTCCTTCTTATGTCATAATATCTTCGAATACTATTAGAATCTTTGTCCTGACATACTGACTGACTGATAGACAACGCACAGTCTAAACCGCAGGTCGTAGAGACTTGACATTTGGATGGTATATTTGTCTTAGTGCGTATGGGTGTACTAAGAAAGGATTTTCCAAAATTCACTCCTTTAGGGTATGAAATGGGGGTTCAAAGTGTGTATGGAGAAACAAGATTAGATAGTCTTTACTATTCGAAACTTCACACAAGTGATCCAGTAAAAAAATAAGTAAATAAGTAGGTACGTGTTTCAGGCTTTTTCAAAATTCCCCCCCTAATAGGGTGAAATGGGGTAACAAAGTCTGAAAACCAATATTGTTTCGGATTGCGCTGAAATTTACATGCAGATAGGTAGTTATTAGGACTCCAGTATCTGAAAAATGATTTTCTAAAATTCACCCTTTAAGGGGATGAAACGGGGGTTCAAAGTTTGTATGGAAAAACAAGATTAGATAGTTTTTTTTATTTGAAACTTCACACAAGTGCTTCAGTAAATAAATAAGTAATAACGTGTTTCAGGTTTTTTCGAAATTCAACCCCTAAAAGGATGAAGTGGGGGTAACAAAGTCTGAAATCAATATTGTTTCAGATTGCGTTGAAATTTGGCATACAGATAGTTATTTTGACGTAGGTATCCGCTAAGAAATTGATTTTTCACTCTTTAAAAGGAAGAAGCGGGGATTCAAAGTTTGTATAGTCATTTTATTCGACATTTCACACAAGTACTTCTTTCTGTAAATAAATAAGTAAATACGAGTTTCAGGCTTTTTCAAAACGCCACCCTAAGAGGGTGAAGTGGGGTAGCAATGTTTGAAAATAAATATTGTTTGGGATTGCGCTGAAATTTAGAATGTTATGACGTAGGTATCCGCTTAGAAAGGATTTTCTAAAAATGACCCCCGGATATTACTTATTATTTTTAATTATATATATAAACTTATAGATTTACTTAATTACTTCTGTAAATAAATAAGTAAATACGTGTTGCAGGTTTTTTGCAAGGGATTGGTAAATAAGTCTGAAAATCATCAAAACCGATCCACCAATGGGGTTAAAAACTGCCTTTTACTCACTGCAGGCGCTACTGTTGAGTGTTCCTTAAATCTGACAGCTATCTGTCATTTTCAATAGTAATTTTGTGAACAAATAAATTCGCATTGCAATATTTACTTATTTTAACGCTATGTGCAGCTATGAATTACAAAAGCACTGTTATTAATGTGTTCCCGAATAAAATTAAATGTAACGTTATACATTATTTTTTTTATATTTGATTTGATATTTTTTATTTATAAAATGGTATAAAAATTTTACACTTTGCCTTATTTCTTCTTATAATTGGCTGAAAGTCAAGGTCAAATGCATTATTACATCTTTTTAAGGAAATAAATTTGTGAAAAATTCATACAAAATGTGCAATATGGCGGTTTTTAGGAACACTCAACAGTAGCGCCACCTACTTAGAGCTTTCAGTTTTTAACCCCTTACAAAATCAATGGAATATTTAATTTTTGAGAGAAGTCAATTAATTCTTAGGTGTAGCAGGTGTTAGGTGTCCTATTAATTATTCTGTGGGAGTACCTATTTTTTTCTGTGATAAAACTAAATTCACACGGACGACGTCGCAGCAATATCAAGTTTACAGGTATAATAATATTACTTCAGTTGGATTAACTATCACTTACTTCTGCCGATGACTTGACAGAGCTCATAGCATGTTCAACAGAATAGGGACAGCGGTCACTGAATTTGGCAACATTAGGGTTCATAGGGCGCATTTCTCCAGGGAACAGTGTGACAATCCTCCGAGGGTTGTGAGGATCAGGTTTTGTATCTCCTTCAGCTGATACCGTGAATCCCGTAAAATGGGATTCTTCATCAGTGGCTGCTATTTGAACTGCAGAAAAGTATACATAATAAAATCATAGGAATAATAAAAAAAAACCGACTTCCATGCCCCGCGAGTCATTAGCAAGTTTGAGACGTTTATCGTCATATCTCTGGAGACACTCATCAGATCTCAATGAAATTACCATGGAACCACCTCGAAAATGTACCCTACCGATTAATAAAAAAATCATTCGAATCAGTTTATAATCGCGTAACATACATACAACAAAACATACAGACGAATTGAGAACCTCCTTCTTTTTGTAAGTCAGTTCAACTAAAGGTGGAAACGCACTAGAGCGGCGCAGCAGCGGAGCGGCGCGGCGTGGTTCGATGCGGCAAAATATTCTGTAGGAGGCAACTACGCCGCGCCGCGCCGCGTAGTGCGTCTTATTTCTTAGGAAACAGTGGAAAGAATATTTTTCTGGCCGCGCCGCTCCGCCGCCTCGCCGCGCCGCTCCGCTGCTGCGCCGCTCTAGTGCGTTTCACCTTAAGGGAAATATCATGTAGCTTTTTAATAATGCAATGACTGCGACTTAAAACATAATTTGGCGTGCTAGGAGTGATTGCCTACCATTACCAATGTCTAAGTGCCTTGGTAAGCCACTTAAGAACCAACAAGATAGCTCATTTAGAGGTATTATGATCGATAAAATAAGTACTCACATAAAACAAAATATTTATCACTACAATGCCACAGTAGTTACTAGGTATATGTTATAGGCAGGCATCATCGATTACCTTCAGGCGAGCGTCTAGCTTGTCCTGTTACCTAGAGATATTAAAAAAATAGGACTTACCGATGTACAATTGATCAGGAATGTAAGCATTCTCTTCAGCACCAACAACAGATAATTTAAATCGACCGTCTGTTGGCGAAGCTTGGTTTGAAGAACCATAAGGTTTACGGTCACAGCGGAAACTGACCGTGTAGTCTAAACTCAGAAGCAGAAAGCAAATATTAAGTACTAAAATGCGGTACTTTATCATATTAATATGGATAAAAAATATATAAGTAAATTAATAGCTGCACATACAGCGTTCGTCAGGAAAAAGCGTCTATTTATGCTAAGACGATTTATTTATATACTACACCAAGTCTCCAAGAAAGATGAGTTAAATTATATCATATTGAACTAATTGGTCATAACTAGGCTAGTTTAATTTATGTTGATGAAATTGTATGCCATGATGCTCCAATTGGATGGTATAACATTTCATCATAAATACACATAAATATTGTAAAAGTGAAAAGCACATATAGTTGTACAATTATTTCATAGTGTGTTACCTACTCAATTAGGCAAAAGAGGCTGAACGTATTTAAATGTAATTTGGTACACAGATAGTTTATAGCCTTAGTTAGCAAACCTTGGGTTAGCTAAACCTTATCCGTTATATAATATCCATCGTGGTCAAATTGTGTTAAGGTCGGTAATTTTTAAACAACTTTTTTTGACGACTGTACAAGTTGCTTCCCTAGAACCTTGAACGATGGAATGGAATTAAAAACATAGAATGAAATGGTTTTTAGGGTTCCGTACCCAAAGGGTAAAACGGGACCCTATTACTAAGACTCCGCTGTTCGTCTGTCTGTCTGTCTGTCAGTCTGTCTGTCACCAGGCTGTATCTCATGAACCGTGATAGTTAGACAGTTGAAATTTTCACAGATGATGTATTTCTGTTGCCGCTATAACAACAAATACTAAAAACAGAATAAATTTAAAAATAATAGAGGGTCCCCATACAAGAAACGTGTTTTTTTCGGCATTTCACGCCATCTATGAACGCTTAGTTAGGTAAACGTCCCATAGATGGCGTTATATTGAAATATCGATCCCTAACACCTTTGTTAGACGTTAGATGGCGTTATAAGAAATAAAATGTTTATTATTTTTTGCTGGCGAAAGATGATACTGGTATTTTTTGCTCGATCTTATAAAATACTGTAGGTAGTGTGGTACTGAACCCTACTAGTGCGAGTCCGACTTGCACTTGGCCAGTTTATTTTATGTGCGTATACCGAAACGTAATTTTTAAGTGACATTGACAGTTAAGAGGCTGACTGTTGCTGTCAGTTTTGTGCTATCACTGCTGTTGTCAGTTTCAGATGTCAATAGTATAGTGTCAATCACGGAAACAGCTTCAAGAATTTTTAATTTTACGAGGTGTGGTGTGTTTTGTTGATCGTAAATTTATCAAATGTTTGCTCAATGTCTACGAAACCAATAAAAATGCCGTCGGCAACGAAAGAGAAAGATTCTACGATCCTGAAAATCGCTGTGGAAATGCTAAATGCACCCGACAAAGTGCCACAATTGACAGAGTTCGATCAAAGCCAGCCTTTGTCCAGCATCATTCAGCTTCTTTGCACGCCGTGGGGCCTGCCCGACCCGGAGAACTACGCTCTACAGTTTTCGGAGAGCAATAATCAAAACTACATCACAGAGAAAAATAGAAATGAAATCAAAAACGGGTCAGTGCTGCGACTCGAGCTGTCTCCCGCTAGGACGGTGCAAGACATTCTGACCAAGATCAACAACGGTATTGAGAACGACCAGATCGCGGCGCTCACTAAACTGTCAGTATTGAGCAGCGACCTCACCTTTGCACTCGAATTTATAAACAAAAAAGGCATTACGCTCATCATCACAAACATCGAAAACGGAAAGTTCAAAGGAGACTCTCTCAAGTACGCGTTCGTCACGTTCGTCGAACTCATGGATCATGGCATTATTTTTTGGGATGTTCTCGAAAACCAGTTTATAAATAAGGTAGCAAGCTTCGTCAACAACCAATCAACTGCACAGGATCCTAAAGTCATACAGTGCTGTCTGTCCATTCTCGAAAATATAGTACTCAACAGTTCCAAAAACTCACATGTAGAAAAAGAAATCACCATCCCCAACTTAATATCTCACTTGAAGAATTCATATCAGGATAGAATTATCATACAACAAAATACTATAGCCCTTATCAATGCCATATTTTCTAAAGCTGACCATAATAAAAGGAAAATGATCGCAGCTACTCTGTGTTCTAAACCGGAGAGGAATGTTATATATGAAAACTTAGTTGCTGTCACAGATCGCTCCAGTAATGGTGGTAAAGAGACTGCAGGCTCTGAACTTGCACATCAACTGTATGTCCTTCAAACGTTGATACTGGGCTTGCTCGAACCAAAAATGAGGTCTAGGGCAGACTCCCAAGAGCAAGAGTCTCAAGAAAAAATTAAGGAACTGAGGAAAATAGCATTTGAAAATGAAAACAACCCAACTTTAGAGGTCACCATGAGGAGGCCGGTTGGTGGGAGTTATTCGAAAGACTTCAAAAAGCTCGGCTTCAAATGTGAGATCGATCCCATCAAAGACTTCAATGAAGTGCCACCTGGTATCCTCGCCCTAGACTGTATGCTTTATTTTGCTAGAAATTACCCAGAAGATTATACAAAGATTGTTCTGGAGAACAGTTGTAGAGCAGATGAGCATGAATGCCCCTTCGGAAAGACTAGTGTAGAGTTGGTGAAGACTCTCTGTGACATCCTACATGTAGGCGAGACTCCGAGCGAGCAGGGACAGACTTACCACCCACTATTCTTCACACATGATCATCCCTTCGAAGAACTGTTCTGCATTTGTATAGTTTTACTCAACAAGACGTGGAAAGAGATGAGAGCTACTATTGAAGACTTTGTTAAAGTATCTAGTGTAGTGAGAGAGCAGATAAGCAGAGCGTTGTCATCTTCGCCAAGAGGATTCGATAAATTTAGACAGAAGATCAACCAGCTGACTTATGCTGAAATCACACAAATATGGCTGCAGGAGCGAACTAACAGGGAAGTCTGGGAGTCCCATGCACGACCAATCGTAGAGTTGAAGGAGAAGATTACACCTGAGATTATCGAATTGATACAACAGCAAAGGCTGGGGGTGCTGGTCGGCGGAACAAGGTTCAAGAAGTACTCCGCAAGAGGACAAAGAATGAAAGACAAGTTTTGGTTCATTCGACTGTCACCTAACAATAAAGTATTGCATTATGGTGATTGTGATGAAAAGAGTACTCCGAGCCTAGAAGAGCTCAACAGCAAATTACCAGTTTCTGAAATTAAATGTGTCATCATAGGCAAAGACTGTCCTCATATGAAAGATTTAAGAGGCAGAAAAACAACCCCTCACTTAGCATTTTCATTGATACCCAAATCTGCCGATTTGACTTCCTTGGATTTTGTGGCTCCCGATGAACAGATATTTGATTACTGGACCGACGGTATCAATGCCCTACTAAAAGAAAAAATGAATAGCAAATCTTTTGAGAATGACTTACAAACTCTATTGTCAATGGACATCAAAGTCCGTCTTCTAGATGCGGAAGGTATAGATATACCGCAGGATCCCCCTCAGATACCAGATGAGCCGGAAGACTATGATTTCTACTATGATAACAATTGAGTTTTCTATGTTCCAGAATTTAAGCTTCTCTTATTGTACATAGTATAGCATAATTATTTGTCATATATTTGCAGGAAATTGGTACATTTCCTGTGTTGGCTAGCTTTAGTTTTGGCAGGAAGTATGCGTGGAGACAGGTTTAGCAATTATAGACAGTATTTTATTTTGTATAAGAATGAGAGTAGCAATGTAATGAATGTTAAGGTACCAAATAGAGTGAGTTTGTTCTACAAAGGATGTGGACACATCAGCCGCTCCTTGCATACTAATAAGATTTACTTTATACGGTGAACTGTCTTTGAAAAATGTATTCTACTTGATATTTTTTAATCATGACTTGTATTGTAAACATTGATATAGCACAAAGTACCTATTTTATTATTAGGTTATATAATATTTAAAAAATCGATACTGGATTCCATTTACGCTGTATAGCTGACTCGACTGAATTTCTTACTTCCATTTTATGTAATCTGCGGTGGCCATATACCAATATTATATTTTATATACCAAAGATCACGTCTAAAGAACAAAGTATATTATAAATGAATAAAAATTTTAAATAACAGAGTGATGTTTTATTAATTTTATTAGACACTAAAAGCGAGTCTTACATAAAAGTCAAAATCACAGTTACATAATACTTTATACACTTAGATAAGTAACTACTGCATTTTGGAGACTTCGAATTTTGTGTTGATGATTTCTTCATCCGAGTCAAGGAGTGGGAGCGTGCTGGTGGGAATGTTCTCTTCAACCCAGCGAAGGTCAGAGTCTAGAGAGTTGCCAGGGTCAGCTTGCGAGGACTCCCGCCCTTCGCCCCCTTCCAAATTGTTGATGCTGGTGCCCCGCATCTTTACTCCATAAGCGTCATTTACGAATTGCTCTTCTTCCTCTGTGGAAAAAAATTTGAGAATTAAATATTTTATTGACAGTTGATTTCAGAGAGTGTGAAACCACATTCTATCCTCCGTGTGCGAAAACATGTTGCAAAATCTTAAGTGTCAAGTCCCAGTACATTGAGCTCACGCTCCCAGTAAAGTTCCCACTTAGTTTTTGGCTTAGGTTAAACTATTCGCCTGAGCACTGACACATCACTACATATTTTGACTCTAATTGGCGTGGATGGAGTATTAAATGGGTCTGGCATTTAAATAACAATAATAATATAAGAAGGATAAAACTATACAATCACTAGTATGGGAGAGCGAGATGGACAACAATTTTATATCCTCTGCATATACGATTTTATTGTTTGGAGCCAGCTCTGGCTCCCAGTTCTAGTGCAAATAACGGTGATCATTTTATCTTATAGCTGGCATATGTACCACGTATTCATCACTTTATTCGGGTTACATCTATTTCATTTGCATACGCTAATGTCTTCTCTATTTAATTTTCCCTCTACGCTAATTGGTGATTGGCGTTGATAAGAGAGGCTCTGATGGCCTGCTAAGGGTGTATTGTGCATTTCCTCCAGCTATTATATGAAGTGGTCTTGGTTGGTGTAACGCTTCCAATGGTGAGGGGGATGATTTTTGTGGCATATGTGTGTGACAAGAAGACGTATTTGTGAGTATCACCATCAAGATGATGTAAATTGTTAAACAAAATCCAAAATTTCATCGAACCGACGGGACTCGAACCCGCACCCCCCGGATTACACGTCCAGGTGCTCTGCCACCACACTGTGGATTGCATTTTGTTAACCCAATTATGCATTGGTGGCGCCATCTATGACTACTTATTACGTAAGTTAATCATTCGGAAGAAATCATTACAGTTTTCAAATCCGACGAGAGATGTTGCACTGCGTAAATCAAATATTATGTTTCTTTGAAGTGTCTCACTCTTTATATTTTTGTAAATTGTTAAACACAATCCAAAATTTCATCGTACCGACGGGACTCGAACCCGCACCCCCCGGATTACACGTCCAGGTGCTCTGCCAATTAAGCCACGGTTCGATACATCGATACGACGAAATTAGTGGATTGCATTTTGTTAACCCAATTAATTAAGATTATTAATTATTTTATAATTATATTTTTTAATATTAATTAATTAAGATGATGATAAATGTCATTGCTTCTTGACGTGTGAAATATAAACAGATTTGACCTCGGACTAGTAAAGACATTCATCATCATTATCAGCCAACTTCTGTTCACTGCTGGACATAGGCCACTCCTGAGTAATTCTAATTAATAATGGCGGCGATAAGACCTGCACTGACGTCCCGATTAGGGTGTATTGTGCATTTCCCCCTGCCAGCGTCTAACCAAGCTATCGCAGCTCCTCGACGAAGCGAAAACCGGCTTTAGGTTGCTGGCATAACGCTTTAAACATTTACAATGACTATCATCGCCATCTGCTTTAGCATTATCATTACATCCAAGTTCACAAATAAGCAGGCATACACACACATTTACCAGCATCGTCTTAACTAACCCATTAACACCACCACCACCTCCTGAGTAAGAACAGTAACAGATACGGAAGGCAACTTACCATCGTCATCCTCAGCATTATCCAGCAGCGGGGTGAAGGCATAACGCTGGTTGTTGTTAGTGGGCCGCCACAGTATCATGATCACGGTCAGAACGCTGACGAACAAGATGTGCCAATATGCCTCGTCCATCCAAACCTCCTTCCATTCCTGGGGAGAAACGTACAAAGTCATTTGGGGTCATCCATAAAGTACGTCACACTAATTTTGTTATTTTTTTTACCCCTCCCGCGTCCTAGGCACAGTTCATCACATTTGTGAGACCTGCTCCTTCCCTAGTGTGACGTCACATATTTTGACACTAGTAAAGCGTGTGTGAACTTGCCAACAAAACAATTTAATTAAACCATAGATATAGAGTTGTAAATATTTTTTAAGTTTTTAGTTAACAGTTCAAAGTTTGCATTTTAACACTAAAATATATATTTTTTAAAGTATTTTACATTTTGTGTATACATTTTAAATTAATTTAATACTAATATACAATACAAACTACTCTTTAAACTATATATATAATACAGACTATATAAAATATATAAATAAAAATGTATTACATTTTGAAATGTGACGTCACGAAACTTAAGCCCCTCCCACTCCTTATTAAATAATGTACACTTCATGTCACACTTCTTCGACCCCTCCCTCCCCCTTAACGTGTGACGTACTTTTTATGGATGGTCCCTTTCTACACGCAATGGTAAGAGAGAACGACAACAGCTTCCATAAGTAATACATACTAATGTACCTAAGTTGTCCTTTAAAATAAGCAATGCAATGCAACCCATTTTCAGCCACTTGCTGTTACCGATTGAGCTGAAATATTGACCTTACTTATGGAAGCTGTTGTCGTTCTCTCTTACCATTGCGTGTAGAAAGGGACCATCCATAAAAAGTACGTCACACGTTAAGGGGGAAGGAGGGGTCGAAGAAGTGTGACATGAAGTGTACATTATTTAATAAGGAGTGGGAGGGGCTTAAGTTTCGTGACGTCACATTTCAAAATGTAATACATTTTTATTTATAGATTTAATATAGTCTGTATTATATATATAGTTTAAAGAGTAGTTTGTATTGTATATTAGTATTAAATTAATTTAAAATGTATACACAAAATGTAAAATACTTTAAAAAACATATATTTTAGTGTTAAAATGCAAACTTTGAACTGCTAACTAAAAACTTAAAAAAATATTTACTAACGTTGCAATTTACAAAAGAAATGAAAAATAGTTACAGTAATGCACTGCAGCACCCGGTACGACTTGATAGAGTACAGCATGAACACCACAGACGATATCACAGCGAATATCAGCGTGTTCGTGAAATGACGGTATAGGGATAACTTGATTGCGTTTCTGAAACAAACACATATTAGGTTACTAGCTGTACCCGCGATTTCGTCCGCGTGGAATAGTGTCTTTGGGTAGCTGGGTAGCATTTTTAAATATTTAGGCTAATTATTTTACAAATAAGACACATGCGTATCCCACCTACACCGCACCGTACCACGCCGCGCAAATCCCCCTCCCCTCTCCCTCGCCCTTCCCCTCCCCTCTCCCTCTCTCTTCCCTCCAACCCCTTTCTCCTCACTTCCCTCTCCCCCTGCCCCCACTTCCCCTCCCCTCCCCTCTCTCCTCCCCCCACTTCCCCTCTCCCCTACAACTTTTCATCCCCCCTTTCAACCCCTTCAACCCTCTTTACGCATTAAAAAGTAGCCTAAAAATGTCCGTTAAATGTCCGTTCTCAGACTCTAGACTATCTGTGTACCAAATTTCATTTAAATCGGTTCAGTGGTTTTGGCGTGAAAGTGACACAGACAGACAAAGTTACTTTCGCATTTATAATATTATTTAGGATTTAGGATTTACATAGGTACTAAGCTGCGCCTCGCGATGTTGCTACTAGAGATGAAACGGTTATCCGGTATCCGGCCTGTCCGGCCTTGTTTTCACCATCCAACCGGATACCGGATAGTTATTCAGTATCCGGCCGGATTCCGGATAATACATTTTATTAAATTCTCATTATTTTACACAAGGCAAATCATACCACAATAGTTTATGAACACCGTTTATTTTTATAATCGCACCCACAATTCATTAGTTAAGTATTCAATATTAACAAGTGGCAATTTGTGGTGAATGAATACCTAATCTTCCGCATTACATGAACGTCCCCGAGTCGTCCTGATCGCCGCTCACGTGTCACACCCTAACGCGCTCGAATATTTCCGATCTCGTTCACCACGCCTATATCAAATCAAACAGATCGCGTCATGTAATGTAACGCAATAAACGGCCGAACATCCGGTAGCCGGATATCTCCAGCCTCGTAGCTTGCCGAATATCCGGTATCCGGCCAAACCACTATCCGTTTCATCTCTAGTTGCTACCATTGAGTTTTATAATATGACTAAGGGCCGATGTTTCAATTCTCAGAAAAACGGCCAAATGGTTACCCAAGCAATATATTTATCTGCCCATTTTAAGAGGGAACGCGGAGTGCACTTTTCAATACAAATGTATTCCCGTTTCCTCCCTGAAAAATGCTTCTAGGGCAAAATTTGTTTCTACAAAAAATCAAAGTCTGCCGTAGCTACGCCCGTATCAGCCCCTTTTTTCACAAGAGCGAAAATAGGTAACCTTTAAAATCCACTCGTCGACAGATGGCGCTGTTTTTTATCTATGGAACCCTACAACTATGGACTATATTACTCAAGATTTAAAAGATTATTTTGTTACTTACCGCCGTAATTGCAGCGTTCTCATGGTATGTGCCAGTGATACGAAGACCCACCAACAGACGGCGCTGTCTACCAAGGAGAGAGGTACCTCTGACAGTAGCAGGTCGCGGTTGGATTCACTTTGTTTGTGATGAAGTCGCAGCCAAGCGTTTATAGCGGCTAGGACGCCCCATATAACTCCCGTGCCTACGACGCGTTGTAATGCCGGACCGAGACGGGGTCTGTAGGGAATAATTTTTTATTAGTATTTCAAATATCTTTTAAATTAAATATTATGTTTCTTTGAAGTGTCCACACACTTTATATTTTTGTAAATTGTTAAACACAACCCAACATTTCACGTACCGACGGTATCGGTTCATCGTATCGACCATCGTATCTTTTAAATTGTAGAAATAAACAGCAACAATAACATTTTGCAGTGAATGATAAAATCGTAGTGTAAATTCTCCAGCAACTACCTAGCTTATCCCCTAAACTTGGAACAGATGTCACCAAATACCTAACGGTGCGTTTTTTTTATACAGTATAGTCAAGCGTTTGAAAACTATTTCACCTGTTGGTAAGTGACGATGCGGTCGTGGATGGTAGCACGCTAAGCTTAGACTGGGAACTAGCTCTTAAGGACAGCTGCCGGAACACATTCAACACCTGTCTTTCCTAGAGAGCCAGGTCCCATTCTAGGTCTAGAGGGCGTAGCTACGACCACAAATTAGATGAAAGTTACTGCGGAAGCGTCCGCCAATCACAGCTAGACCTAAATGTCATAAATCATATTCACCAATCAAGCTAAAGCAGTGGCTGTAATGCGACATGCGACAATATTTTTAATATCATATAGGCTAGCGTTTGACCAATATCGGCATATAATATTAAGGCGGCAATAGCCCAATGGATAAGGTGTCGGACTGGCGATCGAAAGGTCGTGAGTTCGATCCCCACCCCACCCATTGCACTATTGACGTGAACCCACTCCAGAAACAAACTTTTAAGCTTAGTTGAAGGGGTTAACAAGAATACTAGTAATGTGCAATCCACTTTGAGGAGTAATCTTAAAAAAAAAAAATTATATATATATATCACATAACAGATAATAATACTACGTATAGAATAGACACTCTGTTCCCCCCACCAATCGGGGTTTCCTCACCTCTCCACCGCTTCTGGAGCTGTTGGGGAGCTAACGTGAGCAAGGACGCCATACGCGCACGACTACAGAACAATAATACTACGTCACAGGGAGAAGAACATCAACTTCATACATGTATGTCATAGAAATGCAAAACTTTCGCAACTTTTTCACTCGCACGCGTATCGGTCTTTGTTCGCAGCGAGACAAGTGTCTTAGTGATGGTGTATCGCGTAGAGTAAATGACAATAGTTTTATTTTTTGTATACTTTTGAAACCATAGCGAAGTACTCGCTAGCAAGTCTAAACCGACCTCAAAATGATGTAGGTTCTTACGGTGACAACCTTAGACTTCACGCACACAATATGCGTGACGAAAGATTTTGAAATCCTCTTCCGTAATGTGGGAACCAACCAATATTTCGGTAATTAACTTAAGTTTAAAACAATTTTTCTAATATTTTGTCAATAGTGCGCAAAAACAGCTCACATGTGTCATGGCGTCGGCTGTGACGTCACGCATATGGTTATTGACATACTAAACGTAGTAACTATTATATAATCTGTGACAATGAATACACATGGGTTTTCCAAAATTAAATAACACTTTCAAGAGGATAGGAGGACATCGGCATGACGCTTCGAGCATTTACCAATGGAGATGTTAACGAAAGGCGTACCCCTCTGCTCGTCATATAGCCATTATTGGCCATATGAGCGTGCGTAACTACGCTGTATTTTTAAAACTGTGTGCGTGTTTCAAGCTAGTGTGCGGGATCGTTAAAGTGAGTGATTTGTGTGTGTGCAATGCGTGTTTACCTCGTCCCCCGTAAGTATCGGCAGAAAAAAATGTTTGCGGATTACAACGTTAACATCTCCATTGGTAAATGCTCGAAGGCTCATGCGCTGTGATTGGTGTTTCAATCAAAATGGCCGATTGCAGTATTTTAATGTTTTATTTTATGGAAAATCTTAATAATCACAATTTTTTAAATAAACTAAACTAGTGTTTTAAATTGTTTTAATATATATTTTCCCCTAAAATCATCAAATCTTCGATTTTTTGATACTGTCGTCATGCCTATTGCGCCTGTAGAAAAACGACATGTGTGTAGTGTCTGTGTAATAGGTCGTTAAAACGCGGCTTTGTATGGGGATTTAGTCGAGTGTCCGGGGTGTGTCAATATGTCACCTGTTGGTAAGTGATGATACGGTCGAGGATAGATATGCGATAGATGGACGAAAAGAATTGAGGCGATGTAATAAAAGTTCCACTATAAAACAGTACACAATACAAAAGAGCGAGGAAGAGAGAGAGAGAGAGAGAGAGACAGAAGTATAGCGGACTCACTTGACGATGCCGAAGCCGAGCGACACGATGATGACCAGCATGCGGGCCAGCGCGCGCTTGGCGATGGACACCCACTCCGCGAACATGTACACGTTCACGTTGAAATATCTGCGAAATATACACATCATCGAGTTACAATACAATACAAATACTCTTTATTGATTACCGTATAAGAGATTGGAGACCTCTTAAAGAAAGGCCAAGTCATAATTTAAGATCGTTTAAAAAACTAAAAGAACCGACTTCAAACGTCGCGCTAGTCAAAGTAGCCAGTAGACGTAGTAACTATTATATAATCTGTGCCAGTAGTTAGTAGTATGTCGTCGAGATAAGTAAATGCATCGTAATACAAATGTTGATATATTAAAAACAGCTTGGCCGATTTCGTTAAAATTTAAATGGGAACCCCTTTGAAAAAATAAAAGAATTTTCCAAATCGGTTCAGGCATCTTTGAGTAATCGGTGAACATACATAAAAAAAAAGATTACGACGAATTGAGAACCTCCTCCTTTTGTGTGAAGTCGGTTAAAAAGTACCTAAAACCGGTGAGCATGTATGAAGGCGCTCATGAAAGTAGAAGAAGCGAAAGACGTGTGTCAGGATCGTAGCATGTGGAAAGAAATAGTCTCTGCCTGCCCCAACGGGAAAAAGGCGAGATTTTATGATATTCGTAGTCTTCCATACTGGCTGGTATCGAACATAATGACGGAACTCGGCGAACGATTACCGATATGCCTTAGTTTAGTAGGTAGTTCAAGCCATTTACCACCATCCAGGAATAACGTGTAAGGTGAATGAAAGCCAAAGGCTACGGACGTAGAAAGGTAAACAAGTCCCTCCAATGCTATACTTTACACTAGACTAAACATAACGTTACTCAGATCTGTTGGTAGTAGATAAGTAGAGTATACGCCGTAGTACGTAGCAGACTCCAACATGCCTAGTAACTATACAAAACATAACGTTACCCAGATCTGTTGATAGTAGAGTATACGCCGTAGTACGTAGCAGACTCCAACATGCCTAGTAACTATACTAAACATAACGTTACCCAGATCTGTTGATAGTAGAGTATACGCCGTAGTACGTAGCAGACTCCAACATGCCTAGTAACTATACTAAACATAACATTACCCAGATCTGTTGATAGTAGAGTATACGCCGTAGTACGTAGCAGACTCCAACATGCCTAGTAACTATACTAAACATAACATTACCCAGATCTGTTGATAGTAGAGTATACGCCGTAGTACGTAGCAGACTCCAACATGCCCAGTAACTATACTGAAAATAACGTTACCTAGATCTGTTGATAGTAGAGTATATGCCGTAGTACGTAGCAGACTCCAACATGCCCAGTAACTATACTTTACACTAGACTAAACATAACGTTGCCCAGATCTGTTGATAGTAGATAAGTAGAGTATACGCCGTAGTACGTAGCAGACTCCAACATGCCCAGTAACTATACTTTACACTATACTAAACATAACGTTGCCCAGATCTGTTGATAGTAGAGTATACGCCATAGTAAGTAGCAGACTCTAACATGCCCAGTAACGCTACGCCACCGATCCAGTACTGTATTCTCAACAAGTTGCTACACTGCTATACTTTAGACTATACGAAACATAATTTTACCCAGATCTGTTGATAGTAGGTAAGTAGAGTATACGCCGTAGTACGTAGCAGACTCCAACATGCCCAGTAACTATACTTTACACTATACTAAACATAACGTTACCCAGATCTGTTGATAGTAGGTAAGTAGAGTAAACGCCGTAGTAAGTAGCTGACTCCAACATGCCCAGTAATGCTACGTCACCAAACTAGTACTGCCCCCCCGTATGCTTAATTTTGATAGGGATTTATATGAACGAACTTGATATACAATATCATCATCATCATCATCATCATTCAGTTCATTTTGTTTATTCAATAATCAACTATGAAACTAAAGCATAAACTTCCTGTATTCTCAACAAGTTTCTACACTGCTATACTTTACACTAGACTAAACATAACGTTACCCAGATTTGTTGATGGTAGAGTAAACGCCGTAGTACGTAGCAGACTCCAACATTCCCAGTAACGCTACGCCACCGATCCAGTACTGTATTCTCAACAAGTCTCTCCATTGAAGTCCGCAAACAATCAACCAACATGTGCATAGCACGCAGTATATACCGCACATTGTACCGAAGAACTGGGGACAAATGTAATTTAAATATAAACATTACAGAGGTAACAAATAAAAATAAACTGGCCAAGTGCAAGTCGGACTCGCACTCGTAGGGTTCCGTAACACAGTAGAGTATTCTATAACTTTGATTTTTCGCAACTACAAAAATAACTTTGTTTTTCATAGTGTTTGTATGAAAAACAAAGTTATACTTGCGGTCGCTGTGTCTCAACAACTGCTGACTGTATCTCATTCAAACCAATTTTCGTTGAAAGTTTTTATTGAGATCTACAGAATATATTTTTTCTAGATTTTTCACTCCCTTACTTTAGTAGTTAACTTAAGTTAGAGGGGGGGGGGGGGACACACACATTTTACCACTTTAGACGCGCCTATCTTTGAAATGATTGACTTTGAGAAAAAATGATTTTAGAAACCTCAATGTCATTTTTAAAGACCTATCCATAGATACCCCACACGTATAGGTTTGACGAAAATTTTTTTTTTTTGTTCCAGTTCCATGTATGCGATGCCCCCCTTAAACTTTTATATTTTTTATTTTTGTATAAAAATCGGAAAGCTGTTCACAGAATACATCTACCTACCAAGTTTCAATTCTGTAGTCCTAATAGTTTCGGAATAAAATGGCTGTGACATACGGACGGATAGACAGACAGACAGATATGGCGAATCTATAAGGGTTCCATTTTTTGCCATTCGGCTACGGAACCCTAAAAAGAGAATTGAGAACCTCATCCTTTTTTGAAATCGGTTGATATAATTAAGATTGTTAAAAAACTAAAACAACCAACTTCAATGCCCCGCAAGTCAATTTCAGTAGCAAGTTTGAGACGTTTATCGTCATATCTCTAGAGATACTTAACAGATCGCGATGAAATTACAATGGGACCACCTCGGAAACGTACCCTAGCGATTACAAAAATAATAATTCGAATAGGTTCACAATTGACGGAGTAATCGCGTAACAAACACACACACAAAAACATACAGACGAATTGAGAACATCCTTAATTTTGGAAGTCCGTTGAAAAGATTGTAATATATGAATCCTACTTCCTACTACTATTATAAAGGCGAAAGTTTATATGTATATAATATTAAGTGTGTAACACTTCAAAGAAACATAATATTTAGTTTATATGTATGTTTGTTACTTCTTCACGCCAAAACTACTGATTGAGCTGAAATTTAGTAGGTAGCCTAGACCTTGAAATAACACATAGGGTACTTTTTACCCTGATATTCCCACGGGTACGATGTCTACGCAGGTAAAACCGATATAGCACAGTGTAACGATTTTTTTTTTTTATACCGAACTGGGTAGCACTTGATCACTATCTCACCTGATGTTAAGTGATGATACGATCGATGATGGAGCGTGCTTACCCAGAAGATACCTATTCACTCGCGATTTGAAGACCCCCATATTGTACTTAACCGGAAACACAGACTCAGGCAGAGTATTCCATTCTTTGGCGGTTCGTATGATGAACGAAGAAGCAAATCGCTTCGTTCGGGTAGATGGTATATCCACCATAAATCGGTGACGCCTTTTAGTATCTCTGGATGTCCGATTATAATATGGGGATGGTGGAATCAAATCATGCAACTATAATAATGACTTACCGGTAAAAGCGGCCATATGACCCTGAAATAACATAGGGTACTTTTTACCCTGATTTTCCCACGGGAACGATGTCTACGCAGGTAAAACCGCAGAGCACAGTGTAACTATAATAATGACTTACCGGTAAAAGCGGCCATATGACCCTGAAATAACATAGGGTACTTTTTACCCTGATTTTCCCACGGGAACGATGTCTACGCAGGTAAAACCGCAGAGCACAGTGTAACTATAATAATGACTTACCGGTAAAAGCGGCCATATAGCCGCAGAGAGATATCCAGAAGGCGCGACCATCTCAATATGAACACTTCCATTGAACTGAACATCGCTCTGGACCGTCTTAATAGACATGTGTAGGAAGTAGATACCCTCGCTGTCTACTTGTAAGAGAGGGGGAAGTCTCTGGAAAATTATGCATCTGTATAAGAATCATATAAATAGTAGGTAAGTAACTAAAAAAAAATACATTTTACATTTAAAAGTCAAAAGTCAAAGCATTTATTCAGTATATGGGCAAATTAAAAATTTGCACTTACACACGTCAAATTACAGTTATTAGGTGGTTGCTCGTCGTCAGCTAACCACAACAGAGCCAATAGATGGCGCTGATACTCTTATTTGATTAATTTAATTTTTTAATGACTGAAATAGTATTTGGTAATAAAAAATATTGATTTTGCGAATAAAGCGTATACATTTTAATTTATTCAGCTAAATTTGAAGTATATATACACTCTCTATATACTTTTATTTGTAAACAAGCGTGGCGTCAGGACTGATCACGCACACACGCGAAAGTATTTTCGTATCACAGATTATTTAATAGTGTATTTGACGTTTACAAAAACATTTGCTAATTTTGTCACTTTGTAAATGAGTAATGTAGCCGATTGGTGAGAACTACTGGATTAAGCGCATCAGGGACCGGGTTCGAACCCTTCCTTACCAACAAACTTTTTTCGTTTTCCATTCTAAACATTACCTTTTTATTTATTGTTATTAGTTTACTGTCTACATTACTCTCGCTAATAACAAAATACCAAATATCATATAGATTTGTACCACTTTTTGATGTGAACTGTACCTACTCATACTAACGCTATTGGGTGGTTTTTCGACGAGGTTCAACATACATTTCGTTGCTGCATGCTGGAGTCTGTTCTGTAGATCCCAAAGCACAGAGTACTAAGGACCCAAAGTGAAGCATTTGGCGTACCAGTTGTGCTTTGCGGTTTTACCCACAATCTAATAGAAACTGCTATTTGCGATAAAATGTAGCTTATGTGACTACGAGAGCGAGTAGAAGGCATTTGCTGATTATGAATTACAAACAAAATAAAAACAGTATATGTAAGGTAAGTCATATGTAAGGTATATTAATTACCCGACTACGGCCAAGCAAAAAGGAGGGTTATGTTTTTGACCGGTATGTGGGTATGTATGTATGTTTGTATGTATGTTCATCTGTTCCCTCATAACTTCTAAACTACTTATTATAATTTAACAAATGAGGTGTCGTTAGACACGTCTTATTTGTCTGCTGGTTATAGGCTATATGACGTCACAACAAATTGAATGCGGCGCCCCCTAGAGGGGACGAAGTCCAGAAGTAAAAAAAAATCTCATCCCACCCTATCGTGTGTGGTATCGTTGAATAGGGATTTTAAGATGAAGATAGGGTTTAGTACATCATATTTTTGTAGAGCGAGTGTGTGTGTGTATATGTTTGTTGATCACTATGTATGTATGTAAGTATGTTAAAATATATACATGTATACATCTATCCAAAAACCCCAAAATGCTTTAAATAAAAAATAAGTTCAAAAACTAAAACCCGACTACTGAAAAATCACTCTCTAAAAAGTATGAAACAAGAAAATATTCTCATCTGAGATCGCTAAGTACAAACTAATCAATATGTATCGTGTATTATACAAACAACTAACTTGTAATAAATATTTTATTGTATTTCATAAATATTCTGCTCAGAGGATAGCCGTGGTCGTATGTCACCTACCGTAACAAAACAATACAGTCTGCAAAGTAACATACGACCACGGGTATCCTCTGAACACCACTAAGAATATTTATGAAATACAATAAAATATTTATTACAAGTTAGTTGTTTGTATAATACACGATAAATATTG
The DNA here is from genome assembly GCA_954871355.1 of Cabera pusaria. Classification (NCBI taxonomy): domain Eukaryota; kingdom Metazoa; phylum Arthropoda; class Insecta; order Lepidoptera; family Geometridae; genus Cabera; species Cabera pusaria. The sequence continues at coordinate 4,696,491 of OX940893.1, forward strand.
ATTAGTTTGTACTTAGCGATCTTAGATGAGAATATTTTCTTGTTTCATACTTTTTAGAGAGTATATTTTCAGTAGTCGGGTTTTAGTTTTTGAACTTATTTTTTATTTACTTACTTAGGTATACTTTCCTTATATAAGTATTTCAAAAATATTGTACACGACAATATTTTATTTTCATTTACAATATTTATATAAAAATAATAAATATATCCGTAAATGATAATGGAGCGGTCCTAATAGAGCAATGCATGACCATTTTCGAGATCTGGCGCTGGTATCATCATCATCAAAATCAGCCGGTACCAGTCCACTGGTAGACATAGGCCTTTCCTAAGTCACTGCCCACCGCTTTGCGAATATCGTCGCTCCACCTGGGCCCCTAGACAAAATCCAATTTCTGTTTTCATTCACGCTAACGCGACTTTAAAGTGTATGGGAATGACAACTTTGTTGCGGAAACATAAATGTAATTCCATATATTTTGACCTTGCGTTAGCGTGAATGGCAACAGAAATTGAATTTTGTCTAGGGGGGCTGGTCACAGGACTACGCTACGTTTGCCGATTCGCGGTCTCCACACTAGAACCAGTCTGCCCCAACGGTTATCGCTCCTATACGGCAGATATGACTAGGCCACTGCCATTTCAGTTTGCTAATCCGGACATCAGGAAACTATATGCCTGATACTTCTTCTTTGGTCCTACCACAAATAAAATATCTAAACAATTTAGTCAATTAGTCGTACTCTCCTCAGTACACTCTCTGGTAAAACACATTTTTTATAAAATGTCACTAATTTTGGTAACACGTTTGTTATAAAATCTTCGTCACGTTAAATTTTGAGAATAGTGATGTCATGTATGTTTCGGTAATATAGCCAATATAATTTATAATCGTACAAAATTAAAAATTCGACTTCACATGCCGCGATAGTCAAAATAGCCAGTTGCCATAAACATGTCATCAAGGTATACAAATTTGTTTACATTGTTTAACTCCATATCTCCGGAGATAATTACACGGTAATATTATAATATTACCGTGATGACTATCAGATCTCAATAAAATTTGGACCAAGCGAAAGGCATAATCTCTCAAACAAAAAAAAAAATTTGAAATCGGTTAAGATTTGACGAAGTTCTGAGGTAACAAACATGAAGAAAAAATACCGTCGAATTGAGATCCTCCTCCTTTTTTGTGAAGTCGGTTAAAAAGTTATTCCGTTAGTTAGTCCGTTTATTGGTATACAAAGACGTATTTGAGAATGATCTGACAGATGGTCTGACAGGATCGGATCCGTTTATCTATGAATGAAAAGCTGATGTTGGTTTTAAACTGGCCTATAAAATATCACCATCATCAGGCTATCTCACCTACAGCACGCCACTGAGCTCGATCTTCAGCTCTTTGTTTTCAACCACTGCCAGCCAGCTTGCATATGTCTTCGCTCCATATAGCTGGAGGGCGCCTTACACTTTACGAAAAAGATACTTTTAGTGCGTTTATCGAGCCGTGGTCTCCACTCTAAAACACGTCTACCTCAACTGTCATCGGTTCTACGACAGTTGTGAACAGCCTACTACCACTTCAGCTAGCTAATCCTTTGAGATATGTCGATAACTTTGGTTCTCTGACGGATGACTTCATTTCGAATTTGATTCTTCAGACAGACTCCAAGCATAGCCCTCTTCATAGCTCGCTGAGCGATTTTGAATTGGTGAACCAGTCGCACTATCAGTGTCCACGTCTCGGCTCCGTAAGTAATAACAGGCAGGACGCACACGTTAAATACTTTCGTATTGAGGCTATTTCGTATTAGTATAAGAGCGATGAAAAGACCAGTCGGTGAATACTACGGTGTTGAACAACACGATGTTGAACGGTTACATAATATGCCAATATGGTCCAAAATTTCCAAAAAACACTAAGCGATAAGATCCATTAAAAAAAAACTTAAAAAAAGAGAACCGACTTCAAATGCCACGCTATTAATTGTCAATACCAAGTTTGACGTGCTTATCTCCATATCTCTGAAGATTTATCATACATACATCATGTCTCCTTTCCAACAAAAAAATAATCATCAAAATCGGTTCAGAAACGACGAAGTTATCCGCGAACAAACATAATAAAATATATACAGTCGAATTGAGAAACATCCTTTTTCGAAGTCGGTTAGAAACAAAATAAAACTACATTTGAGTTTGTTAGAGCCTAACCTAACCGATAAACCGACGAAATATTTGAAAGCCACAAACTATAATAATAAGTACTGTAATGCTAATGAAAACTTGAAAAAGTCCTGAAAAAGCGGCGACTCGCATTTCAACGGTCTGGCATCGTCGCCTTTTCAGCGAGCGCACGGTTTGGCAACGTCTGACAATCGCGGCAATACACACCAATGAGTTTAGCGTATGACACTGTAAAAACTTCACTCACATATTGACAAAAATGAATTAAAATCTCGATCCTAGTTTTCATATTATTTAATCAAATTATGTAGTAAGATTGGATTTCGCGTATGTAAAGAGTTGTATAAAGACCAATAGATGTGATTTCATTGCAATTTTTTGATCCATTTACTCGTATTTGTCAATATACTTTTGTATGGAAATCGAACCACCTTAAATAGATCATATTCAATAAAAAATATCTATATATATAAAAGAAAGTCGTGTTAGTTACTACACTTATAACTCAAGAACGGCTGGGCCAATTTTTATGATTTTTGTATTTTTGGATTTGTCTTTGTCAGGAATAGGATAATATATATTAAAAACAATGAATAATTGACCTAAAAAAATATAAGACAAATTATTTTGCCAAAATGTTCCTGGGTTAAAAAACTGCCAATCATTTGATGTTCAATTGTTTATCCCGCCGTATTTTTTTTTGTAGAATTATGGCTCCACACAATTAGTGTATTTAGCCAGTGTCAAGTATAAAAATTCTTCCCATGTGTGGATAGCATTACAATATTCGGATTATCGCGTATGTTTTTTTGGTATAATTATGGCTCCACACGCTTAGTGTATTTAGCCCGTGTCAAGTAGTAAGTTCTTCAAGTTTCAATTCACGTAGATTTTAAATATGTTAAATATTGTCAGTAATGATAATTGTTTGACATATTTATTGATTGTCAAATATGCGTGCGTTCAGAAATGTATGCTTACAAGCAACTTAAAAAAGTTTATATTTCCAAAAACCATTTTTACCAATTTTTATTCTATATCTGTATTGCCATACATTAATAAAGTTAATCTCTCTATTGTATTCATTTATTACGTTCATAAAAGCTTAAAACAAGTTCGTCTAAAAGGTAACACGACATTCATTGTCTGTTAGGTGGTACGAAGTTCGCCGGGTCAGCTAGTTATAGATATAACAGAAACATGACTTACTGTTTTGAATTTACAAAAAAAAAAAACAATGGTATTGAGCCATTCAGCTTTCATCTAGACGTCGAACGTCACACTTAAAACACATGTTTAATTCCCCTGATTAATGTAGGGTTGCCAACCGTACTATTACGTGCACCCGCAACCCAGTGCATGTTTCAGTACTTCAGACAATTTTTATCCAAAAAATTGTGAAGTAATGAAATATAATAAATAAATAAAACGCAGACTAATTGCAGTACAAATCATATTCCATTTACACAAACGTATTGAGCAATAATAATTAAGATAGTTTAAAAACTAAAACAACCGACTTCCATGCCCCGCGAGTCAAGTTCAGTAGCAAGTTTGAGACGTTTATCGTCATATTTCTGGAGATACTTATCAGATATCGATGAAATTACAATGGGACCACCTCGAAAACGTACCCTACCGATTAAAAAAAGAATCATTCGAATCGGTTCACAATTGACGGAGTAATCGCGTAACATACATACAAATAATAAACTGGCCAAGTGCAAGTCGGACTCGCACTCGTAGGGTTCCGTACCAAACTACAGTATTTTATAAGATCGAGCAAAATAATACCACTATCGTTTTTGCCAGCAAAAAATAATAATTAATAAACATTTTATTTCTTATAACGCCATCTAACGTCTAACAAAGGTATTAGGGATCGACATTTCAATATAACGCCATCTATGCGACGTTTACCTAACTAAGCGTTCATATGGATGGCAGTACATTGAAATGCCGAAAAAAACACGTTTCTTGTATGGGGACTCTCTATTATTTTTAACTTTGTAAATTGTTAAACACAATCCAAATTTTAATCGTACCGACGGCACTTGAACCCGCAACCTCCGGAGTAACATGTTCCGGTGCTTTGCCAATTAAGCCACGGTGCGAAGTATCGTTATTATCGTTATTTAAAGCACCGGAACATGTTATTCCGGAGGTTGCGGGTTCAAGTCCCGTCGGTACGATGAAATTTTGGATTGTGTTTAACAATGTACAAAAAATTTAAAGTGTGAAACACTTCAAAGAAACATAATATTTTATTTTTAACTTTATTCTGTTTTTAGTATTTGTTGTTATAGCGGCAACAGAAATACATCATCTGTGAAAATTTCAACTGTCTAACTATCACGGTTCATGAGATACAACCTGGTGACAGACGGACAGACAGACAGACAGACAGACGGACAGCGGAGTCTTAGTAATAGGGTCCCGTTTTACCCTTTGGGTACGGAACCCTAAAAAGGTACATAAAACCACAATTTTACACATTACACATGGGAGGCTAAAAAGGTACGTCAAATGTATAAAATGTACGCTAACGGCAAAGTTTTCATTTCATAATGTATTATTACAAATTACTTTTATGTGCAATAACGTGCTATCAGAGTTTGAGTAAAAGCCAAGTATAAAGAATCATGCATGAATGAATGAATAGCTAGAGAGCTTATGTTATCCTCAAGTATTTCTAAACTCAAGTAAATTGTGATGAAAACTAAATAATAATCATATTGCACTAGGCCGCAATAAAAGCGGGTCGGTAATAAAACGCTATAACTTTGAAAATACTTGAGCAATCCTACAGCAGATACACATATATCTATAGCAGATGACTGGTTCAGAATGATGATGATTGTCTGTCTCACCTTCGTCGACACAGTGTTGTCGTTATCATCTTTCTTCACAACCTCCAAGCTAGGATCATATATAGTCTGGGTCTCCTTGCCCTGGCATGTTCTCACCATCTTCTCGTTCACTACCTTCCCCCCAAAGGTGTTATTTCCTTCTACATATAGGGCCGCTTGATTTGAGCATTGTACTACTTCCTGAAATGTACATACATTGTTATTAACTTTATGTGGGGAGGATCGATCTATATAAATAAAACTGGCCAAGTGCGAGTCAGAGTCGCGTCTCGCATCGCACACTTAGGGAGGGTTCCGTACTACAGTACAATACGAAACATAACAGAGTTTCAACCTCATATTTGAATAATACTTTATTGTTATAAATATAATGTTTAGTTTATTAAATTGCAAAATAAAATATTTAAAAATTAAAATTAAACTGAACTAAATATCATCATCATCATCATCAGCCCGTGTCAGTCCACTGCTGGACGTAGGCCTCTCCCAAGATGCGCCACTGAGCCCGATCTTCGGCTCTTCTCTTCCAGTCACTGCCCACCGCTTTTCGTATGTCGTCGCTCCAAAAAGGTCAAAGGACGTCCTACGCTACGTTGGCCGATTCGCCGTCTCTACTCTAGGACAAGTCTACCCCAACGGTTATCAGTCCTGCGGCAGATATGACCAGCCCACTGCCACTTCAGCTTGCTAATCCGTTGAGCTATGTCGATCACTTTAGTTCCCTGGCGAATTACTTCGTTCCGGATTCTATCCCGCAGAGAAATACCGAGCATAGCTCTCTCCTAAGCGACTTTAAACCGGTGGACCAGTCGAACTGTGAGTGTCCACGTCTCGGCTCCGTATGTCATCACAGGTAGGACGCACTGGTTAGACTTTTGTCTTTAGACACTGCGGTATAGGGGACGAGAAGACTTGACGGAGTTTTCCGAATGCTGCCCAGCCCAGCTGAATTCTTATCTGGATTTCCTTCTCGAAGTTGTGTTTGCCTAGTTGGAGCGTCTGCCCTAGGTAGACATACTTAGTGACACCTTTTTTATAAACGGTTTTATCCAAATTCGTCCGGAGACCGATGCGACGAGAAGAATCAGCTAGGTCATTCAACATCCTTTGTATGTCCTGCAGTGTCTCTGCCATAATGACGATGTCATCTGCGAATCGTAAGTGAGAGATGTACTTGCCGTTGATGTTAATACCACAATATTTCCAGTCCAGCGTCTTAAACATAGCCTCCAAGGCGTTAGTGAACAGTTTCGGGGATATGACATCCCCCTGTCTCACTCCTCGACGCAGGTGGATATGTTTAGTACGCCGGTTCTGTACTTGTAAAGCCATCGTTGCGGCATTATACAGACATCTCATCACTTCGATATATCGCCAGTCGACTTGGCAACGCTGCAAGGACTCGAGAACAGACCAGGTTTCTTTTGAGTCAAAGGCCTTCTCATAGTCCACAAATGCTAAGCACAGGGGCCGATTGTACTCTTCGGTCTTCTGTACAATCTGCCGCACCGTGTGGATGTGGTCTATGGCGCCGTAACTGCTTCGAAACCCGGCCTGTTCCGGAGGTTGTAACTCGTCGAGTCTTCGCGCAAGACGGTTCGTGATGACCCTTGAAAACAGCTTGTAGACATGGCTCAGAAGCGAAATCGGGCGGTAGTTTATCAATAGGGTTTTGTCTCCTTTTTTTGAAAAACAGAACCACCATGCTTCTGTTCCATGCCTGTGGAGTACTCCCAGTAATCGCCACGCTGGGCAGGCGAGTTGGCGATCGCAGGACGTAGCTTCTCGCACCGGTGACGCTGCTGCCCGTCACCGGCCTGTAGAATTTAGCTACGCCAAAGATATGAAATGGTTATACCGCTATTTGTCGGTCGCCAGAGCCCCGTCTGTTGGTCAGCAGGATGCACCACGGGCAGGTGAGGTTGGCTGGGAGCACCGAGGTCGTATTTGTGCCCCCTTACTAACTAAATATATATAAAACTAACTGATATAATTTGAAACTTTTTGAATTAACTAAACTAAATATATATAATTTGTATAATTGATATTACCAAGAACATTTCGTTTGGTATAAGAGTTCACGGAGAATCTCGACAGTGCGATTTAGAAAGACGGGGCTCGCTATGTGGGGGCGCTTTACTAGCGCCATCTATGCAATTTTGCAGAAACGAATTAGAAAAGTTAGCTTAACAAACATAGATGGCGTTATACTAAAAAACACGTTTTTTGTATGGGGACCCCCTTTAATTTAGAACTTTATTTTGTTTTTAGTATTTGTTGTTCTAGCGGAAACAGAAATACACCATTTGTGAAACTGTCTCACTATCACGGTTAATGAGATACAGCCTGGAGACAGAAGGACAGACAGACAGACAGATAGACAGACGGACAGCGGAGTCTTAGTAATAGGGTCCCGTTTTACCGTTTGGGTACGGAATCCTAAAAAAAGAAGATAAGGGACCCCGCTCCTCAATATGGACCGCATGAATTAGCGAACGTAGCGAGTATTTCGCGAACCTAATCTTGCCTTAATCACAATCGAACTGGCGAACAGAACCACGGAGGCCGGAACGATTCAAAAACTGACATTTATCTGACAAGTTCAGCTAGTAAGTACTATGCTAAATTTTTGTTTAAATTAAATGAATACTAACCTGTTCGAAGTAATGCATGTAATCCGGTGAGCAAATCGTCTGCTCCCACCTGTATTCTATGGATATGTTTGTGGGTGTCGATACACCACATTGCACTGAAACATATCATTACAATATCACACACTATTGTACTCGTAGGTAACCATCAATCTCTAGTTGTCTGGAAGAGGTTCTGATTTGTTTTAATGTCTTATATGTATATAATATAATCTTATATATCTATTTAAGGATGCGTACAGACTATGTATTATAACATGTTATACAACATTTTTATTTAACATGTTGCAGATAATGTGGACACGGAGTGTTATAAAACATGTTATTTATATGCAATACAACAATGTAACGTTAGTCACGTGTACACACTAACTCTGAGAAAAGGTTAAACAAATAAAATAAATCATTTATTTCATCTCACAACAAGGATCTTAATTTAACATACAAAAGTAAGATATTAGGCTAGTTTAATAAATGTAACCTATCGTTGTGAGAGACTGGTGCCTGAAATACGTTTTGAAAAAACCTGTAGTACCAGGTCACCAGTGACCCCCCCCCCTCGCGGATCGTTATTCATATCACAACATGTTTATAGGCCTAACAATATGCCACGGTTATGTTATCTTTTACAGTGTTGTGGCGAGAATGTAATGATTTTAACTTATATTTATAAATTTAAACTACTGATTGGTACGAAACTGAAAACGATTAACTTTGCAACTCAAGTTGTAGGTATATCTAAAGCAGATACCGAAAGTGTAAAAGCCGCGGGTAGATACTTTAAACTAAACATTGTTATTCTCATGTGTACAGTATTGTTATACGTCGAAATGTTGGATAACAAGTTAGCTAGGTTATATAATGTGTACGTGTTATAAAACACTAGTTATATAACACGTTACATAGTCTGTACGCACCTTAAGAGTGATTTGAGTGGCTTTAGTGAGTAGTAATTTTAGTGAGTGAGTAGACACCAGGTTTATTTTGTATTCTGAGGTATGACTTATAAAATGTATTTACTCTACCCAACACTCTACCAGCATCTGTGACCTTAGTCACCTATAAGACACCCACGTCACATGATTGGTACATTCAGTAGGCTTGTAGAGATAACAATTTTGATAGCCCGCATTTTTATCACTAACAGGACAAGCATGACACTCACTTGATGGTAAGCGATGAAAAGCCTTTTAAACACTCTTTTAAAACAGTGTTCAAAAAGTTAAGCAATGTTTATATGAAGTGTTGAATTGAAAACACAGTTTAAAAAGCAATCGTTCGACTACGTCTTGGATTTTTAAGGTATCTTGTTATTTAGTGATGTTTAGTTCGAAAAGCCTTGTCCATAAAGAATAATTAAGATAGTTTAAAAACAAAAACAACCGACTTCCATGCCGCGCGAGTCAGTTTTTAGTAGCAAGTTTGATACGTTCATTGTCATATCTATATAGAGAATAATTAGATCTCGATGAAATTATAATGGGACCAACTTGGAAATGTACACTACTAATTAAAAAAAGAATCATTCAAATCGGTTCACAATTGACGGAGTAATCGCGTAACATACATACAAAAAAAACTGACCAAGTGCAAGTCGGACTCGCACTCGTAGGGTTCCGTACCACACTACAGTATTTTATAAGATCAAGCAAAAAATACCACTATCATTTTTCGCCAGCAAAAAATAATAATTATTAAACATTTTATTTCTTATAACGCCATCTAACGTCTAACAAAGGTGTTAAGGATCGACATTTCAATATAACGCTATCTATGCGACGTTTACCTAACTAAGCGATCATAGATGCCGTTACATTGAAATGCCGAAAAAAACACGTTGCTTGTATGGGGACCCTCTATTATTATTAACTTTATTCTGTTTTTAGTATTTGTTGTTATAGCGGCAACAGAAATACATCATCTGTGAACATTTCAACTGTCTAACTATCACGGTTTATGAGATACAGCCTGGTGACAGACGGACAGACAGACAGACAGACAGCGGAGTCTTAGTAATACGGTCCCGTTTTACCCTTTCGGTACGGAACCCTAAAAAACAACGGGTGCACTCTGAGAGCAGAGTTGAAAATTTGAACATTTGAACGTTGTGCATTTGGTCTACTCTCCTTCCGTCCGAATTTTCGATCAGGTCACGTGCCTTTTTATATTTTTTAATATTTTTTACCCATCCCAAAAAGTTCACAACGCCGCTAAAGAAGTTTTCACTTCAAAAAACATACAGACGTATTGAGAACCTCCTCCTTTTTGGAAGTCGGTTAAAAATCGTGCTTGATCGGTTTAGTTTTATCATTTCATTATCATATTTATTAATTACTTAAAATTATAGTAACATGTAAACCTTTTAACTATCAACGTACTTATAATAATCAATATTAAAATCTAAAGTTCTACTTTGTATGTATATACTTGTATATCAATAGTGATTTCACTGCATATGTGAATATGAATATTGATTTAGGGGACAAATTTACTGATTAGATAAGACTTGCCCATTGTAATAACTACTTAAGCATTTTACTGTACTTATTGAAAGGATCTTTGTATTATGTATTTAAATTATTAAAATAATTTTAAAATGCTATTTTTAACCTACTTCCAATAATTTATGATCGTACAAAACGGAAAAACCGACTTCACATGCCGCGCCGCGATATACAAAGTACTGGCTAGTTATAATCATGTCATCAAAGTATACAAATTTGCTTATATTGTTTTGTCCATATCTCCGAGATAATTGTCAGATTTCGATAAAATTTTGAATGGGACCAAACCGGAGGCAAGAATTTTTCAGATCGTTTAAGATTTGACGGAGTTCTGAGGTAACAAACATCGGCACAGCATCTTGTACTATTCATTATTCTGTGACCAAGCGTTTAAATTGTTGTGTTGTTCTCCTGTCAGTGGCGAAAAACGGGGAAATAATTTTGTCTTTCCCCCGGGGATAAGGCCATGCTAGCCCTGCTGTATATTATAAAGTCCTTCGCCGCGTCTATCTCTATGTTAGCGATAAACTCAAATACTACAGAACGGATTTTCAGGCTGGTTTTCACCAATAGATACAGTGATTCATGCGGAAGGATTAGGTATATACTCGTAATTCATTAAGGTTGTATTTTAAATAGTTGAAATACGACGATGATTGTTGAAAATGTTAATTAATACTCGACGCAACAAACTGATGCTAAAAATTTAGGTACACATGCTCTACCCGTGAAAAGCCGGGGCGGGTCGCTAGTAATATATAATTACAGTACAATTATAAATATTAAAGGGTATTAAAAACCATTATATTTTACTTACCTAAACCATAAGTTTTGTGATAGAGTTTTTAGTATAACAGGTGTTTCAGGTTGTATGTTTTGCCATTCAATTTCAAGTAGGTATATCATTATGAAAGTCAAACATTACATAGTTACATTTAGCACAATGCCAATTTTTTAAAAGGAGTGTGCAATAACGCCGCCTCGAAACGGATTTCGAACAGTAGGGATATCCTGTAAGCTAGATTACACACCTCGGAAGCGGAATCCGCGGTGAGATTTGAATTTCGTATAACGAAATTCAAATCTCACCGCGGATTCCGCTTCCTAATAAGTAATCATTACCTATACATTTCGTGCTGAGGTATATACATTTGTAAAGTATATATAAAAAGCAATACAAAACCGAAACCATAATATTTTGAGTAGAAGCATTTGCTTACAATAACGATTTAATTTAGTCCATTTGAAAATAATTTCCTAAGTTGGCAAAATGTAAAATTATAATATGAATTACTATTACAATGGCTGTAGGTAATAAAATATTTGCTATCATACATTTTGTCATGTTAAATGAATTTCCTTCCTTATACATATTATTACCGTAACATTGGTACTTAAATAATAATAAGTAATAATAACGAAACGCTTGAAAATATCTTTAATGTCTATGATTCTAAAGTTCATTATTACCTCTTACTTCGTTACTAATTGTATTGTATGCTACATTCTATTACAATTATTATATTACTATTCTATAACAAAAACAACTAGTAAATTATTATTTAACCGATTTAAAAAAGGCGGAGGTTCCCAAGTCGACTGTTTTTTTTATTTTTGAATGAAATAACTTTACAATAACTAAGAAGTTTTATTACTTTAATTTAGGGAGCATTTAATTGTCTATTTATTAAACATAATGTATTTCATTAAACTTCATTCTTTCATTTATCTTCTATTCTTATATATCTCTTATATATATATTTTAAAGAATCAAAGAATCAAAGCATTTATTCAGTATGTAGGCAGTATAAATATACGCACACATACACGTCAAAATCATAAATCATAAAATAAATCATAACCAATTATCAAGTAAACATAGCAAAAGCAGAATTTAACGCTTTGAATTAGAAAAAAAAGTAATGAACCAATCAGCTGTCATACAATCGTTTACGTCAGAATATTTAAAAAAAATTAAAGTAGGTTAAAACCAACCATACATGTAACTGTGTGTTTCAGTACTTCAGACAATTTTTATATAAAAAAAATAAAAAAGTGAAACAGTGAAACACAACATAGAGAAACGCATACCGATCACAGTACATATCATGATCCAAATGGAACTGATAGTCCGTCTGTCAGCTGCATAATATTGTTTAAATAAAAATAAAAATGGCAAGCCTAGAAAGAAAATCTGCGGACAAAAGGGGAAAACTGAATGGCTGTTGAATCTACCGGTGTTTCGGAAATACTCCCATCAGAGAAGAAACACCAAGAAACTCTATGGGGCTTGTCTTGTCATTTTATCTTTTTTTTTAAAATTAATTGTACATGTCAGCTTTAAAATTTTAACAATATATTATTAATTATAATACAATTTATATTTGTTCTTGGAACTTGGGGCATTCAGGCCATGCATTTTTGTCATCCATATAGTCACCTATTGTATAGTATGATTTTTTCATCAAATTGGATTTTACATAGATTTTAAATTTGCTCATAGGCAATTGATCAATATCTTTAGGTAGCTTATTGTAAAAGCGTACACAGTTCCCCATGAATGAACCACTAACTTTCTGCAGTCTGAAATTAGGTATAATTAATCTATTTTTATGTCTTGTCTTAAAATTATGTACATCAGACCTTTTCTTATAATCATTAATATTCTTGCGTATGAACAAAATATTTTCATAAATGTATTACATGCCACTGTTAGAATTTTAATTTCCTTAAATTTTTCACGAAGTGAATCTCGCGACCTCATACTATATATAGAGCGAATAGCTCGTTTCTGCAAAACAAATATTGATTGGATTTCAGCGGCTTTCCCCCACAATAAAATGCCATAAGACATTATACTGTGAAAGTAGCTGAAATAGACCAATCTTGCAGTGGCTTCGTCTGTTAAAAATCTAATTTTACGTACTGCGTATGCAGCGGAGCTTAACCTACCTGCTAGAACCGATATTTGAGAACCCCATTGAAGCTTTGAATCCAGGTTGATGCCCAAGAATGTTGTGGATTCAACAAGTTCTAATGGTTCATCATTTATTAATATACTTCTATTTAGGATACCCTTTTTTACATTTGGTAGAGAGAAATTAATACATATAGTTTTTTTTGCGTTTAACAATAAGTTATTGGTTGTAAACCAATTCAGAACCTGTGTTATTGATTTGTTTACATCGTCAAAGTTAGGTGTAGTCCTATCTATTTTGAATATCAAGGAAGTATCATCTGCGAACAAAACAATATCACATAGGTTCTGTACGAATGACGGTAAATCATTGATATAAACTAGAAATAAAAAAGGTCCTAGGATCGATCCCTGCGGGACTCCCATTATTATGAGGGGATCCAGATGACCTGACGCCATTGACTTCAACCATCTGGGTTCTGTTACAGAGGTATGATGATACCAGATCAAGTGCCTTACCTTCAACACCGTAGTATTTTAATTTGTAAATTAGTGTTTCATGACAGACACAATCAAATGCTTTTGATAGGTCACAGAACACGCCAATAGCATCTTGTGCTTTCTCCCATGCATCAAATATATGTTTAAGAAGACCTATTCCTGCATCAGTAGTAGAACGCCCTTTAGTAAATCCAAATTGCTTGCTATTTAATAGATCATTCATGTTAAAATGTGTTAAAAGCTGGTCTAATATTACTTTTTCAAAAATTTTACTCAATGCCGGTAGTATAGAGATTGGTCTATAGTTAGATGGATCATTTTTGTTTACTGATTTGAATAAAGGATATTGAATAAAGGATATTTGAATATTACTGATTTAAATATCTTATAAGCTAGCGTTTGACCACTATCTCACCTGTTGGTAAGTGATGATAAGCGCGGTCGGTTTAGGCGTAAAATGCCCAATTCTCAAAATGGCATATGAGTCTTAAAAGGACCAATTCTCAAAATGCTTAATTCTCAAAATGGAAAATTCTCAAAATGCCCAATTCTTAAAATGGAAAATTCTCAAAATGCCTAATTCTCAAATTGGTAAATTCTCAGAATGCCTAATTCCCAAAATGGCGAAATTTTATTATTATTATTTTTAAATAAAAAAGCTTACAATCAATATGGGTTGCACATTACTGTTCTTGATTAACCCCTTCTACTAAGCTAAATATGCTTGTGAATGGAGTGGGTTCACGTCAATAGTGAACCCACATTGATTGGAAGCTTTTTTATTTAAAAAATAATAATAATAAAATTTCGCCATTCTGAGAATTAGGCATTTCAAGAATTAGGCATTTGAGAATTTGCCATTATGAGAATTAGGCATTATAAGAATTTGCCATTTTGAGAAATGATCATTGTGAGAATTTGGCATTTATAGAATTTGCTATTTGAGAATTGGTCCTTTTAAGACTCATATGCCATTTTGAGAATTGGGCATTTTGCGCATAAACCATGCGGTCTAAGATGGTAAGCACGGTAGGCCTAGAATGGTAACTGGCTCTATCTTCCTACCCTTCCTATATCTTCTATTCTTTAATTATCACTTTCATTTATTTCATTCTTAGTTTGCGAGGTTTTGAGGATTCTATAGGCGACCCGGATTAATTGCTCTCGAGTGTATCTAATTTTTTTTTAGTTTTGTTAGAGAAATTACTAAGTATAAAATAATTAAAGGGCTCATATGTGACGAATCACAGTTTTCTCTTTTGTTTTAAGCTGTTCAAATAACATAATCACTTTTATCAACATTTACGTGATTGGTATGTCCATGTTTCGACAAAAGTTTTCATAATATTTTCACTGTGAATGCCAAGCAAAAAGAGGCTTATAATCAGCTATTCGGCAAAGGCTGCAAATAAAGTTGTAAATAATACAATCGCCATGTGTCCTAGAATAATCGCCTAATCCTAGAAGACTGGGTAAGAAAAGGTAGAAGAATATTATATCGATAGTCCGACTGACTTTTTTAATGCTAGATAGCTATAATAAGCGTTTGACCACTATCTCACCTGATGTTAAGTGACGATGCGGTCGACGATGTACTGTAGCACACTAACGTAGTAGATACCCGACTTGCTACCAAAAAGTAGCTTACCACTATCAAGGAGATAATCTGCCGCCTCAGCCTGTCATTATCTTACGGTGTTCCGGCAGCACACAACCCTTGATAGTCAGAGTATTCTTATCTAGGCATAGCATGTTCGCCATTCTCGACCTCATCATAGCTTGCTTTAATGTCTTAAAACGCCTGAACGGACTTTCATAATTCAAAGCTAAGAACGACACCAATCAAATAAAAAAAAACGAATTTAAAACCGGTTCATCCGTTACAGACACACACATACGTTTTTTTTTTATTCAGCCTGTTTTGTCCCACTGCAGGGCAAAGGCCTCCCTTCCCTCCTTCCACACATCGCGGTCTATTGCTTGTTGGGTCCAGGTACTAGAATAGCTATCCAGTTCATCCCGCCATCTCCGTCTGGGTCTAACGTTCTATGGAACCCACTTCTGTAGAGAGTTTGGCTCACAGATCGTCCGACATGCGGTATATGTCCGACCCGTTTCATTTCAGTTCGGCAGCTTTATGACCAACGTCAAAAAATTGAGTTTTGGAACGCAGTATATCATGTCTGATGCGGTTTGAAAGTTTGACTCCTAATATACTGCGCTCCATAGCTCGCTGACAGACTTTCCCCTTTCCTCAACACATACGGTAAATGCAGAAAAAACATTTCTTGCAGAGTACCCCCTTTTTAGGGTTCCGTAGCCAAATGGCAAAAAACGGAACCCTTATAGATTTGCTATGTCTGTCTGTCTGTCCGTCCGTATGTCACAGCCATTTTATTCCGAAACTATTAGGACTACAGAATTGAAACTTAGTAGGTGGATGTATTCTGTGAACCGCTTTCCGATTTTTATACAAAAATAAAAAATATAAAAGTTTAAGGGAATCATTCCATACATGGAACTGAAACAAAAAAAAATTTGTTCAAGCCTATACGTTTGGGGTGTCTATGGATAGGTCTTTAAAAATTACATTGAGGTTCCTAAAATCATTTTTTCTCAAAGTCAATCATTTACAAGATAGGCGCGTCTAAAGTGCTAAAATGTGTGTCCCTCTAACTTTTAAAGTAAGGGAGTGAAAAATCTAGAAAAAATATATTCTGTAGATCTCAATAAAAACTTTCAACGAAAACTGGTTTGAACGAACTAAACAACGGCAACCTTACATGGTGGATATCCCAGCAATTCTCACTAAACGATTGATTATACTTTTTTAATCCGAACCGCAAAGGAATGGAACACGTTGCCGGCTGACTTGTTTCCGAGCTGCTATAACTTGGGTCTCTTCAAGTCAAGAGTGAACAGGTATCTTCTAGGCACGCATGCTACACCCTCGATCACATCGTCACTTTCCACCAGGTGAGACAGTGGTCATTACACACACATATACATTCAGCAGTTTTTGAGATATACCGACCGCAAAGATAACTTTGTTTATCATACAAACATTATGAAAAACAAAGTTATTTTTGTAGTTGCGAAAAATCATAGTTATAGAATACTCTACTGTGTTACGGAACCCTACGAGTGCGAGTCCAACTTGCACTTGGCCAGTTTTTATTATTTATAATTTTATTATGTTATATTAGTGGTCATTACAATACACACTCAGTGAAAATTTCAAGTGTCTATTACCGTTCATAATATCGAGCAAAAACGCCGAAAAAAACACGTTTCATACATGGGGACCTCATTACATTTTTACCTTATTTTTTAACCGACTTCACAAAAAAGGAGGAGGTTCTCAATTCGTCTGTGTTTTTTTTTTTAATTATTATTTGTTGTTATAGAGGCTATAGAAATACATATTCTGTTTAATCTTAAGAGTCTACCATTATCAGCCCTGTGACAGACAGACGGGCGGAAGGACAGACCGACGGACGGACAGAAGACATAATAGCACAGAATAATGAATAGTACAAGTAATAGTGGTAATAGGGTTTCATTGGTACCCTTTGAGTACGTAATACGAAAATAATCCTACTTTATTATTTTGCAAAAGTTGTGTATGTTTGTTACCTCTTTACGCTGAAACTACCCAACCGATAGAGCTAAAATTTGGTATGTAGATAGCCTAGACCCTGCAATAACACATGGGGTACTTTTTTTATCCCGATATTCACATGGGAACGATGTCTACGCGACTAAAACCTCGGGGCTCAAGGCTCAACCAGTTGAACTATATGCTTGAAATATCGATACTCTACGAATATCGTAGAGTTTGCTACTCATATAGAATTGGCTTAGAATTTAGATGGAATTCTGAATACCTTATACCCTGCATTGACAAAGTTTATATTCATCAGGAAACCTAAGGGTTATCATGGCATATTATAGGTACATTAATTTTATAATAACTGATATTGACTCCTCGCATTTATTTTTAGAAATAATCTGACCATTTTGACCCGTTCAGAGGGCCTCTAGCAGCTTGTATAGGTACAATTAGTGGCGTGCAAGTTGCAGTACAAGGTTGCCATCAAAATCTGGTTGGAGCATTTTTTTATTCCAGACTAGCTGTGCCCCGCGGCTTCGCCTGCGTTAAAAACAACTTTCATTTATTTAAATATTTTTTTTCATAAGAACCATCTCCCGACGATAAAAAACACACAAAAAAAGAATTTGCGAAATCGGTCCAGCCGTTCACGCGTGATGCCGTGACCAAGGGAAATTGGGATTAATTTTTATATATGAGACATCGGTCATAAATCTCATCTGAGTATGTGAAGGTGCCAGATTTGCAGAGGAATAAACGCGAGGCTGAGCGCAGACTAGAGTCACGACTGCTTAAGACAGACGTGTCTTTAAGAGACAAGTCTGTTTTAAAATGTTTGTGACTCTATTGTTAAAATTAACTAAAAAATTTAAAACTTCAAAATTAAGCATATAGATGAGATGGACGTGCGTCGACTACGTCGCTAGACAGTTTTGTGTTGGTCTGCGCGCTTGCATACTTTAAAAGGGAAGCCAACAGTCCTTATTCAGACTTATCGCTGTGCAGCATTAGACAAATTTGTATGGGACGCTTCGTTTGAAGTGTGTCTTCATATGTTCTGTACAGCAATAGTCTGTCTTAAGACTGTCGTGACTATGGTCTGCGCTCAGCCTTAATGCTGGTTAATATAAAATTCTAGTAGAATAGTAAAGTAATAAGTGGACATTTTGATATGCATATATCTATATTTATCTTAAAGCTTTCATGCATGCAACACTTACACAAGCAGTTAGTATAAAAAAGCTCCAAATTTGAATAAAGTACTTACAATGTATGAAGAGCTTTGTGTCCTTAAATAGTGACTTAGCTAAGGAGTACACACAATTTTCCTGAAAAAAAGATGTGCCATTATGATATTTACATAATGTTTTTGTTAAGAAAGGTCCAGTATGAGGCTAAAAATGTACGAGATATATTTTTGTTTAAGCCGACTTGACAGACATTCTCTATTAAGTTTGGGTACTTAAGAGCAATCGCGGGTGCACTTTTCCATACAAACGTATTCCCACGTTTCCTCCCTAGAAAATGCTTCTAGAGCAAAATTTGTTTCTACATAAAATCAAGGTCTGCTGTAGCTACGCCCCTATCATTTTCTTTTTTTGACTAACCAATTGTAAACAGAAATTATGACCGTTCAAAAATCTCAATAAGTTATTTTTCATAAAAAATAAAACCGACTTCATAACCACAAAAAGGCACTCAAAAGCGAAAAATAATTTACTTAAAATTATTATAAGCGTTACCCACGTCTCTATTTGAAGTCGGTGCCAGCCAAGTCTAATAGGTAGTAGATAGATAATACCTACGAATACATGTATCTACCTACTTACTAACCTACATGTACCTACTTACTACTACTACATACATAGCATCTATCTAATATCCAATAGACTTGGCTGGCACCGACTTCAAATAGAGACGTGGGTAACGCTTATAATAATTTTAAGTAAATTATTTTTCGCTTTTGAGTGCCTTTTTGTGGTTATGAAGTCGGTTTTATTTTTTTTGAAAAATAACTTATTTTACCCTTTTTAGTGCAAAAAAAGTTTTAATGAAATTACATGCATCTATTAAATTTCGTGTCTGGGCCGTTATACACTGACGGATATATACTTTTTGAAAATTTCAAGTGTGTACCTATAACGGTTAAGAAGATACAGATCTGTAAAGTGCGCACATATAGACACACGGACGGACGGACGGACGGACGGACGAACAGACAACAAAGTCTCAGAAAGTGTTCATTTGGTAGACTTTGGGTTCGGAACCCTAAAAAAATTGACTTTAAATGCCGCGCTAAAGTGAAAATATTCTCTAGTAATAATGATGTCATCAAGGTATCAAAGGACAATGTCCAAAATGGCCCTGTGCAATAAAAGCATCTGACACACGATAATTAATTGTCTATTTTATTACAATAATTCCAAATACTTTTATAACACGGACTAGTTGTATTCCAAAATGAATATTAAAAAGTATTATTTGCGATTATTAACATTAATTGCCGCCATTTTTGTGGAAACGAATTTTGCTCTAGAAGCATTTTCCAGGGGAAATGGGGGAATACATTTGTATAGAAAAGTGCACCCCGCGTTCGCTCTTAAGCATGGCTAACGAAGGCAGGATTAGTCTTGCTAGCTATGACACAGAATAAATAATAGTGAGAGCTATCACCAGCATTATGTTTAATTGGGTCCTATTTCTGTATTAAATCATACACTCTTAATGTCATTTTATTTTACAATTGCAAAATGTATTTTCTGTAATATGATTATTTCTAAGTTTTTCATTCAATTGTTTTTGATTGTGATTAGTTAAATCTGAACAGTAGTTTAAAATTTGTAAGGTATGCATGCAGATATGTAACTATTTAAAATATTGACTGACAGAAATTTTAATTCGTCCAAATGTTTATTGACGAAGTAAGCATGAAGCGGCTCCATTTAAGCGTGGGAGAAAATGCTTTTGTATGGCCAGACATCTACTGGCAGATGTCTCCTCTACAGGTGGCATTTCTCAATAATTTCTCATGAAAATTTTGTGAGCTGGTTCGATAATTATCCAAAAATTTTTCAACATTAGTCTTTATTTATACCTTACCAGTTAAGAATTTTGAACGTATCCGCTAGAGCGCTTGTTTATGACAGCACAAGAACTTATCAATAAGTGATCACGTAATGCGTTAAGGGTTTGATTTTATACTCAAATTTTTATGTGAAGTATTTTTTACAATTCATTTCATTGATAATTATAAATATTAAAAAATGCTTAATTGCATAAAAATATACCTTCGATAATTTGTGTACTCACACATTCAAACAATCAAAAATTAAAGAAATCAGTTGATATATTAAAGAATTAGAAGATTTTTTATTGTATTTTACATCATATAGTGATGATGTGGTCGAGGATGGTAACATGCTAGGCCTAGAACGGGTACTGGCTTTCAAAGATAGCTGCCGTAACACATTATATATATACATGATAATAAATAATAATGTATTTCAGTTGTATTTATTTCATTTTAAGAAACCATTTTATCTTTATTATGAACTTCCAAACTGTAATACATTCCATTAAAAGTAGGTACTAATTAATTCTTATCTATAAACCTAAGGCTAGTTTATTTTAAGTAACTAACACAAGTTAAAAGAATTACTATCGATTCATTAAATGACAGCAAATACATTCGACCTCACCACTAAGTACAATAGAACATAATTGATTTTACTATGTAAATTAATTTATAATTATATCTTTAAAACCAAGTTATTAAAGATATTTTTGTTGGCACTATGTAAACACACCTCCCCAATCTATGTTATTCTATGTAATTGTCAGCTGTGAAGAAATATATTAATTGCCCCCTTCTTTACTGAATAAAAGGTATTGTAACAATTATACGGGGTATTATTTCCACAGGTTATGGGCCGTCCCATGTACACACATCAACACTGTCTAGGGATATTCTGATTTTCTCAATGTTTTCCAAATGTGTTACTACTAACATACAACATGTATATATTTTTATAGAGCCCATTTATCAGACTATGTCTTAGAATAAAACAAAGTTATTTGTTTTGCGTAAATATTTTTTTTATGAAATAAAGACAAAAAGTGAAATAATGGTAAACCTAAAGATGAATTTCTTTTAAATAAAAAAGTGAAAGTAAAGCAAAATTATCAGGTTATTTGCAGTTACCCGAAAAATAAGTAGTCAGTAAAACCACCCATGACGTTAACCACGGTCCTGCAAGGGTTTTTCATGCTTCGAATCAAGTTATCAAAGTCTTGCTGCGGGATATTGTCCCAGGTCCTGCTAAGATGCAAAAAAAGTTGCTTTTCAGTCGCAACGTTTGGAGGAAAATTCCTCAAAGCCCTTCTTTGGAGCATGTCCCACGCGTGCTCTATGGGGTTTAGGTCTGGTGAATGTGCATTCTAAGACCGACACATCATGCTCCTGTAGCCAACTGGTGACCACTCGCGCAGTGTGTGGACGAGCATTGTCGTGCATGAGCGTGAAAGCTTGGCCCATTTGCATTCGATGAGGATAGATTATTGGTGCTAGCTCCTGATTTCGATATTTTTCTGCAGTCTTGGTGTTTCTGATCCAAACGAGATCTGTTCTTCCACCAACACGAGTACCCACCCAAACCATAATTGTTCTGCCGTGGTATGGATGGACTTCCTGAGGGTGTTGCAGTCGCTTCTCACGTCCAGGAGCTCGCCATACACGTACTCTTCGTAAATCAGGGTAAAAACCGAATCGGGACTCATCGGTAAACAGCACTACAGACCATTGGTTATCTTTCCAGAGCAAATGTTCTGGAGCCCACTCTAATCTTCATCCGCGATTTCCTCTGTGTAGCGCTAGAGTACGAAGCGGCTTGTGAGCATGAAGGTTAGCCTCATGCAGTCTTCTCCTCACAATTTGGTCACTGACAAGCAACTGGTGCTCTGACTGGAGCCTTTGAACCAACTGCATAGCCGTAACGTCAGGAAGTCTTCTCACGGCCACTTGCAAAAATCGGTCCTGTCTTTGGGTGGTTATGCGCTTCCCGCCTAGGTGCCTTTCAGCCACTTCACCAATGGTACGATAATGTGACCACAACCTTGATATCACGTTTTGTCTTGTTCTTATCTCCTCGGCTATACTTCGTTGAGTAGCCCCAGCTTGAAGCATGCTTACTGCCCTTAACATCTCGTTTCTCGTTTAATGGTGCCGCTGCATGATGCATACAGTTACATACACTCGAAATTAACCGAAGATTTTTAGTAAAACTTTAATTTGAAACAAAAAAATACCAAAAACTAGGTTAGGTAAATAAAAACATTCGAACTTCGCTACAATTATGCCGCGCAAATTTTTTGTTTTTAATTTATTTTTCAAATTCAAATTTGGTATAATTCATTAAAACCTATAAAATAAGCTTACATTAAAATATTTTTAAACCGGCCAGTATTTTATGAGTTGATGGGGGATTAAAGCAGACCTTGATTTTTTTGTAGAAACAAATTTTGCTCTATAAGCATTTTCCAGGGAGGAAACAGGGGAATATGTTTGTATGGAAAATTGCACCCCACATACTCTCCTATTAGAAAACAATATGTAGGAGTTGACTAATTTACCAGAAAATAAGCATCCCATACCATGCACATGGGTTTTCAAGACGAAGACCAATGAAAATGAAGACACAGTAAAATACAAGGCATGGCTTTTGGCTTGGTTAAAGGCACTAAAGATTACAGACTGAGTTATAGACAGAATAATCGGCCAAGTGCGTGCAATTACGCACAGGATTAAAGAGGTCTAAAGGCTCTCGTGAGTTTGTACTCGTGAGTTTGTATTTTTTGTTACAAACTTGAAAATTGGCACAGAGGTAGTTAGTAAACGTTCGCTAAGTACAGATTTTGCGACAGGGCCGGATTAAGGAGAGGGCTCTTGCAAGCTTATATAAAATATCTTCATTTTTTTGCAACAAACTTGAAATATTAAATATAAAAAAATTTAAAATATTCTTATCTCCTAAAGGGGAGGGGGGGAGGGGGGGTTCCACAACTTTTCCTTCAAGGGGGGGAGTTCTAAGTTGGAAGCGCCAATCACAAACAGTTCCCCGCGACCGCATACCTCGGCCAGTTGCAGAATTGATTGTACCGCGCACCAATAATGATTAAGGGTCTAAGTGCTATGAAGTCGATGAGGGCAATAATATACAGTTCGAATTTTTTTCTTTTACTAATTGTTTTAAAGTTATGTAACAATTACATTCTCTATCAGATGTCAACAGATAAATAGTTGGGCTTAGTATACCTACATATAGTTAGGATAGTTAAAAGCAATAGTTATCTATGAAAATGAAAAGATATTAGTTAATAATTTCCTGCCTCATACTGGACTGCTTACCTTAACTTTGTGCTTGTAATGGATTATTTCTAGCATAGAAGGACATTAATTTAGCTGTAGGAACACTCAGTTCATATAGCTCCTAACTTAGGTAATGAAAATGTTTTTGGAGGCATCATTTTTGACATGTTTAGTGGACACACGCAGATGGGACGCTTGCCAAAACGCTGACATTAAGCAGTATACTTCTAAGTTTACTAACCTAAGTAGCATAACACCGGTGTAATCAGCGAAAATTCACACTTGGCGATAACAAATATATTTTATTGTACTTGTGACTCTGGATCATGTTTAACGAATGCTATGATATTTCGACATTCGGGGCTAAATTTATGGATAACTTACCCCGCTCAGTGGTAAATCCCAAGCGCCAATATCGGAAAATCCATGAGCTAGATTGATCACGACTGCCACCAACACGAATATAATCTTATACATTTTATGTACTTACTACTATCGTATTGTATCTAGGATAAAATTGTTATGGAATTATATACAATAAACATCTTATTTGCGTTAGATAGTGAATTATTGAAAATTTTCATAAAAAGATACATAAAATTATTGAACAAACACGTAGAATAACATATCATTTTTCTTACATCAAAAATTGTCAAAAATTGTCGTCAAGGATTTTGACACACCACAAGCAAGCAAGACGTGACATTACAATCGATCAATGACGTTAGAGTCGTCCGACGTCACATCACTAGTATATATACTTGCTTGTACAGACTAAGTAGAGATGCTACGCATCTTGCTTGATACCCTATCACGAATTTTCATTACACGGTCAGTTTCCATCAGTCACAGCCGTGACTGTAAGCAAACTGACAGCAAAACTTATCATGTAATGGACGCCTTAGATTAGCGTGTTGAGCCATAATAAAACAAAAAAAACTGACGGCGAGGCAGGGGGAGGCACGGTGTCCGGGGATGTGAGGTAAAATATAAACCTTCAAATATCGCTCAGTCGGCCGAAAAAATATTTATAGCTTGGGATGTAATATATATTATAGCATAGTGTAAACGGTCTCATATAATATGTATGACGAGCGATAACATTTTATATCTCAAGATATAATATAAATTATATTATATCCCATAGTGAAAAGCCGGCTTGAAGCGGCGGGCGATGTAGTAGGACGCGACGTGAACTTCACCACCGCTAACATCATGTTAAATCCGTCTAAAAGTATGACGTGCCTCCCCCTGCCTCGCCGTCAGTTTTTTTTTGTTTTATTATGGCTCAACACAATGAGTATATTTAGCCCAGTGTTTGAATGAAACCATAGACAACCAAAAGTGAACTATATTTCTTACAGTGTGAAAGTAATCGCGATATGTAATATATAGCACAAAATGTAATTTACATTATATGCCATAGTAAAAAGCCGGCTTCACTCGTAGTGCTTGAAGTAGTGATGTACGGCTGTCGATATTATGTCGAGGAATTTTTTACGTTCAAGTGAAGTCAAATTAAGGAAATATTCTAATCTAAAATGTTTATGTTGAGTTTTTGTGTGGTTAGCTTTATGTTAGGTATGTTTTACAAATAGAGTGACAAACGGGATAGTATGTAATTAGGCATTTCTTTCTCAGGTTAAATTTTGTATTATTTAATTTGGTATTGCTTTCAGTATTATTATAACATCAAAATAATATTCCTTTGAGTGCTCTTACGTACATTAAAATTATGTATTTTGTGCATTGATAATATATATAAATATAATGACTGGGTAAACGTAAAAAAAAACAGCGTATCTTGAGATAAATATTATTGACTATTTCGCCAAAATAATAATTATTACAGAATATATATTACATTCCTCTCAATGTAAAATGCAACATGTTCATTTTTCGTCGTCACGTGTCACCTTCTTGATCGATAAGCGCGCGGGCGTTTGCAGGCATCCCTACACATGACCTATATAACAATGTACGTAGCTATAACACATCTGCTTACTCACAGCAAGGTGGTGGGCTCATAGGCGCGCTCCATACTTTAGTAATTGCTACTCTGAGAGTAAAGCTTTTTATTAAAATAGTCTCTAGGTTTTTTTATGTATCGCTCTATATAAGTCATTAGGTATCTTCTAGGTAGTAAACTTCCGATATCTTAACTTAAAATTGTTGTTAAAAAATAACTTTAAATTGTGTTCCGGCAGCTGTCCTTGAGAGCCAGTTCCCATTCTAGGCCTAGCGTGCTTACTATCTTCGACCGCATCATCACTTACCAACAGGTG
This sequence comes from Cabera pusaria, assembly GCA_954871355.1. NCBI lineage: Eukaryota > Metazoa > Arthropoda > Insecta > Lepidoptera > Geometridae > Cabera > Cabera pusaria. The sequence continues at coordinate 4,722,388 of OX940893.1, forward strand.
AGATAGTGGTCAAACGCTAGCCTATAACGTATGAAAAAAAAAAAAAAAAAAATCCGGTTGAGATAGTGATACAACGCTATCTGAAAAAAAAGTTTATTTGCCAAAATTTAACAACAAAATTTACAAAAATAGTGCATTTACCTGTATGGTTTTTTTTTTTTAAATTTTATTATGGCTCCACACGATTAGTGTATTTAGCCAGCATCAAGTATTGAAATTCTTCAAGTTTTTATGAATTGTAGTCGTAGAGATCATCAAAGTCACATTTCAGGTCAGTTTTCAAGTAAAAGTCTAGTCTAAGTCATACCTTCAGTAAAGATGTAGTGTTTACTGAAGATTTTCAGTGGAATTTTGGTGAGAACGCAAATAGCATGTTTTTCAACATTGTGCTGTTCCCATACACTCGCACACATTTACCGGCACTTAATGGTTAATAATCCACATTTATTACACATTAACTCGCAGAAGAACACAAGTTTTAGGAAAAAATACAATGTGATCACACACACTTTTCCACGTTCCCGCCAAAACTCTGGAAATATCTTTAAAAAAGGTGCATACCTAAAGGTCATAATGGAACTTAAAATGGTTGCCATTGATTGTCCATTGGTTAATTGATAACCTTGATTGACTCAACCCTAGCCATGGCAGCAATTTTAAGTTCTATTAGAACGTTCAGGTATCCACCTTCTTTTGTTGGTATTTTGTATCCTTAATGCTATACACATATAGTAATCTCTCAAAGAGTAATCTGCATAAACTTAATAAAAAAAGATGATGCTCTGTGGATGTTTTGACAAATTACATTAAATCCGTATGTTCTATGCATAAGGTTGTAATTGCTATGTACATCAAAACGGCCCAAACCCCGCCTGTCGTACTCCGGGCGGTAGCTATGAAAATGCGGCAGCCTGCGGGCTACAAGTTCAGTCAGTATTGCCACGCGCACTCTCGATCGGACGCGCGCCTTTACTTACTATTCAATCTGTTTTCTCACAACCAACACTCAACCTTAGAGTAAGAGACAACTGACGGCCCGCGAGCTTACTGTGTACAGACTCTCACCACGCGGACTTACAGTGAATTTTACGGTGCGCAACACGCGGTTCCCAGTTACTATTAGTTTATTCTGTGACGCACTGTGGCGTGTAGCGTATTTTGAACGATACCGACGTTGTAACTAGGTTAAACCTAGTAACATCGTCGGTATCGTTCATCTCACATTTTTGCTCGCAGTTAGTGCATCTTCTGTATTTGCACTATTTATTATTCTGGGCCCAAAAAAAAGGCACCTAGGTTGTAGTGTGTCCTTGTCTAACAACCTGCCTGTGTTATATATGTATGTATACCATTACTATATGTATAGTATATATATATATATATGTGGCCCATACAACAGAAAGGGACAAACTCCGTTCAAGGTCGGTCTGACGTGGGCCGGTATTACGGTTCCAGTTCGCAGTCGAGTGTATAACATAGTAGAGAGTCTATGGTAATTTGTGATCACGTCCCTATTCGGACTAATATAGTTATCTGTGTGCTTGATTAATGAGAACAAAAAAAATTTGTACGAACTTTAGTCATTGTTCCGAGTTAACAACTTGACTCTGCAGGCCAATCACGAATTTAGGCTGAATGAACTAAACGACAGGGACGCAGCTCTGTAGGCTGTATAGCTCCATCTCTGTCATGTTTCTTCATTTCAATCCCTGTCAAACTTCGTGATAGGGGGGGACCACAGAATACTATTTACGGGGGGACTCATATACTCCGGTCGGTAGGAGTATAGTTATTCTATGAGATAGAATACTTATTCTATGCTCATATAATAATCTGTGGTGACACATAAAGTAATCTGTGATCTGTGGGTGGACGAACTTGTTGATATTTATTTTGAAATATAGATTGTATTATATTCTCTTTGTATAGATTTTGAGAATTTGAAAAAGCAGAAAGCTCAGTGATTCCGATTTGGATAAAATGGATAAAGTATTTGAAAATCCTATACAATTAACTACAGGTGTAAATCTTCAGTAAGTTTGAATTTTCTCCATGTCACGCGTATATAACACGCTCATATTTTTCTGTGCAGAATGAAAGCTTATAATTTAGTTCCTTTCCACAAATTATCTCTATAGGCAACTGCATAGTAAAAAAGAAATCATATCCAGAATTCTATGCGAGGGTTCCAAAACTATTCGCATAAAGTAATAATATCATAATCCTACCACAATAACAACAAATGGAAAAGTTGTTTGTGTGTCGCAGTCACAGAGTATTTGTTACTTTTTCACGCTGAAACGGCTGAACTGCTTCATTTTTATTATTATCATATATTTATCAAGTAACATAGACTCATTTACGTACAAAAATAAACTTTAGATTTAGCTTTGATTCAGTGAACAACCTGCCTTGATAATTTTATAAACACTACATACTTTAACCACTCAGGTATCGGGAATTTAAAACAAAAAAAAAAATTAATCCACTTTAAAAATGTGTGCAGTAGCGGAATGGCGCGAACGTCGCGTCGCGTAATTCTTCGCATGCAAAACTAATCACACCATATTTTCTTATTCTGTAAACTGTGCTTTATTTTGTAATAGATTTACTTCATTGTTGTATAAAAATAAAGTTTATATTTAGTTTTGTTATTTTTTATTTACACCTCAAAACCCCTGAAATGTATATCTTGGATCTTTGCCTGAATATGAGATACTCAAAACCGAAATATTAAAAATACAATACGCAAATCAAAGTTCTAGAACCCAGCTACCACTATACACAAAGAATTCGGTATCCTATTGCGTAAATGTTTATAAAAACCGAGCTCGAAACCCGACCCACTTGAAAGGGTCTAAGTAGGTACTTACGTTTTTTACGATTGTATAAACATTCGTCAGCATGACTCATACCATCCTGAATTTATTTCTTGAATTGATTTAGTGATTCGTCTACTTATTTGCAATGATATTAGAAATGCTTATTTCATTCATTATTTTCACTAATTTCACTTTTTATTCAACACAGAAACTCGAAATTGCGGGAAAACCGCCACTTGGTAGAAAACCCGACGATCACACAAATACGATGATATTTCTAGTATTCAATAGCTAAGATGGATTCACAAAACACAAATGAATAGAATTTACACTAGATATATACTAAAAACTAAAATAAACCAACAGAAAATAACATTTCAAAACACAATCTAGCGTCAGCATTCCAAGCGTCAATGGCGTCTATGGTCGACCTAAGGCGTATTCATTAAGTAGTTTTCATGGTGCGGGGAAGAATAAAATACAGTTCAAAATGGCATTTTATAAATAAAATATTTCTTTATCAAGCGTGTAAGACCAAAAAATGGTTACAATTTCTAATATTATGCGCTGTAAATATAGAAAAAAAAAGTTGGCTAAGCTGACCCACCGGTGGGTCCGTGAAGCTTGACGGAATTGCTTGTAATTGTTCTTGACCCACCGGTGGGTCAGCGATCCCTGAGTGGTTTAGCCACTCAGGGATCACTTAGCCAACTTTTTTTTTCTATATTTACAGCGCATAATATTAGAAATTGTAACCATTTTTTGGTCTTACACGCTTGATGAAGAAATATTCTATTTATAAAATGCCATTTTGAACTATATTTTATTCTTCCCCGCACCATGAAAACTACTTAATGAATACGCCTTAGGTCGACCATAGACGCCATTGACGCTTGGAATGCTGACGCTAGATTGTGTTTTGAAATGTTATTTTCTGTTGGTTTATTTTAGTTTTTAGTATATATCTAGTGTAAATTCTATTGATTTGTGTTTTTGAATCCATCTTAGCTATTGAATTCTAGAAATATCATCGTATTTGTGTGATCGTCGGGTTTTCTACCAAGTGGCGGTTTTCCCGCAATTTCGAGTTTCTGTGTTGAATAAAAAGTGAAATTAGTGAAAATAATGAATGAAATAAGCATTTCGAATATCATTGCAAATAAGTAGACGAATCACTAAATCAATTCAAGAAATCAATTCAGGATGGTATGAGTCATGCTGACGAATGTTTATACAATCGTAAAAAACGTAAGTACCTACTTAGACCCTTTCAAGTGGGTCTGGTTTCGAGCTCGGTTTTTATAAACATTTACGCAATAGGATACCGAATTCTTTGTGTATAGTGGTAGCTGGGTTCTAGAACTTTGATTTGCGTATTGTATTTTTAATATTTCGGTTTTGAGTATCTCATATTCAGGCAAAGATCCAAGATATACATTTCAGGGGTTTTGAGGTGTAAATAAAAAATAACTAAACTAAATATAAACTTTATTTTTATACAACAATGAAGTAAATCTATTACAAAATAAAGCACAGTTTACAGAATAAGAAAATATGGTGTGATTAGTTTTGCATGCGAAGAATTACGCGACGCGACGTTCGCGCCATTCCGCTACTGCACACATTTTCAAAGTGGATTAATTATTTTTTTTGTTTTAAATTCCCGATCCCTGTGTGGTTAACCAATCAATAACCAATTTTAATTATTTTTGACATGAGTAAGGTAATCTCAGGGGCAGTACATAACCAAGATAGTCTGTGCAAAAAGAGAACCGTCATAGAAATCGAGGGTGTGCATGTTGATGGTTCTAATTTAGGTACTGTTTTTGTTGCATTGACAACATTGCTCTGTCATTACCAATATGACTAAAAATGATTGATACCTTTTCTCTTCATCGTTTGATACCTTGGTAGGTACTTACTCGGGTTGGATTTAGAATCGTTTGGCACGAAAAAGGGGGGCAGGCGGTGGAATGGAAAGGGAAGTGTCCCCCCTTAACTACCCTACCACTCCCATTACAAGGTAATGCATAGTTTTTGAGTTATGCCTATTTTTGTTGGGTTTGATTTTGGATTTTTGGTTGAATTTAGAATCGTTTGGCATGAATTTGAAATAAAATGTTATGGGGATGGGTAGAGGTTAGGTCCCTGATTGTAACAATACCATTCTTATAACAAGGTAATGCATATTTTACAAGAAAACGATATAAACAAAATCTAACCTAAAAATATACTAAACCATAAAAACAAAGCGCAAATAATAATTACAAGGGCTAGATAACTTAGTACAAATGTTAGTAATATTATTTACCACTACTAAATTAATAAGAACACCCCACTAGAAAAAAAACTAGGTTAGGTTAGGTTGAAACTGCGACAACACAACGCGCGAGCCGAGCGAGCGAAGCGAGCGTGCCGCGGTAGCGGCCGGCGAAGCGCAAAAAGTCTGATAAACATCCAACAAAACAGTGATATTGATCAGCAAAGTGTTACAAAAAAGTGAGGTTATGATTTTACAAAAATACGCATAACTCTAAAACTATGCATTATCTTGTAATGAAAGTGGTGGGAAAAGGAAAGGGGGACCCTCCCTTACCCCCCCGTCACCTTACCCTCCCTTTTTCGTGCCAAACGATTCTAAATTTCAACCTAACCACAACACCGGTTCTATTATGTTACTATTTAAATTTTCTCAGAACACTTCTCTCATCCAATGGGGAGTTCCAAATAGATCTCGATTTCAAACAGCAGCCGAGTGCACTGGATTTGACTACAGAGGATATTATTCTGAATGATGATGATGATGACAGGTAATTAACTGAACCTTATATATGAATTACTAACAGCACCTTGTGGTTTCACCCGCATATTTCCCCTTCCCGTGAGAATACGGTGATAAAATACAGCTTATATTACTCGCTGATAAAGTAGCTTTCCATTAGTGAACTTCAAGCATTTACCAATTTGCCAAAATTGGTAAATGCTTGAAGTTAGTGAAAGAATTTTTTAAATTGGTCTAGTGGTTTTTGTAATCTTGAAAAATGCTTGAAGTTAGTGAAAGAATTTTTTAAATCGGTCTAGTGGTTTTTGTAATCTTAACAAACAAACAAAATGTGGGGATGTAAGGGAGCACAAATACCACCTCAGTCTTCCTAGCCAACCTCACCTGCCTGTGGTGCATCCTGCTGACTAACGTATGAGGCTCTGGCGACCAGCAATAGGCGGTATAACCATTAAAAATTATGGCGTAGCTAAATACTACAGGCCAGTGACGGGCAGTAGAGGTGAGAAAACAGAGAGAGAGCAGCCTGCCCAGTGTGGCGATTAAGGCATGGCATATCCGTCCCAAATAAGCAGAAGATCGGGCTCAGGGCCATATCTTGGGAGAGGCCTACGTCCAGCAGTGGACTGACACAGGCTGATTATGATGATAAAAATATATATGTGAGTTTTTTAAAGTAATTAACCGACTTTACAAAAGAGGAGAAGGTTCTCAATTCGATGTTATTTCTTTTTTGTGTTTTTTACCTCAGATCTCCGTCAAATCTTAACCAATTTGAAAAATTATTTTTTTGTTTGAGAGATTGTGCTTCCCGTTTCGTCCCATTCAAATTTTATCGAGATCTGATAATCATCTCCGGAGATATGGAGATAAACATCCCAAACTCATTTGTATACCTTGATGACATGATACTGGCTACTTTGACTATTGCGGCATGTGAAGTCGGTTTTTTCGTTTTGTACGATAATTATTTTTCTCAAACGTTCGAGAGGGGAGTGCCACTATCAAGTTTCTGCCCTGGTTCGAAAAAAAAACGTAGATTCGGGGCTGTTTTCTGCAATTATTACTTGTAATTTTTTCCAGTGACACAGATGTATACAAACACTTGGAAGAGAAAGCTGAAAAAATGATGCTTGAAGCACCAGAATACCTCTCATTTGAAGAGCTGGGGAAGAAAATGTTAGAATGCCAGGTTCTAAATATTTCTAGTGGTGCTGTGAAGATATTGGTTATGGAAGAAGGTATGTGTGTAAGATGAACGTCCCGTGAACTCCTGTGCCATGTACATCTCATCTCATTGCTGTCTTCCACATAGCTAAAATAACCCAACCCTCTCCTAAGATGGCTAAGAAGATTAGACTAAAATAAACATTTCCCATTGTAATTCATCGATTTCCTTCCATTTTTCCAATTGGTTTCTTAAAATTCCGAAAAATAAAAAAAGTTGAAAATTAAGATAAATTTTGGTACTTACAAGTTTTCGCGAAAATCTAAATTTGCCCATATATTATTATCGTGTTGACTCAGGACCTTTATTTTTATACACCTAATAGGGCCTATAAACTTCTGTATCTGACTAAGTCCACCCGTTTCTGAGAAAATTGGTGGTGACACACGGACAGACGGACAGACAGACGGACAAGAAAGTGATCTTATAAGGGTTCCTTTTTTACCTTTTGAGGTACGGAACCCTAAAAATATGACCTTGAATAATGTTTTTACATCTTTCTTCACGTTGATTTTGGTTTTTGACAGATATTCTTACGGTAACTGTGAGCGAGATAGAAACAAAGGTGGGGAGAATTAATTCGTCTTCACAGGGATGTTCTACCGGGCAAAGTCTTGTTAGGGTGCAAAGTTAGTTAATATTTTTTGACATGACATGACGTTTGCCGAAGATGGCGGTCATACTCGTATCAGTCCCGCGACACTGCATACATAATTAAATAAAGCAGAATTATGAACGTAATTTGTACCAACCAACACTGCAAAAAAAATTGTAAGCATAATACCACAGATTATATAATAGTTACTAAGTAAATAATACTTTCCGTTGTTAGGTTGGCTACACAGTGCTTTCATAATTCGGGTAGGTATCAACAATGTAGGGAAGTGCCAACTCTTATACCGTAGTAGAGTGATTCAGTAGTATCTATCGGTCATATGGCGGAAATTAATGTTAATAATCGCAAATAATACTTTTTAATATTCATTTTGGAATACATCTAGTCCGTCTTATAAAAGTATTTGGAATTATTGTAATAAAATAGACAATTAATTATCGTGTGTGTCAGATGCTTTTATTGCACAGGGCCATTTTGGACATTGCCCTTTGATACCTTGATGACATCATTATTACTAGTGGATATTTTCACTAGCGCGGCATTTGAAGTCAATTTTTAGGGTTCCATATTTATGATATATAGGAAATGAATACTTTCTGAGACTTTGCTGTCCGTTCGTCCGTCCGTCCGTCCGTGTGTCTATATGTGCGCACTTTACAGATCTGTATCTTCTTAACCGTAATAGGTACATTACTTGAAATTTTCACAAAGTATATATCCGTCAGTGTATAACGGCCCAGACACGAAATTTTATAGATACATACAATTTAATTAAAACGTGTTTTGCACTAAAAAGGGTAAAATAAATTATTTTTCAAAAAAATAAAACCGACTTCATATCCACAAACAGGCACTCAAAAGCGAAAAATAAATTACTTAATATAATTATTATAAGCGCTACCCACTTATCTATTTGAAGTCGGTGCCAGCCAAGTCTAAAGGTGAAAACGTACTAGAGCGGCGCAGCGGCGGAGAGGCGCGTTGCGGCGGCGGAGCGGCGAGGCCAGAAAGATATTCTTTCCACTGTTTCCTAAGAAATAAGACGCACTACGCGGCGCGGCGCGGCGTAGTTGCCTCCTGGAGAATATTTTGCCGCATCGAACCGCGCCGCGCCTCTCCGCCGCTGCGCCGCTCTAGTGCGTTTTCACCTTTATAGGTAGTAGATAGATGCTACCTACATGTATCTACCTACTTACTACTGCTACTACTACATACATAGTATCTATCTACAATCCAATAGACTTAATGGCGCATCTTGGGAGAGGCCTACGTCCAGCTGTGGACTGATACAGACAGGCTGATGATGATGATGATGATCCAATAGACTTGGCTGGCACCGACTTCAAATAGATTAGTGGGTAGCGCTTATAATAATTATATTAAGTAATTTATTTTTCGCTTTTGAGTGCCTGTTTGTGGATATGAAGACGGTTTTTTTTTTTAAATAATTTATTGTTTAGTTTAATTAACTTCAGTTACTCTTATAAAAAGTGATAATTCTGAGTGAAGTAAGATTTTAATTAAATTTTAGGTATGATGCTTAGAAGATAGGTTATTCAAATTTATACCACAGATTACTATTGAAATAAGGAAGTTTAAAAAAAATTTAATTTTTTATGTAATTGGCCTTCAAAGTCTGAACCTAACTTAATTATTTTTCACTTTTTGGAATTCATTTTTTTTTCGTCAAACCGATTAATATTGTTGGTTGTTATTTTAATATAGTATAAATGATTAGCTATCCAGCTATATTAAAAAAAAAAACATCAGCCAATTATCTTTATTATTGAGGTCAATATGACCAAAAATGTCTATGTAGTCGTAATTTAGTAGAAAATGTTAAAAAAGGCCATAACTCCTTAACTACCGAAAATCGCGGAACATACGTGGGGGTGATTTGGATACCCCTTGAGGTGTTCTACCTCTGGACTTCCGCACTTCCGCACTTCCGCTTGACACTACTTTCTGGGACAGCCTGTATAATAGGCGCTGGGCCGCGCGGTGCAGCCTGAAGCCGCCGAACTAACTCAATGAAATGTGTATCTTTTTGTATAGTAAATAAAGTTCTTTTTATAAGTAATAAAGTTCTTTTTATAAGTAATAAAGTTCTTCTTTTCTTTGTAATACTCTCTTAATAAGTGCGCGCCGCGTCGCGGTGTAAGCCGACCCTTAAACGATTAACGCTACCATGGAGGGGGTATGAAAGCACTGTTGCGTTAAACGTTAAACTTTTCAGCTTCACTTCTTCCGCGCGAAGGGACTCCACGCACTATTCTTTTTTTGTGTTTCATCATCATCAGCCTGTATCAGTCCACTGCTGGACATAGGCCTCTCCCAAGATGCGCCACTGAGCCCGATCTTCGGCTCTTCTCTTCCAGTCACTGCCCACCGCTTTGCGTATGTCGTCGCTCCACCTGGTCACAGGACGTCCTACGCTACGTTTGCCGATTCGCGGTCTCCACTCTAGGACAAGTCTGCCCCAACGGTTATCAGTCCTGCGGCAGATATGACCAGCCCACTGCCACTTCAGCTTGCTAATCCGTTGAGCTATGTCGATAACTTTAGTTCTCTGGCGAATTACTTCGTTCCGGATTCGATCCCGCAGAGAAATACCGAGCATAGCTCTCTCCATAGCTCGCTGAGCGACTTTAAACTGGTGGACCAGTCGGACTGTGAGTGTCCACGTCTCGGCTCCGTATGTCATCACAGGTAGGACGCACTGGTTAAAGACTTTTGTCTTTAGACACTGTGGTATAGGCGACGAGAAGACTCGACGGAGTTTTCCGAATGCTGCCCAGCCCAGCTGAATTCTTCTCTGGATTTCCTTCTCGAAGTTATGTTTGCCTAGTTGGAGCGTTTGCCCTAGGTAAACATACTTAGTGACAACTTCGAGTGGGATTCCATCTACGGCAATCGGTTCCGGAACAACGTGCTCGTTGTACATGACTTTGGTTTTGTCCAAATTCATCCGGAGACCGATGCTACGAGAAGAATCTGCTAGGCCATTCAACATCCTTTGTAGGTCCTGCAGCGTCTCTGCCATAATGACGATGTCATCTGCGAATCGTAAGTGAGAGATGTACCTGCCGTTGATGTTAATGCCACGATCTTTCCAGTCCAGCGTCTTAAACATATCCTCCTACGCGTTAGTGAACAGTTTCGGGGATATAACGTCCCCCTGTCTCACTCCTCGACGCAGGTGGACATGTTTAGTTCGCTGGTTCTGTACTTGTACAGTCATCGTTGCGGCATTATATAGACATCTCATCACTTCGATATATCGCCAGTCGACTTGGCAACGCCGCAAGGACTCGAGAACAGACCAGGTTTCGATTGAGTCAAAGGCCTTCTCATAGTCCACAAATGCTAAGCACAGGGGCCGATTATACTCTTCGGTCTTCTGTACAATCTGCCGCACCGTGTGGATGTGGTCTATGGTGCCGTAACCGCTTCGAAACCCGGCCTGTTCCGGAGGTTGAAACTCGTCGAGTCTTCGCGCAAGACGTTTCGTGATGACCCTTGAAAACAGCTTGTAGACATGGCTCAGAAGCGAAATCGGGCGATAGTTTTTCAATAGGGTTTTGTCTCCTTTTTTGAAAAACAAAACCACCATGCTTCTGTTCCATGCCTGTGGAGTTCTCCCAGTAAAAAGAACGGAATTAAATAGCTGCTGAAGCTGTTGAACTGCTGGAGCTCCTCCGGCTTTTAAAAGCTCCGTTGTGATTCCGTCTTCTCCTGGGGCTTTTCCATTTTTGAGTTGTTTAAGGGCCATCACGATTTCGTCTCGGCTAATTTCGGGCAGATCTTCTGTGAAGTGGCGGGTTAAGGTGGCTCTAGAATCCTCAGTATCGGGTTCGGGCCTTGAAGCATGCGATGCGTAGAGCTTGCCGTAGAAGTCTTCAACTTCCGACAGAATCTCCGGCTTGGATGCGACGACGTTCCCGGTTGACGTTGTCAGCTTTGGTGGCTTCTACCCAGAGGCTGGACGAACACTTTTACCCCCGATTCTGCTCAATTGATTCTTTAATCAAGAGCGTGTTAGAGGATCGGAGGTCGCGTCGTACCAGCTTCTTTATGGATTTGTTGCGCGCCAGGTTAGTTGACAAAGCTGACAAAGGGTCTGTTCGTCTCTCTTCCATTAGCCGAAGTGTTTCTGCCGAGAGTTTGGCCTTTTTGCCCGTACGCTTGCTCTCGCAAAACTTCGTCCCTTCATCCCTGAGGATTTCCACCACTTCTTCGAGTTTCTGGTCTACGTCATCTGTGGTTTCCAAGGTAGCGAATCGATTTTCCAATTTTAATTGGAATGTTTCGGACCCAACAGCGGTTTGGAGTAGGTTCGGACGGAGCGTAGACTTCATCAATCGGAATCTCTCGGCTTTAAAGTCGATATCCAGAGTGCCTCGTACAAGTCGGTGATCACTTCCAATATTAAACCTAGTGATCACTGAGACGTCTCTGAATATGCGCCGTTTGTCCGTAATGATGAAGTCAATCTCGTTTTTAGTCACAAAGTCGGGGCTTTGCCACGTCCATTTCCTTTGGGGCTGTTTCTTGAAGAACGAGTTCATCAAGAAAAGCCCCTCTCTCTCGAGGAAATTGACGAGCATTTGTCCCCTGTGATTCCTACTCCCAAATCCGTGTGGTCCTATAGACGATTCGCCGCAAGTTTGTACTCCCACTTTGGCGTTAAAGTCTCCCATGACAACGTTGTAGTGAGCCTTGGAGGTGGTGTGTAAAGCTCTGGAGATATCTTCATACATGCTCTCCACCTCGTCATCCAAGTGTGTCGAGGTCGGTGCGTAGACCTGGATAACCTTGAGGCTGTACCTCTTGGTTAACTTAATTATGAGGTACGCTACCCTGGTCGACACACTGGAGATTTCTACAACGTTGTCACTGAGAACCTTGTTGACCAGAAACCCGACGCCGCCTTGGGATGGCTGATCTCCTTCTCTGTAGTACATAAGATGGCCCGATTCTAAGGTTATGGTGTCCTCTCCCTGTCTTCGGACTTCACATAACCCCAGAATGTGCCATCTTATGTGTTTCAGCTCCTCCTCTAGCTGCGCCAGATGATCGTCCAGCCGAATCGTGCGTCCATTGTACGTTGCGAGGGTCAGTTTGTTCTGGCGGCCTACCGTAACCCGGGGATTCTTAGCACCCCCTGCCCTGCCGTTACCGTGACCGCCGCCGTGGTCAGGAATAGCAGGGCGGCCGGGAACTGGGGGCCGCGGCTTATTATGACTTTCCATTTCATGCATGCATCCCTTGGGAGGGATATGCCCTAATCGCCATGCTGGGTAGGCGTGTTGGCGATCGCAGGACGTAGCTTCTCGCACCGGTGACGCTGCTGCCCGTCACCGGCCTGTAGAATTTGGCTACGCCATAGATATGAAATGGTTATACCGCCATTTGTCGGTCGCCAGAGCCCCGTCTGTTGGTCAGCAGGATGCACCACGGGCAGGTGAGGTTGGCTGGGAGCACCGAGGTCGTATTTGTGCTCCCTTACATCCCCTTACATCTATTTTGTGTTTAAACTATCTTAATTATTTAATATCTGATAGCTAGCATTTGACCGCTATCTCGCCTGGTGATAAGCTACGATGTCGTCAAAAATAATGAACACGCTAAGCCTAGAATACTCTGACTCTCAAGGGCTGTGTTCTGCTAAAACACCGTAAGGTTATGACGGCAGACTTTTTACTTGATGATTGTATGTTACTTTTCAGGAAATGGTCCATTGGTGCCTCCTGATGCAGAAGTGACTATACATTACACAGCATACTGGGAAAATGGGAGGATACCATTTGATTCCACACTCACTATGGATCAGGGAAACCCAACGGTAGGGCTGATAAGTATTTTTTAACCGACTTCACAAAAAAAGAGAAGGTTATCAATTCGTCGGAATTCTTTCTTTTTAAAATGTATTTTCATACATTACTCGTAGACGCGTGAACCAATTTTGAAAATTCTTTTTTTTTCTATGAAATGGTTATACTTCACAGGTGGTCCCATGTAAATTTCATTTAGATGTGTTCAGTATCTCCAGAGATATGGAGATAAACACCTCAAACTTGGTACTGAAAATTAATGGCGCGGCATTTGAAGTCGGTTTTTTTTAATTTTTAAACAATCTTAAATTATTACAATGTATGCGTTAAAAAGTATCCCATGTCCTATTCTACTAAATCCATATTATTTAAACAATTAATTCGATAATACATATTTTGCAAAACAGTACATTTTTCTACAGTATATGCTAATGACAGCCAAATTGGTCTGGCCGTTTTACCTATGAAGATGTGACAAACAAACAAATATGTCTGGAGATTAACCCTGCCCATGAAAAAAAAAATTAAACAAAATAAAACATACAGATAAATAAAAAACCTTTTTGGAAGTCGTTTGAAAAAGTATAATTATTATTATATCTCACTAGCTGACCCGGCGAACTGTCCAAGTGCCAGTCGGACCGGCACACGCAGGGTTCCGAATGAACAAAATTTGCCTGAAAAATATGTTTCTTGTATGGGGTCCTTTAACTTTTAATATAATTTAGTTTTTATTATTTGATCTTATAGCAGCCATTGTAATACCATATACCATAATACCATAAGTAAATTTCAAGTCTCTATCTATTAAGTTTTGTAAGATCGAGCATAAAAATTCTAAAGGAACGGACATACCGTAGTGTCCTGTGTGCGCGACCTAGGCGGCGATCAGATAGCGCAGTATTATTTGTACCGACTGGTTCACACCAAACGCGATCAGAAAACAATTGAAAAGTATTGAGATCGCGCCCGCAGGACGCAGGACGCCGCAGTGTGGCCGTACCTTACAAAACACGTTTCTTGTATGGGGACCCCCTTTATTATTTTATTTTAATTTGTTTTTACCGGTTTTTTATACAGAAATAGCAAATACCCATGTATGGAAGCGCCATAATGAGAACCATCAAAATATGTCAATACAATAACAAAAATGTCTGAACATACCAACAATGACAACCTGGGACAACAATCAAAATTTAAAATATTAAAATTTAAATATCTACGTGATAATTCGAGTAATGTGGATATATTAAGTTGTCGATTCAAACCCCTTAATTTAATACGTGCTTCAAATTTCAATTCGAGAGTGGAACAGAGTCTACCCTACCGTAACGAAGGGACGATCGTCAAATGGTTGACAGGAAAGTAGGTAGAACAGTTTATATGGGAAAATGAAATTTTTGTTTTTGCCATTTTTCCAAATTTTCTCACCGTTTAAACCTTCCCTGAAAATCAGCTAAATCGGCCCAGCCGTTCTCAAGTTTTAGCGAGACTAACTAACAGCAATTGATTTTTATATATAGGAATAGGTGGCGTTTCACCATAATCTCACCTAGTGGTACGAGATGATGTGGTCGAAGATGTTGAACACGCTAGGACGAGTATTCTAGACCTATGGCATGCTAGCAGGCAGCAGTTGCCTCATAATGCCACTAAAATGTTAACACTGCAAAGGGTTGCCACATAAAAAATAAAATAAAACATATCAATAATGTTTCAGCGACTTAATCTCGGCGCTGGCAAGTTCCTCCCCGGTCTAGAGATAGCCCTGTCCCACATCCGGGGCCCCTCGGGTCGGTTCCTGGCGCTGCTGCAGCCCGAGGTAGCGTGGGGCCCGCTGGGGGCCCCGCCACGCATCCTGCCGCAACCAGCACTATTTGTTGTAGCGCTTTATGCGGTGCACGAGGTCAATATTGTTCACAGGTGAATATTATCAAGAAGCATTATTTAGAACTATGAATATGAGAGCTGTGAGTCGCTTCAGCTGCTTTAAAAAGTATACTCTGCCTTCTACTTCAATTTCAACTTCTTCTTTAAATGACTTTTGCAGTGTTGCCACGATTTTGCCAATGTTGCGTGGATAGAGTAGACTCACAGACCTGCTACATATTAAACTTATCGCGTACACCGGCCCCCATGAGACCGACCTTGAACGGAGTTTGTCCCTTTCTTTTGTATGGACAACTTATATATATACCATACATATAGTATAGAACATATATAGGACTAGCAGGTTGTTAGACAAGGACACACTCTCACCCGGGTGTCTCTCAATTGGGCCGTTTTGTTCTACAAAGCAATTACAACCTTATTATTAAAGCAAACGGATTAAATTGAATTTGTCAAAACATCTGCAGTGCACAATCCTTTTATATTACGTCTATGAGTAGACTACAAGCGTATGCCCGGTGTGCTGGTATTGACCGGTTGAATCTTGTCAGCGGTCTTGAAAAAAAAATTTAAGGACATCACATTTATATTACTAAATAGTACATACACAATATGTACGATAGTATATTAATATAATTTAATTAGATTATACATCATGTATATTTTTATTTTATAAATTTTTATAAAGTTAGATACAATATAGGTAAAATAACCAAGGATAATAGGGACATCATGTTTGTAGGACTGGGTATTTCAGGTGGAAGAGTATCGTATAAAGAATAGCGCAGCTTCGATCAATTAAAAAAAATGTGGTCTACATCCTCTTCAGCTAGTCCACTTTCACAAAGAACGCAATGGCTGATAATGATAAGTAAAAGTCTGCCATGTTTTTGCATTATTGAAGAACTTACCTAAAAACATTAATATTTATTTTAAACTAGATGTGCCCGCGACTTCGTCCGCGTGGAATAGTGTCTTTGGGTAGCATTAACTAATAAGACACATACGTAACCCAACTACACCGCACCCTACCACGCCATGCTAATCCCCCCTCCCCTCACTTACCCTCCCCTCCTCCCCCACCACGCCCCCTCCCCTCCCCCATAACTCCCCATCCCCTCCCCCACCACTGCCCTCCCCTCCCCTACCCTCCACTCCCCTTACCCTCCCCCTCCACTCCCCCTTCCCCCTCACACACTTTGAATATCATATTTATTTATATCGAATCAACAGCCTAAAAAATAAGTTTCAAGCTTCTAGCTTCAAAAATGACGATACTTCCATACAACTTTTCATCCCCCCTTTCAACCCATTTTTCGCATTAAAAAGTAGCCCATGTCCTTTCTCAGGCTCTAGACTATCTGTGTACCAAATTTCATTTAAATCGGTTCAGTGGTTTTGTCGTGAAAGTGACACAGACAGACAGACAGAGTTACTTTCGCATTTATAATATTAGTAAGGATTTGCTTTATAATCGTGTTAGCATATCATAATCGTTCGAAAAATTTCTGACACACTCTCACAGATCACCATTATTTTTTTTCTGTTACACAATAAATATATAATGGTGTTTCTTTGTTGCAGATTCAACGACTTGCCATCTGAAGAGCAATCAAAGTTCTCGACGACTCTACGTACAGTGCAAGCCATCCGCAACAAAGGCAAAGATCTATTCTCAAGAAAACGCTACAGGCCAGCTATCAAAAACTACCAACAAGCTATTAACGTTCTAACCCTCTCTCGGCCAGAAAACGACGCCGAACAAAAAGAACTAAAAGATTTAAAAATTAAAATATTACTCAATCTCGCCATCTGCTATTATAAACTGGACAAGCCAAAATATGTACTCAATATGATCGACAATATCGACACGATTGTTGACGTTCAAACGCTCCCCAAAGCATTATTTTACTACGGCCGAGCTTATCAAATGCAAGGACACACCGAAAAAGCTATTATATACTACAAAAAAGCGCTAAAACTAGAACCGAGAAATAAAGAAATCGGTGCTGCACTGTCAGAAATTGATAGACACATTAAAACCTCAGAGGAAAACGAACAAATCATGTGGCAAAAAGCCTTCAACTCTGTGCCGTTAGAAAAAAAAGTTACATACAATGTTGATGAGGATTTTGAAAATGGAGTTCGAGAGATGTGCGAGGATTTAGCCAGTAGAGACGAGTATTCTAAATTCGATTTGCCTAGTGGCCTATCGAATGATGAGGTTAAA
Organism: Cabera pusaria; assembly: GCA_954871355.1. Lineage (NCBI taxonomy): Eukaryota > Metazoa > Arthropoda > Insecta > Lepidoptera > Geometridae > Cabera > Cabera pusaria. Next base: position 4,739,790 of record OX940893.1, read on the forward strand.
TGCATACAGACTCTTGCAGGCCAATTTAATAAACTGATTGTAGCCGATGATGGTATTGGAAAAAGGAGAAAAGTAACGATAATAAAGAAGCCCTAGATAAGTTTTATATATATATATATATATATATATTTAAAGTTATGTGTGTTAAACAACACGTTAAGTTTTATCTATAGAGTATGTGTACAAGAAAAAGTAAAAAATAACATAAAGGTTGGTAGAGTCTATGCAAAAAGAGAACGGAACGGTCGTGGCGTTATGATGAACTAACATTCAAAGGTAAGGAAGGAAGGTACATACCTACTTAGTAGCACACGATAATGTTAAGAGTTGGTACCTACCAAGTATCAAACATTTTCAGTTATACTAGTTAGTAATGACAGCAGTGTTATCAATGCAACAAAAACAGTAATTTAAAACAACTGACGCGACCTCAATTTCTACGACGGTTCTCTTATTGCACAGACTACTCAAAAAATATTTGTCTACTATTTTATACTTAAGACTGGCTAAACTCACTTAACGTGTGGTGCCATAAATAAAAAACAAAGAAGCCATGGGCTACAAGTAGATGTAAGTGTTCCATGTAAAAGAATGTAATTCTTAAAACAACAATTTTTTTTATATTATTTAACAAATTTGTACCAAATTAAACCACTTTTGAAACATTTTAATACAACTAGTTTCCTTACTCAAAAGCGATGTCAACTACGAATAAATCATAAGTCAGAAAGAGTAACTGTGTTATAAAAATTACCCAACATAAGTCGTGTCCAAGCAGGCAGGGTTAAAAGTCGTGTCCAGCGCGTCATTAGTCGGACATTTGTCTTGTTTGACTCAACTGTCATAACAGACATTGCAGCGCATGCGCGAACCAATCCTTGCTTTCGTTCCGAATTTAAATCAATCTCCAAGCCAATCATTTGTAACTTCGAAAGTGATTCTTATTTTGAATCTACATCGTTTTGTGGAATTTGTTCTGAATAAGAGTGACTGACGTGACTTATGATTTATCCGTAGGATGTCAACGTGGATGAAATATTAAGCGGATGTGGATTTAAAATAACAATAGTAATATGAGAAGGATAAAACAATACAATCACTGTTATGAGAGAGCGAGATGAACAACAATTGTATATCCTTTACCTGCGTATGCGATTAAACTGGCTCCAGCAATGTATGGAGCCAGTTTCTCGTCCACCCATTGGCTCTTACCACCCGCTGTCATGTATAACCCGACCAAATTACGTTGTTCATTTTATCTTATAGCTGGCATATGTATCACGTGTTTATCGTTTTACATCTCTATAGCTATTTCATTCGCATACGCTAATGTTCTCTCCACATATAATATACTTTCTCTATGGATGTCAAGAACTATTCTTATTTTGATATGTATTTATTTTGCTCATAAATTTAATTTAGCAAATGCCACCATTTTGGATCGCATTACTCGACAACTTACAATTTTGTACAGTGTGCAAAAAAGTTCACTATGAGAAAATTCGTTTAACATTTACATTCCACTCAAGTTAATGTCTTTATGGTCTATCGATTTTAGCCGTAAATTGGTCTAGATATCGCAAATAAAACTCACACCTATAGTAAGCAGGGTGATAAAAAAATAATTTTCTCTGCTTTGAAGCAAGCAGGTTGATTGTTTCCTCGACAATCGACGAAACAATCAACCAATAGTATCACTTAATTTTCTATCCTTGCTCAGCACAGATTTGGTGATCGGTTCATTATTTCTACTCGTGTTCATAACGGCTCTACCCAACCCCCGCGTGCACCAATGGATTTTTATATCGAAAAATTTATGTGCGCTTTTCACAGTGGCGGTCTGGTGAAGGAAAAACATCGTTAAGAAACCAAGCACCCGCATGGTGGTAGGACACTGTCTAGTGCCCGTCTGGCCAGCTACCACCCTCAAGTTAGAAAATGTGTTCCGGCAGCTATCCCTGAGAGCCAGTTCCCATTCTAGTCATAGCGTGCTTACCATCTTCGACCGCATCATCACTTAACAACAGGTGAGATGGTGGTCAAACGCTAGCCTATAAGATAATAAAAAATCTTTAAAATAATATAAGTATGTAGAATACAGATTACGCATATTTTTCAATCATAAACAAATCATGGTTGTGTAACTGCTATCTAATTTAACCTCTAGTGCTAGGACCACACACTTCGCGATATAATTATTGCGATAAAACTTCGTCTACGGCTTTCGGCGATGTGCATGGCCACATTGCGAACAAAGAAATGTCACAATCGTTTATCGCGGAAAAATGGACGAAGCTGTCGCTCTTTATTTTATGGCGCTAAACAACTATTTTTTGCATTTGTGCGATCAGAAAAATAAGAAAAAAGTAAATAAAAGGCGGTAGTGGATGATTACTATTATTCATTTAACAGAAAATTAACTCGCAAACTAAGCAATACGGGTCCGCTACGCACGACCACAGAACACTTATATCCTACGCACGACGCCTGTCGGCCGACTGAACTGTCGCCACGCAAGCGAAGTTCATCGCGATAAAACCCACAGAGTACATTGAATATATATAAAACCCTTTGATGTGCGCGAGTTTACCGACAGTGGGGCGAAGTGTCTGCGGCTTCGCCTGAAATACCGAAGTATTCGCGAATACTCGGCTACACACATCGCGATAAAGCGAATATTCGCGTTATCGCGATGTGACCCTAGCATAATCATTTCCTCCGCCCCGCCCAGCTATGGCTAAATATTCTTGTTGTTTGTTGTAAGCTAAATGTGAGTAAACTCTTATTTATTATCGACTTTAAAAAAGAGGAGGTTCCCAGTTCGTCTGTATGTATGTTTTTTTTATATTTGTTTTATTAATAATGTAAGTGTAAGTTTTATTGTTCCACATTTAGTTAACTAGTACTAATATTCATTCTGTGGCAATGTACTTCTCTTTGCAACACAGTTTTGATTTATAAATAAAGAAAAAACAGTTTGCTTTTTGATATAAAAACATAACTAAATTGTAATTAACAAAAATGCCAAATTTCAGCGCAATCCGAAACAATATTGATTTTCAGACTTTGTTACCCCATTTCAGCCTATTAAGGGTGGAATTTCGAAAAAGCCTAAAACACGTATTTACTTATATATGTACTCAAGCACTTGTGTTAAGTTTCGAATAGAAAAGACTATCTAATGTTGTTTCTCCATAGAAACTTTGAACCGCCGTTTCATCCCTTTAAGGGGGGAAATTTAAAAAATCCTTTCTTAGCTGATACTAACGTCATAATAACCCCCTGTATGCCAAATTTCAGCGCAATCCAAAAAAATATTGATTTTCAGACTGTTACCCCGTTTCACCCTCTTAGGGGTGGAATTTTGAAAAAACCTAAAACACGTGTTTACTTATTTATGTCTTGAAGCTCTTGTGTGAAGTTTCGAATAGAAAAGACTATCTAATAATGTTTCTCCATAGAAACTTTGAACCCCCGTTTCATCCCCTTCAGGGGTAAAATTTGAATAATCCTTTTTCAAAGGTAACTAACGTTGTAATAATTATCTGCATGCCAAGTTTTAGCGCAATCCGAAAAAATATTGATATTCACACTTTGTTACCCCATTTTACCCTCTTAGGGGTGGAATTTCAAAAAAACCTGAATTACGTATTTACTTATTTTTGTACTGAAGCACTTGTGTGAAGTTTCGGATAGAAAAGACTATCTAATCTTGTTTCTCCATACAAACTTTGAACCCCCATTTCATCACCTTAAGGGGTGAATTTTGAAAAATCCTTTCTTAGTACACCTCTACATACTAAGACAAATATACCCTCCAAATTTCAAGTCTTTGGAAGTCGGTTAAAAAATAATGGGGTAATCTCAATCACTGTTATTGAACACATCTAAGTAGGTAGAAGTTAGAACTTAAAAATAAACACATTAACTATCCCAACAAATGGATAATAATTGGTTAATGAGTGCCGCCTCAGTGGCGTGCCATGGGAGAGGCCTATGTCCAGCAGTGGACGCAAATTGGCTGATTAAGATGATGAGTGCCGCTTGCCCCGCGGCTCGACAAAAGTTATGGCGTGTATGTACTATGAAATGCCGCGCATGGTGCTGTTGGCAAGTAATAGGTATAATTTATTCTGTGCTGTTGGAACGTCTTCAGTATTTTTCAATGGGTGCCGCGACCCACTAGGGGGTCGCGAAGCCTCAGTAAAAAAATAGTTTGAAAATACACTTTTATTAGGAAAATTTTAATTGAAGAGCATTTGTAGGTATTGCAATTGAGAGTGCATTATAATATATGTTTCTGAAGAAAAATATGTAATTTGTTTCCTGTAGGCCAGGCCACACAAGCAAAGCCACGGGAATAAGCTAAAATACAGATTATAAACAGTGCAGATAGGGGGTCGCGAAATTTTTTTTCATACCAAGGGCGACCCCCTTGTTCATTTCATCATTCATTTCATTTCATTTCATTCATTTTTCAGTTCATTCCATTCTACATGGATGCCATTCATTGAGTCTGAATGACATTCATTATTCAGACACACAGTTATGCATAGGCATATATAAAATGCATATTCATCTGTGGTACACGCTGCATAGGACCACCACAGAGTACCTTGTATAATACTGGAAAAGGACCACTTTACAAATTCCATGCATTGCCACTGCTTATTTGGTTTACGATTGCTGAAAGGTTAAAATACAACAACACGATCCCATTAGTTTTGCATTAATCCAGTTATTTGATAGATTATGGGACGCGCTATTGTCGAGCATAGGCAGGCATTTTTGGTCAGGAGTGGTCTTGACTTGTCTTCTGGTGTTCCAAAAACGGCGAAAATTTTGCTTCCATCCATCGAGGTACATGTAAACCAGAGGCGCCCATCATAAATTGACTTACGTGCCGAGTGGCGTGCGATCGGGCGTGAGGAGTACTTACGCTAAGCTAAGCGAGATGTAGATTCAGCGCTGCTTTTTTTTGAACTTAGAGCTAGTTCGCGACGCGTCATCTGGTACGTAGTACATATACATCGATGCTTCCATCATTCATCCGCTGATTATGATAGCAAAGAGAATTTAAATACTGAATAACCATAGATTGATTAACTCGAAAAAAAACATAACTACAACATACATACAACTAAACATACTAGAAACTACGAGTGTTTCCACTTTCCACTTTTAGGGATTTCGCCCTATTATAGGGTAGGATGAAACACCTAATCTAGCGTATTGCTTAGGTCTTTTTAGGGTTCCGTACCTCAAAAGGTAAAAAAGTAACCCTTTTAAGATGACTTTCTTGTTCGTCGTATGAATTTAAAAAAAAAGTTTAGTTATACTCTAAGTTTTGTTCCCCTAATTGTTTTGCATCGTCTCGTCATCATCAATAAATTAATATCTCCATTAGTTTTTCGGTAAATTTATTAACTAAAATTAAACCTATAATTACTAACATACTTTTTTTTTATTGGCTTGCGCCCTAAATCTTGCATTTTTTGGTCCATTTAGGGATTTTTAGGGTTCCGAGCCCAAAGCGTACTAACGGAACCCTATTACTGAGACTCTGCTGTCCGTCTGTCTGTCTGTTTGTCCGTCTGTCACCAGGCTGTATCTCATGAACCGTGATAGTTAAGACTGTTGAAATTTTCACAGATGATGTATTTCTGTTGCCGCTATAGCAACGAATACTAAAACCAGAACAAAATTAAAGGGGGTCCCCGACTCTCCATACAAAAAACGTGTTTTTACTATAGCGCCATCTATGAACGATTGTTTAACTTATTAATAAATTATATTAATAACCTACCTTTGTGTTAACGTTCACTTAGTTGGTGTTAGAAGTTCATTAGATGGCGTTGTAGTTAATAAGCATGTTTGGTATTGACACGGTAATACAATATAATATTATACCTACCGGAACCCTACGTGTGAGAGACAAAAGTCTGACTCGCACTTGGGCAGTTTTATTAGGAATATTGCTGAAAGAAACTAGGGCAATTCTAAAGTTGTAAGTGGAAACACTGCTAGGAAATGAAAAAAGGCATAGCCCAGATTTGAAAATAACGAAGAAAAATACGTAAATCTACGCATTATATACAGATACATATGCAGTATCACATAAAATATTTCTCCGTTAGGTTGTCTCGAAGAGACCGCTTTTAGCTAAAAGACATCTTATTAAGGTATTGTATAAATATAGTAATTTAAGCATTGTTTCTTTACCTGGGGTGTTCAATGTGTTTTCTATTCCATTTTTTTAAGAACCTAACCTAAGAGGAAAATATCCAAGGATATTAAAATAAACACTATATTTGCACTGTTTATTCTTAAATACCTAACAATTGTACATCACCCATATCTGGACAGGCAAATAATTAAAAAGTCCCCTCATACACAAACACATGAACAACATAATTTTTATTTATTTTATTTATATTGTACTCTTGAATTATTAAAATGTAAAATTATCCCTACATTGATTAATACCTTAGGTCAGTCATTTAAAAGTATACAATATTGTCATTATTTAAAACATGATTAATAAGTGATTTGTGAATGAGGGAATGATACCTTATACCTAAATAGTGACATTATTAAATATTATACAAACAGTGCATTTCTACGTGACAAGTAGCTTGTATGCCTATGAAACGTGTATTATGAACCAGGCTCAGGTTCCTGTTCATCCATGGAGAGGGCTCGGGGAGGAGGAGTGTGAGCGTTCATCTGCGAAAATACCTCCTTCTCTCCCAACGCCAAGGGGTCGGGTTGTGTGGCCGGAGATGGTGCATAAACCATCATGGGTGACGGCCACACTGGTCGCACCACCCCAGGCGTTGACGCCTCCTGCTCTTCCAAAAACCGATCCATGTAATCCGTATGCCCCGGATGTAATGTGTATTTCTTCTTCTCTAGACGTGCCTTATTGGCAAATATATCATGTCTCTCTGTCTTTTTCCAAATATAATAAAACTGTACGAGTTCCCCTACCGATCTAGTTCGTACTTTGTTTTGTCTGATCAAGTGGAAGTCCTTGCCGTGTGCTTTAAGACCATTTTCAAAATTGCGACATTCTTCCTCGGACCATAGACTGGCATGAGCGGGTGTTTGGGATGAGATACGTCTCCGTCGGAGCGCCTCCTCCACATTGTGTCCACACTGTTGCAGTAGAAACAGGGCTTCTTCATCATCTCGAAGTTGTTTACCTCGAGGGACAGCATCTACACCTGTTCCAGAATTCAAAGCACTTACATTTCTCATATAGCCCTCAATCACGTTTTCGTCTATCATACTAGGATTCCACAGCAGTTTATCTTCATTTTCATACGGCAATGCGTCATCATAACTACATAAGCCTTCGGGGATTACAGCTTGGTAATCGCTCCCGACCATAATGATTTTCTTCCATTCCTCTTCATCTGGACTATAGTCGTAGTCGTCCTCCTCCTCAGAACGCGAGCCGGAACGCAGGCGGCGCGACGCCTCCGTCGGGTTGTTGTTATCATTATCGGCAGTCTGTTCGATGTACAGCTGCTGTAAACCGGACGGAGTCAAATTGTTGTGTGTTTCTATATTGGGAACGACCTCAGGCACGGGCTCAGGCGCCTGTCGGTCCATGGTTTTATCGTATCCGTATAGTGCCAGGAGTTCCTCCAAGGGCATATCACCTTCCTTCTGCAAACTGTTTAGTTCCGCCTTCGGGTCGTGCTGCTCTCCAGCCGCCAAAGCTTCTTCTTCGTCTAGAGTTCTCTCGTCGTCGAAGTCATTTACCATCATATCAACAGTGGGCTCGAATAGAGACTTATCGTTCCCCACGTCCATGCTAGCATCGTGTTCGCTTACATTGGCTACCAGCGCACAATCTGACATGACTAACTCGGGCCGCGGCTATGACGAAACCACCATTAGAGCGTCGCATATATTCTGTCCTATTAGAAACAACTTGTGTTTTGAAGCCGCAAAATAAACACGAAACATTACAACTGAGACATAATATTTTTGATAAATAATAATAGTCACAACAGAGATTAATTCACGAACGAACAACAAAACAAAAATATTAATTTATTTTGACTTGACACAACCACGACAATGTCAAATGTCGATGTCAAAAGTAGCGTTGTTTTGTTTTTTTTTTGTGGTGGATTCGCACGATTTTTCATTAATTTTATTGAGATATAGAATAGAATAGTATTTATTTATTTATTGTTCAAAACTGTATTTACATTAGTTAACTAAAAATAAAAACTGGCCAAGTGCGAGTCAGACTCTGTCCCGCACACGGAGGGCTCCGAACGCTATCTAACGAATATCTAACGAACTTCTAACACTAACTAAGTAAAATAACACTAAAGCTACTTCTACTTGCCAATAGATGTCGGGAAGAGTCATATTTTAAGTTGATTATCGATAAAGTTGATAATTGAAAACACGAATAAAACAACATTTTCTATTATATTTTTCTATTATATCTAGATCGATTTATCGCCCCCAAAATATGCTCTGCATACTAAATTTTATTTAATCGTTGGAGCCGTTACCGAGACTCAGATTCAGATTCCGAGATTAAGGTAAACACGATAGCGCTAAGCACGATATTTTTGATGCTAGCTAGATTGCGCTATCGTAAAAAACACGTTTTTTGTTTTAAATCCTTTAGTTTTTTACTTTGTTCTGTTCTTAGTATTTGTTGTTATAGCGGCAACAGAAATACATCATCTGTGAAAATTTCAACCGTCTAACTATCACGGTTCATGAGATACAGCCTGGTGACAGACAGACAGACGGACAGCGGAGTCTCAGTAATCGGGTTCCGTTGGTACCCTTTGGGCTCGGAACCCTAAAAAACTACAAAAATCTCATACCTGATTTACCAGTATCTCCTTAGTAGTTTGTGTGATTTACACTTTCGCTCGCGCGAGCCACGAGACGAGCTACGAGACGCGAATATAAACATCAACATGCACTCGTGGTTGGCTCGCGGCTCGCGTCGAGAGCGTCGTGATACCGGCTTTACACTCGCGCTTCGTCCCTCGCCTCGTGGCTCGCTCGTCCCTCGTGCTACCACATTTACACTCGCGCTTCGTCCCTCGCCTCGTGGCTCGCCTCGTCCCTCGTGCGAGGCTCGTGTTGATTGATGGTAAATGAGTTGCCTGTTTACGATCGCGTGCCGAGTTCAGTCGTCTTTGAGCTAGCAGCAATGGAGGACGTCGAAGTCTTAGCAGCAACAAGTTTGTGCGTATTGGGCTTATACTGCTACGTCACTAATTTAAATAAAAGGAAAGTACTAAAAAAACGGCGGCGGCGCCCAAGAAGATGGTGGATGATATCGATTCATCGCAATAGAACCCTGTAAGTGTGTTAATGCCTACGGAGCTTCTGCTTCTCCCTGAATTGCATTATGCAATATGTAGTATAGTTATTTTTAATGCTTCTCTTTTAAATTTCAGGCAAAGTATGGAACAAATGTTTCAAGAAATGCTGAATGAAGATGCTGGCGAGTTTCAGAATTTTTGCCGAATGTCACCAAATGATTTTGATTTTCTGCTAAGCAAAGTAGAACCTTTGATTAAAAAGCAAAAGACTAGACTCAGAATACCCATCCCAGCAAAAGTGCGCTTAGCTATAACGTTACGATTCTTAGCTACTGGCGACAGCTACAGGAGCCTTCACTACTTATTCAAGGTTTCTTGTGGCATTTATGTTTAGGGTCCCAAATTATTCGTTCTTTTTGCAATAGTTCTATGAACTTAAATGTTTCGTCTTGCGACCAATCCATTATACGATTACTGCGTTTTTGTTTTTGCGTATTTGTTAAAACTAAACACAACCTGCGCGGCACGATGTAGAAGCCGGAATGAATGAAGCGGGAGGGCGAATGTAAACATCCACTCGCGTGCGACGCGAGGTCCTTTGACTCGTGCCCCAAAAACCGCTCCGGACGCGAGCGCCGCGAGTGACGAGACGAGGGACGAGGCGAGCTACGAGCGTCTGTTCACACACGCACCTCCTCCCCGTGAGTAATAGTGTTCTGTGCGCACCTCGCCCCTCGCCTCGTCCCTCGCCTCGCGGCTCGTACGCGAATGTAAATGTGGTATGAAATGTGACTTTGACCCATCTGCACTTGAATTCTCAAAAACATGAAAAAAATTAATACTTGACACTGGCTAAATAGTAAATACACTAATCGTGTGAAGTCATAAGTCACAAATGTCATAATATTCAAATAAAAAAAAAAAAAAATGATTTATGTATGTATAGGTATTTAGGTATGTAGGTACTTGAAATTTGTATCTAGTTTATTTAATAACTTTTAAAACGTGTAAAATAGAATAGTAATAGTTATAGAATTTTATCATTAATCGTCGAGTTATTGAAAAATCTACTATCACTTTCTGATCGTAATAGTCTTACGGGTTAAGTATTGATTTTGTGACCTTGTTGTGATTTGGGTTTGCTGTGTTACAGCCCCAACCCAAAAGAAGTCATGGATATAACCGTAGATATGTCTTTAAAAGAAGTTCTGAACGACTTCAAAGAAAACTACAATAAAGTGCGTAAACTTCTCGACGAGGACAGTAAGAACGACCCGGAAAATGAACCCTATCTTTCTAAGTACAAAGCGAAAGAAATCTTGTCGAACATGCGCGAATCTCTAAAGAAATTTGTGAATTCTGAGGCTGTTATAGATAAAATAAAGTTGGACGCGATGTTGGGCGCCGTCCTCCTGAACATTGGTGTCATTAATATGGAGACTGAGGAGCTCACTGCAAGTGAAAACATACTCGTAGAGGCAGTGGAACATCTTACCCTGAATGCTACCAAACCTGAAGTTGTTATCACTTTAATCAATATTTATAATAACTTAGGGATTTTGTGGAGTAATCGTGAGGAGTCAGAGAAAGCTAAAACTTACCTCCTTCAAGCAAAAGAGTTATACGAGGCATTCAAATGTACGTTGCAAATGCCACTGCCAATCGAGGAACTTATCAATACTACAGGGGAAACTGATGCGGCTGACTTCATGCTATTAGAAAAAGCATATACGTTAACTTTGTATTATTTGGCTCAAGTCTACGGTTGTTTGAAGGAAAATTTAAAGTCAGCAGTATATTGTCACGTAACATTACGAAGACAGTTGCAGTACAATGATTACGAGCCGATAGATTGGTCTTTGAATTCAGCTACATTGTCCCAGTTTTTTGCAGAACAGAACGGTTTTTACCAATCAAGGCATCATTTAGCTGCTGCATCTAAAATTTTAGAGCAGTATGAGGAAAAGTTAAGAGAGGTTGATAATAGTGATGAGGTTAACTTAGCAAAACTGGAGACCTTTAAGCACAGATCTGCCGATGTGGCGAGGTGCTGGGCCAAGTACTGTATATTGTTGATGACATCTTCCAAAAGTCGCCTGATGGATGATGAAGAGAAAATGACTGAAGCCATTACAGGTTTGTTCTAATAATACTATTTGTTTTGCGTTATAGACCTAACAGATGTACATAAAAACTACACTAAAGCACTAAATCCTGCGATAAACGAGCGACCTGTGAAAAAGCGAAAAACAAGTTGTGTATTAGTTGTCCTTCTACCTGATTGCGATGACAATAAATATATCAATTATTATTCAACATTCTATGTAGTTACTTATTATCAGTAATGTACTAAATTACATTTCACCTTGGTGTATTCTACTACCAATTAATATCAAAGGATTCAATTTGTTTTATCACAACACCCAACCCTACAGTAAAAGCGGCCTTATCAAAAGTGCTTGACCGGTTGAGTGATTCAGACTCTTGCTGTGCGGACATATGGTGCATTTTGAATCAATATCTGCAACATACAGTAACCTACTAAATTGAAGGTTGCATCTGAAGCTTGGAGCATATTTTGAATGTTACAGGCGTTGTATCTAGGTCTAAACTCGCATATTTGCTATCGAAGAGTGAGTCTTCTGTATGTCTTCTTTCTGTACAGAAAGAAGACATACAGAAGACTCACTCTTCTATTAATTATTCTGTAGTAATACAAATAATTCTCAGATAATAGTCATATACATTGTTAGCCTTTGTTAGTGTTGTTAAATGTATATCTCTTATTTTCAGATATGTCAGACCTAACACTAGAAGACAATGAAAATATCTGTGGAGGAGATATGAAGAGTTTAATCTTCACAGATTTGGATGTGTCTACTTACGAAAATAAAATCGGCTACAAATATCTGCTAACATACCAGGATGCCAAAGAAGTATTCCTGTGCTGTCAAGTTTGGCTGAACAAGGCGAAGGAATATTACAAGTTGGAAACGTTGGCCTCAGACTATATAGAACTAGTGCAAGACAGCTCCCAATCCTACAGCTACCTTGCCTTCTTCGAAGAAGATGATGAACGACGAGCAAAAATGCACAAAAGACGCATCGATATGTTAGAAGACCTAGTCAAAGAAATAAACCCCACATACTACCTAAAGTACTGCAGGCAGCTTTGGTACGAACTGGGCGAAATATATTGTGACGTCTTAAACATAAAGTTAGATAAACTTAATAAATCAAAGGAGAAACCCACACCACATGCCTTGAAAAAGATTAACAGTCTCTGCGAGAAGAGCATTGAAAATCATGACCACTTCTTGAATTCTGTTAAAGATAAGAATGGACAGATGCCAGTGAAATTAGACTACGATGCTATTAGGCCAGTGATCACTGCTTACGCATTTATCGGTAGGAACAGCATGAAGAGGATTGCAGTAGACAAATCTATGCAGTTGAACAATGTGGTGAAAAGTTACGAATCATACCAGGCTGTAGTAGATATATGCTCGAAGGACAAAGATGCTGCTAAAATGATGCACGAGGAGTTCACACTGTGTCAAGAGATGGCGAATATTCTTCCTATCAAGATTAAAAGGCTCCAAGCTGATGTGATGATGGCTTTGGAATAAAATCTCATTATATTGCTTCTGTGCATTGCGTTAACATCATAGAGATATAGGATTCTTGGCACCTTGAGCATCAGTGATTAATTGGCTATTTGGAATTTCGCTGTCACTTCTAAACTGATCTGAACACTTATTAACATGGGTCTATGAGATCTAGAAGCAAGACATTAATGAATGTGGCAACCAAAGTTCGCAATAGTATATTACGATTTTCTGTCAAATTGAAGATTATTGTATGACGTGCGAGGGTGCTAAACGTGCAATAATCGACTATTTAAGTCACGGAAAGCGTGCGTTAAGTGCGGGTTTAGGTCACACTGTGCTACAAAATGCATTTTCTTTCATGAAAAAAAAGGCGATGCAGTATTAATGCAATGGCAACTTTCATGTTTGCTGATACAAAAGCTTTTCTAAAAAATGCTATACTTAAAAATTAAAAGACTGAAATCAAAGGGATAATATGCTTCATTTGCTAAGATAATATCAGGCTTTCCCGTAAAAACTGCTAAGCTTGACCTTTTGTTGCATATTCCATGTTTCCTTACATTATACTATGTATGTGTATTGTTAGTGGGTAGTGGCAATATTTATTTGTGTGGTAATATTATGTTAGCTAGTGTAGAGTTGAGCTGACCAATTCTCTATCTACAAATATGAACACCTAAAACTCTATTAAAATATAATGATACTTGCAACTGTTTCTTGCTCTTTTATTCATATTGTTTACATATTCAATTTTCATGGGCACTACTATTACTAAAAAAGCGGCAATAGCCCAATTAAATTAATTAAATTTTTAGTGACGGCCTGGCGATCGAGAGATCGTGAGTTCGATCCACCCATTGCACTATTGATGTGAACCCACTCCAGACACAAGCATATTTAGCTTAGTTGGAGGGGTTAACAAGACTACTAGTAATGAAAAAGAAAACTATTTTTATCAGTAAGTCATTAAACAGTTTGAACCAGATAAACCTGTTCAATTATATTTTGAATGCAGCGCAGACCATAGTCCCTATTGTCTCATTGGCAAGTCTGTCTTAAAACAGTCGTGACTCTAGTCTGCGCTCAGCCTAACTTGGTAACTGATTGGGCTTGGTAGGTGATATTTTCTAAGAGCTATCGGATTATGTAAAGTTATAAATTAAAAATAAAATTATCCGTCATTAAAAACCAAAAGTCATGACCGATGGTTGCTCATGCAGCAAATCAAAGTATGTAAATATCGGTCAGTCACCCCATTACACGATCAGTTATCCATCAGTCACAGCCGCGACTGAGCAAACCATCGACTTCATAGAAGTCGATCGAGCAAACTGACAGCGACACCTATCGTGTAATGGACGCCTATGATCGTACAACAGAGTACTTTATATATGATCGTACCGCATCCATTCCATTAGTCCAGTGGTAACAAATACATTTCAAATAATACCATCGCACACCGGCAGACTGCAAGGGAGGGCATCAAGGATTTAATGCCGACCTTTGAACTTTGAAATCTGTTGATGTTGGACCATTCTAGGTCTAGCGTGACCACTATCTTTGACCACATCACGGTACGGTAATGTTGGTAAGCGATGATGTGGTCATGGAAAGTAAGTTAGTGACCACATTATTGCTTACCGCCAGGCGAGATAGTGGTCAAACGCTACCCTGTCAGATAAGTAGATATAAAAAAAATGCAAACTATCAATGAAATTTTAATTTTTTTATTCAAACAGATATAGTCCTAAGGGTCTCTTATTTATTTTCAACACAAGTTTAACACAACACAATTTAAAACATTACATTTAAAAAAGTTATTTATTTTATTAAAGTAGGTAGTTGGATAATCTTCAACTATTAGGTATATTGCATCAGGCTTGAAAAGCATTTTTTTTCATTCAGAGCGAAGTTTTATTTGCAGTAACATTTCAAACTTTTTCACTGAGAGTGTTCTTATCGTTTATTCTACTACTATTCTATTTATTAAATACATAAAATTTATAACACACAAAAACTACCCACAATTAAATCACAATTGGCTTTAGCACTTCAATATCTATCATTTAATAAATAAATATATAATAAATAATAATAAATAAAATATAAATGAAAATAGGTTCTATATAATGTACCTATAGATTTAAATTTGTGAATGAAGATTATACCTATCTCTAAAGTTAGAAAATCTGTCGCCATAACATCTTATGTGTTCCGGCAGCTTAGATCCTTAATTGAGAGCCAGTTCCCATTCTAGGCCTAGCGTGCTACCATCCTCGACCGCGGCATCATCACTTACCAACAGGTGAGATAGTGGTCAAATGATATATGCTAGCCTATATGATATAAAAAAATATATATTGCGAATGTTACGATATAATACTACATTTAATAAATAAATATTTGGCTATTTCGGCGCTGCACTGTGCTAAAGGGCCCGGTGGCGTAATCGGGAGAACGTTCGGCTTTGATGCCGTGGTACCGAGTTCAAACCGCCGCGCACCAATGGATTTTACTATCGAAAAATTTATGTGCGCTTCTCACAGTGGCCCTCCGGTGAAGGAAAAACATCGTTAAAAAACCAACAAAACCCCCGCATGGTGGTAGGACACTATCTAGTGTCCGCCTGGCCAGCTACCACCCTCAAGTTAGAAAATCTGTCACCAAACATCTAATGTGTTCCGGCAGCTATCCTTGAGAGCCAGTTCCCATTCTAGGCCTAGCGTGCTTACCATCTTCGACCGCATCATCACTTACCAACAGGTGAGATAGTGGTCAAACGCTAGCCTATAACGTATAAAAAAAAAAAAAAAAAAATGTTTAACACCTATACATATTATAAATGCGAATGACAGGTTGTATGTTTACCTCTTCAAAATAGTTACCGGCTCGACCGATTTGACTCAAATGTTGCTTAGAAATAGCCAAAGCCAAAAATCAAGGCGAGCTTAGGACCAAAGACTAAGTATGGCCGGTTTAAGTCTAAGTATGGAGGTAGAGTAGTATTGAGTGTTTATCTGCTCAATGATAGCGTTATTGCGTAGATAAACACTCAATAAATGTACTCAGAAACCGGCCATAAGGATACTACGCATATTAGAACAAAGAATACTTTTACTGCGGGCAAAGCCGCTGGGCACAGCTGGATCATATATAATTTATCAATATACTAAATATTATTATATAGTTTGGAAACACAACAACAATCGCAGAAAATACTAAAAATCATACATGATACATTTGGTTAGATATAAATAGTTTATTTATATAAATACATTTAAACCATTTTAAGAATCAATAAATTATGAATGTTGTTTTTTGTACTTAAATTATTTTTATAACTATGTAGTACTTAATTATACCTACTATCTGTTTCAATTCTTTAGATTTTGTTTCAACATACCCTAAATGCTTGTTAAAGATCGAGGGCCATATTGAAGTTATTTAATTCATTTGTATCATCGATATAAAATGGTAGATAACCGGGAGGTTCTCAATGTGGACCGTATAAATTAGGATCGCGAACCTAATTTCACCTTAGTCACAATCGAACTGGCGATTGTGTAGCACGTACAGAATTAGGTACATGTGCAATTATCGCAGATCCATTTAAACGATTAGCAACAATGCCTTCCTCTGTTCTTCATGAACATTAAGCTTGACATTAGAAATTCGTGTTTTCATGTAGTTGTTTCGAGTTCCATTATGTTTACGTGGCATAAGATTGAGTACCGCATCTACTTCATCAACTTTTTATATAGATGATTTGTATTATAATATATAAATACAGGTCATTAAGTAGGTAGTTAGGTCATTTAGCACACATATAGCTTTTGGCACCCAGGACCTATGTATAAGCTCAAAATAAATAAAAGTACCTACAAGTAGTATAACTTAATAACAATTGATAATATTCATACCGCTTAACATGTTCAAAACACGCGCTCGTAGCGTGATTGTGAATTACCTACTTATTTATAGTTTTTAACAACTGGAACCTGGCCAACACTAATGTAGTTTCTCCTTGCCACTGGGACCAATTGTTAACCGAAGTAAAGCGGTTAGAATGAATTTTAGGATAACTAGGACGACGAATATAGCTGCAAATATAGCTGCAGCGACGTCGAGTAGAAGGTATTGGTATAGTGGAAGATCTCTTGCAGTCGCGTGGAGTTGATCTAGATGACCCCATCTGATGACCCTCTCCGTCCAATACACGGCGGTGTCCAAGGGGTCGTTTTGTCTGTCTTGCCAAATTAGGGAGGCACGGCGGGCGCTCAGTCTCATTCTGAAATAATAATAAGTAGAATAAGTTAATGATGACATGAGATCTTTTATTTGATATTTTTTTGTCCTAAAGTGGATTAAAATTAGCTGAAAAAATATTTTTTTAAGACTAAATAATTCTAAATTCACATACGAGCGTGTAATTTCCAGTAGGTAGCAAGATTTAGGTATTACATTATAATGACATAGACAAACCAAAATAATTATTTTCTTGAGACACATTGGCTTAAGCCTTTTATTTAATGTTGTAAACAAGTTATTGTAGTAACCAACATAATAATTATAGAGAAATAGATACAATAACACTTTATTGCAGATTAGAATACAGAGGTATTTACAAATACTTAAATAAAACTGGCCAAGTGCGAGTCAGCATCGCGTCTCTTATCGCACACTTAGGGAGGGTACCGTACAATACGAAACATAACAGAGTTTCAACCTCATATATTTGATTAATTGATATTACCAAGAATATTTGGTTTGGTCGCGATCTAGAAAGACGGGGCTTGTTTACTAGCGCCATCTATGACATTTTGCCAGAACGGATTAGATAGATGGCGTTTAAAAACACGTTTTTTGTATGGGGACCCCCTTTAATTTTTAACTTTATTTAGTTTTTAGCATTTGTTGTTCTAGCGGCAACAGAAATACACCATCTGTGAAAATTTCTCGGTCTAATTATCACGGTTAATGAGATACAGCCTGGTCACAGACGGACAGACAGACAGACGGACAGCGGAGTCTTAGTAATAGGGTCCCGTTTTACCCTTTGGGTACGGAACCCTAAAAACTAATAATTAATATCTATCCTTTATGAGTTATGACAAACAATTCTTTATCTCTCATGAGTAAACTGTTGTCAATTACAATGTTTTCATTGAAGAAACGTGATTTACCTTCAAATGAAACAATTTGCGTTCGAGTAACCATCAACAAGCGTTCATGAATGTAGGTACGAGTACTACAATTTTTGAAGGAAGATATTTACCTATATACTATAGGTAAATATCTTATAAGAAGGAAGATATTTACCTATATACTATAGGTAAATATCTTCCTTCAAAAATTGTTTGCTATTTGTCTTTGATTATGTCTAAAGCTACAAATGTAGGTACATAGTATTACGGTACGGTAATATAACAATATAACAGGGGTTGGGCAAGTCCGTTCTATGGTGGTAGGACACTGACACTGTCTACTAACTGTCTATAGTGTCCGTTCTATGGTGGTAGGACACTGACACTGTCTACTAACTGTCTATAGTGTCCGCCTGGCCAGCTACCACCCTCATGTTAGAAAATCTGTCGCCAACATTGAGGTACATTAGGTACATATTGTTACATCGCGTCGTCGAGTCGCGATGTTTCGCCAAGCTTCTCGAACAAAAATACCGTAGGAAAGAATAGACTAATTAGGGGCTATAAACACCCGACCCGACCGTCATAAAAGTTAACCTTCCGGGAATTCAGACCCTAGTCAATGTACCTAGTTTTGTAGTTAAGATTGAACCTTATTCATAAGTAGTTAGAGATCAAATTAGCATGTATGGTAAAGTTGTTTACGTCAGATGCTCAAAGGAAAGCCGCCCCTTTTGTTTGTGATTGTTATTGCTTTGTTTTGAACGTCTTTTGTCTATTGTTTCGAGTCAATACTGGAAAGTTCTGTAGAAATATTCTCGTCCTATATAAGACGTTGAAACCGCGGCTTGAGTCAGTCTTTCTCTGGAAGTGACAGTGTAACTATCTAAGCGCGGATAGCGACCAAGTGATCGTTAAGTGTTATCAGTGAACTAGTGTTGTGAACTGTGAACAGTGAAATCAGTGATTGTGATTACCAACGACCTCAGTGTGTGTTAACGGACTTTTGATAATTGTGCAAGACGATTTGGACAACTACTGTGGAACATTGTGCTAACCTAGTGATAAGTGGAAATAAACGTTCATCTCATCGGATTGGCATTTTAATACCACCCCGCACGTAACAATTGGTGCCAGAAGTGGGATGCCAATCACTCCGAGGGAAGATACGCGTACTCCACGCACCAGGCGCCAGGCGGAGATGGATGCAACCCGGCAGAAGGAGCTCGAAGCATCGGGAGCAGGAACATCAACATTGGAAGAGCCAGCAGCAACACCGATGGCACCCACCATGGCAGCGCCACCTACAGCACCGCCGGTGAGTCTAACTACGGATGGAGGCCTGGAGGCCATGCTAGCCGCTCTCCTAGCAGGACAACAAGCTGCACGCCATGAACAACAAGCTACACAGGCTGCACTACAAGCTGTACGAGAGGAACAACAGGCTGCACTACAGGCTGTACAGGTGGCACAACAAGAAGCTAGCCGTAAACAGGAAGAAGCTAGCCGTAAACTGGAAGAGACAATTGAACTTCAGCTGCAGAGCGGGCTTGCCAGCATGGGAGAAAAGATCAAAAAGGTGGAAGTCGGTGTCAAGGAAGTCGCTATGAAAACCGACTGTTTGGAAGGGCGGCTTGAAGTACACGAGAAAACCATGCATGACCTGTCTAATAAGGTCCAGAAACTGGAGTTACGAGGAGTTGGACAGATAAGCCAGGTTCCCGCTACGACCTCGCCCTTCAAACTGGATCTGCCACACTTCGACGGAACATCTTCATGGGCAGCATATAAATTTCAGTTTACGACGCTGTCCAAAAGCTGTGGCTGGACAGACGAGCACGCAAATACAGCGCTCACATTAGCGCTGAAAGGAGACGCTCAGCTTATCCTGGAACGCATACCTGAAGAGGAAAGGACGCTAAAACCCTGCTGGAAGCCCTCGAAACGCGCTATGGAGACAAGCACATGGAGCATGCGTACAGGGCACAACTACGTGAGCGCACCCAGAAGCCCACAGAGACATTGCAACAGTGGGCAGATGAAATCGAGAGATTGGTCCGACGAGCCTACGTGTCGACGCCATCAACCATTGAGATGACATCTCTACAGAGCTTTGTGGATGGAATCAGGGATGATGAGGTACGCGCTGCGGTACGGTTGGGTCATCATCAGACACTCAAGAACGCCCTGGCTCATGCCTTGGAAGTGGAAGCAGTACGACGGGACACCAAACCATGCAGAGTTCGGGAGCTGGTGACTGAACCCAGGAAGCCCCGTTATGGACCGACATGTTACGGGTGTGGAGAAAGAGGGCATATTCGGATCGATTGCCCGAAAACGAAGAAACGGGTCAGAAATTGCGAGACCCAAGTGGATGAGGAGGCGTTAAACTAAACGTCGCCAGGGCCGCGGGGCGGGCGCTGGCTGGTCAAGAGAGAGCCCCCACCATCACTGTGACACAAGTGTGCAACGGGAACAGCTTAATCGTCGAGGGCACCCTGAACAACAAGACCTGCAAGTTCACAGTGGACACAGGAGCATCACGCACAATTGTGAAGCCTGAATTCCTGCAACGATTTATATCACGGAAACATCGATCTGCAGCATGCTCACTACGGACAGCAACCGGCCAGTCAGTACCTGTCCTTGGCGATACAGATGTGGAGATAGTCATCGGTGAGCACTCATACATTCATCCTGTGCTTATTGCCAACATAACTGACGATTGCATTCTGGGATTGGACTTTTTGGAGAAGCAGCAGTGCATATTGGATGTGGCCCGTGGTGTACTCCGGTTTCCCGAGCAAGAAGTGTTTTTCGAAGGAACGGCACCGTGTAAGCTTTCCTGTCTCAAGGACGTCGTGTTGGCTCCAAAATCGCAAAATATTGTTCGAGTGAAATTTCCAAATACAGTCAAGAGTGGACTATGTGTAGTTGCCGAAGATGAGGGCACACATCCGACCTGGATTACTGCAAGAACATTGCTCATGACAAACAGAACGGCCAGTGTGCGAATTTTCAACCTTGGCAATGAAGAAGTTCATCTGAAGAAAAACAGCATAATTGGAAAATGTCAAGAAGTGAAGTACCTGCGACGAACGGATATTACTTCTACGGAACCAAGCTCGGAAGACCAAATATCACAGCTGCTGGAATCATCCAAAGACAACTTAACGTTCGCTCAGCTGTCACAAGCAAAACGTCTGTTGATGCGGTTTAAAGACGTCTTCGCCGCTGGAAACAACTGTGGACGTACCGGACTTGTTAAACACAAAATTGACACTGGCGATGCAAGACCTATACGACAGAGGCCACGAATGATTCCATGGGCGAAAGAAGCTGAAGTTGCAGACATGATACGAGACATGGCCAAAGAAAAAGTCATCGAACCATCTACAAGTCCTTGGTCATCGCCAGTGGTTCTGGTGAAAAAGAAAGATGGCTCCACCAGATTCTGCGTAGATTACAGAATGCTTAATGAAGTCACAAAGAAGGACAGCTACCCCTTGCCTCGAATAGACGATACACTGGACATGCTCAGTGGAATGAAGTGGTTTTCAACGGTTGACCTGAAAAGTGGCTACTGGCAGGTAGAAATCAGTCCAGAAGATAAAGAGAAGACAGCATTCAGTACAGGCATTGGAAATGGGCTCTGGCAATTCAACGTCATGCCATTTGGACTGTGTAATGCTCCAGCAACGTTCGAACGTCTCATGGACAGAGTAATGGTTGGATTACTGGGAGACGTATGCTTGGTGTACCTGGATGACGTCATCATTTTGGGCCGTGATTTTACTGAACATGTGCAGAATCTGGAGAAGGTTTTGAACCGTCTACGTGAAGCAAACCTGAAGCTGAGTGCTAAAAAGTGTGACTTCTTTAAATCCAAAGTCAGCTACCTTGGACACATCATTTCGGAGAACGGGGTACAAACTGATCCTGACAAAATCAAGGCTGTTCAAACTTGGCCTACCCCGAAGAATAAAACTGATGTAAGGTAGTTTTTGGGACTATGCGCTTACTATCGGCGGTTCGTCAAGAACTTTTCTGGAATTGCCAAACCCTTACATCGACTGACGGAAGAAAAGCGCACATTTGTATGGGACTTGGAGTGTGAAACCGCCTTCAACGATCTTAAGCAGCGACTGTGTGAAACGCCGATCTTGGGATACCCTACCAGAGATGGAAGATTTATTGTGGACACTGATGCCAGCAACACGGGAATTGGAGGAATTCTCTCACAAATCCAAGGAGACAAAGAAGTGGTCATAGCATACTTCAGTAAATCATTATCCAAACCAGAACGAAACTACTGTGTCACCCGCCGCGAGTTGCTAGCCGTGGTAAAGACTCTTCAGCACTTCAACAAGTACCTCATCGGAAGGGAGTTTACGCTCAGAACTGACCACGCTGCTCTAAAATGGCTTCTACAGTTTAAGAGCCCGGAAGGTCAAGTGGCACGATGGATCGAGCAACTTCAAGAGTTCAACTTTGTGACAGAACATTGCAGTGGAAAGGGCCATAGCAACGCCGATGCCCTGTCAAGAAGACCTTGTGCAGATGACTGTAAACACTGCGAAAAGCACGAGTCTCGAGAAGAAGTCAGAGTCATCAGGATGGACAGAACAGATGACGAATGGAACGGCGAAAATATGAGACAAGCACAATTGGAGGACAGAGATTTACGACCTGTACTGGATTGGATAAAGTCTGGAAATAAGCCCCAGTGGAGCGACGTGTCAGCTTGCAGCCCAATTACAAAAAGTTACTGGGCTCAGTGGGACAGCCTGACTCTGGAACAAGGAATTTTGTACCGAAAATGGGAAAACAGCAATGGAAAAGAAACTACGATGCAGGTCGTTGTTCCCCGGAGTAAAGTGGCATCTCTACTACGACACATTCATGATGGAGTTTCTGGTGGACATCTAGGAGTCAAGAAAACTCTTGTGAAGGTTCGTCAACGATTCTACTGGGTACACAGCCGCGAGGATGTAGAAGATTGGTGCAGGAAGTGCACCGCTTGCGCGTCAGTAAAAGGACCGAAGACAAGAAGTAAAGGACAACTAAAATTGTACAATGTTGGGGCACCATGGGAGCGCATTGCCGTGGATGTTGCCGGGCCATTTCCCGAGACTGAAGAAGGCAACAAGTACATCATCGTAGTGCAAGATTACTTCAGCAAATGGCCCGAAGTTTTCGCGACTTCAAATCAGGAAGCAAAGACAGTTGCAAAGAAGTTGGTGCAAGAAGTGATCTGTCGATTTGGTGTACCGATGGAACTGCATTCCGATCAAGGAAGGAACTTCGAGTCTGCCCTATTTCAGGAAATGTGCACCCTCCTCGGGATCCAAAAGACGCGGACAACGGCAGCTCATCCACAGTCAGACGGAATGGTTGAGAGGTTTAACCAGACGTTGGAGAATCACCTGGCTAAAGTCGTGGACGCACATCAACGTGACTGGGATCAGTACATACCTCTGTTCTTGTTGTCATACCGTTCCGCTACCCATGACAGCACTGGTATGACTCCTGCAAATGTGAATTTTGGACACGAACTAAGACTTCCTATCGACGCCATCACTGGTTCCCCGCCAGATGCTCCGAAGCCTGTAACCGACTATGTCAGTGATCTTCGTAGTCAGCTGGACGAAGTGCACAGGATAGTTCGAGAGAATAGTTTAAAAACTGGTGAAAAAATGAAGACCCGGTACGATCGTAGAGCGAATACGATGGGTTTCGAAGAAGGAACTCTCGTCTGGTTGCACAACCCACTACGAAGGAAAGGAAAAAGTCCGAAGCTGCAGGCTCATTGGGAAGGACCATACCAGATTATCACGAAGATAAACGACGTTACCTACCGCATTAAACGAGGCCAGAGAGGAAAGCCGAGGGTATTACACATCGATCGACTTACACGATACCATGGAACAAATGATGATCGGGACGATCATAACTAAGAAGGGGATAATGTTACATCGCGTCGTCGAGTCGCGATGTTTCGCCAAGCTTCTCGAACAAAAATACCGTGGGAAAGAATAGACTAATTAGGGGCTATAAACACCCGACCCGACCGTCATAAAAGTTAACCTTCCGGGAATTCAGACCCTAGTCAATGTACCTAGTTTTGTAGTTAAAATTGAACCTTATTCATAAGTAGTTAGAGATCAAATTAGCATGTATGGTAAAGTTGTTTACGTCAGATGCTCAAAGGAAAGCCGCCCCTTTTGTTTGTGATTGTTATTGCTTTGTTTTGAACGTCTTTTGTCTATTGTTTCGAGTCAATACTGGAAAGTTCTGTAGAAATATTCTCGTCCTATATAAGACGTTGAAACCGCGGCTTGAGTCAGTCTTTCTCTGGAAGTGACAGTGTAACTATCTAAGCGCGGATAGCGACCAAGTGATCGTTAAGTGTTATCAGTGAACTAGTGTTGTGAACTGTGAACAGTGATTGTGATTACCAACGACCTCAGTGTGTGTTAACGGACTTTTGATAATTGTGCAAGACGATTTGGACAACTACTGTGGAACATTGTGCTAACCTAGTGATAAGTGGAAATAAACGTTCATCTCATCGGATTGGCATTTTAATACCACCCCGCACGTAACAATATACATCGATGGTCGCCAATCATCTAATGTGTTTCTGTTTCGGCAGTGTCCAGTGAGACCTAGTTTGCAGCTGTTCCTATTTTAGACCTAGCATACTACCACAGAAGTTTTAATCTTATTATTAATACTACCATCATCGACCACATTGTCACTTACCAATAGGCGAGATGGTGAGCAATCGTAAGCCTATAAAAATATTGATGGCAAAATAATTTGCAACATCTGCAAGCGAATGGGATACTTTCGCAGATATTGCCTTTCCAATTACGAATGATAACGGTATCGGACCTATCGGTATCATTATATAAGTAGGTTGGTAGGTACCTATATTTACGGTTGTTTCATCGCTCAAGTTACATGATTTGCAGAAATATTGATTGATGTTTTATTTATATATTGATTGATGTTATATTGTATTGTAATTATCTCGGTCACTTAGTTATCACCGGGTAGGTACTAATATTTATGTACTGTAGGTAGGTTAGGTACCTCTAACAGAACAGATGTCTATCTGTTCTATAACTATTAAGTAGTTATATCTACTCTAATCAAATCAGATGCTTGAGTTCCTATGAGTAGATATAATTATGTTAATATATGTACAATAACAGGTACCTATATAGGGTGAAGTCTAGGATTCAACTACTGAATCGTCCTGGGGTGGAGTTCATCCAAAACAAATTTAAACGCCCGGTGACGTTTAACAACGGGTTTTTGTAATTTTCCAATACAAAGAAACTAAACGTCAGAAGACGCAGTTAAACATCACCCGGACCACAACAACACCCGGCTTTACTGTAGCTTTAACAGAAGCTGCCCTTACGGTTCCATGAGTTCCATCACAAGAGTCCACCCTGAGTCCAGAGTCAATAAATCAATAGGGATAGGTGTCAAATCTATTTGGTACGGAACTCTTCGAGCGCGAGTCCGACTCCCACTTGGAAGGTTTATTAATCTGGGCATAGAATAAGGTTTTAGTTTTGGCGGGAACGTGGAAAAGTGTGTGTGATCTCATTGTATTCTTTCCTAGAACTTACTACCTTTCCTTAAACTTGTGTTCTTCCGCGTGTTAATATGTAATAAATGTGGATTATTAACCATTAAGTGCCGGTGAATGTGTGCGAGTGTAGGGAAACAGCACAATGTTGAAAAACATGCTATTTGCGTTCTCACCAAAATTCCACTAAAAATCTTCAGTAAACACCACATCTTTACTGAAGATATGACTTAGACTAGACTTTTACTTGACAACTGACCTGAAATGTGACTTTGACCCATCTCTACGACTAACATTCATAAAAACTTGAAAAATTTCAATACTTGACACTGGCTAAATACACTAATCGTGTGGAGCCATAAAGAAACAAAAAAAAAATAAAAAAAAATAGAATAAGGTTTTTATTGGAGTTTTGGCGGGAACGTGGAAAAGTGTGTGTGATGTGTGATCTCATTGTATTTTTTCCTAAAACTTGTGTTCTTCCGCGTGTTAATGTTTAATAAATGTGGGTTATTAACCATTAAGTGCCGGTGAATGTGTGCGAATGTAGGAATGAGGAAACAGCACAACGTTGAAAAACATGCTATTTGCGTTCTCACCAATATTCCCCTCAAAATCTTCAGTAAACACCACATCTTTACTGAAGGTATGACTTAGACTAGACTTTTACTTGAAAACTGACCTGAAATATGACTTTGACCCATCTCTTTGACTAAAATTAATAGAAACTAAAGAATTTCAATACTTGACACTGGCTGAATACACTAATCGTGTGGAGCCATTATGAAACTTAAAAAAAGGGTTTTTTAAATTTTTATTATAAGATCTGGGTTAATACTACGTAGTACATACTATTAATTATTTAATTTTTTTAAATTAAACGCGTCCTAAACCACGGGACTAAATAAACAAGTGAATTATTTTAGGAACAAAAAACCCTACTGCGTAATTAAAATTAAGTGAATAAACTATTCCAAACTCCAATAAAACATATTAGTTATATATATTCGTAATCACCGTTAAAAATCATTTATTTTGATACCATAAAATACTTCAACGCGTGACTTGTTTTTCCTTCCGAGTAGTCGAACCTTTGCTAATCCCAAAATAACACTAACAAAATATTAATGTTATAAAAAGACATCGAGTGAGTGGTGTCAATAGATTTGTCTCAGTCGTGAGAGCGACACTGGGTAGGTACATTAAAATTAAAAAAAAAACATTAAGCTTTTGTGGCACAAAATAGTAATACTTATTTTGATAAATCTATTGACACCACACAAATAATAAAATCTTTTTAAAATAAAATAAAACCGACTTCATTACCACAAACAGGCACTCAAAAGCGAAAAATAAATTACTTCATATAATTATTATAAGCGCTACCCACTTATCTATTTGAAATCTGTGTAAAAACATTATTCAAGGTCATATTTTTAAGTCTTCAAAAGTATTTGCAATAGCAACCTCGATTGTGTATAATCTTCTTGGGACTCTTCTTCTAAAACCAGTACATTCTCCTATTTTTGAGATATTTATCTCCATATCTCTGAAGATACTAATCAGATCTCGATAAAATTAAAATGGGACCATTTCGGAAACGTACCCTACCTATTAAAAAAAGAATCATTTGAATCCGTTCACAATTGACGGAGTAATCGCGTAACATACAGAAAAAAAAAACATACAGACGAATTGAGAAGCTCCTCCTTTTTTGTGAAGTCGGTTAAAAAATCGACAAGCCTTTTAGGCTCTAGGGGTTGCCAAGGAAATATATACATACATACACTCGAAAAACATAAATAAAATAAAAAAATAAAAAAATAAGAATAAAAATACACTTACTCAGCACTAAGCACGCTTTGTAGCCCTTCGTAGAGCGACTTCTCAGAAAGGTCTGCGTACGAGATAGTCTTGCCGAAGCCTATCTCTTCAGCTTGCACGCCGTTGTAAGGCTGGTCTCCGAAGAACGGCACAACAAGCATCGGCTTCCCAGCAGATATGGCCTCAGTCATGCCTAGAAGACCACCGTGACCGATGAACGCTATCACCTTCCGGTGTTCTGAAATGTTAAAAGAACCCTCTTAATTTTTTCTCTTTGTATTATTCGTAGGGGGTAGGTGGAAAAATTATACATTGTAATAAAATTATGACTTAAGAGTTAATAGTCATAATTTTATTACAATGTATAATTTTTCCACAGATGCTATGAGCATATTATATCGATGTTCCGCCTGACTTGCTACCAAAAAGTAGCTTATCACTATCAAGGAGAAACCTGTTGCCATACGTTACCCTTACAGTGTTCCGGCAGCACATAGCTTTTGATATTCAGAGTATTCTAGGCCTAGCGTGTTCTCTCTCTTCGACCACATGGTCGCTTACCACCAACCAGGCTACATAGTGATCAAACACTAGCCTATAAGATATAAAAAATAAACAAATGGCTCAGGATTTTGATTTTTACGTAGGTGCCCTAGGTTTTTGTCATTTTCTTTATGGCGCACAGACATTGACCACATCTCACCTCTCCCCATAGATTAAACACAGTATTATTACAAAATATTTCTGTAAGCGTTCAAGCCAAACGTAACATCAAAATGTATACGAGTAGCTTTTCTTTTTACACAAGAAATGCCATTGTCAATGTGGCGTGAACGCTTACAGAAATTGTATTTTGGTTAGGGGGCTAATCACCTTGCTATACTTATAGTGATGCGATGCGATATTAGATAGGAAGCTGCCTTCAGTCACCATCATCATCATCATCATCAACAATTCTAAAATCGTTCTAAAGAAAGGCTAAGTCAAAAGTTATAACCGGTGAGCATCTGTTAAGGCGCCCATGAAAGTGGAAGAAGCGAAGGAGTTATGTCAGGATCGTAGCATGTGGAAAGAAGTAGTCTCTGCCTACCACAACGGGAAAAAGGCGTGATGAAGGTTCTCAATTCAACGATACTTCCTGTAATTTTTTTTAAGCTTAGGTACCTATACTGAAAATGTGAGTTGCGCACACAGGTAGTTCCGATCCGACTACTCTTGCTAGATAGCTTTTTGATGCGAACCTTCTAAGATGTTTTTTATTTGTCCGATTTATCAAGTATGACAGTTTTATGTTTCTATGAAAACATGTAATAAAAACAAAGCAATGATAAGGTAGAAAAGCAATGTCTCAAACTGAGAAAATCACTTATCTACCTACGTATATACCTCTCTAAAATATCTATTTAACAGTTAAAAAACAGTATCTTAAGTTCAACATGTGATATAATTAAAGCAAGGCAAATTAATACTTAAGGTAATATAATAACGAGGTACATAACTACAAAATCTATAGTGTTTTTATTTCCTGTATCAGTAATAATAAATATTACCTATTATTTTCTGCATTTCAAATAATCTCAATAACTGCAATTTTTCGTCGATAAGTTGCATCATGATGCGTGCTTGTGGTTTATTAAGATCATATTTCCAAGTAACAAATCTAATTGTATATGTTTTGTTTTCTTTAAGTTCCTTGTTACATCGCGCACTATTCAACGAAATAAGGATCGATGCCCATTGCCCACGCAAATAAATAACACGCGCAAATGTTATACGAGACTCGTTGGCATAAACTTGGCTTCTAAGCGAGAGATCGCCGGTTCAAAACCCAGCACGGGTGTTCGTCAACAGGTGGCAGGAGCATATCATATATCGATGGTTCCGCATTAGTTGCTACCCAAATGTAACTACCTCCATCAAGGCGAAAATCTGCCGCCATGACTTTACCATAGCCCTTGAGAGTCATACCATTCTAGGCCTAGCGTGTTTAACATCCTCGAGCACAGCACAACGCTGGCCTTATAGACAAAAAAGAATGGTAGGTACATTTTAGTGAATGGAGCACTTTATCGTTGTAACTCGTATTTTATATGATTACTAGCAGCCCGCCCCGGCTTCGCACGGGTAGAACATATATGCCTACAAAATTTGCATCAGTTTGTTGCATCGAATATAAAATATTAACATATTTAACAATCATCGTCATATGTCAACCAATTTACACATAACCTTAACTAATTATGTACCTAAGACCTAAACCTTCCTCATAAACACTCTGGCTATTGGTGAAAACCGCATGATAATCCGTTCAGAAGCTATTGAGATTATTGCAAACAGACAGACAGACGCAGTGATGGACATTGTTTTATAACACTTACGTAGTGATATTGGACGGGCCTTTGGCATAAAGGATAGTTACCCTGATTCTGACCCGAGGGTCGTTGGTTCTAATCCTAGCTATATACCTACCAATGAAAGTTTTATGTGCATTCATGAATCATGGGTTTTCGTGGGATCATTACAACTACCAATAATTAAGATAGTTTAAAAACTAAAACAACTGACTTCAATGCCCCGCGAGTCAATTTCAGTAGCAAGTTTGAGACGTTTATCGTCATATATCTGAAGGTACTTATCACATCTCAATGAAATTACAATGGGACCATCTCGGAAACGTACCCTACCGATTACAAAAATAATCATTCGAATCGGTTCACAATTGACGGAGTAATCGCGTAACATACACACACAAAAAAAGAAAGAAAAAAGAAACATTCAGACGAATTGAGAACTTCCTTCTTTTTGGAAGTCGATTGAAAAGTAGCTTACCACCACCCGAGGAGAACATCTGCCGCCGTAATCTTACAGCGTTCCCCGACGCAAAAAGTAGGGACAACCGGGTATTTATACGTTTAACGTGTGTATCTGTGTGTCTGTCTGTAGCATCTTAGCACCCAACCGGATAAACCGATTTTGATTTTATTATTGATAGTTTTTTTTGGTTGTCTTCATCGAGAGTGTTCTTAGCTTTGATTCATGAAAATTCGTTCAATCGTTATAAAAGTATGAGCTTTAATCAACTTTCATAGGTCTGATCAATTTGAAAATCTTCTACTTCAACGATATTGTAAGAACATGAAAGCATTGACCTGATTCTGGGACATCTCCTGGACTCTACAGAATTCTCAAATCCTCACCAACTTACAGCTCAGATTTTAAATGTCGTGTTTAGGGTCATTGGAATGCTTTTAATGAAAAGATTATACATAGATCAGTCGGGGTGGTTTAAAATATTATATTATATATATAGATCATTATTATTTTATACAATAGATCATATTATTATACTATATTGACTTCAAATTGATTGCGATCGGTGGGGATCTACAGAAAAGCTAAGCTTATAATAATATTTTCGTAGTAACTATGACCTATTCTGTGGTTTGACTGCAAATATTTTATTAATTTTGCGGTGCGTGTATGTGAAATCCGTGATATCTTCTAGAATTTTCATTAGAATTATATACTGTTAAGGACAATTTTAATCTATAATATGTGGCCAAACTAATTAACGTAATTATTTGGATAAGGATTAATATTATATACTTGAAAATAGCTCTGGAAGTTATGTAATATTTTTTAACAAAAAATTAAAGATTAAAATGGTTACTGTGAGTCAACCTTAAGAGATAGACATATTCTGTCCCGGACTTTTTTGTAGGTCTTATTAAGTTGTACAACTCTTCCATAGAAAATATTCTTCCACCTGTTTTCAATTGAGCAGCGTTCGTAAGAAGCGTGTTTTTTCGACCATTTTTTTGTCGACTTAGGTTGAAAATTAGGTCTCAACGAATGTACCTTTGATTTAAACGGGATAATATATAGCCTATTTTTATTTCGAAAGTCCATTTTATATATTAGTGTAAGAATTTTTTAAATCAGTCCAGTAGTTTTTGAGCCAAATCATTATAAACATACAAAAATACAAATGTTCTCTCTTTATAATATTAGTATAGATAGTATAGACAAGAACGAAGCTGTAACCGTAACCACCGCAACACGACTAACCACTGCTACGTGATCGTGTTTAGATTACGAGAAATAATGACGAGTACGTTAGTCCCTGGAAAGGATAACCATACCTTTTGTAATGGATAACGTTGCTTAACACTTTTATGAGATTGTAGTTCCTAGGTTTCTATTTCTACCTACTATGTATTTATTCTATGCTACTATCTTTTACAGTACCAACAGAACTTTTGTGCACTCGTCGTATCCTATACAGTTCGTGTTCGTTTCGTAAATGAGTCGGTTTTCGAATACATTTTGAAAATATGCATAAGTTAGGGTACTTCGGTCCGTCTTTTTCACGTATCGAACACGAATCAAATAAGAACCATCCGGTTCTTACAACTTTCCACGTATAAGTGAAACAACGCTCTAGTCAATGTATCGTCGGTCACAGAGTATATAGTGATTTGCAAAGATTTAAGTCGAATGCAGGATAGGCAATTTTCATGATTGTTTGTGGATAGCCATGCTGATATTCATTGAACCTCGCGAACCTATGTCCTATCCTATTCTACCACAGCAGCTATATCAATGCAAAATGCTTGCAAAATCGGTTTAGCCTTGTTTGATCGAGAAGAAGTAACAAATATTTACAAACTTGGTGGTAGGACACTATCTAGTGTCCGACTGCCCAGCTACCGCCCTCAAGTTAGAAAGTCTGTCGCCAAATATCTAATGTGTTCCGGCAGTTAGCCTAAAGAGTCAGTTTCCAATCTAGGCATAGCGTGCTACCATCCTCGACCACATCATAACTTACCAACAGGTGAGATAGTGGTCAAACGCTAGCCTATATGATAAATAAAAAAAATAAAAAAAACCTGCTAAGTCGAGTTGGACTCGCCCACCGAGGCTTTCGTACCACAGTTGGTTAGTACCAATTAAGCTAGACCTCTACATAGTATGAGCGCTCATATAACTCAGAGGCCTATCTTAATTGGAAAAATATGTATGTACATCCTTCAATTTTAATTTTTTATTTTATTTTATGGAATTTTTCCTTTATTTTTGCTGTAAGACCTTGCTTCTTGCCAAATTTTATGATTCTAGATCAATGGGAAGTACCCTACAGGTTTTCAACCCAAAACCTATAATAGGCAATTTAAATAAAGGAAAAATTCCGAAAAATAAAAATAGTTGAAAATTAAGGTAAATTTTGGTACTTACAAATTTTCGCGAAAATATAAATTTGCCCATATCTTTTTATCGTGTTGACTCAGGACCTTGATTTTTATACACCTAATAGGGACTATAGACCTCAGTATCTGGTATAAACTTCAACTTGCTGGGTCCACCCGTTCCTGAGAAAATCGGTGGTGACATACGGACAGACAGACAGACAGACAGACGGTACGGTTTGAGGTACGGAACCCTAAAAAATAGTGCGTGGAGTCCCCTCCGCGCGGAAGAAGTAAAACTTCGTAATGTGGAAATGAAAAGTTGAACGTTTAACGCAACAGTGCTTTCATACTCCCGAGGCATGGTAGCAAACGTTTAACGCAACCTTGTTGGAAGTCGCATAAGTTTCACTTAAAAAAAAAAATTGGTGTTGATGAAGCAAATAGGTCTCAGACTAGATTAGTTAAGCTTTATATAAGGCCTAAGTAACATAGGTCTTACCTCGTATATCGCATTAATAATGGTATGTTAATAAACGTCCGTGTCTCGGTGTCTATTAATACTAATTATGTAGTAAAATGACTCGAAAGTGAGGCCGTCCGCGCGGTATTTACTTCCTTGCACATTTTCCTGATATGACATGGAAGTGGTAGATTTATTTATTTATTATTATTTTTATCTTTACCCGACTGCGCAACGCAAGGGAGGGTATTATACCTAATGTGTTTATCAACCTATGTATGTACCTACGTATGTATGTTCCTTTGTGATACTCTATAGAAACCATACGCGTGGGCTGATTTTGGAAGTATATAGTACAATCGACCTTTTTGAATATGATACTGACCATATGTACAGTTTTACATGCCTGTTTAACGGCGACAGTAATATACTGTGCAGGACCTGCGAGTCCTGTGACCTTATGACCTGTGACCCACGATAAAAGTATTATAGGTACTCATATTGCTGCTGGATGACCAATGACCTCAAAATATATGATAAACTGTACACTGACACTCGCATCATAAGTATGTTTGTATATTTTGTGCAAGAGTTTGATTAAGCGTTATCTCACTGTTGAATTGTACTATTATTTTATTCTGAGCTGTTGGTAAAGAGATACTTATAATAGGAACAGGTCTGACTGAGGGTCTGAATAGGAATGTTCGAGCTCACCACAGTATAATAATCTAGCTACTTTACTTCTAACTACTTTCTTTATTCTAAATACATTAGTAATGGTTGTTGTACTGACCGACCGACTTTCTTAGCCTGTCTATCTTGTTCTTTATTTCGGTACGAGTAGGTACCACCTACCTACATAGCTTTATGAACTTTATGAAATTACCTATAGAACTAGTAGGTAATACTTCAGTTTTTACAAGCTTTTATTTAACTTGCAATGTATGTATGTACCTATGTATGTATGTCTGTATTTTCGGGTGGAATCTTGGAAGCTAAATTAGACACACTTCCCGACGTCCAATTTGACTCAAATTTGGTGAACTTATGTATCTTTGGTGACAATACAATAATATGGTACCATGGAGCTGGTCTGATGATGGAGACGGAAAGTGGCTACGGCATTTTTGTGACAAAACAACATAACCCAACCCAGTCTGGGCTGGGCTCGATTGATTATTCTTGTAGAGCACTTTAACCATAATCACATCATACGAGATCCGTACAATTGTTAAACATCACGCCTAATCTAAAATACTCAGGTTATTATAGAGAGCGGGGTGCTTACTGTCAGGCAGTTGTTCATCAAAGCATTAATGAATAAACAATAATCTTTAGTGACTAGGGAAATAATTGACCAAAATAAGCTAAAAAGAAGAAAATATTTTTTTTAAAAAGCCTACAATGCGAACTAAATTTGGCGAAAAAAGTATCGCATCACTGGGACCTCACTTTATAACCGAGTAAGTAAACATATCGAAATAATAACCTCATTAGATAGTATTATAAATTTTATTCACTTCTCAATTTCAGCGCAATCCGAAACAATAATGATTTTCACACTTTGTTACCCCATTTCACCCTCTTAGGGGTGTAATTAAAAAAAACTGAAACACGTATTCACTTATTTATTTACTTTGTGACTTGTGTGAAGTTTTGGATAGAAAAGACTATCTAATCTTGTTTCTCCATACAAACTTTGAAACCCCATTTCATCCCCTTAAGGGGTGAATTTTGGAAAATCCTTTCTTAGTACACCCCTACGTACTAAGACAAATATACCCTCCAAATTTCAAGTCTCTACGACCAGTGGTTTAGGCTGTGCGTTGTCTGTCAGTCAGTCAGTCAGTGAGTCAGTATGTCAGGACAAAGATTCTTATAGTATTAGATATGGGCAAATTAAAAATGTGCACACACGTCAAATAACAATTATTATATAATAATTATTATAGATATAACAGAAACATAACTTATTGCTTTTTACAAAAAAAAACAAAGACATTGAGCCGTTCAGCTTTCATCTAGACGTCGAAGGTCACACTTAAAACTCATGTTTAATTCCCCTGATTAATGTAGGGCTGCCAACCGTACTATTACGTGCACCCGCAACCCAGTGCATGTTTCAGTACTTCAGACAATTTTTATTCAAAAAATTGTGAAATAATGAAACATAATAAATAAATAAAACGCAGACTAATCGCAGCACATACTTATATAACCCACAATACAGGCTCCTAAGAGACCTAGTGTGGGTACAAGGAAGGATATATCAATGGTACAATCCATATCTTGTAACATACAAGTGGTAATATTGCCAATATTATGTACCAACTCTATATGTGATTGACACAATAAAGATTTTTATATTTTTATGTTTTTTATTATGTTTACCTACCTACCTACCTTATGTGACCTACCAAAAAGTTAGAAATAAATTAACAGAGTAAAAAATATTTTTTTAAACAATCTTTTTATCTGGGACAAGGCACTAAAATGTTAAAAATAAATTATAGTAAGTATTTTGCGGTTTTTTACCCATAAAGCTTGAGGCACAGAAGTATAGTAAGTACCTAACCTGTAAAACGGGTAGTGCCTCCGGCCTCGGTACCTACCCGCATAATACTTACTAGATTTTTTAAAAACATTTTAGATCCTTGTCCCAGACTAAAGCTTGTTTGAAAAAAAAAATTACATTTAATTTATATATTTACGAGTACCACCTAGTTACCTACCTAGCTTTATGAATTTTATGAAAGTACCTATAGAACTAGTAGGTATACTAATATATAATACTTCGGTTTTATATTTATATACCTATTCTACGTTACTTATAATTTCATCTGTTTATTCAAAAAATTATTATATCTATTGTTAAATACAATCCAAAATGTATGGGTTCGAGTCCCGTCGATAAGTAATGTATTATGTTGCGGAACGTTGCAAACATTTGTTGCGGAAAAAGATTGTATAATTCCCAAGGTAGCGTTTGGCATGAATGCTAATAGAAGTATAGGCTTGCATATCCGTTGGTACAGAATAACTTTCTTCGGAGAGAGCATTGATTTAACGCTATTAATAAGTAACATACATGTCTATGGGAGAGTAGATTGTTTTACTAAAATGTTTATTTGCTGCTTCGAAATGCAGGTATATACTCGTATATAGCAATAAA
This sequence comes from Cabera pusaria, assembly GCA_954871355.1. Taxonomy (NCBI): domain Eukaryota; kingdom Metazoa; phylum Arthropoda; class Insecta; order Lepidoptera; family Geometridae; genus Cabera; species Cabera pusaria. The sequence continues at coordinate 4,776,110 of OX940893.1, forward strand.
CTGGCCAAGTGCAAGTCGGACTCGCACTCGTAGGGTTCCGTAACACAGTAGAGTATTCTATAACTTTGATTTTTCGCAACTACAACTGTTTTTCATAGTGTTTGTATGAAAAACAAAGTTATCTTTGCGGTCGCAAAATTTTTTGTTTCAGTTCTATGTATGGGATGCCCCCCCTTAAATTTTATATTTTTTATTTTTGTATAAAAATCGGAAAGCGGTTCACAGAATACATCTACCTACCAAGTTTCAATTCTGTAGTCCTAACAGTTTCGGAATAAAATGGCTGTGACATACGGACGGACAGACAGACAGACAGACATGACGAATCTATAAGGGTTCCGTTTTTTGCCATTCGGCTACGGAACCCTAAAAATGGTAGAACCGGGGTGACCTCTCTTAAGATTGTTTGCCTGTAGCATTATTATCTTTTCTATGCCTGTAGGCTGTAGCACAGAATAAATAATAGTACAAGCTGTAGCTACAAGTACAACTGAAATACCTTCTCTCACGGTACCATGTCAAAATATCCATCTTGTATTACAGAACGACTTCTTACTCCCTACCTATTTCACACAACGCCACAAAGATGAAATTTGTAGAAGACACCTCCATTTCCATTGTAAATCAGAGTACCCAGTACCCAGTAATGTATCAGTGATGAATAGATTGCCGGAAGTCTTTAGACGTGTAGTCGTGTTATGTAGGTAATTGTATTAAACACCGTTCATTACGATTTGAAAGCCGCGGAACAATGAGGCGTCGAGGATTGAGTTGACATACAAATCAGGTGTTGTTACTGTTTGTGCAAAAAATACCTACTTTAGCATAGCGATGTACGCATTGGAATTTAAAGATGTATTGTCTTAGTTCCGTGTACATTCACAAACTCTTAACTCCTGTTTGCCGACTTCAAAAAGAAAGAGGTTCTCAATTCGTCGGAATATTTTGGAAGTGAAAACTTCTTTAGCGGCGTTGTAAACTTTTTGCGATGGTAAAAACATGTTAAGCTCGCGTCAGGAACTCGCGTCAAGACACGTAACCTGATCGAAAATTCGTAAGTCGGAGGGAGAGAAGAAACTTTTTTTTGGATGGGTAAAAAATGTTAAACTCGCGTCAGGAGACGCGCCCTGATCGAAAATTCGTAACACGGAGGGAGAGTAGACGAAATGCACGACGAGTTTTCACTTCTGCCGGCACTCCTGGAGTGCAACCCGTTGTTTTTTATTAGCTTTTTATTAGCTTCACCTGTATGTTTTTATGTTTGTAACTGACTTCTTTAGGCGCGATTTTGACCCACATTAAACGGCCAGATTTCGTTCAAAGTTTGTAGATTTATCGAGGACCGATGACAATACACTAATTTGATAAAAAAATATTCCATTTTTCAACTAAAAAGTAGAAAATAAATAATAGTTTAAAAAATAAAATTATATTAACTAAAATAAATTATAGAAAACCGAACTAAAAAATAGAAAATAAATTTTAATAAATTTTAATTAAGAATAGTGTTAATAATTTCAATTAATATAAATTAATAATAGAGGGAATAAAAAAATATTTAAAAAAAAGCGTGGGGTGCTTTTAAGATATTAACAAAATGATAATCACTCTACTATCTGTCAATAAAATATTTATAACTATTGACACCATGCACCTTACGCTTTTTTTTAAATATTTTTTTTTATTCACATTATTCTTAATTTAAATTTATTAAAATTTATTTTCTATTTTTTACTTCGGTTTTTTAGTTCTTTTAAACTATTATTTATTTATGTATGTTCCCCGATTACTCAGAGACGCTTGGATCGATATGGAAAATTCCTTTTTGGTTTGGAAGGGTTCAGATGGTCCCATTTAAATGTCATTAATATATGTTCAGTATCTCTACAGTGATACACACCTTAAATTTGGTACGAAAAGTGACTAGCGCGGCATTTAAAGTTGGATCTTTTCAACCGACTTCCAAAACGGAGGAGGTTCTCAATTCATCTGTATGTTTTTTTTAATGTATTTACGCGATTACTCCGTCAATTGCGAACCAATTAGAATGATTATTTTTTTAATCGATAGGGTATGTTTCAGAGTTGGTCCCATTGTAATTTCATCGAGATCAGATAATTATCTTCAGAGATATGACGATAAACGTCTCAAACTTGCTATTGAAACTGACTCGCGGACCATGGAAGTCGGTTGTTTTAGTTTTTAAACTATCTTAATTATTTTTGAGATATAGCAACCATAAACATAACTTTCTTTTTCATACAAACACTATGAAAAACAAAGTAAATTATTTGCTGGCGAAAAATTATAGTTATAGAATACTCTACTGTGAATCAAGAATCAAGAATCAAAGCATTTATTCAGTATGTAGGCAGTATAAATATACGCACATACACACGTCAAAATCATAAATCATAAAATAAACCATAACCAATTATCAAGTAAACATAGCAAAAGCAGAATTTAACGCTTTGAATTAGAAAAAAAAAGTAATGAACCATTCAGCTGTCATCCAATCGTTTACGTCAGAATATTTAAAAAAAATTAAAGTAGGTTAAAACCAACCATACATGTAACTGTGTGTTTCAATACTTCAGACAATTTTTATATAAAAAAAATAAAAAAGTGAAATAGTGAAACACAACATAGAGAAACGCATACCGATCACAGTACATATCATGATCCAAATGGAACTGATAGTCCGTCTGTCAGCTGCATAATATTGTTTAAATAAAAATAAAAATGGCAAGCCTAGAAAGAAAATCTGCGGACAAAAGGGGAAAACTGAATGGCTGTTGAATCTACTGTTACGGAACCCTACGAGTGCGAGACTTGCACTTGGACAGTTTATTTTTAATTCGATTAAAAAATGTATCGAATCGAATTAATTCCAATCGATCAATGAAAGTTAGTACCTAATATGGCCATGGGAGTCGATTGTTTTACTTTTTAAACTATTTTAATTATGTTCATTCAACAAACATCACCCATTCTAGACCTAGCGTGCTTACCATCTTCAACCGCATCGTCACTTACCAACAAGTGAGATAGTGGTCAAACGCTAGCCTATATAGACATAAAAATAAATCAACTGTACCTACTGTCAAATTTTGTGATAAGGGGACAGTTTGTAGCGTCGCTAGCGTAGCTTTTTGCTAAAGCAACCTCAAAAATGTTCTCTGTAAAAGCTTTAGTTCCAATCACTGGTCTGTGGTTCCAATGTTATCCGCCTGAACAGATGTTTTCGCATTACACTCATTTTTTGTTTTTAAAATACTTGTCTAAAATAATGAGGAATTATGTAGGTATTTTACGTTTTTAAAAACATGTGTCATTGATTCTGGAAAAAGAGGCGTCTCTCTTTCCAGAATCAATGACACATGTTTTTCTTCATTGTTTTGATTTAAATACCTATTACAAAAATCCATGGATGGCATAGTTAATGCTGTAGATCTAATTAAACACTTTCAACGAAAATTGGTTTGAACGAGAATATAGTCAGCAGTTTTTGAGATATAGCAACCAAAAACATAACCTTGTTTTTCATACAAACACTATGAATAACAAAGTTAATTTTAGGCTGGCGAAAAATTATAGTTATAAAATACTCTACTATGTTACGGAACCTTACGAGTGCGAGTCCGACTTGCACTCAGCCAGTTTATTTTTAATTCGGTTAAAAATTGTATCGAATCGAATTTATTCCAATCGATCAATGAAAGTTAGTACCTAATGCAATCTAAAAATAAGCAAAAGCAAACTTACGCAGCAATTCATACTGTGGTAGCCACCGGACCCTCAAGATGTTCCCCTGAAGAGTCCCCTCCTCAGCACTGTCTTCGAACTTCCAGATGACTCTCTGCTTCAACTTGGAGAGGGCCTTCACTATGATGTCTTCTTTGTACTTAGGGATCGAGGCGGTCTTGATGAGGGAGCCGAAACTGAAGAGTACCACGCCATGCTCGGATTCGTTCAGGAAACGCTCCATGAACTGAAAGAAAATATCATACTGATTTCAGAACATTATTATTATATAGAAAGAGAACCTAATTATTATTATGTATGTATTTACTCTAGAATAATAATAATTTAAGATCGTTTAAAAAACTAAAAGAACCGACTTCAAACGTCGCGCTAGCCAAAGTAGCCAGTTACATAATCTGTGCCAGTAGTGAGTAGTAAGTCGTCAAGATAAGTAAATGCGTCGTAATACAAATGTTGATATATTAATAAATAATAGTTAAAAAAAAAACAAAAAACACGCTTTTTATAGAAAACTGAACTAAAAAATAGAAAATAAATTTTAATAAATTTAAATTAAGAATAGTGTTAAAAATTTCAATATATATAAATTAATAATAATGTCAATAAAAAAAAATATTTAAAAAAAAGAGTGAGGTGCATGGTGTCAATAGTTATAAATATTTTATTGACAGATATGAGTAGAGTGATTATCATTTTGACAATATCTTAAAAGCACTCAACGCTTTATTTTAAATAAAATATATTTTTTTTACTCACACTATTATTAATTTAAATTTATTAAAATTTATTTTCTATTTTTTAGTTCAGTTTTCTATAAAAAGCGTGTTTTTTTAAACTATCAATTATTTTCTACTTTTTAGTTGAAAAATGGAATATTTTTTTATCAAATTAGTGTATTGTCATCGGTCCTCGATAAATCTACAAAGTTTGAACGAAATCTGGCCGTTTAAAGTGGGTCAAAATCGCGCCCAAAGAAGTCGGTTACAAACATACAAACATAATATCGTTTAAAAACTAAAAAACAACCGACTTCAATGCCGCGCTATTCATTTTCAGTACCAATTTTGAGATGTTTATCTCAATATCTCTGGAGATACTTATCATACCTCGATAAAATTACCATGGTACCACACTTGGGATATCTCCTTTCGAACAAAAAAAGAACAATCGAAATCGGTTCATAAACGACGAAGCTATCCGCAAACAAACAAAAAAAAAAAAAAAAAAAATATATACGGTCGAATTGAGAAACCTCCTCCTTTTTTTGAAGTCGGTTAATAAAGGTGAAGCTAATAAAAAGATTTCGTTAAAATTTAAAGGGGCCACCTGGGAAGGGTACCCTTTGAAACAAAAAAGAATTTTCCAAGTCGGTTCAGGCACAGAATAATGAATAGTTGCATCATCAAGTAATCGGTGAACTTACATAAAAAAAAGGTCCCGACGAATTGAGAATCTCCTCTTTTTTTGAGAATACGGTTAAAAAGGTTCTCTTTCTTATATTGGTTTTTGCTTGTCCACCTAGGGCGGTAAGAAGTTGTATGTAATTCAACCGTAATATAGAAAAAAAATACACTCAGCAGGGCAGTGTCCAGCGAAATTAAATGATACGTGAGACAGTGAGACTAATCTTGATGCCTCCAAACATCGACGTCCTAGCAAAAAGTTTTACGTGTCACAGTTTTTGTAGTATGCAGAAGTCACTACTTTCTATCAGGCGAGCGACATGCTTGAATGTTTCCAGTTCAGTTGTAGGAAACTAATATTTTGACACACTTGGGATATTTCCTTTCGAACAAAAAAAGAATAATCAAAATCAGTGCATAAATGAACAAACATAAAAAAAGAAAAAAAAAAAATATATATATACGGTCGAATTGAGAAACCTCCTCCTTTTTTTGAAGTCGGTTAAAAAATAAGCCAAGATCAGGTTTCAAGAAGATTCTTCTTTAAGAATATAACCTATCATTAGACCAAACATGGGTACCTACGTTTTGTTTCTTTTTAAGGTTCCGTACCCAAAGGGTAAAACGGGACCCTATTACTAAGACTCCGCTGTCCGTCTGTCTGTCTGTCTGTCCGTCTGTCACCAGGCTGTATCTCATGACCCGGGATAGTTAGACAGTTGCAATTTTCACAGATGATGTATTTCTGTTGCCGCTATAACAACAAATACTAAAAACAGAATAAAGTTAAAAACAATAGAGGGTCCCCATACAAGAAACGTGTTTTTTTCGGCATTTCACGCCATCTACGAACGCGTAGTTTGGTAAACGTCCCATAGATGGCGTTATATTGAAATGTCGATCCCTAACACCTTTGTTAGACGTTAGATGGCGTTATAAGAAATAAAATGTTTATTAATTATTATTTTTTGCTGGCGAAAAATGATGGTGATATTTTTTGCTCTATCGTATAAAATACTGTAGTGTGGTACGGAACCCTACGAGTGCGAGTCTGACTTGCACTTGGCCAGTTTTTATTATGTTATAAGGTAACTGGACAAGCACGATGATATAAGCGATCATGTCCACCTATCTATACAGATATAGGATATAATTATACCTACAAGTTTTCAGAAATAACACAGTAGTACATCGCCTTCATTTGTGCGTATCCACCTTAAGGAATAATTTCCTGTGCACTCTTATTGAATTGGCATCTCGCTTCTGTCTATGTTGACATTGTTGACCAATGACAAGAAGGGACAAAGCCAAAAATTATGTTTTGTTTTTGGTTTTGGCTCTTCTGATTGGTAAGAATTTTTTTCTTTGGTTTTGGTTCTTCTGATTGGTTAGAAAAATAATCGACACTTGCAACCGAAAATGTTTTGAAACTGGATACGCACAACTGTACGCGATGGTACCTATACAAAATGTACCTACCGTGGTATTCAATGTAGTATAGTTCTTTTTATTGAAAAGAACAATGCCTACTGTCCTACCTACGTACATCATTGATTCCAGAATTGTTCAATGATTGTGTGGCAATGATCTTTGAACTTGGCTAATAGAATTCAATCAACTAACTCGCTCCCATCACGGAACCGCAAAAATTGTATTTGTTGTTCCGTGGCTCCCATCCATTCGTCTACGACGACGACGTCGGACTACTGAAAAATGTGTCCCTACTAATAAATGTGGGGTTCCACTTCCCAAAGTACACACATACATACACACCCAGTATCAGTAATTCAGACAATTTTAAATTTATACATAACACAAAATTTTTGACACGGCAAAAACCCAGGCAAATCCCAGCTAGTCATGTTTGTCGTAATTTCAATGGAAAATATAAATTATAGTAATGTTTGTAGTAATTTCGTTGGAAAATGTAAATCATTTATAGAATAGGTAATGCAATATGTATAAGATATACATGAGCTGAAATACACTGGAACCGATAGTATTGTGTTAACTTTACTACCTAGTACGTAGGAACCTATATTCTATGGCTTCCTATCCACATCTAATGTAGGTATGATGTAATGTAGGACGTCATGGTGGACATCATATAAAAGGGTTCACGTGTAAATCTGTAGGTTGGGTCGAAATACTTAACTTTTGCCGTAGTATTATTATCTTTTCTATGCTTTTGCCTCGATCGATATGCTATCTTTGTAGATCGCAATTAAAATCTATTAACTACTAATTTATCAAACATTACAACAGAGTAAAGTTATCTCAAGATACGCCACTGAGCCCGATTTCAGGCTTTTCTTTTCCAGTCAATGGCGTATCTTGGCAGAGGCCTACGTCCAACAGTATATTGACACCGGTTGATTATGCTGATGATATGATGAAACTGGTGTAGTATTAGGTACCTACACCAAATAAATACCACCTGAGTGCCTCGTGCGAGTTTCTTTAGATTGGTTTATATACTCGATCTCTATATACTCGATCGTGCATATGAGGTAAAGGTGCGTACAGACTGTGTAACATGTTAGTTCACTTGTGTTATATAACACGTCCACATAATGTAACCTTGTTTTACTACGCACTTTAACATCATAATTTTCATACAATCTGAGTTCAATCTGATGTGATCAATTAATTTAATAATTGTAAAGAAACTCGCACTGGGCACTCCGATAACAATTCTTATGTACAATGATTTGTTGTGACGTTTGGTGAGTGCAGATAAGTTACATAATTGTGGCATGTTCTCAATTATCTTAAAAAACAATAACAGGAAATCTACTATATATAATTAGTTAGTAGGTTAGGTACATATACGCCTGCAATACGACAGTAAAAATAAATTAAAAGTAGATTTTTTTTAAACACAAACTTTTAACCGACTTCACAAAAAAGGAGGAATTTCTTTATTTACACTTTTTTTTATGTGTTTGTTTTTGTTTATCTCAGAACTCCGTCAAATCTAAACCGATTTGAAAAATTCTTTATTTCTTTGACAGATTATGCCTCCCGTTTGGTCTCATTCAAAGTTTATCGAGATATGACAATTATCGCCGGAGATATGGAGATAAACAATATAAACAAATTGTATACCTTGATGACTTGATTATAATTACTGGATACTTTCACTATCGCGGCATGCGAAATCGGTTTTTTCGTTTTGTACGATCATAAATTATTGTAAAGGCGTTATCATGTGTAATGAAAAGTACTAATGACAACACTAGACATAAGCACAAATTCGACTGTCTTAACATTTGCCAAAAAGCGAGTCAGAGTTTATTGGAGTCCCTACAGCCTGGCTCCACCGTATTCATCAGGCCAGCTCAATGGTAGTACTATTATATCAATTTATCGAACTACAGAAAGTGTTTCCAATTTAGCTTTCAAGATACAACACAACCGTAGACATGTATGTAGATATATAAAATGTATGTATTGAATATCTGTAGATCTAAGTAAGTTTATGTACCTGATATATATATCATGCCACCGTCCATGCTTATCATAGGTTTCATATCCATCCAAAGGTTCTCTGGAAGAGATCGCTCTTAGCGATAAGACCGCCCATTGTACATCTTATTTAAGTTATGCAAATTTTGTTTATTATTTCTTGTTTATATATTGTTGTCAATAAAGAGTTTTTGTATTGTATTGTATTGTATAGTAAAGCATGTAGAAATAATAATTATCACCTAATTAAAATGGTCACTGATAAGTTTTCAAGTTCTTTATAAAGTCTACTCTTGACCTCTGATTAAAAATGTATTACCGGACTACAGAAAAACGAAATGGGAATTGATATTTATCGTCATGGAATCTTCTAAAGTACCTATTAGCTATTCTTTATTGCTAGGCAAGATTTATACCACTATTTCAATACTCTCAACATCTCAACTGATAGAAAATGAAAATGCGTGAAATGAAATTCACTTTTATTTTTTTTATCACGTTGGGCTGCAATGAAAGCAGGTCGGTTATAAAAAGCGATACCTCTTAAAATATTCGAGTCATCAAAAAACAGCAAAAAATTTTTTTAAAAAATATTTATTTACAATATAGTGAAAGCTTTTTATTCCTTTTTGGTGATTGTATAAAGACGATTTTTAGGGTTCCGTAGCCGAATGGCAAAAACGGAACCTTTATAGATTCGTCATGTCTGTCTGTCCGTATGTCACAGCCATTTTATTCCGAAACGATTAAGACTACACGGTTGCAACTTAGTGGGTAAACTAGGTAGGTGTATTCTGTGAACCGCTTTACGATTTTTTTTTCTTTAAAATGACATTGATGATTCCTAAAACCATTTCATTTGAAAGATAGACACTTCTAAAGTGGTAAAATGTGTGTCCCCCCCTCTAACCTTAAAAGTAAGGGACCGAAAAATCTAAAAAAAATACATGCTGTAGACCTCATTAAAACTTTCAACGAAATTGGTTTGAACGAGATATAGTCAGCAGTTTTTGAGATATAGCAACCACAAACATAACTTTGTTTTTCATACAAACGCTATGAAAAACAAAGTAAATATTTTGGTGGCGAATAATTATTTTTTTTTTTTTTTTTTTTTTTATACCGAACTGGGTAGCACTTGATCACTATCTCACCTGATGTTAAGTGATGATGCAACCGATGATGGAGCGTGCTTACCCAGAAGATACCTATTCACTCGCGATTTGAAGACCCCCATATTGTACTTAACCGGAAACACAGACTCAGGCAGATTATTCTATTCTTTGGCGGTTCGTATGATGAACGAAGAGGCAAATCGCTTCGTTCGGGTAGATGGTATATCCACCATAAATCGGTGGCGTCTTTTAGTGTCTCTGGATGTCCGATTATAAAATGGGGATGGTGGAATCAAATCATGTAGTTCCATTGCACACTCTCCGAAATGTATCCGATAGAAAACCGATAAGCAAGCGACTTTGCGGCGATGCGCGAGACTCTGGAGTCTCTTGCTTACTAGTAGGTCGTCGCTTATGAGTTTCTTTGCTCTCCTCTCAATAGCTTCCAGTGTCTCCACCTGGTATTTGGCAGAGCCATCCCAAAGGTGAGAACAGTACTCCATACACGACCGGACTTGTGCTTGGTAAAGATTAAGCAACTGTCCCGGTGTGAAGTACCGTCTCACCTTAGCCAAAATGCCAAGCTTTTTTGAGGCTAGCTGGGCTCTAGACTCAATATAAGAGCCGAAATTGAGTGTTGGTGGTTGTTGGTGTATTTATAAAATACTTTACTGTGTTAGAGTGCTAGTCCGACTTGCACTTGGCCAGTTTATTAATATATGAAAATTTGGTGGAAAGCAAACCGAATCGTATAACAGCTGTATTAACAGCTTGTGGTGTAAAAATGTGTAAAAATTGCAAATGTATTTCATACCATTTATATGTGGTATTCCATACCACATTTTTTTATTTTTTTATATTATCGTTTGATCACTATCTCACCTGGTTGTAGTCGATGATGTGGTTAAAGATGGTGAATACGCTTGACTTTGATTTGAATACTCTGACCAGTGTTGCCAACCCCAGTAAATAGAAAAGCAGCAGATCAAACTTTAAAAAACAGTAGAAAACAGTCAAATTTATTTTTAGTCGAATTATGTATATAATAAATGCAACTACTGCGGTAATTGCAGTACTACTAGTAGAACTGCTTTAATAATAACTAAAAAAAAACGAATAAAGTAACCTAACGTACATTTACTAGCAAAAAACAGTAGGAAATCATACTAAAACAGAAAACAGTGTTGTCGTGTTAAAAAAAGTAAATCTACTGTCAAAACAGTAGGGTTGGCAACATTGACTCTGACTCTCAAGGGCTGTGTGCTGCCGGAACACCGTAATGTTATGGCGACAGATTTTCTCCTTGATGGTGGTAAGCTACTTTATGGCAGTAAGTGAGGCGGGACATCGATATACATAATAGTCTCCTGCCACCTGTGGACGAACACTCGCGCTAGGATTAGAACCGGAGACCTCTCGCTAAAATCAAGCGATCATAAGATATGACCGTTTATTTTCACATATTTTGCGATTTCACAAGGAAATCTAAACCTATAGGTTACTTCCCGTTGACTTAGAGTCATAAAATTTGGCAAGAAGCAAGGTCTTGAAGCACTTATAAAGAAACAAATCTGAAAATCGTAAATATGTAGTTCAATAACAAATAAAAACTGGCCAAGTCGAGTTGGACTCGCTCACCGAGGCTTCCGTACCAACTTCTCAGACTAGGTTAAGGGACAAACTTAACTTTGTAGTTCGGTCAACTAAGTATGTATAATATAAATCACACAATAGCACAATTTTATTTATTTACCTTATTTAAGGTTTGTTCCCATTAAACTAGACCCCTAAATTGTATAAGCGCTCATATAACGCAGAAGCCTATCTTAATTGGCGTTGACTATGTATGTAACTATGTACTTTAATTTTCAACTTTTATCGTATTTTTTGGAATTTTCCCTTTATTTGTGCTGTAAGACCTTACTTCTTGCCAAATTTCATGATTCTAGGTCAACGGGAAGTACCCTATAGATTTTCGACCCAAAACCTATAGGGTACTTCCGGTTGACCTAGAATTGTCAATTTTGGTCAAAAGCAAGGTCTTACAGCACAAGTAAAGGACAAATTACGAAAAATAAAATAAAGTTGAATATTAAGGTAAATTTTGGTATTTACAAATGTTTGTTCGCGGATAACTTCGTCGTTTATGAACCGATTTTGATTATTATTTTTTTGTTGGAAAGAAGATATCCCAAGTGTGGTACCATGGTAATTTTATCGAGGTGTGATAATTATCTCCTGAGATATGAAGATAAACACCTCAAAATTAATACTGAAAATTAATAGCGCGGCATTAACTGAAGTCGGTTTTTTTTAGTTTTTTAAACGATCTTATTATACACCTAATAGGGACTATAGACCTCAGTATCTGGTATACATTTCAACTTGCTCGGTCCACCCGTTCCTGAGAAAATCGGTGGTGACACACGGACAGACAGATAGACAGACAGACGGACAAGAAAGTGATCTTATAAGAGATCCTTTTTTTTTACTTTCTGAGGAACCCTAAAAAAAGTGAATTTATTATTATTATTTGCGGTTGGTGCAAATTCATTTTCTATGGATCTTTGAAAAGTTGTTACGGAAGCCGGTTTTATTTTTCTATGGATAGGTAAGTCGTTGTTCTCCAGTCGTATTCGTTTTCTATTTCATTTTTGAAGTAGGGAACATTATACAAATAGTTAGGTTTTATTTAGTACCTACGTTTAAATGTACCTAGTGGCTAAAACTTTAGAAGCTAATTTGAGACAAACAGGAAGTGCAATAATAATATTTCTTCCAAACAAGTACCCTACAGCCCATTTACCTTAAAGCAATGATTTCATCGAAAATGTAAAAATAAATACAAGGCAATTCACATTGTATGTAAAACGACCATGTGACAAATAAACTTTTGGCTCTCGGCTCGTTTTGCCGAAATAAGGTCAGGTCACTGCTTATATGCATTTCTAAATATATGTATATAGGCATCGATATAAAAAGGGAGATGCGGTACTCACTCTTATGCCACGTAAACATAATGGAACTAGAAACAACTATATGAAAACACGAATTTCTAATGTCAAGCTTAATGTTCATGAAGAACAGAGGAAGGCATTGTTGCTAATTATTTAAATGGATCTGCGATAATTGCACATGTAATTCTGTACGTGCTACACTAACGCCAGTTTGATTGTGACTAAGGTGAAATTAGGTTCGCAAACCTAATTCATACGGTCCACATTGAGGAGCGGGGTACCTCACCTTTTTTATATATATCGATGTATATAGGTATTCCCTTACCCACCAATATATATTTATTATTTACCTATATATGTATTATTTATTCGTAAATTTGTACCAGCTGTATATACCCATAAACGACACAGTAGATATAAAGTAACATGGTATATTAAAATTAAACAAAACCGGTCAAGTGCGAGTTGGACTCGCGCACCGGGGCTTCCATACAAACTGGTCAAACTAGGTTAAAGTACAAACTTAACTTTGTAGTGCGATCCATAGAACCTGTATTGCACCAACCATAAATAATAAGTTTGTTATAGTAAAATTACCTTTTTTTTAAATTAAAATTAAGCTACATATTTACGGTTTTCAGATTATTATTTTTTGTACCGAACTGGGTAGCACTTGATCACTATCTCACCTGATGTTAAGTGATGATGCGATCGATGATGGAGCGTGCTTACCCAGAAGATTCCTATTCACTCGCGATTTGAAGACCCCCATATTGTACTTAACCGGAAACACAGACTCAGGCAGATTATTCCATTCTTTGGCGGTTCGTATGATGAACGAAGAAGCAAATCGCTTCGTTCGGGTAAATGGTATATCCACCATAAATCGGTGGCGCCTTTTAGTGTTTCTGGATGTCCGATTATAAAATGGGGATAGTGGAATCAAATCATGCAGTTCCATTGCACACTCTCCGAAATGTATTCGATAGAAAACCGATAAGCAAGCGACTTTGCGGCGATGCGCGAGACTCTGGAGTCTCTTGCTTACTAGTAGGTCGTCGCTTATGAGTTTCTTGGCTGTCCTCTCAATAGCTTCCAGTGTCTCCAGCTGGTATTTGGTATTTATTCCTATATTAGTGCTTCAATACCTAGCTTTTTTCCAAATTTCATGATTCTAGGTCAACGGGAAGTACCTTATATGTTTTCTATCCAAAACCTATAGAGTACTTCCGGTTGACCTAGAATTGTCAATTTTGGTTAAAGGTCTTAAAGCACAAGTAAAGGGAAAATTCCGCAAAATAAAAACAGTTGAAAATTAAGGTATAATTTGGTAGTAAGTACTTACAAGTTCTCCCGAACAAGAAAGTGATCTTATAAGGGTTCCTTTTTCACATTTTGAGGTACGGAAACCTAAAAACGAAAAATATACATACAGACGAACAGATAACCTCTTTTTTTTAAGTCAGTTAAAAACCGACTTTCAAATGCCGCTCTAGTCATTTTTAGCAGCAAGTTTAAGGTGTTTAGCTCCATATCACTGGAGGTACTCCTCTGATCTCCAAGAATCTATTTCTTTTTGAAGTCCGTAAACCTGGTGGATGCGACTAATATTTTTACATCGATAGTATAAAACAAAGTCACTTTACGCCTGTACCTTCTTTTTTATGCTTAGATCTTAAATACGCAACTTATTTTAATGCTATTTTCACAAATAGAGTGATTTAAGAGGCAGGTTTATATAACGCGGGCGAAGCCGTGGGGCACAGCTAGTATACACTAAACTAATATAGAGTTAGCATTAGTTAATTTGTTCTAATCTGAGTGGAATTATTATCTGGAGCAAAATTCTGCTTTGCCATTTAGAGCGTTTTGCATTAAAGCATTTAGCATGTATAGATTACATTAGCCTGATTTAGGGCACTTTTTCATTCATCAGAAGATTTGATCTGATCAAGAAAGAATAGAGATATTAAAATCACGAAGATCTACACATGATGATAATAAATTTTACCTAGTCTTGACTCTCGATAGTTTATATTAGAAATGTTCACACTGATAAGAAACGTAAAAACTACATTCTCTATTAGATTTTGTAATAACAGTGCGTAATATATTTAACGATAATTATAATATTAGCTTAGCTAACCACTTAGGTAATACATAGCTTTGATTGAAGTTACTATAGATGTGGGTGTGAGGATGAGAACTGCGACGGATATAATAAGTATTCAATCTTCTAATAAACTAAGCGCTCAGATTACAGTATCGTTATATCGTATAGTTGGTTGGTATCTTAGATTGGTTGAAAGGTCATCTATTACGTATGTATAACTAATAATAAACCTATCTATACCATGCACTTTATCAAACAAAGACTAATATTATGTATAATCATTTAAAACTATATAGTCATACTAGCTATACCTAACACAAAACAGCAATAAGCTGGAGAAAAGTACGACTTACCGCTGGAATATTTTCTGGTTTCCTACTATGATCCAAGTGCATTCCACCCACTTCCACCACTCCCGGCAACAGCGGTCGGACTCCGTTCAGGCTGTGGAACACATTCGTCAACATCATAGTAATGTTCTTTCCTAATTCCTGCAGATCAGGGATCCTTCTTCCGAAGTGCTTCTCAATAATCTCTTTTTCTTGAAACTGTATCGCATAACGGAACCAGACCTTATAGTACATGTTGAGAGCGGTGTTTTCCAATCTCTGCCAGAACGTCATCTTCGCCGTGTACTCTCCGCTGACGATAGGCACGTGGGACGGATTATCAGATACCCCGATCCGATCCGCCGACCACTGCATCATTGTACTGGATAACAAAGCTATCTGTGGTGCCTTCAAATCATAAATGTGAGCCAACCCCAACATACAATCACTGTTGAAGTTCTCCACTAGAACAACGTCGTAATGCTTCTGCAAAGCTTCGGCTAGCGGCGCGAACTTCACCAATTTAGAGCACACATCCAGCGCCATTTCGGCAAGGGGTGTAAATTCCGAGACTTGCTTCGCGATTTTCTCCAAACCGAGCGTCCGTAGAATTTTGTTCGGATTTTCGTAGAAAGATAAATCGAAGGTTTCCAATCCGGGTCCAGCGATGCCTTCTAAGCTGATGTCGGTGTAGTTGGCGGGGGGGTTCTTGATGGGGAAGAAGGATACGACGGTCACATGGTGTCCTCGCTCTGCTAGTGTTCTCAGGAGAGGGTCGAAAACCATCTGATGGCTCTTCCCCGTGTGGGGGAAGAGGCCGAGTATTCGCGCTGATTCGGCATCACGCGCGAGAGTGGTAGCCGCGAGTATCGCGAGGAGGGAAAGCATAGCGCGTGTCCCACTGCGAGTCGAGTGCGAGACTGCTGGACGACTGGCCGCGCGCCACTAATGACACAGTTCTCAGCGTGCACACTCGATCGAACTCGGACTATTTTCAGCGACAGTTACGTGATAAACACGAGGGTAATATCTTGTTCGTTAAGGACAAGGTTGGTTTTGTCGAGTTCAGGTAAACAAGTTTGTTGATCTTCCTTGTATTTGTAAGATGATGTATTGTTAATTGAATGGATCTGAACTGATTTGACGATAATTTTGACATATTTTCGTCTCAATGTCATGCAAAAGGGCGAATGGTTCGATTGCAGGTTTGCAGGTATATATTAGGAACCTACTTGCATGTAAGTTTTGGCGAATTTCATGGAGGATTGCTCATACATTCTGAGAAATTTAAAAATCTCAAAAAGGCCTAAACCAACCACAAGAATTCGTTGATATTTTTATGCCTGTTCACAAACCTGTCAACGTTTATTTTATGTCTTTTCGTAACAAGTTAATGAGAAGTAAATTGATACAAATAAATTGAGCGAACCGAGCGATGCAATACCTAACATTTTGTAAGATCTATGTAATAAAAGTATTCAGATCGGTTGGCTAAGTTTGCAGTACTCAACTTGCTTTACAGGGCGATTATTTCCGCATGACTCAACTGTTTTATTGAGTAATATAACGCCTGATAATTTAATAATAGCTCGTCATTTCGCGTATCTTACACAACACTATAGGCGTAATTCACTTGCGTCACAGAACAAATAATAGTATATTTTGCGTAGAGAAGCCATCTGAAAAGTGTTACCAAACAAAAGACATTTACAAAACTTTTTAATGTATATGTCTTAGCCATAATTATGATGCTGATTAGGTCGTTCATAAAAATTTTGTGTTTCAGCTAGCCAGTTCAAATAGACGCTAAGGATGAAAGACTTCTGGCCGCTAGTTGAACGGCATTTAGCTAGTAGATGGTTGCGACAGATTTATCTACCTACCTATATCTGCTGGTATTAAAACTAAAAGAGATAATGAAATAAACTACAAAGTGGGATAAAAATAATCAAAGATCTTTTCCTGCCTTTTTTATTTTTCACGAGAATAATTTAGATCAGCCACTTTTTTACATAGATATAAGCACTTGAGCGCTACTGATCTAAGATGGTATTGAGCTTATCTGGAAGTGAAAAATAGCAGTAAGACGAGGATCTAAGCAACCGACACTATTTTTCGTATCGGAACTGTCTCAAACAGTCTTCCTACTGGCTGACACCGAAAATCATGCCGGTGCCGTGCCATGTTCAGCCGGTGGTTCGAGCCACGGCTGAAGCATACTACCAGTGGTCACTCATTTGACATTATCCGGTATTCTATAACGTGTAGGTTAACATAAGGACACGAAAAGGTAACAATAACTTCCACGTGGGTACCAATGACCCCTAAAAATCTTTTTGGGGTTCCATACCCAAAGGATTAACCCTATTAATAAGACTTCGCTGTCCGTCCGTCAATCCGTCTGTCAGAGGACTGTATCCAAAGCGGACTGTACCTTACCTATCTATCTGGTTGCGACATAAGGTCAATGTCGCCGGCAATTTGATTCCGGTGCAGATCTTACTCAAGATATAAAATAGATATCAGAACAGCGCCACCTAGAAAGCCTTCTATATACTAAGTAAAGACTGTATGAACCTAAGCTAAATTGAGACAAACATAACTGACCTGCAGACGACTGATACCGTAGCAATTATAGTTTAAGAGCAACGCGATAGAGGGCAGTATCATCATCAGTTTACATTCACCATAAGCACTATTCATTATTCTGTGCCATAACTAAAACACTTACAAAGGGAACGAAAAGAGAAAACAAAAACATCCAATTGAAAAATTTGAAAAACTTTTAAAAACATGCAGTGGCGTAGCTAGGTAACCAAAGGCCCTGGGGCAAAAAATAAACAAGGGCCCCTAACTAAACTACTATCAACTCCGTCCAGGGATATTCTGATTTTCTCAATTTATTCTAATTGTGTTACAACTAACATACATATAAATATTGTTTTATCTAAATATAGACAAAAAGTGAAATTATGGTAAACCTAAAAATGGATGTCTTTTTAATAAAAAAATAAAATTAATGCGAATATATCAGGTTTTTTTTTAGTTACCCGAAAAATGAGTAGTCAAAAAACCACCCATGACGTTGGTGGCGGAACCCTTATAGATCCGTCGTGGCGTCTCAAACTTGGATTGCAGATGAACGGTGATTTTCAACCACGTCTTTTGACATTTTTAGGGTTCCGTACCTCAAAAGGAAAAGAGGAATCCTTATAGGATCACTTTGCTGTCCGTCCGTCTGTCCGTCTGTCAAGACCCTTTTTAGGGTTCTGTAGTCCTGACAAGGAACCCTTATAGTTTCGTCATGTCCGTCTGTCTGTCTGTCTGTCTGTCCGAGTTTTGCTAAGAGACCGTTAATACTAGAAAGCTGTAATTTTTTTGTAATTATGTATATAATTTACGGCGACAAAGTGATGACATAAATTTTTTCGTCGTCTACCCTATTGTGTGGGGTATCGTTAAATAGGTCGTCGATAGCATTATTTTATAAGTATTAGTTTAGCTATTAGTTTAGCAGTAATAGTCGTTGAACTTGGGTGTTGGATAATTTTGTACCAAATACAAAATCCTTAGAATAAATCCTTTAAAGTGACAAAGACGGAGTACCTAGTTGCTTGTTTATAACGGGTAAAGACTTGCATTGAATAACGGGCTACTACGGAACCATACAATGCGCGTGACCCAACACGCACTTGGCCGGTTATTTCAGGAATGCGTAGAGGTATTACATTGATATCTATGTCAATTACATGGGTCTACGGTCTCTTTTGGCTGTGAAAAAATCTAATTTGGAAGTCAACGCGATCAAAAGTTTATGTCGCAATTGTCGCATATTTTATTTTGCGATTTCGGAAGGGAATCTAAACCTATAGAGTATTTATTTCCTGTTGACCTAGAATCATAAAATTTGGCAAGAAGCAAGGTCTTGAATTTATACTTATTTACGGGAATTTTGGAGTTAATAAAAGGAAATTTAAAGAAAAAAAAAATTGAGGTTAATTAAAGGTAAATATACCAGAAAACCATAGATAACTGATAATACTGACTTTGACTGCTATCTACGTGTATCAGGTAGCGGTATTTGTATATAAAAACAAAAATATTTTCGACCAACTCGGCGCGCATCACAACCACTCCACGCGAAACAAACACAAGCTCACCACAAAAAAAACTTACGGCCTAAAAAAGTCGAGGATGTCTGTGTATGTGAATGGCCCTACTATTTTTAATAAGTTACCGGTCCAAATAAAGGATGCAAGTTCCGCTGCGATTTTCAAATGCAATTTAAAAAATTGGCTGATGGAACGACCTTTCTATGATATTAACGAATTTTGGAAATATGATGATAATATTAAAAATAATTTATTTATTTAAATCAATTCAAATTTTATGTCAGCTATTATACTATTATATAATAGTACCTACAAAAGTATTATGAATTTATGTTATATGTATGACCTTTAGCAATGGCTAATAATAAATTTTTCATTTCATTTTTCATTCATTTAATTTCATTTCATAACTATGTAGTTTCATTACAAAAAAAAGTGAATTTACTATTACAAACTTATTATTTGCGGTTGGTGCAAAACATTTTCTATGGATCGAATTGCAAATTTAGGTTTATTTTTTTTTAACCTAGTAACCTTTAACCTAGTTTGACAAATTAAATTTGTATTTGGAGTCTCGGTGCGCGAGTCCAACTCGCACTTGGCCAGTTTTATTTTATTACGAAAGTACTAAGAAAAAAACAAGGTCAAACACAAGATAGACTTCACTAAGCATTTACATTTTTAGTTTTTAGCTTGTATCATGTTTGTATAGTATATTATCTCGTATCTTCCAAACGGCTTGATGGATTTTTTCAAAAGTTCAAGTAGTTATTAAAATGAAGGAACTAAAAAGAAGATACATATGTTTATATTGAATTAAGAATGAGAAAGACTAAATAAGAAACGCCAAAATGAATATATTCATTTTTCATGCAGTCGGGTTCTTGCATTTTGTTCTTTGTGGCATATCTTGAATCACCTCATTTATTTTTCACATCATGCATAATCTTTGGTATTAAAACGATTTATGTTTCTTTATGACGGAACGATGTCAAAATTGAAAAATGAAAGACAGAAAAAAATTTAAAAGGGGAAACAGATATTCGTCCTGCTAGGCTATTCTGTAAGCTATCTCGACAGCGGAATCCGCGGTGAGATTCGAATTTCGTACTACGAAATTCAATCTTATCAAGTTCGTAATACGGTTGGATTTCGTAATACGAAAGTCAAATCTCACCGCGGATTCCGCTGTCGAGATAGCTTACAGAATAGCCTAGCTGGACAGACATTGTCCAGGATAATAGATTATTCTTTGCATTTATCTTTTCTCTGATTAATTGCTGAAAACAGAGTGTAAACATGTCGTTGTTAAGTAAATGGGTTCGCGCATTTAGAATAATAAGCCAACACGGTGGCGCGTTCAAATCAATACTTAAACTATGGAAGATGGATACACTTAAGATACTTTAAGGGACATTATGAAAGAAACTAACGTTATTGACGCTAACACCGAGGGAGATGTTCGCAGGATAAAGTTGGTTTTCCAAATAGCTTAATATAGACGCCGATGTTAGCTGAACAAGCCAATACTAATAGGACTTCAACGATTTCCGACGTCAGTGATACGATAAGATGAAGTCGAGCATGATAAATGTGGTAAACCAGGTCGGTATTTAGCTTCACTGCCAGGATATAATGGGCCCGAAGATCATTGTCGAGATAAAGTTAAGTATTGTATAGTCAATATATCTATAAATGTGTACCTATTATGTGTTCATATTTCCCCATCTAGGTTCCCTCTAGGTAGTTACGTCCGTTACGTTACAATATATTAAACCAAAATTTACTAGAAATATTTGACAGACATGCCCCAATTAAACGTAAAATAATTAAAGAATCACCCAAGCCGTGGATAACGAACATGATTAGATTTATGATGACTCTCAGAGACAAAGCTCTAATAAAAGCTTACAATAAAAAAACAATATCGGCAAAAAAATATTATAAAAGCTTAAAAACTTAGTTATTGGCGCTATTCAACGGGAAAAGACAGCATACCTTACACAGTACATCAATAAAAACATAAACAATCAAAAAAAAAATGTGTAGTTACATAAAAAGTATTAAGACAATACATAAAGATTCAATACCAATCCCAGATAATTTTAACGATCCAAATTTAATAAACAAACATTTTTAAACGTCCCAGGCGATGAACTTATAGACAAAGAACTATTTACATTTTACAATACAAATAAATCAACTAATAGTATTTTCTCGATTAAAACTGTCTCCGCAGAGACTGTAGGTAAAATCATATCAAAAATTCACACTAATGCAATGGGGCACGATTGTATCAATGCAGACATGATAAAACTGTCTTTACCTGAGACTCTACCGGTTATTACGACCATCATTAATCGTTCCATAGAGCTCGGTGTCTTTCCGGCCTTGTGGAAACGTGCACTCGTAAGACCAATTCCGAAATCTCAATCAGTAAACCACCTCAAAGATTTACGACCAATTAGCATACTACCGGTTCTATTAAAGGTACTAGAAAGAGTAGTCTATTTACAACTTGAAAAATATGTATATGACGAAGGCATAATCCCTCCTTACCAATCAGGTTTTCGAAAGAATCATGGCACAGAAACGGCTCTTATAAACGTAACTCATGATGTATTAACAGCCTCTGACGTAGGACTCAGTACAGCACTGGTTTTGCTTGATTTTTCACGTGCATTTGATTGCTTAAGCCCGGAATTGCTTATTGCTAAATTAAGGTACTATGGCTTCCCAAATGATAGTTGCAGATGGTTCGAAACATATCTCAAAGACAGAGAGCAGTATGTAGAGACCAAAA
This sequence comes from Cabera pusaria, assembly GCA_954871355.1. Classification (NCBI taxonomy): domain Eukaryota; kingdom Metazoa; phylum Arthropoda; class Insecta; order Lepidoptera; family Geometridae; genus Cabera; species Cabera pusaria. The sequence goes on from OX940893.1 coordinate 4,798,175, forward strand.
CACAAGACGGAACAAAGACTATCTCTGAGGTAGAGCGACTAAACCGAGGCGTCCCTCAAGGATCGATTTTAAGTCCAATCCTCTTTTCAATATTTACGGCAGACCTACCAAACTACATAAAAAACTGCAAATACCACCTCTATGCATATGACACTCAAATATATTACTCTTTTAATGCCTACGACACTACAAACGCTATGTCCTTAATAAATTATGACCTGAATGAAATGTATGCATGGGCTAGGAAAAACTCATTAATATTAAACCCGTCTAAATCAAAATTATTAATATTAGGTACCAAACACCAAATAAGTAAAGTAATGTCGCTATGTCCAAAATTAACCGTCGAGGGAACAGAAATACCCATTGAATCAGAGGCTAGAAATTTGGGGCTGGTCTTAGATGGGGAATTGAGATATGTAAAACATATTGATGAAAAGATAAGGACAGCGTTCTATAAATTAAAGATTATATACAGCATAAGAAATAACATCTCACAAGATGTCAGAATTTTACTTTGTGACCTGCTCGTTTTGTCACCTCTCACATACTGTAGTGCTGTATATGGGCCTAGAATCTATATCAAAACCGAGAACGCTATACAAAAAGTTCAAAAAGCATGCACGAGATTTTGTTTTAATATTCCCCGTAGAGACCATGTGACACCTTACCTCATTCGACACCAGTTATAAACATAAAAACTAGAAGGGAAATCCACCTAGCTTCCATTACCCAAAAGGTACTGTGGAACAAAAAGCCAGAGTATCTCTTCGAGAAACTGACGTGGATGCAGGATATTGGAACCCGACATACTCGAAATCAATATTTACTTACATTATCCTTACCGACACACAAAACTGTTGGGTTCAGAGGTGGATTCAAATATAGTGCCTCAAAAATATGGAACAACCTCCCTCCACCCTTAAGAAAGAAAATGAGTCACCCCGTATTTAAGTTTAAACTTAAAACAATTATTTTTCAACGTAATAAACATATATTTTAATCCACTTTCAAGACCAAATAGCCTAAACACGCACACACACACACACACTCACACACACACACAACACACACACCACACACACACTCACACTCACTCACACACACACACACACACACACACACACACACACACACACACATACACACACACACACACACAAACAAACAATAAAACACACACACATTTAATTGTATACAAATGGATAATTTTATATATTTTTTTTTTCTTATAAGTAATTGGGTTGTCTTTTTAATTTAATTTGTTTTATTTTTTCTTTTCGTTTGCGGGATCGAATCCGGAACGAAGTAATTCGTCAGAGAACAAAATTGATCGACATAGCTCAATGGATCAGCAAACTGAAGTGGCAGTGGGGTCATATCTGCCGTAGGACCGATAACCGTTAGGATAGACTGGTTCTAGAATGAAGATTGCGAATCGGTAAACGTAGCGTAGGACGCCCTGTGACCAGGTGGAGCGACGACATTCGAAACGCGGTGGGCAGTGACTGGAAACAAAGAGCCGAAGATCGGTCTCAGTGGCATGACTTGGGAGAGGCATAGGCATCTCCCATTTCCACTGCTGGACCTATGTCCAGATAGCCGCTGATTATGATGATGAAATGATTACGTCTTTTAACGGGTCTTATACCACACTGGGGTTAACAACATAATATAACTTACCACTGGAATATTTTCTGCTTTCCTGCTATGATCCAAGTGCATTCCACCCACTTCCACCACTCCCGGCAACAGCGGTCGGACTCCGTTCAGGCTGTGAAACACATTCACCAGCATCATAGTAATGTTCTTCCCTAATTCCTGCAAATCAGGAATCTTTCTTCTGAAGTGCTTCTCGATAATTGCCTGTTCTTGAATCTGAATTGCGTAACGGAACCAGATCTTGTAGTAAATGTTCAGAATTGTGTTTTCTAATCTCTGCCAGAACGTCATGTTGCTCGTACTTGTCATTTTCCGGGCACTTCTTCTTACGAGCACGTGGGATGGATTATCAGATACTCCGATCCGTCCCGCCGACCACTGCATCATTGTACTGGATAAGAGAGCTATCTTTGGTGCTGTTAAGTCATAAATATGAGCCAATCCCAGCATACAATCACTGTTGAAATTCTCCACGAGAACTACGTCGTAGTCCTTCTGTAAGGCCTCAGCTAGTGGCGCGAACTTCACCAATTTGGAGCACACATTGAGAGCTATATCAGCTAAGGGCAAAGATTTGAAAGTTTGAGGATAACTGGATCAAATGAAATTTTAGAAGTTTGTGTCGTGTAACATTTTTTAAGTGCTCGAAACCTACAGAGTACTTAGTTTATTTTGTAAAGTGTAGCTATTCTCACTTTGAGATTGTTGGACATAGGTAAAACATAAGTACATAATTTAAGACCAGTTTCACCTGTTCCTAATTAGCCTATTAGGAACTTATCTGGCAGATTTTTGACAACTTTTGTTTGGAGTAATTTGTCAAACAACTATCTGAAACTTTATCAGAAACTGGTGAAAATGGCCCCTAATCCAGCTTTGTCTAGATAGTAAATAAGATTTTATAAGTACAAGAACTATAAGTGAATGCATTTATGCATTAAGAACGAAAACGAAGGAAACTAAGCGAAAAGCAATATCTTTGCTTTTGCTCTTGTGGTATGGTATGATATTAAGGTATTGATAGCACAAATAAAACAACTTCAATAAGCTGAAAGTTCAATACAATAAGTATAAATCTCACTTGATTTAGTCATGTAGTGGCTCACGAAGATTTTCTTCATGACGCTCTTGAAACCAAATTCTCTTGCAATTTGATTTGAGTTGTCCTCAGATAACTGAAATGTTTCGAATCCTGGATCGGCGATCCCTTCTAAACTGACACTTGTGTAATTGACAGGCGGATTCTTCATTGGGAAGAATGTGACGACTGTAACGTCATGTCCTCGTTCAGCCAACGCTCTCATCAGAGGATCGTAGACCATTTGGTGGCTCCTCCCGACGTGAGGGAATAGACCAAGAACACGAGCTGATTGGGCATTGCGCGCAAACGCTATGGCTAAGAAGAATACTACAAAGAAAGAACACATCGCGCGTATTTTACTCAGGTGAACTGTGCCTGGACTGGACTACTGTAAAATCTTTCACTACCTTTGTTTGACGAGTAATACGTTTCACTAGAGAGGATATTCTAAAACACTACGTTTATTACAATGTCGCAAGTGTAAATAATGTTTAAAGAACACAAGTTTCTTATTGGCACGGTAGCGGTAGTCTTGTTTTTGTTCATCAAAGTTAGCAAGGTTGTATGGAAGTTTTTTTTAACAGTTAGCAGAGAAAATGAAGCGCGCTCCAGCTATTTGTCCAACGCCTCTAGCGGCCTCGAGACGATCATGGGATCGAAGTAAAGGAACTACTTCCAATAGTTAGTTCCTATAGAAACCTTGATAACTATATAATATTATTTAAGTATAATAGTAAGTTTATTTCAACTAGTATTTACAAATAGTACATATATACAACTTAAAAATAAATTAATATATTTGAACTGAGAATAAATAAAATGTTATAAATAAAAATAGTTATAAATGTTTGTAGTGGTAGGACTTCTGCTAGTCCGCCTGGGGCGGTACCACCACTTTGCCAATTAATTTTCAGCTGTGAATTGGGAATTTTTTTCGGTTAAAATGGCAAGGTGTCCAGTGAAATTACAGGGCATGTCAGACTCAACATCTATATGTCTCGAGGTAACGGGCACAGTGCAGTGAAATGCAAAATTCTGGACTTCCAGAATTTTGCATGCCGCTGTATCTGTAATAGGTACCATCATCATCGCTTACCATCAGGCGAGCGTCGTGCTTGTCCTATTACCTTTTACCATAAAAAAAAAAATACAAAACCGTCGTAAACTTTATAATCATACTCATACATATTTTGTGTGTCTTTTGACCTGACTTATAGACTTATAGATTCAAAAATATCATTGGGACACGATGAATCCTGTAGGTACAGCTATTACAATTTTACAATCTACATCAAAGATCGCCTTAGGTCACACGCGAATTACCTTATTGAGAAGACATGCCAGGCTCATACATGTTAAGGTGATATACTTTTTAGGGTTCCGTATCCAAAGGGTTAGAAAGCACATTGGGAGTAATCTTAAAAAAAACCGTAACAGGTAGGTAGGTACTTGAATTTTTCACATTGTATATATGAATATGGAGATTTTACAACAAATAATATGAAAATAATTAAGGTAGTTTAAGAACTAAAACAACCGACTTCCATGCCCCGCGAGTCAATTTCAGTAGCAAGTTTGAGACGTTTATCGTCATATCTCTAGAGATAGTGTCTTGACAGATCTCGATAAAATTACAATGAGACCACCTCGGAAACGCTCCTTACCGATAAAAAAAATATCATTCGTATCGGTTCACAATTGACGGAGTAATCGCGTAAAATACAGACGAATTGAGAACCTCCTTCTTTTTGGAAGTCGGTTGAAAATAAAATAAAATACTTAAAGTTAAGTGTCTGCCTGTCTAAATTTCTGTTTTTAAAATCTTGTAATACGATTTATCAATATAATAATATTATATTCGTACTTCATGCTGTGATTAGATTACACTGGTCGTTAGCGTGAATTAGATTGCCAATTATAGCAAACTACCAAGTGAAACTAAATGAACGGCCGGTATCGAGTACTACTTACTACATACGTCATTTATATTATTATATATTCTGTGCCTTCAGCTACGTTTATGTTGTACGGCTTCATAGTTTTACAGGTGTACCTACTTGAACGAATTGGGATACCAGATTTTCCTTTTCTTCGATCATAGTTTTGCCAGACGTCACACGGTCAGTAGTGTTCCGCCTTCATAATATTTAGTAGGAACTATTCATTATTCTGTGGAACTAGTTCTTTAGCTGGAATTCTATTGCGTCATCGCGAGTGAAATAAATACATCGGGTACCTGATTTCGAGCAAAGCCTGAATACTTCGGGCTTGCAACTTCCAGTAATGAACATTGACCACTCCGCACCAAAGACATTAAAGCAAATGCTTTAATGTCTTTGCTCCACACTAAAAATTATTTATTATATATGTAAATTATATATTAGGGTTCCGTAAATCCAAAGCTAAGCATGGCTCAAACTGTTAATTAGTATATATTTTAGGTATGTACTACATCAATAACTTACCTAAGCTCAGTGTAGTAGGTATATACTTACCTACATATTTTAATTTATTAAGAAAATTGCTCAATTTAACTTAACATATTTATGTAATTAATTATGACTTGATGACGTGACCACTTTCTTCATGACTCATGGTCATAACCATGACAACCGTGAGTCATGGAGATGGTGATCGATCGGTCATAATTATTTATTTCATAATAAACATAATCAACTATGACTGATCGTGATTAATTCTTTTTACCCGACTGCCTTCTTGTTCTTTTTACCCGACTGCCAAAAGGAGTGAAATGTGTTTCGCGCGTATGTATGTGGGTATTTTTCTTTGTTGCCAGATAGGAGCCGACTGGACCTAACGGACCTAACGGCTGGACCGATTTCAATGAGTGAGGTTTTGAAATAAAGGTTTTGATTTCCTGAGCGTTATCCATACTAATATTATAAAAATGTTTGTAACTCTGTCACTCTGTCTGTTTGTTACCTAATCACGCCTAAACGGACGATCCGATTGTACCGCAAGCAATTTAACAAGGCGATATTTATTTCTTGGTGTATGTGAACGAAGTCACGGATATCAGCTAGTAGGCTATTAAAATGTAAAGGAAGAACAAAATAGCGGATATTTCGCAATAAAACACTATAATATTTTTGCTCAAACCGTAACATGTTTGGTATCAAAGTAAAGAGCTTAATAAGCAAACTCCGAATATAATTATACATTTATTACGATATTAAATATCGTAATGTTCTGGGATTTTGATTAAAAATAACAAACATATTTCAAGCAGTCGGCTTTTTGTTCATGTTTCTTATAGGCATATGTCTTTGTCATATTAATTTGATTTTATTACTGGAATTATTGATATGCATGCTCAAATACACAATGTACTTACCATTGGAATATTCTCTGGTTTACTGCTATGATCCAAATGCATTCCACCCACTTCCACCACTCCCGGCAACAGCGGTCGAACCCCATTTAGGCTGTGAAACACATTCACCAGCATCATCGTGATGTTCTTCCCTAATTCCTGCAAATCAGGAATCTGCTTCCCAAAGTGTTTTTCAATAATCGCCTGTTCTTGAACTTGAATCGCGTATCGATACCAGATCTTGTGGTATAAATTAAGAACGGTATTTTCCAGCCTCTGCCAGAACGTCATTTTATGTGCGCTCGACATCTTCTGTGTACTTTTTCTTATGGGCACGTAGGACGGATTATCGGATACCCCGATCCGTCCGGCCGACCACTGCATCATTGTACTGGATAACAGAGCTATCTTAGGCGCCTTCAAACCATAAACGTGGGTCAATCCCAACATACAATCACTGTTAAAGTTCTCCACTAAAACCACGTCGTAATCCTTTTGCAGGGCCTCGGTCAGCGGCGCGAACTTCACCAATTTGGAGCACACATCCAGCGCTAAATCAGCTAGGGGTTGAAATTCAAAGATTTTCTTTACGATACTCTCCAAGCCCAGCGCTTTTAGAATTTTATTTGAATTCTCGCAAGATATTAACTTGTATGATTCAAATCCTGGTTTAGCGATGCCTTCCAAGCTGATGTCGGTGTAGTTAACGGGAGGGTTCTTGATGGGGAAGAAGGATACGACGGTCACATGGTGTCCTCGCTCTGCAAGCGTTCTCAGAAGAGGGTTATAGACCAATTGATGGCTTTTCCCCGTGTGGGGGAAAAGGCCGAGTACACGCGCGGAATTGGTATCTCGCGCTAAATTTAGTGCCAAGAGTAACGTAAGAAGAAAATACATCACGCGTGCTTAGCCGATACCAGTGTTGATAAGACTGCTTCCAAGTAGTTTTTTTATGAGAGGTGATTACACTTTTTGTTCTAGTGACACGAGAGTAAAAGATTATGGAAGTAATATCAGGAGTCAGCAACCCTGGTTACTGGGACACCAAAAGTTACACGATACCATAGAAAAGATAATAATACTACGTAACGATACGTTACTTAGTTACGCAACAAACTGATGCAAAAATGCAGGCATAATATGCTCTACCCGTGAAAAGCCATGGCAGGTCGCTATAAGTAGATCTATATATGAGGAATATCCCGCCATGTATTTATTTGTTTTTTTTTTTTACATTATTTGACCACGTGCTCACCTGCTGGTAAGTGATGATGCGGTCGAGAATTGTAGTTTATTAGTATTGTTTTATTATATCGCAGCGTTCCCAGTGGCTTGACTTTTTCCGACACTTCTAACAATTATAATCATATTTAAACCAATTTGCACAAAACCTTGACAAATTATATACTTAGAACTTCTCGTGATTTACTCTATCTATTGATGAAAATCACATGAAAATCCTTCAGTAGTTTTTGAGTTAGTCGCAAACAGACAGACAGACACGGCGGGGGACTTTGTTTTTAACCGACTTCAAAAAAAGGAGGAGGTTTCTCAATTCGACCGTATATATATATATATTTTTTTTTTTTTTTTTTTTTTTAATGTTTGTTCGGGGATAACTTCGTCATTTATGCACCGATTTTGATTATTATTTTTTTGTTCGAAAGGAGATATCCCAAGTGTGGTACCTTTTTTTTACCTTTAATACCTAAATAATTATAAGAAATAATTATTAAAATTAATTAATATATAATAATTATTAAAATTAAAAGGTACTAATTAAATATAAAATAATTATTTTATATTTAATTAGTACCTTTTAATTTTATCGAGGTCTGATAAGTATCTCCAGAGATATTGAGATAAACATCTCAAAATTGGTACTGAAAATTAACATTGAAGTCGGTTCTTTTTTAGTTTTTAAACGATATTATATAATATGTAGTGATAATTATTGATTTGTTAAATGATTGTTTGACTTGTATAAGTGCAGATTTTTATTCTGCATGTAACCTGAATAAATGCCTTTAATTTTCAGTTTAAATTAAATTCTGACACCTCTGGCACCTTCTGATGGTGTCTAATAGAACCTGATAACATTAACATGGTTAGGTTGGTAAAATAATCTGTACATTCTCCAACCGTTAGTTAGCCTCTATGTCTATTAAAGAATAGAATACTTTAAAGAACTAACTAAACTTAAAGAACTAACCCAACATCCTCCTCTATCCAAAAGTAGAAATATGTTAAAAAAACAAGAGCTTTTAATTGTATGTCGTGAATTTTAGAATTGGCAATCATAATTGAATACGTATACAAGATTCCATGTCTGTGCTGTCGATCGTTGAAGAGTTCCTTCGTCTGGAGCTAACCCTGGGTGTATAATCAGCTGCATGCTTACAAAAGTTAACAAAACGAAAAAAATACCGATTTCTAATGCCGCACTATAGTCAACGTCGGTACCAAGTTTGAAATGTTTATCTTCATATCTTTGGAGATACACATCAGATTTCGATGAAATTACCATGAGACCACCTTGGAGATTAGCCTACCGATGAAAAAAAAAATGACTCAAATCAGTTCCCAATTGACGGACTTATAGCGTAACACACATACAAAAATAAAAATATTGGGAACCTCCTTCTTTTTCGAAGTCGGTTGAAAAATCTATTTATGACTTTAGAACCAATACGGATCGAGTACTGTGAAATTTTGTCACCGCATTATAAGATAAGTTGTTCTAATTCAGCTTGAAATATTTGATTTAAACCAATATACAAACTAAAATAAGAGCTTTTTAAAAATGCTGCAATACAGCAATTGCTCTGCTCGTTTTTTAATCGTTAATATAGCGGTTATAACCACCGGTTTTTTTTAAACTAGAAAAAAATCGATTACGTCATACCCCGCACTTGCTAAATGTTGCCGATCCCTGACATTTCCTATCGTATATACAGAATGATTCATAACCCATGACTCAAACGAATATAGATCTAGGAAAGTTTAATCCGAGGTCTGCGCAAACGAAGCAGGGTGACAGAGGGCCTCACTGACCATATGAATCACCATATCATCATCATCAACAGCCAGTATCCGTCCACTGCTGGACATAATAGAAAATCTGTCGGCAAAACATCTAATTTGTTCCGGCAGCTATCCTTGAGAGCCAATTTCCATTTTAGGCCTAGCGTTCTTACCAACTTCGACTTACCAACAGGTGAGATAGTGGTCAAACGCTAGCCTATAAGATTAAAAAGAATAAAACTGACCAAGTGCGAGTCAGCATCGCGTCTCTCATCGCACACTTAGGGAGGGTTCCGTACAATACGAAACATAACAGAGTTTCAACCTCATATATTTGATTAATGATATTACCAAGAATATTTGGTATGGTCGCGATCTAGAACGACGGGGCTCGTTTACTAGCGCCAGCTATGTCATTTTGCTGAAACTAATTAGATAGATGGCGTTTAAAAACACGTTTTTTGTATGGGGACCCCCTTTAATTTTTAACTTTATTTTGTTTTTAGTATTTGTTATTCTAGCGGCAACAGAAATACACTATCTGTGAAAATTTCAACTGTCTAACTATCACGGTCAATGAGCTATAGCCTGGTGACAGACGGACAGACAGACAGACAGACAGACAGACAGACAGACGGACAGCGGAGTCTTAGTAATAGGGTCCCGTTTTACCCTTTGGGTACGGAACCCTAAAAACAGGCCTCTCATATGGCACGCCACTGAGCTAGATCCAACAAGGCCCTGTTACTGAGACTCCGCTGTCTCTCCGTCCATCTGGGGGCTGTATCTTCTAACCGTAAGGGATAGCTCTTGAAAATCGTTTACAAAACTAAAGAAACCTAACTTCGAATGCCGCGCTAGTAATTTATAGTACCAAGTTTGAGGTGTTTATCTCAATATCTCTGGAGATACTTATAAGATCTCGATCAAATTACTATGGTACCATACTTGATTATTCTTTCCAACAAAAAAATAATCATCAAAATCGGTTACTAAACGACGAAGTTATCCACCAACAAACATTAAAAAAATATATGTATATATATACGGTCGAATTGAGAAACGTCCTTTTTGAAGTCGGTTAAAAGCTAACCAAAATTGGGCAATAGATGACTCTCACAACAGTCTACTACCGCGCTTTTGTTTCATCCTTCGGTAATAATGAATTAATCATTCTGTATATACCTCGGTATTCGTTAGATAAACGATATGATAACCTTTTAGGTAATATAGCTCAAATTTGTATATCATATTCTGAGGTCATGTTCTTGCCGAGTATATATTGTAGGCGTCACGTTATTTTATCAATATTTGTAACTTTTTGTACATGATGAGGTAAAAAGAACTTCTCAATCTGTCTGTATATTTTTTGCGTGTTTAAAGTAGGTAGTAGGTTCTGCATTTCTAGTTCTACCTATTCATTATTCTGTGGTTCTACGCCAAGTAAAAGCTGAGAGCCCCATCGTGAAGGGGCGATTTAAGCGGCGATAGCCCAATGAATAAGGTGTCGGACTGGCGATCGTGAGGTCGTGAGTTCGATCCCCACCCATTGCGCTATTGACGTGAACCCACTCCAGACACAAGCATATTTAGCTTAGTTGGAAGGGTTAAAAAATAATACTAGTAATGAACGCACATTGCTAGTAGGTAAGCCTTTCTCTTTAAAAAAAGAATATATGGCTTGACTTCTAAGCGAGAGGCCGGCGGTAGTAACTATTATATAATCTGTGCCGGCGGTTCAAATTCTTAGCACAGGCCTAACGTGTTCACCATCTTCGACCACATCAACGCTTACCACAAGGTAAGATAGTGGTCGAACGCTAGCCTATCTAATACTATAAGAATCTTTGTCCTGACATATACTGACTGACTGACTGACTCACTGACAGACAACGCACAGCCTAAAAGGTCGTAGAGACTTGAAATTTGGAGGGTATATTTGTCTTGGTACGAAGGGGTGTATGTACTAAGAAAGGATTTTTATAAATTCACCCCTTAAGGGGATGAAATGGAGGTTCAAAGTTTGTATGGAGAAACAAGATTAAATAGTCTTTTCTATCCGAAACTTCACACAAGTGCTTAAGTAAATAAAAAATAAGTTCAAAAACTAAAACCCGACTACTGAAAAATCACTCTAAAAAGTATGAAACAAGAAAATATTCTCATCTGAGATCGCTTTGTACAAACTCTTCAATATGTATCGTGCATTATATAAACAACTTACTTGTAATAGGTACATATTTTATTGTATTTCATACATATTCATAGTGGTGTTCAGTGGATACCCGTGGTCGTATGCTACTTTGCAGAGTGTTTTGTTTTGTTACGGTAGGTGACATACGACCACGGCTGCACTATAATGCACGATACATATTGAATAGTTTGTACAAAGCGATCTCAGATGAGAATATTTTCTTGTTTCATACTTTTAAGAGTGATTTTTCAGTAGTCGGGTTTTAGTTTTTGAACTTATGTTTTATTTAAATCATTTTGGGGGTTTTGCATAAGTGTATACATGTATACATGTCAACATACTTACATACATACACAGCGATCAACAAACCCATAACCCTCCCAACTGCTTCTTTGTGACGCCGTGGGGTAATAAAACTGGCCAAGTGCGAGTCAGACTTGTCCCGCACACGGAGGGTTCCGATTTTCCGAAGACCGAACGCCACGAATTTCTAACACCAAATAAGTAAATATTAACACAACGGTAATAAATATAATTACATATCTGGAAGACCGAGTGTTCGTACGACTAACTTGCTACTGATTCTGGCTAATTGAAGTTCTTGAAGTACTAAAATTAAAGATATATTATTCAATACATATATACAAATAAACATTAACTAAGTAAACAAATCCACCGAGGCTCACAAATTTAACAAATGAAACGCGCGTGCTAATTTTTGCTGTGCTGCCATCTAGCTGCGTCGAGGTGAATTAATTTCGTATCGTATCGTATCGTAAAAAACACGTTTTTTGTTTTAAACCCTTTAATTTTTAACTTTGTTCTGTTCTTAGTATTTGTTGTTATAGCGGCAACAGAATACTTGAAAATTTCAACCGTCTAACTATCACGGTTCATGAGATACAGCCTGGTGACAGACGGACAGACAGACAGACAGACAGACAGACGGACAGCGGAGTCTTAGTAATAGGGTCCCGTTTTACCCTTTGGGTACGGAACCCTAAAAAAGAACGACAGCACAGAATAAGTAATAGTACATAGATAGCGGAACGGGGCGCGTGGATCACGGATCTCACGCAGTTCATGTACAGTAATGATGAACCGAAATAAAGTTCTTTTACCCCAAAAATAATTATCTTTTATAATTATTTTCAGATACATTGAGTATCCAACGCTTGCTGCTTATCTATTTGCAATAACAAGAATGAATACGAAACATAAACAAAACTAAATTTAAAACATAATTTAATTTCGAAAAAGAACAACGTCATTTTCAATAGCTAAAGATGGTTTAAAGTGGTTTATACAGGAAATTTAAGGTGGTTTATACAGGTAGTTTAAGGTGGCTTATTTCCATATCTTGAAAGGTACAATATGTCGGCCATTTTGTTTATCAATTCGTTTGTATTTTTGATGTCTGTTAACCGATTAAAAAAAGTTTTCTGTTTTAAAAAGAGAAAACCATATACCATTTTTATTCTTATACTCAACATGGGAAGTATTATGATGGAATATATAGTTTTTATACAGGGGTTTCTCGTGAGTATTTATTATTATTATTGCATTGATTACCTTTAAATATTTTAGTTTTAAAAATTGATTATATAATAATTTGATTTTATTTCAATAATTTAATAAAAATATTGATCTGTGGAGTCAGTTATGTCCCTTTAGCTTCGAGCATTTACCAATGGAGATGTTAACGTTGTAATCCGCAAACATTTTTTTCTGCCGATACTTACGGGGGACGAGGTAAACACGCATTGCACATACACAAATCACTCACTTTAACGATCACGCACACTAGCTTGAAACACGCACACAGTATTAAAAATACAGCGTAGTTACGCACGCTCATATGGCCAATAATGGCTATATGGCCAGCCGAGGGGTACGCCTTGCATTGACATCTCCATTGGTAAATGCTCGAAGCCCTTTAGTCATAGACACGGTAATGTTTAAATAATATAACCGTGTCATAGATAAGACTACTTCGATTATAGAATACTTGGAAAACCTTTGTGTTTGATAGTGTAGAGCTCAAATGCGTGTTTCCACATCCAAACGTATTAGTCCATATCATCGAATTATTACCTAATTCGATGGCCCATTCCATATTTAATAAGCCAGCCTAATGCGACTAAAATTCACAAACGTAAGAATGGGGATTGGACACCCCTTTTAGTTTCTATATTACCTATGTTTCTTTTATTTGTTATTATTTATATATCTTGCCTCTCAAGGATACATTTCCATTTAAACTGGCAAGCTTTGCATTCGAACAACGTGAATTTGAAGGATTGACTTTGTTTTGTATTAAAGGTTATGCATAGTGGTAGTGGTGATGGTAAGGCACGTCTAGAGTCGCCTGGCTAGCTAACATCGTCGAAAATTGATTGTTGTCCTTGAATGATTTAAGATCATTTACAAAACAAACAAAAAAACCGACTTCACATGCCGCGATAGTGAAAATAGCCATTAGTCATAATCATGGCGTCAAGGTTTCAAATTTGTTTACATTGTTTATCTCTATATCTCCGGAGATTTAATAGATCTGATATGTATCTGCAGAGATATGGAGATGAACACCTCAAACTTAGTACTGAAAATGACTAGCGATTTGTACTATTCATTATTCTGTGCGGCATTTGAAGTCGGTTTTTTTCGATCTCAAATTATATCAGTTAGATTCATCGTGGTCGCCTGGAACATCTAGCACGGAGTGAATATTAATTTGCTATTTATTATATTTATTAATATATACTATATTTATTAATTGCTATCTATTATATATATACCTAGTTACTTTGAGAAATTTGTAAAATTAACTGAACAGCCTTCTTATTAATATCAAGATGGCTGGTTGTCTTCTTGTTTGTGTAGGGTGATGGGCGCAAATTTGACAGAAGTATGTAGAAACGTAGTGTAGGGCAACGACATTAATAAAATTAATGTCGTTGGTGTAGGGCGCCCTTTAGCTAGCGATGATATAAGCAAGCTGGCAGCGGTTGGAAACAAAGAGCTTAAGACCGAGCTCAATGGCGTGGTATAGGCGAGGCCTATGTCCAGCAGTGGACAGAGATAGGCTGATGGTGATGATGTAGATTCAATAATTGTTACGTTCAGAATTTGAAGTTTCAGCTGATAGGTGAAAAATACATGATTTAAAAATGTTATAAGAAGTGCCTTAGCAAAATATATAAGCAACCATTTTTAGCATCATCACATTTAACTGACAGGGGCGTTTTTAATAAGGAAAGTATAATTACAACAGGTGATAAGAACATTATAACGATGTTCCGCCGGCTTGCTACCCAAAAGTAGTTGACCACCACCAAGAAGAAAATCTGCCGCCATATCTTTACGGTGTTCCGGTAGCAAACAGCCTTGAGAGTCAGACCATTCGATTCTGAGCCTTGTATGTCCACCATCTACCGCTTACCACCAGTACTTGTACTATTCATTATTCTGTGCCACCAGGCGAGATAGTGGTCAAACGCTAGCCTATCAGATATAAAAACAGGTACCTGAAAGCAATACACTACTACATTTTGACTACCAATTAGGCCATTCTTAAAAATTAGCGTCTTGGTTTTGGAGTCTACGATCCAAAAATCTGGACATTTGTGCTGAGACTGGTCTGTGTCAGCACCTCACATTGTATTCCTTTTTTTTGTTTTTAGTTTTCAACCGACTTCCCAAAAAAGATATTCTCAATACGTGTTTTTTTTATTTTTTTTGTGTTTATGTTACGCGATTACTCCGTCAATTGTGAACCGATTCGAATGATTCTTTTTGTAATCGGTAAAGTACCTTTTCGAGGTGGTCCCATTGTAATTTAATCGAGATCTGATAAGTATCTCTAGAGATATGACGATTAAAGTCTCAAACTTGCTACTGAAATTGACTCGCGGGGCAAGGAAGTCGGTTGTTTTAGTTTTTAAACTATCTTAAATATTTTGTCTATCAATTCTAATAATAGTACCACAGATAGTACTGTGAATAGAATTGGTAGGTAGATATCATATGTATTATTCTACACTGCACGGTGTCGCAGCACCATTTATAATTGTATTTTTGTATTGTATTGTGATGGCAGTAGTTGTTTGTTTGTTTTTAGGGTTCCGTAGCCGAATGGCAAAAAACGGAACCCTTATAGGTTCGTCATGTCTGTCTGTCTGTCTGTCCGTCCGTATGTCACAGCCATTTTATTCCGAAACTGTTAAGACTACAGAATTGAAACTTGATAGGTAGATGTATTCTGTAAACCGCTTTCCGATTTTTATACAAAAGTAAAAAAATTTAAAGTTTAAGGGGGGGCATCCCATACATGAAACTGAAACAAAAACATTTTTTTTTCTTCAAACCTATACTTGTGTATATATATGTGGGGTGTCTATGGATAGGTCTTCAGAAATGACATTGAGGTTTCTAAAATCATTTTTTCTCAAAGTCAATCATTTGAAAGATAGACGCGTCTAAAGTGGTAAAATGTGTGTCCCCCCCCCCTCAAACTTTTAAAGTATGGGAGTGAAAAATCTAAAAAAAATATATGCTGTAGATCTCAATAAAAACTAACAACGAAAATTGGTTTGAACGAGATACAGCCAGCAGTTTTTGAGATATGGCGACCGCAAAGATAACTTTGTTTTTCATACAAACACTATGAAAAACAAAGTTAATTTTGTAGTTGTCAAAAATCATAGTTATGGAATACTTAACTGTGTTACGGAACCCTACGAGTGCGAGTCCAACTTGCACTTGGCCAGTTTTTTTTTTCAGTTTGCGTCTCGTCTTGGAACGCGGTTGCGAGAAATTTGTAAATAGGCATTTTAAAGAAACTATTGTCGTCGCGCTGTGCCCGAACAACCAATATGAGTGCGAAAAGAACAACAGCGACTCAGACCCATTTTACATACAACATTTTGAATACAATAAAGTTTTGTATTCCCATGTTTTCTCCTCGAAAACTGATCCGATTAAATTATTTTTTCACAATATTTTTGGAGGTGAGTGCATCTGTGCTCCTATAATTTTATTTTGTCTTAAAACTCTTTCAAATTTGTCTGATAGACGTTTAGATCATGGCAGTAAAATAGTTCAATTTTCAGGTTTTTGAAGGGTCCTATTTTTTTGCAATTGTTTGGTCAAAAATGCAAATGACAGGGGCGTAACTACAGCAGACCTTGATGTTTTGAAGAAAAACATTTTGCTTTAGAAGCATTTTCCAGGGAGGAAGCAGGGGAATACATTTGTATGGACAAATGCACCCCGTTTTCACTCTTACTCTTAATTCATCTATGCCTTGGCAGTGTTGCATTATATTACCAGGTTGTAGCTTGCAGTATTGACTAGTAAGGTAAGTGAAGCGTTTTATACCGCTTAAGTAAACACAACATCAAGTGATGGAAATAGTTCGGATTCTTTTATCGCAATCTCAGCTTATCAGGCAGAACGTTATCATCTGCTTTTGATTTGCGAAAGGTCTACGAGATAATATAATAATATCTTTTAAAGACATGTATTGACCGAATAGTTTTGTTATTAAAGAAAATGATGAATCGTGATTTTCTTACGAGATTGACGGACAAATGTCACAAGTGTCTGATAGTTTCAGACAGGCAAAGGACAAACGCTAGCCTATCAGACAAATAATTTTATAAACATTGTTGTTAGGGTTCCGTTCCTCAAAAGGTAAAAAAGGAACCCTTATAAAATCACTTTCTTGTCCGTCTGTCTGTCTGCCCGCCTGTCTGTTTGTCCGTGTGTCACCACCGATTTTCTCAGGAACAGGTGGACCTAGCAAGTTGAAATTTATACCTGATACTGAAGTCTATAGTCCCTATTGGGTGTATAAAAATCAAGGTCTTGAATCAACACAATAAAAAGATATGGGCAAATTTAGATTTTCGCGAAAACTTCTTAGTACCAAAATGTACCTTAAATTTTAATTTATTTTATTTTTCGGAATTTTTCCTTTACTTGTGCTGTAAGATCTTGCTTTTAACCAAAATTGACAATTCTAGGTCAACCGGAAGTACCCTATAGGTTTTGGGTCGAAAACCTATAGGGTACTTCCCGTTGACCTAGAATCATGAAATTTTGCAAAAAGCACGGTCTTACAGCAAAAATTAAGGAAAAAATCCAAAAAAAAAGTTGAAAATTAATGGGTATATAATACATACATAGTTTACGACAATTAAGGTAGACCCCTGAGATATATGAGCGCTGATACAATTTAGAGGTCTAGCTTAATTGGTACATACCACGTTGGTACGAAAGCCTCGGTGGGCGAGTTCAACTCGACTTGGCCGGTTTTTATTCTTTGTATAGCGCATGGAGACTACTTGTATACTCCATGGTATAGCGTTTGCCCATCACATGTATTTAACCTGGTGTCTACTTATAAAATGCTTTGCTTGTGGAACTACTTGTACTCATTAATTACTAGGTACTCGTAATCCATCCATAAAATCCATCATAGACAACATCTTTACTTAACATCAGGTGCGATAACGGTCAAGTACTTGTCTGACCGAAAGTCTCAATAGCTAGGCACAATCTACTCTATTAAGAATGGCGGCACAGTTGACAACTGGGAGCAAAACGTCGATTTTCCACTTGTCAATAAAACTGGAAAATGTTTAGCTTATATTTTAATAGGCTACCTTCTGGTCTGACCACTATCTCGCCTGGTGGTAAGCGATGATGTGGTCGAAGATGCTGAATGCGCTAAGCATAGTTTGGTCAGACTCTCAAGGGCTGTGTGCAGCCGGAACACCGTTAGGTTATCGCGGCAGATTTTCTCCTTGATGTGGTTAGCTACTTTTCAACCGACTCCCAAAAAGGAGGTTCTCAATTAGTTTGTATGTATTTTTTTGTATATATGTTACGCGATTACTAAATCAATTGTGAATCGATTCGAATGGTTCTTTTTTAAATCGGTATGGTACGTTTCCGAGGTGGTCCCATTGTAATTTCATCGAGATCTGATAAGTATCTTCAGAGTTGTGAAGATGAACGTCTCAAACTTGCTACTGAAATTTACTCCCAGAGCATGGAAGTCGGTTGTTTTAGTTTTTAAAGTTTTCTAATTATATATTCAATATTCACCCAGCTCAGTGGAATAGATTCTTAACTTAAAAATAACAAAAATACTGAAATATTAAAACTTTTAATTACTTATTATCAAAATACTGCGAATCACATCACAACGGTCATACCACTTGTTCGCTGAAACACTTCACAATACAACCAAACATTCCGGACTAACAATAAATTATGACTTAATGAAGTAACTAATTTTGAGTAGAGTTTTATAATAATTATCTACGCCGCGATCAATACCACGATCATTCTGTAACAAATAACAAAATTATTACAATAAAACAATATAACCACATTTTTACTACAAAAAATAAAATAAAATATTAATTTCTTCCAGAACTTAGTTGCAAGATCATTCTAAGGCTGCAGTTCCCCAAGAAATATGCCTAAAGGTCGATTCACACATATCAGTGAACCCACAGTTCCGGCACAGTACCGCATCAGTGATAATTATTCTTTTAAACATTCTCTATGGATGTATTCACACTTGTCAGTGTCAGTGTCGTCTCAGTACCGTCAGTGTCAGTGCCGGCACCGGCCATCACGGACGTGATCGGCGACGACGATATTTTATCACGGATCACTGACGCCGCTGCATCGAAAACATAATGGAATTCTTTTTTTTCCTCGATTCTCTTCTTCTTCTTCGTCTAAAGCAATGGCTATCATAGCTAATTCTGTGTTATTGAAGAGTGCCATCAAAACAATCGACGTCAACGCTAGTCTGAAGGGAACGTCGTGCACGAAGACCCGCAGAGAACTGTACTGTGCCTGATATGTGTGAATTGAAGCACTGACGCACCACTGTAGCACGGATACGGAACTGTAACGGTACTGTGCCGGAACTGTGGGTTCACTGATATGTGTGAATCGACCTTAAGGCTGTGCTTTCACATGAAATGTGCAAGTGCAAGAAGGATTTGTCGCCAAACATCTGAGTGTTCTGGCAGCTGTCCTTAAGTGCCAGTCCCTTTTCTAGCCCTAGCATGCTACCATCCATAGCCGCATTGTCATTTACCGACAGGTGAGATTGTCTAATGTTAGCTGAAAGTATATAAAAAAGAGCCTTGTTGGCACATCTCTATGAAGATAACTTACTTTTTACCGACTTCTAAAAAGGAGGAGGTTCTATGTTCGACTGTATGTATTTTTTTTAATTAATGTATGTTCATCGATTATTCGAAATTTGGAAAATTCTTTTTTTATTTAATAGGTTATTATATTATATTTCACTTCACAGGTGGTCCCATTTAAATTTCATTGAGATATGTTCAATATCTCCAGAGATTTGTACATAACGTACTGAAAATGACTAGCGCGATGTTTGAAGTCGGTTCTTTTATTTTTTTTAAATCAACTTAAATTATCTGTTTCTAGTATGTCATTGCTCAGTCCAGATAGCATGATCTATTGACTAAAGAACTGTAAGCTAGAATGATATATATATTTTTTTAAATATTTTATAGACTAGCGTTTGACCACTATCTCACCTGTTGGTAAGTGATAGTGATGCGGGCGAAGATGGTAAGCACGCTAGGACTAGAATGGGAACTGGCTCTCAAGGATAGCTGCCGGAACACATAAGATGTTTGACGACAGATTTTCTAACTTGAGGGTGGTAGCTGGCCAGGCAGACACTAGATAATGTCCTATCACCATGTATTAACGATATTTTTCCTTCACCGGAGGGCCACTGTGAAAAGCGCACATTTCGCATTTTTCGATAGAAAAATCCATTGGTGCACGGCGGTTTGCTTTAATATATATATTTCTACTAGCTGTGCCCCGCGGCTTCGCCTGCGTTAGAAACAACTTTTATTTTATTTTATTTTTTTCATAAGAACCATCTCCTGACGATAAAAAACACAACAAAAAAGAATTAGCGAAATCGGTCCAGCCGTTCACGCGTGATGCCGTGACCAAGGGAAATTGGGATTAATTTTTATATATTTCTATATTGTATATATTTATGCTGAATATACATTAAGTATAATATATATATAATAGACATACAATGAATAGAGGTAGACATGCAGGTATACAAACTTGATCTCATAGGCCTCTAGTCCATACTTGCATAACTAGATAACAACAATAGAGTGAAGGTACAAGTTGGTAGCGGACTACAAACAGCAGCAACAGATGACATGTCATCATGACACTACTGGGCCCCTAGACAAAATCCAATTTCCCGTTTGCCTTCACGCTAACGCAAGTTCAAAATGTATGTGAATGACATATTTGTTGCAGAAACATAAATGTCATTCCATACATTTTGAACTTACGTTAGCGTAACTGGGAACTGGAAATTGGTTTTTGTCTAGGGGCCCTGGTTTCTATTAAATTAGTTAGCAAGGCGTCGCTAGCTTGGTGACGCTAACTACGGAGGTAATTTTATAGAAATCAGTGGCTCAACGACACGCCGTCTGCTGCTGCTTTGTGTACCTTAAGTTCTAGTTTTTAACTGACTTCACAAAAAGTGGGAGGTTAATTCAACTGTATATTATTATATTTTTTTGAAATTTGTTACCGCAGAACTCCCTCATTTAGTTATCGATTTCGAAAATTCTTTTATGTTAGAGAGAGTATGCTTTCCGTTTAGTCCCATAGTGATTTTATCAAGATCTGATGGGTAGAGAGATAAACACCTTAAACTTGGTACTGAAAATGACTAGCACAGCATTTCAAGTCAGTATTTCGTTTTGTAAGACCACTACTTGACTGGTAATGGGGTTAGTAGTTATTTTTGTGTTTTATTTATTGAGCATCAACACAATGTACAATCGCCTTCATTTGTGCGTATCCACCTTAAGGAATAATTTCCTGTGCACTCTTATTGAATTGGCATCTCGCTTCTGTCTATGTTGACATTGTTGACCAATGACAAGAAGGGACAAAGCTAAAAATTATGTTGTTTTTGGTTTTGGCTCTTCTGATTGGTAAGAAAATTTTTTTTTTGGTTTTGGCTCTTCTGATTGGTTAGAAAAATAATCGACACTTGCGACCGAAAATGTTTTGAAACTGGATACGCACAACTGTACGCGATGGTACATCAGAAAAAGTAAATTAATATAAACGCAGTATGGATCAGTAGTCAATGCCATTGCAATTATAGATGCAGACTGCATGCATAGTCGAACAAACAAGTAAAAGCTATGCGATAATAAAAATGTAAAGATACAAATACAAAATTAAAAATACATAAATTGTTTAAAATTAAAAATTGAGAAATTCATGTAATAATTAGATTTAAAAAAAATGGGATAAAGTATATTGATTCAATCGTTTTCCTGAATTCATGGATGATACCTGTTTTAACTTGTTCCCTGCTGAAAACACACACCGTGCGTTTTTTTATTTTTGGTATCCTTTTTTTATTAATTTTTTCACAAGGGGTGCGTGTGACCTTCGCTGTTCGATTTTAGTTTAGAAAAAAAATATGCGAAAAAGTGCTGCAGTCAAAGTGTTAAGATATTTTAATGTCTGAAATACAGTGGCATCATCAAATATGCTATATAATAAATATTATACATATAATAAATATTATATACATATTTTATGGCAGATATACCATATCTTACGTAATGTTAAGGGAAGATGGGATCGATGATGTAGCACTCTTACCTAGATATTACCTGTCCACTCATGATTTGAAATCAGACTAAAAGAAAAATTAACAATATACATTTCATAGCCTCAATTAAAACTTACCCATAAAGATATAAGAAGAATGATAACAAGTAAAAGGCCAACTTGATCCAGCCTTCTCTTTGGCAAGTGGTAAGAACATCAGCATTCATTATGCTTGTAGGATCATACAGCCCAGGCCCTGACATCACCGGCCTTGTGTAGTATCTGTAACAGGGGATGTACACTTAAAAATTCATCGATGTTTTTTTTTCGATGCAATACACCGAAGTTATGTATCAATATTTTCCGATGCATCGGTAAGACACATTGATGTTTTTTCAGCATCGAATACTTTTTGCAACATAGCAGCACAAAGCTGTAAAAGTCCCCGCTATTAATAAAGTCCCGCAGACAATGTGGCGCTGCAGTCCCAAATACAATGTTTCCAAGTTCCAGTTTTCACTACTGAGCGTATGAAAAATAGTTTGAACAAAAAACATATAACAAATATTTATTTATTACTTAGTATATTTTAAAGTATGTATTATATTGCCGATGTCAATCTCTAGATTCCTCTTAAGATGGTTAGATTCACACTGAGCGTGAAATTCAATTTATTTGCAGAGCAATTAATAGGTAGGTACAATAATTAGCTAGTTACCATTGATTCAATGTTTTATGAAAATAAATCGATACATTGAGAAAATGAACGGTTTTTAAAACATTGGATCGATTCGATGCATCATACTATTAACATAGAGTGAATTCAATGCATCAATGTATATCGAATATCCCTAATCTGTAACAATCATTTTCATATAATTAGTCAAAAAGTAAGCAGTGCATTGCATTTTAAATACAATATTATCTTGTAATGGAAACAAGTCATGTGAATAAGCAAATCTTGCTGTATAAAACTCGTAAACTATGTGTGTAGTGTGACAATAGGTATTGTTGCCACTAATACATATTTATAATACCCTTATAGTTACCGATAATAAATGAATAATTCAAGACATAAAATCAAGTTTTACCTGTGGATGTGGTACAAGATCAATGGAATGTTTATCAATAACGAGAACCATTCTCCCGACAGCAGGAACAGTACGTTGATCAGTAAATGCAATAAATACTCCGGCAAAACCAGCTGAAACAATAAAAAAGAAATTAGCTTGGACCAGAAGCTACAATGTCGAATAGGTTATGATGACCTCAGAACACCCACCGGATTTAAGCTATTACACTGGTCTATTGGATTTTTGTAATCTGTCTTCAGTTCATCGAAAGCAATAACGTGGAATATTGAGAAAAATATCAGAAAGGCGTCTACAATTAAAGCTATAATATACGAAAACGCAGGGAAGCTAAACGCCATTTTTGCGAATTAACGCAAGTCGCAAAATAATACGCAAAACGCAAATGAAATAAATGATGACATGACATGATAACTGACTTTGACTTCGTAAGTCATGACATGAGAAGTCACTTTTGACTTGACATTCTAAATATGTACTGACAGTACAGTCAAATGGTAAATGACAGTGACTATTGATGTTTGTCATCATCGACTGCTATTTTGGCGGGTATGTGAATAACTCATTTATTTTTTCGTAAAACTTGCGGTCTTCCGCGTATTAATGTGTAATAAATGTGGATTATTAACTATTAAGTGCCGGAGATGTGTGCGAGTGTAGGGAAACAGCACAATGTTGAAAAACATGCTACATATGTATATTTGCGTTCTTACAAAAATTAATTCCACTGAAAATCTTCAGTAGAGTTTTCCTTACTTAGAATGACTTGGACTAGCTAGATAGTCTAACTTCAACTTGACCCGAAAAGTGACTTTGACCCATGTTTATGACTTGAACTCACAAAAACTTGAAGATAAGATAAGATAATTTATTTCCATTAACATAACTGTACAGAGAATGCAATAGAACATTAATATACATATAATTTAATGTAGATGTAACATATGCAAATTTAGCTGCGGCCCCACACTAGGCACAAGGCCCGTGTGAACAAGCCTGTTGATACGATGTTTCAAAACTTTACATAGAGGCATTCCAAGATATTACATTTTGAAACATAATTAAGTGTGTGTGTGTGTGTGTGTGTGTGTGTGTGTGTGCGTGCGTGCGTGTGTGTGTGTGTGTGTGTGTGTGTGTGTGTGTGTGTGTGTGTGTGTGTGTGTTATTAATTAATCACTTGTTCTGTGTCATCATATGATTGTGTAATCAACCATTTGTGTACGATGCGACGAGCCATTGCAACATTTTCGTCTTTAATGTTGCAAACCTTGTTAACTCTGTTATAAATGTGAGTGAGCAGATATTGTGGGTGACGTTTAGCGAAAGATGAGTTAGTTGATGCCATCAACTAAGGCTGCCTCTTCCATCAACTTGATGGAAGAGGCAGCCTAAACACGCGTCTTTTAATTAGCTGAAGAATTTTAATACTTCACGCTGGCTAAATAAACTAATTGTATGGAGCCCTAACTAAACAAAAAAAAGATTGCTAGTGCTTGCTACACATTTTAACTGTGGTCTACTGCATAGAATAACTATACTCCTACCGGAGGTCTACTCTATCGGACTAGTATACAGTTATCTGTGGTCTACTCTTGCCAAATGACAGTTGTCCAACTCATATCAAAGCTAGGCGACTAAATTAAGTTGGTAGCCAAGAGGACATCACAAAGATGAAAGGAAAGGAAGGTTTCACAAAGAACGTTAACATCCTAAATTACCAACTTAATAGTTTCGATCGAGTCGAAAAGTTGTGTTTTCAATAATTTCAATATTTTTTCATGTGATTTGTTTTGCATTTCACAGTTTTACATATAATATGTGTCTATAAATTATAAAAATGCGTAACTCCTTAATCGTATTATTTAGTGCTATAGGGCTTGTTTATTGTATAGAACATGATTTCAAAGGTTTCGATGATACAATTTTATTTGGAATAAACTGGCCGGGTAAGCCTGAAAATCTCGAAAATTTGGTAGACGGTGAGACTACACCAAAGGTAATATGATCAAAACTTTTATCTAATTACATTCTCGGGTCCAAAAAGTCCCGCTCCTTGGGAAGGCATTGATGGAGCCTTTAAGCCAACATCAATTTTTTTTTCTTTCCACAGCTCAATAGAATAATTACTGATCCGCAAACTATATTCGGCACTTTAGTGGACTAAGTACAATTTACCAGTAAAAACCTTGTCATTTTCTATTTTATTATTTAACATCTAATACCATAATTCTTAATGAAGTTTAATGGTTTAAATACAAGTTTGAAGTTTATGTGTGCTGATGATGAGAAACTGACAAAAATTTTAAAATTATAGGATTTGCCTCATCATCATCATAATCAGCCAGTGTCAGTACACTGCTGGATGTAGGCCTCTCCATAGATACACCACAGTTTTTGCCTAAAAATGACGAATACTGTTACAATGACTAAAGTGTGAAGTATTCACTCGGGTCATCTAGTTTTATAAATTTTGCATGTTGCTTATTAATGATAGTCTCTCTTTGTCAGTTATTTAACCCTGAAGTAGCAGTGTTTTTCGGTTTACTGGAAAACACCTTATAAAGATCCAACCTTTATATATAGCCCAGGGATTGGCAAACTATTTCTTTTTGAAATGATATGGAGGCCAGAGGTGGCCTGCGGGCCATAGTCTGATATAGACTTACATGCTACAATTTCTATATACAGACATCATCATTTCAGGTGAAAGAAAATGAAATTCTCAAAGTTACAACCTCAACAAGTGAGAAGTATGAGTGCAGTATACCAGAACTGAAAGTAGAGGAATCTACCAATATAGCGGAGTACGACGGTCCTTCACCCATCAACCTGTTGAAGCCCCTGTTTTCTCAGAAGATATGCTCTTACAGACTGGAGAGCTACTGGAGCTATGAGGTCTGCCATGGGAGGTATATCAGGCAGTATCATGAGGAGAGAGAAGGTAATCAATTAACATCACCATCAATTTGCATGACTACTTACTATTTTTTCACCGCCTCAAACCATATTCCAAACTAGCTAGTACTGATTGTACTGATCGCTATTCGACAAACCAATAGGTAAATCTTCGTTGTTCAATGAGTGGTATAAACTTCATGACATACCGTTCATTTGTATACATTTTCAGAGTCATTTTTACTCATCGCAAAGTCAAAGTTATCTACAAGTTAAATTTATCAACAGCACTATCAAATGTCACCCACATTAAAAAATCTCCATTAATTGCGGAAAATAGAAAGTAAAGGATAAGAAATTATTTGCTAAAATTGCAATTTTTTTGTGTGGTCAATTTCAGGTAAACAATTGAACACACAGGAGTATTTCCTCGGTCACTGGAGTATAGAGAAGCAAGCCAAGCTGGAAGCTGAAATCAACGCAGCACAGGAGTCTAAAGAGACTCCTAAGACTACCAAAGTTGATGGAAACTCCTTGCCTTATGTGGAAATGGCTATGGATGAGGGTAAGAGCTCAAATTATTTTATACCTACTATGTTCTATGAATAATCCTGCACATAAATTTAATTATGAATATATGCAGTGTAAGACATCCCGAGGCAAAATTCTGACGAATGAATGGTGAAGGCATGTCAATGCCATCTAGTCATAGAAGTGAAGAGCTGAAGAGATCAGTAGCCTGTATTGGCAGAGGACTTATGTCCAGTAAAAGACTGGTATGGGCTGATAATGATGATTATGGAAGAATACTTAATAATAGTTGATAATAGCTGAAATCCCTGTCATTCACCAATAGATATTTCTGTCAATAAATGTATGTGCACATTTTAACAGTGACCCCTAATTACCCAATAATACCACGACAAGCTTGCAATGCATAGTACTGCTGTCTGCCGTTTGGTATATTGAACAATCTGTTTGGTATATTGAAAAATATTTGAGTCAATGTATATTTTTAGGAACGTTATGCGATTTGAGCGGCAAGCCCCGTCTAACAAGAGTGCGCTATGTTTGCTACGCTCACGGCAAGCACGAAGTCTACTCCTTCAAAGAAACCTCCACCTGTGAATATGAGATCATCATTCTATCGCCCCTACTCTGCGACCATCCTCTATTCAAGCCCAAAGATGTTGGTGAAAACGTCATCAACTGTATCCCAGTAGATGATGCACCTAAGAAGCCGAGGAATCTTCTGAAGATGGAAGTGGACAGTCTACGATTCCATCATCAGAGCATCAGACTGATGAACAATGTGAGTTGACTTTTGCACTGCGTTTTTGTGAATTTGATTTTTAAATATTATAGTAGTTATAATGTTTGAATGGATTATTGAACTTAACTATTCGTATGCACTGATTTTGTCTAACACTAAGTGCTTACTAAACAGTAAGTTAAAAAACCCACGAGTGTTTTTAATTTTTAATTTAGCACATTGTATGATTTAATTATTTTTTTTACTGCAGTTTGTGAATATATTTGATATGCTTGGAAAACCATAATTGTAATCATGAATGAGAAATGACTTTTCAGTATTGGCAAAACTACTTAGGTGTATGACTCACTTAACACTGATCAATAGGGTATTTACACTCATTTTTTTAAAGTGTCTCAATTAGGTTTTATAGTGATCCATTAAAAATTCACAAAATTTTTATTCAATCGTTAAGTGCCATGAAAATGCATTTAAATTTTGCATTTTCAAATTTCGCGCGTAATTTGACGAAAATGCTGGACGTAGTGGACGCCATATTGTTCTGTGGTCATGACGTCAGTTGGCTGTGTAAAGAGATGCAGTGATAATATGACAGTTGACACTTCTAAGTTTACATAGTCGTAAGACGTAATTCCATGGCGACTACTATTTAATGGTGTTATGAAACAGATTAAAAAAGCTGAAACCTTTGAATTGAATTGAATTGAAAACTAAACCTAACGTTTTCCGACTTCTTTTTGCCTGAGCTATCTCAATAATATACATTTAAATATTTTCCCATATAGAGTAAAATACCCTATTAAGTAGAAACTTTATAGTAGTTTGAATTACTTTGAATGTCCAGGCCCCAAGACCGGTAGTCTCTACATGAATAGCGATGAATTTCGAGCTATGATCGTTCTTGAGAAAAGAGATGCAGTTATACAACTGTCTAGCTGCATCTCCTTCTAATAGACATTTGCGATGACAAGACGCATCGCTATCAATGTAGTAACAGACATAGTAGGACCATAGTAATGTTTGATTTGTGCTTTTCTCCTAATTTGCATTTATTTTGTAGTACCTAGTACATCTAGTGCTTGAATAATCATCTATTGCCTTCAGGAACAAGATCCTAAGGATGTTCTAGCTGTGTTGAAAGTAGAGAAAATTGAAAAGGTAATTTCGTTTTGGTTTTATTTGATTTTAATGCTTTTTGTGTTTTGCATAGTTTAGTTTCATGCACTTGATTATCTTACAGCACATTTTACATTTCCTACACGTTATCACATTTACCTAGTAGAAGCATTACAGCAATGTTTTGTCTGACTTGACGGCTACCAAAAAGTAGCTTACCACCATCAAGGAGAGAATCTGCCGCCATAACCTTATGGTGTTCCGGCAGCACAGCCGTTGAGAATCAAACCATTCTAGGTCTAGCGTGTTCACCATCTACTAACGCATCATCGTTTACCACCAGGTAATATAGTCTATTTGGGCGAGATGGATGGTGGAACGTTAGCCTATCAGATATAAAAAAAACCTACGTCAAACGATACTTTCGCTCAGCAGAGCCCAGACACCCTTGCTGCATTGAAGCTCAAACATCCAGAACCATCGCGTCCGTTAAACTTCCCATCGGCGCCGGATACGCTTAAAAATGCTAAAATGAATATTCTAATATCGTGGATTATTTGAGCCTAGCAGAATTACAATTCAACTTAGAGTATAAAATATCTTGTTTATTATCTTTTATACTTCAGTTGTAAATAGCAAGAGAATAAGAGAGAGATAGAGAGAGTTTTAACTATAGAACCGAAATGACTCGCAATATAAGGTCGAAAGTTTATAGAGACGTGCGGCCGGTTTTGCAGCGGACCACGCTGCTTCTTCAATGGCTAGTACGTGTGCTCTCAGCGAGCGCCACATTCCCACATTTGTACTGAGTACGTTTTATCAAGAGATAGAGAGAGAGAATTGTATGCAGTAGCATACAATTCTCTCTCTAAGAAAAAAGGCAAAGAAGTATCTCTTCCGTAGTCCTGACAAGGAACCCTTATAGTTTCGTCATGTCCGTCTGTCTGTCAGTCCGAGGTTTTGCTAAAAGACCGTTAATACTAGAAAGCTGTAATTTTGTGGGGGTATGTAAATAAATGACGCCGACAAAGTGCTGAAATAAGATTTGAAAAATATTTTTTTTAGGGTAGCTCCCCTATATGAGAGGTGGGGATGATTTTTTTATTCGTCGTCTACCCCATCGTGTGGGGTGTCGTTGAATAGGTCTTTTAAAATAACTTAAGGGTTGCTCATACCATTTTTCGATTGAATGCTCCATTTATGAAATATTACACTTAAGTGCAAATTTTTGTTCCAGTAGGGCGTCCCCCCCTCTAAAAGCTAAACTGCTGGCTTGAAAAATCTGGAAAAATTCGTGATAATAGCGCATTTCATGAACTTTAAAGAAAAATATAGCGGTTAAGATAACTTTATTAGTTTAGCAGTAATAGTCGTTGAACTTGGGTGTTGGATAATTATGTACCAAATACAAAATCCTTAGAATAAATCCTTTAAAGTGACAAAGACGGAGTGCCTAGTTGCTTGTTTATAACGGGTAAAGACTTGCATTGAATAACAGGCTACTACGGAACCCTACACTGCGCGTGGCCCGACACGCACCTGCCCGTTTATTTCTTATTATACCAGGAAGTGAAGTACTTCACCACAATCTCTTTTTCTCTCCATTTTTGGCAGTAAACTTGAATGTTTACAATTGTCTGGTACTTTCCTATAATTCAGTTCTAAATATGAGTAAACAGTTACACTTAACAAAGCTTTGCACTGTCTAAACGAATATTGGGGCTAAACATCAGATTACACTCAGTAGAAACCGTATGTAGAACAACGAACGAACTCCGCTCCGGTTTGGTGGCCGAGGCTGATATTAAAAACGATACTTCAGCATCCATCTACTATTGGCATGCAATGAAGCCATTTGATTGGCTAAGAATATAAATTGTTTGAGTATATTTCTGTAAGACTGGCCTGAGCCTTACATTCTTAAAGAATGCAATTCTTAACACATCTATGTAATACATAGATTCTTTATGTATCATCTACGTAATTTACGTAGACATGCAAATAATTGCATTTGACCTTGTACTCTTTACATTGAGAACGCAAGGCCGAATGCAATGCAATAACGAAGCGCACCATATGGTGGTTTTTACATGCGGTATCTATTACTAAGTAATCTGTACCTCCCTCTACTCCTTGCTAAGTCCTCATAAATTGCAGGACGGTGAAACTCACCTAAAGTTCGAGTTACACCGACTTGGCGAGGAAGAAGATCTGACGCAGGCGGCCAAACCTCCCCAAATAGCTGATATGTCGACACCACCACCACCGGCCATTACTGATGACTCGCCAGTTCGCGCCTTTTTGAATGGAGAGAATTGTTTGAATGGGGTAAGTTGCCATAGCAGTTGACTCAATTTGTCATTTGCACTCCGGATGTGTTCTATACATGTAGTGGTTTTGACGCGTGCTCTATTAATTTGAAATTGTGAACAGGATTGACTCATGAGTAGAGTATGGTCAATCTCGACTTCAACAAATTGAATACGAAATTGCATCGTGAGTAGCCAAAGATAAGCTTTCATTTAATTTGCCCTATTAGTTTGTATGTATTTATGTATGTTTGTGTCAGTCAAATCTTGGATGCTAAATGAGAACCACTTCCTGACGTTCCAGACTCAAATTTGGTATAACTGTATCGTCGTCGGTGACAATGCAATAATGTGGTACCATCGACTTGACCTGATGATGGGACTGAACCGGGCTGTAAGGACTGGAACTCCGTAATGGCAAATTATAGTAATTTTACATTACACATGGTAACTTCTCTACAAATTGCTTGTATTTAAAAAGGTATTGATTATAGACACGGGACAGGTGAAACTAAATAAAAGCTTATGAAAACAACGAATGATTTCAGGGTACAGGGTGGTGGAAGTACGAGTTCTGCTACGGCAAGCACGTGGTTCAGTACCACGTGGACAGAGACGGTCAGAAGACCACCTTGCTGCTCGGGGAGTTCCATGAGGACCACCACCTTCACTGGATCAAGGAGAACAAGGGGAAGGCGCCCAAACCTGTCGGTCGGTTATTTTTTTGCCCACAGATCTTAAAAAAATATTATTGATTTGCTTATAGACTATTTTTCACCGACTTTACAAAAAAGGAAGTGGTTCTCAATTCGTCGGAAACTTTTTTTTTCATGTATGTTCACCGGTTACTTGAAGAAGCCTGGACCGATTTGAAAATTTATTGTTATTTAAAGGGTGACCGCCATTTAAATTTCATCGAGATTATGTTCAGTATTTCCTTTATTTATAAATGTCTAGTAGTAGAGAGTAGAGATGTATATTTATTCGTGCGTCTGTTCGTGTTGGGTTATTGCGTGCGTGTGTGTGTGTGCGGGTGTGCGTGTGCGTGCGTGTGTGTGAGTGTGTGTGTGTGTAATCTTTTTACATACATACATAAAATCACGCCTTTTCAACCGACTTCACAAAAAGGAGGTTCTTAATACGACCGTTTTTAGGGTTCCGAACCCAAAGGGTACCAACGGAACCCTATTACCGAGACTATCGAGCAAATAAATAGCAGGATAGCCAGTTACTGTTATGCCCTATCAGTACTGGTGGACACGTGCTCCGTAGATGTAGCCCGAAATGCCTATTACGGCAATCTTTATCCACTACTTACATACGGTATCATGTTCTGGGGCAACTCTGTTGAAGTCAACAGTACCTTTATTCTACATAAGATCGTTATAAAACTAAAAATAACCGACTTCAAAGCCGCGTTATTAATTTTCAGTACCAATTTTGAGGTGTTAATCTCCATATCTCTGGAGATATGGAGAGATCAGACCTCGATAAAATTACCATGGTACCACACTTGGGATATCTTTTTTCCAACAAAAAAAGAGTGTGTGTACTTATGTACACGCGTTAGAAGTTATACTTCTGTGGCGTATGGAAAAAAAATAACTAAAATGCAGTAGTGATTAACGATAAATATTAAAATTAATCAAAAAGATTTTATTTAAATTAAAAAAGGTTTTATTAACGTAAAATATGACGTTAAATATGACATATACAACTTGAACATAGTCATGCCACCTGGAACTAACTTCACGGTGTAGAATTTAGGTGTCTGTGTGCGCGCGCATCGTAACACCTAGAACTAACTTCACGATGTTAAATTTAGGTGTCGGTGTGCGCGCGCATCGTAAAAATTCACTCTCATCATTTTTCTCTATCGCGCCAAAAGAAGTATAACTTCAAAAATAATAATCAAAATCGGTTCATAAACGACGAAGTTATCCGCGAACAAACATTAAAAAAAAATATTATGTTTCTTTGAAGTGTTTCACACTTTATATTTTTGTAAATTGTTAAGCACAATCCAAAATTTCATCGTACCGACGGGACTTGAACACGCAACCTCCGGAATAACATGTTCCGATGCTTTGCCAATTAAGCCACGGTGCGAAGTATCGTTACGACGAAATTAGTGGATTGCATTTGTTAACCCAATTATGCATTGGTGGCGCCATCTATGACTACTTATTACGTAAGTTAATCATTCGGAAGAAATCATTACAGTTTTCAAATCCGACGAGAGATGTTGCACTGCGTAAATTAAATATTATGTTATGTATTATGTAAATTTTGGATTGTGTTTAACAATTTACAAAAATATAAAGTGTGAAACACTTCAAAGAAACATAATATTTAATTTACGCAGTGCAACATCTCTCGTCGGATTTGAAAACTGTAATGATTTCTTCCGAATGATTAACTTACGTAATAAGTAGTCATAGATGGCGCCACCAATGCATAATTGGGTTAACAAATGCAATCCACTAATTTCGTCGTAACGATACTTCGCACCGTGGCTTAATTGGCAAAGCACCGGAACATGTTATTCCGGAGGTTGCGGGTTCAAGTCCCGTCGGTACGATGAAATTTTGGATTTTGTTTAACAATTTACAAAAATATAAAGTGTGAAACACTTCAAAGAAACATAATATTAAAAAAAAACTATACGGTCGAATTGATAAACCTCCTTTTTAGGGTTCCGTACCCAAAGGGTAAAACGGGACCCTATTACTAAGACTCCGCTGTCCGTCTGTCTGTCTGTCTGTCTGTCTGTCCGTCTGTCACCAGGCTGTATCTCATGAACCGTGATAGTTAGACAGTTGAAATTTTCACAGATGATGTATTTCTGTTGCGCCTATGACAACAAATACTAAAAACAGAATAAAGTAAAAAATCATAGAGGGTCCCCATACAAGAAACGTGTTCTTTTCGGCATTTCACGCCATCTATAAACGCTTAGTTAGGTAAACGTCCCATAGATGGCGTTATATTGCAATGTCGTTCCCTAACTCCTTTTTTAGACGTTAGATGGCATTATAAGAAATAAAATGTTTATTAATTATTATTTTTTGCTGGCGAAATATGATAGTGGTATTTTTTGCTCGATCTTATAAAATACTGTAGTATGGTACGGAACCCTAAGTCCGACTTGCACATGGCCAGTTTATTTTGAATTCGGTTAAAAAACGTTGCCTCAGAATATTATACAGCATGAAGAGCGTTCAAACACTTCGAAATGTATTTATAACCAAAAATATTTGATATTGACGGCTATTTATATTCTCGAACTTAACTTGTTTGTAAAAAATAATCCGCATTACAGACTTTAAAACTATGTATGATATGCGTATTCGAAAAGAGCACATGTGACAGTACAATGATCTATCTACCAGCTGTGAAATCATTGATATTCGGAAAGAGTGCCTTTATCAATGGGATCAAAGTTTTCAACCACCTGGCTAGAAAAATCAAAGAGCTTCCAACAAATAAATTCAAGGCAGGTTTGAAAACATGGTTGACTGATGAATATTTTAATATGACATTTTGACATTTTTAATTTTATTTTGACATCTATGTAATGTAAATTGTTAAATACAATCCAAAATTTCATCCTACCGACGGGACTCGAACCCGCACTCCCCGGATTACACGTCCAGGTGCTCTGCCAATTAAGCCACGTGAACTGAAAACTGTAATGATTTCTTCCGAATGATTAACTTACGTAATAAGTAGTCATAGATGGCGCCACCAATGCATAATTGGGTTAACAAAAATGCAATCCACTAGTTTCGTCGTATCGATGTATCGAACCGTGGCTTAATTGGCAGAGCACCTGGACGTGTAATCCGGGGGGTGCGGGTTCGAGTCCCGTCGGTACGATGAAATTTTGGATTGTGTTTAACAATTTACAAAAATATAAAGTGTGAGACACTTAAAAGAAACATAATATTTGATTTACGCAGTGCAACATCTCTCGTCGGATTTGAAAACTGTAATGATTTCTTCCGAATGATTAACTTACGTAATAAGTAGTCATAGATGGCGCCACCAATGCATAATTGGGTTAACAAAAATGCAATCCACTAGTTTCGTCGTATCGATGTATCGAACCGTGGCTTAATTGGCAGAGCACCTGGACGTGTAATCCGGGGGGTGCTAGTTCGAGTCCCGTCGGTACGATGAAATTTTGGATTGTGTTTAACAATTTACAAAAATATAAAGTGTGAGACACTTCAAAGAAACATAATATTTGATCTATGTAATGAACAATTCTATATTCTTTGACATTCCAAATTTTATTATTATTATTGTATTTACATTATTATATTATTAAATTATTGTTGTTGAATACTTTCCACAAAAATATAATTAATTGGCTCTATCTGAAATATTTTAAATTTGAATACGGAATGTTTATACATATTAATAAATCGATTTAATCTACATGTGAATATTGAGTTGAAGGTGAACTAATTTTTCTACCATGCAATGAGATCTAGCATAATCAACCATATTCGTTTTTAATAAATGATTCTGATTCTGATCCGCTGTCCATCTGTCTGTTTGTCTGTCTGTCTGTCCGTCTGTCACCAGGCTGTATCTCATTAACCGTGATAGTTAGACGGTTGAAATTTTCACAGATGATGTATTTCTGTTGCCGCTATGACAACAAATACTAAGAACAGAACAAAGTTAAAAAAAATTAAAGGTATGAAACAAAAAACGTGATTTTTACGATATTGCGCCATCTATGAATCGTTCATATGGTGGCGCTATCGTGTTTACCTTAATCTCGGAATCTGAATTTCGGAAACGACTTCACGATTTTAATAAAATTTAGTATACAGGGTACTTTGGTGGCGATAAATTGATATAGCTAGGATTAATTTTTAGAAAATGTTATTTTGTTTTCAATAATCAACTTTA
Organism: Cabera pusaria; assembly: GCA_954871355.1. Taxonomy (NCBI): domain Eukaryota; kingdom Metazoa; phylum Arthropoda; class Insecta; order Lepidoptera; family Geometridae; genus Cabera; species Cabera pusaria. The sequence goes on from OX940893.1 coordinate 4,833,760, forward strand.
TCGATAATTAACTTAAAATATGACTCTTCCCGACATCTATTGGCGAATAGAAGTAGCATTAGTGTTATTGTGTCGTTAAAGCAGTTAGTTGCTCTCAATTAAAAGAAAAAAGTATTATTATTCGCCAATAATGTCGGAAAGGGTCATATTTTTTGTTAAAGTGTCAATAATAGTGGCAAAAAATACTGGTCAACCAGATATTTAATAATATTAATTACTAACACCCTTGTGTTAACGTTCACTGAGTTGGTGTTAGAAGTTTATTAGATATTCGTTATATGGCGTTCGGGACCCTCGGTGTGCGGGACAAAAGTCTGACTCGCACTTGGCCAGTTTTATTTTTTATGTTTGTAACCTAGAGTATGCTTCCGTTGTGGTCCCACTTGCCAGTCAAATTTTATCGAGTTCTGATTGATAATTATCTTCGGAGATATAGAGATAAACATCACATACTTAGTACTAAAAATAACTATCGCGGTATGTGAAGTCGGTTTTTTTTGTTTTGTAATCGATCTTAAATTATTCTCGTTCGGGTTAGGCAGAGACTACTTCTTTCCACATCCTACGATCCTGAAGTACTTCTTTCGCTTCTTCTATTTATCTGTTTCAAAATTAGTCACAAAAAATAAACCTTTACATTATTTAACTACACTAATGTATTGAACACATACACACATATACTTGTAAGTGTCATTATTTTAATTTTAATAAACTAGGAACCATATAAATCGGAACCAAAGAGCAATAATTACTAAAGTACAGAGCGCGGCTACTCGAGCTCGAACAGTAAGCACGGGTCAGAACATCGTCGCTGTCCACCGGCAAGCGCGAACAGTCGACATTCTGAGTTCGAGCGGAGTGCGTTTAGTAAGATTTTATTTCGTTTTTGCTGAGAAAATGGTGAAATGTGCGGTGCCAACTTGTCAAAATGACACAAGGAAACACGAAACTAAAATGCAACATAACATTTCACAGGTAATTCAGTTTTTCATACTTTTAAACGGATATACTATTATATGATAGCGGGGGTGAAGTACACGTGAGACGTGCGGTTGCGAGTCGCGTCCCACTACACCGCCCGCCACTTCGCCGGTGATGCATTGAGTAGTGATGTGCGTGCTGTCGATATTATTTACGACATTTATTACGTTCAAGCGAAGTCGAAGTTAGGAAATATTCCGATGCTCTAGTGTTCATGTTGAGATTTTTGGGTGGTTAGCTTTATATTAGTTACTAGCTTTTATTGTGTGTATGGTATTGTTATGTATGTGTATTGTAACGTATAAAATATGTATGTACTTTTGTTATATTGTAACTTTTGTATTAATAATATTACCTATTCTGATTTATTTATTTATTATTTTATTCATTTTTAACACCGATATACCGCCATGTATGTTAAGTTTTTCTTTCTCCACCCTAAGGTTGTCTAGAAGAGATCGCTTTAAGCGATAAGACCGCCTGTTGTTACACCTTTTGTTAAATGTTTGTTTTTTAAGTTTTATTTGTTTGGTGTTCAATAAAGAATTTCTATCTATCTATCTATCTAGCTGTGCCCCCTCTCCTCCCTCTTCTCGGAACCCTACGAGTGCGAGTCCGACTTGTACTTGGCCAGTTTATTAGCCGTTGGGCTACGGAACCCTAAAAACGGGTTAGTATGTAAATAAGAATTTCATTTTCAGGTAAAATTTTATATTTTTTCATTAGTATAATATCACAATAATATTATTTTAAGTGCTCTTACCTAAGACTCTTAATTACATTAATACTATCTCTTTCGTGCATTTAAGATACTTATATAATGACTGAGAAATCGTAAGAAAAAACAAACAGCGTATCTTAAGATTAATATATAACATTCCTCTCAATGTATAAATATCCTATATTCATTTTTGTCGTCACGTGTCACCCGCTTCATCGATAAGCGCGCGGGTGTTTGCAGGCATCCCTACGCAAGACCTATATATCAATGTACGTAGCTATAACACATCTGCTTACAACTCTCAGCAAGGTGGCGGGCTCATAGCCGCGCTCTGTACTTTAGTAATTATTGCTCTTTGATCGGAACTCTGTCCTGTAACACAGTTTTTAACTAGAGTTTATGCAAAAAGAGAACCGTCGTGGCTTTACGATGAACTAATATTCAAAGGTAAAGAAGGAAGGTACATATCTACATAGTACCACCCGATAACGATAAGAGTAGGTACCTACCAAGGTATCAAACATGTTTAGTCTTATTGGCAATGACAGAGCAATGTTGTCAACGCAACAAAAACAGTTAGAACCATCGCGCGAGCCCTCCATTTCTACGACTGTTTTGCACAGACGGTGTTTTTAGTACGGGGTACACTTCGAGATGTAAAGTCCTGTTAACTAACGTTAATTATTACATTAGAAAATATTAATTTAGCTGTAATCTTGCTGCAAACACTGATATATAAATAAATAATAGTAGATTATGCAACAAGTGAATAAAAAGGCAATTTATAAAAAGATAATTCGAGGGACTAACTTGAATCCCGAGAACAGCGGAGGATTCTACATTTGAATCCTGAGCGGAGCGAGGGACCGAGATTATTTTTTTTATTCACGAGTCGTGTAATCTTCTTTTTACCATTGACTGCGAGAAAATAAATAGTAGTACCTATTTATATGTATCATATGTTATTATTAATGTGTAATAAATGTGGATTATTAACCATTTAGTGCCGGTGAATGTACAACACATTTATTACACAGCACAATCTTGGAAAACATGGTATTTGCGTTATCACCAAAATTGCACTAAAAATCTTTAGTATAGATCACATCTTTACTAAGGGTATGACTTGGACTAGACTGTGACTTCAACTTGATCAGGAATGTGACTTTGACTCAACTTTATGACTTGAATTTCCAAAAACTTTTTATACATTATTCTGAATACACTAATCGTGTTGAGCAAAATGAAAACAAAAAAAAACTTACCAAAGTTGGCGGGATTTTTATTTTTATTTAATTATATAACTCCTATGATATACGTCCATTTAGCCAGCTAGTAGGCACTTTCAGCAAGTTTTATTTATTTTTTGTACTACATATTTCGTATATCGTGTTTGTTCCAAATTCAAAATGTTTTTATTCACCGAGTGAGTAAAAAAGCGTTTTATTCACTGCTGGCGATGAATAATGAATAAGTGCTCTTTTTCGAGTGACAATGGTAAAACATATATTATATGATGTACTGTTTATTAACTACATTAACACTGAAACGTACATTTTTTTAATAACATTCCATTAATTCCAGAACAACGCGTATCAGTATCGCATTTCTACTCCGGAGGCGACGTATGCGACAAGACTGGCAAGCCAAGACAAACCGAAGTCAAACTAAAATGCCTAGAAAACTCGTCGAGTCCCGCTCAAGTATCTCTGTACCTCTTAGAGCCTAGAACATGTCACTATATCTTAGGCGTAGAGTCCCCTTTAATCTGCGATATACTCCCTCTAGCGGATGAAAATGGTCTCATTAAATCTACGAAGCCAGCGCTTAAAAGACAAGACAATGTGGCCGAGTTGAAGGGAGATACCGGTGAATCTACTAAACATAAATATGTAGTTAAGTTTGGAAATGATTAGATTGTTTAATAAATATAGTTAATTTATTTATTTGTAGTTTTTTTATACCCATAACATAGGCCATACTGGTGTTTATATTACATCGCCTCAATGTTTTCGTCCATTTAACGCATTTTGCATTACAGCCGGTGCCTTTAGCTTGATTGGTGGATATGATGTATGACGGCCTAGCTGTGATTGGCGGATGCTTCCGCAGCCATATTTGTATACACGCTAATGTGTCATGATAAATGCTGTTATAATAGCTTGCTACACATAAATAAAAAGTTTCACTTACATCGTGGGTTCATAACTCCCCTATTTTTCATTAAGTTTTTATATGGTGTAGTATAAAAATTAAAAAATATTGGTTCTTCTACTTCTTCTTCTTCTTCTTATGGCTTTTAAACACTGCTTAAAATATTGATTGAAAATGTTAATTAAAAGTTGAATGATAAGCTTAGGGCGTGACGTGACTCAATTGACCTAAGTGACGTAAACACCTGGAGGCCAACTCCGAAATGGAGAACTCGAATAATTTTATGTATCGGCCGACATTATCGGGCGTTTTCTACTACTACTATCACATTCGTTTCGGTCGATCGGTTTAGATTAATCATTCGGTCCGACCGAACTTAAATTTGACATTTGTTGTACTTATCGTTAACCCTACTCCGAACTACCGAAAATTTGACAAGATATTCACCGTCGAATTATGTCAAAAATTATGATAGCGAAATAGCTATCTTGTGCTCATCGTATCGAATTGTATGAAAACTTTGGAATTTAACTGATTTCCAATAAAGAGGAGGTTCTTAAATTCTGTTTGTTTTGCAAAATGGGGGCATCGGACGTGCTATCGCGATGCTGATTGAAAAGTGGATGGCTCTACGGCTTGAAAGGAAACCATAGAGTACATTATATACCGGGGCAAAGGAAACAAACGTTTTGTCGCGTGATGAACGATTGCATGAAGATAACGTGGGCATAACAAATATGCATAATACGTCTGCCGTCATTTGTAGGTTGCATGCATTCGTCAAATGACGCGACCGTGGAGTGTGCCTTAGACAAGCAGAACGTATGGAACTTAAGACTAGAATGTAAAAACCTATACCACCTAGAGCCTAGAACGTCACTACACTATATCCTAGCCGTGGAGTTCCCACTGACACGGTAATGGATTATCACGGTATTAGATAGATAACAATACCGTGGCACTGATCTGCAATATACTCCCTCTAGTGGATGAAATGGTCTCATTTTAAATCGACCTACCTGGCGCTGAATACGTGAGATTCGGTGAGATAATATTGTGGCTTGTGGCATTTGTGGCGGAGTCTAATGTCTCCTCTACATAACGGATGCGTCGGCAGCTGATTGTATCTGCAGATGCGTCCACCGACATGTAGAGAGTGTTTTGATCGTCTGTGGTAGGTATTTTATGACGGCCGATGCGACTGCCACTTACCTATCCGTTTGATGTTGGTTTTTTCGACACGGATCAAAAGGTGACAGCGCGATCGCAACAAGTTTGTCTATACGTCTGCCGATGTATCAGTATAAGGCGGAAAATAAGTGAGACTGCACGCGTGCTTAATTTTCTTGTCGAAATGGCTACTACTATGACCACTAAGGAAACAATTGTTTATTGAGTTAAATGCTGGCAAGCTGGACCTACTTACTGACATAGCATTGCGTAACAACACTACTTCAGCACGTAGTTCACTGATGGTGGCATGCCATCCCGCCGGAGAGACGGAGGTGAGAAGAGCGTGCAGGACATCATCACCCTGGTGAAGGAGACTGACCCAGACGACGTGCCCACGTTCGTGAAGCGAAGCAGCTGGACCGCATTCCTCCTGTTTCTTACGAGCACATTGACTGCATCAGGCTCCTGACGGATATCGCATTCCTAAAGACGAGTCTGGTCGAAGTGGTGGATAAGTTATCGACGTCGGAAACCACCATCAGTGAACTACGTGCTGAAGTAGTGTTGTTACGCAATGCTATGTCAGTAAGTAGGTCATCGCCGACCGATAATGTAAGCACACGTCGCGGTGCACAAAATGCATCCATCGGCAGTTTGGAGTCAGCATCATTGAATGTGTCACCGCCTGCTGCCGTGCCACGTAGCTGTGCCGTCTGATGCCCTGCGTCCCGCCGCACGCACCCGCGCACCAACGCGGAGACCGTCCGCCGTAGGTATGTCAACCCCTCAACGTTCCTACGCTGCCGCTGCAGCGAATGAAGGTAAACAGAATGCTGCCTCTTCCGTTCCTTCTACAAGGAAGGAGGAGCTTATGGCGGTTTAAAAAATGTGGAGAAGAAGAAAAAGAAGCCGTCAAACCGAAACAAGTGCGGAACCGCACCGACTGGCCCGAACCATCTACTGCGTCCAGAAATACCGACGACGCAGTTGTAGGTACGTGTCTCGCGTGCACTACTCCATCATGGCTGAGGAGGTGGCGGAGTACGTGTTGCTGAAGACCAAGCTGACGCTGAGAGTCGTGAAGCTCAACGTGAGCTTGAACTCATTTGTGCTGCGGGTTCCGGTCAAGTCTCTCGACACGTTCATGGCCGAAGAATTCGGACCGAGAGGTGTCAGGTTTCGTCGCTTTAGAGGTCGACTACCTGACACCAAAGATATACGTCACACGTCGTAGTAGTATTAACGTGTCTTTTTGGATTTCGTTGATTTTTAACCGACTTCAAAAAATGGAAGTTTCTCAATTCGACCGTAAGTATATTTATGTTTGTTCGCGGATAACTTCGTCGTTTATGAACTGATTTTGATTATTCTTTTTTGTTGGAATGAAGATATCCCAAGTGTGGTAATGGTACGGTACCATGGTAATTTTATCGAGGTCTGATAAGTATCTCCAGATAAAGAAGAGATAAACGCCTCAAAATTGGTACTGAAATTTAAAAGCGCGGCATTTGAAGTCAGTTCTTTTAGTTTTTTAATTGATCCTGTTATTATATATATATGTTAGTCTGTAAGGTATATCTTTAAGTATGGGCCAATGTAACAACAGCAACATTATTTTTCCTGAAATAAACGAATTATTATTATTAAATATTAACTACTGTCATAACTTAAATATCCACTTCCATTTCTTGCGGCACGAGTTGAGTCTTTCGATTTCGAGGTTGTACACAGACTGAATAACTCACGGATGTGTGGATGGATCGCAATTTATCCGTGGATATTATGGTTGACGTTCCATCTGCCGACGCATCCGTCAATGTGTAGAGGAGGCATAAGGAAGATCGATACCGCTGCGTTGTGCGTTTCGATCATGAGACCAAAGCTTTACTCCTCACAATAGATATTTCAGATTTTACTTATTATTGTAGGCCTCTCCCAAGATGCGCCACTGAGCCCGATCTTCGGCTCTTCTCTTCCAGTCACTGACCAACGCGCAGATTCAGTATGATAAAAAATAAGTTCAAAAACGAAAACCAAACTACTGATAAATCACAATTTAAAAAGTATGAAACAAGGAAATATTCTCATCTGACATCGCTATGTACAAACTATTCAATATGTATCGTGTATTATATAAACAACTTACTTGTAATAAATATTTTATTGTATTTCATAAATATTCTTAGTGGTGTTCAGTGGATACCCGTGGTCGTATGTTACTTTGCAGAGTGTATTGTTTTGTTACGGTAGGTGACATACGACCACGGCTAGCCTCTGAGCACCTTATCATTTTAAAATCCCTATTCAACGATGATTCACACACGATGGGGGGCGCCACATTCTATTTGTTGTGACGTCATATAGCCTGTAACCAGTAGACAAGACGCGTCCAACGACACCTCATTTGTCAAATTATGATAAGTAGTTTAGAAGTTATGAGGGAATAGATGAACATACATACATACATACCCACATACCGGTCAAAAACATAACCCTCCTTTTTGCTTCGCCGTAGTCGGGTAATAAAGGGTAATTCAATAAAACAATAAAAATATTTTTTAAACTTGACATTTATTTACATTCATATCAACAAAACGGGTGTTGTATAAAACAGTTCTTTTATATTAATTTTCTTCACCAATTTGTATAACTACTAAACGTGTGCCTCGATTTTTGTGTAAAAATATTTTTTGCGTTTCTATTTTATTTGGATATGCTGGCTTACCGAGACTCTGCGTTCAAAGCATGGTTTTTGTTAAAACAAATCCAATCAAGGAATATACCTAATGCTCTCTAAAGTAGCATTATGTGGTATTGTAAACCAAAATTAATATATAAATAAATCGTATAATTATAAAAGTGATGTCAAAATGATTTCTATTTCAAAACCAAAGCAATAAATTATTAATAATGCATAAAATTAATTCACATGAATAAAATAGGTAGTTTCAAATTTTGGTTAAAAAGAGACTCAAATTATATGGATTTGTACCGAGTCAGATACCAAGGGGCGGGTTAAAATTGGTGGTATGTAGTTTAAAAAAAATCAAATAAACCGGAACGCATTTCATCAAGTTCGTCAATGTTGACTTAGTGACGGATTCTTATCGCCAACATTATCGATATCGACAAAAAACGAACCTTTCTTATCCAAAAGCGTGGTGTATTGACTGGCATAAATCTTTAAAAAGGGTAATCAAAAACCAGCCTTATCACGCCAAAAATAAAGTACATATCAGCAACACCAATGAGGTTCCCGTCTATACCTATTAAATTGTAGGTAAAAAATTCTATTCACATTTATATTGATCTTTATCTAAAATCACACATTGTCAAGAGGCGTTTGCGTTCCTGTGTCTAGGATCTTAGTTTTATCCGTTTTATTTACATTATATTCCCAATGTCCTTTATTAACAATACGTACATTCCTTTAATGAATAATTTATTACCTTAAATAACAAAGACAAAAAAACATTGAAAGACGAAAAGATGTTACACAAGTTTTACTTAATAAACTTGTTAAAGTAAAAACACAAGAGGTTGACGTTATCATCCTGTAAACACTATAAGGAAACTTATTCAGTCTAGAGATATTGTCTTTCATTAGACATTAATAAAAACCTTTGACTACAAATTAAACTAATAATAAAAATAATTCACCATCGTGTTCTTTAATTAATACATTTATAATACTCAAACTATGTTTTTATATACGCTTGATGCTCCCTCTACTTCAGTTCTTTATACACGAAAAGTAATTTAATTGTTAATTTAGATTGGTCGTATTTTTTGTTCAACACAAACGCATTGGCACAAGTCGTTAACGAAACGAAGTGAAGTTAGTGAGGCTACATTCACATGGTAGCACAATTAACAGACAACTTAAATATCTAGCGACGACTATCGACATCGAACGAAATTAATGTCTCGCACACACTGACGACTTCAATCAAATAGAATTATGGAACAGCAAATACAAGCAACAACTTTATTTTGTAGTTCCGTGAATAGAACATCCCCAGTGATTTGAAAGATATTAATCAAAGATGCGTATGTTGATAAAGAAGAAAATGATGAATTAATTAAATCGTCATAGGGAGGCTACTAACTGCAACTTTTATAGATAAGCAATGCGCATTAGTTTTTGGGCCTATTATTTAATTCCCAGCGGAAATATATCATAGACAAAATAACCAATACCTACTATTCATTAGGTTAATACCAGGTAGTCAAGGTACTTTTTATGGTGAAATATCTTGCTGTAAATGTCTTCACAGATCTTTTGTGAATAAAACGTACATTATTTTCAACAAGCTCTTTCAGAGCTTTTAACTAAAGCAGCGCTTGGTTCGTGCCATCGTCGTTAAAAACGTAGCTTAAAATAAATTTTTAAACTTACTTTTCCAAATTAAGATGTATTAATTTTGTATATTGAGCTTTGGTTACACATTAATAAGTTTTATAACACTTCGACATACCTTAATAGTGTAAGTTGTGATGTTACGGAAAATTATTAGGTACATTTTTTTCCTTTTTTAATCCTTTTTTAATCCTTTTTTCAATTAATAGGTTTGAATTTTGATATGTTTGTGTTCCGATTATACCATATTTTTTTTACACAGTAGCTTTAAAAATAGATTTTGTTATTGTAATATGTTTATAGTTTTTCCGTATCATGAATAACCTTATTAAAATATTTTTCAATAAATAAGGATAATGTGCTTACATGTGATTGACCAAAACGTGTTACAAATTATTTTAATTTTTAACGAATTACGACAAAGAATAGCAAACTTACACACGAAAATATTCACTAAGTATAATAATAATATTAATTAAATACTTATTTGCTAAAGAAAAAAATATTTTTGACTAAGGGCCAGTGTTCGATGTGTTAATAAAATTGATGACTGTGATATAAAATATACATTAAAATACACAAACAGGCACAATAAGTAGGTTGAAAGACAAATTACGCACAAATATTTCTCAGGGTATTTACTTACACGTAGTTCCAAGTCAATGTTGGTACCTACCTAATTATATTAACTTACAGACTTCATAGAGGAAGGAAAATCCTTGAAATAATAGATAGCAATAACGGCTATAGAAACTAAACAATAGTACACAGTAAGTCCTATAGTTTAATATTCTCCATCGATAAAACCTATTTTAAAACGTCATTAAAATTGAGAAAGCTTTATCGTTTTTGATGACAGAATAGTTGAAAATCATGTCAGTTTGTGATCATGAGTTTTATCTTCTTTCTTTAAGTTAAATATCCTGAATAGCTTCAACTGATGTAGTAGGCAAATAACAGAGCACGTGAGACTTGATCTTTGTCTCAAAGTAACAGGTGCAGTGCAGTAACGTGCAACATTCTGTCTACAGTGCCACAAGTATAACTTGGCGGTGGTGGTTTTTGGAACTAATTATTTTAATTGAAACTGTGAGTTAGACGTTTGAGAGATTACCGCGACATTATTGTTGATAAATCTGCTACATTAAAATAGTTCAATAATGCCAAAAGTAATTAAAAGTGGTTTAAGAGAAACTGTTATCAAAGTACAAAGTAAAAGCACAGTGGCGCACAGGCACGCCAAGTTATACTTGCCGGACTGTATACAGAATCTTGCACGCTCTTTTATTTGTCTATTACAAAGTAGACGATGTAGACGTCATCACGTAGGTAACATCGAGCAGGTCAGCGTCGTCTTGTTCTGTTACCCTATGGGTATGATGATAAAATATATGTCATAAAAAAAAGAAAAAATATTAGATTTTTAATTTTGATATTAGTTTTAGGTTCCATTAGATCCCCTAAAAATATCTGTGCGTCACTTTCAAGGATTATTACGTTTCACACACAACGCCTTCCTTCAAAGTATTAAGTACACTATTGACAACAATTAATGTAAATACACTGATCACTTTGAGATCATCATCTTTATTCTAAACACCTTATTAATTTTAAACAAAAACGGTTGACTGTTAACTGACAATGGCCACATCAAATAATATACGCAAAATATATTCTTTATATCAACTATCCAAGTGGTAACATTAAAATAAAGAAATTGTAACAAAAAAATTAAAATAGTTATATTGTTAAATAAATCTTTAGGTAGGTACTCTACAGCAATACTCGTGTGTCACTCATAAAGGAGCTGCACTGTGGTAAAATACGCGTAAACCAAAGCAATTTAAGTAAGATTTTCCACCTATCACTTATATCATGTCTTTGATAGTAACGCCTTTTGATACGTGATTGGTGAATCATTGACTGGCGGGTTTTGATGGTTAATACGCGTAATTTACAACTGTGTGTACGGTCCTTCAGGTAGATCCGCTTGCACCATTTATCTATGAGGTGTCATTAGTTTAGACTTCTACAAACACCGTAGTATCGGCTCTTTGGCGACTACAAAACTGTATATCGGTTTCCGAACGAATACAACTTAATTCTTAAACGTGACTAAAACTTAATTAACGAAACATTTAATCATAAGAAATAATTAAACAATTTGGGGAATACTTTGGAAACGATAAATCCTTTGACACAAACCTTAACCTTTATACTTATTAGTTAACAACTGTGCACGTAGACTCACGTTATCGAACGAATCGAGCTCGGTTCGTGTGCACCGGATACATCACAACAAACGTTCTTACAACCTCTTTGCAGTTTTTTTTTTAATTTTCATTTTTTTTTTAATTCACTAGGAACGAGTTCTTGGAATTTGTTCTAGTAAGGTCTGGAGAGTTCTTTAGAACGTTTCAATTGAACTTTAAGTCTCTTTGTACCTATTTGGAAGCCGTTCATGGCTTGTATGGCAGCCTGGGCGGAGGCCGCGTTGTCGTAGGAGACGAAGCCGAAACACTTGGAGAGGTTCGTCTGTTTGTCTATGAACACTTTGGCCGATATCACGTGGCCGAAGGGCAGGAACGTGGACGCCAGGTCCGTGTCCGTGAACTCCTGCGGCAGGTGGTAGATGAAAAGGTTCCCGCCTTCTGGACCTGGAAAAATTACAAAAAGTCAACGTTTTAGTATGTACAATAGTTGGAAGTGCTGGAATTGATAACTCCGATTACGCCTTAGCCCAGGTAAAAGTCAGCCATTGCTCACATCACAGCTCAGAATGGTGCGAACCAATAAAAGCTGACAAAATTATTCTAAGCTAAGAGCGAATGTATTCTATCCTACTAATATCTATTATGTATTCTGTGCTAATATTGTAAATGCCAAATGATTCTATGAAAATTCAATGACAAAGCAACTGCATCAGACGATACAAAGATCAACTGATACTAAGATCGCGGAGAATATAGTTTGCGCGATTCAGGATCTCATACATTGAGGCAATAATGTAGCATACTCATACATATAAGTTTCCAATAAATGATTCTGATTCTAAAGAAATTTGGCATATAGAAAATGTTATGTTTCTTTGAAGTGTTACACACTTTATATTTTTGTAAATTGTCCCGATAAATTGTCGGTACGATGAAATTGTGAATTGTGTTTAACAATTTACAAAAATATAGAAAATATATATATTATATAACCTGGATTAAACACATATGATTATTTTTAACGCGGGCGCTAGTAATATATCTTCACATAGGTAAGTAGTATAAAACAAAGTTGCTTCCCGCCGTCTGTATGCTTAGATCTTTTAAACTACGCAACCGATTTTAATGAGGTTTTCGTCAATAAATAGAGTGATTCAAGAGGAAGGCTTATAACCAGGATAAAATGCGGGCAAAGCCGCGGGGCGCAGCTAGTAGAGAAAAAAAACCCACCTTCCACCTGCTTCCCGGCAGCCGCCGCCGCAGCCGAACCGAGCACCGAACCGAGCGGAGCGGCCGCGAACGCGCTCCCGAACTGCGCCGCGTATGCCGAGCTCAACGGCTCAGCTGTAGACCCTGTAATGTCATAAAAGATTTTGAGAATTAAGAGAATATGAATTTGTTTAGAGCACAATAATCTTTAGAGATTCGTATGAACCATGTTTTACATTTGTTAGTACTTATTTATTTTGTAAATGTAACTAAATTTGTCTAACAGATAAGAAAAAAATATGTAAAAAAGTCATAATTTTCAAAAACAAATAAACTAACAAGCAAATTATTTTCAATTATATTTCTGTCATATGAAACTAAAGGAAAAACATTGGAAAAACCCATAGTTAAGTTAAAGAAAAAATGACGATAATATAGAGCGTTGAAACGCGTGACGTCACGGTTCACCACACTTTTCAGCGGTTCGTGACGTCACGAGCCCCTCACTCCCGAACTTTAACGCTTATTATCTTCGTCAATATCTATTGATGAGTAAAATAAAATATGTGTCCAATAGTTTTTGATACTCCAACTGACGGACTAATTAGATTTTTTTAACCCAGTCATCATCCCTCTAATTTTGTTTTGGTAGTTTCTTCATAGATAGGTACCGATACTGGCTAACATAGCAAGCGTTGGATAGAGGGAGATTAGTAACGCCCCCTGCATCGTGGCAATTGGCACTGTCTAGTGCTCGCCTGGCTAACTACCACCCTCAAGTTAGAAATTCTGACACTAAACACACCTAATGTGTTCCGATAACTGGCTTTGAAAGCCAGTTTCCATTAGTGGTGCAACTACCCTCGACCACATCGTCACTGACCAACAGGTAAGTTACTGGTCAAACTTTTCAGCTACAATAAATTATACTTATTGCTTGTTTTTTTTAGTCATAGGGATTAATATCAGAGTTATAATCTCATAACACCTTCGTCTTTATACCTCTCTATCGTTTGCAATGTCACTAAGCGTCGGTACAAACAGCTAAAGACTACCTGCTACAATTCATAAAGGCGTACCACACGATCTAAAATATTTTTGTTTTTAATTTCACTATTCTAAAGGTGCTGCTTTATGCTAACTCTCTCTAACGTCACTACGATAAACTATGCAATATTTTGTCAATATTTAAAGAAACTTGATTAAGAACCTTTTAGGACTTTCATAACTATGAACACCTATTCTAGAACTTAGCTTTTTTTTACTTAATTATGTTAACTTACACGGAACCCATATCTATTTATGTTATCAGTTTATAGAAATACTTCTCAACATGTTCACAAAAAATTGTGAATATTTTGTTTAATTATTCCTGCCGGTCGATAGAGATTCCAAGTAATTTATGGTTTCATCGAATCATGTTATCTGACAATATTAATGAGTTATATGGTACAATATTCATATACGGTCTATTTAATATAGGTACAGAATTTATTTTGATTTATTTTCAGCAAAAATTAAAAACGAGTATTCTGTATGCTTGTTTTTAGGGTTCCGTACCCAAAGGGTAAAACGGGACCCTATTACTAAGACTCAGCTGTCCGTCTGTCTGTCTGTCTGTCTATCCGTCTGTCACCAGGCTATAGCTCATTAACCGTGATAGTTAGACAGTTGAAATTTTCACAGATGGTGTATTTCTGTTGCCGCTAGAACAACAAATACTAAAAACAAAATAAAATTAAAGGGGGGACCCCCCATACAAAAAACGTGTTTTTAAACGCCATCTATCCAATTAGTTTCGGAAAAATGACATAGATGGCGCTAGTAAACGAGCCCCGTCTTTCTAGATCGCGACCAAACCAAATATTCTGGGTAATATCAATTAATCAAATATATGAGGTTGAAACTCTGTTATGTTTCGTATTGTACGGAACCCTCCCTAAGTGTGCGATAAGAGACGCAATGCTGACTCGTACTTGGCCAGTTTTATTAATTTTTGCTGCAATACTAAAGGCATTTCCGGTGCTTTGCCTACCTTTTGCTAAGACTTTCATCACACCGTTTTTTGTATTATAAAACTGTACCTAAGTAAATTTATGTAAGTATATCTAGGTCTATACGGCGTTCATACTTACCACCAGATCTAGGGTTACAATGTAATATTACTTAGTTTACCTATTTAATTTAACTTTGGTTTACAAAGTCACCATTCGCTAAAGAATGGCATTACAATTTATTATTTTAGCACTCATGCAAACACAACAAATGTTATTAGTCTACGAGATGTCGCAAAAACTATTTTAACATTAGTACTAGAAAATGAACAAAAACAAGTCATTAGATGGACTATAGAATATTATAAATAAATAGTAGTCCTGCAGACGTTCAACGAAAATTTCCAATAATTTAAAATTATATTAGAGTTAATTTTTGTAAAACTGTCTTGCCTGTCAATGTAGAAAACAATAACCCTTTTGGTTCTTATAGCGACAAGGCAAAGTACAACTTCTACATTGTTGTATAGGTAATGTAAAATCACAGTGTAAAATACTCAATGAAATGAACGTAGCGTAATCATATTTGTATCCAAATTATTAATCATATGTACAGAAAGAAAGAGAAGAAAAAGGAACTGCGCGATTCCCTCCAATCTCCATCAGAAGTACCTATATCTGAGGGCGTAATTCTAGAACAAGTCCTAAGGCCGGTATTCCAGAACAATACTTGAGAGTGCAGCTATTTGATTGGTTAACTCAGCGCGATTTAAGCAATCGAATGGCCTCTTCTGTGCTAAGCTTTAAAATCCATGCCTGAGCTTCGTTCTGTAATATCGGCCTTAGAGTCAGCAATGACTGACTCAGCGGGGAAATTAATATCAAGATTATTGCGACAACAGAACATAAAACAAATAAGGTTACACACTGTAATTAATTATCATAACAAATATGTAACCCATCTCAAAATAAAAACAATTGTCATTAAACAAACACATGTAATGTTAATGTTAATTTGTTTACGAAACATTCAACAAAACAAATGACGATTATTAACAAGTATACAAATCCAAGATGGCGGCTCCTTGCCGTTTTTTTAAACAAAGGCTATGCAAAGCGTCATCAGGCAGACTACCATCAACTCCAATATGAAGTCATACAAGCCGTGTCCCTAGGGTGATAAATGTAATATGTGCCACGTTCATACTAAAATTACTAGGTACCTACTAGAACTAAAACTATGGTATGTATAGGTACTTATTATTTACATTGGAGCAGTTATCACTCTACCTACGCGACCTACCAAATGGTCAGTATGTATATGTTAAAAATAAATTAACATCATTATCAAAAAATATTTAATGTGTGTAATTTCAAGTTTGTACTAAATTACAAGAAATAATTGTCCAAACTTTCTACTGAAACTACGGTAACTATTCTATCAAAGTAATGCCCTTTCAAAGCAGTAGCCTATATGTTGTGCTGTTGCCCTTTTTAACCGACTTCAAAAAAAGGACGTTTCGAAATTCGACCGAATATATATTTTTTAATTTTTTTATGTTTGTTCGTGGATATCTTCGTCGTTTATTAACCGATTTTGTTTAGTCTTTTTTTGTTGAATAGGAGATACCCCAAGTGTGATACAATGGTAATTTCATCTAGGTCTGATAAGTAAGATAAATTATACCTACCAAAAGTAAGACTTACAAAGGTGAAGAAACAAGGAGAGTATAATAAACTAAACATGTATAATAAATTACCAACTAGTATAACCAAATTACCAATGCCTGACTTCAAAATCAAAATATATCAAAATATAGTATTAATGAATTTATGACAATGAAGCTGAATGAAAATTCCTTCAACATCAGACATGAAAATTGCGTACACAAATGACTAATATTGGTATGTTATGTTATTTATTTTGTTATCTTTTACATAATAAGTTACAATCAGATGATAATTAATGCAATTTTTTAATAATTATGTAAACGACGTGCCTAATATAATGTACATGTTATAATAATGGTTAATAAATATTCTGATTTCTGAGTATCTCAAGAGATATGGAGATAAACACCTCAAACTTGGTACTAAAAATTAATAGCGTGGCATTTGAAGTCGGTTCTTTTAGTTTTTAAACGATCTTATTAAACATAGTACTAACTACCTACTCACAAAGCATACCACAATAATGATTGAATTATTTTTAAACGCTAACTTCTATCAAGTATCTACAATGTAGCACTCAGTATAATTTAAAACATTATGACATTGTTTTCCTTCAGTATCGTCACGTACTCAATCCATATAGAAACAGCACCATATCTTACGACAATGGCTTACATTATTACTACTTGACAGACTGCTATGAATTATTTATTTCGAAAAGACTAGTGCAGTAGAGAACAATAAATTAATCGAGCTCAACAAAAGAGAACGAAAGAGGGCAGTCCGCTTCATATTCTCATATACATTTTACTTCTACCCACAATCTGAACAGCAACAATTCTACATTTGATTTTTGTTCGATCGATGAAGCTGGCAACAGGACCGAAATATCGGAGTATCATAAATAATAAAAAAGATATTCTTGTTGATGCTTCTATTAATAGGATCGTTTAAAAAACTAAAAACAACCGACTTCATTGCCGCGCTATTAATTTTCAGTACCAATTTTGAGGTGTTTATCTCCATATCTCTGGAGATACTCATCAGACCTCGATAAAATTACCGTGGTACCACACGTGGGGTATCCTTTCTAACAAAAAAATTATAATCAAAATCGGTTTATAAACGACGAATTTATCCGCGAAAAAACATTAAAAAAAAAACATATATACGGTCGAATTGAGAAACCTCCTCCTTTTTTTGAAGTCGGAAGTCGGTTAAAAATGATATGATATTAAAACTTTGTTACACACTATTCAAAATTTCATCGTGCCGACGGGATTTGAACCCACGCCTGGGAATTTTGAAATGTTGGATTGTGTGTTGGAGAAGGTACAAAAATACAAAGTGTGTAACAGTTATAGAATATTTAATATTAAAACTTTCATTTATTTCATTTAAACTCTAAATTGTAATTACTGCTACAAATATGTATCCGAACAAGGTCTAAGAACTAAGCCAACTTACTATCATATAAGCGACAATAGTCTAATGGCTAAGACGTCGGCATGGCAATCGAGAGGTCGTGAGTTCGATCCCCACCCATTGCACTATTGACGGAAACCCACTTCAGACACAAGCAATTTTAACTTAGATTTTTTCTTTTTAAAAACTACCTTGCTAGTAATGTGGGTTACACATTACTAGCAAGGTAGTTTTTAAATTATATGTGTATGTATTTTTAACCCCTCCTGGTTAACCCACGTTACTAGCAAGGTAGTTTTTAAAAAGAAAAAATCTAAGTTAAAAATGCGGGGTTAAAATACCACTAGTAATGTGTAACCCACATTGCTAGCAAGGTACATCGTTTTTAAAAAGAAAAAATCTATAATTTGAAACTATGCATGCATGTATAAATTAAAAATGTTATTTTAAATGCTGAGACTAATATAATTCTATAATATAATGATTCCAGAAACTAGATATAACTATAAGTATATCTTTGTAAAGCAAACACTTCGTCTAACTTTCTTATGCTCACTAAATACATTTTCAGATTTGAGGCTTCAGATAAAGCATCATGCAACTTATAGGCAAGAAATTGTGGCACATTTTAATTTATCACAACTATACGAGTATCAATTCTATCCCAAAGAAGTTTCTCGGAATTTATTCCTTAAAATAATCGACTTTGATTGAAATCGATAATCGAATGTACGCCTTTTGTATTTATAAAGGATCGAAAATGCAACAAACTAAGTAAAATTAAGTAGTCATATAAGTACTCAACACGAGTAGCATTTTGTGTAAGAGACACGAAAGAAGAGACTTGATCATTTGTGATGGAATGAAAACATAGATTTTGTTTACGAATGGTGGATTGTATTCAAAAATGAAACAATCGAGTATTCACTGCTTTTATGGTTTCTTTTGATTTCACAGGCGAAACTGAACTGTAGTGTACATACTCAGCAATATAAGCCCATTTTGACATTTTTAAATACGCAAATGTGCCAAGCTGTCATAATCCAGCCTTATTATTAAATCATCAAAGTCGATTATCATTCTCCGAGAAAAGCTTCAAATAATTAACTAAACTTCTTCAATTACAACACGCATACAAAGCGAAAACAATCAATCATTCCATTAAAAAAACACACACGGCATCGAATTGAATTCTTTACCTGTGATGTTAGTCTTCCCGAGAAGACCTGAAGTATGAAAAATGTTCATCGTTAATAACCATTTTTAACTTTCAATATAAGTGGAACCTGAAATAGGAAAGGTTGCGGACTAAAATGGTTCGTTAGAATTTTTGTCCTACGCTTCAATTTGGAGCAATTTGTGGAGGATATATTGGAGCCAGAATTACGCTGACCGAGCGCCGCTGCTCGGAGGAAATGACAATTACTGCTAATTGCTTGAAAAAACGGGTCTCTGAGAGCTACGTTAGGTACGTGGCTCGCTGAGATCAGACTGCGATTAGCACATGAAGAATGGTAGGACTGAGGGTTTGGTCATTATGCTATACTCATGATTAATTTAAATGTATCACTGTTTCTGTAGGTGCCATGTCTAGTTAAAACCTAAACATACACGGCAAAAATATAACAGTCTTTGATCGCGACGTAACAGGAGCGAGAGCAATTATAACAAAGAAAACTTCGCAAGGATTAGGTGGTAGGCGCAATTTTTTTTTTTTTTCAATTTTAGTTTGCTTGTCATAAGCCCGCTCCGCGCTATATTACTATAGGTAAAACAATAGCCGGTCTTATCGCTTAAAGCGATCTCTGCCACAACCTTTGGATGGACAGAATTGTTAAAAGAAGTTGCCGGAGGTACAATGCGTAACATGATACTACAGTGCAAATAAATAAAACAGGATACGGTTATCCGGCTATTATGTACAAACTGACGGACTCTTACATTCCAGTGATATTTTAAACTAATTATGACATGAAAATACTGCATCGGTTTAGTTATCACCACATTTTGGGACGAAGGAAAGGATAAACTCTTTAACTAACCGGAGGAACCGAACTTAAAAGGAGTTTTTACTCCTTTCACAACATAATGGTCATTCATTCATAATATCTTATTAACTACCTACTACCTTTATACCCGATATAAGTATCTATATGTAAGGTCTTACAGATCAAGCAAGAATAAAGTTTTTTTTAAAGTACTTAACAGTTTAAATGTTTTTAAGTTTTCATGGTCATGAACACTTTCACAAGATATTTGGGTTTTTCACTATTTATGAGCTTCCGATTCTGAAAATATCGAAGCTCATCATCATCACAATCAGCCGGTATCAGTCTATCGCTGGACATAGGTAAGCCTCTACCAAGACACGCCAAGCCCAATATTCGGCTATTCCTTTCCAGTCACGGAAGCTCATACTTAGTGAAAAACATGGTAAATATCCCGTCCAAACATCTTTACTCCAGAAAACAAAACGAAAGTAGCCAACAAACTAAACTTCTTTGCCAACATCTGCGAGACCAAATATTACTTCACTTTACTAAGGGTCATTTCATTGGTTCATTGATAGCCTATTATAGGTACTGCTAGATTAACTACAACTTTCATCAGTAATTTTATCAGGAACCGATTAAACTAGAACTCAGTCGTATCTCGTAAAAAATAAAGTCTACTTTCGTATACTTACACAACTGTGGTGCCGGTTGCGGTGCTGCGGCGGGCTGTAAAGCCGTCGCTTGCGTCACGACCGGCGGCTGAGCGATCGCCGCGAGAGCAGCCAAGTTCTGCACCGAAACTGGCGCCAGCAACCCGCCCAGCTGTTCACCCCCCACCGTACCCCCGCTCAGCCCTGCACCATTGAAACCGATATCCTGATAGTTTACACCTGACAGGACCAAATTAAATGCTCGTAAATAAACAAAAACAGGTTAAAATAATAGTAACTAAATAAAGGATTGGGGTAGGGATTAAGAAGCATATTTGAACATAAATTAAAAACTATGTGTGAGGAAGGTTCAATCGAGGCATAATAGGTAAAAGAATAAGTAACATTTATATGGCACAGAATAGTCGAATTAATTAGATAAACAAATAGATAGATCATACTTGATTGTACATCATCATCAGCATATCTCCGTCCACTGCTGGACATATGTCTCAACTATAGCATGCAATAGCTGCCAGCCAGCTTGCGTATATCATCGCTCCGTCTAGCTAGTTGGAGGGCAACCCTACATTACGTTTACCGAGCCGTGGTCTTCACGAAAACACGTCTACCCTCAGCGGGTATCGGTTCTACGACAGATGTGATGTGACCAGCCCACTGCCATTGCAGCTTGCTTATCCTTGATTACTTTAGTTCTCTGACGGATGACTTCATTTCGAATTCGATCCTTCAGAGAGACTCCGAGCATAACACTCTCCATAGCTCGCTGAGCGACTTTGAATTATTGGTGAACCATTTGCACCGTCAGTATCCACGTTTCTGCTCAGTAAGTTCTGCGTCTTCAGGCTTTGTGGTATGGGCCATGAAAAGACTATTGTACAACACACAAAAATAAATATTAAAGTACTGACAGTATATTAACATAGAACTTTAAAAACGTCTGTGAAATATGCCCATTACCAAGCAATTCTCTCAACCTCTGCTGGTAGAGAGTAACAAACTCAATGGCGCATCTTTGCATACCTGCGCTCATTGTTAAAAGTAAAGTTAATACAGAATTAATAACAAGGACGTTTTAATGTTAAACAAGACAATTAGCTGTTCATGAATCATTAACGTCAGTGAGTGAGGTCACGCCATTGTAATCAGCGCTTTACATACACTGACATTCTTCGCACTTCGATTTACTTAAATAGGCGTGTAATTTCTATTACATTTATGTTGGTACTAAGTTTTATATTGTTGTTTAATTCGTTTGATGCGATAAAAAACTGGGTATGTTTTTAAATAATAGAAAAACCGGATAATTGTGTCCTACCTATGTCCGTTATAGACTTAAAACTTAAATGATTAAACTTTTTTTTAATGATTAAATTAATTTTTAACTTTAATGTTTAAAACCGAAATGAAATTAAAACCATCCATCCAATGTGCCCCAAACTGGTTTCATTATAAGGGCAATAATGAGAAAATGGTTTTAGATCACTAAAACAACGCATTAGGCATAATTTCTATTGTAGCTTAGCACACGCCGAGTATCCGCTAGTATTTAATAAGATTGAACAAATTTGTCGATAAACACTACGAATAAATAATAAGTCAGGAACGTAACTGCGTTAAAAAAATTACCCAACAAAAGTTGTGTCCAAGTAGGCGGGGTTAAAAGTCGTGTCCAGCGCGTCATTAGTCTAGTTTGATTCAGCTGTAATAGCACACATTGCAGCACATACGCGAACCAACCCCTGTGCTTTCGTTTCGAATTTAAACCAACCATTTGTGACTTCAGAAGTGATTCTTATTTTGAATCTAAGTCGTGTTGGTTTGAATGAAGGCCACTTTTTCTGTGGAATTTGTTCTGAATTACACTTCCTGACTTATTATTTATTCGTAGGATAAACACGTTTCTTAAAAGGGGACTTTTAAAGGGACACTTTTAATTTGATTTAATTGGAAATATTTAAATTTTACTCTTCTTATTCACCTTTGAAAATATATGACTTCAACTACCAACATTTCAAAAATAAAAGAAAAGTCTACCTTGCAGTAGCGTAGAACCCTGTCCTTGCAGCAATTGCTGCTGCAGCCCAACGGCCTGCAATTGCTGCAAGAGTTGCAGCTGCGTCGCCGGCGACAGCGCAGCTTCAGACGCTAAGTACGCAGCTGGCGTCACGGGCGTCGTCAGCCCCCAGAGGCTAGCCTGCATCGCCTGCAGCTTCTTCTGTTCTTTCTCCTTCTGAGTATCCGCAAACTTGACTACTAGAGGCGCGGAACAACCTTCCATCGTTTGACTGTGGTGCAGTGACTGTAAAGTGATAATTAAGATAGTATAAAAACCATCGAGGTACATGTAAACCAGAGGCGCCCATCATAAACGTTACCTTACGTGCCGAGCGGCGCACGATCGGGCGTGAGGAGTACTTACGCTGAACTAAGCGAGATGTAGATTCAGCAGTTTCAGCACAGCTTTTTATTTAAACGTAGAGCTAGTTACGCGTCATCTGGTACGTAGTGCATATACATCGATGTTAAAAACTAAAAAAACCCGTCTTCGTTTGCCACACGAGTCAGTTCCTGATGTTTATCGCAATATCTCTGGAGATACTTATCAGATCTTGTAAAAATGTAAATGGTACCTTTGAGATAAAACACTACATATGAATGAAATATGCATACAAATCGGTTCACAATTGGTAGATTAGTCGCGTAACAAACAGAAAAAAAAAGATACACACGAATTGCAAACCTCCTCCTCCCTTTTAAAAATCCTTTGAAAAGATCAATTGAAAACCTAAACATTTTTTTGAACGTCATCGTGACAGTCATGCGCTTTACTACTATCTACTAGTCTTCTACTATCTTGCCTGATGTTACGTGACGATGCGGTCTAGGATGAAATCGTTTTTGTTTGGGAATTAAAAACGACACTGAAACAAGGTAGGTACAGAGCTGCTGATTTTAATCCATTAATCCATAGTCCACTTATAAATAATTGTCACCAGATAACATTCAAGCCGACAAAACTGCGTGTCGCATCGTATCTAATTTATAAAATTAAGATAGCTTAAAAACTAAAACAATCGACTTCAATGCCCCGCGAGTCAATTTCAGTAGCAAGTTTGAGACGTTTATCATCATATCTCTAGAGATACTTATCAGATATCGATGAAATTACAATGGGATCACCTCGAAAACGTACCCTATCGATTACAAAAAGAATAATTCGAATCGGTTCACAATTGACGGAGTAATCGCGTAACACACACACAAAATAAAAAAATAAAAGAAAACATACGAGACCACCTCCTTTTTTTGTGAAGTCGGTTGAAAACAGTTATTATTTAATACATGCCTTTATAGCAGCGATGGCGGCCTGCTTCGATACAAAGGTAACGAATGCACACCCCTTGCTTTGCCCCTGAGCGTCCCGTAGCACCGTGCACTCCTCGATGGCACCATGACCAGCAAATAATGCGCGGACGTCGTTCTCCGATAACTTCTTGTTCAGCATACCCACGAACAGCTTGCGTTCTGCAAACAACAGAAAAAAAATATTATAGGTACCTCTATATAATATAAGATCGTTAACATAACAAAATAAAACCAACTTTAAATGGCGCCCTGGTCTGTTTCAGTGGCATGCTTGAGATGTTAATGTCCTTATCCCCGGAGATAATCGTCAGATCTCCGATGAAATTACAATGGAATCAAGAGGAACGTAAAATGAAATCAAGAGGAACGCACTGTACTCTCTTAAACAAAAATATAATTTTACATGTCGGTTTATAAATTACAGTTTTGAGGTAACAAACAAAAAAATAAAGTCGAACGTTTTCATTTTTGTAGTCGGTTGAAAAACGTTTTATGTCGAAAATCTGTCGATTTCTCCCCGCTAACCGTTCATCAAGAGCTCCAATCGGCCCCATGACACATTTTTATCGCATCATATTTCAAATAGGATAAACGCTTAAGCGATATTTAATGCCGTAAAAATTGACGTCAAATTATATTCGACGCAGCCAACGTCCCGTTATTAAGCCCGAGAGAACATTTACGAAATTTGCGTGCGTTTTGCTCAACAGAGGAAGTGGGCTTCCTTTATATCGTTCACGAGTAAAGCATTGAGACGGGTCCTGCTCGGCACTCGCGTCACGTCTCCGCCGGCATTATCCTCGCTCGGCCAGTGTCACCACTGCATCTAACAACATCCATATGACACAAATCTTATCCATACACGATCCTGAAATATGAACCGAGGCACCACTCCACACTACGACAAATTTACGAGATCCACGACCCTCGAATCGCCACACCGTCATAAAACATCCCCGTTTCCGTGCACAACAAATATTTGATGCCTTTATAATCTACGTAAAACATCGAATGTAGGTCATTAAAAAGGAGGAAACGAGAAAAATATTTGCAGATATTTCAACGTCAAAGGTGCAAAACAAAACGCAATTTCGTGTATTACGAACGCGTAAAATTCAACATTCGACGGTTTCAATCCCCCGCGGGGCGCGCCGCACCGAAATTGAAAAGGTACCGGCGTAGCTCACGCCGTATGCTTGCAAATATTTCATGCCCGCAAAACCAGCACACTCGCGCTCTCGCAGAGATTAGCATGAAAATGGCGCGAGAAAACGACCCGTTGAAAAACTCGAGCGAGCGAGTAGGCACCCTAATTTCCGACGGTTGTCTGTGCACACTCGATGAATGTTTAAACTTGAGATCAACGCTACCGGAGACAGTGTGCGGCATGACTGCCGATCCTCGCTGCAGTGCATAGCGAATAAATGCTTCGGGGAATTGTGCTTGATTGCTGAACGTATCTCGATATCGATCATTAGTCGTACTTGTAAAAGCTTACGTTAAACCTTATTTAATTGCATTAGACTGTTCGTGACTATTTGGTTAAAATTAAAATTAGAAACGCGTGAAAGACGTCAACTAATTACAGCGTTTCATAATGAATCTAGAAGTCAGCGGGTAATCAGTTTAAATTCACGAGTAATTATATGCTTTGTACAAATAAGGCTTTAAAATGTTAATGCGTTAAGTACGCCATCTAGGCGGTAACGACGCCGTTCGTTAAACAATTTACATAACTTCTTGGAGGAGGAGTCGAGCTAACCTGGCCTTTCAATGGCCGTGTTTATTTTTCCACAATCCCCTGAAAATAGGTTTGCCTTCTCCGAAGATGTTAAACAGGGCGCTGTAATGTGAAGCTTTCTTGTAGGGCAATATACATACCGAAATATTGGATAACAGTGTTAACAATTCTCAGCAGGACTGCTTGGTTATAGGTATTACGAACATGGAATATATCTTAAGTTGAAATGATTACAATTACTTTGCCATTATCTGTGTTTCCGGATAAGTACACGGACGAACGAAGCGATTTGCATCTTCGTTCATCATACGAACCGCCAGGGAATGAAATGCCCTGCCTGAGTCTGTGTTTCCGGTTAGGTACAATAATATGGGGTCTTCAAATCGCGAGTGAATAGGTATCTTCCGGGTCAGCGCGTTCCATCATCGATCGCATCATTACTTAACATCAGGTGAGATAGTTGTCAAGTGCTACTTACTCAGTAAGGTGTAAAAAAAAGTAATGCAATAACTGTATGCTCACCCATTAAACACTTTGTTATGTACCGTGAAGGTTGTCAAATATCTTTTACACCTAAGCATAAGTAAAGTTAAGAAGGTTTTCATTTATTTATAAAATGTAGGGTAGCACAAATTATACATTAATTAGTACATATATTAGGATACAACAAAGTTGGCTCGATTAATTCTGTCCGTGTATTTTGTTTTTTATATATTTTCGTACCTAAATTGTGCTTGTTGTTTATATATTAATAACAACGAGTTCCTATTAAGGGGGGAAACCAGTTTAGACCGAGCGAAAAATCGTCTTTTTTTATTGCATGAATCGTTAGTATAACTATTCAAGAATATGTGGTCAAAATTTCAAAGCAAAATTCCCATTAGTTCGAATGCAATGAGCACTTAAGTGACCGCCCGTCGGTTCTGTGAAGAAGCGCACATTTTATTTCAAACGCGTTTTTCTCGAAACGACTTTTTTTCGACTAGCGTACATTCTAACTCAAAAAGTTATTGATCAATCGTTCTGAAATTTGGTGTAGATATGCTTTATTCAATTCCACGTAACATGAACTAATTTTGGGGATAATATTGTTATTAAAAATATATTTTTTTTATGCAAGAAAGATAAAAAAATATAGTATAAAAACATGACATTGTGTTCAAACACCTCAAAAACATGCAATTTTCAAGTGTTTGATCAAAATTAGGTTCATATTCTTAGAAAATATGTTTTTAATGAAAAAAAATCCTGATGATTACAGATAAAAATTGCGACGTCAGGGATGTACGCCAGCCAAATGCTCGGATGGCAATCGCCCATGGACTGCACGCGGTAACTCCACTATTTCCGGCGGAAATCGTTTGAAAAAAAATTAAAGTGTACTTGAAAACATAAATAAAATATCCTCCAAGTTTAAACAATTTGTTTTCCTGGTTAAAAAAAAATCATGAAAAACAGCAAAATTTCGACCTCATAAACCGGTTTCCCCCCTTAACTCTGTCTCACAAATGTATAATATCTTTTGGAAAGCGTCCATATTATGTTATAATACGTAACTATGCGATCGACGATGTAGCTCGTTTACCTAGAAAATACCTACACTTACTTAAACATGAGCCAAACTAGATATTCAACCATCTTCAACCATTCAACCATCTTGATATTCAACATGCAAAATTATATATACCTATAACTAATTATAGTCTCCATCGATACATCAATTTCAAACTGCGTCATTCACAGGGCTTAATAACTTTAAACAATTTACAGAGCCCGAACTATAAACTGCAATTCACCCTGGATCCGCAGAAACCATCCAAGAGTGAAATAATGCTACACTTAGCTAACACGAACTAGGTAAGTACTCACTTAGGCGTCAACCAACGTCAACTTCAAGCTCGAGATGGAGACAAGAAACTAATTTTCTCCTCACTAATTGAGTAACTAAGTAGTTATAAAATTGGTTAAAACTCATTACAGTCGAGCAGTAGTTTGCTTTCTAGTTAGACAGCGACTTGCATACAAATTAACTAAAGTTAATCGTGTAAGATAAACGGCAAAAGTTTATTATCCGCGCGGAAAAAAACTGAACATTCCCCGATCACAATGCCGTTTGAACTCGGTATCGGAACGCGCGCGGCTTTATAAAAGCAAAAAGCGTTCTCGGAAAATTCCGCTTCTCAACAAACAGATTCCAGCGAGTTCCAAACTCTGCGTGGAACGGAACGGAGCATGGAGCTTTTCGAAATTACCGCGCAAACACTGCACAATAGCGGCGCATTGTTCCGCTCACGGTACGACTCACAGCCGTATTTATCTCTACAACACTACGTACTTATTTGACGAGACTTTATTATGTACGCCAGCTTTTCAGTGGAACGAAAATACACACCCCGTCTGTAGTCATCCCTCTGAGAAACAACGGGCGCTCGTACCGGATTGGAATGTACGATTAATTTTAAATTGCATTGTCCCGATTTTCTGCGATGTAACTCCGCAAATGAACGTCAGAATTTGCTGATCATCTGTTTAGAGATTTGGTCATTCACGTGGAAATACAACAATTGAGTAGCTGCAGTATTCTCTCGTTGCTAAGTAAAAAATAGATGATGCAGTCAACGCTTCCGTTTGAATTGAACGTTAAAATCGCAGAATATACATTAATTTATTCAATTATTAATAAAAAAAACGGCAATAGCTCAATGGCTAAGGCGTCGGCCTGGCAATCGAGAGGTCGAGAGTTTGATCCCCACCCATTGCACTATTGACGTGAACCCACTCCAGACACTAGCATATATAGCTTAGTTGGAGGAGTTAACAAGGCTACGAGTAATGTGCAAGCTTTTATTTAATTGAAAAAATTAAATAAATTTACATAAGCGTATTTTTTACCTGCGAATTAAAAGTTTAATCAGATTGGAAGCGTATAAATACTATTTCATTACATTGGACTGGATCAAACTATTCAAAGAGTTTGCGGTTCAGCCACCTTATTCTCAATCTTCAAGACTTTGCTATACTGAGAAATGTTACTAAAATATTGATATTTCGAGATATATCCGGAACAAGGAATCGTGAGTAGAAATCGAAATTGTACAAACCCGTCGCCGACCGCAACGCAGGAAATTCGATGTCAATCACTTTATCAAAGTTCTCTCAAGTGAGCAGATTTGTTTTGATGAACAAGCTTTATGTTACAAGTTTCCAAGAAATGACATGTGATTGAGATGTTCCAATATCGCCTACACATGTGACGGTTTCAGAGAGTTTCGTTTTGTGATAAGTTTCTCTTTAATATAACAACTTCTGCTGATTTTGTTCTCTTTTTAAATTATAGCCGAAGGTCGATCTTATTTCATCGCATACCCCCAAGCATATAAAAAAACGCTTACCTACACAGAAAAATATACTGCGTTTCCCCTAACATTGAACCCCATCCCTTTCAGGTACATTTCACAGACAGACAATCTCGAGAGCAAAAGAGGAAAAAAGCAGCCACTCGAAATCTAAGCCGGCGCATCCAACTATGAGAGAACGACTCAGCACCGAATCTTAATAGAGTAGGAACTGTAGGAAACGGGTAGGAAGTGTTCGCCACACGCGGAGACGTTTCATTTCACTCAGATCGTTTCGTCAAATTGAATAAATTTGAATTTGGAGTCAGCTCAGAGAGGGTCGAATTACAAGCTGAAGTTAGCAGTTTTTTAGAGTATTATTGTCTACTTTCACACAAGTTTATTCGAATTATGTCACAAAAAATTAGATAAAATAGTACTAACCTGGCAAACAAGCTAAATACCAGGTGAAAAAGATTCACAAAATTCTATTGTGATAGAAATAAATGTGTCAGATCCAATCCCATCTGTTTTAAAAACTGCTAATATTTTTATCGCCCTCATCTATATTCAGAAATATAATAAGAAAAAAATAACAATTCCGTCTATATTTCCCGCTTAATACATCGCGATGTAATCCATCTATCATCTCCGTACGCCGGCAACAAATGGAAAACAGTTTTATATTTTTATTTTCGTGCAAATAATAAATATCGCTCGATCCGCTTTTGCCAATACCGACGTGGTGAATCGATGTAGCAATTTCATCGTAAATTGGAACGTTTCTATATGTACAGGTGTCTAAGTAACTGCGTGAAACGGAACGCAGTGTCGCGGCCTTTGTCATTCTTTGAAGTGAAAAGAAACGAATTTGCGTATAATACAATAAACGGGCAATATTACACCGTGACACTTGAATGCCTGGGGGAGCGAATTAAGCTCGAACGAAAAGAGAAATAAGCCTTTTCACGTCAATAAAGCAAGTGGAGTGGTAATGTAATTTTATTTGCATGTGTCACGTGTAATTTGGACGATTGCTCGCATGGAAGACGCTACATCTCCTTTTGTAATAAGTTTTGTTCGTTTCAATCTTCAGGTAAGTGTCTACTTATGAGAAAAGTTTCATCTACGAGGCTTTTACTGGTAGTAACGTAACGTAAAGTACTTTGAGTATTTGTAGCGATAAATCTAGAGGTGAAAAAGAGCTCTAAGTAAATACTTACTTTAATTAAATTTGTTTAATTTTAACATATTAGATGTAAATAAAAACATCTAGAAAACAGATAAAAACAGATCGTTTAAAAAACTAAAAAGAACCGAATACAATGTCGCGCTATTAATTTTCAGTGCCAATTTTGAGATGTTTATCTCCATATCTCATGAGATACTTATCAGACCTCAATAAAATTACCATGGTACCACATTTGGAATATCTCCTTTCCAACAAAAAATAAGAATTAAAATCGGTTCATAAACGACGAAGGTATCCGCGAACAAACATAAAAATATATATATATATATATATATATATATTTACGATCGAATTGAGAAACCTCCTCCTTTTTTTGAAGTCGGTTAAAAAGATAATACAATTCAATTAGTTTTTTTTATTACATATTATATAAAAAGAAGTACGAAAACGTTCACAAAAACTTTTATTAAGCCAAAGTTTTACACTGCACTCAATTTTGCACAAATTTAAATTGCACCCAGAGATAATTAGATCTTGGATGAAGTAGGTACTATTAAAACACAATCTATTGGAGGTCTAAGGTTTACCGGCGTCAAGTAACATAATTATAATCTTTTAGCCCATATTAAGCCCCCTAACCCATTCCTTTAGTAATATGACATTTTTCACACATCGGAATCCTATCCTATCTTCAAAATTAAAATCATAAGACTTTTTCATCAGAATGTCAGTCAGTAGAATTTCATTTCAATAAAAGTAGATTATAATAAGACTCTTTATGTCAGCATTGTACACGTAATACAAACAGACCGTCTCCAATTTAGTAGGTATTGTTAAATCACACATTTATCGGGACAGCCAAGTGGAGAGATATGAAATTCGTTCGAAATAAACCCACAATAGATAGCCATTGTGCGAAATTTCGCAACAATCGCGATTGCTTTCGCTCATTTCATACACACATGCAATATGGTTCGCACACAAATCATAAATTGTCAAAGTTATTTCAATCTCTCTGAACTCAAGTTCATCGGTAAATTCATGAGATCTCGATTGCTAGGCCGAGGCCTTAAACCATTCGGCTATGTGGTGCAAAACTATTAGCGTAGTACACAAGTAGAGCTCTTTCACCACGGAGATCCACTTTAAGCTCACTGAGCCAGTGAAGTAGTAAGTAGTGGAAAGACAAAATTACATTTAAAAATAATATAGTAAGTTTAAGACTAAAAGTTGGTATATATTTTTTGTAAGGCTCACCAACCAAACACACAGGTTCACACAGTACTTAACAATAAAACAATTGTTTAACAAAACAACCAAGAAAATGAGATAAAGACAAAGAATTATAATTATCAACGGAAACATAGCGCTGAGATTGTAAGCATGTCAAGAATGTTACAAGAATTTCCCCACAATCTTTGTTGGCACTTGACGCCTCAAACTGCCTATACGTCATTAGTTAATTGAAATCTTACGCACAGCTACATTTTGGATAGGGCCACTTCTAATTTTCCGTCTGTTGAAACTCTTAACGGGATGAGTGGTTAATAAAGAATTATCGTAAAGATGTAGAACATTTTATTTGCACTAGACATACTTAAAAGTAAAAAGAACCTACATAATTTATAAAAGTGGTTAAAACAAAACCGATAGTCAAATTGACGAAAAATTATTAGTACTCCGAAACTACGAATAAATCTTAACAATTCAAAAAGGGCTACGAATTATCCTGCCGTACCCAAAATGTAATGTTATGTGTAAACTTCGTAAGATTTCAACATACTCCATTAGATGTTAATGAATCACGTACGAAAGCAATAACCATTGTTGTGCCGAGAGGCGCGGAACTCTCGACGGGCGTCTGTCAAACCGCAATGTATGACGGAAATTAATTAAGCTCGAACGTTAGAACGCTAATAATACACATTGTGCGTGGAATTGCCTTCTCGTGAGTCGCGGACTTACAGTAAACTTGTTAACAGTGATCACTAGTCATCAGTGAACATTCCTAATTCGTTTATAGTGTGCTTACCTGCCAAACAATTGAATGATCGAAACTTATAGAGGTTTCTTTTCAATGTAAGTACATAGTATAGTACATAATTACTGTGTTGAATAAACTGAAGGCAATATTATATTTTATAGTAAGTTACACTATCATAAAATAAGGACGGCATAAGACATTCAATACAAGAAACATGTTCGCAAAAAACGGAAATAATGCAATAAACAGCGTCATCTAAATCATAATTATACCTAAATCAATTCTAAAAATAAAACCCAAAACACCACCTTCTTGAAGTCACAAAACATGCAAGATATGCTACTGCTGACAACTGTACATCATGACTGCAAGTAAAATGCGTGAGAAAATTAAACAACGACGTAGCTTTCCATTTCACTTGACTTTATGGCATCAGCACAATGAGCATCGGTTACCATGTAGGTATTACTATTGTTCTCATTTCATCTGGAGCAGTGTGCTAGATTACGTAATACGGGAGATTTCGTTTAACTTATCAATTTATTACGAGCCTACTTAAGTTAGCAGGCAAGTAGCAAGTATGTTGTTTATTTCTTATAGCATTTATTGTCCTACTGCTGGGTAAAGGCCTGCTTCCATTTTTTCCACTTACTCCTGTCTGGAGCCAGCTGTGCTGTATCCTATTGCGTGTGAGTTTTCCGCTAGAGGCGCTAGTGTGCTATAAGGTCCTCGAAATGTTAATGGCATTTTTAATTAAGGATTTATCTCTTAACTGCCCCCTGATTCTCAATCATTCGAAAACTTAAATTTTGAAGTTTCGTTTTTAATTTTCAATATTAATAAATCCGTGACCTATTTTATCGCGGAAACCTATCCCATTACAATCACAGATTTTTCCGAACTGAAATATCAAAGTAACTGATCGGAGCATTGTAAAATTGCAAAAATCCAAGTAAAGGCAGTTGCTGAATCCGAATTTGTTTTTGAATGATTGAGAATAGCCCTGCAGGCATTGATATCAGATTAATTTTGATCTCATGATACAATTGTAGAGTTTGCCAGCTGTCATTAAGACTATTTTACTCAGTGGCCCCAGTGAGTGAAAAAATGGTAGCCCCCATTACAATGAAATGTGTCAATTTCGTTTATCAATCTTCTTAGTCTGTTTGGGTGTTGTCGTACTACGCTTGCTGCACTAGGTATCCAGTTTCATCCAGAACGCATGGATATATACGAGACGTGACCCCAACCCCATTTCAGCATAGCGACCAACTTCAGCAGAGCTACGTCTGCGATCTTAGCTTGGGAACACAGTTTGGTTTTTGGGACGTAACCCGTGCGTTTGTCCGTCCTAGTAAATTTTCATAGAGTATTATATCTTATATATAAAAATGAATCCCAATTGCCCTTGGTCACGGCATCACGCGTGAACGGCTGGACCGATTTCGCTAATTCTTTTTTTGTTGTGTTTTTTATCGTTAGATGGTTCTTATGAAAAAAAAAAGTTGTTTTTAACGCAGGCGAAGCCGCGGGGCACAGCTAGTATGTATATATAATATTCCGATGACGTTGAATACCCTAGAGGCCTCTGGGTGAGTGAGTCTAACTTTAACTATTATATGATGATGACTGCCAAATTGGAAAATTGATTCGCTATATTGTTATACAGTATTCTAAACTAGCGAGAGAGACTTTTTGGTGTATTGTAAAGGCAAGCGATTGACCATTATCTTACCCAGATCTATCCCACTTATAGTGGTAGTACTTCCAGTAAATCCACTAATACTTTGTGAGTTGTTCAGACGTGAAATGTTTTAAATTTAATGGGCAGATATAGCTCAGAGACAAGAGAGTCCAAATTATAGGCCAAATAAAACTAAACATCTAGATGCCTCAAGGAAAAGCTTATTTTATCAACTGACTTCCGGAAAGAAGGAGGTTCTCAATTCGTCTGTATGTTTTTTTTATGTTTTATTTTCTTTTTTTTTTGCATGTATGTTACGCGATTACTCCGTCAATTCTGAACCGATTCGAATGATTAATTTTTTAATCGGTAGGGTACATTTTCGAGGTGGTTCCATTGTAATTTCATCGAGATCTGATAATTATCTCCAGAGATTTGACGATAAACGTCTCAAACTTGCTACTGAAACTGACTCGCGGAGCATGGAAGTCGGTTGTTTTAGTTTTTAAACTATTCTAATTGTACGACGCCAGAGCTGGCATGCCAAATAGACTGGCGCCAGCGACTGGCACCCTGTAAACGACTTTTCGTGCCTGTGCAGCGCCCGGCTGCCATATAAAAGTAAGCAGCATTCCAGAATAGTATAAATCGTCGCAAAAATCAGCTTTTACGGTGCTGTTAAGCGTAATTCATTCAATCCTTATTTTTGTGTGCTACAGTTTCTTTATAATGTGTCGTACTTGTCCTGTTAGCATAGGTCAATAAAACATATTTAATTGTACAATTATCTAAGATTTAGCTAGCATGCTAAACTATAACATACTTACAAGTTATTTTACGTCATAAAGCCCCTTGGTTGTAACTATCGGGTGTATCACGCACATTGGCAAGGAATCGCATTCCAGCACCGATCTGTCATATCAAAGTTTTATAACAATGAAGTTAGTGTTATATCTTTGATTCCTATCTCCTTCAGTAGTAGTAGCAGTCCAGTAGAACTACCTATGGATGTAGACGAACTGGAGAATGTACCGTCTTTCAAGCGTGGACTAACCGCCAATAGATGCCGTATGCCATACAATTATACCGTACCGTACATCTATGATCAATTAATGCTCGTACAAAAGACAACTTTCACTATATATGGTCTTTTTTTTTTTTTTTTTTTTTTTTTTTTTTTCCCCTGGGCGGGTAGATGTAAAACACCTGTTTGAATTTGCTCCATATTTATATTAATTTTAAAATCAATTTAAAGTGCTCAGACTGCTTTTGTTATGTGTTAATGATATAATTTGGTTGCATACTTCACCTGTCAATATAAATCAATCCTTGAGAAGCTCTACTGAGGGATTTCTGCACTATCAACACTACCACTCCACTCCACCCACTATTA
Source organism: Cabera pusaria (assembly GCA_954871355.1). Taxonomy (NCBI): domain Eukaryota; kingdom Metazoa; phylum Arthropoda; class Insecta; order Lepidoptera; family Geometridae; genus Cabera; species Cabera pusaria. Next base: position 4,869,024 of record OX940893.1, read on the forward strand.
TCAACATGGATACCACTCAACAAACTATTCTTGGAGTGATGGAGGCGCTTAATAAGCGCATGGATCAATTTGAAGGTGAGTTGCAGAATAATCCTCAATCCAACACTTCCACTTCTTCGCTGGCAGCAGATTTTGCTGAATTTAAAAAATTCACAGCGCAAATCCTGCGTGGATTTCAACAAGAGTTGGAATTAATTGCGCACAATGTAGATCGCCTCGAGATGCATAGCCGGCGTAAGATTCTACTTCTTCACGGTGTACCAGAGGGCAATCATGAAGACTGTGCAGCGTTGGTGGTGAAACTTGTCACTGATCGTCTCAGTTTTCCCGACTTTGTAGCTGGTTCTATAAATCGTTGTCAGAGGATGGGCCGGGCTACAACTGATAAACCGAGGCCTATTTTGGTGAAACTTAGAGACATCGAGGCACGGAGCAAGATATGGTACTCTAAAAAGTCTCTTAAAGGTACAGATTTCACTGTCACTGAGTTTTTGACGAAGTCGAGGCATCAGGCATTCATGGAAGCGAGATCCCGTTTTGGAGTGACCAAGTGCTGGACCCGTGATGGTCAGATCCACATCATTGGTGCCGATGGCTCGCGCCATCGCATTACAAGTGTAAAGGACTTGCAGACGATCCCAGCGGCAGCTATACCGAAGCCACCTCAGAGCAATTCGGCCATGGTGGCCAAGGAAAAACGGGCGGCATCCAAATCGAGGCGTACCGCAGCAGCCAACTCCAAGAAATAGGGCCGCGAGTCGCGAGTGTCTTTCATGTCTTTGTATTTATTTCACTTCTCGTAAAATGGTATGTAGGGTAGTACGTTTAAATTCTTCTGTATACCTCCTGCTGTTTAATATTATTTTATACATTTTGTCGGGTAATCATGAACCGGGAAATTCCGTATATCAAATCAATCAACTAGCAGACAGAGGAAAAGAAAGTATTATTTCAACCCACTTGATTATTTTTGCAGTTGCCAGTCACTATGACAATGACATTTGTAAGCTGTCAAATACTGTCAAGTGTCAATGTTTTTTTTTTTTTTTTTTGTTTTGGTTTCCATAAAATCAGTATTTTGCCAGAACCTATAAAATTATGTATTATTGTCATAAGGCAGGGTTAGTCTACTATATTTTATTTTTTTATTATAATATTCTGTATCTTATTTTCTTATCTAATCTGGTTGAAATAATACTTTCTACAACGGCTGCCTACTTACTACTTCATTAGTTTTTGATCGTATTTATATAGTGTTCAGTGCTTTTACCATTATTTATTGTTTTTTTCTTTCTTTTTTAGTTAGAATCTCTGCTTAGAATTCCTGACTGATATTTCCGCTTTCTCCATCAGACAACTGGCAGATGAAGTATGCGTACATTGTGTACCCTACCTAAGGAGTAAATATTTGTATATTATAGTATTCATATCGTATTTTTATATTTATATTATTTATGTAATGTTGCGAAACCTTGTTGATAGTGACAATGAATCATTTTTATCGTGCTTGTCTGATGATGAAGTATCGAGTGGTGAAGATAGCTTTTCCAGTATTCCCACTCTCTGTGATAACTTGTCAAACCAATTCTCTGATGTACCCAAAAACTTCAATGCTGTTCATTTGAATGCCCAAAGTATTCCGGCGCACTACCCTGAGATGCTGGCGTCATTTTCTGACAAAAATCTTCACGCCGTTCTCGTTTCCTAGACTTGGCTTAAACCTTGTCTTCCCTCAACTTCTTACGATTTGCCAGGGTTTACTTTGATACGCAACGATCGAACCAGCAGTACCGGTGGTGGCGTGGCGATTTATCTTCGTTCTCACATCTCCTACTCTCTTGTAAGCATGTCGTCGCAGCCTCCACCGGTCAACGCTGGGGAACATCTGTTTATCGAAGTAACTCTATCCTACAAAAAACTTCTTCTGGGTGTCTTCTACGTTCCTTCTCTTCGTATAAACTACTTCTCATCTCTTGAAAATATCTTGAATGACCTTACACCTTCCTACCCCCATACTATTATTATGGGGGACTTTAATACGTGCCTTTTAAAAAAAGATCACCGCTCTGTTACCCTTGAGTCTACAGTTAATTCTTTAAATATGCATATCTTATCTCTCAAAGCTACTCATACATTTCCTAACTGTAATCCTTCTCTTCTTGACCTCATCTTTGTTTCTTCTCTACAGCATGTCGCTAAACATGGTCAATTTCCTGCTGAATCTTTCTCATGTCATGACCTTATCTTCTTGTCATACAGGTTACGTCCCCCTAAATCTAAACCCAAAATCCTTCAGCTGCGCAGCTTTGGTACCATGGATATAGATAAACTCCGCAATGACGCCCGTAACATTGACTGGTCTACTGTAGTCACAGCAGACAATATGGATGATAAAGTAAATAATTTCAATAGTCTTATACTGCAACTTTTTGATATCCATGCTCCCTTGCGGGCAGTCAAAATTAAACACCATCCAGCACCCTGGTTAACAAAAGAGATAAGAAAGCTTATCCATGCAAAAACCGTCGCTAAAGCCAGGCTTAAATGTAATCGTAACGATCTCAATAAGCAAAAGTATAACTTGGCCCGGAATCGCTGCAATATAGCGTGTCGAGATGCACAACGCCACCATATCCATAGTTCCATTCAACAAGAAGAAGATCCCGCGAAAGTGTGGAAATTTCTTCGTTCTCTAGGAGTTGGAAAACAACGTCAAACTTCCATGCCTCGTAATTTAGATTTGAACTCGCTCAATCATCACTTTTCTTCGTCTTCCACAATTGATGCGAATGACAAAATTGCCACTTTAAATTATCTTTCCTGTCTTCCAACTCCTGACTACGTACCTTTTGTTTTAAATGAATTCACTCCATGTGATGTTAGGAAGAGCATTCTATCCATCTCCTCGAACGCCACTGGTGGAGACGGCATCAGCCTTAACATGCTTGTTCCGATATTGGGCGAAATCTTACCAATTTTGTGCTATATTCTGAATAGCTCTGTTTCGGAGGGTGTCGTACCATCGTGCTGGAAGGAAGCCCACATTATCCCTTTGCCCAAAAAATCCAATCCTAAATCCTTATCTGAATATCGTCCAATATCCATACTGCCCCTCCTTTCCAAAGTTAGTGTCCTGGAGCGCCTGGTACACACCCAGCTTAGCTGCTACCTTAACCGAAATAATCTCCTCAACCCCTACCAATCTGGTTTCCGTCCTGGTCATAGCACTGTATCTGCACTTATCAAAGTCACAGATGATATAAGGCTGGGTATGGAAACCAGACTGCTTACTGTCCTTACCTTGCTCGATTTCAGCAACGCATTTAATACCGTAGATTTTGAAATCCTTCTCGCCTTGCTCCGCTCTCTTAACATATCTCCATCGGTGATTCATTGGTTTCACAGTTATCTGTATGGGCGCCGGCAGCGTGTCCGCATTGAGGATGTATTTTCTTCTTGGTGTGACACAAGTGCCGGTGTACCACAGGGTGGCGTGCTTTCTCCTCTTCTTTTTGCTATATTTATAAATTCAATATCATTATTCCTTTCTTCCTCGTATCACCTATATGCAGACGATCTCCAAATCTATACACAAGCTTCACTCGAAAATTTAAATGATGCGATCAAAACCACTAATGATGACCTTTGTCGCATTGCTTACTGGAGTAGATCATATGGACTTACGGTAAATCCTACCAAGACTCAGGCCATCATTGTGGGCAGCTCTAGATTAGTAAATAAAATAGACTTTTCAACGTTGAATAACATAACTTTTAATAACGTGACTGTACCCTTCAGCAAACAGGTAAAAAATTTGGGTATTATCATTGACAGCAATCTCACTTGGGACCCTCAGCTGCAATCAGTGAGTCGCAAACTTTTTGCATCAGCAGCCTCGCTCAGAAGGTTGCGTAACTTTCTACCTATAGCTACGCTAGCTCAATCTCTTTTACTCCCTATCCTTGACTATGCCGACGCCAGCTATCTAGATCTCAGGGAGGACCAGCTGAATAAGCTTGAGCGGTTACAAAACTTCTGCATTCGATTTATTTTCGGTCTCCGAAAATATGATCATGTCTCAGACTACCGTGCAAAACTCAAGTGGCTACCCATTCGTCTTCGTCGGAATACTCACATCCTTTCGCTTCTTTATGGTATACTGTTCAACCCCTCTACTCCTCCTTATCTCAAAGCTCGATTCCATTATCTTTCTGCATCAAATTCTCTTTCTTTGAGGTCATCAGAGAACCTGCTCCTTGACACTCCAGCACATAGTACAAATTTCTATGACTCCTCTTTTACTGTCCAAGCCGTGCGCCTTAGGAATGAGCTGCCAATTGTCATAAGACGTGCACAGTCCGTAAATAGCTTCAAGGAACATGTACGTAAATTTTATCTCTCTTCTATTATTTAACCTAATATTAAATATTTCGCAATAATTATATCTATTAATATGTGTATGTAAGTTTATATTGTGGCATATGTATGCTTATTATATTATAATATGTAACCGTCTATGTAGTCTATAAGCAATATTGATTAAGAGTTTTTAGATTTCCTTATATAAATAACACCACCGTCCAATGTTCATTTTATAATGTTATGTCCATCCAAAGGTTGTCTGGAAGAAATCGCTTTTGGCGATAAGACCGCCCATTGTACCTTATTTTAGTTAGTTAAGTCCTATCTTAAGATCTTTTTGTAATTGGTGTCAATAAAGAGTATTTGTATTGTATTGTATTGTATTGTCTTTCAGGAACCTTGGCAGTTTGTATGGGATAGCCTACAATATACATTTATTGCCAAATATATGAAAAATGCCATCAATTTCGTCTGTTAGAACGTATACTTATTTTTCAAATTAAGTCATAAATAACGGTAAGCCAAAAGTATTACCATATGTCATATAGGTATCGATCACAGAGTTGACACTTTTTGCAATACCTACGTGTACGCGGTTTATATTGACGTGAATCTGTGCCTCCAACAGAATTAGTTATGGAAGTCCAAATAGAAGCTTGGAGGATCATCGTGTACGTCCGGTCGACGCGTCGTCCCGATATCAAGTGTCAATATTTGGAATCACCGACGATCCGAGAGACTATCGAATCGATTCCATAATTCCCGGTATCGAGAGCGGCTTAATTGGGATCGAGTCGCAATCGAATCGCGAGAACGCGTGGTAGCTGCGATGAGCGCAGCGGAAACTGACATTTTATGCAAAAATGTTCACGCAATGTGTTACTGCAAGTGAGATGAAAGTGTTCAGATGGTGACAGTTATGGCTGGCAATAAAAATGATTGGGTAAACTGGCGGTTTTAAACCACCGAGTTGAAGTTTATGCAAAGATCTCTATTAGTCATCGAACTATATTGTTCATGTTTGTCTCGATGATATTTCATTTATTAACCGACTTCACAAAAAAGGAGGAGGTTCTCAATTCGTCAGTAAGTTTTTTTTTTTTTACAAAAGCTTTTGCGAGTATTTAAACCACATTTGTAATATATGATAAATTCATAACTAAAACCTACTAGTAGTATTAATGTAAATTAAATAAATAAAGCTTTATTTCGATGTGGTAAATGTGACATACAGAGGAAATATTTTAAATAGAATTTAATTATTTAGGATTAAAGTCTGTATGTATTTGTATATGTATAATGTATATCTTGATATGTTAATAGAATAGAATAGAATAGAATAACTCTTTATTGAACAAAATAAAGAACTTATTATCTAAAATAACAACAACATAACTCAGTGATACAATCAAAATATAAAAAAATAGATACATACAATAAATACAAAAAAATTTTATATTATTTACTTAATTTACTATTAACATTAATTTCACTGCCACAAAGTGAAGTAAAGCTTATAAGGGAAATTATTCATTATAATGAAATAACATGGCAACGTAAAGACAACTTGTTGCTTGAAGTGTTATTGTTCCAAGTTCGCGTTTCTCTCACACAACATGCCCGCAATTCTCAGCGGGCCATTGTTTGTCATGAAATCGAACAGTTGGACAGTTTTTGATAGAATTACAGCCAATTTGTCGAACGTGCGAGCTCAAGCCTTGCTTCTCCTAATATTTATACAGCGTTTAGAACTAAATTGGAATCGTGACATGGCTTTATGGTATATATACGGTCGAATATATTAATATTTAAAGGATTAATTTCATAAGTAAAATAAATATTATTAAATTGCAAGTCATGAAATTAACAAATATTTACATGCACTCATAAACCCGCCACACAAACAAACATTTCGTCAAGTCTCATTAATTGTTGTTTACCTACCGTTCGGAAATGGTAAAACGAATTAACTTTCCAAATTTTGAATGGATCGTTCAAGAGTCGCTCGAAACCTACAACGTGAATAAATTGTACTTGAATTGAGCAAATGCTTTTGAATCGAACTGTGTACCATTGAAACGTGTCTTTTGAGTCTTGGAATAGGTTTAAATGAAGTAATTTGAAATCACTCGAATCTAAACGACATTTCGCTTGTATTTCCCTGAAGTAAAGATTACATCTTTTACAGGTGAGACCAACATTCTATTTTGTAAGAAATTGAATAATACATTTACGTTTAATTTTGTTATTTTTAGATAACTTTTACAATAATACATCGTCACTTAACATTTAAAACATTTTAAATAAAATATAAGATATTTTACTAGTGTTACTAATATGCAGAGGCAGATATTCAACCCACTTGGTTTAACATTACATCTTAAAACTTTTTTAAGTATAAGAACTGTGTTGCGAAACTTGGTAAATTTTTTACATGTAATGATTTTAATAGGATTTTTTGACATATATTTATTGATACTATATGGTGCAGTAAAACCTACAGTCAGGGCTAATCGGCCATTTAACACAGTTAAGAAATTGCCCATAGGATAAATATCTGAATGGGTTATCGGCCGCATCATATTAGTCACATTTCGAACAGAAATTAATGTATAAAAAACTCTCAAACTCTGCATTAGCACCATAATGTTACAAAACTCATTCAAACCTTTACCACACCTAAATGAAACATAATTATCACCCACAAGCTAGCTCGGAAACATTCGGATTGTTCGAAACAAAGCCACACAAAAAAGCGTTGCCCATATCGTATTTCAGTAGCACGACGTTTATTAGTAAACTTTTAGTTTAACCGTACAATGAGACATATCCATTTAATTAAGACCTGTTAAACCTGTGCGCGGAGGGATTAAGTTTGTTTATAGGCAGGATTAACACGTTACAGTTATTGTATGGTGCGGGGTTTTTAAATTAAATAGCCAAGAGTTATATCTCTTATCATTGATTCCATTGATATGTTTGATTTGTTTGTTTGAGCGTTATGCTCCATACGTAGAACTTTTTAAGGCAAAGTTTAGTATTTTCTTTTACGCGGTCTTGAATTATCGTGCTATTAACTGCAGTCACAACTCAAAGAAACTTGACAATTTTTGCTAAGTTTGGAAAATTGAGCTGATCGTCCGTCATTCAGCTGCATAATATTTAAGTAACAATGTTTAAGTAAAATATATACGGTCGAATTGAGAAAGATCCTCCTTTTTTTGAAGTCGGTTAAAAAATGAATCACAAACAACTATGATTTAATGTAATAGTGTCTGCAGTTTTTGTCACGTAAATAAAATAAAATGTGATTTAAACCTTCCGTCTAAAAATTAGACAAGACAATGGCAAAACAAGATTCATAATAAAAGACTCATAAAAAAAATCGACACACCATTGGCCGGACGTAAGCACCAAGCACGGATCGGCGCCAGTTGGTTTCGGTCAAAAAACTTTAGTAGAAATGCGCTCATATTTCTACACCGGATTAATTCATTTTATTTTAGTTTTTCATTCAATTAAGTCTAGTAGGCGTCGAATAATTAAACAAAACAAGAAAATGAAGTTTATTGAAGTCGATCAGTTACGGCTGAATTTTGGGTAGGGACGTTCTTTATCACGTAAATATGAGAATAAAGTTAAGAAATAAGTGACTTAAAAACTGTTTATAAATAATTCTTCCATGCAGCTGAAAATAAAATTAAATCATACCCAAAACGCAATGATAAACTTTACCATTTAGTAATCAGTTGCATAGATAGATAGATAGAAAATTCTTTATTGTCACACCTCATTACTTAAAACTAACATACAAGGCATTCATTTTATTAGTGTTACAATGAGCGGCCTAAAGTTTCATTATATCACAATTTTTTAGACAAAACTTGTCTAAAGTACTAAAAAATGCATTTGGAGTCCACGGTCGGTAACTCTTAACATTAATCAGGGGAATTAATTTTTTTAAGTCTGACGCTCGACGATTGCATGAAAGTTGCCCAGCCAAATAGCCCAATACTGTTGTTTTTCAATGTGAAGCAATACATTATGCATTTTTATATTTAGAATAGGAGAGCTCTATGTCCAACAGTGGACATATACTGGCTGTTAATTATGATGATGATATTAATAATAATTATTGACATTATTTATTTAATGTTAATATAGGTGTGTAATAAATGTTTTGAGTATGAGTTTGAGTAATATTTGAAGTGCGCGAGTTGAATGAAGTTGGACGTTGCGTTGGTTACTTTCGATCTATTTACTTTGTAATACACCATTACCCTTGTTAATTTTGGCTCAAGTTTGGTCGATGTTTGTGAACTTTAGTAGTTAGTTCCGCGAGCGCGTTGATGTCTAAAATCTGTAATGAAGTGCTACGCCGTAGCCGCTACAGAACGCTACGATTAGGGCATTTTGACCGAAGCTCAATTTATCGTATCAGCACGTAGCAATTTTGTGCTACAACCTGTCAAAAGCATTTGACGTCGCCGACTATGCAGTATTACCTGGCAAACTTAGGCACTATAGTATCCAAGTGTCTACTTACTGATGATGTGGGATGAACATAACAGTATACAAAAAGCTCATTCAATTTCCAACCAACGAACGTTATACACAAATATGAAGCGTTTCTTAGAAACATTGAAAAACAAACTTGATGTTTTTGAAGAATACAAAAGGGAAAATAAAGATAATTTTCATGTAGAATTGTTGTGTTCAACAACAATTATTCTTCCATTCTTATGATAATAACATCTCTATACCTATAGCTTAATTTCTCTCTACATTGTTACCTTTACATTTTGTGTTTTTGTTATCCAAGGATTGTCCGTCTAACAGCATCCGGAAACCAAAAGGGTATCAATTTCTGAAGGATAACATCAGATACCTTTGATCTTCTTACAGAATTTACCAATACTTTTCCTCATTATATCCATCGATATCCTTCACTCACCACTCAGTGAAAATATCTATTCCAAGAAATTAGAGAAGAAATTAGAAATTACTTTGCATTTTGGCGCAGAGAATTTCACTAAGATTCACTTGAGTCACCGCTTTTTTAGGGTTCCGTAGCCGAATGGCAAAAAACGGAACTCTTATAAATTCGTCATGTCTGTCTGTCTGTCTGTCTGTCTGTCCGTCCGTCCGTATGTCACAGCCATTTTATTCCGAAACTGTTAAGACTACAGAATTGAAACTTGGTAGGTAGATGTATTCTGTGAACCGCATTCCGATTTTTATACAAAAATAAAAAATATAAAAGTTTAAGGGGGGCATCCCATACATGGAACTGAAACAAAAAAAAAATTTTTTCTTCAAACCTATACGTGTGGGGTCTATGGATAGGTCTTCCAAAATGACAATGAGGTTCCTAAAATCATTTTTTCTTAAAGTCAATCATTTGAAAGATAGGCGCGTCTAAAGTGGTAAAATGTGTGTCCCCCCCCCCTCTAACTTTTAAAGTATGGGAGTGAAAAATTAAAAAAAATATATGCTGTATATCTCAATAAAAACTAACAACGAAAATTGGTTTGAACGAGATACAGTCAGCAGTTCTAAAGATATGGCGACCGCAAAGATAACTTTGTTTTCCATACAAACACTATGAAAAACAAAGTTAATTTTGTAGTTGTGAAAAATCATAGTTATGGAATATTTAACTGTGTTACGGAACCCTACGAGTGCGAGTCCGACTTGCACTTGGCCAGTTTATTTATAAAAGAGGCCGTGGTTTGCAATATTTACTGAACCAAGACATAATTAAACATATATGGTATCGTGAATTTTTTTTATTTCGACAGATAAACATTTGCACTCTCATGTGATCTCGCCGTTTTTAAATGGTATCGTGCGTGTCTAGATAATGAAAGATTGCAATGAGACAAGATACAGGGCAACTAACTTTAGCCCAATCCACATCTACCTTATCCTCTACTATCCCAATCCGTCTTTCAAGCATCAGCTGTACTTTTTTTGTTTTGCTTGGTTTATTCTAAATTTGATGTTTGGTCAAGGTTAAAAGTCCGTTAAGATATTTGGGTTACTATAGCTACTTGTGACTAAAAGGTTCTAGTTAACATGTTGTATATTATTGGTAACATAGAACATTCTGTGCTTTTTTTTGCTCAATTCGGGCTTTGCTCGTTAAACGTATAAATGTCATATATGATGTTACTTTAAGTGTTACATAGTCAGTCAGTTGTCAGTGCGAGGCTGGACGCGTCAGCCAGCGTCCCGCACTCGAGATCCTGAAGATGGCCTCCGGATGAGGCCGAAACATATATCGATCGCTATATCAACATCGCGTAAGTCACGTTAAATACCCGATCTTAAATCTATAAGTTGCACACTCTATATTTTTTTGCATGCAAAGCATAATTGGGTTAAAAGCTATCCATTACTTTCGTCGTATTGATAAGATCGTACTGTAGCTAAGTTGGTTACAGCGCCTGGGGATGTTTCCTAGGAGGCGCTCGTTCGAGTCCCGTCAGTACGATGAAATTTTCCATTGTGTGTAATAATGTAAATCTAAAATACACTAAAACTAACGTCTGTAAAGCATGTTATCGACAACACCTCCCTACCTAGGTTGTTACGTTTAATCCTTTCCGTCGGACTGTCGAGCCGCTAAGAGGATCCGGCGCCATCTTAAAAGGGTATTATAGGTTATTAGCGGATATCATCCAACGATCCGACCGTTGGATATAAATCGCCTTTGGAATCGCTCTGAAGAGTCCAATTAGTTTGTTTAGCCGACGGGGTAAAGAGGAGAAAAGGGGTGAATGCTATCGGGGAAAGTATTGAGTCGATCTTGTCTATTTTTGAAATGAGGATTTCGCCATTCAGATCGTATAGCTGTTGCTGATAAATCAGATTGAACAACACTTATTCAGTTTATTTCCTTATGTTTAGGGTTCCGTAGCCGAATGGCAAAAAACGGAACCCTTATAGATTCGTCATGTCTGACTGTCTGTCCGTATGTAACAGCCATTTTATTCCGAAACAAGACTACATAATTGAAACTTGGTAGGTAGGTGTAGTCTGAGAACCGCTTTAAGATTTTCTCGAAGACATTTATTTGAAAGTTAGACACATCGAAAGTGGCAACATGTTTGTCCCCCCCTCTAACTTTAGAAGTAAGGGAGTAAAAAATCTAAAAAATATATATGCTGTAGATTTCATTAAAAACATTCTACGAAAATTGGTTTTTTAACGAGATTTAGTCAGAAAAGTAGCAAACATAACTTTCTTTTTCATACATATTAATTTTTTGCTAGTGAAAAATTATAGTAATAACAAACTCTACTGTGTTACGGAACCCTACGAGTGCGAGTCCGACTTGCACTTGGCCAGTTTATTTATTTATTGTTCTGTTGAAGATGTTCATCATAATTTCAATAAAATAATTTCTATTACTTTTGAGAGCCATGTTGGCGTAGAGGATAAGATGGCTTCACTTCTAAGCGAGAGGTAACGGGTTCAAATCCTAGCACGGGTGTTCGTTTACAGGTGGTAGGAGCATATTATATAGTGTTCCGCCTGACTTGCTACCAAAAAGTAGCTTACCACCATCAAGGAGAAAATCTGCCGACATAACCTGACTGACGGTGTTCCGGCAGCACACAGCCCTAAAGAGTATTCTAATCCAAGCGTGGTCACAATCGATCACATTATCGCTTACCACCAGGCAAGATAGTGGACAAACGCTAGCCTATAAGTAGGGTATAAAAAAAACTTTTCATTTCACGCTTCAATATGTCCATACCGTAGGTGTTGGAGACTACTTATCTAAGTTAATATCATACAAGTAAAATTATGTAATACCGAAGTAAATCTGCCATAATTACCATAGCATCAAATTAAAACAGCATTATTTCACGCGTAAATAATTAAAAAAAATTAAATAGGTGTAGGTGAAAACGGGCAAGTGATAAAAAAGAAATTGTCGCTTGAATTTCGTGTCGCCGGGGCGGGAAGGTAAAAGGTAATATCGCGTAAAATCGGGACTTTAATATTAATTAGACAGGCCGCGGGCGGGCTGCAGGGCGTTTGAATATTTCACAGCTGCGGCCCTTCTTGTCGTCCGACACGTTTATATCGAAAGTTCATGGTTTTGTAAAATATTTTACTCGGGTACTATGCCAGCTAGCACGTTGTTTATGGATCACACAAAGAATTAACCCGTGTGGGAACCGAACTTACGACCTTTGGTTTCGTCGGCAGACTCACTAATAACTAGACCAATTTAACTGGTCATTTGTAAATTTATGAAAAGGAATGGAGCGACCAGAGTCGGTACCTAAAACCTCATAATTTACAAAATATTGCAGCTAGCTTTATGAAATAAAGAGCGTGAAATAGATAATTTGCAAAGCGGTGGGCAGTGACTGGAAAAGAAGAGCCGAAGATGGGACTCAGTGGCGTATCTTAGGAGAGGTATACGTCCAGCTGTGGACTGACACCGGCTGACTGATAATTATAAATAGACAATTTATTTTTTAAGGTCAAAAAGTATAAGATTAAAGTTGCTAAGGTAACAAATATTCAATTTTTATATATTATAATATTTGTTAAAGCAACCACAAGCTGTTAATACAGCTGTTATACGGTTAACGGGATTTTCTGAAATAATTTCATAAAATTCAGAAGTTCAAAATCCTTAACAATGAAAAAATGTAGAACGAAAATATGTTCTCAGAATGTCGATACTGCTACCTATATACATCAAATGTTGCGTATATTTCCATAAATATCTAAATACGTACCGCAAATATGAGATATCGGTCCCAAATTCCCAGATATAGGTAACCAAGGCGAGGTATCGATGCTATCCTTTACTGATATCCAATGCGGGCCGGGTCACTATTGATGCCTCCCGCATTGTTCAAGGTTTCCCTTCTTGAAGATATTGTAGGTTAATTGTGAGATACCATGTTGGGTCAACTTGAGACGGTGTGTGGCTAATAATTTAGATGCACTTGGGTATTGGAGGAGTGGTTATATAACCCGGATTATGTGTGTACATGTGGTTATATGAGAGGCGGTACCGCAAGCAGTTTCAAATAGTGTTTTTGAATAATAGATTGTACAGAGAAGAGAGGCTAACCACGGATCCCCAGGGTTCGCGACTAATGACCCCCCATTGCTAAAGCCTTAGGCGCCATTTCTATCAGCGAATGAATCGCGGCGATATTCTCGCCGCCATCAAATGCAAAGAAAACTCTATGAATCAATCTCCACAAGGCAATATTAACACGGTGTTAAGCGAGTGAATTAATGTATGAATCGCTTTGTTCCCAAGCTCATGGAAATGGTGCCTTAGCGCCTTTTATGTTGGTCATTCAGGATGTTTGAATTGAGTAGTTACATTATTAGTTTACATTATACTCGTGAGATTTACTAGTAGTAATATATTAGTTACATTATATTTCTACTATTAAATCTCACGAGTATCTTTTGTAAGTTTGTTTCTAGTAACGATCCTTAGATATGCGTATAATACGTTGGAACTATTATATAATCTGTGGAACAATGCATCTGCACAGTCACTCAATACTAACTCAAAACTTTAGTTGTAGATTGTGAAAAAAGACCTTAAGCTTTTTATACACCAAACAAACATAAGTTGCGACAGTATTTACAACAATTTTTTTTTCCGGTAAATTAATATGAATCTGTGTCAACCAACGGTTTACCGCACATTCACGACTATAACATGTGTTTAAGTTCTGATGACTACAGTCATACAAAAAAAGAAACATCACTGACGACCTACAGGTCGTCAGTGATGTTTCTTTTTTTGTGTCTAATACGGTCTTAGTACTGTGATTTGTGTACTTTAATGCTTATGTATACTATTAAAATTTAATGAACCTCACAGCATTATATTTGACCCATTCTTATCTAGATACTACCAACCGACGCTTATAGTCGAGAGATACAATTGTCATTGCAAATTTAATTTAATTTTATGACAGTATTAGGCCGCCTACACACGTGCCAACAAAAGCACTTACTTTGTTAGTCCTTTCTCCCGCGATGACAATCAGCCCACAACTTCAAAATTACAGAGGCCCTCATGTTATCATCATTGTGCCAATATTCATAACGCAGGGTTGTCGCTGGACGATTGTTCAGCGTAACAATAAGTCCCAACGTTCAGTAATCGCGACAACAAAGTACAATTACAAGAACTTATCGTAGGATCCCCTGACGCTCGTAGGGCTGTCCCTGCCATATATGCCTGCCATATGTACCTACAGATACCCGGTGCTTAGATCAAGATAGGTGTTTTGAACATGGAGTAGGAATTAATAGATGGACAGGGTTTTTTAATGGTAAATAATATGCATATTTTTTTCAGATAAAAGAGGAGCTAATTTTTGAAATTATTTGATGTTATAGATTTTGTATGACTTTTTTCAGATAAAAAAAATACATGCACGTCGAACATATAACCTCCTCCTTTTTTGAAGTCGGTTAAAAAGAGGTGATAATTTTTGATATTATTTGACGTTGAAGATTTTGTATAATTTTTCAGCGATAAACTGAGAAACGCGTGCCTTGACATATATGCAAACTCAACTGCGAGGCTAGCCAGGGTTAGCACAGTTACTGATAGACCACGGAATCATAGATTACATTTTAATATATCACTGACAAAAAATATATCAAAGCTTTTGATTCGCATAAAATCACAATTAAAGTAAATTTTACAATTAACAATAAAAAAAATTACAATTAAAAAAACAATTTATACATAGTTCTTGAATTATCTTCAACATCTCACAAACTAACATCTCCTTCACACCAATCTATGATCAAAGACATTCACAAAACAATGCTAGTGAACCATGTTCACATTGGCACACCTCACGGGACATATCATTTCAATTGTAGGCGCGAACTCGGCGTAACAGCTGAATTGTTATCACCCTTATGAGACACTTGAATAGGGTTGGCACAAAAATAAAATTTGGACTGAAATATAATTATACAAACTATTTGTTATTTCTGTTCTTAATTGCTAAAAAAAAAGATGAATTTGTTTGAGAATTGATAACTAAATGCGTTCAGCGGTTTTACTCGAGTGAACAGTGATAATAAATTAAAAATTACAAATTTTGGAATTATAAATTAAAAAGTGGACTGAAAGCGAATGAAAAGAAAACGTTGTGTTTGTCAGGTTAAAAATACCAGACCATTGCTTTAATTTTGCACCGACTTCACAAAAAAAGAGTAGCTTCTCAATTTGCCTGTTTTTATTTTATGTTTGTTTAATCCATTTCATTTGGTAACTGATTTGGAAAATTTATTTATTTTTTTGGTTAAGAGAGTAAACTTAGTGCTGAAAATGACTAGCGCGGCATTTGAAGCCAGTTGTTTCGTTTTGTGAACGATCTTAGATATTTAATTATATATTATGAAAGTCATCGGTAAATTACCACGAAGGAACTAACATGCTTGTTTTTCAGAAAACGCTTTATTAAGAATGTACCTAGAAGCAAACAAACAAGCCCGTAATTCCTTCAATATTCTAATAACTTTTAAAATTATCTGCTATAATACACCACGGGGAATTTTTAAACTTCACAAACAAAATAAGATCAATTTCCGTCAAATTAGCCGTAAAAATACCTTTAAAAACATGAACAACAAAGCCGTTGCTTGACATGAGAAAGCAATTAATTATTTCACTAACTCTCAAACACAGCCCTGTTTGGAGCACACTCGTCAAATTACAAACTCACACCCACATCCACATTCTCACACACACACGCGCACAGTTTACCTGTCAACACATGCTCACAATATTCCATGCCACAGACTAGTGACGACAGTGATAAAACTCGAGTGATTTATCTTACCTGTAGGGTTGACATAGGCGAATTATAAACGACTTGATTGATAGCGGTGCAATTCACGACTCTTGGAAGAATAATCGTTGTTGATTGAAAATGACTTGATTTGAAATAAAATATTCTACTACGAGTAATTACTCTAATAGTTTTAATCAACATTTAATGCAGTAGACGCATAAAAGAAATCAGAAGTCATAGAAATAGAATTTGATGTTAATTTGTTATGATATAGACCTACTGCTTTGATTTTATACCGTATCCAGTTATTAGTTTTAGAAAAACTGACCGGTAGTGTATACTATGTCATGTTAAATTCAATGTCATTTTTGTCATTTCATATTGGTTAGTGATTAATATATTTCGTGCATGCTACAGCTTACAATTTCTAATCTCTTACTTTAGTTTAGTTTGTTATAAGTTGTTTCACTGTACAACACGGTAAACCTTCCTTCCACATTAGCCAAACACTGTTATAGAACGATGTGATTCACACGTCCATCCTTACGCAGACATGCGCAAACATGGAATGTATTTAACATAACACTAATGCATTTGAGACCGCAAACGTTCACAATATTTGATATGAATCGAGGCATGTCGTAGGCAAGTAGACAGAAAAATATGAAATTTACGGTACATCATTTTAATTAATTAAAACGACGCAAACTAAATTAGTCAAGATGAAACGTGCATATAGTTTACATTACAAAAACAAAACAAATGACAATCATTTCAATTTCTAATAAGTTTCTTAATTACTTTTAAAGCTAGAAATAAAGGCTAATGCCGCAGTTAAACAGCGAAAGTCGTAAAACTGAGCAGCAAAATAAAGCGCTTAAAAATATTGCCATCTCTAATGAGCGCAGGCGATGTCCTGACGTCACGCACCTCCACTAATTCAAGTTGTTTTCCATTTAGGGTAATTACAGAACTTTACCGGGCCAATGGGATTGTTCCGCTTTTAATTTGGAACGAGCCGTACTTGTCTATATATTTGCATGGTGGTAGTACACTGCCAAGTGTCCGCGCCTGGCCAGCTACCACTCTCAAGCTAGAAAATGTGTCTCCAAACATCTAATGTGTTCCAGCAGCTATCCTTGAGTGCCAGTTCTCATTCTAGGCCTCGCGTGCTACCATGCTCGACCGCAGCATTACTTACCAACAGGTGAGGTAGTTGTCATACGCTAGCCTATACGATATTAAAAAAATATCGATTTGGACCGATACCAAAAATATCAATTAAAACAAATTTTAAAGTTAAACTTACATATCTACCAAATCCTGGACAAAAGCGGAAATGTCAGAGGTATCACACTGCACAGTGACACAGCTCATTCAAATAGAACAATAGGCCACTCTCGGGACGTAGGTGTTAAATTCCCGACGTAATTATGCAGAATAATACCGACGAAAGTAGGTTCAAGTGTTGCCATCACAGACAGAAATACACCAGCTAAATGTTAACGATCTCGGTGATTTAAAATTATAAACTTTTTGAGATTATACAGTGAATAAATAGAGGAATATTATCGGCTTGGAAGATGATTTGAGAAGGTTGTGCTCTATGGAATAAACTAAAGTCAGTTGTCCAGCACGTTGCCGTCTTACGTATACACTCATGCACGATTCCCGATTTAACATTAGTAGAACGAATCCAACGAGCCCAAACAGGACGGTTTTATCTTGTGTAGTTTTTTTTTTGTGAGTATATATATTTTAAACATATAGCCTAGCGTTTGACAACTATCTCACCTATTGGCAAGAGATGATATTGTGGTCGAAGATGGTGAACACGCTGGGCATAGAATACTCTGACTCTCAAGGGCTGTGTGCTGCCGGAACACCGTAAGATAATGGCGACAGCTCAAACTACGATAAAAAAGGCAAACGAAGCCGTGCCTAACACCCGAGTAAACGCAAGTTCAGTAATACTAAATGCTTGAGTAATACGCTTCCGCGCTCAGTTTGCTACCAAGCGGCAGCAGGGACGGACGCGTCCGTGCGGTATTACTTCGCAGCGTTGCTTACGTAGTAATCATGTCGTATTGACTATGCCAGACTGAGCGCGGAAACTTTTTACTCAAGCATTCAGTATTACTGAACTTGCGTTTACTCGTGTGTTCGGCACGAATCCGTCTGCCTTTTTTATGGTAGTCTGAGGGCGACAGATGTTCTCCTTGATGGTGGTAAGCTACTTTTTGCTAGCAAGTCAGGCGGAACATTGATATATATACTATATTCTTATCCCCTGTGGACTTGCGTGGTTTTAGTGTAACTTTAATTAATTATTTACATTGATTAACTTTTAGTCTACAAAAGTGTACCTAGTTATAGCTCTACAAGTATAGAACTAACCAAAATACCTCTTGGATAATGGACAAAATCTATTAAGTTTAGAAGACCACAGGAGGGTGGTTTATATAGGTTTTAGTTCTAGTAAATCGTTAGTTCATTTTAATTATAGTCATCTATCACAGAAAATTGCCCAACTTAAGCCCACTCTCAAAGTTATTTAAAACGTGTTTTGGATTCTAACAAATTGGATAAAGTTCGCATCATAGTTTCAAATTAGGGCCATAAATTGCTTCTCTGAAAGCTATTCGAATTAAATTTGTTTTTATACAAATTTATGGACCTTATGGCCATTTCTCCGTACTAATCCAAACATAACATCTTGAACGCTAAGTATATATATTATGTATGTCGGTTATCGTTTCACGGTTGAACAGATGGATCAATTTGGCTAAATTTGTGCACAGTGATAGCCAGTAGAATAGAATAGTACACAAGAAGCTTTTTAGCGCGGGCGATGTTGTGATAGAAGTATTACATCGATGCTCCGTCTGATTTGCTACCAAAAAGCAGCTTAGCACCAGGAGAACGTTATACGGTGTTCCGGTAGCACATAACCCTTGAAGGCCATTGTAGGCCGTAGCGTGTTCACAATCTACGACCATATAATCGCTTACAACCAGGCGAGATAGTGGGCAAACGCTAGCATAAAAAATATCGTTGGGAGAAACTAGTCGGTAATCCATAATAAAACTGGCCAAGTGCGAGTCAGACTTTTGTCCCGCACACGGAGGGTTCCGAATTTCCGAAGTCCAAACGCCACGAACTTCTAAGACCAACTAAGTAAATATTTATTTACTCAAAGGTAATTAATATAATTAAATATCTGGAAGACCAAGTGTTCATACGACTAACTTTCTACCGATTCTAGCTAATTGAAGCTCATTAAGTACTAAAATTGAAGATATATTAATCAATACTGTACACTACATAAATGCAAATAAACCTTAACTTAGTAAACAAACAAATCGACCGAGTCCGAGGCCCACAAATTTAACAAATGAATCGCTTGCGCGTGCTAATTTTTCCTGTGCTGCCATCTAGCTGCGTCGAGGTGAATTAATTTCGTATCGTATCGTATCGTAAAAAACACGTTTTTTGTTTTAAACCTTTGAATTTTTAACTTTGTTCTGTTCTTTGTATTTGTTGTTATAGCGGCCACAGAAATACATCATCTGTGAAAATTTCAACCGTCTAACTATCACGGTTCATGAGATACAGCCTGGTGACAGACGGACAGACAGACAGACAGACAGACAGACAGACAGACAGACAGACAGACAGACAGACAGACAGACAGACAGACAGACAGACAGACAGACAGATAGACAGACAGACAGACGGACAGCGGAGTCTCAGTAATAGGGTTCCGTTGGTACCCTTTGGGTTCGGAACCCTAAAAATGATTATTTGAAATTGATTTCGAGCATTACAACCTGTAGAAGTAAGAAACGGTAATATTGCAAAGGACCACTTATTCCAACAATTAACTCTTTGGATAGAATGTGTAGTATTTTAAATATTTTTTTGGAAACTGTTTTGCACTACCCATCTTTTTTTTTTGCAGGCAGGGTAAATATACCAATTATACAATACCTAATCCTCAGCGATTTAACCTGGGGTGGAAGTCTCTACAATGATAGCGATGCGTCTTATCATCGCAAGCGTCTGCTAGAATGAGATGTCGCTAGACAGTTGTTATCTGCATCTCTTTTCGTATCGACGATTATCGTTCGAAATTCATCGCTTTTCATGTAGAGACTACCGGCCCTGGATTCAGTTGAAATAGTGAAATCGCTAAGACAATAGTCCAACTCTTAACTCTTCAAAACGTAAACACTATCAAAGTTTCAAAGACAAGGTATAAAATAAGATAGTTAAAAAAACTAAAAGAACTGACTTCAAATGCCGCGCTATTAATTTTCAGTACCAAGTTTGATGTCTTTATCACCATATCTCTGGAGAAACTTAACAGATCGATGAAATTTCTCTTATCTCGGGATATTTCCTTTCCAACAAAATAATAGGTAATCATCAAAATCGGCTTATAAACGACGAAGTTATCCGCGAACACACACAACATTTATACATTATATACATATATATATATATATATACGGCGCGAACGCTCTATTTTACTCCCAATAAATAATAATTCATTAGTAAACGCTAAATTCATAACTCAAATGTCTATTTGAGGATTTCAAGTTGATTAAATTCATTTAAGATTGTTTATTTATTTTTTTTTTTTTTTAAATTAATTTTAAAAATAAATATTTTTAAAATCTTTTAACTTCATTATTTACTACCAAAATCACTTCATTATTATTTCTAAATTCATTTTGTGATTTATAATTAAGCTTCAGGCTCATATAAACATTATAAGCGTAAAAACATTTTAATCGTAAACTCAACGAGCTGAAGTTGGTATAAATACGGTCGCCTGACGCTCCATAATTCTTTCGAGTTCGGACCTTCGAGCGGTACGGAGCTCTTGACATTGCTGTGTACTTGTAACATTTATGTTGTAACGACATACCTAAAGTTACTTGATTATTGACTTTTATTTGAAGTCTTCCACTATGGGTGATCGTCACTATGATGACGAGCGAAGAGGGTGACGTCAGCACTGCTGGCGTCACACTCTTTAAAAACAATAGTGAGGTACCAACCTCGTCATCAGAAGTGGGATTGCAACAAAATCCAATACAAACCACTGCCTAATCAGCTCGTTCAGCACCTGATATGCTTGGAAATGCCGCTACACAACAAACTGATCCAGTGCCAGTTCCCAGTACCTCATTGGGCTTCCTATCCCAATCAGGGACGCAAAATGAGATACTTAAACGTTTGTGTAGAAATATGTAAGGTTTATCCGTTTAGTAAGTTTTACTAAAAGGATTTAAATGAAATTTGGTACTTACTTACTACTTTGGCACATTAAGTACTTTTTTAATGTGAATAAAGGGTTGAAAGGGGTGATTTATATAAAAGTATCGTCATTTTTAGAGCTAGAAGCTTGAAATTTATTATTTAGGCTGTTGATTCGATATAAATAAATATGACATTCAAAGTTTGTAAAAGTTTTACCTTCAAGGGTGTAAAATAACAAAAGGGAATAGGGGATGAACGTTTGTATGGAAATATGTAAATGTTTAATAAGTTTGCGACAAGAGATAAAATATTAGAGCAGGAAAAATATACCTAAATATGCTTATCCGAACGGACAGACAGATACGATAAAGTATTTATACGCATGTCTTATTTGTAAAATGTGATGAATTTATCAGATTCTACCATCTATTGAGTGTTAGTAGGTTTCTCAATTCGACCGAAACCTCCTCCTTTTTTGAAGTCGGTTAATAGACTAGGTACTAACACTCAATAGATGGTAGAATCTGATAAATTCATCACCTTGTGTTCGGGTTGCCAGAACAATAAAATCTAATAAACTACCCAAAACAATCGTTGACATTTCAGAAGCTACTATTACTCCGTAACATTAATATTTCGAATATTGTTTCAAAACTAATAGCACAGTAGTCGGGACTCGCATCTATTTTCGTGAACTAAACAATTTATAATGTGTCAGAACACTCAGAACAGAACATAGGAGGGCAAACTGTACAGTTGACACACTTCATCCGTTGACAGATTCTATACATCGATATATTGACGAATGAAATTGTTACTTTGGTTTCATTATGATGTATAATATAAATTATAGCTAAATAATGCAATATTAAAAACAACCTGTCACACTGTTATTGTTTTCGCGATTATTCCGTCAATTGTGAACCGAGTCGAATGATTATTTTTGTAATCGATAGAGTACGTTTTCGAGGTAGTCCCATTGTAGTTTCATCAAGATCTAATAAGTATCTCCAGAGATATAACGATAAACGTCTTAAACTTGTTACTGAAATTGACTCGCGGGGAATTCGAT
This sequence comes from Cabera pusaria, assembly GCA_954871355.1. Lineage (NCBI taxonomy): Eukaryota > Metazoa > Arthropoda > Insecta > Lepidoptera > Geometridae > Cabera > Cabera pusaria. Next base: position 4,891,545 of record OX940893.1, read on the forward strand.
TGTTTTAGTTTTTAAACTATCTTAATTATCAGTTAATAAAGTCCTTCCTCAATTTTTTTTTTAATAAAAGCTTACTAGCTAGTATTTAATCTGGTGATGGATTACCTCACAAAGGATATACCGGCCCCGTTGCCATGGACTATCTTATACGCGGACGACATTGTTCTGGCTGCTAATACCGCTAACAATCTGCAGGAAACGTTAAATATGTGGACACATGCCCTCGAGAAGTACGGCCTGAGAGTGAGCAGGAGTAAAACCGAGTATCTGAAGTGCTCTTTCAGCGGAAACGCGGTATCAGATACTATCTGTATTGGAACAACACCTATCCCCACAGTAGAGAAATTCAAGTACTTAGGTTCTATGCTCACAACGGATGCTGATGTTGACACTGATGTGGCCTATAGAATCAGCACTGCATGGCTAAAATGGCGATCCCTCATGGGAGTACTATGTGACCCGCGTATCCCCATTCAAACTAAGGGCAAAGTTTATTAAACTGTAGTTCGTCCCGCGTTATTGTATGGTTCCGAATGTTGCACGACAAAGAAGATGCATGAGCAGAAGGTCCATATTAACGAAATGAAAATGCTTAGAAGGGCAGGAGGTGTGACCCGGCTTGACAAAGTCCGTAATAAACATATACGTGGCAGCTTTAAAGTAGCACCTTTCATAGACAAAATTACAGAAAACCGCCTAAGATGGTATGGACATATTAAAAGACGCAACGAAGATCATGTTGTCCAAAAATATCTCTAAACTTACCGTAAACAAAAAGAGGTAGAGGCCGCCCGCCAATGACCTGGTGGTCTAACATTGCTCTTGCACCTCAACAAAGCCCAATTGCCTGACGCGACAACCCAAGACCGTGTGTGTTGGCGCAGAAGAGTGAGGAGACCCGACCCCAAATAACGGGATCAGGGACGGAAGAAGAAGAAGAAGATAAAAGCTTACTAGCAATGTGGGTTTCACATTACCAGTAGTTTTGTTAACTCCTCCAACTAAGCTAAATATGCTTAAGTCTGGAGTGGGTTCACGTCAATAGTGCAATGGGTGGGGATCGGATTCATGACCTCTCTCTGATAGCCTTATTAAGACTCCGCTGTCCGTCTGTCTGTCTGTCTGTCTGTCTGTCTGTCTGTCTGTCTGTCTGTCTGTCTGTCTGTCTGTCTGTCTGTCTGTCTGTCTGTCTGTCTGTCTGTCTGTCTGTCTGTCTGTCTGTCTGTCTGTCTGTCTGTCTGTCTGTCTGTCTGTCTGTCTGTCTGTCTGTCTGTCTGTCTGTCTGTCTGTCTGTCTGTCTGTCTGTCTGTCTGTCTGTCTGTCTGTCTGTCTGTCTGTCTGTCTGTCTGTCTGTCTGTCTGTCTGTCTGTCTGTCTGTCTGTCTGTCTGTCTGTCTGTCTGTCTGTCTGTCTGTCTGTCTGTCTGTCTGTCTGTCTGTCTGTCTGTCTGTCTGTCTGTCTGTCTGTCTGTCTGTCTGTCTGTCTGTCTGTCTGTCTGTCTGTCTGTCTGTCTGTCTGTCTGTCTGTCTGTCTGTCTGTCTGTCTGTCTGTCTGTCTGTCTGTCTGTCTGTCTGTCTGTCTGTCTGTCTGTCTGTCTGTCTGTCTGTCTGTCTGTCTGTCTGTCTGTCTGTCTGTCTGTCTGTCTGTCTGTCTGTCTGTCTGTCTGTCTGTCTGTCTGTCTGTCTGTCTGTCTGTCTGTCTGTCTGTCTGTCTGTCTGTCTGTCTGTCTGTCTGTCTGTCTGTCTGTCTGTCTGTCTGTCTGTCTGTCTGTCTGTCTGTCTGTCTGTCTGTCTGTCTGTCTGTCTGTCTGTCTGTCTGTCTGTCTGTCTGTCTGTCTGTCTGTCTGTCTGTCTGTCTGTCTGTCTGTCTGTCTGTCTGTCTGTCTGTCTGTCTGTCTGTCTGTCTGTCTGTCTGTCTGTCTGTCTGTCTGTCTGTCTGTCTGTCTGTCTGTCTGTCTGTCTGTCTGTCTGTCTGTCTGTCTGTCTGTCTGTCTGTCTGTCTGTCTGTCTGTCTGTCTGTCTGTCTGTCTGTCTGTCTGTCTGTCTGTCTGTCTGTCTGTCTGTCTGTCTGTCTGTCTGTCTGTCTGTCTGTCTGTCTGTCTGTCTGTCTGTCTGTCTGTCTGTCTGTCTGTCTGTCTGTCTGTCTGTCTGTCTGTCTGTCTGTCTGTCTGTCTGTCTGTCTGTCTGTCTGTCTGTCTGTCTGTCTGTCTGTCTGTCTGTCTGTCTGTCTGTCTGTCTGTCTGTCTGTCTGTCTGTCTGTCTGTCTGTCTGTCTGTCTGTCTGTCTGTCTGTCTGTCTGTCTGTCTGTCTGTCTGTCTGTCTGTCTGTCTGTCTGTCTGTCTGTCTGTCTGTCTGTCTGTCTGTCTGTCTGTCTGTCTGTCTGTCTGTCTGTCTGTCTGTCTGTCTGTCTGTCTGTCTGTCTGTCTGTCTGTCTGTCTGTCTGTCTGTCTGTCTGTCTGTCTGTCTGTCTGTCTGTCTGTCTGTCTGTCTGTCTGTCTGTCTGTCTGTCTGTCTGTCTGTCTGTCTGTCTGTCTGTCTGTCTGTCTGTCTGTCTGTCTGTCTGTCTGTCTGTCTGTCTGTCTGTCTGTCTGTCTGTCTGTCTGTCTGTCTGTCTGTCTGTCTGTCTGTCTGTCTGTCTGTCTGTCTGTCTGTCTGTCTGTCTGTCTGTCTGTCTGTCTGTCTGTCTGTCTGTCTGTCTGTCTGTCTGTCTGTCTGTCTGTCTGTCTGTCTGTCTGTCTGTCCGTCCGTCCGTCCGTCCGTCCGTCCGTCCGTCCGTCCGTCCGTCCGTCCGTCCGTCCGTCCGTCCGTCCGTCCGTCCGTCCGTCCGTCCGTCCGTCCGTCCGTCCGTCCGTCCGTCCGTCCGTCCGTCCGTCCGTCCGTCCGTCCGTCCGTCCGTCCGTCCGTCCGTCCGTCCGTCCGTCCGTCCGTCCGTCCGTCCGTCCGTCCGTCCGTCCGTCCGTCCGTCCGTCCGTCCGTCCGTCCGTCCGTCCGTCCGTCCGTCCTTATTATATTAAAAGTGTTTTTTTTTTTAATGTAGATATACCAAGTGCAATATTTTCGGTGACTATAAACGTGTCTTCTTAACCAACACAGATTTAATTTAATCTTATTAGAAGAGAACGAAACAAAGCAATTAATCGTGCAATTAGCGCGGTCTTGGCACTTGATTGAGACCGGATTTTCTTATAAATTCTACGTTCCGAACCGAGGAATCGCCTCTTTCATTAATTTGCTATTTGTTCAATTATGCTTCCAGGAAGTGTTTCGAGTGTTTTTGAACGATATATATATAAATAACCGTAAGTCGCTATAAGTATTTGAAAAAATAAAAAATACTTATTTAATATTATCTTACTGCCCAGTTTTTAAAACATCTTATCGATCGATGTACGTTATTATTCCATCTATTATTTAAAATTCTGCTTTAAAGTTAAAAACAAACAAAAATATATCATTTTTCTTTGAAGTGTTACACACACTTTATATTTTTGTAAATTGTTAAACACAATCCAAAATTTCATCGTACCGACTTGAACCCGCAACGTCCTGGATAACATGCCCAGGTGCTTTGCCAATTAAGCCACAGTTCGATGTATCGATACGACGAAATTAGTGGATTGCATTTTTTTACCCAATTATGCATTGGTGGCGCCATCTATGACTGCATATTTTTGCTTGCAAAAATAAGCAGTCATAGATGGCGCTTCCAATGCATAATTGGGTTAAAAAATGCGTCACAATCGTAATAGTTGTAGTGTACATGTACTTATGATCAAAATTGGTTCAAGTACCTAAAGCGCTCAGCGATGAATTTCAATTAAAACTCTGCTTCCAAAAGTTAAGGCAGTGTGTTGCCTATCAACGTCGAGTATTTCGTAATATGTCTGCTAAATAATATATGACTTCGCCTAAAGTTCTTACAAAATGCAAGACCTAAAAACGTCATGACGTGTATGGCACTTCCTCTTCCAACTTTGTACCAGCAATGGTACAATGACTGTTATATTTCCTGAGAAGGTGCGCATGAGTCACAGGGCCTATCAACACAAACACTATTTGCATACATTAAGCAAATTTTGATAAAGATACCTGAACATTTCCTAGAAGTCTACCATAGTATGAATATTTATACACTATAAATAGGCAGTTGTCATTGAGCGTCTTATTGCTTATCATACGTTACCTTAACCTTACCTTACTTAAAAAAAAATGGATAAACATAAATTTTACCTATTTTGTAAAATAAACTATTAATTTAATATGCCGTATATATAAGCACTTGTCTACTACGTTACTTGACGTTAAGTGACGACGAAGTCTAATGGCGAGATCCCACAATGCGTAATATTTCGCACGGAGATACACCAGCCCCCACGGGCGTACCGTGGGATCCAGAGGCGTGCGTGAAACCTCGAGTAGGTCTGTACCGTGCGTGTTCGTGCGTGGTCGCGCGTGGTCGTGCATGGTCGTCAGCTATGCGTAATATTACGCATCGTGGGATCTCACCATTAGATGGAACCAAGCTTAACTACAGATTATATTATAGTCACTACGTGCCTTAACTGAATCACAGTTTTACATATGATTGTAAAACTGTGACTGAATTCAGAAGATTGCAGTGAAACAAGATGCGGGACCTAGCTTTAGTTTTAGAAGTGTTTTAATATCTTATAGGCTTGCGTTTAACCACTATCTCGCCTGGTGGTAAGCGATGATGTGGTCAAAGATGGTGAACACGCAAGGCCTAGAATTCTTTGACTCTCAAGGGCTGTGTGCTGCGGAACACCATTAGGTTACTATTATTAATATTGTTCACGGGATATTTACCATGTTTTTCTTTTGATTTGAGTTTCCGATGAGTTCCGACGAACTACACAGTTCGTCCGTGAACATGGCGCTTGTAACAGCACCGAAATATCGGAAACTCAAAACAAAAGAAAAACATGGTAAATTATCCCGTGAACAATATTAATAATAGTGTCAGTGACCATGAAAACTTAAAAACTTATACCATAAGATTATACGGTAACCTTTGATAATCCAACTCGAAAAATCAGAGATTCTAATCGGAAACGTTTTTGCTATGAAATAGCTCACCGATTTGTTTATTCAAAATTCAAAATGGGGCTTTGAATTCAAATGTTTGTTCTATCCGATTGAAATGCGAATAGTACGCAAGGGAGACTTCAACATAACATTGGCATGAAACGTTTATAAATCCAAAAGGTTATAAAACTAAGAGAACTTTAACATCTACAACGATCATTGTCATATTTCAACCAATTTACACAAAACCTTAAACTAATTATACACCTAAACCTTCCTCACGAATCACTTTGTCTCTTGGTGAAAACAGACAGACAGACGCAGCGAGGGACTTTGTTTTATAATACCTAAGTAGTGATGATATAAATCGTCTTTTAAAATCAAGCTGCAATACTTATATAAGCATTAGTATCGTTTCCACCAGAAATGCGTTAAATAACGTTCATATCTCCTCATCTCGGAGTATTACCAATATCGCCAGTCGTAGTTCAACTAAATTCCATCCAGCAGAAGGCTTCGTGAATCAATTAAGCCGCATATAGGGAATGTTCCCGGTCATAAAGGGTCCTATTGTTCATTTCGGCTTCAAACGCACGTACCCTTTACCAGGGCCGTAACTAGGGTACTGTGTAATGGAGGCAGGAGGCAACTATTTACTCGTCGATTAATCATATTTTACTCTACGCGTGTTATGAGTTCGTATGTAATATACAATGATCCTAAGTTATGTAGTGTAACCTACTTCAAATATGCGATTTATGACAGTGAATGTTGTTTCAAATCCGTAAGTTAAACCTTTTTTAATTCATGTATGATAGCTTTTCGCTCCTATCTTACCTGTTGGTAAGTGACGATGCGATCGAGAAAGGTAGTTTGCTAAGCCTAGAATGAGAACTGGCTCTCAAGGACAGTTGCCGGAACGCATAATTAGATGTTCGGGACAGATTTTCCAAAATGTAGGTAGCTAGCTAGCTAGGTGAACAGCGTCCTACCACCCTGCAGATAACTTGGTCATCTTAGCCTTAAAAGTACTCATTTGCAAAAAGTGTACTTGCCCTGTCTATCCGTCTTTACTACGGCCCTGTCCCCGAAACCTACATACTTACTGAATACTGATGAGTGGAGGAAAAAACTCTTTATTCACGATTCCATCGGTTTTTATTCCACTATGCGGCGATATTAAGGATAATGCCCTTTCGGGGGATTTGTTTTGGGATTATAATATTTGGAAAACGTTTGTTAATGGGTATTTTTTAGAATAAATTTGAGCCGTCCTCAATTAATATATCGTTACATTATTTGTTTAGTACTGAAATATTTTTGGATATTTTACCGACTATACCTTTACATAATAAAGATATAACCTATGCGGAGTGAAGTACAATAGGTGTTTAAGTAATAATTTATTAGTCATTTTTACTAGCTTTTATTAACCGATTTCAAAAATGGAGGAGGTTCTCAATTTGTCGGAATATTTTTTTTTATGTTCACCGATTACTAAATGACCGATTTAGATTTTTTTTTGTTTGTAAGTTTTGTTTAGTCTTTCTCAGTAGCAAGTTCGAGGTATTTATCTCCATATCTCTTGAGATACTAATCGGATCTCGATAATCAATGGGACCAAACGGAAAGTATACGCTCTAAAAATAATTTTCCAATTTGGTTAATAAATGAAGGCGTTGAAAAAATACAGTCGAATGGAGAACTTCCTTCTTTTTTGAGGACGGTTTAAATAGTTTGTTTAATTTATCTATAGTGCACAGAATAAATAATAGAACAAATAATACTAGTATGCTATATTGATAATTACAGTTTACACCAACAGGTGAAAGATGCAGTCAAGTAAATCCGCTCGAAATAATAACATAGCGAGGTTATTAAACGGCAAAGAAAATATGTAGAAATTTGGGTAACTGTGGTGCTGATCCCGACTTTTGTTGACTTTAATTTCATGGCTAAATAAGTAACAAAGCGATAGTATCACCTCCGTCGAACTAGCATTAGGTCCAACCACTTCGAGAAGAATCCACGAAAATAAATGCAAATTGCTCAGTCCCAGTTTTATACAGTACCCGCATGTGATATAAAAAAGTGAAATCCCGCTTGTAACCTCGTTTCATATTATATTACTCTTTCAGCCAGTATCAAAGGATTTCCTTCATTTGTCATTCGACTGTCGCCCCCGTTTCATTTAGATGTTTCGAATTCGTTACTGAATAAACGAATGAATGGAAACGTCTTCTTTATGTTAATAATTGCGTAATACGAACACTTTTGATCGAGAGATTTCCAAGTTTTGCTTTACATTGAATCGTGTAAACAAAGGCGTAAGTCAGAAGGATCCGAAGGGCCTTCCGTTTGTTTAGTTCTTAAAAGACTAATGAAAGAAATTCGTGAAAGGTTCACGTAATTACATAAACGAGATAAATTAAATTACAATCAGAAACTCATTAGGTTAAGGAGATACATTCTGAATTGAACGTTTTAAGGGCAAGTATTTATATAATACTGGAGCATTTTGACTTCTAGTTATAAGCCGATATGAGCGGAAATAGTACATGGCTAAGGCCTAGCGATTAAGACGTCGTGAGTTCGACCCCTACCCACTGCACTATTGACGTGAACCCACTCCAGACACAAGCATATTTAGCTTAGTTGGAGGAAGGAGTTTAGACTACTAGTAATGTGCCCACATACTAGTAGCCCACCATTGCTAGTGAGCTTTTATTAAACAATAAATGTATTTATGTGGTCAGTGATAACTATTGTACAATATATTCGTCACGTTATTTAAGTATTCAGTAGACTTGCTAAAATGATGTTCTATATCGAACATCATGGTTGACCGAGCGAAGCGAACGTCTCCGGTTCATCTTTGCCAAAAATCTTTCGTATGTCCGACGGATGTCCAAATATTTGTTCTCCTCTACAGGTTGCATTACTGAACGAATTCTCGAGAAATTTTGAGACCAGGTTCGATAATTACATGCAATTTTTTGTCGAAACAGTTTTTAGAAATTTTCAAAATGGCGGATATGGAGCTTGAAAATATAAAATAAAAAACATATTTAGCCATTTCGAAAAATTTTCGAAAATGTCAATCTTTTTTGTCCGAATATCTTTTTCACCCGATAAACTTCGAGGGGTCAGAGGGGTGTCTTTTTGTTTTAAGATGCGAGGTGAATATTAATTCAGTTTTATAACATTAAAGACACACACAAAAAATTTGATCATCGTGAAAGAATTGTTTAGTATCTTATAACCTGTGATAGATCAGGCATACTATACTAACGAGCCAGTATGCATTATGTGCGTATAATGTTAAAACAAACAGACTTTCCAAAATGTTAATACATAATCTGTAACCGAGCGCTGCGTTAACATGTTTTGAATCTCGCCTTGGGATTAACATCGTTTGGACAGATTTACTGTTTACGTGATTCGAATAATTGATACGGACATAGATTATGCAAGAGTTGCATCGTTGAAAGCATTATTAGGTACATAAACCTTGTAATTGAAATTATAGAGCGTTGAGCATTAATTTAAATATGTTCGGGATAGTTAAATTGATATTTATGCTGATTTTAATCTTGTCCAAATTAAACTCTAAACTAAATTTCACAGCACTAAATATAGTTCTAATAGGACTCCCAAATTAATACAAGTCTAGGATAGCCCTAGTCTTATATTAAACAGAGACTCCTCGCTCTATGTTTTTCAAGATTTATCGTTGGTTTAAAAAAGTATGTTTATTACTTTTTCTACTTTTCCGCGTTAGAACAGTTAGTTAGACAGTACATACTGTAGTGTGATCAATTAAATGGCTGAATCATGAACACCTTACATGAAAGCTCATAAATCCTACTAATATTGTAAATATGAAGGTTTGTCTGTTTGTTATTCAATCAAGCAAAAATGGATAAACAGGTTTAGATGAAAAGTAGATGCATGTTGGTAGAGCCCTATCTAGTGTCCACCTGGCTAAGATCCTCAAGTTGGAACATCGGTTAACTAAACATTTACCTACTGTGTTCCAGCAGAAAGTTCATGACCTGGATCAACACATATAATACTTTATATTCTGGTATATGACTTGATTACATTCAAAGGCAGGCGAAGCCGTGTGTACTGCTGAGCTTATAAATGAAAGTATTTTCCTCTAGAGTAGAAAAAAAAATCATCTCTAGCGTACTTTAAATATATTTGTAAATATCTCATTCGGGAAATTCTTGAGAGACATGGAGCATTGTCTGGCAAAGTCACAAGCAACAGATAGCACTTACGCACTCTTTTTAAACTTTAAACAATATTCTAAAGATCCCACAACGATAAGACGTAATAGAGAGTAGTGGAAAGCTGGCCATCCAGAGCCGCGTCAAGGCATCGTCGGGCGGACGTTGTCGTCGAGTGGTGAGCGCGCGCGCATAGAATATTAACCAGCGAAAGGATCAATAACCTACTGGTGCGGTATGGGAAACCGTGTCGAAACAATGGAGGACCTTTCCTTAAGGCACGGATAGATACCTACATATTTATTTATTTGGACAACCAGTAATAGTTACGTTCTTTTAAAACTAGCGTAACAGAATTATATGAATGCACTGTGTGTCTATTAAGGTACTCGTAAGCATCGCATACAATACATATACAGGTATATAAATAGGTAGATAGATCACTCTTTATTGAACACCTTACATTTTTACTTTTAATTTAATATTTTTGTAGTACATGGTTACAGAGCAACAATAATTTATGATCGTACAAAACGAAAAACCCGACTTCACATGCTGCTATAGTCAAATTAGCCTGTAGTCAGTATCATGTCATCAAGGTATACAAATGCATTGATTTCGAGTTTGAGATGTTTATCTCCATATCTCCGGAGATTATTATCAAATCTCAATAACATTTTAATGGGACCATAGGGAAAGCATACGCTTTCAAACAAAAAATATTTTTTTAAATCGGTTAAGCTTTGACGGAGTTCTGAGTTTGAGTTTGATAAAAAAACAGTCGAATTGAGAACCTCCTCTTTTTTGTAAAGTCGGTTAAAAAAACAACAAAAAAGGTTAACAGTTAGAGATAACTAATATTTTATACAAAATTTAAACGTATTTAAGCGCTAATTATATGCAAAATAATGTATTTGTACAATTGGAAAATATGAGAACTCTAGGAAGGAAAATACAATCAACATCAATACCTTGGATACGGAAGTCAATTTGTACAATTTTGTTTGTTTGTTACCTCTTAAATTTAAATTTGTAACGCGGGTGAATCTGTAGATCAATTTTTAATATTAATTAAATAGAACATTACATGTTTTGAGATGTACTAAACAAAATCTACAAATTGTTCTAGAGCAGATGTCGTACCTACTGGTGGTAGCAATAGCCAAAAATAAAATTCATAGATCATTATTTTTATGACGCGAAGGTAAAAGCTGTCAAACAAACTGACAAGCTGTTTAAAATATATATTATATATATTTACTTTCAGTCCATTAACTCGTCAGAAAAGATAAATAAACATTAATGTTAGACAGAGTAACAGTATTTAAACATTAATGGAGATGAAGTTTTTTTAAATGTTTTATTTGAAGTTTATGATTTGATATAACTCAATCAGACTATTCATTATTCTGTGGTTTAAGGGAGAATCTGCTCTTTCAATTATTATGGAGCTGTGTTATTAAAATTTTATTTAGATTAAGCGAAAGTATTTTTGTCTGTTTGTTTATTTTTCAATTGTCTAATTTATTGGCTAATTTCGATGACATTTTTATGACAAAAGCCTATTAGGGATATAACAGTGCAGAACAACCTTAGTTTTAAACGAGTTTTTTTTTACTGTGCTTCACCCGAGTTAAAAAGTATTATATAGTCCATAGAAGTATACATCCATAGTCTTGAACAACATTTCAGCTAAATCTGTCCAGCCGTTTGACCACAAAGAAATGTCAACAAACAAATAAACAATCTGACTTTCGCATTTATAATAATGGTGTTGATTGTGTTGATTAACTTTCAATGTGATATCGAAATAGTAGCTTATATTTTAAAATCTACTGAAATCGACCTTTCCCACATAATGGTGACTGATTATCCAGGGTTGCCAGAAGCTTACTCCATTTGCGCAATAATTGATAGGCAACGAATGCCCTCGATCTGGTGAGATTATAGAGGTAGCGGATGTTTTGATAGATCAATTGAATTTTGGTGATTATTTAGTTTAAAAATACTTTAAGAAAATAATTTAGTTGTAAGCTTAGAAAGTGCTTGAAAGTGGTCATAAAATATTAAAGTTATCATATAAACATACGAGAGAAATTCAATTGTATGACTTCTGCCATTTAATGTTGGGTGGTACTACATATTTGGCTATAAATATAAAAAAACCATACATATTTTTTTATATATCTTCTAAGCTAGCGTTTGACTACGTAGTACTATTAAGTATTCTGTGGTTTGACCACTATCTCACCTGTTGGTAAGTGATTCGGTCGAAGATGGTAAGCACGCTATGCCTAGAATGGGAACTGGCTCTAAAAGGATAGCTGTCGGAACACATTAGATGTAATAAAGATGAAATAAAGCCCAATTGGCCTCAAAAAAGCTTGGTGTTTTGGCCAAGGTGAGACAGTACTTCACACCACGACAGCTGCTTAATTTGTATCAAGCTCAAGTCCGATCATGAATTTTGTACTGTTCTCACCTGTGGGATGGGTCAGCCAAATACCAGCTGGAGGCGTTGGAAGTTATTAAGAGGAGAGCCAAGTAACTCATTAACGACAAAAATCTTGTAAGCAAAAGGCTTCAGAGCCTAGAGCATCGCCGCAAAGTCGCCAGTTTATCGGTCTTTTATCGGATACATTTCGGGGAGTGTGCCTACCAACTGCACGAATTAATTCCACCGTCCCCCTTTTACCATCGTACTACCAGACGCACAGATATACGCCATCGATACATGGTTGATATTCCATTCTGTGGCACAAAGAGCTTTGCATCAAATTTATCATACGCACAGCAAAGGAATGGAATTGTCTGCCAGAGTTTGTGTTTCCTGTGAAGTACAATCCGGGGGTCTTCAAATCGCGAGTGAACAGGTATCTTCTAGGCAAGCGTGCTACATCGTCAATCACATCTTCACTTAACATCAGGTGAGATGGTGGTCAAACGCTTGCTTATCTTCAGTAAAAAAAAAAGATGATTTATAACATTTGGAAATCTACTGAAAAGCATGCCAAACCATAAACCGAGCTTTGTTAACAGCTCGTGGTGTCAATACGAAAATATTAAGCGAAAACCAAAATTCGAGCGGCAGTAACCCAATGGCTAAAGCGTCGGACTTGCGATCGAGAAGTCGTAAGTTCGATTCCCACCCATTGCTCTATTGACGAGAACCCACTCCAGATTAAAGCATATTTAGCTTAGTTGGAGGGGTGAACAAGATTACTAGCAATGTACAACCCACATTACTAGTAAGCTTTTTATTAAGTGCCCCGCGGCTTCGCCCGCGTTAAAGACTTCTTTTATTTACTTAAAACAGTTATTTTGTAAAAACCTTTCTATCATAAAAGACATCAAAGAAATTAAAGCCAAATCAGTTAAAACTTTGAACCCCCGTTTCATCCTTTTAAAGAGTGAATTTTGAAATATCTTTTCCTAACGGATACTAACGTCAAAACAACTATCTGCATGCCAAATTTCAGCGCAATCACCTGAAACACCTTTTTTCTTATAAACTTACTGAAGCACTTGTGTGAAGTTTCGAATAGAAAAAACTTTCTTATATTGTTTCTACATACAAATTTTTGAACCCCCGTTTCATCCCCTTAAACAGTGAATTTAGAAAAATTCTTTCTTAACGGATACCTACGTCAAAATAACTAACAGCATGCCAAATTTCAGCGCAATCCGAAACAATATTGATTTCAGACTTTGTTTCTCCAGTTCACCCTTTTAGGGGTGGCATTTCGAAAAAGTCTGAAACACTTATTTACATATTTATTTACTGAAGCACTTGTAAAAAGTTTCGAATAGAAAAGTCTATCTTATCTTGTTGCTCTATACAAACTTTGAACCCCCGTTTCATCCCCTTGAAGAGTGAATTTTGAAAAATCTTTTCTCAACGGATATCTGCGTCAAAATAACTATCTGCATGCCAAATTTCAGCGCAAGCCGAAATAATATTTATTTCAGACTTTATTATCCCACTGCACCCTTTTGGGGGTGCCATTTCGAAAAAGCGTGAACCACGTTATTTATTTACTGAAGCACTTGTGTTAAGTTTCCAATAGAAAAAACTATCCAATCTTGTTTCTCCTTACAAACTTTAAACCCCTTTAAAAAAAATGAAAATTATTTCTCAGAGGGAACTAACGCCGTAATAACTATCTGCATGCCAAACTTCAGTGCAATCCGAAACAATATTGATTTTCAGAATTTGTTACCCTATTTTACCCTCTTAGGGGTGAAATTTCTAAAAAGCCTGAAACACGTATTTTTTTTTTTTTTTTACTGAAGCACTTGTGTAAAGTTTCGAATAGAAATTAGTATCTAATCTTGTTTCTCCATACAAACTTTGAACCCCCATTTCATCCCCTAAAGGGGTGAATTTTGGAAAACCCTTTCTTAGTACACGTTTACGTACTAAGAAAAATATACCCTCCAAATTTCAAGTCTCTACGACCAGCGGTTTAAGCTGTGCGTTGTCTGTCAGTCAGTCAGTCAGTCAGTCAGTCAGTATGTCAGGACAAAGATTCTTATAGTATTAGATATAAAAAATTAATTAACATTGTTTTGTAAATATTGCTTGACACAATGATGATTGAACACATTTTTCGAAATCTAGTGAAAAGTGGTCATTTTTACATACATTACTTTTATTCAAAATAATCTTAATGATTTTGATTTTTATGACCTTAAAAAACATAATTTTCTATAACACAAGCCTTTATTTCATAAATCTAGCTGCAATTATTTGCAAGTTATATAGGTGTTTGTTACCAACTCTTGTTAATGACAATACCGACCCGCTTTCTTTGCAGCCCACTGTATTTATAACTGCAGTGTATCTCTTTTTATCCAAACTTACCCAAAATAAGTTGGTACGCCAGGCTTACATTAAAAAAATGATGAATTCCATTCGAACTTACCTGAAACAAAAAAATATAAATTTAGAGATGTCAGAGACAAGTAATAAATAGGTCACAACAATTTTATTATAGCAAATCGTCTTCAAAATCCTAAAAAAATTAAATATTAATTATAAGTATATTGATACAAGTGATTAAACGTATTTTTTTTAAATCAATTTAACGAAAATGCTTAATTAAGTCTGAATTCGCGTTAAATTTTAAGAGCTCCAACAAAATCCACCTTTAATTTTCATCAAAGCCCCAGTAATACTCTAAAATGGTTTTATGTCATTTACGACGATTTGCCAGTTGACCTACGATACGTTTGATCGCCCATAACCAGCCGAGCAAACTTCACCTAGTTCTAACCGACAGACAAAATAAACATAGATTTATTGTACAGTTCACTGCAGATGTATGAATTTTTGGATATTACATTTAAACATTAAAGTACAGTGACGATATAATAATGGTCTCTGTCCTGGAACGACAAACATAGCCCTGGAAAGAGATTCATAGGAGGTTGTGGCCAAAGACTTTTGCCCAGCTGTGGGACGCTAAGGATTATAAGTAAGCTTTCTAGGTTTTTGGCGTAGTCTTTTTGGTTAGTGGTCTAAACCATCTGCTTATTATTGGCTTTTCAACCGACTTGAAAAAAGAAGGAGGTTCTTAATTCGTCTGTATGGTTTTTTTTGTGTGTATGTTACGCGATTACTCCTTTAACTGTGCACCGATTCGAATTATTCATTTTTTAATCAGTAGGATACATTTTCGAGGTGGTCCCATTGTAATTTCATCTAGATCTGATAAGTATCTCTAGAGATATGACGATAAACGTCTCATACTTGCTACTGAAATTGACTCGCGGCGCTTAGAAGTCGGTTGTTTTAGTTTTATAATTATTAATAAAACCGGATTGGGGCACAATGGTTGGATGGTTTCAAAGTCTATAGACATAGGTAGAAACAATTTTTGTGTTTTATTTATACAGGTTACGTAATACTATTATTTACCAAGCACTCTGCTAAAAAAATGAAAAACTACCGATAACATATTTATGCAGCGGACTGCATGAGCTCGCGTCGACTAAAATAAACTAAACTAATAATAAATCAACAAAACTCGTGACTACGATTGTGTGGACGAGCTTTCTGCATTCTGGTGTTATGTTTTAGTTCACATAATTTCACAGATTTCATGCATTTTCTTGTTATTGGTGTACTATGATTCGTCAACGAAGAACAATTTATTAATTTTATTATGTACATTAAAGGAGCTGCTTGGAGTATGGTGATGAGCTCATATTGGCTAGCATTTGACCACTATCTTGCCTGGTGGTAAGCGATGATATGGTCAAAGATGGTAAACACGCTAGGCCTAGAAAACTCTGACTCTCAAGGGTGCTGCCGGAACTCATAAGGTTATGGCGGTAGATTTTCTTTTTGATAGTGGTAAGGTACTTTTTAGCAGTAAGTCAGGCGGAACATCTACGTAATATTCTTCTGTCACCTGTGGTAAATCAATAGATATTGTTTAGTGATAAGTTAGTTATCAAGTTATTTTAATTCAATACAAAGCGTTAAAATCAAACTTAACGGAACACTTAAACAACCCACTTCTTAAGTACTTTATAAACGCAATATTCAAGTAAAATCGATATAGTGATCCAGCTTCATTAGAAAGCCACATTCAGGATCTTGAGTGCGACCCATATCATCATCATCATCAGCCAATGCTAGTCCACTGCTGGACATAGGCTCTGCAACTGCATGCCACTTAGCACGATCCTCGGCAACTATACAACTATACAGCTCCTGCCAGCCACCTTGCGAAGATCTTCGCTCGATCTAGCCTGAACGCGTCCTACGCTACGCTTGCCAATATACACGGCGAGCTTGCTTGCTTGAGTGCGACTAATTTCGTTGATATATAAAATTATGTATTATACGAGTAAATATCGTTTAAACCAATACTTTAGAAAAACTATCAAAATTAAGCATACTTTCTTACGTTTCCAACATTATTTCGAGTGTTTACAAAGCAATTAGGCCAAACATTAGAATTAGAACTAATCGCCGCGGGAAGTGTCCTTTAACTGTGTGACGCTATGCGTTGGGGGGGAATTGAGTCGCTCCATCGTGCCGTGTCACAGAATTAATAATAGTACGCCGTGTGGAAATTGAAGTGTAGTAATCGAAAATAATATAATCGCAAAGGATTAGGCGTTCGAAAACTCGAGATAGGGATCAAACGCTAGTCTAACACCAAATATATATAATACTTTTTAGAGTGATGAATAGACAAAAGAGTGACTATAAGATCGTTTAAAAAACGCTATTAATTTTCAGTACCAAGTTTGAGGTGTATATCTCTGGAAATACTTGACAGATCTCGATGAAATTACTATGGTACTATCCTTGGGATATTTCCTTACCAACAAAAAATAATCATTAAATTCATAAACGACGAAGTTATCCGCGAAAAACATAATATTATACACATATACATATATATATATATTATTATACATTGAC
The DNA here is from genome assembly GCA_954871355.1 of Cabera pusaria. Taxonomy (NCBI): domain Eukaryota; kingdom Metazoa; phylum Arthropoda; class Insecta; order Lepidoptera; family Geometridae; genus Cabera; species Cabera pusaria. The sequence goes on from OX940893.1 coordinate 4,908,265, forward strand.
GGTCGAATTGAGAAACCACCTCCTATTTTTTAAGTCGGTTAAAAAGGGAATTTGACGACATGGTAATCAGACGAATCAAGAATAAGACATATTATGGGATTAGATGAAACGGGAATATAATAACACAGGCTAGGCCAAAAGGCACATTGGACAACAGACTTAGCGTCCGAAATTTCGCTCATGGAATTTAACATTTGGAGTGATCACTACCAAAAAAAAAAAAACTACTATTTAATGTGATAATAACCTCGAATTTACTCGTGGACAGCCGCTTGTGTTAAATCTTACGTAGCCATAAAAATATTTTCATGGCTATTTTTGTAAACTTCCACATAGATTTCTATACTTTATTTGACATCACTTAATTTTGGCGACAGCTGCGTAAACTAAGAATTTGTAACCATCAGAGAAAGACATATTTTGTGACTACTACTAAAAATTTGCAAGCAAAACTGTATGATATTAGGTGTTACAATACATACATAAAATCACGCCTTTTTCCCGTTACGATCCTGACACACGTCTTCCGCTTCTTCCACTTTCATGAGCGCCTTATTGTTAGGTGTCAAGACAATTAAAAAATTAAGGCAGATTTTAGTAAATCATTGACAGCTTCTTCAGACTAGATGTCAATACCTAGACTTTATAACTTATGCTTTTAATATTTGGAACTCACTCAAAATGTATTTTTAGTGTTTATCATTATTATAGCGCTAAGCATGGTTTTTTTGCTTCATCATCATCATCATCAGCCGGTATCAGTCCACTGCTGGACATTTTTTGGCATAACATCACGTTTTAAATGTATTCTATAAACGACATAATTTCACCAATATGTATTTTAGTGCCAATTTTATTTTTACTAAAATAAGACGACAGTTTATAAATTACCTACAATGGATAAAAAACTTCACTCTGTATCTTTTTAACCTGTTTATTTTTTAATCGACTATATTATTATTAATCTCAAACGATAAAAACAACAGAAACGTTATTTACTTTCCAATATTTTTTTGTTAACCCAAATCCCCAATTTTATAGCGCAATTGCACCAATCCATTTGAAAGTACTTTAACTTAGACAATTACTAACACAATATCACGTTACAGTGTATCTAAATATACGTATTTTTAAACGTTTCTAATACATTTCCGTAGTTTATTTGTAGAATGTGTAAACATCAAAGGGGGCACTGTGAAATTGAATAATGAAAGATGGTATCCATCATCGCCTTACTGAATTAGTGAGTTAATGATTCAACGCGGTTTTGTTATACGAGGATTGTGTTTGGCTACATACAAAACGTTTTACTTGCCATGTTTATAATGCTTCTAAAAAAGCAAAATGAAGATTTATCGCTATTACAAACCTTTGACATAAGTTTATGAGTTTTCATAGTCGTAAATTTTCCACTAACAATGGAATATATATCTACATTTTGTTTTCAAATGTATCATGATGGAAATTTGTAAAAAAAATTTAGTTAAAATTAGTATTTGTATTTACATCTATTTATATTATATCACTACGTTTCTTGGATTTGACTGAAATATCCAAGAATGACTGGAAAAAGAGTAGCTGACTTAATCAGCGTTTGTTTATAAATAAAATTATATTTTTGCAGATTTTAGCTATTTTTAAACTATGAGTAGTTATCAGGTATATAAGCTATCACGAATGTATTTTTTTATCAACTTTGAATCGATATAATAGGTTTGCGAAATTACCTCTAGTGATGACTCAAATCCATTTACAAATTTACGCCTAATCGAAAGCCCAGCTCATTGATATACTTATAATTTTCTGGTATCATGGGTCAAGAGATGCCGACTACTGCCAGAAGGGTTTATAGATGTTCAAGAATATTGCAAAGATTACCCTATTTATAATTAAATTAAATAACGTCCATGCAAACTGTTACATTAATGTATAAACTAAGCAAAGTGACTTTAGTAACTAAGTAACGGTTCGCATTTGTACTTCATGCATACATACATTAATTTAAATTTTATTTCATTATACCAGCCTTTCAATATCTGCAACATTAAAATTCTGTTAAAGTGACCAAGTCATCTTAGATAATCCTCCATTTATAGCACGCACCCACGACTCAATTATAATGTAGTTTTTTTGTCCCACGACACAAAAATGCGTGCTGTTAAATGTAATTCAGTGGGATAATTTATTTGGAGTTTTTGGCCCTCTCTAAAATTTCCTGATATTTAGTGTTTGTAACACTAAAGTACCGTACCGTATAGTTAAATATTCAAAGGTTGTTTACGTAAGTTTAGGTGTTAGTTCGAATTATCGACCTCTCTCAAACTGACCATCAGCCTCTCCACATTTGACACACATCGTCCGAATATCTATTCCGTGCCAAGCCCGCGGAGTGACAGGACAGCGACGTGTCACTTTGACGAGACAGCGTGATAAGCATGCGTCGTGGTAACGTGACGTAGCGATGCAATCTGTGCAATCGTCATTGATAATTGGGCTAAGGTAGGTACGAGTACATGTTATCTTATAATATTATCTGATCAATTTAAGTAAATATTCCTTGGGTGAATAAGATATATGGATGTCCACTGGTGGAAAGTAACGCCAACCAAACAACAAGCCCATCCTAGACCGCATTCTCGGATAATATCGTGTGGTAATATATCACCCTTGATAAAAAACTATGTACATGACACAGTTTTTTTTAAATCTATTAACTAGTTAATTTTTTTGTCATCTGAACAAAACATACGAAAAACATTTAAAAAATCAAGGAATTTACAGCTTTTTTATTTAATCGACGTAGAAAACTAGCAACGTATATTTTAACGAAAATGACTAAAGTTAAAAGAGGCGAGAGAGACAAAGAAATGCTCTTATAAGATATAGTTAACTAAGCAAAACATACGTGCTTTCTTTGAACATACATTTGATGTACATCGAGACCCGATAAGCATCTCCAGAGATATGGATATAAACATCTCAAACTTGGTACTGAAAATTAATAGCGCGGCATTTGAAGTCAGTTCTTTTAGTTTTTCCTTCACCGGAGGGCCACTGCGAAAAGCGGACATACATTTTTCGATAGAAAAATCCACTGGAAAGATCGCCAATTTTTGAACGAGCCAACGACAAAGTTTTACTCTCGTTTTTCAATCTCTAACGCCCACCAAACCTAGTAACTTTACGACGAGACTGAACTGTCCCTCTACACATTATGTTGCCGAATTAATTCAGTCTTTATTGTTTATTTACTATGGTTCAGAATTGTATTGACAACTGCGGCCTTGACCGTGAGCAACGTTCAACATTAATGTTACCATCATCAATTTCTCGTATAAATGTTACTATTGTTAAAGTATTTATATTTTGGCAATCTGTTCATACGTTTTAGTTCTGATCTGCCGGTTTAGATATGAATGTCTAATTTCAAATATTGAATGGAGACAGTTGTCAATGTGAATCTGAATGAATATACATATGTGATCGTATTTTACGCTACCTCCAAAATTGTATTAGTATACTTATTTTTGACCGACTACCAAAATGGTACATTACTTATCAGAGTGTAATCTGATTATCATAGTTCTACTTTTGTTTTTTAGGGTATATAGGCAGAGTGATTAGAAATTTGATCAAGATTTTTTGATATTTTCCAGATAGTAAAGAGTTTTGTTTTTTATTGTATTGTATTGTACTGTATGGTCTAGGATCTTCTTCTATATATTATATATAAAAGGCAATCGTTACTGACCGACTGACTGATCTAGCTCAAACTGAACGATTGCGCTGAAATTTGGCACGCAGATAGTTATTATGACGTAGGCATCTGCTAAGAAAGTATTTTCTAAAATTTACCCTCTAAGGGGATTAAACGGGGGTCCGAAGTTTCTATGGAGAAACAAGATTAGATAGTACTAAATGAATAAGTAAATACGTGGCTTAATTGGCAGAGCACCTGGTTGTGTAATCCGGGGGGTGCGGGTTCGAGTCCCGTCGGTACGATGAAATTTTGGATTGTGTTTAACAATTTACAAAAATAAATATGTGTTTCAGACTTTTTCAAACTTTGACCCAAAAATAAATACGTACAATGGGGTATGTAACAAAGTCTGAAAATCAATAATCTTGTATTTCGGGTAGTATAAAAATGTCACGGAACTAGTGGAGGTCCGATTTGGCTAATTCATTGTGTGTATTTATGAAGGAAAGTTTTTTATGAAATAGTGTTTAACGCGGGTGAAGCCGCGGGGCTTAGCTAGTAGTTTAATAAGGCTCTTTACCAAAAATATTTTTAGATCTTTTACATCATGTGAAATGTTTACTTATAAGAAAACGAAAAGACTCTCCTCATGATCATGACCGGAAAACCATTCAAATTATTGCAACAGTAGTCAGTCGAACACGGCGATAGATAAACGACATAATAAATAAACGATGTCTGCCTTCTCGATTAATTGACCGACAGGTTTATCTTCTATTAAAACTATAAACGGTGTCTAATATAGTTAGACCAGCAAATATTTACATACAACGTCAGAGTTACACATAGGTATAGCACATGTAATTCGAACTGAGAATAGCCTGACGAGTAGTAGAAGGTATGTAATGTTTGTTAATCAATCAACAAAAACAGCTGGTTTGGATGCAATTTTCTATACATAAAGTTTATGACCCGAATTAACACATAGGTAAGTCATAACACACATAAGACTATTTTTAACTGACTTCACAAAAAGAGGAGGAGGTTCTTAATTCGACTGTATATATTTTTTAATGTTTGTAACCTCAGAACTCCGTCAAATCTTAACCGATTTAAAAATATTTTTTTTGCTTCAGATATTATGCCTCCCGGTTGGTCCCATTCAAATTTTATCGAGATATGACAATTATCTGGAGATATGGAGATAAACAATATAAACAAATTTGTATACTTAGATGACATGATTATAACTAGCTAGTACTTTGACTATCGCGGCATGTGAAGTCGGTTTTTTCATTTTGTACGATCATAAATTATTATCCCAGTGAACTACATAGGACCCATCGAATTATTAGGACCAACAGGTGCATTCTCAAGCATGCAAAGCAACAGACCGCAGCTAATATAAGTTTGTTGAGAAGATTCCAGAAGTCTATTTACTTCTCTGTATCATCAACAGTATCGAACCGTTTCTGTCCACTGGTGGACATAGGCCTATGGCACGCCACTGAGTTCGATTTTCTGTTCTTTATTTCCAACCGCTGCCAGCTAGCTTGCGTTTATTATCGCATCTATTTATTTACCTATATGTTAGCTTTATTAAGCTTTCTACATAAAGCACTATGTACAGTATGTTTTTGTAAATATTTAAATACTTCAGTGGTTGTATAGCTCCATTATCCTTCAATTTGATATTTTGTATCATGAGAACAGTTGATCAACATCATCATAATCAGCCTGTATCAGTCAGTTCACTCTCCCAAGCCAATACGACTGAGCTCCATTTTCAGCTCTTCTTTTTAACCGACTTAAAAAAAACGAGGTTTGTTCGCGGATAACTACGTCGTTTATGAACCGATTTTGATGATTCTTTTTTTGTTGGAAAGGATATATCTCAAGAATGATACTATAGTAATTTCATCGCGATCTGATAAGTATCTCCAGAGATATGGAGATAAACACCTCAAACTTGGTACTGAAAATTAATAGCGCGGCATCTGAGTCGGTTCTTTTAGTTTTTTAAAACGATCTTATTAATATTTATCCAGTCACTGCCCACCGCTCTGCGTATGTCATAGCTCTAACTGGTCACAGGCTACGAATAAATAAAACATGTTTTATTTATTTGTAGGTCACAGGGCATCCGACGCTGTGATTGCCGAATCGCGGTTGCCACTCTTAGACCAATCTACCTCAACGGTTATCGGTACTGTGGCAAATATGATTAGCCCACTGCCACTTTACTTCAGTCTGCTCATTTCTTGAGCTATGTCGATCACTTTAGTCGACAGTCAATATCAAAGTGTAAACTTCCAAGCCTTTCCCGGCAGTCTCTAGGTTTAATAGCGATCGCTTTGCGACCGTTGTTCGTTGTATACAACGAGATGGAGCTAGGCAGATGTCTAGCTATCTCTACCTACAATAGATATTTGTGAAAGAAAGCTAAATAAAGATTAGCACCGTAAGGAGTTTAGGTAAGTTGTTGTTTGAATTTATAAATAATCTTTTGATGAGATATAGAGCGTGGCATAAATATTTCTGTACACCATTTTAAGTAGTAGCTTCCCCTTGCCATCAGTATAATTTCCGCTTCTAAAGCCTAGTAATTCTCACAGAACAAAAGGAAAGTAAAGCACCCGATAACCGAAAATTTATTACACGACTGTCATTTTCCGACAGTTTTCCTGCGCCTACTAAAAGCGTTGCCTAGTTTTGGCGGGAGGAAGAAAACCGTAGATAATGTACAAACATATGAGTTATGTAGTACACAGTCCATTAAACGAACACATGTATTGTTTCTCCCGACTATTGTCTTTAAATACTTAAAAAAATAACATAACATGACGCATAGGTCATTAGTAGACGGAACTTTTGGGCGTCCAGCTTTCATTGGTCTTACAGGTTGGTGTTTTTATCAGGTGTTGAGGGGTCTTGGTATCTGGTTAGGTGTATAAATAGTGTTGTCAGTTAACGTGCTAGAGAAGTTCTGTTCCCGAATGCCGATGCAGGAGTAATGTGGGACGTCGGACGTCAATCTGAGTGCGGTATGGAGTATGGACGCGCGAATCGTCTTTTATCTATTGTTTCTTCGTATCTACTTCTTGATGATGTTCTATGAAGTACTTACTGAGCAGGTTTTGTTTATATCAAGCGTGGTTTTACTCAGAAAGCATGAGATTCGATTTAGATCATATTGATTAACAGCAATGATATAGGTATCTTGCAAAATGGCTGTAAAAAAAAACGCAAATGCTTAGAAGTGGCCTGCCTATAAGAGGTTTAAATTATGGTTAAGTATCTATAGCGATTTTATCTCTCACATCGTTAGACAAACTCTCCGAGTCATCGTTATCGTGATTAAGAAATTATAACTGCTCATATTTCAAATCCAGTATTGCCCGCTCTTTCTAAAAAAAATCGGTCAAAATATACTAACTGTACAGCAGTTTCAAATAATTTTTGCTTGATCGTTAAATATCAACTATAATTTACATAACTCACACGCTCCACTAGTTTAGAAACTCATTAACAATAGTTATCACGAATTGTAATGTACTACCCCACGTAGCAATAGGCGATGAGAGATTAACTATTTCGATTGAAAGACGGACGATGAACTTTGGACTTAACGCATATTATTAGTTTCTAATTATGTAGGTGTAGTTAATAATAGTTGAGTTCGATTAGTTAAAGTTTATAGACAACTTTTAACTTTTTTCTTAGCGGACCTAGAATTTTATTTTATTTTTACACATCTATGCACACTTTCGGACGTGTAGACTAGATGAGCGTTTACTCAAAACGATAATAGACATCACAACTGTAGGCTTTTATCAAACAGTAAATATTGAATAAAATATGTTTTTTCCCGCACAGACAATTACTTGAGCGCACTCTCACCTGATAGTGACGATGAAATCGAGCTTCTCTGAAAATGAAAGACGGTAACGAGACGAGGCGTAGAACAACCAACTAGTCCAATCCACATAAAGTAACTATCTCAGCAAAGTCTTCCAAACCAATTGTATGTATTACAGTCAAATAAAAATAAATTCAAAGGAGTTTACGATCGGCTTTTCATTACTTCACCAGACAACAGCCTCCAGATATATGTACTATTCATTATTCTGTGCTCCAGAGACGATTTATAGAAAATGCTACGTCTTTTTACAATTCAAAACTTCACAGAAGATACCATAGAATTTGATAAAGTAGACACCTAACAATAAACAAAATAAACGAACGCATAGCGAGCATAGCAAGTTTGAGACCTTTATCGTTATATCTCTGGAGATACTTATCAGATCTCGATGAAATTACAATGGGACTACCTCGGAAACATACCCTACCGATAACAAAAAGAATCATTCGAATCAGTTCAGAATTGACGGAGTAATCGTGTAACATACACACAAAAAAAAGGAAGTTGGTTGAAAAACAGCGTGTATTTCCAAAGGATGTTATAAAGACTAAAATCAATAGATCCAACAATTCGTAGCGTTCGCAACGCGTCCGGTGCCGAGTCTATCAAACAGATAATGATATCAACAGAATCCGTGCGTTGTACCTTATCAATCAACGTCTGGTGGACACGCCCACCTTGGCAATCTGGCGCGAGTACATTACTATACGTAATACGCTTCACACTGTGACCTAGGTTTAGGAACACCGAGCATTGAACATGTTCAAATCCCATTGCGATTCAAATCCCAATTCTACCGTGCGGTAGAATAATACACCGCAACTATGTGCGCGCTAGCCTTGATTCTACCGCATATTCTGTGAAGTATGTAGTGACATAGAAGTGCGCGCATTTGCGGTGAAATAAAGGCAATTTTTTTTGTATGTACAGTAATTTATTCTACCGTGCAGTAGAATAAACGCACCGTAACCATGTGCGCGCTTAGCCTAAAGTTTGAATTTGGGTTCGATACTTTTAGTATCCTAAATTAAGAATTTTTTTTTTATGTTTCTTTGAAGTGTTTCACACTTTATATTTTTGTAAATTGTTAAACACAATCCAAAATTTCATCGTACCGACGGGATTTGAACCCGCAACCTCCGGAATAACATGTTCCGGTGCTTTGCCAATTAAGCCACGGTGCGAAGTATCGTTACGACGAAATTAGTGGATTGCATTTGTTAACCCAATTATGCATTGGTGGCGCCATCTATGACTACTTATTACGTAAGTTAATCATTCGGAAGAATACATTACAGTTTTCAAATCCGACGAGAGATGTTGCACTGCGTAAATCAAATATTATGTTTCTTTGAAGTGTTTCACACTTTATATTTTTGTAAATTGTTAAACACAATCCAAAATTTCATCGTACCTATAATAATAATTTTTTTTTTGTTTTTGAATGTATTTTTTCACGCACTTTGTCAACACCATCCTTTATTTACCTAAGCGATGATAACGTTGTGTTTTTTATTCCTATATTAGGAATTAAATTACAGTCTGTGTTTCCTGCTAAGTATAATCCGGGGGTCTTTAAATCGCCAGTGAACAGGCATCTTCTAGGCAAGCGTGCTACATCGTCGATCATATCTTCGCTTAGCATCAGGTGAGACAGTGGTCAAACGCTTGCTTACCTACTATAAAAATAAACTAGCCAAGTACAAGTCATGAAGACTCGCACTCGTAGGGTACCGTAATACAGTAGAGTATTACCTATAAATTTTCGCCAGCAAAAAATTAACTTTTTTTTAATAGTGTTTGTTGGAAAAACAAAGTTATATTTGCGGTTGCTATTATATCTCAAAAACTGCTGCCTATATCTCGTTCAAACCAATTTTCGTTGAGTGTTTATGGAGATTGAAAAGTTAGAGGGGGTGGGCTGGGCATAGGACACACATTTTACCATTTTAGAAGTGTTTATTTTTCAAATGATGGACTTTGAGAAAACATCTATGTCATTTTAAAGACCTATCCATAGATACCCCGCACGTATAGAGATATATAGTTTGATGCAATTTTTGAAGTTATACTTCTTTTGGCGCGATAGAGAAAAATGATGAGTGAATTTTTACGATGCGCGCGCACACCGCGCGCACACCTAAATTTAACACCGTGAAGTTAGTTCTAGGTGGTACGATGCGCGCGCACACCGACACCTAAATTCTACACCGTGAAGTTAGTTCTAGGTGGCATGACTATGTTCAAGTTGTATATGTCATATTTAACGTCATATTTTTACGTTAATAAAAACTTTTTTATTTAGATAAAATCTTTTTGATTAATTTAATATTTATCATTAATTACTACTGCATTTTAGTTTTTTTTTTCCATACGTCACAGAAGTATAACATCTAACGCGTGTACACCCACTCTTTTTTTATTTTTAGTCGTAATAGTTTCGGAATGAAGTGGCTTTGACAACCGGACGGATAGACAGACACAGACATGATGAATCTATAAGGGTTCCGTTTTTTGCCATTCGGCTACGGAACCCTAAAATTAATGAAAAATATTACGTACCTACCTTATGTGTTTTTTAGGTACACGTATATATTTGCGAGCATAAATGTCTGTCTGGTCATAGTGGTTACTAACATTTGCTTGTTTATAGTGACATGCATATTCTGCGCTGCGGCACTCATTCAGGTAGATGATTTATAGTCCGCATGATCTAGTTAGCGCGGGGTCGTAGACTATTCTACAAACCTAATGTTTAGATTGGTGTCTGATATAAATATTTATATAAAGTGTTTTATATGAACAATGTATTAACTAATAAAAGTACGAATAACTCTTTGGTTAAATATTATGTTTCTTTGAAGTGTTTCACACTTTATATTTTTGTAAATTGTTAAACACAATCCAAAATTTCATCGTACCGACGGGACTTGAACCCGCAACCTCCGGAATTACATGTTCCGGTGCTTTGCCAATTAAGCCACGGTGCGAAGTATCGTTACGACGAAATTAGTGGATTGCATTTTGTTAACCCAATTATGCATTGGTGGCGCCATCTATGACTACTTATTACGTAAGTTAATCATTCGGAAGAATACATTACAGTTTTCAAATCCGACGAGAGATGTTGCACTGCGTAAATCAAATATTATGTTTCTTTGAAGTGTTTCACACTTTATATTTTTGTAAATTGTTAAACACAATCCAAAATTTCATCGTACCGACGGGACTTGAACCCGCAACTCTTTGGTTGTCGTTCGACCGACCCGACAAAGACAAAAGAAAGAGTTGTGTTTTTGGCAAGCTATGTATGTTATGTATACATTTATGTATGTTGAACCGTCTGAATTAGGTACGCATCTGTACCCTTATTACAAGTTTTCATCGTAAACACTTTTGACAGATCTTACATAGTTTACGACTTTTTCTGGCTCCCTGATTGGTCTAAATTTAGTGAAGTGTAGTAACCACTAGAGGAGCTGTACTGTTTATCAAGTTTGGTATGAAAACTCGTACTACGGGTATCGATATTGATGAATGAGTTGTCAATCGAATCGTTATTATGGTTCGGGTGACGATAGAATTTTTTTCTGATTTTTCTCAGATTTTTCTCAGATTTTAGCTTTTCCGTAATGTGTGATTTTGTTGAATATTCAGCTAACTCATAATACATAAGTAATGCTTAATGTTCGGAATATATAATGCATATAATGGATTTCAAACTATAAACAAATAAACAACACCTCCAACAAAAAGAAAGCATTAAAAAGTTGCACACTGTAAAAACACGAATATCTTAATGAAACTTTACAACGTCATCCGACCTTCATTCACAGGATTTTGATCCCTACAACTAAGATAATAAGTGCGGTGGTGTGTGAAACGTGTGAGAGTATAATCCGATCCGACACGGCGACGACACGTGACGTAGGAGGATGTCATGACGGATTACATCTGCGTGCTGAATGCGAGAGATATACGTAACAGTTTATACAGAATGATGCGATGCAAAATATATGAGAGAAAAAAGAGAGAGCATTCTACAATATTTTTCTACGGGATTTTTTAACCCTATTATAATTTTTCTTATAGTTCCTATTGATGTGGTTGACTTTACTCCACTGATCCTTTATCCTTACTTAATATTATAAATGCGAAAGTAACTCTGTCTGTCTGTCTTTTTGTATGTGTCACTTTCACGCCAAAACCACTGAACCGATTTAAATGAAATTTTGTACACAGATAGTCTAGAGCCTGAGAAAGGACATAGGCTACTTTACAATGCGATAAAAGAGTTGTAAGGGGTTGAAAAGGGGGATGAAACGTAGTATGGAAGTATCGTCATTTTTAGAGCTAGAAGCTGGAAACTTATTTTTTGGGCTGTTGATTAGATATAAATAAATATGACATTCAAAGTTTGTAAAAGTTTTACCCTGAAGGGTGTAAAATAACAATAGGGGGTGGAAGTGAGGAGAAGGGGTAGGGGAGGGGGGAAAGGGGGATTAGCATGGCGTGGTGCGGTGTAGCTGGGATACGTATGTGTCATACTAGTTAATGCTACCCAAAGACACTATTCCACGCGGACGAAGTCGCAGGCACAGCTAGTTTATCATATTTATTTACATATTTAATATTCTGTAGGCATTTAATCACATAACATTATTGTTTTAACTGGTCGCTAAATTTATTAGTGTACTATTGTGAGTAAAGCATTGTATATTTAGACTTATTTAAAATCAATATACTATTTTAATTTTTTGTCTATTGTATTTGGGCTGGCTAATCTTTAATCAGATAATAATAAATCTATTTAGTAATTTATCGTACTTCAGGCCTGTGTCTGTGCCTATTTCTTGACAAGCAAGTTCCATTATTAGACCGCATCGTCAATTAACATCAGTTGAAATTAATCGTCAATTAACATCAGTTGAAATTAATCGTCAATTAACATCAGTTGAGTTAATCATTACGTAGCATTAATTATGTTACAGAACAGAATTAACACTACATACTTCAGGCTAACTCTTATGCAATATTTCAACTGATGTTAATTGACGATGCGGTCTAAGAATGAAACTTGCTTGTCAAGAAATAGAAGACAGCATCGGGACGAGGTCAAAGACAGTCAGTCTTGTACCTCGTCTCTCACTGCTCACTGTAACTTTAGTCCATCGTATTGACGTAAGATTCTGCTTCTTCATGGTGCGCCAGAGGAGAAGCAAGAAGATTGCCTTACACTGGTGGTAAAGCTTGTCACTGAGCACCTCAATTTCCCTGAGTTTGTGCCTGGTGATATTAATCGTTGCCAGAGGATGGGTCGTGTTACAACCGATAAGCCTAGGCCTATTTTGATTAAGCTTAGAAACATCGAGGCACGAAACAAGATTTGGTTCTCTAAAAAGGCGCTGAAAGGTACAGACTTCACTGTCACCGAGTTCTTGACGAAGTCGAGACATCAGGCTTTCATGGAAGCGAGATCCCGTTTTGGAGTGAGCAAGTGCTGGACCCGTGACGGTCAGATTCACATCATTGGTGCCGATGGCTCGCGCCATCGCATCACAAGTACAAAAGATTTGCAGACGATTCCAGCGGCGGCTGTTCCGAAGCCACCTCAGAGCAAAGCCATGGAGGCCAAAGGAAATCGGGCGACATCTAGAACGAGGCGTACTGCAGCAGCCACCTCCAGAAAATAGGTCCTCGAGTGTTTTTATTGATTATATTTGTTTATGTGTATGTAAGGAAGCGTGTTCAAGTTCTTCTGTATACCGCCTGTTGTTTTATTAATTTTCTATGCATTTTTACGGGTATTTCACTTCCTATTTACGTACTTTTTATTTTATTTGAAGGCAGACAAAAGAAAGATAATTATTTCAACCCAAATTGGTTAATTATTGCAGACTAGCAAGTAGCAGTGACTGTGACATTAGAGCTGTCAAATTCTGTCAATGTCATTTTTTTTTTTTTTTTTTTTTTTTTTTTACCGTGGTTCCATACATCAGTAGTATTTTGCCAGCACCCATCATAATATTTATTATTAAACATGAGTCTAAATATTGGGCAATTTATAATGTTACGTTAAATCTCTGTTTCTTCCTTCCTGAGCTAATCTGGTTGAAATAATTATTTAATTGTGACAATGACCGCCTTACTAACATATTTTATTTGTTTTATATCGATTTTGTTGAATGTATGTAGTGCATAGTTTTTATCGTTGTTTTGGTTTCTTTCTTTTCTTTTATATATATATATATATATATATATATATATGTATATAAAAATATATATATATATATATATATATATGTATATAAAAATATATATATATATATATATATATATTTCTTGTAAAACAGCAATGATTTGGCTGATTAATAATATATTATTAATAAAATTCCTCTTCCGACAACTGGCAGATGAGGTATGTATACTATAATGTATCTAATAGTAGTAAATCATTTAATATTAGTTGATTTGTATAGTTTAATATAATATTATTATAATTATTTATATATTTATTTGTATTATGTTGCAAAATGTTGATGATCTTGATAACGAGTCATTTTTATCATGTTTGTCTGATGAAGAGTCAAGTGGTGATGATAGTTTTTCTAGCATCCCCACTCTTTGTGATAATTTGTCAAACCAGTTCTCTGATGTACCTAAAAACTTCAACGCTGTACATCTTAATGCCCAGAGTATTCCGGCACACTACCCTGAGATGCTGGCGTCATTTTCTGACAAAAACCTTCATGCTATTCTTGTTTCTGAAACATGGTTTAAACCCTGTCTACCCTCAACTTCCTATGATCTGCCAGGGTTTACTTTGATACGCAATGATCGAACTGGCAATGTCGGCGGTGGTGTGGCGATTTATCTTCGATCTCACATCTCCTACTCTCTTTTAAGTATGTCGTCGCAGCCTCCGCCGGTCAACGCTGGGGAACATTTGTTTATCGAAGTAATTCTGGCTCATACCAAACTTCTCATCGGTGTCTTCTACAGTCCTTCTCTTCGCATAAACTACTTCTCATCTCTTGACATAATTTTAAATGACCTCACACCTTCTTATCCTCATCATATTATCATGGGTGATTTTAATACGTGCCTGCTGAAAAAAGATCACCGCTCTGCTGCACTTGAATCCACAATCAATTCCTATAATTTGCATATTTTACCCTTGAAAGCTACTCATACTTCTCCTAACTGCACTCCTTCTCTTCTTGACCTTATCTTTGTTTCATCTTTACAACATGTCGCAAAACATGGCCAATTTCCTGCCGATTCGTTTTCCTGTCATGACCTTATCTTCTTGTCTTATAAGTTACGTCCTCCCAAAACTAAACCTAAAATCCTTCAGTTGCGCAGCTTTAGTACTATGGATGTTGAGAAACTCCACAAGGACGCCCGTGGTATTGATTGGTCACTAGTACTGTCAGCAGACAACATCGACGATAAAGTCAATCAGTTTAATGCACTCATATTACAACTTTATGATACACATGCTCCCTTGCGGGCAGTTAAAATCAAACACCATCCAGCGCCATGGTTAACGAATGAAATTAAAAAGCTTATTCACGCAAAAGCCGTCGCTAAATCTAGGTTAAAATGTAATAAGAATGATTTAAATAAGCAAAAGTATGTCTTGGCTCGGAATCGCTGCAATATAGCGTGTAGAGATGCACAACGCCATCATATCCATAAATCAGTTCAAAATGAAGATCCTGCCAAAGTGTGGAAATTTCTTCGTTCTCTAGGAGTTGGAAAACAACGTCAAAATTCCATGCCTCTTAACTTAAATTTAAACTCACTTAACCAACACTTCTCGTCGTCTTCCACAATGGATGCGAATGACAAAATTGCAACTCTTAACTATCTTTCCTCTCTTCCAACTCCTAACTACCTACCTTTTGTCTTAAGTGAATTTACAGCATGTGATGTTAGGAAGAGCATCCTATCCATCTGTTCCAATGCCATCGGTGGTGACGGCATCAGCCGTAACATGCTTGTTCCGATAATGAATGAAATCTTACCAATTTTGTGCCACATTCTGAACAGCTCTGTTTCGGAGGGTGCCGTACCTTCCTGTTGGAAGGAAGCCCACATTATTCCTTTGCCAAAAAAATCCAATCCAAAATCCTTATCTGAATACCGACCGATTTCCATACTTCCCCTTCTTTCCAAAGTCCTCGAGCGCTTGGTCCACACCCAACTCAGCTGCTTCCTTAACCGAAATAATCTCCTCAATCCCTACCAGTCTGGTTTTCGTCCTGGCCATAGCACTGTATCTGCACTTATCAAAGTCACAGATGATATTAGGCTAGGTATGGAAAACAGACTGCTTACTGTCCTTACATTGCTTGATTTCAGCAATGCATTTAATACAGTAGATTTTGAAATCCTCCTTGCCTTACTCCGCTCTCTTAACATATCTCCATCGGTGATTCACTGGTTTCACAGTTATCTGTATGGGCGCCGGCAGCGTGTCCGCATTGAAGATGTATTTTCTTCTTGGAGTGACACGAGTGCTGGTGTACCACAGGGTGGCGTGCTTTCTCCTCTTCTTTTCGCTATTTTCATAAATTCTATATCTTTTTTCCTTTCTTCCTCTTATCACCTATATGCAGACGATCTCCAAATCTACACGCAATCCTCACTTGAAAATTTAAATGACGCTATCAAAACTACCAATGATGACCTCTGTCGTATATCTAACTGGAGTAGATCTTATGGACTTACTGTTAATCCGACTAAGACACAGGCCATAATTGTAGGCAGCTCTAGATTAGTATCTAAAATTGTCTTCTCAAGTGTACAGGATATTACTTTTAACAACGTCATTGTACCACTCAGCAAACAGGTGAAAAATCTGGGAGTGATTATGGACAGCAATCTCACATGGGACCCGCAGTTGCAATCCGTGAGCTGTAAACTTTTTGCATCAGCTGCCTCGCTTAGGAGGTTGCGAAACTTTCTACCCACAGTTACTAAAGCTGCGCTAGCTCAATCTCTTTTACTTCCTATCCTTGACTATGCCGACGCCAGTTACCTTGATCTCAGGGAGGATCAGCTAAATAAGCTTGAGCGACTACAAAACTTCTGCATTCGATTTATTTTCGGTCTTCGAAAATTTGATCATGTCTCAGAATTTCGCGCAAAGCTCAAGTGGCTTCCCATTCGTCTTCGCCGGAATACTCATATTCTTTCGTTTCTCTATGGAATTTTGTTCAACCCCTCGACTCCTCCTTATCTAAAAGCTCGATTCCATTTTCTTTCTTCCTCTAACTCCCTTTCCCTAAGGTCATCAGAGAACATGCTCCTCGACACCCCGGCTCATAGTACGAATTTTTATGACTCATCATTCACTGTCCAAGCCGTGCGCCTGTGGAATGAACTACCTATTGTTATAAGACGTGCACAATCCATAGATAGTTTCAAAGAACAAGTTCGCAAATTCTATCTCTCTTCTGTCAGATAACTTTTCCTATCATTTCGCAACAAATATATTATGTATGTATATAAGTGTATTGATTATGTATATGTAAGTTTATGATGTGCATATGTATTCGTATATAATATTATTATATGTAACGTTTTTATGTAGTCTATAAATATAATCATTCTAAGTAAAATGTTTAAAATACACACCACCGTCCTTGTTCTATCTATAATGTTATGTCCATCCAAAGGTTGTCTGGAAGAAATCGCTTTTAGCGATAAGACCGCCCATTGTACCTAGTATTAGTTAGTTAAGTCCTATTCAGTATGTATTTTCTAAATTGGTGTCAATAAAGAGTATTTGTATTGTATTGTATTGTATTGACATAATTAATTTGCCTCAGCCTGTATATCGAGTCTTCAAGCGTATTCCATAGTTCGTATATACGTAGTGCCGTATGTTTGTGACACTAACGCTTATACGGTGAGATAATTGATGTAGGCGCTAATACTGGCAGACTAAAATATAATGCCGTATTCAATATGTAATAATTATTTTGGTTTAATTAATATATCAGAGAAATAATCTATTTGTTATATTCCGATCACCGCCGAAACCTTGAGTTGACGTGCTAACGACATACGATGGATGTGGTAGGAGCATTATATCGTTGTTTCCCCTGACTTGCTGCCAAAAAAGTACCTAACTGCTACTATCAAGGAGAAAATCTGCCGCCAAAATCTTACGGTGTTCTGGCAGAACACAGCCCTTGAGAGTAATGAGAGTGAGAGTATTTTAGGCATAGCCTGTCACCATCTTCGACCACATCATCGTTTACCACCAGGTGACATAGTGGTGAAATGCTAGCCTATAAGATATATATAATAAAAAAATGCCACGAGATTTGTCAATCAAAACGGTAAAAGGTTTTATTTTATTTGGCACGCGTTTACGAGTATTTGATGGCACATAAACCGTTCTCTACAGATGTTTTAAACTTTTAACAACTCGTTTCTACGAGGGATTTAGTGAATGAGGAGTGTGCGATAAATATTTGTGTGTTTACTTGCCATTATCATCACTGACATATAAGCCGACTTCCAAAAGAGAGGAGGTTTTCAATTTGTCTGTATGTTTTTTTTCATTTTTGTCATACACACCGAAAAGAAACATACAGTTTTTTTTGGTGGGTATGTAACGCGATTACTCCGTCAATCGTTAACCAATTCGAATGATTCTTTTTTTAATTGGTAGGGTATATTTTCAAGGTATTCCCGTTGTAATTTAATCGAGATTTAATAAGTATCTTCAGATATATGATGATAAACGTCTCAAACCTGCTACTGAAACTGACTCGCGCGGTATGGAAGTCGGTTGTTTTAGTTTTTAAACTATCTTAATTTCAGAATCAGTATACATTTATTGATATAACTATTACGGTTTAAATGCCAAAAAGTCCAGTGAAATTACAGGGTATGTGAGAGCCAACATCATTATGTCTCAAGATAACAGGCGCAGTACAGTGACGTGCATTATTCTGGCTGTCCAGAATTTTGCATGCCGCTGTAGATATAACTATTATATGCCTATTACAGATGTAATAGGTAGCCGTCATCGTTTACCATCAAGCGAGCGTCGTGCTTGTCCTGTTAGCTAACATAATAAAAAATATGTAACTAACAGAGTATTAACTTGAATGATTGAGTGAATGAATCGATTCAGATTTAGTTTTTTTTTTTTTAAGTTTACTATCAATGTAGGTTACATTATACCATTAGTCTAGTTAACACTTTCAACTAAGCTAAATTATGCTTGTCTGGAGTGAGTTAACGTCAATAGTGCAATGGGTGGGGATCGAACTCACGACCTCTCGATCGCCAGGCGGACGCCTGAGACATTGTCGAATGAATGAATGGAAACTCTTTATTGTTCACCATACATAATACATTCTTGAACAAGTACAATGGACGGTCTAACCGCTCAAAGAGTTCTCTTCCAGACAACCTTTAGATGGAGTGGACAGACGAATATGTCAAGGAATAGAATTCCCTGCCTGAGTCCTAATTTAGGGGTCTTCAAGTCGCGAGTGAATAGGTGTCTTTTGGGTGAGCGCGCTACATCATCGGCCGCGTCATCACTTAACATCAGATGAGATAGTGGTCAAGAGTTTATTTGTATGGAAATTTAAAAAAATCATATGTGCTGTGCGTCAGTGGCCGTCTATAGGCCGACCGTTTATCTGAGTCCTCGCCTGCGCGGTACAGGGGCGCGGGGGTATGACGACAAAGGGAACTGAGACAGGTGCGGGCGGCGGGGGGCTTAGTGAGGTACACACGAGCCGGCGCCCGCACCTGTCTCAGTCCCCTTTGTACCGCGCAGGCGAGGACTCAGATAAACGGTCGGCCTATAAGTCACAAGTTGTGGTGGCCTGTAATCGTCTTTTTTTTAATATCATATAGGCTAGCGTTTGACCACTTACTCATCCGTTGGTAAGTGATGATTCGGTCGAGGATGGTAGCACGCTAGACCTAGAATGGGAACTGTCTCTCAAGGATGGCTGCCGGAACACATTAGATGTTTGGTGACAGATTTTCTAACATGAAGGTGGTAGCTGGCCAGGCGGACACTAGTCTGAACTTTCTATAAGTATTCCTAAAGGTTAGTCCATACAGCTAAACCGTGAGTTTGAAGAAGATCCTTATTTTACACCAATGTAACATAGCTCTAAATTCCGTTCATCTCTGTGAACAAACACATAAGAGTAATTAAAACTGTTGGTTTGATTTCAACTTGGAATACACAAAGTTGCTTTGAAGGCATACAAATCCGCTAACATATTTTCCATAACAGCTCAAACGTTGGAAAATATCATTAATATATACGTTTTTTTTATAAATAAAAGGTACTATCTACTAGTATTCTTGTTAACCTCTCCAACTAAGCTAACTATGCTTGTGCCTGGAGTGGGTTCACGTCAATAGTGCAATGGGTGGGTATCGAAATCACGAACTCTCGATCGCCAGGCCGACCGATGCCTTAGCCATTGGGCTATCGCCGTATAGCATTGACGTGCACTAACTACACTAGCCGCTAAAATTCCATGTTTTTTTTTTTTTTTTTTATGTCATACCTATTAAGACATTAAAAAAAGTTTAGTTTTAATAGCATTTGACCACTATCTCGCCTGGTGGTAAGAGATTATGTGGTCGAAGATGGTGAACACGCTAGGCCTAGAATACTCTGACTCTCAAGGGATGTGTGCTGCCGTAACACCTTAAGGTTATGGAGGTTCTACACAAAATCCAATTTCTGATTCTTCCATTTACGCTAACGCAAGTTCAAAATGTATGGGAATTACATTTATTTTTCCGCAACAAAGTTGTCATTCCCATACATTTAGACTTGCGTTAGCATGAATGGAAACAGAAATTGGATTTTGTCTAGGGGCCCTGTTCTGGAAATTAAATAATAATATCGTAACAATAAAAAATGCCCATAAAACATTTTCGTGTAAAAAAAAAAAATGTACTGAGCTGACCATGATTCATGGTGGTATGAATCAGGGCATCGGGGGGAGGGGGGAGGGGTCAATAGGGGTAGAAGTAGCTTTATTGTCAATATTAAGCCACGAGAGGTCTGTGTTCGAATATCATGAATTATGTCAATGGCCCGGGCAGAGTGATTAATATTTGGAGGAAAAATGTTGGTAGTTTTTCTTTAGATAGAGTATAGTTAGTATAACATTATATACTACAAAATATTTATCATAAATTGCGTTTTATTTCTATTGTTGAAAAACATAATCTAATGTCATGTCATGTCAAAATCTTGAAACAACATCTGAACATTTTTACGCAATAATTTTCTGTTCCTGCCCTGGCCCTGATCAAAATTCTCAAGTAAAAACTTCTTGGTCTCTTTACATTTCTTAAGTGATAAAAATATTAATTCGATGAAATCAGAATTAACTAATGGTTTTGTCGATTAGACTAATTGCAGCGTTTTAGCTATTCAGGGCATAAAATTACGACTGACTTTTATATTTTGTGGTGCTGTAGGTTTTGCTCCTTACATAATTAAAAGTTCACAAACTTAGCACTCGCTTTCTGTACCTATATCTAAATAATTTGTTTTCGTATTTTTAAGTTTTAATAAAACGTTTTGTGCCTCATTATAATCAGATTGAAACAGATCATCAGTCTGTCTCATACATCAGTCTGATTTTACAATACTCGTAATTTATTTAAAAAACATAAATTCAATCTCTCAATTGGAATCGCTTAACATTTTTGCCCGAAATATCCGATTTAATGACTGAAGGCGAGTTTCCGGTGAATTTAGATGAGAACAGAGTAAAAAAATGAGAAAAAAAAGAACTGAACAGAGCCCCTCGTTTCCCGAATATATTTAAGGACATTACAGTAAATATGCGCATAATATCTGCGTGATAAGATCGGTTCATTTGATTTCATGATTTTAGGAGGGAGCAAAGATGGTAGAGCAATAAAAAATGGTTTAAGTTTTTAAGTAAAAAAAAGGATTATTATGGATGTTGCGACTTCTAATCAGAATACAGTACAATATGTAGAGTTAAACGGTAATCCTCATAAATAAAATTTGAACGAATTAAAATGTAGTGAGCTTAAGGTTTCTACTCAAGGACAAGTCTACCCCAATGGCGTAGTATTATTATCTGTTCTATGCCAACGGTATAAATCCTGCGGCAGATATGAACAGCCCACTGGCGTATCTTGAGAGAGGCCTACGTCCAGCATTGGACTTACACCGACTGATTATGATGATGATGAATTTAAGGTGGTACGAATCCATACCTATAATGCAAAAATATGAATAAATGGAGCTAAAACTTGCACTAAAATCACATATATTGGTCTTATATACGTTTTTTTTATATGTGAAATTATATTTACCTCCATAATTTGATTGAATGAAAATAAATTATAAAAATGTGTTCTGTGTTTTGATCATAGGAAAAAATGCGCAATAATCTTATAACATTACAAAAGTAAAGTGTTAATGTACCGCTAGCAACTAATGAATTTTATTATTTAGTTGTCACCGCAATTACAGCTAAGTCACAAAACAATAAAACACACATTTCAACATCGATTGTTATTGCATCTTAACCTTATTGCACGGAAGGCTACTCACTGGAGACTGAAGGTTATATTGCATAATAATAAGTCATATTCATTTTACCAACTTACTGTACATTGACTGTTATATTACAACATTTAGCTCAAACTTGGCAGTAAAACGAGCATTGTACGCTGCATTTAGAAATAGCAACGCTCTAAATCTCGTATTTTTTGTCGTATTACAAATCCATTGATAGTCTTGTAACTAGCATTTCTGTTTTTATGAGAATACCCAACTATGCATAACAAAACAATTGCAATCGCTTTAGACGATTTCTCTTAACATCGAATGACCTCTACTTAAGCAAATATTGTTCATAATCGATTGTTATAATACCAGAATAGTTCTTATGTCTGAACTGTCTGCACCATTTATATTTGTTTAAGAAGAAATACATTATTGTACTAAAACTGAAGGATGTGTTAAGTTACTAGCAATAGCGTGTAGTGGCATTTAATCTACATGTATAACTTACAAATTAGTACATTACCATATAAAATATATAATAATATATAAAATAACAATAAATAAAAGTACTAAAAATAAAAAATAAATTGTACACGTAACTTCAGTAAATATAAGATCAATGGTACGTTCACATTATAATTTCAATTAGTTACACTATTGTATTAATAAAACTGTTTATGTCTAAGGAGAGTATATAAATACGAGTTAAGTTTGTACATAGAGTCAAGTTATTTGTTAAGTAACTATGTAAATGATTAGCTAAACATACGCCCGCGCAGACCTTCCAGTCAGCATTAGCGCAGGCTTGTCAAGTGGCGACGCACGCTAATGTGCTGGTTTAAGCATTATAAGTACCTAGCCTTTATTGTATTGTAAATATTTTCGTATCAAATTACTTTATGTACAGTACGGTATATAATATAACATACCACCTCGGCTATGGTCCAAGTGAACTAAACCGAGCAAAACTTAACACACTTCTGCCAGACTTTTTATGCAAATAAGCGTGATGCAGTTAAATAGGCCGTATTGCTGCATCTGTCTCCCTTACTCCACAAACTTGTCACAACAAGTGCGACGCCACGTAATAATGAGCAAATACACGCTTAGTCTAAACACAGTTTTACATATGGTGATCAAGCGTGCAGGTCGGCGTCAGGCGGAACATCGATAAAATATGCTCCTACCACTCGTGCAAGGAATTGAACCAACGACCTATCGCTGAGAAGTCAAGCCATCTGTTCTTGGTGTTGCAGTTGTTCACAGGAGACGGTTACCTCTAAACCATCAGACGGGCTGTCCTCTCTAAAGCCACGCCACTGACCCCAATCATTTCCAGACACTGCTCACCGCTTTGCGAATGTCGTCGCTCCACCTGATCACAAGGCGTCCTACCTACGCTACGTTGGCCGATTCTCGAACTCCACTATAGAACCAGTCTACCCCCAACAGTTATAAAAATAACTGTTGGGGGTAGACTGTTAGCATTTATTTTTTATGTTATAAGGTAACAAGGCAAGCACGATGCTCGTCTGATGGTAAGCAATGACGTCTTTCTATTACAGATATAGCGGCATACAAACTTCTGATCTGCCAGAATTCTGCATGTCACTACACTTCGCCTGTTACCTTGATATATAAAGATGTTGGGTCTCACATGCCTTGTAATTTCACTGGACACCTTACCATTTCAACCGAAAAAAAAATATATTTCATGGCTAAAAATTAATTGGCAAAGTGGTGGTACCGACCCAGGAGGACTTGCAGAAGTCCTACCAATACAAATTAACACTAAAGATTTACCTAAAACTTAGTCAGCTCCTATACTCTATAATTATAATAGACCTACCTTAGGTCTATTAGGTATAATAGAGTCATAATTATTTAATTAACATTGTCTGAGTCTACCAAAATTACAAAATCTAGACTAAAATCTAATTTATAATTGGCTTAACTTTAATAGAATTAACTGCGATTTACGAAACTTAATTTAAGGCATACTAACCTCTTTATTGTCTATGCCCGCCTTTCAAGTTAAGTGTTCTAGCCTTCGTATTCATAATCGCAAGGTATTTCTTTAGTTATGAAATCATATGTTTACTTCTATATGCGTATGTGTATTGTGTATATCGGTGTTTAAAGTGAACCGTAGACGGTCATTCGAAATTGTCAATGGGCTTCAATCAATATTTACATCATTCGCTTTTTACCTCGTAGTTTCGAATGACAATGGCGTTAATTGCCTCTGTAGACGATCATTTGGTCCATCAATGACGTAAAAATGGACGATTGCGAATGACCGTCTCCGGGGCAATTTAGCCAGCTAAGTGTAAGCTCGAAGAGTGGGTTTGAAATTTAAATACCGTTACATATATTTACATGTATCGGTTTATAGTGCATTACTTTCTGTCTTATGCTTTCAATAAGGACGTTTCCTTTTCAAAAAACCTTAGTCTCTTTAAAATAAATTTACGTCGTTGCTAAGTCCTTGTTTATTTCTAATAAAAAACCATATATGTATTGTTGTAAATACGATACAGATTTGATTTGTTAGTTATGCTTTACCTAATCTGCCACTATGAATATATTCCAAAGCGCCCATGGGTAATAACTTTACCTTAATAGTTTATTCTGCAAGTAATTACTTAAGTAAACGCAGGAGTTAAGTAATAATGTCAATCGTAAGTCTCTAATGGTAAAATTTCTTAGTGTTTCTAAGATCAATTAGTTTTAATTAAATATAATAAATGGATAATGCTTCGCATGAATACATGTTAAAGAAAATCCACTAATATAATTTATCAGTGTATAAGTGCTAGCTCAGAACAAAGCTCAGACCATTCCGTACTTATACATTTCTTACTGTACCTGCATGGTGACAACTATTAATCAAATATTATGTTTCTTTGAAGTGTCACACACTTTATATTTTTGTAAATTGTTAAACACAATCCAAAATTTCATCGTACCGACGGGACTCGAACCCGCACCCCCCGGATTACACGTCCAGGTGTTCTGCCAATTAAGCCACGGTTCGATCCATCGATACGACGAAATTAGTGGATTGCATTTGTTAACCCAATTATGCATTGGTGGCGCCATCTATGAATACTTATTACATAAGTTAATTATTTGGAAGAAATCATTACAGTTTTCAAATCCGACGAGAGATGTTGCACTGCGTAAATCAAATATTATGTTTCTTTGAAGTGTCACACACTTTATATTTTTGTAAATTGTTTATGGCGAATTAGTGGATTGCATTTGTTAACCCAATTATGCATTGGTGGCAATTGCAACCCAATTTCGTCGTATCGATGGATCGAACCGTGGCTTAATTGGCAGAGCACCTGGACGTGTAATCCGGGGGGTGCGGGTTCGAGTCCCGTCGGTACGATGAAATTTTGGATTGTGTTTAACAATTTACAAAAACTATTAATCATTCTGTGATGTTGGTAGGACACTGTCTAATTTCCGCCTGGCCAGCCACCACCATCAACTTGGAAAATTTGTCACCAAACACCTAATGTGAACTGGTAGCTAAGCACCACCGATTTATGGTGGATATACCATCTACCCGAACGAAGCGATTTGCATTTTCGTTCATCATAAGAACCGCCAGGGTATGGAATGCTCTGCCTGAGTCTGTGTTTCCGGTTAAGTACAATATAGGGGTCTTCAAATCGCGAGTGAATAGGTAGACCGTATCTTCTACGTAAGCACGCTCCATCATCGACTGCATCATCACTTAACATCAGGTGAGATATTAGTCAAGTTCTTTACAGTTCGATGTAAAAAAAAAGCTGTTCTTGAGAGACAGTTATAATTCTAGGCTTAGCGTGCTGCCATTCTCGACTGCATCATCACTTAATAGTGGTCAAGCTCTAGCCTATATAATATATTGAAAAATTCTGATACTAACATTAACCCTAAAACTAACAATACTGTATCGACGTAATTGCTCACAAATTCTTAACTCACCCAATAAGTAAAATCTAACTTAGCCTACAATCCAGTCAATCCGTCGTGTTTAACAACAACAAGTTATGTTAAGATAGTCTTTAATACCCGTAACTTATAGGCCATAGACACGATAGGTGCATAGAAATATGCTAGCACCGTGACATAAGCAAATTCTGCAGACTTGCTATGCAGAGTTACTGACAAAGCAAAGACATCAATAACCAGATATAGTGAGACTTCGCTAATGTGTGTAGCTGAAATTCGAAATAGCATCGATATATTTATTAAAAGATTAATCAAGCTGTTTTTGTGTGTATTACACTCGATATTTGAGCTTATTCTCTATATTTCAATCAAAATTTCTTTCACGAGTAAGGTAGTAAATTGTATCAAGATCTGATGGGTGTTTTCAAAGAGAATGGGAAATATTTAAAACTTGCTACAGAAAATAACGCGCATGGTATGTGAAGTTGGTTCTGTTTTTAATATAGCAATTAGCAGCCTAACTATGACGATATGGTGGTCTACGGTATTGCACGCGTAAACTGAAAGTTTGGGCTTAGAAGTATTTAACGGCCTCAAAATGGCATCGGTAAATGTGAGGCGCAGACCGCACAGATGTAAAAAAATTACATATCCGACATTATTTTAGTTTTGCATGTTCAGCATTCGGGGAAAATTAGGTAACATTAATTCTTTTTCTCACTTGTTAAGATATTCTAGACAAAATTAAAAACCCTGTACGAATGGTAAATTCCTTATTGTTTTCGCAATCGCATATTAATAATAGGTATTTCCTTTTATCCTCTAGTATGGTTAAATGACATTCGAGACCGCAACGTGACAAACAAATTGCGAACACAGATATTAATACATAAAAAAGAAAACTAAAAATTAAAGAGCATCAACTTTTTGTATTATCGTAGTCAAGCCCATCCATAGAGCATCTAATAGTAGATCCACACGCAAACAATGTATTATCGGTGAAAAAACGTAGAGAAATATTTCACGGCAGAAACTATACGCGAATTTGGTGGATTTTTATAGCTACATCTAGGAGACTTCCTGGGGATGAATATTAACAGCACTCATCGTTATGACGTCACAACATAGGTCACGAACCATTACTAATCGACTCTATCCTAAAAAGTATTGTTCCAACTATTTTTTGTATTATGTATGTACTATTATGTAGATAGATAGATAGATAGATAAAACTTTATTGTTACACCACAAATAAAACTTAAATATTCATCTGCGTGCATCTAATTAAAGTAAAGAAAAAAAAAATTAACTAAACAAAAACACAAAGTTTACCTAATATAACATAACTATAAACTAACTTACTACCAATAAACAAAAAATTATAAATAAAAATAAAAACATAAACATACCTACAATCTTTAATAAACAATAATATATATATATATATATATGTATATATATATATATATATATATATATAATTATAAATAAAAATAAAAACAAAAACATACCTACAATCTTCAATAAACAATTATCAATAAAACAGCAGGACACAAATCATAATGAAAGATACAGTATATTTATCTTTAATTTTTTATATTTATCTTTTATCTTATAGTATCTTTAAGCGACATTTGAACATAATATTGAGAGTTTGTGAAGATATGTAGTTTATTAAGTAAGTACACGTAAGTTACAGAGGAACTATTGTAAACTTTTATTGCAGTAAGGCGGTAGGTATATTAATTAGAACATGTCTTTTAGTTCTGTTATTGTCATTTATTTTTTAACCGACTTCAAAAAAGTAGGATCCTCAATATCGACCGTATATATTTTTTATGTGTGTTCGCAGATAACTTCGTTGTTTATGAACCGATTTTGATGATTCCTTTTTTTTTGGAAAGGAGAAATCCAATGGGTGATCGTATAGTAATTTCATCGAGATCTGATAAGTAACTTCAGAGACATGTCGATAAACGTCTCAAACTTGCAACTGAAACTGACTCGCGCGGCATTGAAGTCGGTTGTTTTAGTTTTTAAAGTATCTTATTGTAATTTATTAACGGCTAGCGCTTACTAGCTTACATCTAGGATAATTTGGAAATCATGTGGTGTCACAGAATCTATTTTTTTACTCTCATTAGACTCTCATTAGACGTTAATCCCATATGTGGTTAAGTGAGCTTTCCAGATCTTTTTTCCCATTCACTCTATTGACACTGTATAGAACAAACCTACTAAAATTTAACTAAACGCGAACGTAGTAAAAAGTCATGATAACCTATTTATAACAGGAAATTCTGTGTTGTGGTAAACTTTAAAGAGATGTGCTATTAAATGTGAAAATGGTAAACTTTAATAGGTTGCGGTAAAATAATCTGCAACCTAATAGGAAAAAGTTTGTTTTATATTATAAAATTAATTTATAATGACGTCGTTACGCTATTAATTACGCCGTTATGACCAATTTAAACACGACTGTTTCCGGTAGTAATAGCTGTTTTGAACAGTTTTTTTGTAATGGTAATAAAGTTATATTTGGACAAAAATGAAACGTTTACTCAATTTTTTATTAAATTTTAATGTATCTTAAGTATTAATTAAGTGTGAACGAAGTTTAAAAGTTATGTAATATGATGGTTGTTGTAATTTGCATGTACTCATATATGTTTGGTTAGCTCTAGTTATGTAATTTGCATATTGCTCAATAATATCTTACTCTTTAATGGCACTAACTATACAATACTAGCATAAGATCTAATCACTGTATATATTGCTGCGTTGCATACGAGTAGTTTAAAATATCTAAGCGTACAGACAGAAGGTGCTACTTTGTTTTACACTATGCAACAATATAATCAAAAATCGAAAGTCTCAAAGTAAAACTTGCGCTAGTCGACAAAAAATACTAAAAAAGAGGCAAAACCAAAGAACCTTACGGTGATATTCAGAAGCTTAACGCGGGTCGCGTACCCAAGTTTTTAATACCTACCACTAACATACCATGCTATCACTTTAGTTTAAGTTGACTGACTCGTTTAGCTAAGTGACAATTGATGCACCACGTTGTATTCAATAAATCCTGATATATTATGTCCTTATGAAAATTAAAAACCAAGCTCGTACAAAACGAAAAAAACTGGCCAAGTGCAAGTCGGACTCGCACTCGTAGGGTTCCGTAACACAGTTAAGTATTCCATAACTATGATTTTTCGCAACTACAAAATTAACTTTGTTTTTCATAGTGTTAGTATAAAAAACAAAGTTATCTTTGCGGTCGCTATATCTCAAAAACTGCTGGCTGTATCTCGTTCAAACCAATTTTCGTTGTTAGTTTTTATTGAGATCTACAGCATATATAATTTTTAGTTTTTTCACTCCCATTTCAAATGATTGACTTTAAGAAAAAATGATTTTAGGAACCTCAACGTCATTTTTGAAGACCTATCCATAGACACCCCACACGTATAGATTTAAAGAAAACAATTTTGTTTTGTTTCAGTTCCAAGTATGGGATGCCCCCCCTTAAACTTTTATTTTTTTTACTTTTGTATAAAAATCGGAAAGCGGTTTACAAAATACATCTACCTACCAAGTTTGAATTCTGTAGTCCTAACAGTTTCGGAATAAAATGGCTGTGACATACGGACGGACAGACAGACAGACAGACAGACAGACATGACGAATCTATAAGGGTTCCGTTTTTTGCCATTCGGCTACGGAACCTTAAAAACCAACTTAGCATGCCGCGATAGTGAAAATATCCACTAGCCATAATCATGTCCTCGAGATATCAAATTTGTTTATATTGTTTATGTCCATATCTCCTGAGATTATTATCAGATCTCGATAAAATTTGAATGGGACCAAACGGAACGCATAATATCTCAAACAATAAAATAATTTTTCAAATCAGTTAAGATTTTACGGAGTTCTGAGGTAACAAACATAAAAATAAATATAATTAAGATACCACAACCGACTTCCATGCCCCGCGAGTCAATTTCAGTAGCAAGTTTGAGACGTTAATCGTCATATCTCTGGAGATACTAATCATATCTCGATAAAATTACAATGAGACCACTTCGGAACCAAACCTGATTAAAAAAATAATCATTCAAATCGGTTCACAATTGACGGAGAAATCGCGTAACATACACACAAAATAAACTGGCCAAGTGTGAGTCGGACTCGCACTCGTAGGGTTCCGTAACACAGTTAAGTATTCCATAACTATGATTTTTCGCAACTACAAAATTAACTTTGTTTTTCATAGTGTTTGTATAAAAAACAAAGTTATCTTTGCGGTCGCCATATCTCTTAAACTGCTGACTGTATCTCGTTCAAAACAATTTTCTTTGTTAGTTTTTATTGAGATCTACAGCATATATTTTTTTAGATTTTTCGCTCCCATACTTTAAAAGTTAGAGGGGGGGGGGACACACATTTTACCACTTTAGACGCGCCTATCTTTTAAATGATTGACTTTGAGAAAAAATGATTTTAGAAACCTCAATGTCATTTTTAAAGACCTATCCACACGTATAGGTTTGAAGAAAAAAAATTTTTTTTGTTCCATTTCCAGGTATGGGGGGGCCCTTAAACTTTTATATTTTTTATTTTTGTACAATATTCGGAAAGCGGTTTATAGAATACATCTACCTACCAAGTTTCAATTCTGTAGTCTTAACAGTTTCGGAATAAAATGGCTGTGACATACGGACGGACAGACAGACAGATAGACAGACAGACAGACATGACGAAACTATAAGGGTTCCGTTTTTTGCCATTCGGCTACGGAACCCTAAAAAACAGACGAATTGAGAACCTCTTTCTTTTTGGGAAGTCGGTTGAAAACAGTCAAATTATAAACCAACTCCTTTTTTGTGCAGTCAGTTAAAAAAAATACTCGAAAAGAGGTTCAAAGCCAAGCAACCTTACGGCGATTTAATGAAGCCTAACGCGACCGTACCCAAATCTTTACCTACCACTGCCATGCTATCACTTATTTCAAGTTGACCCACTTAGGTAAGTGACAATCGATGCAACACGTTTGCATTCGCACGCGATCACTTGATAGATAGCTTATTGTTGGATATTATTGTTATTCTATATTTGCAATTGAATGAACGTCTTTTATGCTAGAAAACTTTTTACATTAGTATATCAATTAGGCTGGGTTGCTCCATCTTACTTTAACTGTAGCTATAACCAGTATTTTTGTATGGAGTTTGACTGACTTTTGACGTTTGTTATAGTTAACGTAAGATCGTGCAACTCAGCCTTAGTGAATCATAATTAGCAATTAATATCATATTCGAATTATACTGTTTAGGTAATTGTTTTACAGAATCGAGTTATGATAAAGGGACAATTTTGGCACTGGTCCAGTAATTTGCACTTGAGTTTGAAGCCAAAACTGTAAGTAATTGTGCATGATTTTTGTATTTTCAAATATTATGCATCTAGGTAGGTAAGTATGATAGGTATGCAGCTAAGTTGTAAGGTAAAGTTTAGTATTAGAAAGATATATAGATAAACCCTTTATTGAACACCATACAAACATATTTTATAATATTCAGTGCGATAACAGGCTTCCAGACAACCTTGGGGTGGAGTAGGATTAACATACATATATCAGTGTTGCAAATACACTTAATCGATAAATAGAGTTTTAAAATGTCACTAGGTATCGTAATAAATTTAATTGTACTCATGCGCGAAAGAAATAAGGAGAATAACCACGTCATAGCGATCTATACAAGGTAGGTACGAATAAATACAACGTAGAACGTAGCGTAATCTTTAATGACGACGTAGTACGTAGTATTATATAAACCGCACAAAAACAAAAAAACAATCGTAAAACACAAAACATCCGTCCCATTTAAAATGTCTCTAGCCTACTCTTACATTTAGCTTCAAGAGAATTTTCTTTTTGTTAACATTATTAGCATTTTACAGACAATTCCTCTATCGTCTACGTATAATCCAATATGTTGTAGTTCAATTCACATCGACCTACTTTAAAGCGGGCTGACGTTAGACAATCGATTACCCGACATCGATGCATCGATGCACGCGATCATCCGATTTCGGGATATTGATAGAGACGATTACCCGGACCGATGGAGTCGTTCTGTCACAGAAACGCCCTAGCGTGTATTGGAAATGTTTAAAGTTATAGCTTGACGTCGTGCTACGTCTGAAGTTTCCAGTGATTTTACTGAAAAATGACTTCAAAGAATTCAAAGTTTAAAGTTTAGTAACAGTAATATGTTAGGGCTTCTGTACTTAAACCTATTTATTGCAATGAGTAGGTAATTATATTAGTCGCAGTCTATTTTTTTAATAGGTACAATAGCACTGAACTGTCACTCTAACACGCGTTTAGACTATGGATTTGATTCCAATTCTAATCATGATTTTTTCAATGAATTCAAGTAAAAACGTTTATATTTTATACCATACTAGCTTGGTTCCGATTTAAAGGTGCAGTAATTTTTCCTACGGTTCATGGTTTTATTACGTAGCAAAAAAAAAACGATTAGCGTGTTTCGACACATTTTGAGTATAATCTAACTGAAAATTGTGCTTAGTAGTACCAATTATAATAATAACAAAATACAATGGTAAAGTAAACTATAGTCACTAACAATATAAATTAAAAATTAAAAACTATATAAGCACAAGCTTTTTTTAAACACGTTATCATGAGTACTAATGATAACGTACTATATATATAATACGTACGTAGTAGCTATAAATATAATCTGTGCAAATAATAAGAAAACATACTAGCCCAAATTTCAGTGTCCTACCAGTTGACATGACGTAGTTGCAGTCCCCACAGCCGATCTCCATCATCAGCTCATCTCTATGGTACCATATTATTGCATTGTCACTGAAGATACACTAGTATACAAAATTTGAGTCCAATCGACCGTCTGGAATAGACGTGTGTAACTCAGGAGTGATTAACTAAAAAGAGTTATATCTCCTTAAACCAAAGACTAATTCAATATATCTTACATTTCTCAACCATCTCTTTAACTCTTTTATATCTTCAACGCACGACTTATTTCGCGGAGTTAGAGTAAGCGAGATGTGACCATATAACATACAATGCGTTAAAAAGAGACCGTAAAGGAGTTAGAGTAAGCGAGATGCATATAACTCCCTATGCATTAAAAAGAGAGGAGTATAGAAGATGTATATAACAATATATGTGATAGAAAGGGAGCGTAGCGTCACGGAGCTATTTGGGATATAGAGATATAAAAGAGTTTTATATATCTTTTGTTCAAATAGACACGTTATTACATTTTCTCTTTAAGGATATGGATTGCACATGGCTACTCTGGAACTGTTTTTAATTTAGTTTCCAAGATTCGACCGCATCATCATCGTCAATCGCATCATCACCTAACATTAGGTTAGATAGTGGTCAAACGTTTACCTCTGGTATATAAAAAACACAAACATACATACATGCATACTCACAGCAAATTACACAAAGGCTTGGTATAAACAAATATGCTGCCTCGACTCACTTGCATCATCATACCACGCCACACAAGTCCGATAACCATGATAATGTAATATGTATGTAAGTTAACAGCTTAGTAACAAGTTAAACAATGAATCAAAACAGTCACTTATGTAGGTAGAAGACGATATAATATTATATTTTATAGCGGAAGGCTTCTATAACCTAGGG
Source organism: Cabera pusaria (assembly GCA_954871355.1). NCBI lineage: Eukaryota > Metazoa > Arthropoda > Insecta > Lepidoptera > Geometridae > Cabera > Cabera pusaria. Next base: position 4,942,118 of record OX940893.1, read on the forward strand.
CACCCTAACGATGCCAAGGAGGATGCACTCGGTTTTCATAATAAATTGTGCACACACACATCGACAACTTACTGGTATCGACTTTACTACTTAATAAGTGATGTGACGTGTTTCAAACATGTACTGAGTATTTTTTAATGCAACGAAAATACAACGAGTGTTTTAAAAATACGATGTGCTTATTCGATTTGAGAGTATTAGTTTACGTTAACTAATACTCACTCCAAACACAAGCACATTTAGCTTAGTTGAAGGGGTTAACAAGACTACTAGTAATATGCAACCCACATTGCTAGTAAACATTTAAGCTTTTATATTAAAAAGAAAAATTAATTATAATGATTGAAGCTTAAAAGTGCTGTGTAACGGTTGAGGGTCATACTTCTTAACATAATTTCTGACATCAATTGATTTTGCGGAACAAAAAAAGCAGTCAAAAGTCCAAACAAGCAGTACCTACATAAAATTATAATATTCTTTTATTTAAACGAGACCCGCACAAATGTTTAAATACTTAGTATTCTATAGGAACAGTAAAGCAGTATAGGTAATGTTTGTAAATAGAATAGAAATTGGGATTTACAAATTAATGTTCCATTTTCATGTTTGTGTGTACATTAAGTATTTAATGGCTGACCATTTGGCAACCGCTGTTAAAGGCATAAAAATACAATGTATATTTAATGAACGAATGTATTCATCTTTACTAGTAGATAAGCATAGTAGGTACTTACCAAAGTCTTTTCCAATATTCAAATTCTCATATATAATAGCACATCTTATGGCCACGTCTATGACTCAATTACGTGAAATCACGTCATGAAAATAGTAAATATTAAGCCGGGAGGTTGCAAGAAAAGTATTAGGGTAACAAACTAATAAAAATATTAAGTACGTAAAATACCAAGTATAGGTAAATTTTATTCAACATTCCTTAGTCATCTGCACCCATCACTAGTCCGCATTAAGTACGATACGACACAGATACCTTAATACGTGTTTTGTTTGTTAGCACGATTCGCGGCTAACCTGTGGCGCTACCACGCTAACTCGACCAATTAGCGCCTGTGAAACTCGACTTCACGACGAGTTTCCGTGACTTGGATAGTAAGTAGGTTTTAGAGATTTATTAATAGGAGCACAGTAATGAAGTGCTATATAATGCGTACAGTTTTGGAGGAATAGGGTGGATCGGACCACGACTGCGCATAGTGGCACTTTAGTTGTACGCTCTTGAACGAGCGGTCATGGTACCATGACGATGATATTGATGGTAGAGGGAGAGGGTTGTCTTTTGTTATTACGCTTTTATTAGCTTCAGACGTATGTATGTTTGTATGTTAGTATGTAACGGAATCTTTGAACATGATTTTAACCCCCTTCAAAACGTCGGATTAACTCGAAATTTGGCATACTTATTAAGGACCGATGACAATTCAATATTTTAAACATTTTGACCCGTTATCCTTACTAGGATTTTAAAAAAAATTCAACTAAAAAATGAAAAATAAATAATAGTTTAAAAAAACTAAAAAAATACGCTTTTATAGAAAATCCAACTAAAAAATAGAAAATAAATATTAATAAAATTTGAATTTAAAATAGTGTAAGAAAAAATGATTTTATTGTAAAAAAAACGTGGGGTGCTTTTCAGGATATTATCAAAATAACCCTTCTAGTCATATCTGTTCATAAAATATTTGGATATATTGATACCATGCACCCCACGCTTTTGCATTGCATTTTTTAGTTGGATTTTCTATAAAATCGTATTTTTTTAGTTTTTTTAAACTATTATTTATTCTATTCTTCTTGAGAACCGAGAACGATTTAACAGCTATAATTCGATAACGCGCTTTCTGGGACTATTACACACACAATTGAGTCCAGTGTGGTGTGACAGACTTTACTTATAAAATAACTTAATAAATGTCCATTCAGCGCGGTGGTATCCAACTGCGGAACCTCTTATGGTGCGTACATACTATGTAACGTAACATGTTATAACACTGTTATTTCACATGTTTGGACACGGAAACGGAATTTAAAAAAATATGTTATATAATTTTTTTTATAACTTTCAGTGTCCACATTGTCTGAAACATGTTAAATAACAATTTTATAACATGTTATGTTACATAGTCTGTACGCACCTTACATAGAACCTCCACTAGGCCTTGTAAAGCTAGACATTTCAAAGATCTTTCATTGCGAGCAATGAGTCCAAATAATTAAATAAACTGGCCAAGTGCAAGTCGGACTCGCACTCGTAGGGTTCCGTAACACAGTTAAGTATTCCATAACTATGATTTTTCGCAAAATTTTATATATATATATTACAACTTTGTTTTTAATAGTATTTGTATGAAAAACAAAGTTATCTTTGCGGTCGCCATATCTCTAAAACTGCTGACTGTATCTCGTTCAAACCAATTTTCGTTGTTAGTTTTTATTGAGATCTACAGCATATATTTCTTTTAGATTTTTCACTCCCATACTTTAAAAGTTAGAGGAAGGGGGACACACACATTTTAGCACTTTAGACTCGCCTATCTTTCAAATGATTGACTTTGAGAAAAAATATTTTAGAAACCTCAATGTCATTTTGAAGACCTATCCATAGACACACGTATAGGTTTGAATAATTTTTTTTTGTTTCTGTTCCATGTATGGGATGCCCCCCCTTAAACTTTTAGATTTTTTATTTTTGTATAAAAATCGGAAAGCGGTTTACAGAATACATCTACCTACCAAGTTTCAATTCTGTAGTCCTAACAGTTTCGGAATAAAATGGCTGTGACATACGGACGGACAGACAGACAGACAGACAAACGTGACGAATCTATAAGGGTTCCATTTTTGCCATTCGGCTACGGAACCCTAAAAATCGTATATCAAGTCGTCGACTCATATCTCTTTATATTTTCAATACTGGCAGTACCTAATCGTTTACAGGATAAAAATATGTAGCGGAAAATAACTTAAAAACTAAATCAAGCGGTATATGACCTTTTAATTAGAGGGCATTTCTTATCAGTATACTCATTAACCTATGTTGTATGACGTATGAGCTAAGCCATACTTAAATTCAGTAAAAACCGATTTTGCTGGGTATTTCCCTTGATGTGTAAAATTACAAAGATATGTTTACCGGGTTTCATGAAATTATTTAAGTTAATATGAGTACGAGTTTATATCAACACCTAATTGTATAACCTTTGGGGTAGACGTGTTCTAGAGTAAAGTAAAGTAAAATAAGTAAAACTATATTTATTATTTCCAACATTCTTTTTCTTTTCCTTTTCTTGTTAAAACTATATGAAATTATAACTACTTGAAAAAAATAATGATATTTTAATAATATCGTTTAAAAACTGAAAAAGAACCGACTTCAATGCCGCGCTATTCATTTTCAGTACCAATTTTGAGATGTTTATCTCAATATCTCTGGAGATACTTATCAGACCTCGATAAAATTACCATGGTACTACACTTGGGATCTCTTCTTTCGAACAAAAAATAATAATCAAAATCGGTTCATAAACGACGAAGTTATCCGCGAACAAACATAAAAAAAAAAATATATATACGGTCGAATTGAGAAACCTCCTCCTTTTTTTGAAGTCGGTTAAAAACATTTTATTACACTATATCAGAGAAATGATTGAAAGTGAGTGAGTGAGATAAATATAGCCGCTATTCATAGAGAAAGTATATATATATAGAGAGAGAACATTAGCGTATGCGAGTGAAATAGCTATAGATATATAACCCGACCAAAATTATGAACACGTGATACATATGCCAGCTATAAAATAAAATGAACAACGTAATTTGGTCGGGTCATACATGACAGCGGGTGAAAGCCAATGGGTGCACTATGGTCCGTGCCATATAGATTGGCACAAAAGTGCATGAGTAGAGAGCACGGCTTGGCAAACGTAGTGTAAGGCGCCCTCCAGCTAGGTGGAGCGATGATATACGCTAGCTGGCTGGCAGCGTTTTGAAACAAAGAGCTGAGGATTAAGCTTAGTGGCGTGCCATAGGTGATGCCTATGTTCAGCAGTGGACAGAGATAGGCTGATGATGCTGATGATAATGAATTATATATGCAAAGTCAGTTTGTTTGTTTGTGACCTCGTCATGACTATACGTCATCATCACTCAACATCAGGTGAGATAGATGTCAAGCACTTCCAATTTTCACAAAAAAAAAAAACGGCTTATACGTATTGGCAGATTTTTTTTATTAGTATGGTGAAATAGGATGTACGATACGCACGCAAAGTCACGAGACGCATCCAGTATATTTATATATCTAGTAAGTATAGTACCGGAATTATACCTTCAAACTGTTGCGTTTTTAACCGACTTCACAAAAAAGGAGGAGGTTCTCAATTCGTCGGAATCTTTTATTTTATTTTTATTAATTATGTATGTTCACTGATTACTCGAAGGTGCCTGAACCGATTTGGAAAATTCTTTATTTGTTTCAAAGGGTCCCATTTAAATTTTAACGAAATCGGCCGAGCCTTTTTCAATATATCAACATTTGTATTACAATGCATTTATATACCTTGACGACATACTACTAACTACTGGCACAGATAATATAACTACGACGTCTACTGGCTACTTTGACTAGGGCGACGTTTGAAGTCAGTTCTTTTAGTTTTTTAAACGATCTTAAATTATTATACATAGGTACTAAAGCATAATAGTCTGTGTGGGTCAATTTACAGTAACCGTATTTATTTTATGTATTATTGTATATAGTTATCAATTATCATAGAATTGTTAATGATTTGAGTAAACCGTGTTATTGGATTTGAACCGTGTCACGGCCATCTGCAGGCTTCTGAGAGAATCAGTTTGTCATTAGCTGACATCATCGTATTGTTGATCAAGACTAAATGAAGTGAAATAAAGCCACTAGGATATTAAGTAAAGTATAGATATTTAATATCAATGGGGTATTAATCAATTTGTTCGTAAACAAATATTATTCTAATTTTTTTTTTAAAAACAAACTGCCATTCTCAATCACGATACCTTCTACTGTCTTCCTATAGTCTGAAAAAAAAAGGAAATCCATTGAAAAACTTATTTTTAATTTAATAGAATCTATTTATAGGGTTAAGTTACAAAATCTGTCACCAAACATCTAATGTGTTCCGGCAGCTAACTTGAGAACCAGTTCCCATTCTAGGTCTAGTGTGCTTACAAACTTCGTCCGCATCATAATTTACCAACAGGTGAGATAGTGGTTAAACGCTAGCTTATAAGATATAAAAAAATAAAATAAAAATTGCATGCTGTGAAAAATCATTATGAACCAATTACTCTACCTATGTGTTACGGTTTATACCAAAAACTTTAAACATAAATAAAATTGAATGCAATCATCATCCCCGAATCAATTTATACAGTAACAAAAACCAAATTATATTGCAATAATAAAGTAATAGTCTTAAAACAAAATTGGATGTCATGTCGGTATTCATTCATTGCAAACAAAAAAAAAAAATTTCCCCAATAAATACAGTTTTTACATCGACGAACCAATTTATGAAAAGCAATTCTCTGAACACGGCGATCAGGACGGCATCAACTTTTCACGCCCGACAGAGTCGACCGAGCTCGCCCGGACTCGGTCAAACTCGACTAAATTATATCATACCCGTAAATATTTGAAAAAGCCCCGAGGATACTGTAAAACGGTCCAACTGGCGCGTGCTACTGTCATATGTTTCGTACCAGTACATGTACTATTATTTATTTATTCTGTGGTACCAGTTACAGAACTTATAACTTTCAATCCATATCGAATAAATACCAGTATGAGCATTTTGAGCCCGTATTTTGATAAGATAGTATATTTTCTTCAGAATAGTATAGAATATTAGTTTAACTGACTGGTATATAAACCCGATAATTACCATGTTTTGATTAAATATTCACGTTTTAAGTTTGCACCTACCATCTCAATGTCTCAAGAAGAGAGTATGATTTTTTTAATTGTTTATTTGAAATTCAATATGATGTCAAATAATATTTAGGTACTCTACTTTACATTTTTGCCACGTATGCCTGCGTGCATGTATGTGTCCTACCAATTTAAAACCTGTATTTTGGTAGTTAAATTCTTCCATGAAATTGGTCCTAGGTGGACCAATTTCATGGAAGAATTTAACTACCAAAATACAGTACATAAAATGTCATGTTTTTAGGGTTCCGTACCCAAAGGGTAAAACGGGACCCCATTACTAAGACTCCGCTGTCCGTCTGTCTGTCTGTCTGTCTGTCCGTCTGTCACCAGGCTATAGCTCATTAACCGTGATAGTTAGACAGTTGAAATTCACAGATGGTGTATTTCTGTTGCCGCTAGAACAACAAATACTAAAAACAAAATAAAATTTAAAATTAAAGGCGTTTAAAAACACGTTTTTGTATGGGGACCCCCATACAAAAAACGTGTTTTTAAACGCCATCTATCTAATTATTTTCGGCAAAATGACATAGATGGCGCTAGTAAACGAGCCCCGTCTTTCTAGATCGCGACCAAATCAAATATTATCAATTAATCAAATATATGAGGTTGAAACTCTGTTATGTTTCGTATTGTACGGAACCCTCCCTAAGTGTGCGATAAGAGACGCGATGCTGACTCGCACTTGGCCAGTTATATTTAAAATGCTGCTCTATTACTTTTCCTGTCAAACTAAGTCTGTAATGTAAATTGCTATTCATTATATTATTCTGATAGCTTTATTAAAGATTAAAGCATAATAGTGTTAATATCTTATTAGATATTAACACTATTATGCTTTAATTGTGGTATTCCACACCTTATCTGAAATACTAAGTACTGATAACACGCTGTACTAGGTTTCTTAGAAATTAGTTACTCAGTTTGTTTACTCAACAAATTGAGTAAGCATAGTTTATATACGTGTAGTTCTATGTTAGGTGTATACCCACCCATAGACAGAATACGCTATATTATGCTTATTATTAAGCACAGAGTACTTTTTTATATTAAGAAAAGCTTTTTAACAATTGTGTCCTACCTGTTATTACTTACGGAGCCGAGACATGGACACTGACAGTGCGACTGGTTCACCAATTCAAAGTCGCTTAGCGAGCTATGGAGAGCGCTATGCTTGGATTTTCTCTGAAGGATCGAATTTAAAATGAAGTCATCAGTCAGAGACCAAAGTTATCGACATAGCTCAAAGGATTAGCCAGCAGAAGTGGTAGTGGGCTGGTCACATCTGTCGTAGAACCGATAACCGTTGGGATAGACGTGTTCTAGTTCTAAGAGTTCCTAATATGCGGCTAACATAAATTTTTGTTTTTTCATAATATTTTGTATTACTTACTAATTGGTATCTAAGCAGTTACCCATTTTAACTTTATATAATACGTGCATGCTGTGTTTGCCTATAATTGGGTGCGCACGTAATCTATAATACCTAGGTTTAATATATTGTAATGTAATGTGTGTCATCTGTTGGCAAACCAAATAAATAAATAAATAAATAGAGTGGAGACCACGGCTCGGTAAACGTAGTGTAGGGCGCCCTTCAGCTAGGTGCAGTGATGATATACGCAAGTTGGCTGGCACCGGTTGGAAACAGAGAGCTGAAGATCGAGTTCAGTGCCGTGCCATAGGTGAAGCAGTGGACAGAGATAGGCTGATGATGATGATGATTAAAAAAAGATAAAATTAATTAATTACTATAGTACAATCGGCGGGCTCATCGCTAGGCTGCGATCTTATACAGGCAACCGTGGAGTTAGAAATTAGATTGATTGGAGACACTTGACGATGTCAAGGCTGGTCAGCATGTGTAGCTCATATTTTAAGTTAAGAGCACAGAATAAATAATAGTAAGTTTTTCGTGGTCTGAGTAATGAAAAATTCTCCACGATCTAGCTGCCGTAAACTCCATGAGAAAGTGCATCGGACATGCACGAAACCACAGAATAAATAATGGTACAAAGGATGAAACCTACGTCGAGACGGTAGACTAAAATAGAAGTGATTGTAAAAAGTCGGTATTTTATCACAAGCTTTTATTTAATTTGCAATGTTTGTTCGGGTTAAATCTTACAACGGAATTTTAAAGCAGTTAGCCTCAACCGATTGAGCTAAAATTTGGCATATTTTTTGTAAGTTCGGTGACAATGCAAAATGACGGTACCTTCGAGCTGACCTAATAATGAGCCGCTCTGTAAGGAATGGAACTCCCTAATGGCAAATAGTAGGACAGTCGAATTTGTACTAGTATCAAAGAAGAATCAAAGCATTTATTCAGTATGTAGGCAGTATAAATATACGCACATATACACGTCAAAATCATAAATCATAAAATAAATCATAACCAATTATCAAGTAAGCATAGCAAAAGCAGAATTTAACGCTTTGAATTAGAAAAAAAAAGTAATGAACCATTCAGCTGTCATCCAATCGTTTACGTCAGAATATTTAGAAAAAATTAAAGTAGGTTAAAACCAACCATACATGTAAGTGTGTGTTTCAGTACTTCAGACAATTTTTATATAAAAAAAATAAAAAAGTGAAATAGTGAAACACAACATAGAGAAACGCATACCGATCACAGTACATATCATGATCCAATCCAGTATGTATGTTATCATAACAACTTTAACATTGCACTCGATGACTGACGTTTTTAGGGTTCCGAACCCAAAGGGTACCAACGGAACCCTATTACTGAGACTCCGCTATCCGTCTGTCTGTCTGTCTGTCTGTCCGTCTGTCACCAGGCTGTATCTCATGAACCGTGATAGTTAGACGGTTGAAATTTTCACAGGTAATGTATTTCTGTTGCCTTATTAAAGGTCGACTCAGTAGAAAATCAGTCGTACGAACACTGTAATTTTATTAATTACCTTTGTGTTAATATTTACTTAGTTGGTGTTAGAAGTTCGTGGCGTTCGGACTTCGGAAATTCGGAACCCTCCGTGTGCGGGACAAAAGTCTGACTCGCACTTGGCCAGTTTTTTTACATGAAGCTTAATGATTTTAACTTATCGTTTATTCATAGTAATTCGGTTTTAAAATGTACCTACGTTATTATTTGATATAATATTTAAGATAGTTTAAAAACTAAAACAACCGCCTTCCATGCACCGCGAGTCAGTTTCAGTAGCAAGTTGGAGACGTTTATCGTCATATCTCTGGAGATACTTATCAGATTTCGATAAAATTACAATGGGATCACCTCGGAAACGAACCCTACCGATTAAAAATCATTCAAATCGGTTCACAATTGACAGAGTAATCGCGTACATACACACAAAAAAAAAACATACAGACGAGTTGAGAACCCTCTTCTTGGGAAGTCGGTTGAAAAGGATATTTATTTAAATAACAAATGTGTGCAAAAAATATATTTTTAATACGTGATATAAAATCCATGCATTGTTATCAAACTTAAATCTAAATTAAGTAAGTCAAGCATACATTGACATTTATGAAGGTAGGTACGGTACACCATTCATATGTGGACAAGAAAAACTGTAACTCGGTTGTTAACCTCTTTCGTTCTAATTACGAATTTATATCCCTACATGCTATAAAACAAAAGTCCCTCGCCGCGTCTGTCTGTCTATTCGTGATAAACTCAAAAACTACTGAATGGATTTTCATGCGGGGCTGACCAATACAGTCGCCATAGTGATTCACGAGGAAGGTTAAGGTGTATAATTTATTAAGGTTTTGTGTAAATTGGTTGAAATATGATCGATGAAGATGTTAATTCAAACTCGACGCAACAAGCTGATACATAAAATGTAGGTATAGTGCTCTACCCGTGCAACGCCGGGGCGGGTCGCTAGCTTAGTATATATTACGTAAAATAAACGTTCTACTACTGATACGTAGGTATACGTTACTGCGTCACTTGAACTTGAAGAATGCAGATTCGAGTACAAAATGGTTGGAGTCAGTCCCCCGATTTCGTTTAAGCCAATACGTATGAAGTTGGAAGTTCACGAGTTATGTGTACAAGTTTTTGAGAAAATGCCGGCGACGGCTCTGGCATTCAGAGTTTACGTAGGTACTACGAAAACTTCACTTACTAACTTAAAAACTTAAAACTTCAAGCATTTTCTTAAATAACACTTACTTGACGCCTAGGAGTCAGGATAAAGCTTGGAACCAGAAATGCTTTGCCATTTACTTATCACTTCTTATTTTAAAACAAAGTCCTACGCCGCGTCTGTCTGTATGTATGTTCGCGATACTGTCAAAAACTACTGAACAGATTTTCATGCAGTTTTCCTCTATTAACAGAGTGAGAAGGAGTCTTGAGAAAGATATTATATGTATAATTGGGACTGAAAATTTCTAGCGCAGCATTTGAAATAGTTCTTTTTTTAGTTTTTTAAACAATAATTTCTTGTTAACTGTAACCCATTCTCAAGAGAATTAGAATTAATAATCAAAAGTAAAGTTTATAATGTTTGGCTGTTAAGACTGACTGCCGCATTGTTTAGAGTCTAAACAATACAAAACTTTGAAAACACTTTGAAAATATTGCAATAAGTATTAGATACGGCGCGAGTGCACTTCAAACGCCCAACCCAACTTCAGTATCGCAATCGTTCGATATTAAATTGTGACCCCGGGGCGAGACTACTACTGTAGGGATACCATGATACGCTGAACTACAAATATTTCTCGTAAAAAAAACAGTCTGGACTTCTCCAGGTAAAAATGTATGATTGATGCTAGCAAGTTTGGAGGACGGGTTAGTATAGTTACGCTATGTAGAATGGACCAAAGTCACATGTTTAGCGCTTTGTGTATTATAAATCCGTCTTCCATTTTTTAGACAAGCTCGACTCCATATAGAGCATCGCCACTTAACATTTGGTGAGAAGGTAGTTATTTTTTTTTTAATAACTTATCGACTAGCGCTTGACCACTATCTTGCCTGTCGGTAAGCGATGTTGCGGCCAAGTAAGGTAGCACGCTAGGCCTAGACTTTAAAGTTATTCAACTCAAACGGTCATTACTCATTATAAAACAATTTCTTAACATTTATTGCGTCGGAATTTTTTATCCTAGTAAAAAATATTTCATGGTTTCCCTCGTCATGTTTGTCCTATGCCAACAATGTCACGGAAGGAGAACTTGGCACAGATAAGATGCATAGGATGTTAAGCTCGGATCACACGTGCTGTACTTGTATTAATGTAACCGTGGTGGGTCTGGCCTATTTCTTTATTTCTCAGGCCTCGTAATTATTTCTTCTCATAGGCGTTAACGATAAAGTAAAATTTAAACTCCTTTTTTTCCTGATACACTTAAGGGTCAGCTCAGACCGCGACGCGAGGCGGCGCGCACTTATTAAGACAAACTTATTACAAAAAATAACTAAAACACAAAAAGATACACATTTCATTGAGTTAGTTCGGCGGCTTCAGGCTGCGCCGCGCAAGGGTCAGTTAACACCGCGACGCGACGTAACGATGCTTTTGGTTTCGCGCGGAGCAGCGCGGCGCATCGAGAAGCCGCGCGGCGTCGGGCTGTGCCGCGCGGCGCAGCAAAACGCGCGACGCCACCAAATGATCTCAATGCAAATTGTATCTTATTGTGTAGTTAATAAAGTTCAATTGTTTATCACGCGGCTTTCCCGCTGCGCCGCGTGGTGCAACGCAACGCCGCGCGGCGCAGCCTGAAGCCGCCGAACTAACTCAATAAAATGTGTATCTTCTGGTGTAGTAAATAAAGTTATTTTTCTATTACTCTCTTAATAAGTGCGCGCCACGTCGCGTCGCGGTCTGACCTGACCCTAAGGTAACAGGACAAGCACGACACTCGCCTGACGTTAAGTTTATCTTTGGTTATTAACATCAGCCAAGGTTAAAGGCAATCTTAGATGTAAATACTATTTTATAATGAACTTGTGTAAACGTTCTTCAGTGTTCGTATGTAAATTTAATACAAAAATGATATATTTTGAATAAAATGCTTAAAAATAATCTTACCCTTTACAATCACCTTTGCATATCATCAAAACGTTCGCATGAAGCAAGAAACTTACCTGAAACAATGTAAATTATCAATTAGAATCATTATAAAAGCAATAATAAGTATAAATACATTAAAATGATAACACAAAAACAAAAGCACATACAATGCAAAAGCATATTCTCGAGCAGATCAACTTCAGAACAGCACTGCTGCTAATATGCCCGCCAGTTAGATTTGATAGCGATCTGATAACGATCCGATCTCAACTCGGTCACTAGTACTATTATTTATTCTGTGACTCAGTCTCGAATGTCGCATGTCGTGGCCACTACACCGCAATCCGCAGTTGTGGAGTGCCACTCGAAACAAACCTACTCCACATTTTTATTTGGAAAAGGATTGATGTGCCGGAATAAGCCCGGATTTGGATGAATCCATATATGTATCAGAATTTTTGCTATGATACTCCTACCTCTGTAGCATTTTGTTTTTATTTCACGACAGTTAAATATACTTTAATTTATTTTTGTTTTCGTTTATAGAAGATCAAGACGACGAAGGTAAGCTATACAAAGACCTAATATAACCCTTAATATGCATAACAATAAAAGCATACTCAAATCCGCCCAGAGATTAGCAAACAATTTGTCAATATCAATATGTTATCAATATAAGTAGACGCACAATACCCTATTTTCATTTCCAATTCAAAAGTTATAATTGTTACAAAACTTATTCTGAATCTTTTTCAGATATTCGGTGCTGATTCCGAAGCAATGTCGAGGCGTACTCGGCTGTCACGGCCACTCCAACCGACAGTCGCGGTAGACTCGAAGAGCCACTCGTAACTGTTGAGACTTGTTGGAGTTGGATTTTTAAGAGCAATTCACGAATTTTGTTGGCCTAAGTGGGTCTATATGGAATACCTGTAGTTTTTAAAATGAGTTAATTTGACAACTGGGATGTAATGGACGAGCTTTTTACGATGTATCCGTTGAAAGAGTCGAATGAAGATCTTATAACAGCAATGGAAAAACAGAGTTGAATCTGAATAACCTACCTACTGATCTGATATTGCTAGTTAGACAAAGTATACTCTAATATTACTAATTGAAGCATCTAGATTGTTTACGAAAGTGTTGCAAATCTAGTTACACCGTAGCCGCGATGACAAAGCAATCTTAAGATCCATAGAACTTCTTCCAAAATCCCTATTCCTTACCACATCGGATTGCGCCCGAGTTCCGTTCGACCGGTAGCCGTCCGTCTTTTGTTCCAAACTCAATTAAAACTTGCCGGCTCGCACGGTCGCGGCGCGTAGGTCGTTAGTAAGTTCCGGAATACACCCGTCACCGGGCTAAAGTGGATTCCGGAAGGTGTTACAGTTTACGGGGTAACGTTTCAATTTTGAATGTCGAACGCGATATTGTACGAAATATTAAATGATTGAAAAACGCTGATAGTTGTTATGTTATAAAATATGGATAAAAAAGATCTCAGTCGAAGCAACTTTGTAAAGATAGCAAGAATATGCTGGTTTGTTCTTTCTTCATCACAACTTAATGAAAATTTCCAAACTGATTACAATTAGACTGTTTAAAGAAAAAAGCTTACTAGCAATTTGGTATATATAGTTTTACTTTGCTATTATACGCTGGAATGGGGAAATAAAAGCGACTTCATATGCTTCGCTAGTCATTTTCAGTACCAAGTTTGAGGTGTTTATCTCCATATCTCTGGAGATAGTCATCAGATCTCGATGAAATTACATTGGGATCAAAATGGAAAGTCAAACCAAAAAATATATGTCGGAGTTCTGAAGTAACAAACATGAAAAAAATACAGTCAAATTGAGGACTTCCTTCTTTTTGACGTCAGTTGTATATACCATAAAGTTTAATTTAATCAAACATGTATGATGACGAGAGATTGGTACATTAATTATACAGTTCTGTTATTTACTTTATTTGATTGATGTATACGTCGCTTTGGAAACAGGTTAGCAAATTGAAAACAGATTAAAATGTAATTTGATTCATATTTACTCGATAAACTCAATAAATGGGCAATTATCTGTGTGTGATGTTAAATGTCACAACATTGTAATTGTTAATTAGAAAATTTTCGAAACAATCAGAATTGACTGAGAAAAGTATATAAGTGTATAATTTGTAAAGGTTTTGAGTGAATTGTATGAAATATGACGATGATTGTTGAAGATGTCGGAAAAAATCTAGCCGTCTCTGGGAGCTTTCATAGAAAACGCTGCCTAATCCGTTTGAGATATTATGAAACAATGTAATGTACACATTTCACCCGTGCGGAACCTGGGTGAGTTGCTAGTATTTTTAACCAACTTCATAAAAAAGGAGGAGGTTCTCAATTCGACTGTATTCTTTTTTTATTTATGTTTGATAACTCAGAACACCGTCAAATCTGAAAAAAAAAATTGAGAGATAATGCCTCCCGTTTGGCCCCATTCAAATTTTATCAAGATCTGATAATCATCTCCGGAGATATGAGGATAAACAATATAAACAAATGTGATACCTCGATGACATTATTATGGCTAGTGGATATTTTCACTATCGCGGCACGTGAAGTCGATTTTTTTGGTTTACGATAATAAATTATTAATTATACTATTGATGTTGAAGTAGTATTTAAATAAACATGCTATTACAGTAGGTATGTTCTAAAGAGATTACAGAATTGAGTGTTTTATTTGTACGCTATTACACTTTATTTCAACCAGTTTTACAGTAACACACGACGCGAGTTATGGCCGCGGTAGTCATAAACATTGCGACAAATTGACTTTCTATGCGTTATTGGCTTGCAAATTGCTGACTATAAAATGTGTTAAAGGCTTTGCAGAGACAATTTCGATTGTTAATAGACAATTTGGTATCTATATGTTTGGTATAGAGAACCCCGTTCGCGTAGAGGGTAGATGACTTGACTTTTAAGCGAGATGTCACTGGTTCAATTCCTAGCACGGCTTTTCGTTCATAGGTGTGAGAGCATATTATATTGATGTTCCGCCTGACTTGCTACCAAAAAGGAGCGACAAAATCTGACGAATTCACGATGTTCTAGCACTCAGCCCTTGAGAGTCAGATCATCTAGACCCAGCGTGTTCTCACCATCTTGACCTTTGACATCATCAATTATTACCAGATGAGATAGTGGCTAAACGCTACCCTACAAGATACCTAATAAAAACAATCTAAAACCTATCTAGCCCATCCCTTACACACATACACAGAGACACATGTAAAACTAATAACACCCCGTCTTTTCGCGTCGAGGTTTAAAAATTAGTCAACATCAAGAAATTTCTTACAACCCTACACGGACGTAATTTGACGTAATTCACGACTGAATTTAATTAGATATTTTAGCAGCTATCTTTCACCACGTCTCGCTTGCTTCTTGTGAAATTGCAACCGCGCGTTTACAAGCCAGCAATGCACTTTGAATTTGTTTTTACACATATACATATGTTTGTTCTCACAGTAAGTTTTTTGTAGGTGTTTGAATGACGTTATGAAATTACAACTGGCAGGAGATTAGCATTGCACGTAACGAATTATACGTATATAATACATTCCAGATAAGACTCGACTATAAATATAAGAACTTGGACAATATATTAGTACAGGTAGACACTGTTTAATGTTATTATTATAATTATTTAGTAACAGTTATTTGCCAATGGCGTCATACTTAGTTACATCATAAAAACGTCAACTGAATATATTGAAAACTATTTTCGAACTAAAGTATGGTAAAGGCACAGTACATTTTTACCCGACTGCGCGACGCAAAGGGGATGTAATGTGTTTATCAGTCTATATATGTATGTATGTATGTATGTATGTTTGTTCCTTTGTGGCACACTAGAGACCAAACGCGTGGGCCGATTTTGATAATTGGCACGTCAATAGATTCGCCATGCTAGCGCGAGTGTCAACGAAAACATAAAAAAATGAAAAATTCAAAATGGCGGATTTCAGACGCCAAAATTTGGGGTACAACAAAATGTTTTTTTTCAAAACCTTTCGAATAGGGTATCGAATTAAAGGTCTTAAAATGGAGATTCAAAATATATTTAAAGCTAATAATTTGTGATCGTACAAATCGAAAAAAAAAAACGATTTTATATGCCGCGTTAGTCACGTTCAGTAACAAGTTTGCGGTGCTTATCTCTGAAGTTACTTATCAGATCTCAATCAAATTACAATGAAACCAAACGAAAATCATATTACATAAAAAAAAAGAATTTTCCAAATCGGTTAAGAATTGATAGAGTTCTGAGGTAATAAACAACCTCTTCCTTTTGGTATAGTCGTTTAATAGTACAACTGTAAAGTAAGTAAGCTTAAAAACAAATACCCTATCTATTTCACGCATTTCGGTTTTTTGTTCAGATTACGGAATTTGCCGTCCTTTACTAAAAAGTGTAAAATAAAACATTAAATTAAAAAATCAAAGAACCCGACTGCGCAAAAAGTGAAGTGTTAAAAAACGAACTGAAAAGAAAAAAAACAAGTAAGTCTAGTAGTTTAGACTTCTGTTTAGGGATATCAAAAAACTATACCATTTAAATTCTTTCTCGGTCGATACACTCATAAAATAAATTATACATTGTTATATGGAATATAGAGACTTTAACAGTCGGGACACATTAATCCCCATTCGTTAAGCCATTAATGTGTCCCGACTGTTAAAGTCTACATTCCATTATGTATAATTTATTTTATGAGTGTATCGACCGAGAAATAATTTAAATGTTATAGTTTTTTGATATCCCTAAACAGAAG
This sequence comes from Cabera pusaria, assembly GCA_954871355.1. Classification (NCBI taxonomy): domain Eukaryota; kingdom Metazoa; phylum Arthropoda; class Insecta; order Lepidoptera; family Geometridae; genus Cabera; species Cabera pusaria. Next base: position 4,958,954 of record OX940893.1, read on the forward strand.
TCTAAAGTACTTGACTTACTTGTTTTTTTCTTTTCAGTTCGTTTTTTAACACTTCACTTTTTGCACAGTCGGGTTCTTTGATTTTTTTATGTAATGTTTTATTTAATGTATTGTAGTAAAGGTTTGACCTGCAGTGGGACAATGCAAATTTAAAAGAAAGTACAATAGATATGGTAAGGTCATTGACTTAAATGTACTTAGTACGTTTATATCGATAGGCATGCCAGGTATTAGTATTTTTTCAACCAACTTCCAAAAAGTACGAGGTTCTCAATTCATCTGATATTTTTTGTATGTATGTTATGTTACGCGATTACTCCGCCAATCGTAAACCGATTCGAATGATTCTTTTTTTAATCGGTAGGGTACGTTTTTGAAATGGTCTCATTGTAATTTCATTGAGATCTGATATGTATCTCCAGAGATATGATCATAAACGTCTTCAACTTGCTACTGAAATTGACTCGCGGAGCATGAAAGTCTGTTGTTTTAGTTTTTAAGCTATCTTAATTATTAGGAAGATGGTAAACACGCTAGGCCTACTCTGAGTCTCAAGGGCCGTGTGCTGCCGGAACACCGTTAGGTTATTGCTGCAGATTTTTTCCTTGACGGTGGTCAGCTAATTTTTGGTAACAAGTCAGGCGGAAAACCGATAGAATATGTGTCTATCACTTGTGGGATTGCCAGTTACCTGTCTCCCTCTTACTTAATTATACATCCACGTTACCATATAATAATATCGTTTAAAAACTAAAAAAGGACCGACTTTAATGCCGCGCTATACATTTTCAGTACCAATTTTGAGATGTTTATCTCAATTTCTCTGGAGATACTTATCAGAGCTCGATAAAATTACCATGGTACTACACTTGGGATATTTCCTTTCGAACAAAAAAAGAATAATCAAAATCGGTTCATAAACGACGAAGTTATCCGCGAACAAAAAAAAAAAACAAAAAACAAATATATATACGGTCGAATTGAGAAACCTCCTCCTTTTTTTGAAGTCGGTTAAAAAATTAGTCATCATCATCACCACCTAAGTTCAATTGCGGATATCGCAATGTTTGTTTAAAAACTCGAACGCAAATGTGAACGTGCGTTATCAGGTCCTACTCGTACCTATGTAGATCAAATGTCGACGACTGAGGTATTAATTATGTAGCAATTCATTGTTAATTATTTATTGTTCTTTTAATCTGTAAGGTAACCTCGTTGCCTCGCTTACTTTATTGTTGGTCTTAAAATAGAAATTGGAATAGGGTCGCCTAATTATGTTTAAATATGTAAATGCGCTTTATATAATACAACAGCTCACGGTTTTGCCTGCGTTAAAAAGTATCCAATAGCCTAATCCATAGTACTGGTTATCCCTGTATACAATTTCAGCTATATAGGTCCAGCCGTTGACCGCGAAGAAGTCCCTAACAAACAAACAAACTGACTTTCGCATTTATAATATTGGTGTTAATTGGTGTTGATTTGTTCTTAGTTTTGTGAAAGGGCCAAATATCTCAGATTAACAATTATTTTAGTTCACCTTCACAAAGATCGCTTTTAAAAGGACGCAATAGATTTTAAAATTACCACTAACCAGTGAAGAAGAGACTAAGGGTGTCTCTTCTGTTTCTGTATAATTGATCAGTGATATATTAGGAGCATTGCATAGGTGATGTCAATGCTTTGGACTTCTCTTCATAATAATAAAATTAGATCATTACAGTTGAATAGTATTAACTTATTTCTTCCTTGGTATAAGAAACATAGAAGTACGTAAACCAAGTACCTACTTACCTACAATCACGCAAAAGCAGTATTGCAATTATAGACTCATGTTGAATTTCACACTACGCTTGCATATTTCTCAACAATTTTCGTTCAGATTTACTTCTTTATCAAGTATTATTTTAAGCGTTTATAAATGTACTTACTTATTAATCATTTAGTAGTATTTTTGTAACATTTTAGTCATAGGCGCTTAACAATGTTCTGTGCATACATTAGTTCAATAACCTTTCAAAAAGGCTTAAAAAAAAGCTTTAACACACTCGACGGATCTCAAGACCTTTGTGACACGACCATGGTAACACACATACAATACCACACCATGCCTGTCAGTCGACATCGTCGCTAGTGTCGCATTTCGAGTAAACCGACTAGCGTTCTCCTTATAGAAATTCTCCGTTGCAGCTTTAGTTCTTATTTAATCCGCCTGTATGGATAAGTTGGTGTCATTGTCACAGTTTACGTAAGGAGCACTTGTTCAAACAGGCGCGACGCGGCGCTGGCGCAGCCTTCGCGATAAACATCGTAGATTTATCGTCTATAAGCACAATAGATTTATTCAACACTCCTTCTCGAAGCAACACTCGCGTAAAGAATTTATTGCGTTTCTAGGTTTTTTTTTTTTTTATTCGTTATAATCAAGCGTTTGACCATTATCTCACCTAAAAGTTTAAGATTAGTTCTCTGGAATGAAGTTTAATTATTATAATTTAAAAATCTAAAATAACCGACTTCAAACGTCACGCTAGTCATTTTAATTTTCAGTACCAAATTTGAGGTGTTTATCTCCACATCTCTGGAGGTACTGAAAATATCTCGATGAAACTTAAATGGGAGAATCTGGAAAGTTATATACCCTTTAAAAAAAAAGAATTATCCAAGTCGGTTTAGTCGTCTTCGAGTCATCGGTGAACATAAGTAAAAAAAAAGTCGAAGTCGGCTAAGTCGAGTTGAACTCGCCCACCGAGGCTTCCGTAATAACCAATTAAGCTAGACCTTTAAATTGTATCAGCGCTCATATAACTCAAAGGTCTACCTTAATTGGCGCAAACTATATATGTATGGGGCCACCCTATAATTTTCAACTTTTTTTATTTTTTGGAATTTTCCCTAGATTTGTGCTGTAAGACCTTGCTTTTTGCCAAATTTCATGATTCTAGGTCAACGGGAAGTACCCTATAGGTTTTCGAGCCAAAACCTATAGGGTACTTCCGGTTTACCTAGAATTGTCAATTTTGGTTATAAGCAAGGTCTTAGAGCAGAAGTAAAGGAAAAATTCCGAAAAATAAAAAGTTTAAAATTAAAGTACATTTTGGTACTAACAAGTTTTTGCGAAAATCTAAATTTGCCCATATCTTTTTATTGTGTTGACTCAAGACCTTGATTTTTATACACCCAATAGGGACTATAGACTTCAGTATCAGGTATAAATTTCAACTTGTTAGGTCCACCCGTTTCTGAGAAAATCAGTGGTGACACACGGACAGACAGACGGACAGGCAGACGGACAGACAGACAGACACACGGACAAGAAAGTCATCTTATAAGGGTGCCTTTTTTTACCTTTTGAGGTACGGAACCCTAAAAAAGATCGCGACGAATTGAGAACCTCCTCATTTTTTGTGAAGTCGGTTAAAATAGTTTAAGCACCTATCTGATATTGTTATAGAAAACTAGTGCCATCTACTTCCTGTAATATAGTCTATTAAAGGTTGGCTCGACGATAGCTATAAACGATGAAGTCGTCCATTGTTACATACCTTAGTGTGATATATTTATTGTTTTGAATAGTTATAAATTCCGTTTAGTAAATAAACAACGTCAAACAAGTATGCGGCCCACGGTGGCAAATGGTCACCGCTGCATTTTGACACCGTTATACCCCTCATTGAAAAGGTTTTTTTAACGAATGGGAAAACAAGCAGAAGCCCATATTTGGTATTCAATAAAGAGTGTGTATATTGTGTTTGTGGTTTTATTTTGTTATGGGTTAAATAATCAGCTATCAGATTTTAAATGTAGAGAGTTGACTTTAGTCCTATTAATTTAAGGCAACTATCATGCACATCGTTTATGTTTAACCTTAATTTAGGAAATTGATTGAAGATTACCTTTTCAATATTTTTCATATTGCGAACTGACCGACATCATCTCACTTGATATTAAGTGACTTAGAAAAACATATCTCAAATCATCTTCCAAGATAATATAAAATATTATGTAATCCATACATCATACACATAACATAACCTAATATAGATTATATTTATGGACAATTGAATATGGCAATTAGGCATTCAAATTTGTATATAAACATCTTAGCAATGAGAGTGTACTTGCAGTTTTAAACGGATTTATTATCATTTTATGGTAGTATTTGCTTTATGAATGCGGCAAGAGAGCAACTTAGAATATTAACCTACTTGTTAATAGATCTGAATGACGTTACTTGCCTAGATTTAAGTAAATGACAGAGTTCAACTCTACTTCGCGCCTGCAGTTTACTCATCTACCGGTAGTCTCTACATCAATTTCGAGCAAAGATCGACGTAATTCGACCGCATCATCACTTACCAACATGTGAGATAGTGGTCAAATGCTAGCCTATATAAAGTTGGCTAGGCGGACACCACACAGAGCTCTACCACTATGTAATATTCATAGAGTTAACACAAGCTTTTTTTATTGTGCCTAAACAAGGTCGTGATGAAAACAAATTCATTGTAATTGTACCAAGTTAAAGTCAATAAAACTATGCTCGTGTAATTAAGTTCTCTTATTTTATCACCCCACGACTTCGTTGAATTATTTTCTCAACTCATCAGCGTTTTTTAAACATGTCACAAAGCAATGATCAGGTAATATTTATTAGCAGCAAAACGAGATTAAATAAATTTATCTCTCAACAACTTGCGTTAAATATTACTGGAATAATTTATATCTTACTCCGAGTGTAAGCAAATAAAAAAAATGTATTTAAAATAGTAAGCTCTTTGTTGATACTAGACGAAGTTATAACGTCGGGCGTGTGAAAAAATGCAGAGTATTTCGTATTAACTAGTTCAATGTATGTAGAATTGGTGATACATATTTATTTGGTTTTGCAAAGATACAAAATAGTTCAGCCTTCGTAGAGACATCAGCGTGCTGTGTATCATTTACCGACTCTACAATGAGGAATGCCCTGAAGAGCTTTTTGACCTAATACCACCGTCACTTTTTTTCTATCAGTCTGCCCGACTTCAAAGGGTCACCCTCACATCTTAGAGAATGATGATGAGATGATGTGGTCGAGAATGGTAGCACGCTAGGCCTAGAATGGGAACTGACTCTTAAGGATAGCTGCCGATACACATTGATGTTTGGTGACAGATTTTCTAACTTGAGGATGGTAGCTGGCCAGGCGGAAACTAGATAGTGTCCGACCACTATGCGGGGGTTTGGGGTTTCCGAACGATATTTTTCTTTCACTGAAGGGTCACTGTGAAAAACGCACAAAGATTCGATAGAAAATTCATTGATGCACGGCAGGGATTGAACTCGGTATCTTTGGCATCAAATGCAAAAGAAAATACTCTAGACTGTCCAGATGTAAAATCACCCTATTATCAAAGACTCATTACTCGTAAAATTCTTCTCTAATAATTCCTCAACATTCAGCGCTTGTTTACAGATCAGACACAGATGGGAATGGTAAACAAAACATGTTGCAAGAATGTACTATTGTATCGAATGTACACAAATCATATGACGATGGCACAGTTACTGTACATAATAGCATTGTGGCTGACGTATTCTGTTATTGTAAACCACGGCTATGCGGTGGGATATAAAATATGGAGACATACAGCTTGAAGCGATTTGCCTTTTTGCTTAGGTACTGAGGATTGTATTTCTTTGTCTGAGTAAGATAATTAAAAAAAATTGACTTTACATACCACGCCAATTTCTTTAGCACGTTTTAAATTCTAGAGTCGTATTTGCTGAAAGTTTATCTCTATCTTTTCAAATACACACCATATCTTCATGAATTTACTATGAAATCACCAAACGAAGAGTATAACCCTTTCAAATGAAAAAATATTATTTCAAATAATTTTATAAATGACGGAGTTCTAATGTAACAAACATTTGAAAAACAGTCAGAAAAAATTGAGAACCTCATTATTTTTAAAGTTGGTTTAAAAGGAGATGTATAATAATATTCATTTATTTCTCTCTTACAATAAGTAATTGGTACAGTTTGGACTTATATGTTATTGTACATGTAAAAATATAGGCACGTAAGTTTGGGCTATGTTTGAAAGTAAGATTATAATGTTTTGTGAGAGAATGGTGCCTGCTGTAGGTTTCATAGAAAAACCTGTAATGCATGCAGGTCACTAGAACCCCTCCTGCGTATTATTATTTAAATTCAAAATCAACGTAGTCATTGGTATAATTTGAATTAGGTTTTTTTGTAAATTGACAAGTACTTTCTCTACCTACATTTCTCTCAGTTTAACATTGTGCGACCAATCCCTGCTAAATAAGTCGTAGATACATACAGTAAAGCAGTAGTGACCCTATAATCAACTTAATTGTGCCTTTCTAACTATAACATTGTAAATCTATTTGATTTCAAATACTCTCAACCAGTAATGAGTTAGTCAATCTGAAACATTTAGTTGGTGATTATTACTTTCGTAAAAATTACATTACGTTGGTAAACTCAATACACAGGCTTTTAGGATTTAAAGATAATGTGGTTTTATGGTTACCTTGTTTGTTTTAACAGTTATCTTATCGTAGAGACATAAGCTCAAGTATGGTAGGTAAAAGGCGCTCTTGAAAGGGGTCACCGGAAGACCATAATTAAACCTTCAACGGTATATTTTAACATTTTTTAATAGTTCAGTTAAGACTTAAGACATTATGAGTGTGATTGTGTATTAGCCGTTATAAAAAATAATCTTTCGAAAGCCTCTTAAATGCTGGTTATAATTTTTGCCTGTAGCAATAACTATGGTTTAGAGCTCATACGCAATAATTAAGATATTTTAAAAACTAAAACAACCGACTTCAATGCCCCGCAAGTCAATTTCAGTAGCAAGTTTGAGACGTTTATCGTCATATCTCTGGAGATACTTATCAGATCTCGATAAAGTTACAATGGTACCACCTCGGAAACGTACCCTATTACCGATTACAAAAAGAATCATTCGAATCGGTTCATAATTGACGGAGTAATCGCGTTCGCGTAACATACAAAAAAAAACATACAAATGAATTGAGAACCTCCTTCTTTTTGGAAGTCGGTTGTAAATATATAAGTTGGTATGGTCTCTTCATCGTTCATATTTTAATACAACATTATCTATCTCTCTTGATCTAAACACTGGAAGACATAAGATAAAAATTGTACTCTCCCTAACAAAATAAAATATTTTTCTAGAAAAGTCTCCCCAAAGAGGAAATCTATTAAAAGTACACAACCAAAGAAAACAATTAATCAAGCGCGTTGCCTGATTGCCTGAATCAAAAGTGTTAATTAGAATTTAACCACGCGATATAATCACACGCTCGACGCGACAAGTCATAATTTTCACGTGCCGAGGTGCGATGGCCGATAAATCCCTGGTTAAATTTAACCGTAGTTCAGTAGTGCCTGCATGTCGTTTAAGTGGACGTTTTAAAGTTGATTTTTAAGGTTTCGTTTACATATTATAAGGGCGAAGTGATGTTTGGATACTTTATGGCTGGAAGAGGCCTTAATGATAAAGCGTATTGTGGCGCCATTAAAAACAGTTACAACAGTTTAGTTTAATGTTCACTGCCTTTGTCTTATTTGTGGTTAAGAGTAACACTCTTCTTTACATATTATAAAACAAAATCGCCCCCGCTGTCTGTATCGCTTTCCGATTTTTATACAAAAATAAAAAAAAATAAAAGTTTAAGGGTTTTTAAAAGTTTCCCATACATAGAACTGAAAAAAAAAAAAAAAACTTCAAACCTATACGTGGGGGTGTTTATGGATAGGTCTTCAAAAATGACATTGAGGTTTCTAGAATAATTTTTTCTCAAAGTCAATCATTTGAAAGATAGGCGCGTCTAAAGTGGTAAAATTTGTGTCTCCCCCCCTCTAACTTTTAAAGTATGGGAGTGAAAAATCTAAAAATAATATGTACTGTAGATCTCAATAAAAACTAACATCGAAAATTGGTTTGAGCGAGATACAGTCAGCAGTTTTAGAGATATGGCGACCGCAAAGATAACTTTGTTTTTCATACAAACTATGAAAAACAAAGTTAATTTTGTAGTTGCGAAAAATCATAATTATGGAATACTTAATTGTGTTACGGAACCCTACGAGTGCAAGTCCGACTTGCACTTGGCCAGTTTATTTTTTGTTTTGTACGATCATAAATCATTAATAGCTGGGATTTTATTGGTATTAGGAGAAACATTTAGACGAATATTTAAACTTAATCCTATTAATATTATAAATGCGAAAGTGTGTGTGTGTGTGTGTGTCTGCTTGTTTTATTGTTGTTCCAATCAGCCTCTTTGCAACCCAATTTGTAACTTGAAATAAGTTTGATAAGAATTTACATATTATAAGAAAATTATTTCAACAGATCTAGGTTTTGCGATATTATTTACATAATCACTACTAAGTCCACGGGTAAGTTTCCACATGTCTTAGAAGCATTATATCGATGCTCCGTCTGACATGCTTCCAAAAAAAGTAGCTGTCCAACATCAAGGAGAAAATCTGCCGCCATAACCTTACGGTGTTCCGGCAGCACACAGCTGTTCTTGAAAATCAGAGTATTCTAGGTCTAGCGTGTTCAACATCTTCGACCACATCATCGCTTATCTATAACTACTAGGCAAGACAGTGTTCAAACGCTATCCTACTAGATAAATAACCGGCCAAGTGCGTGTCGGGCCACGCGCAGTGTAGGGTTCCGTAGTAGCCTGTTATTCAATGCAAGTCTTTACCCGTTATAAACAAGCAACTAGGTACTTCGTCTTTGTCACTTTAAAGGATTATTCGAATGATTTTGTATTTGGTACAAAATTATCCAACACCCAAGTTCAACGACTATTACTGCTAAAGTAATAAAGTTATCTTAACCGCTAAGTTCAGCTTTAAGAGGGGGGAGGGGGGGGGGACGCCCTACTGGAATAAAAATTTGCACTTTAAAGTTTAATATTTCGTAAATGGAGTATTCAATAGAAAAATGGTATTAGCAACCCTTAAGTCATTTTAAAAGACCTGTTGAACGATACCCCACACGATGGGGTAGACGATGAAAAAAAATGTAACCCTACTACTCATATAGGGGAGCTACCCAAAAAAAAATATTTTTCACAATTTTATTTCAGCACTTTGACGGCGTAATTTATATACATACCCCCTCAAAATTACAGCTTTCTATTATTAACGGTCTCTTAGCAAAACCTCGGACAGACAGACAGACAGACAGACAGACAGACGGACATGACGAAACTATAAGGAGTCCTTGTCAGGACTACGGAACCCTCAAAAGGTACCAGTATAGGTACATTTCAACTAAGAATAGCTTGGTCGTATGTCAAGCACATTTTTAAATTATTCATTCTGCTCTTAAGCCTAATCTTTGTAATAAGCATGCGTATAGCAAACAACCAGAAGGAATAAGTTAATATTAGTTACGGTGTCGTAAGAACGAATTTTCACACGTTTTGTCGTCTCAGGCTGTGTAACAATGGATTATACCTTTATAATGAACAAATGAACACCAGTGAACAGTGTCGTGAAGGCCTTACTATATGTAGGTACTTGTCTTCACGATAGAATCAGTCTTGTGACTTTGGTATTACATAAGATAGGTATTGGTATATTAAGTAGAGCCGTACTTTGTTAGTCTTCGTAAACTTTTGCGTTTTATTTAAGTTTGTTTCTACTGTAAATTTTAAATATAAATAATAAGTACTTAATAATATAGTACATAATAATAATTGTATTTATCAATTTGCAATAATATGATAAAAACTTTAGTGCATAATAATTTGGGCAAAAGTATTTTTATATTTAGAAGCATTGCAGTTTAGTGGAACACGCGACTATGTCATCTATATATTTTCCAAATAATTTAGTTAACAGTTAATTATTGGACTTTATAATATGATCTGCGAGACGATTTCTATGATTACTATGAATCTAACATCATTGCATAATATTTCGAAATCTCTTCATCTGTTTACTTAGAGCGATGTACTATAAATGTTTTGTGCAAGTATACACATTTTTACACACGAGATACATTTTTTTAACAAAAAGATCACTAGCAATGTGTGTAGCACATTACAAGTAAGCTATTTCTAAAAAAACAATCTTGTGTATAAATGTGTATTTTTGCACAAAACATCTAATTTATCTTCTAATTCTAACAAGAGCCAAATCAGCTGATAAAAATGTACAAATCATCATTTACTAATCAATCATCAATAAGCAGCATGAACAGTTTAATGAAGTATGACAAATATTAATTTCAACAGAGTAACAGAAAATTAAACGATCATAATATATCGTTACTCAAAATAAATCAAAGCAAAAGGAGACACAGATGTTCAAAGAGCAGACAAAGTATAAGAAATAAAGAGATAAGAGAATAACTAGATAAAACTAGGCACGTGCATGTGAGATGATTAAATGTAATTTTAATACTTGCATTTTAGATATTCTAACACTTATTGAAGTCAAGAATAAAATGTAATTGATATTTAAGAAACAATAGACAGCCATTACTTGTACCTTAAATCAAAGAATGGATAGTTAATGTGGTGTTTTAAGCAAAAGTCAAAAATTCGATATATTATTTTGAAATTTATAATATTAAACTGAGATGTTAACATTAATAATTTTCTGTTCGTATCAGTACAAACAACGATAGACGTCAAATAAAATATTGTTTTTTTTTATGTCAAAGTTGACAAACAAGCAAGCGGCCCACCTGATCGAAAGTGATCACCGCCGCCTATAAACACCTGCAACACAAGTAGTATTGCACGTGTTTTGCCTCCCTTTTGCATAGAGGACTCTTTTTACCCCTCTCTTAAATCGCTGCATGTTGTACCGTAGCGGAAAAACCTCTGGTCTTTTGGGAGATCTTTCCACATTTTGCAAGTCCGCGGAAGAAACGACCGCATAAAACGTACCGTATGCGATGTCCACGTGTCAACAATATGTGGATGAGCTCTCTCGCGGTGTCGAGAAGAACGATGATAATAGCGAGATGGCGGGATGAGGTTAAAGAACAGAACATTCCCATATATAAAATTAAACTACATTAAAATTCAAAGCACTTCCTAATGTCCACAATTGCAATATCCTGAACTGAGAAGCAAGTCTTAGGTGTAGCAATGAACAAAAGATAGATAAATTTAGCATCTTTGACAACGATCGAACTAGAGACGTTTCAAATGAATATAAAGAAAATACGAAGAAATCAACTGTAACAAATAGACGACTCTGATAGAATATAAATTGACCAGTTGCTAAACACATAGTACAACGCACGAGCAAAGAGGATAAAAGCAAAACGAGGAAACAAACAGATTTATTTTAGTCACCGACGGAGACAGAAGGTAACAATAGTGCCATTTGAATGTTAGTTTATGTAACGTTTAATGCTAATTACGCTACACAATTTATTAACACACTTGACCTTCTATTAAATAATAGAGTTACAACAATGCAAAGCATTATAGATGGTAGAGTTTATGAAGAAGGAGATTATACTATTGAAATAAAACAAGGAGCAAAAGTTGACTGTAATGGTGACAGGGAAAAACCGTTTCAAGTACATACAAACTACTAGTGTATTGTTGTAGACTTACGCATCTCAATATGTTCGAAAAACAATAAAATGCGGTGCATTGTATGCTAATAACCATACGAGTAAGTAAAAGAATTCCGCTATTTTCCAAATGAAACATCGCCACATCGTCTTGTAAGAACCTTTTAAATTTAATTTAATTTTATGGCTCATTTGTAAAAACAACACGACATTTTCAGCAACAACGTCGGGGAAACGGTTTTACGGCACGCTCAAATAAAATTACCTCACTATCATAATATCAAAGTCTTGAAAGAAATGCTATAAAATGTAAATGGATATGATTTAAGAACTGTTCCTACTAATTTAACTAATAAATGTCCCATTAAAATCATCCTTGACGGTCGTAAATTAGAAACATTTTTCGGTTAATTTATACAGAAACCGAGGTGGATATTGAATTTTGTCTTACATATCGGTCAATGTCGGCGGCTTTCCATTTCAGAATTTTTAGAAAAACCTGAAGACATCGGTATAAATTGCTCGGTTTACCGGACGGCGTCATTCAACAACCATAATGAACACGATGCGGTAATTATGAGGATAATTACGTCTAATATTGGTCACGGACAAAGTTTTTAAACGTTTAAAAAATTATGAGTTTTCAGTTCAGTTTCGGTATGTAAAATGAGTACTACAAAATTCACGTTTTTCCTGTATTTCGCAATTATTTAAGCTCAACATTCGAGCAGAATGACTGATCGTTGTCAAACAATACCTAATGAGTTTCACCCGAGCCTTGAGATAAGGTTTTCTTTCATAATCATTATATTTTTTCCGTCCCCCAATCATCTGTATTCATGTGAGTCATGTTCAGGTACGCTTCGTTATCACAATCCAAACATTCTTCCCCCGCACGTGTGTAAAAAAATGTTCTATAACACGTACGACTTATCTAACACTGTTCAGAAACCACAAAGCGTTTAATAGAGCGAAGGCCCATTCAGCATGGTCGAGGTGATCGATGCACATCGTTGATCTTAAGGTCGAATTTCGCAGGTGATGCACCCTCGAATGCTGCATGCGCCTGCTAGTTCCGCGAACCTGGCACATGGTAGGGGGTGGGGTTGGACGGTGGCAGCCAGTAAGCGGCACTGATGGGCGGGTAGTTACTCCCGTTCCTGGCCGGGCCGGTCTTGCCTCGCGCGCCGCCCGTATCGCCGCGCATCCTTTACACTTCACCTCACTTCACACATCACATGACGCGTCTGCATTGAACCGCGGCCGCGACACGACTAGCGTGCTGGACCGGCGAGACTTGCGCGCGCGCACCCGGTGACAGACGGGTGATCAGTCACTCTTCGTGGACCGCGTGTCACGGCTTCCACTCCCCCCTTGCTAATGAGCTGCGTCCGTCCTGAGCTGAGCGATTCAATTGCACTTGCTGCCTAGAGTTTACCTGTTGTTGAACAGTAAGTGTACGTACGATACGATATACCGTACGATATACCGGAAATAGATTCCCAGTGTTGATGTTTAGTAACCAAGTAAATCCAATTTAGTTACAAATGCCGTTATTAATTTATTTAATGACTCTAGTATTTGATTAAAGACTCTACTACCAGAATTATCTTATCAAATATGATTTATAATAAAATCAAAAAGTAAATTTTTTAGATTTTTAGATTTTGCAGTAGCAGGCTCTCGTAAGAAATTTCAACAACATAAAACATTTCAACCTTTCAGTTGAAACCTAACAGGATGCAAGACCGGACCATTGGCCTTGAGAGCTAACACGCCGTTATATTCAAAGCTATAACTAAAGGTAATTTTAACCATTTACGGTTACACAATTTCGCAGGCAGTTGCTGAAAGCCTTCACGGGGAATTAGCGTTGACAAATTAGTACGCAGAGTCTAAACGATACTGAGTCGACTTTGCCTAACTTGATTATGTCGCCTTGAGAAAATTATGCCGTCGAGTGTGACAAAGTTTCTTTTTCTTCACCATCAATCACAAATACCGTAAATTATTGCGTTATTAAAACCACCTAAGCTTTCTAATCAACGCTTTAACCCGTTATAAGGTTTGGAACAATATTGTTTCCAACGTTCACTCTCTAGCTTTATAGGAAAGGCGCATATTGTAGAGGTTTCGTTTTGATTTATCATTTTTTATACGTGGATAATTCAAAGGAATGGTACAAATTGCAGTTGTCTGTGTTTCCCGATAACGACAACTCGAGGATGGTAGCATGCTAGGCCTAGAATGGGAATTGGAAGTTCCCATTCTAAGCCTAGCGTGCTTAACATCTTCGACCGCATCATCACTTACTAACAGGTGAGATAGTGGTCAAACGCTAGCCTATGCGATATAACATATAAAAAGAAAGAGGAATAAATTCGGCTGTACCTCGTCGTCTGTTCCAGTACCTCATCTCATTGTCTTCTTCCATTTCCAGACTAGCAGAAAGTCGTAACTTAACATCAGGTGAGATAGTGGATAAAATATGTTTTACACAATCAAAAATTTCATTGATCGTATCGACGGGATTTGAACTCACGCCTCCTGGGAAAGATACACGGCGCTGTACCAACTCAGCTACAATACAATCCCACCGATTCGATGAAAGTGCAATGGATTTCATTTTAACCAATTATGAATTGGTGGCGCCATTTGTAATAATTGTTTAAAAGTAAATTACTCGGTTGAAATAATTACAGGTTTCAGAACTGCCGAGAGATGTTGCACCGCATCAATCAAATATTATGTTTCAACACATAATAGTTAACAAAAAGTTTTTTTTATATCTTATATGCTTATGAACAGATAGGTTTGACGACAGATTTTCTAACTTGAGTATGGTAGCTGGCCAGGCGGAGACTAGAAAGTGTCCTACCACCATGTGGGGGTAGTTGGTTTCTTAACGATGTTTTTCCTTCATTGGAGGGCCACTGTGAAAAACTCACATACATTTTTCAATAGAAAAATACATTGGTGAAGGCCGGGAATATGACACAAATAAAATTTCATGGAAGTTCCCAAGCAAGGCAGCCAGACAAAACTTTATACTCACAATTGAACTCGAAAAATCGTCACGCGTACACTCAAGCCCAACGTGCTTCGAATACGAATGCACGAACCTTGTTACCTTAAGGTGGCTGTCCATTCGTTACGGGCAAACCGTTCGGACCACCGAAATGGGCGTGCATTAACGCCTTGCATAGACAATGTGTGCGGTAAACTTGTCTTTGTAATTCTATAGAATCGTTAGTCAAAGTAGAGTTAGTTCTTTGTTCTAATCTTTATTACATAGTATGAAACAAAGTCATTCCCGCTGTACGAACTGAAATATAGATTTTTCAAAAATCCAATAATGTAGTTTACGCTTAGATCTTTTAAACCACACAATGGATTTTAATGCAGTTTTCACCAATAGATAGAGTGATTAAAGAGGAAGGTTTATAAACCAGTATTAAGCGCGGGGAAAGCCGCGTGGCGCAGCTAGTAAAATATAAATGCAAGAATGCAATGAAATTTGAAGCTTCTATGTGATACGAATCTACTTTTTGGTGTTATCTCGCTACGGCTACTTCCCTAAATTGGGAACCTACTAAAATATTGTTTTCGGCTAGCGTTTGACCACTATCTCGCCTGGTGGTAAACGATGAGGTGGTCGAAGAATTTTCTTTTTGATGATGGTAATTTACATTTTGGCAAAAAATCTATAAGGTTTGTTATTTATCAGGTATGCATCTCCTAAAGGGGTCAAAGGATTAACCAAAATGCATTTCCTAAAGGGGTTAAATAGGGAATGACAGCTCGTGCCCGGCTTATCCTGTATAATGTACCTGCCTGATATTGATCGATGTCAGGTGGATAGAGCTAATCCATCTCACTATTGTATGAATATATTGTATGCGCGTTGAGGTATATTGGGTTAGTATATGCTGTATGTAGTAGCGTCTATTCTGTGGATCTTGTGTGCAATGACTAAACAGAAAATTTACTAGCATGAAGAATATAAATAATGCATTGATTTTTGCAAAGTCTGTACTTATTTAAAAAAGACAAAGAAAGTGTTCCCAAAAATCTAATACACCAATTTTTAAAATTGATTCCCCTATCATAAGCTACATTATCAACAAGAAACATGGGCTATATTTCGCGGGCAAAGCCGCGGGGAGTGTTTGCTAGTTTCCAATAAAATAAAACTGCCCGAATTATTTTATCAGTGAAACATAACATAAATGTTATTATTTTAGTATTAATAAAATTTCTACATTAATAGCTAAGCTTATGAACGCATGTTCATTGGGTCAGAGTTAAAGATCATTCTTTAACCCTTTGTCTAAGATTGTCAGTCATTTAGGGCCAGTTTCATCGGGTCCTGATAATGCGTTAGATAGTTATCTGACACATGACACCATATAATAAAAGCTGTCAAAAATCTGTCAGATATCTTCATATTAGTGCTACCGGGAACCCGTGAAACTGGCCTTAAGAGTTTTCTTTTGCATTTTTGACAGACATGCACTCGACCACTATCACACCTGATGCTAAGCAACGACGTTGTCAATCTTAGTTTCTTATAGATGATCAAACAAGTTCGACGTTCGACGTACGAGTACAGTAACATACAGCCTTATTTTCGAGGGCCCGGTGGCGTAATCGGGAGAACGGTTCTATCGAAAAAATTATGTGCGCTTTTCACAGTGGCCCTCCGGTAAAGTAAAAACATCGTTAAGAAACCAAGATCTCCCGCATGTCGGTAGGATACTATCTAGTGTCCGCCTGGCCAGCTACCAACCTAAAGTTAGAAAATCTGTCATCAAACATCTTATGTGTTCCGGCAGCTATCCTTGAGAGCCAGTTCCCATTCTAGGCCTAACGTGCTTACCATCTACGACCGCATTATCACTTATAGTGCACTTATAGCTAGCCTATAATATGTAAAAAAAAGAAAGCCTAGTGTTAGATGTCGTAGCCAACTGGATTAATTAGCCGTTCAATTAACAGCCTAACCTTTTTACTAAACGGCGTCGTTCACCTCGTGGCCTGAATGATATTCAGCCGCATCTAATATTTAGCCGCGTCTAATACAACATTAAGGGTCAGTTTCACCGGTTTCTGATAATGCGTTAGATAGTTATCTTACAGATGACGCACTATAAAAGCTGTCAAAAATCTGTCAGATTTCTTCATATTAGCACTCTCAGGAACCGGTGAAACAGGACCTTAACGAACTGGCTGGCTTAGGCCATTCATAAGAAATCGTATGAAAAGCCTAAGCATAAGCCAGCTCATTTTAATAAGCTAGTTGGCTGTGACATACATATGTATGTCACAGCCAACTAGCTTAATCACAGTCATTCTTGTGGTGATGTTCAAATATTTCTTTTCATTATACATTGTTGTGTTTTTTTGATATATTCAATGCAAAGAAAAAATTCAGTTACCTATAAATATTATTATTTTTGTGATATTGTAAACTTGCAGGCGTTCCAGTGTATGTCTAAATGTACATTTTAACCGTGACACAATACAACATATGAATTATACAGTTGTATTGATTACATGCATGTGTGTGCGTGTCACCGATGTAACGTGATAGGCTTTGAATTGATTTGTCATGAACCGTATTATAGGACCTTGAATTATCTCCTACTATGTTATCTCGAAAGAACACTTTAAATATTAACTACCTCGATATATGTTTTTTTTTAATTATTCAAGATAGTTAATAGTTTCCACTCTTCCATGCTCTTTTTTAGGGTTCCGAACCCAAAGGGTACCACCAACGGAACCCTATTACTGAGACTCCGCTGTCCGTCTGTCTGTCTGTCTGTCTGTCTGTCTGTCTGTCTGTCCGTCTGTCACCAGGCTGTATCTCATGAACCGTGATAGTTAGACGGTTGAAATTTTCACAGATGATGTATTTCTGTTGCCGCTATAACAACAAATACTAAGAACAGAACAAAGTTAAAAATGAAAGAAAATTTAAAAAAAAGTTTTTTACGTAACGCAGCGCCACCTATCTAGTTGCTAAGATGGCGCGGCGCTATCGTCTTTACCTTAATGTGAATCTCGGAAGCGGCTCCAACGATTAAATAAAATTTAGTATACCTACAGGGGATTTCGGGGGCGATAAATCAATCTAGCTAGGAGTAATTTTAAGAAAATGTTGTTTTATTCGTGTTTTCAATAATCAACTTTATTGATAATCAACTTAAAATATGACTCTTCCCGACATCTATTGGCGAGTAGAAGTACTATATCAGTAAAGCAGTTAGTTGCTCTCAATTAAAAAAAATAGTATTATTATTCGTCAATAGATGTCGGGAAGAGTCATATTTGTCTGTTTAAGTGGCAAAAAATTCCGAGCAAAGCTCGGTCAACCAGATATTTAATAATATTAATTACTACAATTACTGTTACTACTACTACTATATAATACTATTCTACCTTTGTGTTAACGTTTACTTAGTTGGTGTTAGAAGTTCGTTAGAAATTCGATAGATGGCGTTCGGAACCCTCCGTGTGCGGGACAAAGTCTGACTCGCACTTGGCCAGGTTTATTAGTGTTTTCCCATTAATGTTAAGGCACTACGCGGTCGGGACTATGATGTGGCATGCTTTGTCAGGAGATAATATCCATTCACTCGTGAATTTTAGATCCCTTTTGAGAAATTTAGACTTAGGGCAAGGATTCACTCCTTGGTTACAATGTAGAATAAAACATGGACATTTGGAAAGTTTTCTTAAGTATGTATGTGTAAGTAAATCATGATATGTTGACCTAGTATTGCGATCTCGCTGCGTAAGCTCACCCGAAGAAGTGCATCAGGAATGCATGAAACCTAGGTCGAGACAGTCGACAAAAATAGAAGTGACTATTGTAGTCGGTATTCACAACAATAGTAAGGGCTCTAGGTCTTACAGTTTATCCAAACATTGTTGGAGTAAACATATTGTTCTTACCTTTATTGATGCTTAGGAAGTATTTCTTCCAACCTTGACAATATACACCTTATGTACTATACAAACAGTTACATTGACGAACCGTGATTGAATAAACACAATAGAAGGACATAATAGTCAATATATTATGTAATACTGTCGTGTCACTTAAATGCAAAATAGTGTTCTTTTTAATGTATTTCTAAACCGGACGAAATAAGTTAGAGTGGACTTTTAAAAACCATAGGATTTATGATTATTTTTAGAGACCATAGGATTTTACTTGCTGCGTGAGTCAGTTTCAGTGGCAGGTTTGAGGTAGGTATTCCCATATCTCTGGAGATTCTCATCAGATCTCTATACATTATATAATGGGACCACCGTGAAAATATAGCCTACTCAATCATCTATTCGTATCGGTTCATAATTGGCGGAGTAATCGCGTAAAAACATACAAAAAACACAAATAAATTAAGAAACCCCTTCCTTTTTGAAAGTTAGTTGAAAAGACTTACCATTTCTGTTTTCACTGTCAGCCGGCTTCATTTGGATTGGATGGTGCATCTGTAAAGAAAACATGCATTACTCTATTGAAAAAGAAAAACGAACTTTAACTAGCTAGTAGGTATACTAGCAACTATGAAGAACGTTATGTTAATATACGAGTATGATTCAAATTGCAGGGAATATATCTAATATATAAAATTCTCGTGTCACAGTTTTCGTTGCCATACTCCTCCGAAACGGCTTGACCGATTTTGATGAAATTTTTTGTGCTTATCCGGTATCTATGAGAATCGGCCAACATCTATTTTTCATCCCCCTAAATGTTAGGGGTAGTCCACCCCTAAATTTTTTATTTAATTTTTTAGACAAAATTTTTAATTTCTATTTTTTTATGATACAACATACAAAAATACATACAATCCTCAATTTTCACCCTTCTACGATCAACCCTTATTTTTTAATAGCCATTTTAATTATTTATATGGCAAAACAACGTTTGCCGGGTCAGCTAGTTTTTTTATAAAACGCCTGTCATTATTGTAGTAGTTACATATTCAACATCGACGTTAATAAATTCCGATTGGATTAAAACGTTGAATATTATAAAAAGTCCAATATAGTTTGAAGCACGGAGCAAACAGGTTCAAATCCATTTAATGTTTGGCCATGGTTTAAAGGGAGAGTAAAAGGTTTAGGGTTTTTTTAGGTAACTTCAGTGCAAATAGCTAAGTATTTAAAGTTAAGAAGTTGATGAAATTGGTTGTTCAACCTATGTACGTAAAAAAACAGAATACATGTTTACTAACTGGCTGCAGTCTACGGCTCAGCTTGCATTAAAAAGGATTATTTGTCCGTCTTAAATGCAATGTCAATTTCTTAGAGTGGAGACCACGACTCGGTAAGTGTAGGGCGTTCTCCAGCTAGATAGAGCAATGATATACGCAAGCCGGCCAGGAGCATTGGAAACAAAAAGCTGGAGATCAAGCTCAGTGGCGTGTCATAGGTGAGGCCTATGTTCAGCAGTGGATAGAGATAGGCTGATTATGATGATGAACAGTGAATAGGTCATAGGCAAATATAAACCCGAAACTAACTTCCATATTTATAACATTGGAGTTAATGTTGAGGAATGAATAAATCTGCAACCTCAGCGTGGATTAAATGAAGCCTTCAGATCGTAACACGTACACGTACTCAGAGATCAATCTAAATTCCATCGCAACATCGAGTCATGCGTTGACATCACTCAATCAACATGTACATATTGATGACATGTATATAAACATATATACGTCATCACTAAACATATTTACATCAATAAAATGCCGTTGGGTATAAAATAAAGTGAGATAGAAGAGCAACCGGAAATCGTGCTCTGTACCGCGCTATTGGAAATGGCCTAGGTCTAGAAGGCGTATACTATACATATATATGTATTGCTTTAGTTTTAGTGTGGGCTTCGATAAATACAATTCGATCGTTGTAACTACCTGTACGGCTTATTAACTATATTAACTTAAAAAATATAAAAACGTATTGAAGTTAAATCAATTTATATTTAATTTTTTTGCTCGGCTACAATTATCAGGGCTTTTTTGACGGACTTATGCGTATATTTCAGCTGGCTTGACTTCTACTGGCCTTTACAGCTTTACCAATGGAATCAAGAAATATTAGGAGGGTTAATGAATATAATAATAGTGATCAAATTATTTTATAAAGTCCACATCACGTTGAATGCCTTTCTATATAACTACAACTTTGCTAGAGGCTACAATGAGGCTACGATGAGTTTGAGAGTACACATAATGTATCATGTCATCAAATAGTCTGTATTGATTTTTATAATAAAAGATTCTACCTAATTACTTGATGACCATCTCAGATCAGAATTGATGACGGGTTTATGTATATATTCATTTTTCAAATATCAAGCCGGAAACACCAATGTACAAAATAGCGCAAAAGTTAGTGGAATTATTGGATAATTATTTCGAACATATCACAAACAGAGTCAGGCCATAAGCTAATTAATATGCTCGCAAACATATTAAGCCTATTAGATGTTGATTCCGCATTAAAATTTTGGCGGATATTCAAAGCTATATGTAATCAATATAACGTGCATTATTTACACGAGCGATCGTTCGCAAACAATTGGGAAATGTTCGAATTATTCGTAAACACTTCTATGTATCGGTAAACACGATCGGTATGGCGCTCAAGGTCAAAAGCCACCGTATCAAACGCCAACTGTGTTGTCAACATTGTTATTATTTATAATAGGTTTTTACATCTATTATAGTCAATAACGACATTTACATACCCCCATATTCATAAACAGCGCTATGAGGTGTTGCAGTGCTCGCGAACGCATAGTATCATTCAAACCAATAAATAATTGACATTTACTTGTGTCAATAAAATCTTCATGAATGCAGCCGTTAATATATGCGCATAGTAAGTAAACTTAAATGTATTAGCCTGCTTTAACTTCGGAACGCATAAACAATTGAACGTTTTAATTTAAGTTATAAAATACTAGCTTTACCCACGACTTCGTCCGCGTGGAATAGTGTCTTTGGGTAGCATTACAAATAAGACACATACGTATCCCAACTACACCGCGCCACGCTAATCCTCCTTCCCTCCTCCCCTCACATACCTCCTTCCCTTTTCCCTCACTTCCACCTCCCCTCCCCCTAAACAACAGCCTAAAAATAAGTTTCAAGCTTCTAGCTTTAAAAATGACGATACTTCCTTACAACTTTTCATCCCCCCTTTCAACCCTTTACAAACCTTTTTTCGCATTAAAAATTAGCCTATGTCCTTTTTCAGGCTCTAGACTACCTGTGTACCAAATTTCATTTAAATTGGTTCAGTGGTTTTGGCGTGAAAGCGAGACAGACAGACAGACAGAGTTACTTTCGCATTTATAATGTTAGTAAGGAAGTAAGGATATTATGTTTGGCGCTTGCGATGGTAACAAACGATGCGTGTCGATATTTGTAGATACAAGTAGATAATTATGTTTCAAGATGAGGATTTTAAAGATTAATTCATCAAACACTCTTCGTTTAGAATATAAAAATTGAATTATTCGAATTTTATTATTATTGTAGTATTAAATCGAAAAGGAAATTGTTAATTTGTTAACAATTTACTATTTGATACAATACTTCTATTCTTTCATACCAACAAAATTGCATTGATAAGAACGTATGATTATTTTTAATTATTGAAAGTACTTATTAGTTTCAAACAGGTCATGAAACAGTCTAAAACTCATACAATACTACGTCATATGAAAGAAGATCACTGTAGTACGAATTATAGCTGGTCATAAAGCAATGGTGTCAATTAAAAATACTATTTCCACTGGTCACCTGTGTCACTATCAGTATTCTATGAGTGCGTCTGATAGCATCTCGCCATTATCGAGCAGTTACCAACGACGTGTCACCACATAATAATAATTTATTGCCTCTTTAACAGTGACACTAACGACACAAAGGGTTAGAGGGTCAGAATCTCTATCTTCTCTGGCTTGAAGCATTAAGAAGCTGTAAACTTTTTAAATACCACTAAAATATATTTATTTTTATTGCAGACTAGATGGTTTTTGATAGACAGTGCTTGGTTAAGTTGATAACAAGTTTGTAAAAGGTGTACAAGATTTGTCATGATGTGGTGGAATGAGAAATTTCTTCTACTGATCACTTCTTAAGTGAAAGATTTTAAATGAGATATTTAATAAACCACTGTTTTCTGTTACTCATTAATCTTTAGGCATATTTCTAAAGATTATGATAGATGATGAACTTTTCATTTTGAAGTCACTCATGTACATCTTGATTCTGTGAAGTCCTTCATGAGTACTTCGTCATTCCGTGAAGTCACTTATTAGTACCACTTTTTTGTTTAATCGGTTATGACATTCCATCGAGCATGAGCTGCCTAGGTTCTTAAGAGGAGATCTTAAGAACTTGGTTAAAAATAAAGGTACTTCTAGGCCTCGTAGCTAGCCAATCGGCTCAGTAGGTTTAGAGCCAGACGCAGTGAAACGTGATCGATATTTGTATGACAAACAGAAGGCAGTGAGAAGCCAAGCGTCGAATTGCGGTTCGATTGCAATAGGTGACGCAGCACCATGCACGCTCAAACAGAATATATGGTGATAATTTAATGGCCATATTTGTTATTGCATATGATCTGTTGTGACTCGTGAAATGATGAAGATTTTTTTATGATGAAAATGTGAATGATATTTTACAGAAGCTAGAATAGAATAGAGTATTTGTTATGATGTTTAGGTACATTTAATTTAAGCCAGCTTTTCATTACTGAAGCTAGTCATTATTTATATCCCTATAAACAAGTAGATATTGTGTTATAAACCTGGCTGGCAAAAAAGTTTATGAAGTCAATGAACTCAAAAAGAAAATTCAGAGCAGAAGCGTATCTCTTAGAACAAAAGGATGAATAAAACATCATAGGTTTGTCAAAAAGAGCTCAAAACAAAAATAAAAATCATACGTAACCTACCTCAATATTACATGCGATGTGACCATTTGACTTTCGTTTTTCAACACACTATTACTACAGACAGAAAGTTCACTCACTAAGTGTTACATCATGAGTAAATCAGCACCTCTCTCTAAATCAGATACCCATCAGTCTATCAATATCTTAATCAACATACCTACTATAATATTGATCGAGTATTGACAGACATTGTTGAGTTGAGACAATAGGTAAGTTTTGAGGTACGCAACCGAGATGGGCAATCGCGTAGGACCGGTAGGACAAAACAAGACTACGTTGGAGAGAGCAAATTATAGCTCTATGGCTTTACTTTTTTGCGGTGCTATGATTTGACTTGATAGGGATTGAAATGAATGAAATGACAGAAATGGTGATATACAGCTTGCAAAGCTGCATCCCCGTAATTTAGTTCATGTTGTTTATTCAATAATCAACTGTCAAAGTGGGTGATAATGCTGCGGTTCTGAGGATACATTTTTAAATATGGGACGTTTCGATCAAGTTGCATTGACCGTGGTCATGAGAAGACCGGATATTAACGGTATCATCATCATCATTGTTTTTAATGAGAGTGTGTTGTTCTTGATCAGAGTTGGCATTGCGACACACGAATCACACGATAATTATATAATTTCCGTTGGTTTGAATTTAGCTCAAAACATATAACAACAACAAATGTCAAGTCTATTATTTTATAATTATATTAAATTGTACTGGAATCTGAACTGCAGCTAACCTAATAAGCAATAGGTAATAACTCTATTCCGTCCGCAAAAGTTTGAAGTAATCATTTAAATACATAAATAAAAATAAACTGGCCAAGTGCAAGTCGGACTCGCACTTGTAGGGTTCCGTACCACACTACAGTATTTTATAAGATCGAGCAAAAAATTCCACTATCATTTTACGCCAGCAAAAAATAATAATTAATAAACATTTTGTTTCTTATAACGCCATCTAACGTCTAACAAAGGTGTTAGGGATCGACATTTCAATATACCACCATCAATGGGACGTTTACCTAACTAAGCATTCATAGATGGCGTGAAATGCCGAAAAAAGCACGTTTCTTGTATGGGGACCTTCTATTATCTTTAACTTTATTGTTTTTAGTATTTGTTGTTATAGCGGCAACAGAAATACATCATCTGTGAAAATTTAAACTGTCTAACTGTCACGGTTCATGAGATACAGCCTGGTTACAGACGGACAGACAGACAGACAGACAGACAGACGGACAGCGGAGTCTTAGTAATAGGGTCCCGTTTTACCCTTTGGGTACGAAACCCTAAAAATGATCATAATATTACTTAACATCAGGTGAGATAATGGTCAAGCGCTAACTTATTAAGGCATCACAAAAGATTGGGTAAAAGAACCATGAAGGAGACATACTGTAGACACGAAAAAAAAAATCATTAAAATCATTTGTTTTTTTTATCAGTCTATTAAAAAAATGACCATCATGATTGTATCAGCTCGCACCTCTCTCAGTTCACGATTTAATACATTATTTTTCCATTTTTATTCCAATGCACGCTGATGACACATACTGACATCAATTTAGGGATCTTCAGCAGCCTTACAAAAGTAAATCAGTGTGACTTTTGACGTAGGTCGGTACGTAGCTCCTACGGAACTGTCCAGAATGAGAACTTAGCAAACTAACCTAAAACTCATGTTCACACCTAATTATGTATACACTTGTATGAACCGTCTTCTATTGATACGATTCAATATAACTCTACAAACATTTTATGCGACGATTTAAAAAAAACCACTGCGCGCTTCACTTGTATGAAATTGTAGGATGTTTTTAAATTCATTATAGGTTAGTGCTTCACAACTTACTATCTCACCATGATAGATGATGTAACACGCTTACCTAGGTAAGCGTGTTACATCATCTATTCGGTATCTTCTAGAAGATACCGACAGTCACGTTAAATTCCCGTTTTTAAATCTTGACTTGATGTCTCCTATAGGTGACTCTTACCTACAAGCTGTTTTAAATTGGAATTGTTGTAACTTGCTATGATTTTGAATTTGATATAGATGAGTATCAATTGAGTTGCTGAGATTATCCAATAACTTTTCTTCTTAGTATGATATAAATATATTTGAATGATATGCAGCTCAAAATTTGTGGCACAAAATTGGTTCTTGCTAGGTTTTTGTTTGAGGCAGCCACGCGGATTCCATTTCAGCCGTCAATCTTCGCCTAGGCTATTTTTACAGACATCAGCTCGCAACTCGTTATTGAGTAACAACTCGTCAGACGTATTGGCAGGCCAGTGGGAGGGGCTAGAATCGCTCTATCTTTATTATTAACTCGGGTTTTTGTGGGTTTTCTCATGGGTCAAAGAATTCTCAAGCTTCGTAAAATATCAATCTTTCTCGAAAACTAATTCTTAGTATGTACGGGTTCATAATTCACGGATACATTTTTTACAGCTTTGGCCAGTTTAACCATTCAAACCCTAACATAACATAAGACCCACACTATAAGCATTTTCAGCCTATGTGATTCCCACTGCTGGGCGAAAGTCTCCCCCATTTTCTACCAACTGTCTATATCTAATACCGTATATGGCCAGTCATTGTGGAAAACGAACAAAACATAAATATAAAATACACTTGAAAACAATATATGATTTACCATTTATCAATAAAATATTTAACGCAACGTTTTAAGAGTTATGTCTAAAGAAAAAGATGCGGACGCTCTACCACAATATTTATAATTGCAGCATTGGAGTTAGTAAAATCGTCTTGTAGGTTCAAGCATCGTGCTTATGATGGAATTTATAGGCCGACATTAATAGGCCGCTATATCTAAACTAAACTTCTTCCGAAGTAAAAACTATTCTTTTCTGTAACGTATTCAATGAAATATATCCATGCTATATGCCATGAACATGCCTTTTGTTGGTACGCTGATGTACTCACCAAACAACGATCAGCCAGATAATGGTAAAATAAAACGCCTTACGCTATTGTCACGCATCATTAATTGTTCATTAACACGGCGTCCCGACTTTTAAGTTCCTTTGCTCCCAAATATATTTACAATTCTAATAATTGTTTGTTTCACTACTGAAACTGTGAATGAAAACATCACGGAAACAGCGTCGTATGCCAAGTTAAAAACTCCACGTAGACATTATGCATACCGGAACGAGTGTGAGATAGAAAAATAGAATTTCCTGGCAATGTTGAAGAAATATACCTACTTGGATACAAAGATATAGGATGAGTAGATTGTTGTTCTATTTTCATAGCGTTTACTGTTATATGGGAAGTAGTCTGCTAAAGATAGCGTTTGGCCATTATCTCGCTTTTTAGGGTTCCGTAGCCGAATAGCAAAAAACGGAACCCTTACAGTTTCGTCATGTCTGTCTGTCTGTCTGTCTGTCCGTCCGTATGTCACAGCCATTTTGTTCCGAAACTGTTAGGATTACAGAATTGAAACTTGGTAGATTAATTTATTCTGTGAACCGCTTTCCGATTTTTATACTAAAATAAAAAATATAAAAGTTTAAGGGGCATCCCATACATGGAACTGAAACAAAAAAATGTTTTTTACTCCAAATCTATACGTGTCTATGGATAGGTCTTTAATAACCAGCCAAGTGCGTGTCGAGCCACGCACAGCGTAGGGTTCCGTAGTAGCCTGTTATTCAATGCAAGTCTTCAAACATTATTAAAAATTATCCAACACCCAAGTTCAACGACTATTACTGTTAAACCAATAAAGTTATCTTAACCGCTATAGTTTTATAGTTTTCCCATAAAGTTCATGAAATGCGCGAACATCACAAATTTTTCCAGATTTTTCAAGCCAGCAGTTTAGTTTTTAGAGGGGGGGGGGGGGGGGGGGGAACGCCGTACTGCAACAAAAATGTGCACTTAAGTTTAATATTTCGTAAATGGAGCATTCAATCGAAAAATAGTATTAGCAACCCTTAAATCATTTTAAAAGACCTATTTAACGAAACCCCACACGACGGGGTAGACGATGAAAAAAAAATGCATTCCCACTTCTTATATAGGGGAGCTACACTAAAAAAAAAAATTTTTCAAAATTTTATTTCAGCACTTTATCGGCGTAATTTAAATACATACTCCGACAAAATTACAGCTTTCTAGTATTAACGGTCTCTTAGCAAAACCTCGGACGGACAGACAGACAGACAGACGGACATGACGAAACTGTAAGGGTTCCTTGTCAGGACTACGAAACCCTAAAAATGACATTGAGGTTCCTAAAATCATTTTGTCTCAAAGTCAATCATTTGAAAGATAGGCGCGTCTAAAGTGGTAAAATGTGTGTCCCCCCCTCTAACTTTTAAAGTATGGGAGTGAAAAATCTAAAAAAAAATAAATGCTGTAGATCTCAATAAAAACTAACAACGAAAATTGGTTTGAACCAGATACAGTGACCAGTTTTTGAGATATGGCGACCGCAAAGATAACTTTGTTTTTCATACAAACACTATGAAAAACAAAGTTAATTTTTAGTTGCGAAAAATCAAAGTTATAGAATACTTTACTGTGTTACGGAACCCTACGAGTGTGAGTCCGACTTGCACTTGGCCAGTTTTGTTAGTAACTGACGAGAGGGGCCGAAGATGGTATCAACAAATCATTTATATAGCCATGAAATAGACTTTTTAAAGCAACTTTATAAAGTGCATTCCTAAAAGTATCCAGTGAATTTTTAACTAAGGACATGTGAGACTTAGCATCTCGTGTTCGCAGTACCGTGAAATTCTGGACGTTTTGCATGGTCATTAATTAAAAAACTTTTGCATAATTTTTTAAGTATTTTCCTAGTTACGATCCATGCAATTTGAACGTGGGAATGTTGTTAATCAAAATGTATTTGATCATGTGAAAGAAAGGACGTGTTTATGTTTTAAAAAACTTTTATTATTGGGTAGCCTGAGTAACAGTTGACTGAGATGAACTGATGATTTATGTGTTAGATCCAGTTTGATCAAGGCTAGTAAATGAAAATCACTAGCATGCGACATTTTCAGCACTGCACAAACCCCAAGAAACCTGCCAGCTGCATAAATTACCACCGACCACAGTCTCAAGAGACTACACAACAAATCACATCCCTTATCTAATTAGCAGTAAGTGATCATCCATCAAACGACGACGTAAACACTGTATCTAACACATACGGCAATTTGTCATCGTGTACTGAGGATACGTAACTATTGTCTAGTAGTTAAGGGACATTTGGGTCAATGCCATTGGTAAAAATGGCAGCACATTATGTTAGGACCATTTTAAATATATTTCGATAAAACTTACTACGCCTTATGGATTCACTAACGCTGCAGCGCTTTTAAAAATTGCGATGATCATACTGTGCTGAAAAATTTGTGTATATTTCACACCGTAATTGCTGCAGTAAAAAGGACATATAAACATATAAATCATAATTATACGAATAAGCATGCAGATGTTGAGAAAGTGGGGCACCGATCAATCGGATTAAGAGAATATGAAGTTATTTCCTTATAAAAATTCCTTGTAATCACATTCTCAACTTTTATTGAGAAGAAAAGGTCAATGCCTTCAAGGTCTTCTATGCCGAACAAACTACTAATTTGCTTGACATCGTACACATGCTTCTTGGTTTAAAAAAAAATTTACATATGTTTTCGATATTGATCGCATACGCAAAAGTAACGTAGCATAACAAAGACCGTATATCTTTTATTATATTCGTATCTTTCTTTTGCCAATTTATCCAGTATCCACTAAGCAGCAATTTATCTATAAACTGTTTTCACAATCCATCAACCAATTACATCTTCAAAGAGGTCATAGTTTCGCAAGTCACAATACTTGACGGAGTCGACTTTGCCGACTCAATTTCTGTCGGTCCAATATAAATTCCGGATCGGCATTTCTTTGCAAATGTACTTTTGAACTGGTACACGGTAGTGAGTTGGGTACAGTTGAGTGAAAATTGAGAATGTAGGATTCTCCCTCTTTTTCTTCTCCTAAGATGTCAGTCACTATAAACTTAAGTGACTGATCTCATTCTCAATCCCAAAACAAACAGCACAACGAAACAAAAGCATCGCAACATTAAACATATTAGTGTGTTCGCAGTCATTTTGCGTACCTATGTTTAATAACCTTACCCACAAATGTGTTTTATATCTCATAGGGTAGCGTATGACCACCATTTTGCCTGATGGTAAGCGATGATTTGCCGATTGGTCGAAGGTGGTGAAAACGCTAGGCCTAGATTTTATACAGCATATTGATATAGCAGCATAGAGGGAGCTCTATTAGAAGCGTCTAATCACAGAATGTGTCACTAACTATGCAAAGACTAAATGAACACATGCTAACTTTATCTAATGCTTTGTAATAATCAAATTAGTTAGATAATTACTTGGCAATCAACGTTGACATTTTATTGATACAGAGCTAGGCCAAGTTCGCAGAAATTTGGCGAACAAATTGCATACATTGGCGCCTCTATAGATATATCGGTACAACTCTTTAATAAAATGTATAGGAAATATGTCCTTGCCTTTGGGGGTTCGAAATTTTTGGGCTATTGCAGTGAATTATCATGCAACGAGGCAGTTTTATAGTTTTCGCGGCCGTCCGGCTGCAAAAACAGACAGGCGTGTACTTAAAGTAGAGGTGGCCAACCTGGACGTTTTGGCGGGGTTCAGACACGGGAAGTACACGCATTTGCGTTATCTATTGTGTATATATCTGTGGATATATCGGCAAAATTCTTTAACAATTATTCATCCACTCCAGACAATATTTAGCTTAGTTGGAGGGGTTAACAAGAATACTAGTAATATGCAACCCACATTACTAGTAAGTTTAAAAAAAATCCTTGATAATATTTTTGCGCTATGGAATAATAGGAGAGCAGTAGGGCGATCACAATAATTCTATTACTACACATTTAGTGATTTGGATCTTTGCAAATCAAAATGGTCAGATTTAAGTTTTGATATATAAATTCGAAAAATAAAAACAGTCATTATAATCGGAAAGGTTTCCGCAACCAAACAGTTTACGGAATAATACATTTTTCAAAGAATTAATTTTTCAATTTCATATTACACTTTCTCTAACTAAACGAACTAACACTTTTCTCGTTAACAGTACCAACAGACGGATGGGCAGTTTAAAAATAAATGAGGTGTGACGGCGCGCGCCAAGTCGCTCTTCTCGGATCATTACTGACACCTATTTAATTTATAGCTTGTAAATGTGGAACGTAACGAGTACAGAATTACTGAAGAATTACTCTTTTATTGCAGTTTGAGCGAGCGATTATTATGAAACCGGCGAATTGTGTGTAAAGCTGAATCAGATGCGCATGCGTATTACATAATAATGTGAGGTAGATTAATAATTATTAAAGTTTAAAAAAAATAATAAAAAAATGTTTATTTTAAACAAGGATACTCGAGAGACTGAAGAGTCAAATCTCGAAAAAAATCGTCTGTTTTCAACCCCAGTTTATATAAAAGTCTTCTCTAAATTCATTATCCCAAAAATACAGCGATATAATATTGAAGAGGAAATAATCTCCCTTTGAACCGTACCTTCCCCTTTCAACGAATAAACCAGATCACCAACTATTTTCTACTTCAAAGGACAACTCAGGTAAAAAAAATTGACTGCAAAAAACAAAGACAAAACTTAATACCTTTGTGAATATCTCCATGAACGGTCAAAGTGGTCTTCAAGATTTGACATTTTTAGATCGTTAGTCCCCCACAAAAGGTGAGCCGACATCGAAGGACCACATTTAAAAGGGAGTGGAATCAAAGAGCCCTTTTAGGCTTATTACACGGTTCGGGACACAAAAAATCTCTTATTTTAGGTCAAAATGGGACTAAAGCAACGATTACATGGCGGTGAAACAATGAGAATGGTCGCGGCCACAGTAATGTGCTGAAAGAGCTCTTTTCATGATAATTACATGGGTGAATGTTTTTGTTGTAATTGGCCGCCTGGTGGACGAAAGTGGCTGGGTTTTGTTATAGTCGGAAATATTCAGTACAACATTGACGTAACTACTGCAGTGTAAAACAGAGTTGTAGGCAGTACTATATAAAATACGGGCACAATATAATTATGTCCAACCATCCATCCACGCATCATTACTCACTTACTTAACTTAACCTAATAAATTTGAGAACCCAGTGGTGTAGTGGGAGGAGGTCGGCTTTGACGCCAGAGGTACCGAGTTCAATCCTCGCCGTGCACCAATGGATTTTTGTATCGCAAAATGTATGTGCGATTTTCACAGTACCCTCTGGTAAAGAAAATACATCGTTAGGGAACCCCCGACCCCCGCATAATGGCAGAACACTATCTAGTGTCCGCCTGGCCAGCTGCAACCCTCAAGTTAGAAAATCTGTCGCTAAACATCTAATGTGTTCCGGCAGCTGTCCTTTAGAGGCAGTTCCCATTCTAGGCCGAGCGTGCTACACTCCTCGACTGCGTCATCGCTTACCAGGTGAGAAAATGGTCAAGAGCTAGCCCATATGATATATTAAAAAAAAACATAAGAGCATATAGATGGCGTTGAAGTAGGTTGCACAGTTCTCTTTATATATATTGCCTAGATGTATATTAAAATGATCCTGCATCGCGCAATCGATATTTTCCGCGATGTTAAAACCAGATGCACTTGCTTCGTCAACAAATATTCATAAATTTGAACTTTATTAACATTTAGTATTTACAATATTAGTAGAACGTGATGTGAACACGCGTGAGGTACCTCACGTGCCATAGACAGAAGTTTTCACTAACCATAAAAGTACTTTCTTGCTTGTACGGCTTTACTTCATAATGAAGAAAAAACTAATACACCTTTTTCTTTAAGTATTCCAAACAGTCAAATCCTTGATTACTATTTCACCTGATGTTAAGTGACGATGTTGTCTAAGAAGGAATCTTTTCTGAAAATGGAAGACGCTGATGAGACGAGGCGTAGTACAACTGACTTTCACCCAATCCAACATAGCTCAACTCGACAAAAGTCTCCGGCCCCATATCGGGCCATTCCAACTAGTCTTCCGAGTGAATACAATAATGGAAAAAAAGTAAATAATTAATGAAAAACTAATAACTATAAAACAATTTTAAAACATTCACAGCATTATTCCGCTAACATTAAACAATTCAACAACAACATGAATATTGCAAAGATATAGTTAATTGTAAACTTTTCTCTGTCCGTGTCCGAGTTGTTGATATAAAACAATTCGCGAGACTCAATGTTGATGAAGTTTTAATCAGTCAAGTTTTCCTCAAAACAACAATAGAATGTATTTACAGGAAGCGCCATTTTCATAGAATTTTATTTATAAGTTATTTTAATTTTAAACAGAGACGCAATCTAAATAAACTTATAATTTAATTGCATAAAATAATTAGCTCAAAAATCAGCATTAAATTTAGAGTAACTTTCATTCACAAATTTAGGTGTTTTTGTATAACTAACTCAAAAAAAGGAGACCTACACGTTTCTTACCTCAGAACTCCGTCATTTTTGGATTTAACCGATATGAAAAATTATTTTTTTTGAAGTCGACTAAAAATAAATCTTTTTCAGCTTGTATAGTAATGTCATGACCAATGTTGGTACATACAGAAATTAATTTAGTTTTCGGACACATTGAGTTGTCAGTTGGCACACCGCACAGCTACGGCCACGAAGTTTGACCTTGTTTATTTGTTAAGTAAATTGTATCGTGTCCCGGTACAAATGGAGTTGCGATTGTGCTCCCGGATAATTTCCCCCGACGAAAAACTTCTCATTTGAGGCCTCGCGTCGAGTGTTTTGGTACTGTTGTACTTACAGTCGGATAAATGTTGTTTTTTACAATTTTTTCTAAGGACACGTTCCTTTTGTTTGGGTTAGTTAGAAAGAAAGAAGAAAGAAAAATCATTTATTTGACATATCACACTAAAATGCTAACTGAAACAATGAAACAAGAAAAAACAAGAAACAACTGGTGTCAAAAAGGCTTGTCTCAGCACATATGTCTAGATTTACAGTTCTATGATACTGGTAGATTGTGTAGCCTTTAAATAGTACGTAGTTATTAAAGTTAACATCTAGAATTTCTATCGTTTAATTCTGGTATTGCAGTGTCGTCTTCATCATATATCTATTTATAGTTTAAACAATTCGTCGGTCAAATGAATTTCGATCTTTTTTTGTAAGTTAGGAAGTTAGGATTTGCATTAATTAGCATTTTATTGTAACTTATTCGTCGGTTACATAGTAAGTTATCTATTTCTGAGGTTGGTTATAAAATTTGAATAGCTTAAGGATTATTATATATATTATATTATCTTTTAAGCCTAGAGTTAAATCAGTCAGATGAAGTGTTACACAGTTTGAAAGCAACTTAAAATAAACTAACGATGTTCACACATTATCGCTCCGAGACAAGTTCACTGGAGCTCATTTTACGCAAGGCTACAAGTTTGTGAACACACGTGATGAACCTAATTTTCGCGCAACCCACACGCGCTGACAAAGGACTGTTCATGCGGAAGTATTCATCCAAAAAACTCCTTGTGATCCCTGTTTATTTTCGACGACTCGGCTGAGGGTCGGGGGACAACGAACCCCAAAGTTCGGAGGGTCGGAAAAAATCGGTCCTGAACTAATGGGCCGGACGACTGGAATGAACTTTTAAAAGTTGCCAACGAAGCCTTTTTGCGTTAAGCTCGGCGTTCGTCCGCGATTTTACGCTTGGAACGTGACGACTTCTAACTGCCAATGTCGCGGTGAAATGTGGTTGAAGTTCAAAGAATTTCAATGAAATTTGGTAAGGAGTTTTCTTGGTAAACGTACTAAATTTTCGTAAAAATTTAAAATAGAAAAATGGGCAAATGGTGAGATTGGCCATTGTCAACAATTTCATTGTATATTCAACTTCCTGATTACATATTTATGAACCTAAACTGAAAATTAAGATCTAGATGGTATTTTGTACCTAAATAGGTACAAAATACCATCAGAGCAGAAAGAACACACGCAGAAGCAACACTAAGAAGGCTTGACCCATCAGCGGCTCCATAAATTTATTTTTCATACCACAATAACACCGCCAACTAAAGCGCGCATTCACGTCGCGACATACAACCGCGGCACATTCAAAGCGAACATTTGCCGCGTCATAATTTTCCAGACGATTTCAGCAAAGCGCCACAAAGTGCAGTGGCTCCGTCGCAGCGTGAATGTCCCACATTATTACGCTTGACGTGCCCGGCTTTTGCGCGACAAATATCTAGTGAAATAAGAATTTTAACTTTATTATAGCTAAGTGAAAAGTCAGCTGAGATCTGTACGTTCTAAACATTTGTCGTATTGCTTTGTAGCGGGGATTGACTTGGTTGTAACTGCCCAGTAACGTGTAGCAAAATGCTACGGTTACTAGTCAAACAGCACACTGTGTGTGGCATTTACAACTGAGCGCTACCGAGCATATCAAAGCATAAATGCTTTCAGTACTGTGGTCTAGGCCGTCGCTGCCGTATTATTTAGGATAACACGCGTCAAGCCTTGTCGGAGGAAGTCTAGAACTCTAGGGCTGGTTTTATATAACAAGATATATTTAACAAAGGCAAAAGTAAAAAAAAACATACTTACAGGTGAATTGAGAACCTCCTTCTTTTTGAAGTCGGTTAAAAGGATCATATAATAATAATAAAGCAAATGGTAGTATAAAATTGACAGAATAGATGACGAATTACTTATTTTACCCACGAAACCTTTACTTAGTAACTGTTAAATTTTAAACGTTTCAAAAGCATAATAAAGTCATGTGAAAAATCTAGCGCCAGCATTTCTCGAGTACATTTCTACTGTAATATGGTTATAGCAGCGATCAGACTTGATTTTTATAGTAGCACGAGAGAAAATAACAAAGTGTAGCAGCTACCTTTATGATATTACATTTCCGGTTCAAAAGGTTGAACAAATAGCCCAGTTGAATGTAAGCGTTTTAATTTTTTATGAAAATACGTTGAAATTTTATACAAGAATAACAAAGTCTAAGTTAAAACTAAGTTAAAGTAACTAAGTTTTTTTGCTTTCAGGCATAAGTAACAAAATTGAAAATGAGTTTGAGTTTGACTATGAGTAAGTTATGTTTTTGTTACAATATTTGGGAATTTTCCCGCAAAAACTATTTAATACATTTCGACGTTTTCATCAAGTTACACATTGACCGCGTCAATCGCATCGTCACTTAACATCATAGTGTTTAAAAAAAACATTTATAAATTAATTATTCATTTTTCTCATCTAAATGTCATTGTATGGCAATGACTTTGCATCTTCTATACTTACTTTTGAAGATATTTGATTATATTGTGTCTGATAAAACCCACGTCTATATAAGCCAGCGTCTAAAAGTACATTGAATTTTTCTTTTAAAGAATACAGCACCTTTAAAGTTCAATGCACTCGGACTATAAATACGCGAACCTGGACTGCGATTGTCACTATTGTAAAATTGCGTAGAAATAGTCCTCAAACGTCTACGTACACCTGTAGATAAAAGTGATAGGGTCTATCTCCAAGCTATGAACTGTCAAAGGTCTTTGTGAGAATAGGTAACTCTTTAGTGCTGATTACGTCTTTATCTATGAGCTTAGTCTGAAAGGTAGACTGGCTTTTAGTTATTATTAATCTACCACGAAAGATGTTTTATTTTCTAAATTCTCATAGTATCCAATACATTTTCTAATATCTATGTTCGTAAGACATTGCAGAGGGGACAGAAGGCACTGTTTGCGCCAAGATTTACAATAGGACCTTTTGAAATTTCTACAAGAACGGCCGGTCAGCACAAAGGGCTCGAGAGGAGCTCCAGATGTTTGCTTTAGCTTGCTCGCTACTTATAATATCGGACAGAAATTCTTACCGATCTGCGAGGTATTGGATGGTATGCAATTTAATATCGACGAGCTAGTAGATGTTAATACCTTGGTAAGTCCTAACATAAATATTTTGTCGAACAACGCAATGATGGTATAACAATATTCGCAGCTATTATTAGAGAATATTCTTTGTAGTTAGGTTTATTGTACATAAACTAAAAATATTATTGAGGTGAATATTGTGTTGTTATTATAACATCGACTATACAAATCTTTGAAAATTAGTTTGATATTTCAAAAACTAAAGTCCAGTTTAGTTTAGTAAAAGTTTCTGTCATTCAGTCAGAAAATAAATGTAAAATATTTCTGTCCATCAGTTCAAAGCTACGATTGAGCGCTACGATTGTGCTACAACATGCTACAAAGTACAACTTCTACAAATTTGGATTGGATTCCGTATGACTTATGACCAATATTTCTTTCGATGTCAAAGCGATGGCTTGGTCTGAAGTGAAGCACTCTTAAGAACCCTTTTTAGTCAAGGTTAAAATATACTTAAACGTCCATGATCCCAAAATACTACTGGAAAACACTTTTCTGATTAGAACTTAATGAATTTGGAGGCAAATCGCTTCGAGATTTTGAAGACTGCCTGACTTTAGTCCTAATCTAAAACAATAAGTCTATAATTCAAAAAGAATGCTATTATCCTAAAGTTCCCACGCAATATACATCATTTGAGTATAAACAGTTACACAAGAAACGACCACAAGGCACATTCACGAGGAAGTACGACAGTCCGACCTAGATACGTCGACCGTACGTCCAATACGTATTATTTGATACAGACGGTCGGACAGTCGCTTTCCATATTGAAAAGAGCAGGAAACGGGGCTGGCAGTGCTTGTGTGTTGTTACGTACTGATGTTTATGTATCATGTTTAAAGCGAGGTTGTACATGTATGTGTGATGGAACAGACACGAGTATTCACTATTCAAATCGGACGAATATCTATGTAGAACATTCTTGCCCAATCTT
The DNA here is from genome assembly GCA_954871355.1 of Cabera pusaria. NCBI lineage: Eukaryota > Metazoa > Arthropoda > Insecta > Lepidoptera > Geometridae > Cabera > Cabera pusaria. The sequence goes on from OX940893.1 coordinate 4,996,514, forward strand.
TATCAATATCGGGCACTTGTCCCACCGTCCACGAGAAAACGTCCAACGACTATTTACAACAGACATCATAAATTAGTTTTTTTTTGTACGTTTGTTTCACGATTACTCCGCCAATTTGAATGATTATGTTTTCCCATGGTCCTCCCATTGTTGTTTAACCGGAATGTTGTTATGCCGGAACGTAGATCCACGCGAAACATAATAGAATTTTCATTATGTCTGGAATCCTGGCATACGACGGGTTAATCAAGTTTGTTGAGTATTTTCAGAAACGGAGATAAACACCTCAAACTTGGTACTGAAAATGGCTTATAATATAATACTAAAAAAAAAATTGGCGGCATTTGAAGTCGGATCTTTCGTTTTGTAAACGATTTTAAATTATTTACCAACTATCTTCTCGCTCAAGAAACGTACAATAGATGTAGAACCCATGAGAATAAAAGAGATAGATATAGACTGTTTTCACTGCTGGCGAGAACTCTCTTTCGACTAGTTTGTCACAGCCACAAGATCTATCAAAGATAATATTCGCATTGATCATTATAGCGGTAGAAGAGATCGCGTGCTGGAAAGCGTAAGATGTCCTGAGATTTAGTTTTTATACTAATCAGCCTTCACTCGCGTTTATTTTACGGATTACGCTCCGACCGTTAGAGGTCGGAGCGATCGGGAGTTTAGACTGGCGAATTGTTGATTTTACTCGTATGTAAGGAATCCCCAATATTGACAGTAAAATACAGTGTAGCACTCGTGACAAAGCTTCCTTTCTAACATTTAAAACTAACCGAAAAAAAATCTTAATATGTCTTGTCTTAATCTTAACTTTGTCACTGTAAAACGTAAGAATCTGAATGAATAAAATGTCTGGCATTGAGTATGCGTATTGAGTATATTATCAATCTTTATATGTCAAATCTCACTCACCCTTCAATTGCCTCGCACATCATTACTGTCAAAGAATACGCAGTTAAAGGAATAAAATATAATTGCTCGTTAAAATACAATTGCTAAGAATCAGGTAAAAGTCAAAGCCATACATTCTACATACAATTTCAGCTGAGAGGCAAAGACACAATTACTCCCGCCAAGGGTCCTTACATAAGAGCATGTTTTATTTCCGAAAGGTCTCCTTGTTACAGCCTTGTTAAAAATGGATGTTGATGCGTGCCATCTGAACACAATTCGTGTGTCAAAAATGATTCTGGGTAGAGATGGGAGTAGTCCGGCATTCCAGGCACTAATCGTTTTTAATACGCTTTTATTAGATTCAGACGTATGTATATTTGTATGTTAGTATGTAACGGAATCTTTGAACATGATTTTAACCCCCTTCAAAACGTCGGATTAACTCGAAATTTGGCATACTTATTAAGGACCGATGACAATAAATAAATAAAAAAAAAACGATTAAAAAATGACAAATAAATAATAGTTTAAAAAAACTAAAAAAATACGCTTTTATAGAAAATCCAACTAAAAAATAGAAAATACATTTTAATAAATTTGAATTAAAAATAGTGTAAGAAAAAATGATTTTATTGTAAAAAAAAGCGTGGGGTGCTGTTCAGGATATTATCAAAATAACCCTTCTAGTCATATCTGTTCATAAAATATTTGGAACTATTGATACCATGCACCCCACGCTTTTTTTTTTCAACTAAAGTTGGATTTTCTATAAAAGCGTATTTTTTTAGTTTTTTTAAACTATTATTTATTAACATACATTACACACATAGTATTTAATATGCTTTAATAACCTAAGATAGTTTCCATAGTTTAGATAGTTACAAGTTATATTCAGTACCAAGTTTGAGGTGTTTATCTCCATATTTCTGAAGATACTCATCAGATCTCAACTTAATCTAAAATTACAATAGGACTAAACGGGTAATATACTCTCTCAAACGATTTTTTTTAATAAATCGGTAAAAAAAAATACAGACAAATTAAAAACCCCCCATCTTTATGAGAAGTCTGATATAATTGAAGATCTAGCCCATCCAATCTAGGCCTAACGTGCTACCATTCTTGGGTATTTTTGATTTTTTTCTTATTTAAAAGGCTTTCGTCCAAATCAGGTATCACCACCAAGTTTTTTTAAATATCATATAGGCATACCATTGACCACTATCTCACTGTTGGTAAACGATGATGCGGTCGAGGATTGGATAGCACGCTAGGCCTAGAAAGGGAACTGGCTCTCAAGGATAGCTGCCGGAACACATTAGATGTTTGGCGACAAATTTTATAACTTGAGGGTGGTGCTGCCGAAACACAAATGTAAAGTCATGTAGGTGCCTACATTCCTAACAAACTCTCGAATCTAGCTTGTCTGGTGCTTTCTCTGAGAGGCCGTCTGCAATGTTTCTTCAGTCGAATACCCGAACGAGGTCCTTAAAATAATGAGTTTCGTCTTTTATACATTTATTTTTGTCATTTTTAAACGCTCTTTCATTCCTTGAAAACCTTTTTATACACAAAGGTGGTATAATAACAGTCATCTGTCTGTCTGTTCACAACAAAGATATTACTCGTATTTTATGTGTAACGTTTTTTCTAAAGAGGGTAGGTCCTAAAATGGTGAGTTTTTTAATGAAGAAAAATGTTTTGTTGCGAACACTTTTGCCGGCGTTTCTTGTAATTTCACCGTCATTTTTCTTGCCGCTTGAAATTGTAATTAAAGTTGAGAAAACCGCTGTAAAGGTCAGTTAAACGATGCGGTGGAGACGTTGACTGTCGAATACATTATTTTGAGACAGTACCCTTTGTAATAATGGCAACGTTAAATAAGAAAGAAGAGAGGGAGATAGAGTTGAAGAAAAATGCAACGCGAGGACTTTATTTCATTAAATTATCTAACCCTGTATTTACAAATAACACCATGATGCTGATAGCTCTTGCAAACATTTGGGGCCATTTCCACCGGTTTATGATAAGGTAACAGATAGTTATCTGACATATGACGCCAAATAAAATGTGTCAAAAATCTGTCAGATAAGTTCCTAATCAAGACCCGGTTAAACTGGCCCTTAGGGTCATTCAATCCAATATATTAGGGTCAGTTCACACTGAGACGCGACGTGCACTTTTTAAGAGAATGACACATAATTAACATAGTTTAAAAACGAAAACAACCGACTTCCATGCCCCGCGAGTCATTTTCAGTAGCAAGTTTGAGACGTTTATCGCCATATCTCTTGAGATACTAATCAGATATCGATGAAATTACAGTGGGACTACCTCGGAAACGTACCCTACCAAATAAAAAAATAATCATTCAAATCAGTTCACAATTGACGGAGTAATCACGTAACATACATACTAAAAAAACATACAGACGAATTGAGAACCTCCTCCTTTTTGGGAAGTCGGTTGAAAATATAACTTTCTTTACTACACAAAAAATACACATTTCATTGCAAACGTCGCGCGGCATTGCACTGCGCTGCGCGGTACTACGAGATGCCACATAATCCAAAATAGAACTTTATTTACTTCACAAAAAGTTTGCTTTAAAATAATTCGAAAGATTTCGCTTTCGAATTATCACGAGAAATCACAACATCGTCGCATCACGTCTTGGTGTGAACTAACCCTTTTGACATTACTACTGTCAAATATATCGACATGCGATCGTCAAAATCTTCATGAATACGGTAGAAAGTTATTTCGTGAGAAAATGCAATGCAATTGGTAGTCTTTACAAAATCTTCCAGCAACTTAGTAGAGCAAGGGCAGGTATTACACCTGTTATAACAGGAATAAACCTGTTAGATTGCCTATACTAACAGGTAATACCTTGCTGCTACGCCAAAAGTAACATTTTAAGATAAACAACTTATTAGTTAAATTAGCATCATAAAAGTATCATATCTCAAACCATAGAGGTTCAGAAAACCCTAGCAAAGTTGCCGACCAGATCGGTATAGATTACTTTGATACAAGTTTGTTGCTAAAGGGCAGAGTCGGAGTAAGGAATTTCTATATTATCATCACCAATCTTATAAAGGCCCGAGGGCCCGGTGGTGTAAGTAGGAGAATGGTCGGCTTTGATGCCAGTACCGTACCCGTACCGTACCGTAGTTCAATCCCCGCCGTACACCAATGGATTTTTCTATCGAAACTTTTATGTGCGCTTTTCACAGTGACCTTCCGGTGAAGGAGGTGGTAGGACACTATCTAATGTCCGCCTGGCCAGCTACCACCCTCAAGTTAGAAAATCTTTCGGGAAACATCTAATGTGTTCCGGCAGATATCCTTGAGAGCCAGTTCCCTTTCTAGACCCAGCGTGCTAATCTTTTTTATAGTATATAGGGTACATACATTTTAGGTAACTTTCATATCTCCGATAGTAATTCATATGTGTCTGATACACACGATCAGAAATGTAAAAACATTAAAGATTTTTTACTTATAGTTAATAGAGCATTTACACGCACATAAAATGTGTTAACATAAGATTGCGCCCATATTTTAACTTGCTTGTAGTGATGTTGAATATTTCTATATCCGTAATTTTAAGACAACTCCTTTCCTAGAGTCCTTAATACGTCCCTGTTAGATCCTCAGATGGGCCATGTTCAGCGAACTAGAGTTGATGATACAGCCTTGCAAACTTAAAGGGAACTTTGCAGGCTCTATTATCTCAACATAACTTTGTACATCAAGGGAAATCAATTTCAATTCGTGACAACGCAAACTAGCCTATCAGATATCATCATCATTTGCGGTTTTTTTCTGCCCACTGCTGGGCATAAGCTTCCTCCCTTACTCTACTCATCTCTGTGCTGAGCTACTTTTGGCCACGTCCTATCTACATATTTTTGGTGTCGTTGACCTACGTATTGGTCTGCCAGTTATAAAAAAAAATAAACTGGCCAAGTGCAAGTCGGACTCGCACTCGTAGGGTTCCGTAACACAGTTAAGTATTCCATAACTATGATTTTTCGCAACTACAAAATTAACTTTGTTTTTCATAGTGTTTGTATGAAAAACAAAGTTATCTTTGCGGTCGCCATATCTCAAAAACGGCTGGCTGTATCTCGTTCAAACCAATTTTCATTGTTAGTTTTTATTGAGATCTACAGCATATATCTTTTTTAGATTTTTCTCTCCCATACTTTAAAAGTTAGAGGGGGGGGGGGGGGGTGGACACATTATACCACTTTAGACGCGCCTAACTTTCAAATGATTGACTTTGAGAAAAATGATTTTAAAAACCTCAATGTCATTTTTAAAGACCTATCCATAGACACGTATAGGTTTGAACAAAAAAAAATTTTTGTTTCAGTTCCATGTATGGGATGCCCCCCCTTAAACTTTTATTTTTTTTACTTTTGTATAAAAATCGGAAAGCGGTTCACAGAATACATCTACCTACCAAGTTTCAATTCTGTAGTCCTAACAGTTTCGGAATAAAATGGCTGTGACATACGGACGGACAAACAGACAGACAAACAGACAGACATGACGAATCTATAAGGGTTCCGTTTTTTGCCATTCGGCTACGGAACCCTAAAAACCGATTAACGGGCATATTGTTAAACACTTGTATTTCACAGATTAACAGGTGTATTAATAAATATCAGGGGGAACGGAAGTGCCCCCCGTCAAGACGAGCCAAGCGAATCGCAAGGGCACCTACCTACCTTTTAATAAAGCGCTCCGTCATTTTTTGAATCATCATAACCTGGGTTTGGATTATTATTTATTTTTATTTATTCTTTATTTCAGGTATCATGACCCATACCATACAATTTAAAATTAACGCTTTAAAAAATTATGTTGAATTACTAAGCTTGATATCAAAATGAATACATCTGATAGATACAATACAAAACAAACATTTTCACTCATAAAAATTAAATTGAATTGTAGGATAGTTATATAGTTATGTCATTGTCAAAAACAATCAAATGTCAGTCTAAAACTAATACATTACAAATAATAGCTATTGCGAAAAATAAATTAAACAATATAAAAAGAATTAAAAAAAATCCACATGAACAAAATTTTCTGGATAAGAAAAGTAAATGATCAAGTCACAAATTTTGACTAAGGTGTGTAGAGCTTTTAGAGCTTGTACAGTTAGCGTTTGTAGAGTTAGAAGTTTGGCTCTACATGAGATCTGATTGAGAACTTCTTGACAGTGCAATCCACATGGTCCCGTCTTGCCAACATTTTGCATGAAAATGTTTTGGTGGGGTTTATTATTCCATAGACTAACTAACGGGCGTATGGATAAACATTTGTTTTTTAGGGTTCCGTATCCAAAGGGTAAAACGGGACCCTATTACTAAGACTCCGCTGTCCGTCTGTCTGTCTGTCCGTCTGTCACCAGGCTCATTAACCGTGATAGTTAGACAGTTAAAATTTTCACAGATGGTGTATTTTTGTTGCCGCTAGAACAACAAATACTAAAAACAAAATAAAAGTTAAAAATTAAAGGGGGTCCCCATACAAAGAACGTGTTTTTAAACGCCATCTATCTAATTAGTTTCGGCAAAATGACATAGATGGCGCTAGTAAAAGAGCCCCGTCTTTCTAGATCGCGACCAAAGCAAATATTCTTGGTAATATCAATTAGTCAAACATATGAGGTTGAAACTCTGTTATGTTTCGTATTGTACGGAACCCTCCCTAAGTGTGCGATAAGAGACGCGATGCTTACTCGCACTTGGCCAGTTTTATTACAGATTAATTATGGCAAAGTTATGCGTGCTACAATCTCTGTTAAACAGATATCATAGCTTACCATCTGGAAAGCGTCTTGCTTAACCCTAATAAAATTAAAAAAATAATTGCATCAAAAATTTTCTCAACATCAATATGAAAAGCCAAACAAACGTCCTACAATACATAGTCGAAAGGAGAGAGGAAACTCGTGAATCTATAGAATAAGATTTCAATCCACGAGTACGTGAATCGAATACGATTCTATCGAAACACGTATATTTCCATTATATTTGAAACGTTGTTCGGTCTCAGTTGCTGCATCTTTGGTAACCAAAGTAGGGAATGGGGGGATGCAGTTTCTAATAGATTTAAAACTGGAAATCGATTTTGAGACTAGTGTTTCATTTCATTTACTCCAAAAGAATAATTATCGGTTTACGGTTATAAATTGAGGTCTATTACTATCCATTTTATAAGTAAAAAAATCAGGTGTTCGAAAATCAATTCTCCTGAGTTCAGCTCTGCTACAATATTATTTTTTAATTTTCTCTGATACAATGACAAAACCTGTCCAAGTCGAGTTGGACTCGCCCACCGAGGCTTCCGTACCAACTTCTTAAACCGGGTTAAAGCGTTTCTTTACTAATGTGGTTAAAGGACAAACTTAACTTTGCAGTTCAATCCATAGAAAATGTACTGCACCAACCGCAATAAGTGTGTAAATTATTTTGTTTTGTCATTAGGCTACATATTTACGATTTTCAGTTCCTATATAAGTGGTTCAAGACTTTACTTCTTGTCAATTTCATTACTCTAGGTCAACGGGAAGTGCCCTTTAGGTTTTGATTCCCTTGTGAAATTGAAATATATGCGACATAAATGGTCATATCTTTTGATCGCGATAACTTACAGGTTTGATTTTTGCACAGCCGATAGATACCGTAAGCCCAAGTATTAAGTATAAGTTTCAACTTGATACCTTTACGTGTTCCGGAGATAGAGGGTCTTTGCCAGACGGACAGACAGACAACAAAGTGATCCTACAAGGGTTCTTTTTTACCCGACTGCGCGACGCATAGGAGAGGTAATGTGTTTATCAGTCTATATATGTATGTATGTTTGTTCCTTTGTGGCACACTAGAGACCAAACGCGTGGCCCGATTTTGATAATTGGCACGTCAATAGATTCGCCATGCTAGCGCGAGTGTCAACGAAAACATAAAAAATTGAAAAATTCAAAAGGCGGATTTCAGACGCCAAAATTTGGGAATTTTTTTTTTAAAACCTTTCGAGTGGGGTATCGAATTTAAGGTCTTAAAATGGAGATTCAAAATATATTTATAACAAATAATTTATGATCGTACAAATCGAAAAAAAAAAACGATTTTACATGCCGCGTTAGTCACTTTCAGTAACAAGTTTGCGGTACTTATCTCTGAAGTTACTTATCAGATCTCAATAAAATTACAATGAGACCAAACGAAAATCATATTAACTCAAACAAAAAAAGAATTTTCCAAATCGGTTAAGAATTGATGGAGTTCTGAGGTAACGAACAACCTCTTCCTTTTGGTATAGTCGTTTAATAGTACAACTGTAAAGTAAGTAAGCTTAAAAAGCAATACCCTATCTACGAGTATTTCACGCATTTCGGTTTTTTGTTCAGATTACGGAATTTGCCGTCCTTTACTTAACTAAAAAGTGTAAAATAAAACATTAAATTCAAAAATCAAAGAACCCGACTGCGCAAATAGTGAATATAAATACAAATAGCAAATTTGTTCAATTAATATATAAGTTAGTAATTAGTTCATTGTATTTGATGCAAAATAAACATATTTTCTTTTTCTTTTCTTTTTTCTTTTATATTCCATATAACAATATATAATTTATTTTATGAGTGTATCGACCGAGAAAGAATTTAAATGGTATAGTTTTTTAATATCCCTAAACAGAAGTCTAAACTACTAGACTTACTTGTTTTTTCTTTTCAGTTCGTTTTTTAACACTTCACTTTTTGCGCAGTCGGGTTCTTTGATTATTTAATTTAATGTTTTTTTCCTTTTAAGGTACGGAACTCTTAGAAGTATTCTAGCAAAATTATCAACACAAATTGTGAAAAAATATTGTTTGTAAATTGCACAAAGTATCGTGATTTTATATTATACTTAACACGCAATATTTCACCGTCTTTCACCTCATAAAAACGATAATATAAATGCAAATTTCCTGCACCGTACCAAGATAATCCCGATAAAACGTATTCGACACCTAACACCGCCCTAAAATATGGGTCAATTCACGCTCCAACCCAATTCCGAATATCTTTGTAACAAGGTCTCTTGCACGAAATCTGTGGATTTATTAAAATAACCGCAAACCGGGTGTAACCCGGGTTTCCTTGTACCCTTGTACCCGGTTATTGGTTATCGGCGCCGATCGTAGCCAGGCAAAATGATGCATGACCGGATAAGACAATGTAGCGGAAGGGAAGGCGCACCCGGTTACCCGGGTCGACCTTTCAATTTCCTTGATTGTTCCGCACGACGGTCGGCGACTTTATTTCTTTATCTACACGACCGCGATGATTTCTTATGGTCAGTACACATGGCCGGTTGGAATTGCGAGTGCTTTTGTTTGACCCGGATAAGGGTAAATGAAAATGGGTAACGGTAATAGATATGGGTATACTTAGTAGGTTTGCCAGTGAGCGTGAACCTTAACTCCGTTTCGTAATATTTTCTTACTTCAACGAGTGTCTTTGAGTCAGTATTGTTCATGGATGTACTAGCATCATAGTTTTGTTAGTGTAAGGATGTCATATGGCCAGTGCTCAAACGAAATTTTAGTGTAGCGACTACGCGGGCTCTTGTGACTAAATAAATGTCATGAATAAAAGTCCGTTTCAAGAAATGATTTATTTTCACATACAATAAATATATATAATACAGTTACAATAATAGTAACTAATGGAAATTATGTCAAAAAGAATTCAAAAAAACCTTTTCAATTTGCACAAATCCTAGGCAAGTAGCATAATAAAATAAATATGATACTATCACACCATATTCCGAATACAATGCCAGCAGACGGCCAATAAAAGGCCCACTATAGGTCATATGACTTTTATCGACTTTCAATCTAACAATAAAAGGCCAGCGATAAAAGTGCGAATAGATTCAATCGACACCCGATGTGAAAGCGTCAGTGAGTCGAGTGGTCATGTTCAAATGTGTTTTATTGAACCGTGCTGTACCTTTTTTCCCATTCTGAAGTTACGTGTAAAACGAACCTTAATTCTTTCGTAAAGTTACTTGGATAGTCCATATTAGAATTTACGTCTAAGGTATCGCATGGTAGAACGTGTAATTACAGAGCGTATAAATACTCAACGTATCCTTGTTATTGTTTCAGAGTTGCAGTGTGTAAAGGTGTAGTGATGCGCAAATTTAGGCAATCCTGACAATTGCGTTCCACAATTACTGCTTGAAGTAGACCTCTTCGCTTACTATCGGGTACTATTACTTACTATCAGGTCTTACATATCCAGGTACCTAATATCATTAAGACATTCCATGCTCTTGAATTTAACTAGCTTTGCCCTACGGCTTCGCCCTCGTTAAGAAGTATCCTATGTGCTAATTCAGGTCATAAACTATCAGTTTGTCAAATTCCATCCTAATGCGTTTCTTTTTTTTTAAGTGAAGGAGTAGCAAACATCCATCCATTACCTATTTTAATATGAACAAAATCATCTGTGTCGTTTGACCTTGCACCAGGCTTATAATATTGTTGGGAACAAATGCTGCAGTAGGCTCTCAAGCTATTTTCTTTGAGAACTTTTTAAACCGATGCGTAAAAGGCTAGGCTTGTGTATTAATTCGCCTTCGTTAGTCACATTGCGACTTGCAACAGCGCAGCAATGCGCACCAGCCCGATTCAAGCAATTTCACCACTCGGGTTCAAATTGCCATACTTACATCTCTGCCACAATTTCACACGAGCACAAAGTATTTTTTGCATTTTGCGGTGCTAGCTTTAAGAAAGTTCTGTATTAATTTGATAGGGAAGAAATTTGCATCAATTCTAGGTTGTATCTAAAAACTGACTGTTTACCTTTTTAGTTGGGTTTGTTTGTAGCTTAGCCAAACTAGTAATATTTTTTTTATGAGTTAATTTATATTTATTAATACTTGAATATAAGAGATGGTTTGAGTGTTTTTAAAAAAATACACTAGTGAACTCAAACCAATTTGAAATTCGGCTACTTTTGTATATTTTTTAGGTACATTTCTTATTGATTTTTTAAATTAATATTGATTGAACGAATACAGACGTATCCTTTCAGACCAAAAACCGAACACTAAGCAATCCGGCAATAAGTCAGTACCCACATTATTCACAGCCTCGAATGAGTAGTTCTGCCAAACAAAACTCCTTTCTCAGCATTTTAGGCATCACACCGATATACCGTCCGGCCTGGGACGACGCAAGCAGTCGTCGGCCCAACATGATTGATGTCGTACCGGACCGGATAAGACAATGTACCGGAAGAACGACCGGCCAACTCCGACACAAAGCTGTAAGGCAAGAGAAGCTATTTGTAACGGACTGACTATAACCCGGCCCGCTGGGCTATTTTGTATTTCTACTTTCGTTTTTGTTGCCATAGGATCGTGTGTTTACTTGTCATCGTCGATTTTTCGTAAAATTTTTGGAATTAGAAAAGGTTTTTTAGGGACTAAGGTACCTATAGTCACCTTAATAGGTAGAAAATTAAAATTTATGATGACAGTTGAGAGAACTGGTAATCACATCTACTTTCTCACCTAATGTTATTTTCATTAATTAACATTTTATTTGTTGTAAGTCATGAAAGTTGTATGATAAAAAATAGTAGCCGTACAATCTGCGGCTATAATTCAGAAAACGATCATGCGAGAGATTTTTCTAATTTTTTTATTCATAATAGGTAAACGCTTAACAACTATCTCACCTGATCTTAATTGACTATTCGATCGAAGGTGTAGCGCGCTTACTTACAAGATCCACTCGTGAGTTGAAGACCCCCAAATTGTACTTAACCGGAAACACACTGAGGCAGGGAATTCAATTCCTTGGCGGTACGTATGATAAAAGAAGAAACGAATCGTGCGTGTAGAAGGAACATCCACCATAAAACCGCCTCTTAGTATCTATGGTTATTCAATTATTAAAATACTCTGCGATTGTTATTATATAATGAGATTGACAATTTCATACACATCAGAGAACGACCAATCAAAAAGTCGGTAATATAATTAATACAAAATAACGCACTGGATCATTCGCACATCACACAAATCATATTGTAAGAATGAAGATAGACGAACGTCTTGGGTGTATGGGTGCTTCACGTTTGCTGGGTTTTATGGTTTTTTTGAAGATTATGAGAACTCTGTTGAGGACAAGGAAGATCATAAACATAACTGTGTCTGTAACATATTGCTTCTGAAAATATACTTAGAAGATAAATACTCTCTGGAGAGATGTGAACGTGTAAAAAATAAAGAAGCATAAACGGTAGGTACCGCTAGGACTACCTATATCGAAACGGTAGGTATACATACGTTTATTGAATAATGTATAATATAAACCGATTGCTTTCCTTTTATTCATTTAATTTTTTTAATGTATGCTAATGGCATATGAAACTTAAGGCATTGTGTGAAGTTTTGAATTTACTTACAAGTACCATCATTATGTTGGTAAGACTACTGTTTATCCTCTAGCTACCTCTTTGACAACAATTCAATCGAGAAATACAAATAATTTCAGTTCAAAGGGCAAACTGACCAACGAAATATCTATTAAAGCCATACGACATCTTGCTTGTCCCGTTGTCAGATTAAAATATCATAAAAAAATTCATTATATAAAGCAGTAATCGTGGTCGCTATAAAAATCAAACGGCAAAAACTAAAACATGCGACCTTAACCTAAAGGAAAAAAAACTGTTAACGCTCCATAGACCCAATATAACTTTCCGAATAGACAGAAAATTGAAAAACAAACTATAATATTACACGGAATAGACTCACTTAAAAGTAACATCAAGTTGCGTATTGGTTTTAGTCACGAATATTATTTCTGTCATAGCTTACAAAGGAAACACAAATTATTAATGCCAACTCATAATGTAATATTTCTCGAAAGGAGATAAGCGTAGTGCCAACAAGATGTACATATGGATTATTTTATTTCTGGATCCGCCAAAAAGGTTTAACTTATGACCATTAAATATGCAAGAAACGAGACTACGATGCGGAAAAACGACGCATTATATCTACTTAGTAGCTTTTATGATTTCTAGAGCGGTTTATGTTTTTAATGTACAACTTATATATTTTTTTTTTTTAGTTTTATTATGGCTCCACACGCTTAGTGTATTTAGCCAGTGTCAAGTATTGAAATTCTTTGTTTTTATGAATTTAAGTCGTAGAGATGGGTTAAAGTCACATTTCAGGTCAGTTTTCAAGTAAAAGTCTAGTCGAAGTCATACCTTCAGTAAAGATATGGTGTTTACTGAAGATTTTCAGTGGAATTTTGGTGAGAACGCAAATAGCATGTTTTTCAACATTGTGCTGTTTCCCTACACTCGCACTCATTCACCGGCACTTAATGGTTAATAATCCATATTTATTACACATTAACTCGCGGAAGAACACAACACACACATTTTTCCACGTTCCCGCCAAAAAAAACCCAACTTATATTTATCCCACCCCATCATTGAACTATTGACGTGAACCCACTCCAGACACAATCATATTTAGCTTAGTTGGAAGGGTTAACAAGAATAATAGTAATGTGTAACCAACATCGCGAGTAATCTTTTTCATTAAAAATAAAACTGGCCAAGTGCGAGTCAGCATCGCGTCTCTTATCGCACACTTAGGAAGGATTCCGTACAATACGAAACATAACAGAGTTTCAATCTCATATATTTGATTAATTGATATTACCAAGAATATTTGGTTTGGTCGCGATCTAGAAAGACGGCTCGATTACTAGCGCCATCTATGTCATTTTGCCGAAACTAATTAGATAGATGGCGTTTAAAAACACGTTCTTTGTATGGGGACCCTCTTTAATTTTTAGCTTTATTTTGTTTTTAGTATTTGTTGTTCTAGCGGCAACAGAAATACACCATCTGTGAAAATTTCAACTGTCTAACTATCACGGTTAATGAGCTATAGCCTGGTGACAGATGGACAGACAGACAGACAGACAGACACACAGACAGACGGACAGCGGAGTCTTAGTAATAGGGTCCCGTTTTACCCTTTGGGTACGGAACCCTAAAAAAGAATATAACTGTGACAGCCCAGTGCTAAGAAAACTAAGGCGCAAGACCCATCATTAAGTGGAATAAACGAAGGGAGCCCTATGGCAGCAGTAGGTAGAATAATGCTGATTATCATAATCAACACCAATACTATAAAATGCTGAAGTCAGTTTGTTAGAATTCCGTACCCAAAGGGTGCCAACTGGACCCCATTTCTGAGACTCCGCTGTCCGTCCGTCTATCACTCATATCTTCTGAACCGTAATAGTTAAACATGTTGAAATTTTCTAAAGTTTGCATTACTATTGCTGCTATCATCGTCATAATTAACAGCCAGTTTTGCCGCTTTCAGAATAACAACAGACAGTAAAAACTAGGTAAAGTTAAAACTTAACGGGGGTCGAGATCATACTCCTCATACGAGAAACGTTTTTTAGGTTTTTTAGTTTTTTCCTGGCGCGTTTTGCTCGATTTTATTAACCGTAATAATAGACACTTGACCTTTTTACAGAATTCTAGTCACTTAAGATTTAAGATTTTCACACAACTGTCATAGCTACTATATTACTACGGTTGCTATGGCAATAAATAATTACTTTAAAAAGTTTTGGGGGGCTATTACTGCTCGCGTCCGTAGGATTTAGCCCTCGATGTCCTACACGTGTCCCCTGGGTGGCGCCAAAAGAGCAGTACGTTTCAGGTGGTAGGCTTAGGCCGCGGCGTGTTACCACCCACCAGACAAAGCCATGCCGCCAAGCGGTCGCTTTACGGTATGAATGTTTGGTGAAGCCATTATGGGGAACGGGTCGGAAACAGTTGCGTTGATTACTATAGCTGGTCGTGATACATTGAAGGTCAATTTACCTGGCAGCCAATCTTGGAGAGCAGCGGGATCCAAGGCACGGTTCTCCGCTGGCCGACCGCAGATAGTTGGGGGCCCAAGTAGTGAGCCAACCACTCATGAAAGGCTGCCCCGCCATCTCGCGAAAAATCCCGGAGGTGCGCCATCGTGCCGGTTGGCGACCGGACGAGAGGACCCGATGGACACCTCTGTGGGGGCTCGGGCGTCCCCGCGGTCTCCAGGATTGGTTCCCAATAGGTGAAAAGACCTAATATGTATCACGGGTTGGTAATTAGCGCCTCGTTTCCGCTTCCGTTTCCCTTACCTAACTTCACTCCCCACAAAATGAAAGGCAGAAACAGAATAGAGGTTAAACAGCGGAAGCACGTCCTCTCCCTTCAAGTGCACCTCTCAAACATTCGAGGCTTGCACTCCAATATCCTCTCGGTCCACCACCATCTTGAGACCGAAAAACCGCATATTCTGTTCCTCACGGAGACGCAGATCAAATGTCCAGCCGACGCGGCGTACCTTGCCTATCCAGGCTATGTTCTAGAACATAAGTTTAGGCCGAGGGCGGGAGTTTGTATGTATGCCCGCGATGATATTTGCTATCGGCGTCTCCGCAACCTTGAAGACCCTCAACTATCCGTCATGTGGATTTTGGTGGACACTGGCATGGAGAAAATTCTTTATGCTAGTGTCTACCGTTCGCACAGCGGAGATGAAGAGACAAACAGGCTCACAAACCACCTCAGTGAGGCGGCTGATGTGGCCCAACAGAGGTATCCTTCTGCTCAATTAGTGCTTCTGGGGGATTTCAACGCCCATCATCAAGACTGGCTGTACCCATACCAGAACACAGACCACGCTGGTCGAGAGATGCGAAAGCTTGCTTTAACGCTAGACCTCACTCAGTTGGTCCAGGGAGCAACAAGGATACCGGACGTTGATGGCCATACAGCCAATTGCTTGGACCTTCTGCTGACAACAGAACCAGACCGCTACTCGGTGTCGGTTTCATCACCCTTAGGTAGCTCCGACCACTGTCTGGTGAAGTCTGTCTCCGTCTACTCCCCGCCCGATCCCAGCCAAAAAGGCACCCGGCGGGTGTGGCGATACAGGTCAGCAGATTGGGATGAGATGCGTTGTTTTTTCGCTTCTTATCCCTGGCGGCAGGTATGTTTTTCTTCGAGCGATCCCTCAGCCTGCGCGGATGCTGTGACAGAAGTGTTACGTCAGGGTATGGAATATTTCATACCATTTTCTGACGTTTCGATGTCAAGCAAAGCTCGTCCATGGTTTAATGCCAAATGTAGAGATGCAGAAGCATCAAAACATGAAGCTTACTTAGCCTGGGCTGATGCTCGAACCCGCAAGACTAGAGATGTACGCGAAAAGAAGAAAGCCTTTAACTTAGCCGCCAAGTCTTGCAAAAAGGCTCTCAAGAAGGCTCGCTTCGATCACATACGCCGAACAGGGAACAAACTTGCTTCTTACCCCTCTGGTAGCAAAGCGTTCTGGTCCCTGGCGAAGTCGATCGAAGAGAACTTCTGCCGTCCCTCACTGCCTCCACTGCTGAAACCCGACGGGTCACTAGCGCACACTGCTGAAGAGAAAGCAAATCTATTTGCTACTCTGTTTGCGGAGTCTTCACGTTTAGATGCTGGCAATGCTGTACCTTCTAGTCTGCCGACTTGCGGGACGTTTATGTCGGAAATCCGCATTCGTCAGACTGAAGTACGCAAAGCGTTGCGCAATCTAGACGTGAACAAAGCTAGTGGTCCAGATGGTATACCAGCTGTAGTCTTGAGGACGTGTGCGCCTGAGTTGGCTCCTATTTTGACACGCCTCTTTCGGTTGTCTATGACGACTGGTAAAGTGCCTAAGTCCTGGAAGCAAGCTAACGTGCAACCTGTGCCCAAAAAGGGTAGTCGCGCAGACCCTGCCAATTACAGGCCTATCTCGGTCACTTCCATACTCTGTAAGACTATGGAACGTGTACTGAACCTCAGGCTCCTGGCATACCTAGAAGTGAACGATCTCCTCAGTGACCGACAATACGGGTTTCGCCGAAACCGGTCTACTGGGGATCTTCTAGCGTATGCCACTCACATCTGGAGCGAGGCCATCGAGAACCACGGCGAGGCGCTGGCCGTCTCTCTTGACATCTCGAAGGCTTTCGACAGGGTCTGGCACGATAGCCTTATTAGCAAGCTTCCTTCATACGCCCTTCCCACTGGTTTATGTGTTTGGATAGCAGATTTCTTGAGGGATCGGTCGATTCGAGTAGTCATCGATGGCTGTTCTTCCGACCAATTGGCCATAAATGCCGGAGTCCCTCAAGGATCAGTACTCTCTGCAACACTTTTTCTGCTGCATATTAATGACCTGCTTAAACCCGGTATCTTTGGGTACGCAGATGACAGCACTGTTGTAGAGAGCTATGCATCCAACGCACGAACTAGTGCATTACAAATCCAGTCTCATAGAGAAGCCATGGTCGAGCGCTTGAACTATTCTTTGAAGGCAGTCTCCGATTGGGGCGATGCCAATCTGGTCAAGTTCAATGCTGCTAAAACCCAGGCGTGTCTCTTCTCCGCTAAACGGAGCCCATTTCTACTGGCTCCTACTTTCCGGGATGTGTCCGTTCCGATAAGTAACAATCTTGAGCTTCTTGGCATCTCTTTGACACCAACTCTTAATTTCGGCTCTTATATTGAGTCTAGAGCCCAGCTAGCCTCAAAAAAGCTTGGCATTTTGGCTAAGGTGAGACGGTACTTCACACCGGGACAGTTGCTTAATCTTTACCAAGCACAAGTCCGGTCGTGTATGGAGTACTGTTCTCACCTTTGGGATGGCTCTGCCAAATACCAGCTGGAGACACTGGAAGCTATTGAGAGGAGAGCAAAGGAACTCATAAGCGACGACCTACTAGTAAGCCAGAGACTCCAGAGTCTCGCGCATCGCCGCAAAGTCGCTTGCTTATCGGTTTTCTATCGAATACATTTCGGAGAGTGTGCAATGGAACTGCATGATTTGATTCCACCATCCCCATTTTATAATCGGACATCCAGAGACACTAAAAGGCGCCACCGATTTATGGTGGATATACCATCTACCCGAACGAAGCGATTTGCTTCTTCGTTCATCATACGAACCGCCAAAGAATGGAATACTCTGCCTGAGTCTGTGTTTCCGGTTAAGTACAATATGGGGGTCTTCAAATCGCGAGTGAATAGGTATCTTCTGGGTAAGCACGCTCCATCATCGATCGTATCATCACTTAACATCAGGTGAGATAGTGATCAAGTGCTACCCAGTTCTGTATAAAAAAAAAATAAAAAAAAAAAGTTATTAGAAGTGGGGTGTATACAAAACACGTGATATTCTACTTAAGTTTTTGCTCGATCTTATAATAAATAATATTATTGTAAGTTGGTGCAGAACCCTTGGTGTGTGAATCTGACACGCACTTGACCGGTTTATTTATTTGTTTGTGATTTTATCAATCGTTTCGATTGATTTAGCTAAACTTTTTGTAGATATAAGATCGTTTAAAAACTAAAAGAACCGACTTCAAATGCCGAGCAATTTTTTATTTATTTTATGATAAGTATATAAGCAAATTAAAAATTTGCACTTACACACGTCAAATTACATTAGATAGATCATATTCGATAAAAAATATTATAGATATAACAGAAACATAACTTATTGCTTTGAATTTACAAAAAAATATATTGAGCCATTCAGCTTTCATCTAGACGTCGAACGTCACTATTTATTAGATTAATGTAGGGTTGCCAACCGTACTATTACGTGCACCCGCAACCCAGTGCATGTTTCAGTACTTCAGACAATTTTTATCCAAAAATTTGTGAAATAATGAAACATAATAAATCCATAAAACGCAGACTAATTGCAGTACAAATCATATTCCGAATGGAACTGATGATATTAATTTTCAGTACCAAGTTTGAGGTGTTTATCTCCATATCTCTGGAGATACTTATCAGATCTCAATAAAATTACTATGGTACCACTCTTGGAATGTTTTCTTTCCAACAAATAAAGAATCATCCAAATCGGTTCATAGACGACGAAGTTATCCGCGAACACCCATAAAAAATATATATATATATACGGTCGAATTGAGAAACATTCTCTTTTGAAGTCGGTTAAAAAGCCTTAAGGTAGAATAGGACTTGACGCGGGCGAAGCCGCGGAGTGCTGCTAGTGATTAATTTACCAATTTTGTCCGTTTGTTTACATAATACTGAGGAGGATGGTTAAAGATCAGTTTAAAAGTTGGTGAACGCCAGCCATAGTATTTTTATACCACCTTTTTTAAATCCGTGCACAGAACTAAGAATGGCCTGTGACAATCGATATGCTTTTAGTTAATTATTTCTCTGCAAAATTAGTAAAAACGAAATACATTTCTCAACATTATTTGATTAATTACCAACGCCATTACATAATTAACCCAGCCCTACCTTCGTAATAGCGTGTTTACTATGACCTTGTTAAATTACAACCAGCAAACACCTTCAATATAATCGTTAAACTATGCAAACGGATGTACCTCCACAAACAATCAAGCAAGGAGCCCTAATAAACATATCAAGAATCGGAGCATGTAAGACCCCTAAAGGGGTCACCTCCCCCGCCCCCGTTATCGCGGCCAACGGACCCCATTATGAAATATGAGGGGCATTTCGCTCGATATTCACTTTGTTGGAAACGCTAGACGCTCAAGCAAGGAAATAGGACTAATATCAGGACAGTCAAATTACAAAAGCACTATGTAATATAATGGGTATGTAATGTAGTTGGTAGTAATTCTGTCTTCTACCTAGGAAGTACTTTACTAGTGGGTTCGATACTCGGCGGGAATTTTTTTCTGTGATAAAAGTTGATAAAATTTATTTTCGATTTTTTGGTGACTGTGCCTGTCCATGTTTTCTGTGACTCAGGACTTAGTGTCCTTACTTTTTAGTAGTACTAAACCTTTATTTTTTGTTTGATTATTATATATGTTAGAAACTGAAGAGATATTTTGTTTATTAGACGCTAGTCGCTTGTATAAAAAGTTACGAAAAATTCAAATATCAAATAACAGATGAACAAAAAATCTTCAACATTATTTGAAGCAAATGTACTGTAAAAAGTATAATTACACCACGGTTATTATTGAAATTGCAAAAATTACTTTTAAAGCGTTTGACCACTATCTTACATATTGGCATAAGTGGTAAAGTCGTAAGTGACGATGCGGTCGAGGATGACAGCACGCTAGGCCTAGAATGGGAACTTGCTCTCAAGAACAGCTGCCGGATGGATGGCATCAAATTTTCCAACATGAGGTTGGGCCACTGGACAGGGGGGGGGGGGGTTTACAAGTACAAGTAGGAGTTGTTACAAGATTGATACAAGCTTGCCCAACACCTGTATCCTGCCAGCTTACTAAGAAGGTGATCTCCTAACGATGGTTTAATTCACCAGAGTTCCACTGTAAAATGCGTACTACGCATGCCTTTAGCGTCAAGCCGACCAACCAAATTTTCTCAAAGCACCACTGGACACCTAAAACAGTGTAGTGAATTGTTTTTCCTCCGACAAAAATGAACACGATCATGATTGTCCAGAGTCTACAATATAAAAGGTCTTCTGATAATCTCTGAATGAACACGGATTTAGTTCGTTCCGACTTAGACAGGATTATTTTTGAAGACAAATAGAATTAAAAAGTTTTATCTCAGAGTTAGCACCTTTTTATTATTTTATAGAAGTGTTTTGGATCAAAGCGTTATGACGAAGTTATCTTAAAAGCGAACGCATTTAGAAAGATAATCCAGCTTAAACAATCTAAATGAGGCAAGTCGAAAGAAAATCGATAATGAGTTTTCATTCGATTTTATGTTGCACTATTTAAGTTAAAACGTTGTACTTACTATTGACCTATCTATCACAAATAATCGTTTCAAGGTTTGATCATAACGACACCAATAATTTAATAGTAAATATTAACTAAATTAAGCTTAGTTTGTATGTGTTCATGCCCTATGTTGAATTTTATTTATTGTGTCGTGGTAATATATAATATAGGGTTGCCCTTCGGATCTGCCGTGCCTAATTTAGACCTCAATTTTTGATGTATGATTGTAATAATGATCCCTCACGTTGAGGTTAGATCAAGTTAAAATTACATCGCCTCTATAACAATATTGAGGACACTGACAGCGATTTCGATCCGTAGATCTATTCTAAGCAAGTACAAAGCTAAACAGTTCTAAAAATTTAAATTTCGTCATTCGAAATTCGTTCGTATTCTATGAATTATTTGAATAATTCAATTCGGAATAGTAACTACAGTACGTTTCCAAAATCGTACGATAAAATAATTCCCTGATCCCCTACACTACTGATGTTTTATTTTCTGCTTTTTGAATCACGTTGCTCAAAATAATGTCGAACGAATCTTCGATGCCAGAAGATCTGAGGTAAGTCATAAAAGTTTATGGTCAATCTGTTTTATTGCTTTAATTCTTTTTCAATTTTATTGCGTCTTCAGTTCCGATTACCTTTCGATTGTTTCAGCATAAAATGTTAATCGAGTATTGAACCAAACACAGTTGTCAAGAATTCGATTACTTTATTGTGCTTGATTTCATATTCAATATAACTCGAACATTTAACTGAATGAAATGAAAATATTATGTATTGTAGTATTTTTACCACCTAAATGGAAATTTGACTATTTTTTATAAATAAGAGTGGAAAACAAGCTGGCGTACCACCTGATGGTAAGTGGTCACCTTTAACTCCTATTTCAAAGCAATGATTTAATCATCTGATTAACTTATTATGGAGTGTTTATTTTAGGTGGGTTATCCTAAATTAACTGCACTATTAAGTAACTGTTGACGTCTCAAATTATTTAGAGTTATTTATTAGACCTTATGTACATACTATTAAGTTTTACGAAAGTTATAAGGTTACATTTTGTAATTGTCGGAATGTGCATCGACAATATTTACACTGAGGCAACATGTTTAGAAAGAACGTTTTTAAAAGAGTGCTATACGATAACATTGTCTCTTAACATCAGATGAGACAGTGGTCAGAAAAGCATTAAAGAAATTATAATAAAGAATATTGGAAGTTTTACACCTTTTCATTTATAATTTGATATAGCAAAAATATGAAAATTAAATGAAATTTAAACAATTTTATTTTTTTATTATATAGGCTAGCGTTTGACCTCTATCTATCTCACCTGTTGATAAGTGATGATGCGGTTGAAAATGATAGCACGCTAGGCCTAGAATGGGAACTGGCCTTCAATCTCATTGTGCATCTTGTATTTTAATTAATTCATCGATATGGGCGGTAAATAAGGTTAGACTATTAAACAGATTGGCTTCCGACATCCGTGTCTAAGTTTGGTCAACAATAGTTAACGAAGAGATGTTACCTTTAACCGTTTATTTATCGATTAAAACAAAAATACTGTATATAAGAGAGACAGAATTGTATGACACTAGAAACGAAAATCAGATTTTATTGTCTTCTTCATTAGATAGTTATTAAAAAAAATCAAGCTTGTAGCTTATACCAACTCAAAAAAAATTCGTTTTTGGGTTTAAATACATTGCAACTTTTATATAAATTATGGGCATAGTCACATACAAAACAGAACTTATACTCGTACTTGCAGATTCACCATACGTACTTTCAAATAATAGAATTAATAGGATTCTACACAAGACTTCTGGGCACGCCACTTAAGTCATTAAATAATATATAATAATATATAGCGATTGAAAAAACAAACAACAAGAAGAATGTTACAAAGAACAATGTTTACAAGGACAATACATAATCACTATTATATCACAGATTTTATTGAGATACCAACCAGCCTACTCAATTTGCATACCTCTTGATTGCCACAAAACGATCTTCAATTTTTCATCATGCAGACAATTTTTATCGACTACCGATAACATAACTAGCACCACACAAGCACATCCCTACGAGGTCAGTCGACCACAGAGAGTGGTAACGCGCACGTGAGGCGCCCACTAATTGACTAATTGGGTTACATCCTATACCATAGTACAGCTGTATAATTCCAAATATATTTACAAGGAGGCGCAGAGGTCCCGCAGGACGCATCACTCTCGCATAATTAAGAAGGCTGTGTTATAGTTTTGATTTATTTGCATACAATATGTGTAACAAATTGTAAAACACAATCCAAAATTTCATCGTACCGAAGGGGTTTGAACCCGCAATCTCCTGAATAACATGTTCAGGTGCTTTGCCAAGTAAGCCACAGTTCGATGTATCGTTACGACGAAATTAGTGGATTGCACTTTTTAACCCAATTGTTATTCAGGAGGTTGCGGGTTCAAGTCCCGTCAGTACGATGAAATTTTGGATTGTGTTTAACAATTTACAAAAATATAAAAGTGTGTAACATTTCAAAGGAACATAATATGTTTAACAGTCAAATTTATGCCATTAAACATATTTTTACGGGCAATATAAAAATAAGTCTTTTAAACATTGACTTGGCTTATAATACCTTACAATATCGATAGCCTCTGTAAGGGGAGAACGCATTTTTTTTTTAAAACTTCGTAACTTCCATTATTTTCAATAATTCAATTATGTTTGCAGCAAAGGCGATGAAACTGGCAATTTACCTAGTTTATCTCCTCATATAAGCAATTTTACTTTTCTCAGTTTGTCTGTATGTATTAAAGAGGCAAGTTCGGTGAAGAAAAGCGACAATAGCCCAATGGCTAAGGTGTCGGGATGGCGATCGAGAGGTCGTGAGTTCGATCCCCACCCATTGCGCTATTGACGTGAACCCACTCCAGACACAAGCGTATTTAGCTTAGTTGGAGGGGTTAACAAGAATAATAGTAATGTGAAACCCCCATGGCAAATAAGCTTTAAAAAAAAATTTAAGTTTATGTTGAAAATGACTAGCGCGGTATATAAAGTCAGTTGTTTTGTTTTTTAAACGATCTTAAATTATTCGTCTGTCAGTACAGTACAGTACATTCAGTATCACAGATAACGCAAGTATCACGATTTGTATTGAAACTAAGCGTGTCAACTTTTCAATACATTCTGTGACGGCACGGCCGATATGTAGTGACGGAAAAAGTTATAGGAAATATGTCCTTGCCTTTGGGGGCTCGAAAGTTTTGGGCTATTGCAGTGAATTATCATGCAATGAGGCATTTTTATAGTTATTTTAATTTTAAAATTACCGTGAATTTGTACCATTATTATTGTTATATACCGGCTGTAATTCACGTACCTTTAGTCGAATTTTCTCGACCTAGGTTTCGAGCGAGTCAGTCGCTCTTCCTCGGGAGTGAGGTCACGCGGTGAGATCGCGATGTTCACCAGTGAACCAGCCGTCCAGACTTTAAGTAGTAGTAAGTAGACAGCCCAACTAGATGTTTGGTCAGGGTTCGGACACGGGAAGTACACGCATTTGCGTTATCTATTGTATAACGATATATAGAAAGAAAGAAAGAAAATACATTTATTCAACACTACAAAAAACAGAAATATATATATAGAGACAAGTAAAGAAAAAAGGTTCACATTAAACATATTTTACAGTGTTGAAAAGGTCGTAACTCAGCATGGTGCGGAGTGCTTTCACACTCAGCGCTGGTTTTCAGCCACGACCTGGGAGGTGGCGGAATACAGATCAAAAAACAGAGTTTAAAGAAAGTCATAGATTAATGAGTTTAATTAAAATAAACTGTTATTGAATATAGTCATATAATATTTATATACGTACAATAAATATACAATACATAAAAATAGTAATACATACAATATTTATATAATTTATATATATATATATATATATATATATATAAGTATAAGATATAGGTATATTTAATATTATTAACATAATAGTCATTGTTGAAAAAAATGTGGAAAGAGAAACTAATAGGCAAGAACATAAATAAATTGAACATATTATTACACAAGTGATGGTAATAACTAATTTTATTTTACTGTGGAACAAAGTTTTCTACGAAATCAAATAAAAGAATAATCTATATTAATATCTTCGGTATCTCTTTGTAGACCAATTAAGTATCGTTTAATTTGTTGTCGGAAAGTATTTAAATTTTTAAGTATCCTGATGGGCGGTGGCAGGTTGTTCCAACACTTGGAAGCTGCATACCGAAAACTACCTCTGAAGGCAGCAGTTCGGTGCCGAGGTAAGGAAAGCAGTAGTGAACTGTGTCTGCAAGCCCGATGTTGTTGTCCATCATCAGAGAGCCACTTAAGCTTGTTGTATAAATATGAAGGATTTTTAAGATTGACGACACCAAAGAGTAGACACGCGAGATGCAGCTTCCGGCGAGATTTCATTTTTAATGAGTAATGCTTATTGAGATAAGGTGTGACATGATTTCTTGCAGGGATTTTAAAGCAAAACCTGGCGCACGCATTTTGGACTCGTTGTATTAAGCGCTGTGTCCTTGAAAGTAACCTAGGACCAAACACGGTATCGGCGTAGTTGAGTTTCGACAAAACTAAAGTCTCTACAAGCTGAAGTCTTAGTTCTTCACTGAGGTATGGTCTCAACTTATAAATAGTCTTCAGCTTGTAGAAGCAGTTCTGAACACAGCTGGCTATATGCTTTTCGTACCTCAATTCTGCGTCGATATTGAGTCCAAGGTTACGGGCCTCATAGACTCGTTCTATGGCTTCTCCCATGAGGGAAATAGTAATAGCTGCTGGCACTCTCAGTAGTTGGTGTTTACTGCCTAGAACCATAAATTTTGTCTTGACTGGGTTAAGTAGAAGACAGTTATTTATAGACCACGCAGCTATTCTATCTAGGTCTTCGTTGAGATCTCGTATAGCATCAAGAATGTTCTCAGGATTGCAAGAGATATAGATCTGAATATCATCGGCATAAATATGATATTTGCAATTACGAATACAGTGTGTGATGTCAGCACTATACAAAATAAATAGTATCGGACCCAAAATAGATCCTTGTGGGACACCCCTACTTACTAGGGAAGGCTGCGAAGATAATGCTTTACCAGAAGGTAATCGCAATTCTACGTATTGACTACGGTTACTTAGATAACTATTAAACCACATGAGCGCACTTTGATCAAATCCGTAGTAACTCAGCTTTGACAGTAGAAGTGAGGTATTAATTGCATCGAAGGCGCGTGAGAAATCAAGCAGTACTAATAGGGTGCATTTGCCTTCATCCTGAGAAGCTAGTATGTTGTCAGTAACGTCTAATAAAGCTGTCATTGTGCTTCGAGACTGCCTAAATCCTGATTGGTACTCGGGTAATATATTATTAAATTCTAGGTACTTTGTTAATTGCTGACATACAGCTTTTTCCATAATCTTCGATATACACGGTAGAATACTAATAGGTCGGAGATCTTTTATGATCGAAGGATTGTTATTTTTGGGTAGAGGACAAACTTTTGCTATTTTCCAAATGTTTGGAAAAGTAGACGTACAAATGGACCTATTTAACATAGCTGTTATATGTGGTCAATACTGTATAGTTATTGAATTTTTGGTTTATAAATTATGCACAGCATATTAAACAACTGTTTTAGCACCCCCTGGGATAAATGATGCAGAAATTTTATAAGTAAATTACGCTTAAGGCATTAGCAACCTAATCGCCCATCTGAACGGTATAATGTCGGCAACCGTTAAACTATCTCAAAAGCCCGGGCAACACAAACATTTGTCCTTGGCTGGGCACTAATGGAAGCAGTCAATTACTTAAGACCCGACCAACTCGATCATAAATCCGGGCTATCGATCAAAGTTCGCCGTGTCCGGCCCGCTGCCTTAAAGCGTGCGTGAAAAAGCTATCAGCACTGCAATGGTATCAATGTCCATTTTGAATCGATGTTTTCGAGCCGATGGATGTCGAGCTTTGCTGTCATATTTTGATCTTAACCTCAAAAATTTCTTTTATTACTATATTAACAGGTACCTATATTGAGAGTACTATATTGACAGAGTTTTATTTAATTTACAGTTGATTTAAATATTCAATATGTAACTCAAACTAGACACCTTGTACTGTTATTTACTCTGTGCTTGAGATTGAATTTGAATGAAACATAATTATTATGAAGGTTTTTTCACCTAAGTTACTTCACTTACTAGTAATAATTTCAAAATGCAATCTTCGCTTGGAATAAATTCAGATGGATCATACATTGTACTCGACTTCAATGTAGCAGTATTTTAGGTTTATTCAAGCAGTAATTTTAGGTTATTACATTAAATTTACGTGTGGCTTACTTAGAATATTCAATTTAACTTAGCTTTACACGCTTAACTTTAGCTTTTACAAATCAGTAATAATTCTGTGAGTAGCTAACGAAGATCAGTTGAATTCCATTATTCGTGGAATGAAACTTAATGCTGCAGTGAGCATACATTTTTACGTACATCGAAGAAATAAATATCCTTCTTTCTTTCTTAATGGTTATAATTTCTCTAACACACTGTTTTTAATCTTGTGGAAAAATCAAACATGTTACAATTGCTCTGACTTTTTTATTATTTTATTTCATATTGCCCATGGACAGCATAGATACTTCGACTTTGTTCCCCATCCCCATCTCTTTCTCATTATATTTTAATTATTTTCAAAGTTTAGCAATATTGATATATCAGTATATGCTATAAGTAAACATTATTAACACACAATATCAAATAACAATTATGTTAGAAGCTTCACTCGGAAAGTAATTCCATTAAAAGTTCTAACTGTACAAATGAGTAAACAAACACTTGCTACGTTGAGCTACGCCGTAGCGCTACTACGCAGACTTCGTAGTAACAAATATATTATTATTTATGTTTATTTTTTAACACTTTTTTGTAAATCTTTAACGTTATGTTACATAAAGTTATTGTTTTCTTCATTTTATTAAAAGTAAAATTAAACTATAAAGTGCAAACTACTTTATTTCATTATTGAACGAATCGTGAGTTCATTGTTCATATTTAATTATTGTTACGACTAAACTCATGAGCATTTAAGAATCCTTCGCTACATTCGGAGTCCTGAGTGTAGCGATGGATTCGAAATAAGGGCATTGGCGAAAATATACAACATTGCGTCCTCGTAATACAATCTACTATTACACACAAGTTACAATGTTGTAAAAACAACGATAACAAAGATGGAATGTGCTTAAAAAAATGCATGGGTAATATGCACAATTTATTATTGCCATTATTGTAGAATGACGTCTTAAACTATATAGTAGTTATAATATTGTAAAGATATGCAAAGTCTGAATTACATAATATGTAAGTCACATAAATCTAATATATAAAATTCTCGTGTCACAGTTTTCGTTGCCGTACTCCTCCGAAACGGCTTGACCGATTTTGATGAAATTTTTTGTGCTTATCCGGTATCTATGAGAATCGGCCAACATCTATTTTTCATCCCCCTAAATTTTAGGGGTAGTCCAACCCTAAATTTTTTTTTATTTTTTAGACAAAATTTTTAATTTCTATTTTTTTATGATACAACATACAAAAATACATACAATCCTCAATTTTCACCCTTCTACGATCAACCCTTATTTTTTAATAGCCATTTATTTATATGGCAAAACAACGTTTGCCGGGTCAGCTAGTAATAATATATAATACATATTATGTAAAAGTGTATTTCCAAAATTTTATCACGTCTGGTTCTACAGGCTTTATTGAATTATACTCGCAAAGTAAGATTCCATGTTCTCGTACAATATTCAAGAAAAAATATGTTAATATTCAGGACAGTTACTGAAATTGGAATCGCAAAAGACCTGCGTTCCTTAGGCACCTAACTTTTAAAATTTAAGCATTGGCTAGGATATCTGTATTTTAGTTTTGTTTTTGTTCCTGATAAGCCTATCAGGATGATATCTGACAGATTATTGTCAGCTTTTATATGGCGTCATGTTTTAACTAGTTTATCTGAACGTTTTAGGAAACCTATAAAAGTGGACTTTAAGGAAATAAAAAGTCACCAACCTTTAAATGTACCTATGTGAAATGACACGTATTTTATATTTGAAATAATCTACGAAAAAATGCTAATGCACTCAAGGTTTTTAAGATTTATTTATATATTTTTTTATTCGACTAAAACGTTATAATACAAATTACATTAATCTAAATCATTTATCATTAATTATTACATTATTACACAATAGTTAAATTAATATATTAATATTAGAAAATGACAATTTCAATGTCAATTCAATGTCAATTCAACTCAATGTCAAAAAATGTCATAAAAATAAGAAAAATAAATATTACAGTGAATAGTTCAAGAAGAAGTTCAAGCAGTTCGAAGGTACAGTTCATAAGTGTGGTGCAGTTCAAGAGTGCATATATAGTATATAGTGCTTATTTCAGTCAGAGCTGTTCGTTTCATTTACACAGCTCTCATCCCGGACATTGGTAGATGTATATTTTGTACCTATTTTACCTATATATTCGCAGTGTGTAGGCAAACAAGCAACGGCTGTCCATTAAATTGACAAAGAAGGAGACGGCTCGCAGTAGAACTATTAATTATTCTGTGCCGTCGCCTATTAATCTGCAATATGTAGAGCGCTAAATGATGCTTTGCCAACGTTTGCTGACCATGTCGAGTTTCCACACACAATGAAAATTCGAATGTGTCTCGTGAGGATCCATGTGCATACCACGATTTTCCGTAACGTAAGTAGTTAATATAACTCTACGTCTAAATGGTGCAAAAAGTGAAGTAAATTTATTTAAATAACAAAGAATAAAAACGATTTATTTTAATTAAAATCGACTTCAGAATTAGATAACTTCTTAACTGTCTGCACTGTGTCCCAGCGGGCACAAAACTATGTCAAAAATCTCTCTCAATACATTACCGCGGACCGCTTTACGAGGCCGACCCGCATTATAAACTTGTTTTAAACGAACTTCACAACTATGCGTCTGAGAGACGTATGCGCCCACTTAGAGGTTACCTCTCAACTTCGTACATAATTACTGTCCCGAAAAGTTTGCTGAGGTTTTGACACGCTTAACGTTTTGGCCACCAAATTTTAGGGCCGGTATTCACAAAGATATATATTGTGTGTACAGGTATGTTTACTTCTTGATTCAAAATATTCATTTATATTATTGCGTTAATTTTTTATAAATAAACATTGTCCAAATTTACAAATTGACTACACACTTAGTACGTCTTTCTTTATATTATGTTGACGTAATTTTGACTACCGCGAGCCGAAACTTGCCTAAACGTTTCCAGCACGCTTGCTGCATTGCCGCGCTGCACAGCTAGGGAAATTTGCTGGATCAAAAACCAACCCGACCGAGGGTCGCCCCTTCTCTTTTAGGCGGTGCGCAAATTCTGGACGAACTTCCTGGTCTCTGAACACCTTGGTCTCGCTATTGCGATAGTAAGTAACTCTTTCTATTTAATTTTCTTCTTCTTTCGATTACATTTGACCGCATTGTCATTCGCCATCAGATAAGACTATGTTCAAGTAGATGTCTATTGTAAATAAAAAATGCATACTCACAAAACTTAATTCACACTACAACGTGCAGATGCACGGCATAGATGGGAAACGATCATACTAATAAATATGTCGGCGCGAACGCTCTATTTTACTCCCAATAAATAATAATTAATTAGTAAACGCTAAATTAATAACTTGAATGTCTATTGAAGGATTTCAAGCTGATTGAATTCATTTAAGATTGTTGAAATATTTAATTTACTAACTTCATTATTTATTACCAAAATCACTTCATTATTATTTCTAAATTAATTTTGTGATTTATAATTAAGCTTCAGGCTCATATAAACGTTACAAGCGAAAAAACATTCTAAACGTAAGCTCAACGAGCTGAAGTTGGTATAAATACGGCTGCCCGACGCTCCATAATTTATTCGAGCTCGGACCGTCGAGCGGTACGGAGCTTCCGATATTACTGT
Source organism: Cabera pusaria (assembly GCA_954871355.1). NCBI lineage: Eukaryota > Metazoa > Arthropoda > Insecta > Lepidoptera > Geometridae > Cabera > Cabera pusaria. The sequence continues at coordinate 5,027,411 of OX940893.1, forward strand.
GTACTTGTAATATTTATGTTGTTACCACATAAAGTTACTTTATATTTGAAAAGAAGACTTTTATTCCAAGTCTTCCACTATGGGCGATTGACACCATGATGACGAGCGAAGATGGTGACGTCACGCACTGCTGGCGTGACACTCTTTAAAAACAAAACTCCCGCGTCATCAAGCGGGACACGGCATCAAAATGTCTTTGGGTACAGTTTTATTGGTTACCCGGGTCACGGCACGACCGCGTTACGGTGTAGCATGTATTATCTTTTATTGCCTGAAATATAATGTAAACCAACTCCTAAACCTAAATGTGTAACCTAATCCAACCATCATATCACTGACATTTAGACGTCTGCGTCTATCTGATAATAGTAATTTATAATTTGTCTCCGGCATTAGTGTAATAGGTCCATTAACCGTAGTACTCCAGCATCAATCATGCACGAACTAAAGTTAGCATGGCGTTATTATTTATTTAGGAGCGAAGCGGAGCGAAGCGGAGCGAGGTGAAACGGACTTCGAGAAACTTCTCTCCCGGTCTCTTTCACTTGATTTAGAGGCGACAGTGTTTGGATAGGCGTCGATATTGAAACTCAATTTTCTTTATGATATTCTTCATTCCACATTTTTATTTCTTTGCGAATTTGGATTGATGGGCTCGGATTATTGTGTTTAGTAGAATTCAAATTACTGATTCAAGTCCTTCGAATCTTATTTAAAAGACAACTCATCTTTGTTGGGAAATTATTATATATATTGTATATATAATATACAATATACAATAATTGAATTTAAAACTAAATATTTGTTTCAATAAGTATTAGATAATGTTTTGTCAATAAGTACGCTTTATTATGTCTTCAAAGCGAATACTAAAGAAAACATTGTATTTTAAAAAATACACCACTGAAACTGATCCTTAAAAGCTTTTCCCCGAAAAGCATTATAATAAAATGTGTCATCATCTAAACCGTACTTTTCTTAAAATCGAGCTCCGAATATCACATTACAAATTATGTCAGTAATTCTTCAAACAAGCCGAGGAACAATAATGATGCGTCAACAAATTCTCATCGCTTCGCTAAACATTTTTATCGAGTTGAGGAATCGATATCGAATACGCCCACCTGGCAATTTCGTCAAAAGAGCGTAGCCAAAATCAATCGAGAGAGAAAAACCTCCCGGTTACATAATAGAATTGAATTATCACCGAGATGAAGACGGGAGGGAGCGTTCCAAAGTCGAATAATTCGATTGTATTCGATAACAATCGGGTATCGAATCGATGTTTGTTTCCTTTTCTACTTTCTTCCTGTCTAATGCAATGAAGCGATCCCTTTTTGTAATCAACAGGTTTTATGTATATTGATACTTGTGTGTATTTACTATTATATATTGGCAAAAACATTTACACAGCTGTTGTTTAATGTTAAAGATATAAAAAATATTCGTACATTAAAAATTAAGTATTTACATAAATAGATATAACTACATATAATATAAGTACTCACCGTGCTTAGTTTGTTTAAAGACTACAAGTAAATTTCAGAACGGATAAGTTTTAAGTATACACACAAATTGAACATGTATCAAATTATGATCTATAATATAAAGCAATTGTTATTTTTAAATTACTTACATTTTAGATCATTCAACATGTAGTCATTTTAGTTTGATAATATTTACATTTATTCGTTATCGTGGTTATAAAAAGAGGACTAGTTAATTTTTATCTCTAAAACCAAACTGTAATAATAAAAATCGATACCCATTATACAGGTTGTTTGGTGGATGTACCGAAACAATTTTTTGGGGGATTGGGGACCATGCGCTAGTTTTCCCCGGTAGACCCGAAGTCCTAAGTGTCACGGTGTAAATTTGTTTCGGTCCATCCACCAAACACCCTGTATACTATACTGCTTATTCTCACGAGGCAATTCCCGTAAACAAGAAGTAAACATAGCTTTACTTGTAAATTAATTTGCTCTTAGTTTTTTTTATATAAAGATATGTGTATTTAAAAACAAGATTTAATATGATCAATCTGCAATGACTACTACGGAAAGATAAACATAAAAACGCACTTACCCCGCTCAAGGTTTTGATATTGTGCAAAGCGTCTTGCGCTTTCAATGCCGCTTTGCGCGTGAAAAACGTCACAAAACAGCACCCTGGAACAGAAGCGCACACTGACGTAAACATAGCACGCGTACAACACAACCACATTACAACATAGCATAGCATACTGTACACAATGTATTAATACACGAGGTATTATGCTACTAACCCTACCAATATAATAAAAACGAATGTTTGTTAGTTAAATCACGCAAAAAATAGCTAGACGGACTAGGTGGTGCCTCGGTACCCCGGATGGTGGTAGGACACTATCTAGTGTCCGCCTGACCAGCTCACCACCTGACCACCAGACTGAACCCTCAGTTAAATAATCTGTCGCCAAACATTTAATGTGTTCTGGCAGCTATCCTTGAGAGCCAGTTCCCATTCTAAGCCTAGTGTGCTTACCATCGTGAGATAGTGGTCAAACGCTATTATTTTTTCGCACTCATTGGCTTACATTTTAATGAACTCCACACGTGATTCTAGGGGATGCTACATGGGTGACCAAAGGTATCATTTTAAAAATACCCATGTAAAATAACGTCAATCGGTTTGCTGAGTTCTGGCACAAATTTAGTTGCTGGCCAGTATGGAAGACGGGTTGAGATTTCCAATGTAAATTGGACAAAATTCTGGTTGTTTCCAGTGCTTCGTCACACTTCCAGGCAAGCATCAGAAACATCAGGTGAAATAGTCGTCAAGTGATTGTTAGTTTGTCATTAAGAAAAAGTTAACGAAAGAATAATCGAGATCGTTTAGCTTTTTGTTTTGAACTTGTAACGCCTGTTGTACATCCAATGGCAACCATATATTTTTTGTGGAAAAAATGCGCCTTAAAAGACCAACATACGACAATTGCTTTGATTTGTTTATTTTTATTTTGTTATTCATACATTTTTTATCTTTATGATCTGATTTCGATAAATTGATAGGAATCAAATTGTAAACTTTTAATTTTATAAAATTTATGGCGAAATTATTTCCACTATTTATGTGTAAATCATATGCTATTTTTTGCTTGAAAGCATTCTCCTATTGGAGCGATACCACACCGGTCAAGTTCAATGCTGCAGATAAAATTCAGGGGCGTCTTTTCTCTTTTATCATTTTACGGCGCTTTCAATGTAGTTGCTGCTTTATAAACGCTCCACTCAATATTTTTTCAGTGATATAGTCACTTTCCATTCCATGAAGTGAGATTGCTTGAAATGCTTAGTCTTTTATGAATAGAAAAGCGCGCAAAGGGATCTCAATCTTTAAGCCTTGAAATAGAGCTCAAACTCAAAGGCTCTCAATACTTTTAGTGTATGAAAGACAACGTAGTTTATTCGTTTCAGTTCATTGAGAAAAAAAGCAAGTCTCAGATAAAATAAATTGGTATACTGATGTTTTTTATTCTGTATTAATATGATAATTTATGGACGTGTGTTGCTATGCTTTTGTAATGTGGTTGCGAAAAACATGGCATACAAGTATTATAAACAAACAAGGGCAGCCTAAAACATACACACATACATACACACTCGTTCTAATCACACAAACATAACACACAAACAAACACCAGACGAATGGTTGATACATAACATTAGTTTTAACATAAACCTGCAAAAAAGATTTAAAAGTATATTCTGACATTTCCTGAAATAATATAAATTCGAAAGTAATAAAGATTCAGAAATTCTGAATTAGGTAATATATATTTTATAAAATAAATAGGTCTAAAAATACACTTTCTTAAGAATTCACACGAATACGAGAATTGCCGTCAAAATGTTAAACAAGAATAATGTAATTGTTCAGTATTCAGTATTAGGTTAAGAAACGGACATGCAGTGTTTTAAGAAGGTTTTAATAAGTTGCACTTTAAGATATGAAAAAAACCAAGCGTCAGTGCAAAGAAATTTAATTTTATGAATCCAAGCATACAAAGCGAGTTCCATTTTCCCATTCCCCACAATGCAATCAGAATAAAAGTTGTAAAATTGGTTTACATTTGCAGTTCAAAAGGTGACAATGTTTATTTATTTATTTTTAATGCGGTACTACAACAGCGCATCGTTATTTTTGAATAATAATATACTACAGCTAACGCCTTATATATATCTACAATCAAGGATTACACCAGATATTTTATAAATTGTCGTATTATTAATACTGTGTTATGAACCAGTAATTTAAAATATATTGTATTTTAAATTACTGGTGGGTAGATAATATTATTGATTAAGTTCGAAAAATTGAAGCATATATTTTTAATGAAAGAAGAAATATAAATGTATTCTGAATACTTATAAAATACTGTAATCCAGTAGCTATCCACAATCTTTTGTAAATAAAATTAGTGACAATTAATTTTTATCTTACGAGTCACCTCTAGCATTATAATCTAATACTATAAGAATCTTTGTCCTGACATACTGACTGACTGACTGACTCACTGACAGACAACGCACAGCCTAAACCGCTGGTCGTAGAAAATTGAAATTTGGAGGGTATATTTGTCTTAGTACGTAAGGGTGTACTAAGAAAGGATTTTCCAAAATTCCCCCTTAAGGGGATGAAATGGGGGTTCAAAGTTTAAAGTGTGAAAGTGTGAAAATCACTATTGTTTCGGATTGCGCTGAAAAGGCATGCAGATAGTTATTACGACGTTAGTTCCCTCTGAGAAAGGATTTTCCAAAATTAACCCTCGAAGGGGATGAAACGGGGGTTCAAAGTTTGTATGGAGAAACAAGATTAGATAGTCTTTTCTATCCGAAACTTCACACAAGTGCTTCAGTAAAAAAATAAGTAAACACGTGTTTCAGGTTTTTTTTAATTCTACCCCTAAGAGGGTAAAATGGGGTAATAAAGTGTGAAAATCAATTTTGTTTCGGATTGCGCTGAAATTTGGCATGCAGATAGTTATTACGACGTTAGTTCCCTCTGAGAAAGGATTTTCCATAATTAACCCTCGAAGGGGATGAAACGGGGGTTCAAAGTTTGTATGGAGAAACAAGATTAGACAGTCTTTTCTATCCGAAACTTCACACAAATGCTCCAGTAAAAAAATAAGTAAATACGTGTTTCAGATTTTTTTGAAATTCGACCCCTAAGAGGGTGAAATGGGGTAATAAAGTGTGAAATCAATATTGTTTCGGATTGCGCTGAAATTTGGCATGCAGATAGTTATTACAACGTTAGTTCCCTCTGAGAAAGGATTTTCCAAAATTAACCCTCGAAGGGGATGAAACAGGGTTCAAAGTTTGTATGGAGAAACAAGATTAGATAGTCTTTTCTATCCGAAACTTCACACAAGTGCTTCAGTAAAAAAATAATTAAATACGTGTTTCAGGTTTTTGAAATTTCACCCCTAAGAGGGTAAAATGGGGTAATAAAGTGTGAAAATCAATATTGTTTCGGATTGCGCTGAAATTTGGCATGCAGATAGTTATTAATTACGACGTTAGTTCCCTCTGAGAACGGTTTAACAAAATTCATCCCTGAAGAGGATGAAACGAGGGTTCAAAGTTTGTATGGAGAAACAAGAATAGATTGTCTTTTATATTCGAAACTTCACACAAGTAGTTTAGTATATAAATAAGTAAATACGTGTTTCAGGCTTTTTGAAATTCTATTCCTAAAAGGGTGAAATGGGGTAACAAAGTCTGAAATCAATATTGTTTCGGATTGTGCTGATATTTGGCATACAGATAGTAATTTTGACGTAGGTATCCGCTAAGAAAGGATTTTTCAAAATTCACTCTTCAAGGGATGAAGCGGGGGTTCAAAGTTTGGATAGTCATTTTATTCGACATTTCACACAAGTACTTCTGTAAATAAATAAGTAAATACGAGTTTCAGACTTTTTCAAAATGCCACCCTAAGAGAGTGAACTCGGGTAAAAAAGTCTGAAAATCAATATTGTTTCGGATTGCGCTTTTTTGGATTTTTCGGGTTTTATAAATATGAATCCTGATTTGTCTTAGTCACGCGATAACATGAAAGCAGGTGAACCGATTTGGCTAATTCTTATTTGATGTATTTAATGATAGAATCGTTTTTACAAAAGAAAAGATTTAACTAAATAAAAGGAGTTTTTAACGCGGGCGAAGCCGCGGGGGACTTCTAGTATATACATAAAACAGTTGTCCCGACAAAATCTTTTCACAATTTTTTCTCGCACCATTTTCCATATTCAATGCGGTCGAGTGTTGAAGTTAATACGATTATTGGGCATATAAAAGTGTTTCTACACAGAAAATGTGTCTCTGTATATGAGCAACCAATTGCGACCTTGTTACTTGTAATCTATGCATATTTTACAATGACAGTTATGAACATGGCCAACGAAAACCTCAGAAATACTCTGTCTTTTGGCAACTCTATGAAGTAGTTGGTTTTATCGTATGACAACGACAACCATATCAAACTGTGTTTATGCATGTTTATATTAGGTGATGTTACTGAGTTTAATATCACTGAAGAAATGTTTATTAGTTTTAAACAATTTAGAACGTTAGAATTGTAAATAATTATTATTACCAAATAAAATATAATATAAATTAGGCGTGCCAATATCTATTTATTGAAAGGTGCTTAAAATTAATCCTGAAAAGACGACTTCATCAAGTTCAAAAATATGTAAAAATAAGAATTACTCGTACATCTACAACTTGCGGATCCGGCAGACGTTGTCCTGCTCAATCGCAGCGCCACATATCGGATCTAATTGTGAATATACCATCTATAGACTAACTCAAACATACACATCAAAATTCATCTAAATCGGTCCAGCCGTTTAGAAGGAGTTCAGTGACATACACACGTACAGTAGAATTATATATATAAAGATATGATCAATCAGCAGCATCATTACTTTAAGTAAAATATTAAGCCCAATTTGTAAATCCATTCTAAATATTTACTAAAACGAGAACATCAAATAATTGCACAAACAAATTTAAAATGTATTTACTTACTTTAAAAAAATATCAACTTGAGCACATTAAATGAATATGTGCTCGTATAAGTTGACTTTAAGAGTAAAATATTCAAATAACCGTAAGGCGGAGAAATGCAAATTTGGCAACAATCTTGGTATGAAAATTAAGTGAGTGAGACATTAGACAGAGTTGGCAGTTCACTTACCAGTGAATACGGTGAACCAAATGATAATGTAGGCTTATTATGTTATTATCTTTTACTAGCTAAAGTTAGGGCAAGTTGATTTTCAAAACACAAGCCTTCGAGCATTTACCAAAGGCAAGGCGTACCCCTCTGCTGGCCATATAGCTATTTTTGGCCATATGAGCGTGCGTTACTACTCTGTATTTTTTATACTGTGTGCGTGTTTCAAGCTAGTGTGCGGGATTGTTAAAGTGAGTGATTTGTGTGTGTGCAGTGCGTGTTTACCTCGTTCCCCGTAAGTATCGGCAGAAAAAAATGTTTGCGGATTACAACGTTAACATCTCCATTGGTAAATGCTCGAAGACACAAGCCGATGGAACCACAGTCTTTGCATCACATATAGTTGAGCTAAGAAATATTACTATTTCGCCTGGTGGTAAGCGATGATGTGGTGGAAGAAGGCGAAACCGCTAGGCCTAGAATATTCTGACTCTGACACAAGGGCTGTGTGCTGCCGCAACACCATAAGGTTATGGTGGCAGATTTTTGTTAAGCTACTTTTTGTAACAAGTCAGGCGGAACATCGATATAACCTACATTATATACATACATTAACTTTATTATATAAAATATATATTGAAAGTAAAAATAAACATAGATAATATTGTTTCACTCGCTTGAAATTCATATTTAGCCTTATTAGTGGAGATCAAGTTTTAAATGTATCATATACTGACAATAATTACTTGAAAATGTTGCTGGCATACTTTTAAAACAGCTTGACAAGTCAATTTATTACATCTGTTAAACACTTACTCCCTTTTCGAAGCAGTGCAATTATAATTTCCAATCCATTAGCATTTTCTTCACTAAACAGCAAGTAAAAAAAAGCTCTTTGGTTATCGGAAAGGCGTCAATTTAAACGTCATTTGAAGCTTAGGCTACTGTTACTTGAACACGCAAACACTTAATAGCTGCTTACTACTGCAAGTTCGTGCTAAGTACTATTAAAACTACCTTCAAGCATTCACAAGTATAGTTAAGTCCGACTTATAATGGTTTCATGAAAACTACTAGTTGATATTACTGGTTCATAATTGTTTTGGTGGGTATTTCAAAGTAGGTTTCATTGTAAGTAAGTTTGATTAGAATCTAAGTTGTTTGTAGTGCAGTGGCATGGCGCCGTTTCTGAAATTATAGGTAGCCATCGCTTACCCCCAGGCAAGCGCCTTGCTTTCCTAATGCCATAAATCATAAAATAATATTTACAGAAATACTCCTAGGTATGAAAAAAAAATATTGAAAAGATTAAAACTAGCTCCTAAACACTGAACATTTTTAGTACGTACATGAATTGTATTACCAATATTTTTTTTAAATATAATGTATAGGGTAGCGTTTTACCACAATCTCACCTGTTGGTAAGTGATGCGGTCAAGGATGATAGCACGCTACGCCTAGAATGGTAAAACGCCAAGGATAGCTGTCGGAACACAATAGATGTTTGGCGACAGATTTTCTAACTTAACTTGACAACTATCTCACCTGATGTTAAATGAAGATACGGTTTAAGATGGAATTGTGCTTTTTTGGAATTAAAGACGGCATTGAGAGGAGGCGCTGTTAATCCAATCTACAAAGTGCAACTATTCAAAAATTTACTCGTTTAATCTACTGGAATTTTATTTCAAACACATTATGTTAAATGTAAGTATGTAATAGGATTATTCATAAAGGGCACATTGCAGACGAGGTCGCTGCGGTCTAAACACGATCGTACTTTAGTTATGTATGTACTACGTGGCCCTTAATATAATAGTGATGCGACCCGCAATTTAAACTGAATTTATGAATTGGAAATATTTAAGTTCTAATACCGTCTCGAATATTGCCATTTGGGAAACGGGTCGAGGCTCTTTGTGCTAAGCGGATTGGGCTGATATGTAAACCTTTTCCAGACATGTTAGATATTTTAGACTAGGGTCTAGGGTCTAGGGTGATATCGAGGTTAAAAAAAGTAGGTGAGAACAGTCAATACTTCCAATTAGACCTGGAACGTTTTCAATAGCGCGTTCATCTTAGACCACATAGGTCAGGTAGTCAGGTGATATAGCGATCAAAGGCTAGATGATGAGATAAAAAAAAATTATAGAATTACCAACTTGTAAAAAAAATATAATGAATGGTTATTTTTTTTATGCTGGTCTGACTTATCCTTGATCACAATATCACCTGATTATGAGTGACGACGCAGCCTGAAATGGAATCGTGCTTGTCTGTAATCGGAAGGTGGCAGTGATACTAATCGGAACGATCAAGATAACTTTTATATAAACAACTGACTTTAGTCTGAATACACATAGCGCAATTATTCAAACCCAAATCATACAAACTGAACATCATGTATTAGGAGTGCAGTTGATCATAATTTAAACAATTCCTTGCATGAAGTTTTTTTAATATAGATTAATGGACCAAATATTGACACTGGTCCAGTATTTGACACCCGAGTCTTAAATCAAACTAAGTTATTTTGCATGATATTCGCATTTCCAAGTACAACAATATACGTAAAATGAATTCTTGCTTATATTGTAATAATTTTAAATGTAAAAACAACACACAGTTACTTTTAGTTGTGATTTAAAACTCAATGTCTATACCAGTGTAATATTTTGCCACTAAACTTTTACCTTATAGACAAAAGTGCTCAGTCAGAGACAGAGTGCTCGTCGCGATCTCGCAGCGTAAACTCCCGAGGAAGTGCATCGGACATGCACGAAACCTAAGGTCGAGACATTCGACATCAAATCATAGTGAGTATAATAGTCGGTATTTTATAATCCTTATAGACAAATTTTATTATTTATCAATAAAACAATCCCTTCAACTTTTACAATACAAATAGTACCTACCCTCACAATTAAAAAAATCCTGAAAAGACCATGTCCCGCCTCTCCTTGCACATCACTACACACGTACAAAAGGGTAGCTTTGCATGAAAACCTTACAAAAGGAACCTTCCCCGAACAAAAGACGGTACAAAACGGGACAAACAAAAATGTCAACATATATTCTAACATACGGGAATACCTTTTGTTATTATGTTTTTGTAAATTCAACAATGATACTCCAGTGTTATGTGGACTTTTTTCAACTTGCAAGATAATTTGTGTACATCCCTTTGTGTTTTCTTTTATAGAATATGTAATGTGTTAGTTCTACTTACACACATTGTATAGCGTTTACATTCTATGTTTCAGGTTTTATCTGGCCGTGGGCTAAAAATTGGCCGCTTCACCCTAAAAATTCTTGCTTCTGTCAAAAATACGATGTCAGTGACAGTTAAACTCCTTATCTAATGTCTTACGGTAATAGGCGCAGTGCAATTATACCCAATATTATGTTCGAGTCACGTTTATTATAGGCATATGTCATCGCTTACTATCGAGCTCGACTTACGTGTGCGTGAAATCAAATTATTGTACCTATATAATAAAATCATTAATTAACTTTATTTTATTATTAAGAAACCCAAATAAGTGCTTACCTTTACTCGCGCCGGTGATTTTATCCCTTAGCACGTTAATCTGGTGTACCCTGCCAAACTCCTCGAACATCAGCCGGAGATCATTCTCGTCCATGCTTCGAGGCACTTGGCCTACGAACATCTGGAATTTGAAACATTTAAATGTTAATTCTATTTACTTCTAGTAAGACATTAAGACACTAATATATTATTTTATAGCTTGTATATTGCTATTTATATAAAAATTGCAGTTTCTGAAATAAACAGAAAAAAAAAATCAGGGTCAAAAATCATCACCAGAGGCGCTTGCCAGCTAAATAATACTGGGTAGTTGGGAGCGCTCACCAATTTTTTTTTAATATCTTTCTATTGTTTGACCATTATCTCACCTGTTGGTAAGTGATGATGCGGTTGTGGAAGGTAGCACGCTAGGCATAGAATAGGAACTGGCTCTCAAGGGTAGTTGCCGGAACACATTAGATGTTTTGGAAATAGATTTCCAACTTAAGAGGGGCAGCTGGCCAGGCGGACACTAGACAGTGTCGTGCCACCATGCACTAATACAACTAAGAACACATCATCATCATCGTCATCATCATAATCAGCCGGTATCAGTCCACTGCTGGACATAGGCCTCTCCCCAGTCACGCCACTGAGCCCGACGCCCATTTAACATCAAGTGTAATTACCATCCGTATCCAATAAATACCAAGTTAAAAGTACCTTTAACCGGCGAGCATTAATAAAGGCGCTCATGAAAGTGGAAGAAGCCAAAGAAGTTATGTCAGGGTCGTAGCATGTAGAAAAAAGTAGTCTCTGCCTACCCCAACGAAAAAAATGTGGATTTTATTTTACATACATTATGTACTGAATATAAAGTATTGAGTTTGAAAAATATAAAATAACACGTTAATGAGTTACATTATTTACAGGATAATAAGTAATTTAACGAAAATACAGAATCAAAAACTTCATTACTTCATTACACCATTCAGATTGCAGCATAATTAATTACCACCAGTAAATATTCACTTTGGCACTCATTTAAAACGTATATTGCAGCGCCGAGCGATATTTATAGCAAAATTAAGTTTTTATTATGTCTGTACGTAATAAGTCAGGGTTGACAAACGTGGTGCGAATAAAAGCAATCATGAGTCGTAATTGGGCGCCCGCCGCGTGCCGTCGCTAGATACTATATAGGGTTGTCAGATAAGCTTCACGCATGGGATTGAAACCATAACTTTTTATGATATGAAGAAAAAACAAAAAAAAAACGCTCCCAGCATTAGTGAAATATTACTCCTACCTAAGAACTCTTTGGGTAAGGTATTTATCCACACACTTGTTTTACCGTGAAAAACTACGGTTGATTCTCCGTTCACACGGAGAATCAACCGTCACAGATCACTCGTCGTCAGTGTTGTATGGATCACCACGGAAACTTGTTAACAAAAACGACGGTACTAGAGCATGGTTCCGCCGCCGCATGTGCAGCGAAAACACGTTTGCGTAAATAAGGCACAACGAGCCCATCGAAAAAATCTTCTAGTTTTCTATCTGTTCTAGAAAAATGATAAAATTCGAAATTGTTTGCTGTTTGAAAAGTTACAGTAGCGAGACACTTTTGATAAGTTTCAATAACATAACATTACAGTTTCGAATAATATTCCAGTGCAATCAGCAAACTGTAAGTGACCTTAGGACAACCCTAGGTAGACAAGTACGCAAGCGCCATCAGTCGAGGTGGAACCTTTTTAATTACGCCAGTATATCACTTCATTTGCGAATTTAAAACTTCATTGCGTTTGTTCTCAACCATTTCATAATTATGTCAGAAATTATGAGGAAACAAAATATTTTGTGTCACCCACCAATTTTACTGGCGGTCTATAAAATGAGATTTTGTTATTTGTTTAATATTTATTATTCTATTCTATCATTATTATTAGCATATATCTGTCCACTGCTGGACATAGACTTCGCCTATGGCACGCCACTGAGCTCGATCTTCAGCTCTTTGTTTCGAATCTTTGTCTGCCAGCTTGCGAATCATGGCACAGAATAATGAATAGTATCATGGCTACATCTACTCGGAGAGCGCCCTACACTACGCTTACCAAGCCTTGGTCTCCACTCTATAACACTTCTACCCTAATTATAGATAATTTGAAATAAATGTAGTGTGAAGTAAAAACCTTAAAAATACTCATTACTTGAAATAAACCTAACCCTTTATTCATTCATAGCTGGGGCTTGAACCCGGGCTTACTTAGATGCTTTTAATCTGGGTCATATAATTATGAAATGTGTCAAGGGTGCCAATAAACGCGCATTACTCCTAAGTACATTTTAAATTAATAAGAACAATATGGGAAAATATATTAATATTTGCATCACCAATCTGACTGCATGCGCAGGCAGATTTTCTCCTTGATGGTGGTATCAAACTATTTATAAATTTACTTATATACTAGGCGGAACATCGATATACATAATATACTCCTACCACCTCTCGTACCAGGATATCATTATACTACCACAAATGTGGTCTTTAATGACGCACCTGCACATTTCTAGAATAGTTTTCAGTGACTATATATACTGGTCTTGTCTTAGTAAATGATTAGAGGCAACATTAAGCCAAAATATAATTATTAAAAGAATTGATTTAAACATAAAAAAATAAGTTAAAAAAAATGTTTTTCTTAGAGTAGAAAATTTAACCATTTTTGTAATCGTTACCAGGCTTTATATGCATAATATGTAGCGTGTGTCAGAGATGAGAACCTCTGTGATGTCACTTTAGGGTCCCAACAGAAGACCAGCGTTGGTCATGTCGGTCTTGACCAACATTATGCTGAGGTGGGTCCTATTTTGCATCAATTAACCTTTGGTAAATTAATATATAAGTTAGTTAAGAAGGTAATTGTAATTAATGCAAATAAACATATTTTCTTTCTTTCTAAATTACCTTGATGTAATCAGGGTCAGGCATGTCTGGAATCTCCTCATTGTTGTTGTTGTTATTTAAGCTTGTGTTGTTATTGTTGTTGTTGATGTTCATGGTGATCCCACTGTAACAATACAAATGTACCGCATTAATAAATTAATTATTATTAAGAAAACATTTTTTGAATTATTTTGCTGTTGAGACAAGAAGTCTAAAATTATGCTTGAATAAATACTTATTAACCAAAAATATATTTCTAATATCTGTCCTCAGAATACAATAAACCAGAAACCACTCCTGAACGTAATTTCAAACAACGCTCTGAGTCCAAAAACCTATCCAAAAATCCTCGCGCGCCTCTCTTTTAACCCGTGTAAAGTTGCTAGCTACCATTTTTACAGGTAGGAACGACACAAGATGGCTTTATATAATTAAGATTTAAAAGCTGAAACATCCGACTTGCATGCCGAGCGAGTCAGTTTCAGTAGCAAGTTTGAGACGTTTATCATCATTATCTCTGAAGATACTTATTAAGATCTCGATAAAATTTAAATGGGACCACCTTGGAGATAAATCCTACCGAAACCTTGACTTTTGATACACCCTACCTGTAACAAAAAGAATCATTTAAATCAGTTCACAACTGGCGGAGTAATCGCGTAACATACATACAAAAAAAAACAAAAAAAAACATACAGACGAACTGAAAACCTCCTCCTTTTTGGAAGTGGGTTGATAACACAATAAGACGCTTATAAAAAACCTTCATCTACGCAACGACCTTCACAAATTGACTTACTGAATCGCCGGCGTTTGAAAATACACTATTTAAGAGGAGTTTTAGTGGCTTCAATTTTAGGTATGATGACACCTTCCGGTTTAATATTATGTTTCTTTGAAGTGTTTCACACTTTATATTTTTTGTAAATTGTTAAACACAATCCAAAATTTCATCGTACCGACGGGACTTGAACCCGCAACCTCCGGAATAACATGTTCCGGTGCTTTGCCAATTAAGCCACGGTGCGAAGTATCGTTACGACGAAATTAGTGGATTGCATTTGTTAACCCAATTATGCATAATGTTTAACAATTTACAAAAAATATAAAGTGTGAAACACTTCAAAGAAACATAATATTTGATTTACGCAGTGCAACATCTCTCGTCGGATTTGAAAACTGTAATGTATTCTTCCGAATGATTAACTTACGTAATAAGTAGTCATAGATGGCGCCACCAATGCATAATTGGGTTAACAAATGCAATCCACCTTCCGGTTTATTCTGTATTCTAAGCTTCTATCTATCTGAGGCGTGTTAATGTTGGAATGTTCAAGCGTAAGACCACTATCTCATCTGATGATAAGTGACGATCTCAACAACACGTTTATCTTGAAAATATATTTTCATTTGCAATTTTATGACCTGTATTTATTGAGTTCATCATCATCACAATCAGCCGGTGTCAGTCCACCGCTGGATGTTTATTACTTAAAATTATAATATATATGTGCTTCGACTGCTTCAGGCTTATCACGAAATTTGATAGGGATTGAAATGAACGAAATGACAGAGATGGAGCTATACAGCCTTTATAGCTGCGTCTTCGTCATTTTGTTCATTCAATAATCAACTGTCAAAGTACTCAAAAGACTTTTCAACTGACTTCCAAAAAGAAGGGGGTTATCAATTCGTTTGTTTGTAAACCAATTCGAATTTTTTTTTATCAGTAGGGTACATTTCCGAAGTGATCCCATTGTAATTTCATCGACTTCTGATAAGTATCTCCAGAGATCAACACCAATATTATAAATGCGAAAGTCAGTTTGTTTATTTGTTTGTTTGGGACTTCTTCATGGTCGAACGGCTGGCCCGATTTAACTGAATTTTTGCACAGGGATAGCCAGTATTATAGATTAGGCTGTATGCTAGTATGACGATAAACGTCTCAAGCTAGCTACTGAAATTGACTCGCGGGCATGGAAGTCGGTTGTTTTAGTATTTAATCTATCTTATATAACAATAATTATTACTTTGTATTAATACTATTAAAACGAATCTAGCTCCTCTCGCCTTCTTTACTTATGTTATCATAGTCATACATCACGTGGGTTACACTCAACCATACTATTCTACTTATAATTAATATAAATGTGAAAGTATATAATGTTTGTTATTCAATCACGCAAAAAGGATTTGGATGAAATTTGACACACAGATAGTTTATAACCTGTTTTAACACATAAGACTTTTTAAAGTGGTTGTATTTGCGAAGCTGCGGCGGGTACAACCTGCAGAAAGAAACTACAGATACAATATATCCGGCCCTCGGTATTTGTGAGACAGAATATGTTATGATGCATATCTACGCCTTATTTATCATAGGCTCTGTAACTGCACTGAAAAAGATATCACAAAAATTATTCACATATAAAATCTAAAACATACAACACAACAGCTACAGAAATTTCTACCCAGGCGTCTAACAAAACAAATGTATTATTTCAATTAAATAACCAAACTACACTAAAATACAAGTTTACCAACATCTCAACAATAATAATTGACAGCATCAATTTATCAACATCACCTTATTCCAACTATATAAAGGCTAATTTCGTTTGAAGAAGCATTGACTGAATGCATTACAAATGCTTTAAAGATTGCGATAAGAGATGGCTCAAAATATGTGGTTTTATCAGGCATACTGTTAGTTTCATCAAAATATTAATAAATACAGTTAAACCAAATTTTACTAAAACAAAAATGAATCAAACATCAATTATTTCCCTCAAGACAGTAAGAAACAAAAAGACCATAGTACCTAATGCGGAGCATTGATGCACGTTCAGAACAAAATAGGTTATTTAGTACCTCATGTGGTAGGAGAATCCAAAGTTCCATTCTCCATAGTCCATGCACTTGCTTGCCATGACGTAATCGTTGATAAAAGAGTACATCGCTCGATTGGGCCGCGTTATCGTCTTATCATACAATCAACAGAACGCGGCGTGGTACTTGAGTTGAACACGGTTGCGGTTTACGCAAATGCTGTTTTTCGTGTGTAGGTGTGGGTAGTAAGGAATCTTTTTCGTGCCACCCTCATAATTTTCATTTATGTTTGCGAACGTGTATTGCAAATGATGTTTTTTTTGCTGTGGCAATACTAATGAAATAACTTTTATTTTAACTTTGTTTTAAATCGAAAACCGTTGGGTTTATTAATTTTCTTGTTGTGTGTTCCGTGCTAACATCGTATTTTGCTTTTGTTTAAAAACGATATATTTGTTTATAAATCAAATGTAGCAAGTGGCAATACTAAAGTTAAGCGCGTCCATCTTACAAAAAGAAGTCGCTGAAATAAGGTATCAAATAAAGTAATGTTTGTTCCTCTAAATTAATGAAAAAAAAATTGACCTGAGTGAAGATTTTTAGACAGGTATTTCTTTTTGATATTTTTATTCTTTATGATATATTTACTTGCTTGTACTGTAACTTGGTTTCATAAATCGTAACAATACCTTCCTATTAATCAATATAAATCTCACATGCTCAGTATTTCTTCTGTTCTAGTTAATTCGTTTTATTTTACATTTATATTCAACAATATTTTATTTCATGTTATACATTATTATACCTTAAAATCATGATATTGTTGATCAGGTAAACTAACCATTATAACTATTACTTAGCAAATTTTAGTAAAAAAAATACAAATTGTTCATGTAATCAGCGTTATCTATTGACCGATCGTCGGTATTATAGGTTCTAAAATAGGGTGGTTATTAAATTAGGGCGCCCTTTATCATAACAATATTTTGTTTTATCGTCATCTGCCTCGAACACATTTTATTATGTTTGCTCATGGTAAATAACTGTTTTTATAATATAAAAAGTTCGAGTTGTAATACACTTCATTGACTAACCAATCGACTTTTATATTTATATAATTTTGATATAGTCATTATGTAATTATTTTAAGTTGAATAAATAAAAGACTGTATTTTAATGCGTTATCAATTATGTAAACTAGAAATAAACCATGAAGATGATATTTTCTTAAACAATTAGTGAGATTAGGTAAAAAGATGGTTTGTAGTTTCAGTTCATTGTATCCATCTGAAATCAAATTTCATGATTGTGTTTTTATTAGGAAGATATCTGATAGATATGGAAAATTGTTATGGTATTAGTCACACATTTATATTAGTTACTTTTCTATCATCATCATCATCATCATCAGCCCGTGTCAGTCCACTGCTGGACGTAAGCCTCTCCCAAGATGCGCCACTGAGCTCGATACTGCTACCGATGCCGATGCTACGCCCGATACTTTTCTATACCTCTACGCAATACAAGTTCAGCGACATTTTGGACAGAAATCATGCGTCAAACGCCGCCCTCTCCTAAAAACACCGTAGGGGACACCCATAGGTAGTCCTCTCATAGCTGCCGTATTTCGAACAAAAATACGCACATTGACGTAAGCGCTAAATTTAAAATTACCGGTTCAAGCCACGGCTTTAGTTGTAATCGAGTGTCAGATTTGTGAGCACATAATTTTTAAGTACTTTTATAAAATTGTTCACACAGTAGTTATAATATCGTTATCATCGTTAATAATATCGTTTAAATAATAAAAAAAAACTTGGGATGTAAGGGAGCACACATACCACCTCAGTGCTCCCAGCCAACTTCACTTGCCCGTGGTGCATCCTGCTGACCAACAAACGAGGCTCTGACTACCGACAAATGGCGGTATAACCATTTCAAATTATGGCGTAGCTAAATAGTACAGGCCGTTGACGGGCAGCAGCGTTACCGGTGCGAAGAGCTACGTCCTGCGATTGCCAACCCTCCTGACCAGCGTGGCGATTAGGGCATATCCCTCCCAATGAGCCAAAAATCGGGCTCAGTTGCGTATCTCGGGAGAGGCCTACGTCCAGCTGTGGACTGACACTGGCTGATTATGATGATGATGAAATAAAAACTTAGAACTTGGATTGATTTCACTTGCAACTCGTGTTTGTTTTGGTTGACCATCGTGTTACGTTCCGTATCTCTAGATATTGCCAAGGATATTGATGCATCTTTTACGTGACCACTCCGCTCTAAACTATCGACCTGAAAAATAACCTCTCAAATCGAATCATTCTATGTGAGTGCAGTAATATGTGTTCTTGATACGTATTTATATATTATATAGGCATCTATCTCTGTTTTTAGGGTTCCGTAGCCGAATGGCAAAAAACAGAACCCTTATAGAGACATCATGTCTGTCTGTCTGTCCGTCCGTATGTCACAGCCATTTTATTCCGGAACTATAAAGACTACAGAATTGAAACTTGGTAGGTAGATGTACTCTGTGAACCGCTTTCCGATTTTTATACAAAAATAGAAAATATAAAAGTTTAAGGGGGCATCCCATACATGGAACTGAAACAAAAAAAAAATCTTCAAACCTATACGGGGTGTCCATGGATAGGTCTTCAAAAATGACATTGAGGTTCTTAAAGCATTTTTTCTCAAAGTCAATCATTCGAAAGATAGGCGCGTCTAAAGTGGTAAAATGTGTGTCCCTCCCCACCTCTAACTTTTAAAGTATGCGAGTGAAAAATCTAAAAAAAAAATATATACTGTAGATCTCAGTAAAAACTAACAACGAAAATTGGTTTGAACGAGATACTGTCAGCAGTTTTACAGATATGGTGACCGCAAAGATAACTTTGTTTTTCATACAAACACTATGAAAAACAAAGTGAATTTTGTAGTTGCGAAAAATCATAGTTATGGAATACTTAACTGTGTTACGGAACCCTATGAGTGCGAGTCCGACTTGCACTTGGCCAGTTTATTGTGAAGTTGGGTCTGATAAGTATCTCTAGAGATATGGAGATAAACATCTCAAACTTGGTACTGAAAATTAATAGCGTGGCATTTGAAGTCGGTTCTTTTAGGGTTCCGTAGTCCTGACAAGGAATCCTTATAGTTTCGTCATGTCTGTCTGTGTGTCTGTCCGAGGTTTTGCTAAGAGACCGTTAAGACTAGAAAGCTGTAAATGTCCTTTAAAGTGACAAAGACGAAGTACCCAGTTGCTTGTTTATAACGGGTAAAGACTTGTATTGAATAACAGGCTACTACGGAACCCTACACTGCACGTGGCCCGACACGCACTTGGCCGGTTATTTAAACGATCTTATTATTTGTATTTTTATTGATATTTTAATAACCGCTTATAGCCGTACGTTATCATTGTTTCACATGTGGTATCACGCGGAATCTACAATGAGGCTATCTATGGGGACACCCCTGAGGGTATAGAATTGGGCGTACAAATTATGGTATCCCCGTCTCACGTACACGGAATAATAAGGCGGTAACACATTGTGGAGCAATATCGCAACAGTAAAGGGGTCACATTTGATGGAAAATAGGTATCATTGTGAAACAAAAAACAGAAAAAATATGCATCTTTTGAAGAAATTTTGGTGAATAAATATTTTGTCAATTATTCGGCTGTGAATTATGAATGTTTTTTTGATTAGAAAGGCAAAGCGTTGAGTGGAATATCTTACTTAACTCTAACTTATGTAAGAATCATCTTTATGTGTAAAGGTAAGAGGCGCAAAGTAACATGCAACATTCTGTCTATTCGGAATTTTGCATACTCCTGTCAATACGCACAATACGTCAATACAGCAGTATGCAAATGTAATAAATATGTATTAGGTAGACGTCATCGCTTACTATCAAGACAGCGTCGTGCTTATTCTGTTACCTTATACCATCAAAAAAATGGGTAGATGATTTTGATTTTGATGAGACCAGCCCACTGCCACTTCAGCTTCCTTTGAGCTACGTCGATAACTTTGGTTCTCTTTGGTACTCTGACGGATGACCTCGTTTCGAATTCGATCCCTCATAGATACTCCGAGCATAGCCCTTTCCATAGCTCGCCGAGTGACTTTAAATTGGTGAACCAGTCGCATTCTCAGTGTCTACGTCTCGGCTCCGTAAGTAATAACAGTTAGGACGCACTCGTTAAAGACTTTCGTCTTTAGGCTTTGTGGTATGGGCGATGCAAAGACTCGACGATTTTTTCCAAAAGCTGCCCATCCCAGCTGTATCCTTCTGCGAGCTTCCTTCTCGAAGTTGTTTTTACCCAATTGCAAGATTTGCCCAAGGTATACGTATTCGTGAACAACTTCGAGAGGAACTCCGTTTAGGGCAATCGGTTCCGGGACAACATGTTCGTTGAACATGGATCTTGGACTTATCCAAGTTCATCCGGAGGCCGATGCGTGCAGAAGGATTAGGAGAAGAATTACCGGTACTAGGTATTTACTAAGTACTTATTTCGTGTGAATGTTGCTTTTCAACCGACTTCCAAAAACAAAGGAGGTTCTCAATTCGTATGTTTTTTTTTGTGTATTTTACGCGATTACTCCGTCAATTCTGAACCGATTCGAATGATTCTTTTTGTTATTGGTAAGGTACGTTTTCGAGGTGGTCCCATGGTAATTTCATTGAGATCTGATAAGTATCTCCAGAGATATGACGATAACCGTTTCAAACTTGCTACTGAAATTGACTCGCGGGGCATTGAAGTTGGTTGTTTTAAACTATCTTAATTATTATTGTGTTTTAATGATTCAAATCCGGCGATTGATTGAATTGGATAATCAGTTTATTAATCGATGCAGGGTGGTTTCATTTTAATTCTGCTAGAAAATTCTATGCCAATCGCCAGATTTGGACCTTAACTTGAGAACACTAACTGAAATAAAGAAAAAATACCTGCACAGCGCGGTCCTTGTAAAGTTTTGCCCGATATTATAAAATCAAAATTAACTGTTTATTTGTCAAAACATTTTAAACATTATTACAATATCAGATCTTACGAAATAAGAATGTACATGTGTACAGCCTGCAAGCAAGCGGACGAATATTATTTTAGTTATGTATGATTATTTACTAATAACTTTTATTTTTATAACATAGTTGTGCAAAACAATTGTGTGAAAACACAAAAGCCATTAGCTAACTTTACGCAATAGTAATTATTGCACTGAAATGGATATATTATAGGTACTTTCTAAGTGATCCGAATTTTACAATTGGATAAAATCTTACAGATAAGAAGCGCAACTCTGCAATAACCCAGTAAATCACTCACGCTTCGTTCATTGTTTTCGTTAGTTTTATTTTTACCTGCATCTATAGGTTTACATAAATCCCCAAATGCTACTAAAGAGTGATACTTACTACATTTCTAACAACATATAATATATAACACCTTTTTTGCCGTTATCTAAGTAGTAATTCAATAATTTTAGATCGTTAACAAAACGAAAAATACTGACTTCAAATGCTGCGCTTGTCATTTTCAACCGACTTCAAAAAAAGAAGGAGGTTCTCAATTGATTTGTATGTTTTTTTTTTCAGCACTAAGTTTGAGGTATTTATCTCCAATCCTGGAGATACTTATCAGATCTCGATAAAATTACAATGGGATGAAATTACCTTGGCAATGTACTAATTAAAAAAACAATCATTCGAATCGGAATAATCACGTAACATACATAAAAAAAACCATACACACGAATTGAGAAATGCCTCTTCTTGGGAAGTCGGTTGAAAAGAGGAACGAATCTAGATGCCGCAAAGAGTTTCCCTATGTTTTCCCAAGCTCGAAACTATAACCATTTCATAACTAGGCTATCATAGATACCCGGCCAGATATCACATCACAATAAGGTGGCTATTTACATTGTGCCTGATAAAACGAGATTACCTTATCAACCACTTTGATGTGAACATTCATAATGTACAGTAATAAGTAATCCTGTTTTGCAGCTAACTAACGAAAATACCTTCTCAATACTTGGCAGTATGGTATTTCACTATATAAAAATTGTGAATTGTGCTTTTGCGATTAAAGAAGATTAGCAT
The DNA here is from genome assembly GCA_954871355.1 of Cabera pusaria. Classification (NCBI taxonomy): domain Eukaryota; kingdom Metazoa; phylum Arthropoda; class Insecta; order Lepidoptera; family Geometridae; genus Cabera; species Cabera pusaria. The sequence continues at coordinate 5,050,072 of OX940893.1, forward strand.
TTTTGTAACAGACTTCAAAATAGGTGGAGGTTCTCAATTCGACTGTATTTTTAAATGTTTGTTACAACAAGTGAGATAGTGGTCAAACACAAGCCTATCTGAGATAAAAAAAAAAAACTCAGAACATCATTTATAACCGATTTGGAAATTAATGATAAATGATTTATTCGCTTGTGGTTCTACGAGTAGGTTGTACATAATATGTGGTGTTAGTTAATTTCACTTATATCGATAGATCCGCTCGATTTAGTCTCCAAGCATTTAACTTAAAATAACGGAAAGGTATTTACAGTACAGTCATAAAATTATAGTGAATAATGATTAGATTTCAAGTGTCATAATATCGTTTAAAAACTAAAAAACAACCGACTTCAATGCCGCGCTATTCATTTTCAGTACCAATTTTGAGATGTTTATCTCAATATCTCTGGAGATACTTATCATATTCTCCTCGATAAAATTACCATGGTACCACACTTGGGATATCTCCTTTCGAACAAAAAAAGAATAATCGAAATCGGTTCATAAACGACGAAGTTATCCGCGAACAAACATAAAAAATATATATATATATATATATATATACGGTCGAATTGAGAAACCTCCTCCTTTTTTTGAAGTCGGTTAAAAAGTAAGAAATTAGAACAAACAGCTATTAAATTGCATCTTATTGTAGCTCCTTAATATTTTTGTCATTTAAGAATTCGTCAACAGAATAGTAGTAGGCCTTTTCTATCAAAAAATTATTTAACATAGTTTTAAATATATTTGCATTACTTTTGACTTTAATGTATTTAGGTAGTTTGTTGTATATTGTTGGTTATTTCTTGTTTGTGAAGGTATACTTCCCGTTTGATCTCTTGGATATTGCTTCGCACCAAATTTCATTCTAGGTTAACTGGGTACCCTGTTGGTTTTGATTTCCATGTGAAATTGCAAAATATGCGAAAATATGCAACACAAACGGTCAAATCTTATGATCACGTTGACTTACGAATTTGATTTTTTCACAGTAGAAAGAGATTGTAAACTCGGGTATTCTACTAATATTATAAAGGTGAAAGTTTGTGTGTTTGTTTGTTACTTCTTCACTCTAAAACTACTCAACCGATTGAGCTGAAATTTGGTATGTAGATAGCCTAGACACTGAAATAACACATAGCGTTTTATTGCGATATTTTTACGGGAACGATGTCTACGCGGGAAAAACCGCGGGCATAGCTTTGATATAACTTTCAACTCGATACCTCTACGCATTTCTGAAAAAAAGGTCTTGAAAGACAGACGACAAACAGTAATTCTATAAGGGTTCCGTTTTTTCTTTTGAGGTACAGAACACTAAAAATATATATGTATCAAAGTAGCGCAGGTGCAATGACATGTGAATTCTGGTAATCTAGAATTTTGCGTGCCACAACATTTGTTGCAGGCAGACGTCATCGCTTACCATCAGGTGAGCGCTCTGCTAGAACGAATGGCAACTGTATTAAAAGAAAGTTCAGAACGTGTGAGACTCATCTCGATGTCTCAAGGTGACGTAGGAAGTTTAGTGACAGGCGGAACATCGATATAAAGCTCCTACCGCCTGCGTTCGAAATTGCGTTTGTTACGCAGTCCTGTTGGGCTATTCTGTAAGCTATCTCGACAGCGGAATCCGCAGTGAGATTCGAATTTCGTACTACGAAGTTCAACCGTATTACGAACGTGATACGATTGAATTTCGCAGTAAGAAATTCGAATCTCAATGCGGATTCCGCTGTCGAGATAGCTTACAGAATAGCCTAGCTGAAGACGGGTTAGAGTAGTTACATGTAAGTTAGATAAACTTATCCGAACAGTTCCACTATCTCATATTATCAGATGCATGTAAAAAAGAAAGTTGCCAAAACCCACTTTAGTTTTTAAAAGAAATCATAAAAAATGTTCAATGACGGAAAACGTTCGTAACTATGTAGCGTTCATGGATTTACCATTGTAAGGATCGTGCACAGCACAGCAGATGTTTTACTAATTCAATTTAATCCGTATACTCTAAATATAAGGTTGCAATTGCTACGTACATCAAATCGGCCCCAACGAAAGGAACTTAGATGGGAGTGTGTCCTTGTCTAACAACCTGCCAGTGCTATTTATGTCATATATTATATATATATAGTATAGTTATATATACGTGGTCAATACAAAAGAAAGGGACAAACTCCGTTCAAGGTCGGTCTCTTTCGGGCCGGTAGTGCACCGTCTTTATATGAAATGTCTGCGACTGTTACGGTTACTAAGACAGAGATAAGAGATGGATGAAGAAAAATACATTATGCCTACAAAGCAAAGCCTTCAGATCAAGCACAAGCGTGTTAGCGACAACCTTCTTCAAGCAAGAGTCAACATTGTCAAAATCCAAGGCGGGCAAAGGGAGCTGACTATTTTTAGATTTTCGGGTGAGTAGTCCAATAGCCTCTCCACATCATCCTTCGGTCAATATTTACAGAGTGATAGATTAGGAGCTGGCTCGGACCGACTACATTGGCTATAATCACTTATGACGTCAAAAGGATTGTGTTATGTTTACAAGATGGGTTTGGACGTTTTTTGAAGGAGGATTCTAAGTTTGATTTTATTTTGCTTATATTTTTGACTCAGACTGATAAAAATGTTCTACTAGATATGTTTTAAAATATCTTGCTATATAATAAGATAAAATTATCTAAATAGCTAAATATATTATAAACGTACATCTATATAACAGCTTATATACTTACATAGCTTCTATATCATTATATCTATATCATATTATTAGGGATTACACTGACATGTCACATGTAACATTTTTCACATGCACCTACAATACGCTGTAGTATAATAAAGTCCACTCATCGAATGGCCCTAGGAGGGTGTAAATGTACCTAAGTGATTCCTACATAAAATTGTTCAGGGTTATGATATTCTCGGAATATTTTACGAAATCCTTAAAATTATACGACCAAAGAAAACAACGATTTTATGATATAAAATAACTAGTGGATATCCGGTGTGTGCTACTAACTACGCTAAAAAAAGCAATACATTTTGTTTGAAGAAAAAGGAAAATTTAAAAATTCGGTAACCAATTGGTGTAACATATGGAATACTTATGTCGAAAATAAATTTCATAATTTATATAGTTGAATGTGCCTAATGCATTGTTTTATTGGTCTTTATATATACACTGATGGACTAACTGCATCAAAGTTCAGAATTACTTACGAATTAATTGAATGGTTCTTTCCCGTATAAAGACATATATTTAATTATATGATACCACGCTGTTATGAAGTTAAGGAACCAACCATGTATAAGGTTTCAATTTAAATTTGTTTAATTTTTAATAATATTTAATATTTGTATTTTATTTCAGAGGCGTCTTGAACATTGATGCATTTTATGAGTCCGTGAGTGTATATCTATCAAATGTTTGTGTTTTATGTATATAGATAGATCTGTACAGCTTAAGTGGTGGTTATGAATGCTTATTATATAAGCGAATTACTTCGTTTAAATATTACTTGTAATATACCACATTTGCTTTTCAGGAAGATGACTCCCAAAAGGTGCAGAATTCAAGATTTACACGCGTACTTACCAAAATTAAAATAGCCTAAAAATAGCACTGAAAACTACAAAGTATACTAAAGTAGGAAGAATATTTAATCATACTAAATCAGTGAGTCAATAACATTGATAACGCCAAAGATATAAGGCGTGAGAGACAAGGTAAGGTAGATAATTTTGTCACATTCGAAAAAATGAGCGCATTTTTTGCAACAACAAAAATTAAGCGCTCCATGTAGAAAATTAATTACACATTTGATATTCAGAATACGCCACAGTAGAGTTAAACAGAAGATCAATGGCAAATAAATTGCGTTTACGCATAAACAAATATTAGTTTAGAGGTTATGCGCGTAATTGTGCATAATTTATAAATTATGCTTCTATTCACTAGATATACGTAATTATAATCAGCAACGAAGTATTTCATGCTGCCTGAAAATAATGATACAATTTCATGACAATTTTCTTAGCATTTGTGAACATTTTACTCTATTTCGTTCAGTCTCCAGCATTCAGTTATACGTTTTCAATGCCTAGACCGTGTTTGAAGGTATATTCATTAATCATTACAATATGACTATTATACAGGCATTTCGTCAGTCTGTTACAACAGCTGCATTTTGCAGGAAAAAATAAAAATTATTCTTAATAGATCCATTTGAAGTGCGCGATTGCAATGATCAGAAAAGTGACGCTGTTCCACGGTAACACTTTAGAAACTCTAGATTATCATCAACATTGAATTAAAATAATCATATTGCACAATGTTCACAAATACTCGAGTCTCGTGCACTGACTATATTATGGAACTAGGTAGGGAAGGCTACTTACTTCGGCTTGGCGTACGGCGAGGACGGCGACGACGCCTTGTGATGGTTCCTGTTCGGATGCGTGGCTCGGTTCGCATTCGAGTCGCAGCCGCCGCCCGGCGAAATCTTGCCGGCGAGTGCGTTCAAAGAGTGAAGCATGGCGGGCGGCGGCCGCTCACAGTGCGGCCTAGTCACACCGATGATTCGACTCCCTTTGCCGACCTGCCTTCTGCGAGCCACGGTGCCTTATCTCCTGATAAGAGGCGCGGGGGCACCAAAGCCCCCCGCCTCATCGCCACCTGACACTGTCACACGCTCACACACACACACACGCTTTATAATATAAGATTTTTTTTAAAACACCCGATGGGGTCAGCGTCCTGTCCGCCTCATGAGTTGTGTTGACATTTTTTCATTACTATTCCTTCTGGTTTGAGTTTTGCTGCACTGTGTCACGCACTGGTCACTATTATCACCGTTCTATTTTTATTCCAACTGTTGAACTAGAAAGCGATTTATTTAGTTGCGATATTGAGCGACGATCGAAATGTGGCGTTGCTTTTCTTTTGAATAGTTTAGTATGTGTAACCATGACTTATGTATAAATCCAGCCGTCTCAAAAGCTTAAGTACATATTAATAGAATGAAGTTATCTTAAAGATCATCTAAAAAAATTATCTGCAATTTACAATTATACAAGTACTAAAAAAGCGGCATAATAAAAACAAATCTTCAGATTATTCCCCTCGGAAATGATGAGACATGAGACGAGGTGTTAGATTTACAAAAGCGCCTGAACAATAACGAACAGCAAAATACATCCGCGACGTAATGAAATATGTGACCGCAGGCGCTAGCGTGAAAGCTGTTATTGTTTTTTCCCTGTGGTTTTATATTAAATTGCTCCAACGTGAAATTTTGTCGTGAGTTAAGCTGTTTGCTGTAGTTATTCGCGTTTCTTTGTTCTAAAATAGGTATTAGGTGGCGGCGGGCCGAGATTTAATATGATTTACGTACATTTTAACCGCTGCGGTGTTGTAGCGTTTTTATCAAAAGTTATTTATACATACCAATTTCATAGAATTTTCATAAGACATAGCTTTATAATTTAAATTTGCAAAGAAGATAATTATCATTACGTAAACTGGCAGATATTTGAGCCATAAGCTTACCTTTGGTGTGTTTATTGATTTAATTCATAAAAATTTAATTCTAGTCACTTCTAAATAAAGCTTATCACGTGTGGAAATGTGAAGAACCCACACGTTATATTCATAGATTTATAATGCAAAACTGCCTTCATATTTTGTTTCGGCAGGTAATAAAAGGTATACTAAATCTATCTGTAAATGCATTGAATCTAGGTAGTTATAGCCAACTTAGGCCCCTAAATATAATGTTAGAGATCCAATTTAATCTAACAATAGGTATTACATAGCCAGCATTAGCACTTCCCTTTCAAATCAACCGTAAAACCGGACACCCAATTAGGCCAAATTATCCGTCCGGTCTCTAATCAAGTCATTAATACACAACCAGCGACCGCGCATTAGCGACCCGGACCTCCGGTTGCGTCCGGATGGCGGGTAAACAGTAAAATTAACCGGACACATTAACCGCGGTATCGAGATTACATCTAAAGTGGTTAGAAAAAAGTGGCCCGCAGTGGCAGGCTACCGCAATGTAGTTAGTACTTGCATACCAGTTGTGTTTTGTTTTTGCGGTCTCGGTTGTACTAGAATGTTAAGTATAATAAAAGCAAGGTAACGAGAAAGGAAAGTTTAAAATTATTATTCTAAATTGTTAGTCTGTTTGAAAACTTGGTAATTATTTTAACCTAATTACATTTTTTATATTTGTAAGTAAGAAAAAAATTACCTACGAACAATGGTGATGTTATTCGGTGACGATGACATTATCTACATTTTCTAGACAGATACACAATATAAGGTTTCGAAAATCGAAGAATTAATATGTAAATGTCTTAAATAACACTCAGATGTCTGCTTACAGGGAAAATACCTTTTATTAAATTGAACATTCACAAGGTTTAGTCTTAGTCTTCTTAAGTCAAGTGTGCAGTTCACTGAAATTTTATTTTACACGCTCGATGACGTTTAACGAAATATATTTTTCCAAAAAAACGTCTAAAACATTAATAAACGTCACTAGGCGTTAAAATGTGTTAGTGAACATTACCCTTATTTCTAAATACTCATCCGGATTGTATTTATATTAGGCATCTCAACTTTAAGGTTGACAAATTACTGCATCCCCAGTCTTGCGCATTAAACTTGACTCCGGAGCAATTCACAGGGAAATAACTAGTTCAAGTCCCATAAGACTTGCAAGACCAGTCCTGATTGTATAATAATATGTAAGTGGGACAGAGTTAAGTTTGAACCGAGGGAAATTTCGTTAAAGTTTCCAAATTCTAGTGCATCTGTTGTACGCCAGATTTGCATGATGTGTGCGAGTTGACACAATTTTGTGGAACTTTGACGGGCAGTCGGGGATTTTATTAAATTTACTACAGCAATACTTTAAATGATCATTACAGTCGCCCTATTAATCTTAGTTTAAGCTAACACAAATAAGTAAGTATAGTTATGTTTGTTATTGATAATGTTTAAGTAATATTTCTAGTTAGTAATATCTACTTTCGATACAAACAGATTAAGACAGGACATAGAAGAAAGGAATCATAAACTGACGGTGGAATAAGTCCTTTACTGTCTTTATTGCTGTCTTTATTGCTACTGGTGTATACAAAGGTTTATTCTCGAAAATATAGTGGGAACAAGGTAACAGACCACCGGATAATAAGTGGTCACAACCGCCTCGCTCTGCTGTTAAGGTTGCAAACTGCAATACCAGAGGTTTTATGTGCTTGTGCGATGTGCCACCTACTCGCATTAGCTGAATAAATGTTTTTTCATTATTTCACTCTTTCTACTTTCTCATTAGAGATAATACTTTTTGAAGGTTCTAGTGCAATTACTGGGCATGTAAGACTCAACAACTTTATGTCTCAAGGTAACAGGCGCAGTGCAGTGACATGCAAAATATTGGCAGTCCATAATTTAGCATGCAGCTATATCTGTAATAGGTAGACTTAATCGCTTACCATCAGGTGCTTATCCCGTTACCTCATATCATAAAAAAACAAAGGCTAGGCATTTTATCTAGGTCTTCCCTTTTTATGACTCAATCAAACAAACGAATATCTGAAGAAGAAGCGTTTACAGTTTATACTGCTCAGAAGTTAAAATCCTTAAATTTTTGCATATAGTCATAGAAAAGATAATAATACTACGTAATATAGTATGTAGTAGAAATGCTTTATAGCATTTCTAGTTCTTTAATGGTTAGCCTCAAAAAAGTGTGCTGCACGTCTCGGGTCACGTGTGACCATTCTGAGGGTCTCATAAAAAAAGGTAATCATTTAAATATCAATTCAAGCTCACGTCAATATATGTGATTCTATACTTTAATATGCCATAACTTTTATTTTACGACGACACGAAAGCGAAATGGTCACGGTAAGAATGCATAACCCACTTACAGCTTTCGGAGACGGTACAAATGTTAATTTTTATTATTTGTATTTTTATGTTCAGTGTGTACGTTAACAATATGGCGCCTCAAAACAGTTATATCACGAAGGAGGTGCTTATATTGTAATGTGGAACTTTATAAAGTTTAAGACTTATCCGTTCTACTACTGAAGTTGGTTGACTTGGAGATATTTTTAGCCAAAAAACTTACTAAAAGACATCCCGTTAATAAGAAGCCCCAATAGAGTCAAGAAGCTTACTCACTCTTAGTTTACAATATTGCTACTATAGGTACTCATCTATGTATATATGTATACATAGAGGTACAGTAGTTCTTATAACATTAAGTACCTCTACAATACCTCTTTAAAATTATATCAGAGTGCATAGTACAAAAACCTTAACAAGCGTAAAATATAATATCACTGGCTGTCCGTAATCTTTAGCCCAATCCATAATATCCTATCCCTGTGCAAAATTTCAGCTAAATCGGTCAAGCCTTTTGACCGTGAAAAGTTCAAAATAAACAAATATACAAACTGACTTTCGCAATTATAATATTGGTATTGATAAATATAAAATATAATAATAGTTTATTGCCATCACATACAAGGTTATTACACATCCACTTCATAAAAAATAATTTGAAACAGCAAAAAGGTAATTTAAGAAAAAAACACATTGAAGTGATACAATAAAAATAAAACTGGCCAAGTGCGAGTCAGCATCGCGACTCTTATCGCACACTTCGGGAGGGTTCCGTACAATACAAAACATAACAGAGTTTCAACCTAATATATTTGATTAATTAATATTACCAAGAATATTTGGTTTGGTCGCGATCTAGAAAGACGGGCCTCGTTTACTAGCGCAATCTGTGTTTTGCCGAAATTAATTAGATAGATGGCGTTTAAAAACCCGTTTTTTGTATGGGGACCCCCTTTAATTTTTAACTTTATTTTTTTTTTAGTATTTGTTGTTCTAGCGGCAACAGAAATACACCATCTGTGAAAATTTCAACTGTCTAACTATCACGGTTACTGAGCTATAGCCTGGTGACAGACGGACAAACTGACAGACAGACAGACACACAGACGGCAGCGGAGTGTTAGTAATAGGGTCCCGTTTTACCCTTTGGGTACGGAACCCTAAAAATGATTTAAAATAAAACTGGCCAAGTGCGAGTCAGACTTTTGTCCCGCACACGGAGGGTTCCGAAACGAACACCAACTAAGTAAACGTTAAAACATAGGTAGAATAGTATTATATAGTAGTAATAGTAATAGTAGTAATTAATATTATTAAATATCTGGTTGACCGAGCTTTGCTCGGTATTTTTTGCTACTTAAACAGACAAATATGACTCTTCCCGACATCTATTGATATAATTTATTATTAAATATTAATACTATTTACTTACTATTTACTATTTACTAAATACTATTTTTTTAATTGAGATCCTGCTTTACCCACAGAACTGCTTTACCCACACAGTAACACTAAAGCTACTTCTACTTGCCAATAGATGTCGAGAAGAGTAATATTTTAAGTTGATTATCAATAAAGTTTATTATTGATAAAACGAATAAAACAACATTTTCTGAAAATTACTCCTAGCTAGATCGATTTATCGCCCCTGAAATCCCCTGTAGGTATACTAAATTTTATTTAATCGTTGGAGCCGCTTCCGAGATTCAGATTAAGGTAAAGACGATAGTGCCATCTTTGGTGCTAGCTAGATGGCGCTGCGCTATCGTAAAAAACTTTTTTTAAACTTTTCTTTAATTTTTAACTTTGTTCTGTTCTTAGTATTTGTTATTATAGCGGCAACAGAAATACATCATCTGTGAAAATTTCAACCGTCTAACTATCATGGTTCAAGAGATACAGCCTGGTGACAGACGGACAGACAGACAGACAGACAGACAGACAGACGGACAACGGAGTCTCAGTAATAGGGTTCCGTTGGTACCCTTTGGGTTCGCAACCCTAAAAAGGTGGCAAGTAAATTAAGCTTATGCTGCTTACACAATTTCTAGCACACACAGCGCTCGTTTTCAAATTACCCAGTGAGGCTGAGGTCTCCACAGGGAACATCTCATAAATTACAATTTATTATAGGGTATTGATATAGGGTTTGGTACATTATATTTTTGTGGGACGTAGCGTTGGCGAGATATATCCCACCCAATTAAAAAAAACTAATTTTTACCCCACGGCGTCGCAAAGAAGCAGTTGGGAGGATTATGTGTTTGATGATCGCTGTGTATGTATGTAAGTATGTTGACATGTATACATGTATACATATATCCGAAAACCCCAAAATGCTTTAAGTAAAAAATAAGTTCAAAAACTAAAAACCGACTACTAACAAATCACTCTAAAAAGTATGAAACAAGAAAATATTCTCATCTGAGATCGCTATGTACAAACTATTTAATATGTATCATGTATTATACAAACAACTAACTTGTAATAAATATTTGATTGTATTTCATATATATTCGTAGTAGTGTTCAGTGGATACCCGTGGTCGTATGCTACTTTGCAGACTGTATTGTTTTGTTACGGTAGGTGACATACGACCACGGCTATCCTCTGAGCACCACTAGGAACATTTATGAAATACAATAAAATATTTATTACAAGTTAGTTGTTTTTATAATACACGATACATATTGAATAGTTTGTACATAGCGATCTCAAATGAGAATATTTTCTTGTTTCATACTTTTTAGTGATTTTGCAGTAGTCGGTTTTTAGTTTTTGAACTTATTTTTTACTTAAAGCATTTTGGGGTTTTTGGATAGATGTATACATGTATACATGTCAACATACTTACATACATACACATCGATCAACAAACACGTAATCCTCCCAACTGCTTCTTTGCGACGCCGTGGGGTAAAAATTAGTTTTTTTGAATTGGGCGGGATATATCTCGCCAACGCTACGTCCCACAAAAATATAATGTACCAAACCCTATCTTCATTTTAAAATCCCTATTCAACGATACACGATGCCACCGATGGGGTTGGGTGAATTTATTTTTTAGTTCTGGACTTCGTCCCCTCTAGGGGGCGCCACATTCAATTAGTTGTGACGTCACATAGCCTATAACCAGCAGACAAATGAGACGCGTTCAACGATACCTCATTTGTTAAATTATGATAAGTAGTTTAGAAGTTATGAGGGAACAGATGAACATACATACAAACATACATACATACATACCCACACTCCGTTCAAAAACATAACCCTCCTTTTTGCTTCGCTGTAGTCGGGTAAAAAGTAAAAAATCAAAGCATTTATTCAGTATATGGGCAAATTAAAAATCTGCACTTACACACGTCAAATAACATTAAATAGATCATATCAATAATAATGATTCTAAAAATAACAAAAACATAACTCATTGCTTTAAATTTAAAAAAAAATAACAAAAGTAATGAGCCATTCAGCTTTTATCTAAACGTAGAACGTCACACTTAAAACAAATGTTTAATTCCCCTAATTAATTTCGGGGGGTCCAACCGTACTATTACGTGCATCCCCAATGCATGTTTCAGTACTTCAGATATTTTTTATCCAAGTTTATCCAAGTAAGTAGTGTCCGTACTTTGATAGATAAAGAATATTGAGACTGATATTAAAGTACTGATACTCAATATGTATACGTATTACAAAATAATTACTGATATTCAAGCATTGGTGTACTCTATGGTGTATACTATACTGGATAGAATTGAAGCCTCTGTTGTTTTTACCAGGCAAAAATAAATTGTGTATGTTTCCGTGTGTCCTTATGTATATCTTTCCATCAAACCATGCTTAGGTTTGTTACACTGTTTGTGTCAGCGGTCCGTCGTTTCCGCGTAAACGTATACCAGCAATATTGCGTGTACGAATAACTCCGGCTGAACCTTTATATTAATAATACAATTCTATTATCATAACGCTTATACTTTCGTGCGCCTCGCCAAATCACGAGAGCTGCGAGTCCGTGCCAAATGGTTTACTTGTTTACGTATTTGTATTCATTATCGTGTACTTATGTTGGCGGCCAACTTGTTGGCGGTTGGTGATTTGTTACGTGGTGTTAGACGATTTGTTTCGCCGTTTATTTGGAATAGAATATTTATCTCGGCAACTCTGTGTTTGTTTTAGGCTTCAAAACGATCGATACAGCAGGGTTATCTCAATCATTCAAAAGCAATTTTGGATTCGGAAACTGCCTTTTCTTCGACTTGGTTCTTTGCAATTTACAATGCTCCGATCGGTTATTATGATTATTTCAATTTTTTTATATCAGTGATTCTAATTGGAAGGTGTGACAAAATAGCTCACGGATTTATCAATATTCAAAATTGAAAATAAAGCTTCCGAATCCGAATAGGTTTTCGAATGATTCAGAATCAGGTAAGGTGGCTGGAGTAGAATATAAAGCGAGGTAAAAGACTTATTAAGTATATATATACTCAAAAAACGTATATTATTGTTTATTTGTAGATAAGCAAGCATTTGACCATTATCTCATCTGTTGTTAAGTGAAAATGTGATCGACGATGTAGCACGCTTGCCTAGAAGATACCTCTTCATTCGCGATTTAAAGACACCCGGATTGTACAGTGTTTCGTTATTTTATAAACGTCATTTTTAGTTTTCATTAAGATTTATATTTAAGAAACTTTATTCAATCAATACGTTTCCTTTTCTCGTTTTTACAGTAACAGAATTGTACGTTGTCGAGAGTGACAACGAAAAATCTTCATTCTAATTTTATCGTCACTGAAAGCGTCGTCACGTGCCCTCCAAGATCCTTTTCTCGATTCTTCGTTTTTATCTCGGTTAATAAAATCAAATTTTACATCCGTACGTGCGATTTAAAAATCACTTAGAGCGATGTATAAAATCGCAACAAAGTATAAAAGCAGTTCAAAATTACATCCCCCAGGTTCGCGTTTTTATTACGGGACAATATGAGCGACAAACGTTGGAAGAGGCATGCGCGAACTCAGGGTGGAGAAAAGGGGGAATATCTATAAACACTTCAGTCTGAAGGAGCATACGAATTGGTACCTAAAAGTATTGGTGTCTATACTTCCTTTGCTAAATAAAGCAAAAATATAGGGAGGCTGTGGCGTGTCTTGGGGGAGGCCTACGTCCAGCAGTGGACTGATACCGGCTGGTAATTATGATGATGATAGGGAGGCTGGTCGTGACTGGAATTAAAGAGGCAAAGATAACTCAGAGGCGTGCGTTGAGACTTTTTTTATGTTGTTAAAACTGGAGAGTACCTATCAGGTATAGAAGGATGAAAGTTGCATTCGTGTAAATATTGCATAATATGTTATCCCCCATCTCTGGTGTCTATTGACCGCGTTTAATTTTTCATTCAAAAGGATTAAAAGTATGGGTGATCACATTTAAAGAAAACATTAGATATATTATAGCGTAACACAAACTTTTGTATATTATTTTTGTGGCATAAAAAGTCTTAATAAATATTTTAATCAATTTTTCAGGTTCATTTATCATTGTTATAATTACTTCTATGCCCCATATAAAAAGATCGTGGAGCCTCCCCTGTGTCGCGGTTGGAGCTTTTGCGAATTACCCGTATTGCCTGCCTATTACGTGAACATAAATTGTGATTTTTTTTATCGACTACGTCACGAATAGGGTGCGAGTGGCCCTTCTAAACTGCCATGCTTTTATAGGGTTGAGGTCAAACGCTGATGGAATGGTGCTATGAAGACGATGGGTCGTATATGGAACAAGCTGAGTTTTAACTTTAATATAAGTCATTTTTATTTCATTCCCGTGGGTGACGAGACCCCAAAACTGGAGTGTAAAATGAAGGTGACCGGGTTCCGGCAACTGGCAACCAAACCAAAATCAGTAAGAGGAGTTGCATATGAGATTTGTATTTATTCTAAATATGAGTATAAATTACACAACACGTGTTACGTTGATCCACAACCATATTTTATGACAACTTTACTGTTTAATACTGGTCAAATTACTTTTTACCTAATACAAATCAAAATATTGGTCAGAGATTGACTCAGAAAAAGTATTTTTAGAGCGACACAAAACTCACAAATTAACAGTTTTTTTGTATTATAAATACATATCAGTCCCAAAAACACCTAACGTAATCGTCACTATCTGTCACTTACGGCATACAAAAAGGCTTTTACCACGGTTTTATTATCTTTTTATTTTCACTATGCTTTTACCAAGCACTTTACTCGAGAACGATATCGCATCAAAACGAAACAAATGGCGGCGAGGGATTATTTTGGCTGGCGCTGAAAGTTATGATAGTGATATTCACGTTATTTGTTTAGTACACAGACAATTGAGCCTATTTGGCGCGGCTTGAAACATCAGAAACTTGATTTTACTCTTAGTCTGTTTAATGTACGAGTATTTTCTCAGCTTTTAATAAACACTGTTTACACTAACCAGCATCCACATAAAAAGGGATCTCTAGGTAACTAATTGTAAGCTACTATTGAATTCACCGCTTTACCAAAGGATGTTGCCAGTTTATTTGATAATTTTGAGAATAATATTCTAGGCAACTTAAATAGGGCGTTGACTTGCCAAAAAAATATTCCTTATAACATTCGAATTTCATCTTAACCACGGTAATATGGAATCCTACGAGATTTTACCTATTTTCAATTTCTAAAAGTTAAGTGAGAAAGCTTTTAACTGTTCCTCTACTGCACATCCCAATAAAAACTACTGCACAAAGATAATATATTTTGCAAATAAATCCGAGTATTATCAGTATTACGTAATACAGGACTTCGAGCATTTACCAATGGAGATGTTAACGTTGTAATCCGCAAACATTTTTTTCTGCCGTAACCTCGGGGGACGAGGTAAACACGCATTGCATACACACAAATCACTCGCTTTAGCGATCCCGCACACTAGCTTAAAACACGCACACAGTATTAAAAATACAGCGTAGTTACCCACGCTCATATGGCCAAAAATGGCTATATGGCCAACAGAGAGGTACGCCTTGTGTTAACATCTCCATTGGTAAATGCTCAAAGAATACAGGATCAATTTCCGAATTTAGTGGTAGGTATCGCACACTATATGTAAAGGAAACGGCACGTTGTCGTAGCGAGTCAGCAGTGTCGGCACGTTGCCGAGGCTACGCCTATGTGACGCCGCGGCCGCGCTTACGGCAAGGCGTTACCTAGGGAAATGGCAGCGATTATTCAACCTTATGTCTGTGTAGTTATATAATGCTTAATTAATAGCCTGCAAAATAAGTTTATGTAGCACTCTCCTTTTTGGCACCGCCGGAGGAGCCGAGCAAGCGCGGCTACGTACCGTTTGAAATTCAAACCTTGTGCCGAGGTGAGGCCTTACGATGTAATATGCGCAAACCCTAAATCATCAAAATATTAAGGCAGTTACTTACTACTTTTCGAAATCAGAGTATAGACATTCTTTAAACACAATTTTCCGTTTTAACCCCAACAGCCAAACCGTGCATCTGGTTTGGATGAAGTTTGCTGCCCGGCTAACATATGCAATATCCAGAGCACATAACTCGACGATGTAAACCCGGCCCAGCGCTGCTGAGATATAGGGTTACTATCCCGCTTTCGCTGTAAATATGGACGCAGAAACTATAAACAAAGCTTGCTGAGGTTGCTTTTGTTCTTTGTTTAATAATGTTGAAATCATGAAACAATGTCGGAGAAGTTCACGGGCACGTGAAAATGTCCGTGTAGTCGCTAGAATTTTTTTGTCACATTATTATTTCTCAATTCGACCGTATTTTTTTTTCATTTTTTGTTCGCGGATAACTTCGTCGTTTATGAACCGATTTTGATGATTCCTAGTAGTATCTATAGTAATTTCATCGAGATATGATAAGTATCTCCAGAGATATGGATATAAACACCTCACTTGGTACTGAAAATTAATACCGCGGCATTTGAAGTCGGTTCGTTTAGTTTTTTAAACGATCTTATATGATTTACACAAACAAGTTCAAAGAAATAAAACAAATGGAGTTTTATGAACAATATTATTTAAACTAAATGTGACAGTTCAGAAAAATACAAACAAGTAATGTTTCAAAAATAGTCAACCCTACTCGACGCATTCTTTGTCAGACAATGTCGGTCCACTTTATAAACCCTCAGCGGTGGGAATTTCATTAATTTTCATTTGGTCAACTTTCACCCGTGTCCTATCGGGCTTCCTTTGGCTCTTGCTTTGGTAGAAATAGTAGTACAATGTACAGTGTACGTTAAAAACGCTGTTAAAAACGTTAAACATGCTGTTACGTAATCCTAATACCTATTGTAAATTATTTAACAAGGTATATTTAATAAGGTTCAAATCCTAGAACAGGTGTTCATTAATAGGTGTTAGGAGCATATTACATCGATAGCTTTACGGCGTTTCGACAACACACACCAAACAAAAAACAAACTGGGACGGTTGAAATTTTTACAGGTGATGTATTTCTGTTGCCGCTATAACAACAAATACTTAAAACAGAACAAAGTTAAAAATTAAAGGGTGTCCCCATACAAAAACGTGTTTTTACTATAGCGCCATCTATGAACGATTGTTTAACTTATTAATAAATAATATTAATTACCTACTTTTGTGTTAACGTTCACTTAGTTGGTGTTAGAAGTTCGTTAGATATTCGTTAGATGGCGTTGTAGTTAATAAGCATGTTTGGTATTGACACGGTAATATAATATAATATTATACTTATACACACATCAACACTGTCTAAGGATATTCTGATTTTCTCAATTTATTCGAAATGTTTTACAACTAACATACAACAGGTATATATTTTTAAAGAGCCCATTTATCAGGTTTAGAATAAAACAAAGTTATTTAATTTGGTAAAATAATGATTTGGTAAAAAAATAATAATGGTAAACCTAAAGCTAAATGTCTTATTAAGAAAAAAATAAAAGTAAAGCGAAATTATCGAGTTTTTTGCAGTTATCCGAAAAATTAGTAGTCAGTAAAACCACCCATGACGTTAACCGCGGTCCTGCAACGGTTTTTCATGCTTCGAATCAAGTTATCAAAGTCTTGCTGCGGGACATTGTCCCAGGTCCGGCAAAGATGCAAAAAAAGTTGCTTTTCAGTCGCAACGTTTGGAGGAAAATTCCTCAAAGCCCTGCTTTGGAGCATGTCCCACGCGTGCTCTATGGGGTTTAGGTCTGGTGATTGCGCGGGCCAGTCTAAGACCGACACGTTGTGCTCCTGTAGCCAGCTGGTGACCACCCGTGCAGTGTGCGGACGGGCGTTGTCGTGCATGAGCGTAAAAGCTTGGCCCAATTGAATTCGATGGGTATAGATTATTGGTGATAGCACCTCATTTCGGTATTTTTCTGCAGTCATGGTGTTTCTGATCCAAACGAGGTCTGTTCTTCCACCAACACGAATACCCGCCCAAACCATAATTGTTCCGCCGTGGTATGGATGGACTTCCTGAGGGTGTTGCAGACGCTTCTCACGTCCAGAAGCTCGCCATACACGTACTCTTCGTGAATCAGGATAAAAACCGAATCGGGACTCATCGGTAAACAGCACTATAGACCATTGGTTATCTTCCCAGAGCAAATGTTCTCGAGCCCACTCTAATCTTCGTCCGCGATTTCCTCTGCGTAGTGCTAGAGTACGAAGCGGCCTGCGAGCATGAAGGTTAGCATCATGCAGTCTTCTTCTCACAGTTTGGTCACTGACTAGCAACTGGTGTTCAGACTGGAGCCTTTGAACTAACTGCATGGCCGTAACATTAGGTTGTCTTCTCGCGGCCACTTGCAAAAACCGGTCCTGTCTTTGTGTGGTTATGTGCCTCCCGCCTGGATGCCTTTCAGCCACTTCACCAGTAGTACGATAACGTGACCACAACCTTGATATCACGTTTTGTCTTGTTCCAATCTCCTCGGCTATACTCCGTTGAGTAGCCCCAGCTTGAAGCATGCCTACTGCCCTTAACATCTCGTCTCTCATTAAATGGCGCCGCTGCATGATGCAGTTACATAAATTCGAAATTAACCGATAATTTTTATTAAAACTTTAATTTAAAACAAAAAAATGCCAAAAACTAGGTTAGGTAAATAAAAACATTTGAACTTCGCTACAATTATGCCTCGCAAATCTTTTGTTTTTAATTTATTTTATCAATTCAAATTTAGAATCATTCACTAAGACCTACAAAATAAGCTCTCATTAAAATACTTTTAAACTGGCCAGTATTTTATGAGTTTAAGAAATTTTTACAAAATATCCCTAGACAGTGTTTATGTGTGTATGTTATTATTATACTGCGTTTCGGAACCCTCCGTGTGCGAGACAAAAGTCTGACTCGCACTTGGCCAGTTTTATATGGAGGGAGATATGGAGATAAACAATATAAGCAAAATTTGTATACTTAGATGACATGATTATAACTAGCCAGTACTTTGACTATCGCGGCATGTGAAGTCAGTTTTTTCGTTTTGTACGATCATAAAATTGTAAGAACTAGGTATGTCATTCAAATACAATAATTCAATCACAAAAAAATAGTTATCAAGTGAATAGAATCAGATAAAATCATCGCATGCTATTATGATAGGGTTGTGCAAGAGCCCATGTAAATATTTTGTTTGATGTCGGTAAATTAACCGAGTTAATTTTAGTGGAAGGTTTAGATAGAGCCCGCAAACTTTATATGAGTTTCCTAAAGTTAAACTGGTAGTATTTATAGCTATTTTTGTGTTATGTTGGGATGACGATTGGGGCTTAATTATATCTGTTTTTGTGGTTTATTTTAGGAATTAATGCTTATGGATAGAAAGGAGAGGGTGGGACAGCCTATGAAAAGATGGGTGTTGTATTATATAACCAGCAATAAAAAACGAACGAGAAGATGGAATTACTGATATTGTATTAATCTATAATGTAATCGAAAAGCAGCATTAGGTAGCTTGCCTTACAACTGTTATATATTTTTATTTTAAATAAAATATTTAAAATATTGTTGTATATTGCTGAAAACAAAGCGATAAGACTTTCAGCTAAAAAAAACATCTATAGTCCCCGTCACGAGAAGCTATAAATTACGTAAACAAGTGTTCAGGAGTTCACAACATTTGGACCAACAAAAAAAATGAATTTGTGAAAATAAATTCGAAACTCGAATGACGCGTTTATTTCAAAATGGCGTCCCGATAGTTTACAATCCCTGCGTCCGGTACCAAGAAACACAAACGATAGCGCTTTGCGTCGTTAAAATATGATCCGACTAAATTAAATAGGTTGTTACTTTCATATAACCCGTCTATATTTCATGTCGATTGAATATGGTCAATTTATTATTATCTCGCAGTATAAAATGTTTACTTAGTAAAATATGTTTGTTTACATAATTTATAGCTTCTCGTGACGGGGACTATAGCTTATCGATCTTATCGAATATACTTGTAGATTATTTGTCTAATATAACGAGTTTATCGGAGTGAAGCTTCGAGCATTTACCAATGGAGATGTTAGCGCAAGGCGTACCCCTCTGCTGGCCATATAGCCATTTTTGGCCATATGAGCGTGCGTAACTACGCTGTATTTTTAATACTGTGTGCGTGTTTTAAGCTAGTGTGCGGGATCGTTAAAGTGAGTGATTTGTGTGTGTGTAATGCGTGTTTACCTCGTCTCCCGTAAGTATCGGCAGATAAAAATGTTTTCGGATTACAACGTTAACATCTCCATTGGTAAATGCTCGAAGGAGTGAAGGTATCTAGTATCAATTAATCACAGGCATATAATAATATTGCGAAGATTTTCCAATTACGCGTGTAAGTTATTATTTTAACCATAACTCTCAGCAGCTGAAATGGCTAAAACTAATATTTAATATAATTACCTAATAATGGACATAAATGCAACAGACCCACCCTGACCTAACTAACACATTTGCCCTTTTCCTGTAATCAAAAGGTAACAGTAACACCGCGGGCATAGTTAAAATGAGATATCTACGTATCAAGCATAAATCCTTACTAAATAATATTTTGTCTCTTATTAAAGAATAATTACTTTCACGCCGGCATACTAGCCATATATTTTTCCAGTTGCCATGGCAACGTGTCCGCCCTTCTAGGCTCATGATTTCACGCGTTGATTATCCGGCACCCAATTACGAAGTAGAAATGGCCTTGATTCGACTGTCGCCATACATTTTATCATAGTGGGAGAATATAATTGGATGTTGTTGTCACAGTATATAGAACAGCAGGGAAAATCTGAAGGGTTTGCAAATGAATGAAAAATATGATGAACTCTGAACAATCTGTTAATTTATAGAGAACTAGAAGTGCCCCGCGGCTTCGCCAGCGTTAGACTTCTTTTATTTACTTAAAACTTTTATTTTGTAAAAACCTTTCTATCATAAAATATATCAAAGAAGTGAAACCAAATAGGTTCACCCGTTTTCAAGTTATTGCGTTACTAAGAGAAATAGGGATTAATATTTATAAAACTATATTGATTTTCAGACTAATGGTGGCCATATACACTACGAGAAATCGTTACGATCAGACTGTACAGTTCGACAGTCTGATCGTAACGATTTCTCGAAGTGTATATGGCCACCTTTACGATCAGTCGGCACAGTTCGTCCGATTCCGATAAATCAATTGAAATTTTCGTATTGTTCCGTTCGACTGTACAGTCTCAAAAAATCGTGCAAAACTGCACAGTTTCATAACATACATGTAGCGATTTATCGGTACCGTTCGAACTGTACAGTCTGATCGTAACAATTTCTCGTAGTGTATATGGCCACTATAACCCCTTGCAAAAATCCTGCAACACGTATTTACTTATTTCTTTACAGAAGTACTTAAGTAAATCTATAAGTTATATATATAATTAAAGATTATTTTTATTTATTTTTAAGTTGTATATTTGCTGTAAATATTTGATGTAATAACTCAAACTAAGTACTGCAAATGACTAGCGTGGCATTAAAGATAATAATTAATATCCGGGGGGAAATTTTAGAAAATCCTTTCTAAGCGGATACCTACATCATATCAACTATCTGCATTCTACATTTCAGCGCAATCCGAAACAATATTGATTTTCAGACTTTGTTGCCCCACTTCACCCCCTCTTAGGGTGGCATTTTGAAAAGGCTTGAAACTCGTATTTACTTATTTATTTACAGAAGTACTTGTGTGAAGTTTTGAATAAAAAGACTATCCAAACTTTGAACCCCGCTTCATCCACTTAAAGATTGAATTTAGAAAAATCCTTTCTTACCTACGTCAACATATTAACTATCTGCATGCCAAATTTCAGCGCAATCCGGAACAATATTTACATACAGTTAATATTTTGCCTAGTTGACTTCTTAAAAATAAATATTAACCGATTTCACAAAAAAGGAGGAGGTTCTCAATTCAACTTTTTTTATGCTTGTTTCCTCTAAGCTCCGTCAAATCTTAACCGATTTGAAAAATTATTTTTTTGTTTGAGAGATTATGCCTTCTGTTTGGTCCCATTTAAATTTTATCGAGATCTGATAATCATCTCCGGAGATATAAGTGACGAAGTGGTCGAGGATGGTACTAGACCTAGAATGGAAACTGGCTCTCAAGGACAGCTGTCAGAATACACGCTTGGCGACAGATTTTCAAATTTAGTATCTGGAATTTTTTTACACTAATGTAACTAACTGTAATAAGTAGTCATAGATGGCGCCACCAATGCATAATTGGGTTAACAAATGCAATCCACAAATTTCGTCGTAACGATACGTCGCACCGTGACTTAATTGACAAAGCACCGGAACATGTTATTCCGGAGGTTGCGGGTTCAAATCCCGTCGGAACGATGAAATTTTGGATTGTGTTTAACAATTTACAAAAATGTAAAGTGTGAAACACTTCAAAGAAACATAATTTTTAACACGTTGCAAATAGATTATGTTTATATTGTTAAAAAGTAAATCTACCCAATGTTTGTACTATTATTGTCCACTTTCTGGAAAGTACGTATGTATCCTAATTAACGTATTAATTATTATCCTACTGTACAAATATCCGCTGCGTGTCTAACACCGCCCTCTCATTTCCCTTTGATCTCGTTTGCCAGCAACACACGGCAACGACGAACTTATAAACGCGGACGGTAATTCGAAAACGAGTTTTTCTACGAATCCCCATACCCAAATTGAATTCGACATGAAGTTTGTTATGTAGATACACGTGTGGAAACACGTGTGTTTTGATTTGAAGGTTAAATATCAAACTACACGATTGGAGACCAGAGCTGCCGCATAAGTGTCTTTGTCGGTGTGTTTACGATAGAAGATAAGTGATGGTGGGAATTTATTTCATTTTATTTTTTTATATATCTTATAAGTTTGCGTTTAACCACTATCTCGCGTGATGGTAAGCGATGACGTAGTCGAAGATGGTGAATACGGTTTTAAATACTAATAACACTAATTAACTATAATCAAAATCAAAATATCTTTATTGTTGAAACTGTGTACAAGTAGATGGTAAATTCCTTACATGGTAGGTATCAACAGTTTGCCCTTTTCAGGCGTACAATATTATAAATAGTATTTATGAATCTAAGCTAATAACTATATGTAGTATCTTTAATTTTAGTTCTACTTACGTAATATTATTTACAAATAGGTATGCTTAGTACTAAATACTATGTTACTATACATTGAAAAATAGATACCTAGAGTAGCAAAATTAATTTTGATAAAATATAACTATTAAATACTAATATACAAACAAAAAAAGAGTGTGTGTACTTATGTACACGCGTTAGAAGTTATACTTCTGTGGCACATGAATAATATATGAAAAAAAAAAACTAAAATGCAGTAGTAATTAACGATAAATATTAAAATTAATCAAAAAGATTTTATTTAAATAAAAAAGGTTTTATTAACGTAAAAATATGACGTTAAATATGACATATACAACTTGAACATAGTCATGCCACCTTGAACTAACTTCACGGTGTAGAATTTAGGTGTCGGTGTGCGCGCGCAACGTACCACTTAGAACTAACTTCACGGTGTTAAATTTAGGTGTCGGTGTGCGCGCGCATCGTAAAAATTCACTCTAATCTTTTTTCTCTATCACGCCAAAAGAAGTATATCTTCAAAAACAATTTTTCAAATCGGTCCAGACATCCGGACAGGTCCATATAATCCTGTTAGGGATAATTTGTTTTTTTTTTAACATACATAAAAAAAGGTTTCGACGAATTGAGAACTACCTCCTTTTTGAAGTATGTTAAAAAAAAACAAATTATCCCTAACAGGATTAGGTGATCTAAAAGCTTCCTCAGAATTCATAATTCTATAACAGCTACTGCAACTTATGTTACGGAAAAATTAGAGATCATGTGGAACAACTATGTAACCATAAAATGCATAATAACATATTGTATCGCTTGAACAATATAAATTATATGTAGAGCACCTAGTGCCTAGACAAACCTGCGTAAAGTGTACTGGTGCTTTACGTTACAAAAAACTTGTAAATTATTTTGTTAAGAATAAATAAATAAATAAATAGATAAATAAAAATACCGCATGCCATTCAGGACACGATCCTGTCGTGGATACGATCGGCAGCGACTGCACGAATTTATTGTTATTTGTAATATCGTATTTAGTCCTCTCTATACCTAATTATATGCTATTATATTATAGCATAGTCTGAAATGCGCTTAATATTAACATTTCTGGAAGTTTTGTACCTCCCATCTCTAATTATTTCCGAGTAAAACACTAGAGATTCCTTTCCTAAATAAGAAAGCTCCGTTAAAACATCAAGACTTCACAGAATTGAATATAGTATTCAGTAGAATCTTGTTTAAGTTATCTTTTGGAAGTGCCTTTGAACTCAGAATAAGTTCGAGATCGTGGATATTTCCTAGGAAATATGAGTCCCCAGAGATGGGATAAGAAACATTTTACGACATTTTTATTCTTATCTATTGATTCCCGAAAGTGCTGTGATGTTAGTGTTGTTTACATATTTTGACATTAAAAAAAAAACAAAAAAATGCTAGTGGTCGTTTTTTAGGGTTCCGTACCCAAAGGGTAAAACGGGACTCTATTACTAAGACTCCGCTGTCCGTCTATATGTCTGTCCGTCTGTCAGCAGGCTGTATCTCATAAATCGTGATAGTTAAACAGTTGAAAGTTTCACAGTTGATGTATTTCTGTTGCCGTTATATCAACAAATACTAGAAACATAATAGAGTTTAAATGTATATATATATATATTTTTTCGGCATTTCAATTTAACGCCATCTATGAATGCTTAGGTAAACGTATGGCGTTATATTGAAATGCCGATCCTCAACACCTTTATGTTACTTTCACTTAGATACCGTTTGTTAGACGTTAGATGGCGTTATAAGAAATAAGCACGCGGCTCACAACTCTGTTTTGATAAAATGTATTTTGTATGTTTGTTGATAGTGGTATTTTTTGCTCAATCTTATAACATACTGTAGTGTGGTACGGAACCCTACGAGTGCGATTCCGACTTGCACTTGACCAGTTTATTTTTTATTAGAAACATGCCTGTATATACTTGTCAATAATTTACCCGAAAGAAAATGAAAGAAAGCTAAAACCACTGATCTGTTGTGACTAATCAATTTTTAATTGTGTTCATTGAGATCAATCTAATGAGCCGATACGCGATATCATTCCAGAAGATGCCCCAGCATCACGTCAAGATAACCTTGTTCTTACAATATCATTGAAGTAACAGAATATCAAATAAAAAGTCGCTTTCATAGCTTCATCAAATAGAAATAGCTCATAATCTTTAAACGGCTGCACCTCTCTTTTGCGTCAGGGGTTAAAACATAACCTTAAAGCTAAAACCAACATCATGTATTTAACCATTGCATCAATTAGATACATCTCCTTACACCAAGAGTGGCGCAAATAAACTCTTATCCATTCGGTGGTCAAATTTTTGCACCACACACAAAACGTTTAAAAAGAGGATGAAATGTTTCTCATGAGCGTGTATTGGTGACAACAAAGTCAATATAGCTAGCCAGGTAAATAAGTCTTCTTGGGGATAATACCCGTAAAAATGTGTTAATAATTGTTATAATCCTTAATTATGTAGATACTCAATTATAAAAACAATGTGAAAAGCAGCATTGAAACCACTAATCGTTTCGTAAGACAATTTCCCTGGCAACTTAATGTTCTGTTCTACTTTACACAGGGTTCACCAAGCACGAGTTTTTAATCCGAAATCTCAAATCAAATAGTTGCCGAGGCGCGTCCGGGCAGAGCTAACTGCCGCCCGGTTGCCGGTTTACGCCGGTTACCGTAGCCGGCTTACGGTTAATTAACCAATATTTACATTGGCTGGTTGAAACTATTTTCTGAAGCACCTGCTCCGCTAGATGGCGGCGTGGGCGGTGTGAACTTCTGCCGTTTTGTTACATACCTACGGTTGTTAGTTGAGCGCGGAATCGCTACAATTATTGTTTAGTCGATACATTTGTATGCTTCGTTTGCCGTAAGCAGACTTTTTATCTAGTTAGTTTAAACGTATTTCTGATTCAGATTCATTTAATTAACATACTCAATAAGTTTGCTAGTCAAGGTAGGTGCAACATGATTTTATTAACTTTACAAAGGATCCGCGTCGATTTGAGTGCCTCCAGTATTTTATTCATATTTTTATGTATGATCACGCATTAAAGTAACCGTTTAAGGAGTAATCTGATTTTAGTATTTCCTTCTAGTTATTTAATAAGATAAGACTGGAGCCCAAATATTTTCTTATCAAGATCCTTTGATAATTTTCCGAAATAGGAAACGTAACACTTAAGGACCGTAACTAAAATAAAACTGGCCAAGTGCGAGTCAGACTTAGTCCCGCACACGGAGGGTTCCGAACGCCATCTATCGAATTTCTAACGAACTTCTAACACCAACTAAGTAAACGTTTACACAAAGGTAGAATAGTATTATATAGTAGTAATAGTAATAGTAGTAATAGTAATTGTAGTAATTAATATTATTAAATATCTGGTTGACCGAGCTTTGCTCGGTATTTTTTGCCACTTTAACAGACAAATATGACACTTCCCGACATCTATTGACGAATAATAATACTATTTTTTTTAATTGAGAGCAACTAACTGCTTTACTGATACAGTACTTCTACTCGCCAATAGATGTCGGGAAGAATCATATTTTAAGTTGATTATCAATAAAGTTGATTATTGAAAACACGAATAAAACAACATTTTCTGAAAATGACTCCTAGCTAGATCGATTTATCGCCCCCGAAATCCCCTGTAGGTACGATAGCGCACCATCTTAGCAACTAGATAGGTGGCGCTGCGCTATAGTAAAAAACTTTTTTTAAACTTTTCTTTAATTTTTAACTTTGTTCTGTTTTTAGTATTTATTGTTATAGCGGCAACAGAAATACATCATCTGTGAAAATTTCAACCGTCTAACTATCACGGTTCATGAGATACAGCCTGGTGACAGACGGACAGACAGACAGACAGACGGACAGACAGACAGACAGACAGACGGACAGCGGAGTCTCAGTAATAGGGTTCCGTTGGTACCCTTTGGGTTCGGAACCCTAAAAACAATTGCACGACACGTAAAATCACTTTTTAGAGTTTTTATTTTGATACTATCATGATACTATCTTAGATTTGTAGTTATCGTGAGTTTGAATCATGATTTTAAAACATCGACTATCACATCTCTCGGACACAATCACTATATTCGGTTCGACAAGGCCTCCATATTATCCAGAGAAAAGTACTTTATACCTCGAAAAATACGTGAGACCATCGAGTTAACCCACTACCCGAATATGAACAGAGATCGTGGATGGAGCCTGCTTACAACATGGATGCCTATTCTTAATGCTTCGTAATGCTTCCTCAAAAAAGACAGAGTTCTCCAGTCTGGAACGTGACACGGTCAGTTTTGTTTGTAACAATGCTTTTGACGAGAGTAACGATACAGATCTGTCATGCATCGGACAAACTCAATCTCACACCATCACCGAGCAGCGCCGCTCGCCGAGCCCCCCTCCCCGGACGAGCCGCGAGCGGCGGCCCGTAGTGCTTGTCGCGATCTCGCTGCGTGAACTCCCGAGGATGTGCATCAGTCATGCACGAAACCTAGGGCGAGACAGTCGACAAAAACGGTAGTAAGTATAACAGTCGGTGTTTTTAGGGTTCTGTACCCAAAGGGTAAAACGGGACCCTATTACTAAGACTCCGCTGTCCGTCTGTCTGTCTGTCTGTCTGTCTGTCTGTCTGTCCGTCTGTAACCAGGTTGTATCTCATGAACCGTGATAGTTAGACAGTTGACATTTTCACAGATGATGTATTTCTGGTGCCGCTATAACAACAAATACTAAAAACAGAATAAAATTAAAAATAATAGAGGGTCCCCATACAACAAACGTGTTTTTTTCGGCATTTCACGCCATCTATGAACGCTTAGTTAGGTAAACGTCCCATAGATGGCGTTATATAGAAATGTCGATCCCTAACACCTTTGTTAGACGTTAGATGGTGTTATAAGAAATAAAAAGTTTATTAATTATTATTTTTTTGCTGGCGAAAAATGATAGTGGTATTTTTTGCTCGATCGTATAAAATACTATAGTTGGGTACGGAACCCTACTAGTGCGAGTCCGACGTGCACTTGGCCAGTTTATTTTATAATCACGATACTAACTATCATAGTAGTATTAGACATATACATTTTAGCAAAAAGGCTTCCCACTAAACAGTGTGTTCATATTTCTACTTCTAATACTGTCAACTGCCTAGACTAGACGCCGTACATAGACGAATAGGCCGTATTTATGACACTTGCAGTTTGTCCTACGGGCATTAGGCTGCAGCGTCTATGACAGCGAAACAATTCCGTGTATTTCCATCTAACAATAAAACAATTTAAGTGCACTATAATGCGATACCATTGTCACGATTTGCGATACAATACTCGTTGTAACCCACTTTAAAGTTAAGTTTAAATTTGGTGTTTGGTCCCGTGTTATGCAGTTTGCAGCTCGTTTGCACCACATGCTGTTAATGGTTGCATTTAAGTTGTATTTGAATATCTATTTGTTCGTTAGTTTTGAATTAGGTATTTATCAGAATTATAATTTACAGATAGATAGAAACTATTAACTCAACGACTTATTTATAGATATAATGGTTAATTTTACAATTATGCACTCGTTTTTTTTTATATCTTATAGGCTAGCGTTTGACTACTATCTCACCTGGTGGTAAGTGATGATGCGGTCGAAGATGGTAAGCACGCTTGGCCTAGAATGGGAACTGGCTCTCAAGTATAGCTGCCGGAATACATTACATGTTTGGCGACAGATGTTCTAACTTGAGGATGGTAGGTGGCCATGCAGACACTATATAGTGTCCTACCACAATGCGTGGATTTGTATATATGTATATAACGATATAATGTAACATAAATGTTTCGATAAAAAATTCCATTGGTGCACGGCGGGGATTGAACTCGGTACCTCTGGCATCAAAGCCGACCATTCTCCCACTTACATCACCAGGCCCTCAAGTTAAAAGCCTAAGGCCCTCGTTTAAACGATCTCATCGCCAAGCGATCTTTACTAAACAACTTTAGAATGGAAAGTACTTGAATATTGTACTAATTTACGCGTGTCCTGGAACACCCGCTGCAGGTCTGTCTGATAACCAGTGTCCAAGTGGATTGGCAGTTATACATACATACAATCACGCCTTTTCCCCGTTGGGGTAGGCAGATACTACTTCTTTCCACCTGCTACGATCCTGAAATACCTCCTTCGCTTCTTCCACTTTCATGAGCGCCTTCATACATGCTCGTCGGTTATAGGTACTTTTGACTTGGCCTTTCTTCGTCTCCGTCTCCGATCTGATACGACGATCCATCGTGATACGTTCGCCTAGGTCGGCCTGTACCAACTGGCCCATTCACAATTATTCAATTCATAGGCAGTTATGCTGAGATATATATACCTATTCCTGGCATGTCTTGAGAGAGGCCTACGTTCAGCAATGGACTGACACCCGATAATTATAATGATGATACCTATTCAGCAATAGCATTAATAGTTATAATAATTAGACGCAGGCGATAAAAATATAATAACTGGTTGTTAGACTTGTTAAAAAAAAACTTTTGAGGAAGTACTTTACTGATTTATTATTTATGTATGAATAGTTAACGTTACCAAAAGGTAAGAAATAATAATTCTCCTTTTACAGATTTTGGTACTAAAATAACAATGACTAATATTAAAGATTTTAAATCTCAAGTTATATAATGAGTTTCATGTTTAGATTAACATCTTCATATTATAAAACTCCAATACCTAAAGTTAACAAAGTCTAGGCAAGCAAATTAATTTTTATTGACTCTATAAAATTCGGTATAAAATTGGAGGTAATAAAACGTAAGCTCCGACATAAAAATATACTGAAACTAAATTGCGAACTTTGTTAATTAGTTTCAACTTGAATTTAATAAAAACGATGTGGACTTAGGTAAGAGTTTGTAAAGAAAGTTTGTCTACATATACACGGAACGAATTCTTATTAAAAAAATACTGACGTTCAGTTTCAGCGTATTGTACAAAACGGGTTGTTTATCTGGTTTATCGTGATTTACGCGATTTCGAATCCGTAACTGTTTCATCTTAATACGAAAACCTTAGTCAGAATCTTGAGTGTAGGGCCACTGTATAGGATAAACAGCAGTTATAATAATGTTTTACTTGAAGTATGGTGAGCTTGTGACAATAATTTTATCAATCTGGTATTTACTTTACTGTTAAGGTTGAACTTTACATTACTTCTATAAAACTTTTTATATTAGGCTAGCATTTGGCCACCTTCTCATCTGTTAGGCTTGAAATGGGAACTGGCTCTCAAGTAAAGCTGATAGGACACATTAGAAGTTTGGCGACAGATTCCTTGGAGTGTTAGCTGGCTTAGCAGACACTGGAGAGTGTCCTAAAACCATGCCGGGGGTTTCTTAAAGAACCTAACGTAAACGGATTGGGATACCCGTCTGTTGGAATTCAATTTGGAGTCTAATGATGCAGCAGGAGAATATTCGCTACGACACGCTACGATACTAAGACACAACGCTATAGTGCGGCTACAGAGTGGCTGCTACGCTAGAACTATTAATTAGTATATACTTTTTCAAGAATGTAATACTTTTTAACCGACTTCAAAAATAGGAGGAGGTGTCTCAATTCGACCGTATATATATATATATATATATTTTACGTTTGTTCGCGGATAACTTCGTCGTTTATGAACCGATGTTGATTATTATTTTTTTGTTCGAAAGGAGATATCCCAAGTGTGGTACCATGGTAATTTTATTGAGGTTTGATAAGTATCTCCAGAGATATTGAGATACACATCTCAAAATTGGTACTGAAAATGAATAGCGCGGCATTGAAGTCGGTTCTTTTTTAGTTTTTAAACGATATTATAAACGATATTATTTTGGTATAAAAACTTTCTTATTGCGATTGCTACTATAAATTAGTCTTCATAAAATGGCGTGGCCGAATTTTGCTTCACAATTTAAAGTGATAAAAGCCAATTCCTATCTTTTAAAGTTGTCCATCGTCTAAATACCGTATTTCTATCAATAAGCATTTTAAATAGTTTATATGTCTATAAAAAATGTATAGGTAAAGTTTTGGTTTATGTGATTTGCTGACAAAATTACTATTTACGTGTTTATGCAAATATCTTCCAGTTTCGTTTACGTCATGAAAGCAATTTGTATTGTAAGCATATTTTGTATCAAAGTAATCTATTGTACATTTTCATATTTCCAATTTCCCGTTTGATATGTCACGGCGCACCCTTGACTCAATCAGAGCCTTATGTCGGAAGTCCCGCGTTCTTATAAAACTTCACCCCGAGAGACACTGTTCAAATGTCACGGTGAAATGTCAGGAAAGTACATTTTTTTTTACTGCCTCCTAGAACGCTACTGTGAAACATTAAGGTTATGTTATCAATAAGATCGTTAAAAAAAACTAAAAGAACCGACTTCAACCGCTATTAATTTTCAGTACCAAGTTCGAGGTGTTTATCTTTATATCTCTGGAGATACAAATCAGATCTCAATGAAATGACATTGGTACCACCCTTGGAATATCTCCTTTCCAATAAAAAAATAATCCTAAAAATCGGTTCATAAACGACAAAGTTATCCGCGAAGACACATAAAAATATATATATACGGTCGAATTGATAAACCTCCTCCATTTTTTGAAGTCGGTTAAAAATAATCATAAGCAAAACAAATGCTTTGCTTGCTGTATTAAGGTAATCCTGGTCAACATTAAAGTATTAAAAAATGTATATGAACCCGTATTCATAAACAATACTATGAGGTTTCGCAGTACTTGCAAACGTATAGTGACATTCAAACCAAAACACTATTGTCATTACTATTGTAAAATCCATCCATGCGATCGTCAAAATTTTTATAATTACTGTCATTACATCCGTATACAAGAAGGTTTTGAAAAACACATTAATGGTGGACTTCTCTCAAACATTGTCAATAATTAATTGGTTTCAATGACCCTATGCGTTTGCGAGCACTCTAGAGACCTGTATTGTTTGTAGATACGGGTATTTTTCCCAGCAGTACAGA
The DNA here is from genome assembly GCA_954871355.1 of Cabera pusaria. Classification (NCBI taxonomy): domain Eukaryota; kingdom Metazoa; phylum Arthropoda; class Insecta; order Lepidoptera; family Geometridae; genus Cabera; species Cabera pusaria. The sequence continues at coordinate 5,081,802 of OX940893.1, forward strand.
AGTGGGTAAAAAAGTCGTTGATAAAAACAAACCAAATTATAGTGTAAGGATTGCTACACACACAGTTAGGCCGGCATTTATCGGCACAGTCGGGTGACAAAATCAAACGTGTGTGGATGAAACTTTGGCTTAGCTTAGCCACACATGCTACAGAAGGGTAACATAGACAACCCGATTGGCACTAGCCGAATAAAGTCAAACATGCTTCGTGCCGGCCTTGTCTTTCAACAAAGCTGAATATGTGAGATCGCGATCTCACCGCGTGACCTCACTCCCGAGGAAGAGCGACTGACTCGCTCGAAACCTAGGTCGAGAAAATTCGACTAAAGGTACATGAATTACAGCCGGTATATAACAATAATAATGTTACAAATTCACGATAATTTTAAAATTAAAAAAAAGTTGAATATATTGTGTGAAACACGCCTAATATTCTGAGTCTATGTTTTCATCACCGTTTTTATTTTTATTTTTCCAATTTCAACTGTCAAATATGAAGCCTAAATGAAACTACATTATTTCTAAAATGGGGGTTTAATCATAGGCCCGATAACCTTATATAACCTTTTCTAAAGTTGAGATTAAGTAGGCAACTTGGAGGGATTCGCTGACATGACTCGTCCGACAAAAAGTTGACGATCGGCAATCAAAGAACAACGTTAGTAAATGTCTTATGACAGCCAATTTATAAAAACTGGACGTGATAGAGTGGGTCAAATAAATGAGATTTTTTGGTTGCAACTATTACTACCAAGTATTTTATTATACATGGGATCGATTAAGGTCTGAGCATTTTTTCTGAGAAAATGAATGTTCATAATTTATAGAGTTTATCAAGAGATAATTAAGATTTACGAATGCTGATAGTCTTCACGGTTATTAGAAGTAACGTTTTCTTTCTAGTTTTCATGAAAAATAATAATAAAGTACAGACTATTATAAACATTATACTATTTTTGTCATCTATCTTGACACAATTTCGTACATGTTAGATGTACTTTCGCACAATGCTATGAATTTATAAAGTGACTTTAAGAAAACATTAATTTGCAATTATACTATGAAAATGTAAGCCGTCTATCGAGTTTTACCCGACACTACACTCAATAGAATATTTATTCAAATATTTTTACAGGCATAAGTACTGTATAAAAGTAACTCTGCACGCCACATTTAAAAATATGACCTCAAACTAATCGATATTAAACAATTATACAATAGGCCAATGTATATTTGAACAAGGAAAACATTATATTAGTTTAGTTCAAATCGGAAAGAAACAATAAAGAAAATGGTAACTTTATACGTTATTTCATACGTAGCAGTCCAACGCACAAGTGGCCGGGCAAACAAAATTCTGCTCTAAGTCCCACAGGAATCTTATTAAAACTTGCCCTCCCGTAGTCCATTTTGTTTAACTTTTTATTCCCAAGACCGACCGGTCTTGAAATTGTTCCGACTTTCTATAAGAATGGAGGAAGGTAAATTAAAACCGATGATTCTATTATTAAGTGGTGGTGAGAACAATTTCTAATTGAAATTGTGCGGCACCTAAGGTCGTGATTTAAATTCGTATATTTGGGTTTATTTATTTATTATAAGTTTTTTTTTCTGTAGAGGATCTTAAAACCCTGAATATGAGAGTTTGAAAATGTTTATGTTATAAATAAAACTAATTTGAACATTTTCAACATTAATGGTCGAATATGATGTCACTTTATATGCTTATACATTGTTATATACAATACAAAATTTCACCGTAGACGGCGGGCTTAAAATCCCGTCAGTACGGTGAAATTTTGGATTGTATGTAACACTGTATCAATTTATCGTCAAGCTTTAGAAAAATACTATCGTGTAGTAGTAGACATTAAAACTTTATAGGCATCCTGTATTTTAGAAATTGACTCTAGGCATTTTGCATCATAGGCACCGTACATTTTAGGTACTTCGCTCAAGACCTTTTAAAACGATTGATTTTGAGAAAAAATAGTTTTAGGAACCTCAATGTCATTTTCAAAGACCTATCTATAGATACCCCGCACGTATAGGTTCAATACACTTTTTTTTAAGTTTCTTTTCTATGTATGGAAAGCCTTAATTTTTTTTTGTATAGATATCGTAAAGCGGTTTACAGAATACATCTACCTACCAAGTTTCAACTTTGTAGTCATAATAGTATCGGAATAAAGTTGCTGTGACATACGGACGGACAGACAGACAGACATGACGAATTTATAACGGTTCCGTTTTTTGCCATTCGGCTACGGAACCCTAAAAAGCCTCCATCTTACCATCGTCCCATGGCCAGTCATCGGGGACGGCGAACAATACTGGCTGGCAATTAATACCGCCATTATACTAACGATCGTCCTGGAGATCCGATCGGATACAAAGGAAAAACTTGGGGGATTATGTCGGTAGTGCCGTGGAAAACAGTGCCGGAGATTTAGTTGTTTAGATCTTTAGATTAGATAGATACACTGATGGAACGGTGTATTTTAAAAGAGAAGAATTAAATATCAATAAAAATAATACTAATCTTGATATAGTATACTTAGAATATCATGAATTATATTATTATATTCACTGGTTTTTTTTCATAATTATCGTAAAAACTGCTAGCGTTTGACCACTATCTCACCTGCTGGTAAGTGATAATGCGGTCAAGGATGGTAGTATGTTAGGCCTAGAATGGGGGGATATTTGGTGACAGATTTTCCTACTTGAGGGTGTTAGCTGGCCGGGTGGACACTAACAGTGTCCTACCGCCATAGGGCGTCACTATTGGTGATACTTTTTACACATTGAATTTAATCTAGCAAGGTACCTTAGAAAGTCTTGTAAGGATCCCGCTAGCTACCTTCAGAGTTGGTTCGAAGGTAAGGGGTGGTACGGAAAGGACAGCAGATAGAACGAAATAGAAGATAATGACATATTGCTCTAACCCTACGTAGGTGGGATAAGGGTAAGAAAAGGACTATGACTTTGTTTATCTATTTTTAGGGTTCTGTACCTCAAAAAGGAAAAAAAGGAACCCTCATAGGATTACTTTGTTGTCCGTCTGTCTGTCCGTCAAGACCCCTTTATGTCCATCTTATATCAATACTCGGGTCTATGGTCATTTTTGGATGTGAAAAAATTAAACTTGTAAGTCAACGTGATCAAAACATATGACCGTTTATTTTGCATATTATCGCATATTTCGCGATTTCACTAGAGAATCAAATCTTATAGGGTAATTCTCGTTGACCTAAAATCATTGAATTTGGCAAAAAGCAAGGTCTTGGAGCACTTATATAGGAATAAATCTGAAACCCGTAAATATGTAGTGTACTAACTAAAGAAATGTTAATTTACTTTTATAAACTTAATTTTAAAAAATTAAAAAAATATATTTGTAGTTGGTGCAATACATTTTCTATAAATCGAACTATAAATTTGTTCTTTAACCTAGTCTGAGAAGTGGGTACGGAAGCATCGGACGAGTCCAACTCGACTTTGCCGGTTTTTTTAAATACTAGCTTTCTGTCAGCGGCATCACACGCGTACGTTTCGGTATCACTGAGAAAATTATTATATTTTGCCGCGGTAATAAAGTAGCTGATATTGCTTTCCAGCTATCTAACTATCTCTATGCATAATCTCATAACGTCTCCAGTCAAGTTTAAGTACTGTCCTGCGCAGTGAACGGCGCGGGGCTGTGTGAAGTGGTGCTTAGTTTGAAATGTTACTCGTAATGAGGACGATCCCGTCCGCTTTCGTTTATGGAGTGGCTGTTGTTCACTGAATGGAATGTTTACACGAGTGGAGATTATTCAGCTCAGTTACAAGATTTTAACTTATAATGTTACATGGTATTTTGGATAGAGAAAATAATATTCACTATACATATCCATCCTTTATTGAACACAAAGAAAAAGAGCACTAAATACAATTAAACAAAAGTATCAAGAGTAGGTGGTACTATCTCTGAAAGCGGTATCTGCTAGACAAATTAAAAATAAACTATACCTACATTTTTATAAATGACTAGGTCTGAACCTGAATCTACCTAGTAAGATATTATGTGATTATGTTGTTAACTGAAAAGCATTTGAACCGAAGGTAGCAAAGAGGTTGGAAAATATTTGTCGAAAGAAAGTGAGGCGACGGGCTACGACTAGTAGCTAACTTCAGTACAAACTATGTACATAGGAAATATCTCGATTCGTATTCGTGTTCCAGATATTGAACTTTTGAGGATGCAAAAGCTTCAACTCGCTTTGTAAAAGTTTCCAGAATTAGGCACTAAATTTAAATCAGCCATACAGTGGTTCAAAAACTGAAAAATACAGAGAAAAACACCAAATGATTTTTATATCAACTCTCTTTTTGGGTGTACTAAATGGTATTTAAAATGTCAGAAGAGTGAGTGATCATAGGACTCAGATGAAGTTGGACGAGACATCATATAGACAAGAGGACCATTGAACTTAAATATGACACCGAAACAAGTTTTAAATGTACTTGATGAGATTTCAATAGAATAGTTCGTCGATCGACGCATAAAATATAACTTTATACTTTAAACGTTACAACGTAAACATAAACAAGTGGTGCCTGTACAATAATTAGGACATATACTGCCATTATGTAGTGTGATTCCAGACATCAAAGTAAGGCGTTGATAAAACGTAGCTTTTATGTACTACAAGGCATAGACATTTTATTTCTTCCAGTCAAATATAATTTATCTATTGTAACCAAACGTGGCATAAATCGAAATTGGCGCATACCTATGATATGTAAATCTCCATCACTCTATCGTTTAGATCCCTTAAGACTTGACAGCAAAATCCCCAAAACAACATTTACATTTCCGTTCCGTCGTAAATCATATTTTTCTACCATCAAAAGGATATTTTCCTTTCCCCGACTTCACACTGCGCTCGACCGTAAAAATGAGTAAAACAACATGGGTTACTATCCATTAATTTATATAGATATTAGAGGTCAAGGATTGTTCGAATTTGAATTGTTATTAAGGTTTAGTGCATACACTCCAGCTTGAATATATTTTAACGGACTTCACAAAAGAAAATGATAAATTAATTTGAATTTTGCTGTCTTTTTCAAAAGTCTATACAAATATTATTGTTAAATGCTTGATGATTGATCGATATACATACATCAGTATTGAATATAAAATTAGTTGCATATCTCCTAATAAACATAACTGAAGAATAGAATTGAATGTTTTTAACTTATCATATTAAATAAAATGAATAATGTTGAGGTTATACTATTTTCGATTACTGTAATATTATTTTGTAAAAATGTTTTTATGCATTTACATTGAAATTTTAATACAAATATACCATCTTAAATATTATACGTAAAGTTGCCTGTAGTATTGAATTTTATATCATTATAGAATTGTGAAACCCGTACAAATTTTAATTATAAATTGAATATGAAAGTTAACTGAAGTCAGATGAACCAAGAGGGATTGAAAAAGGTGTCTAGAGCTAACTCCGACAGCCCTTTAGCTTCCTTAATTAAAGCTTTTCTAATTAATATACCGTTTGTCTGTCTAGCCAAGATGAGTACATATTTCTATGGCATCAAGTCTTGCAGCCGTACAATAGCAATGCTTAATTAGCTAAGTAAACGTGAAGTGAAAAACGTTTTTTATATAATAAGCTTATGTGAAAATTATGTTACTTACGTTAGCAGTGAAGTGTGAAGTGAAGTGTTCCTGATAGGTAAATACTTAATAGTTAAGTTCAACTACTATTCGGTCTACCAGAGATTCAATAGCTTTTTAATAGCTGTCAAACAAGTACTTACACGCGAGCATTATAACAATGTTCCGGCTCACTTGCTACCAAAAAGTAGCCTACCACCATCAAAGAAAAAATCTGCCGCCATTAAAATGACGGCAGCACAACGCAGCACACGTATATTATATTTTATATTATATAGTATTGCTTACACATTGATGTGGTCTCCACTATATCTACGTCTCTACTATCTCCACTGGTGGTAACACCAGTCGATAGACAAATAGTGGTCAAACGATGGAACGTGGAACGAACGACGAGCCTATCAGATATTAAAAAAATAATGATAATAAGATGATAAAGATTTTGCTGGAAATGGAAAAGAACTGCCTGACACCGAACATCATCATCAAAACTCACTAAACCGATTAACAAAAAAAGCTCAGAATTTCGACTTTTATTAAGGACTCTAAAACTGTATATTTCATTAAATATAAACTCAAGAAAGTTCCTTTCGAAACAAATAAAAAAATACAGAAATTTCTTTAAATATTCATTGTCTATTTCACGTAACATGAATAAATAACTTAAATATTTTTACGGTCTTGGCATTGGAACGCAAATCGAATTGACTTCTTTAAAAAGCCTAATAAATATAAATGAGAAATTGATCTCAGATGAAAATACACTCGAAAGCAATTTCGGTCCAGATGTGAATTTGATTATTTAACTCTGAAGATACGACACCAATAAACTTTAAATGAAAATGGTGTAACTAGTGTTCATGTCAGAGTCCTAAATATTTTGTCCCACACGTGATCCCTGGCTATTGGTTGTATGCTTAGGCCGCATCTTGAACCACTTACCTTACTTACGTACGTATGTTCCAATTTGATCGCCAATTTCTGTCACGGTTAGTTAAATGGTAGTCGATTAAATATTATTGTAATTGTGTTTCTTTAAGTTTTTGTCTACACCTTATATTTTTGTACATTATTGACTACCATTCATAATTTGTTAATAATGAAATCGCCTACTGAAGTGACAAAAATCAGAATTTCTGTCACTTCGTTGTCTATGGTTAAGTTGGTTAAAACGCTCCGACGTGTTACCTAGGAGGCGCAGGTTCAAGCCCCGCTAGACGGCGAAATTTAGATAGTTGATTATCCAGTGCCTAATATCAGATTGGCATCTTTTTTTGTAGTACAACTACAGGAAAGGATATTACTAGAGGATAGGGAAGGTTGCCTATATAAATTTTATTAAATAATGGAATTCCTTACCAGTGTCTTTGTTTCCCGATAGCTATATCCCAGGGGGATTTTAAAGCGCGATTGAACAGGTACCTTCTAGGTAAGCACGCTACATCGTCGACCACATCGTCACAACTTTAGGTGAGATAATATTCAAACGTTTGTCTATCTGATATAAAGAAAATTAAGATCCGCCAGATGCCAGAATATATTCGGAAATATGGAAAGATGAAGTACCTCAAAGTAACTGAAATTTGTATAATATTATTATTGATCTATCTTGAACTTCGCTTAAGTAAACAAATAATATACTAATAATGTAATTCCTACAGCTAATTTTAATATTTGTTATTTACAGCTTTCAACTATCTCGAATATCTTAATAAATTGTACTGCAACGCAAAGTACTCGCACGTAAATAGCTCAAGTAGATCTACGGTGCAATTCAAACAATTGAAAATTCTCCACTGACCAGAAACCCGCATTGTTCTCTCTATAAAACTTAACTGTATCGAATAAAATGTTGCAGGTACGGAGCCTAATGGAATTAATACTTGTTTTACGATCCAATATCCATCGAGTTTCGAATTGGCTTTAAGAACTAAAGAGGTAGAATCGAATTGACTTTATATTGACGTGTATTTTAAAGGGTTAATCAGGATAATATTTAAAGTACAATATATATATATATATGCCTGAAGATAACTTTTATCAAAATTTAATTAGGTATATTTTTTTAAAGCTTACTTGGAACGTGGGTTGCACATTACTAGTAGTTTTTTTTAACCCCTCTAACTAAGCTATGCTTGTGTCTGGAGTAGGTCACGTCAATACTGCAATGGGTGGGGATTAAACTAACGACCTCTCGAATGCCAAGCCGACGCCTTAGCCTAATGGCTATTGCCACTTTTTAATTGTTGGATGTATGGTGTTCATCATTTTTCTTAGAAAAAAAATCCTAAATTTCATGTTTGTAGGCTAAATGTAAGTCAATTGGGTCTAGAAGCATGACTGATGAAGGTATGTATGCGTGAGTTAGTGAGCAAGAATAGTGTTTTATTAAGTAGATTATTGGCGATTACTATTAATATACCACATTGATAGATGAATAAATATGATGATAACAATAATTATATAATAATATCAGTGTCTTCCAAACGATCGGGCATGTACAACCAGAGAAATGTAACGAAAATTATAATCATAATAGAATGACGAAAATTTAATTATTTTTAATGATATATTTAGATACCGGTATGCAATCACTTTGGTGTGATATAGTTTATTTTGCGGTTAAACACATATTTGAAATTACCATTCTACATCTGCTTAATAAAATAAACCAGTCAACAGCAATTGGATTTAACCTTGAAATGGAGTCCAAGCATTCAGCAATCAATTTTCTATAAAAAACTGGGGTAAGAAGTTAAAGTAGGTGACCTTGTCCATTGTCATGAAAACTCAGAAAACTTACTGCGCCAACTTCCGCAGCTGTTAATCAGCGAAAAAAACACTGTTTTTCTTCGCCACCTCCATTACAAGGGTCGCTTTAACAAAAGGCAAAGCTCATTGGTCTGAGGGAGATGTTTAATTGCGTTTTAACTTTTAAATTAATTCAGGTCGCACGCCAAAAGACTAAGTTAAGACTTTGTTTCTTTCTTGGAAGCTGCAATATTGTTCTGTGTTATTGGGTTTGATGTTAATTCTGAATATTATTCTTATAACATATTTTGTATTCTTTAAAGTAAAGTCCTATTTACATCAAATTATGTAAATTACTCATACTTGTGTTGTCATAACCAATTGCATTTTTAGAGTCAAAAATAATCTTGAAATACATGGCTCCGTATTTAATCATTTTGTTAATCATATATATAAAAACTGCCAAGGGCGAGTCAGACTTTTGACCCGCACACGGAGGGTTCCGAACGCCATCTATCGAATTTCTAACGAACTTCTAACACCAACTAAGTAAACGTTAACACAAAGGTAGAATTGTATTATATAGTAGTAATAGTAGTAATAAAGATAAGATAAAGATAAAGATATTTTATTTGCGTAAAACATGCGTATAACAAAAAGTTGTGACAAGATGCAGATTGCAGATGGCGCTGCTTTACTCACTACATATAATCTAAATTTAAATACATATTACACTGGTAATTCTTATAAACTAAATTGAATTATAAAATTAAAAGGATACAGCACAATGTCATGAAAATAATAATAATGATTATAATTTGTCACTTAAAAATTCGTCAATACCATAATAACATTTCTGAATTAAAAATTGTTTTAGCCTATTTTTTAACATAATATTGTCCATGTCCTTTAAAGATTTAGGAATTTTATTGAAGACTGTTGGCGCCATACCAATTACACTTTTAAATAGTAATTGTAGTAATTAATATTATTAAATATCTGGTTGACCGAGCTTTGCTCGGTATTTTTTGCCACTTAAACAGACAAATATGATTCTTCCCGACACCTATTGACGAATAATAATACTATTTTTTTTAATTGAAAGCAACTAACTGCTTTACTGAAACAGTACTTCTACTCGCCAATAGATGTCGGGAAGAGTCATATTTTAAGTTGATTATCAATAAAGTTGATTATTGAAAACAAGAATAAAACAACATTTTCAGAAAATGACTCCTAGCTAGATCGATTTATCGCCCCCGAAATCCCCTGTAGGTATACTAAATTATATTCCGGAAGCGGCTCCAACGATTACGTTGGAGCCGCTTCCGATATTCAGATTAAGGTAAAAACGATAGCGCGCCATCTTTGATGCTAGATAGGTGGCGCTGCACTATCATAAAAAACTTTTCTTTAATTTATAACTTTGTTCTGTTCTTAGTATTTGTTGTTATAGCGGCAACAGAAATACATCATCTGTGAAAATTTCAACCGTCTAACTATCACGGTTCATGAGATACAGCCTGGTGACAGACAGACAGACAGACAGACAGACAGACAGACAGACAGACAGACAGACAGACATACAGACAGACAGACGGACAGACGGACAGACGGACAGCGGAGTCTCAGTAATAGTAGTAGTAGTAGTAGTACCCTTTGGGTTCGGAACCCTAAAAATCACAGTGCTTGTTATCGAAACGGCTTGACCGATTTTTATGAATTTTTTTGTGTATATTTGGTATGTCTTAGTATAGGTTGTAGGCTATTTCTTAAATCACATGTAATAAGGGTGGCCAAACACGGAACTAGCCGCGAGGCGCAGCTATCAAACCAAAACCACGCATATAAAGCATGAAATTTTTGTTATATCTATAGATAGTGTTCCATTGTGTAAGTATGAAACAACCAACAAGAACCGGAACAACAGGAACAGGAACAACAGTAACATAGAATAGAATGTTCTTTATTGTAGTAACTGTGTAAATTAAGTACATGGGTATAAACAAGGTCTTATGTCAGATAGGTAGAACAAATACCGTAGGTTGGTAGTTGCTTTACCCTATTTAGCCAACTGTAGATTTTTTTTTATATGCTTGATAACCAAACTTAGTTTATAATTATTAAAATAAGACGTATCCTTTGATTTATTTCTTTCGCAATTTGATAAAGAAAGCCTTTGACATTCATAATTTATGTACACATTCGTGAGTGTAAAGCCGTTTTAATTAATTATTCATAGTCTAGCCGTGCGTAACGTTAAATTCGTCAGCTATCTAACAAAACCTTACGTTTATTTTTATCTTGTAATTTTATCAAATTTAAACTTTAAGGTATCAATTACTGGAAAACAACTGAAATTTTATACCTTATCATTATTTGTTACAAATCTCATTATTTGTTCCAAATCGATCAGTAAGCTTAGCAATTAATTGAAATTGACTCTTTGATCCCCGAACCAGCGCCCTTAATTATGTCAATACATAAAGATAAAGAGTAAGCTGGCAACCCTCTGAATTGTTACTAATACTAGAAAATTTATCAAACGCTTACTTGGCTCCCCACTGCATCACGGAGGGTTCTGTACAATGTATAAATACGATAGGTATCGATGCATCTCTTTAGCGAAGGGTCTTTGATAGAAGAATTAATTTGGTTAATGCATTGATTTGGTATAGGAATCTCTAATTTTAAATTAAAAGTAATTTGTAAGGATACGAAACGCTAAAATGTTTTAAATAGTGTTTAATCATAAGTAAAATTGTATATTGCCATTAACTCCATTGAAGTTGTCCTATTGGTGGCTATATTATTTTTATTATACCCTTTCAATATGCTACGATATGCTACGATTTGCTACGAGAATCTGCGACATCTTCACGTGCTAAAATGCACGTAGCCGCTCTCAAAATAACAAGACTGCATATTGTGTCGAGATCATTGCTAAGAGGTGATGATGCTTGTCTTGGGTGGTAGCTTCATAATTATTCTATGAATACTTAAGTTGTGAGACACAGATTTTTTACCTATTTAGGGTTACCTGCTGAATCTCGTCGCGCGAAAAACGTGCAGTTGTTCTGACTCCAGTGAATAAGGACATAAATCCAAATCAGACTCACAGGTAGGAGCTTATTAGATCGATGTTTCTCCTGACTTGCTACCAAAAAGTAGCTTACCACCATCAAGGTCCGCCATCTGCGCCATTACCTTACCGTGTTTTGGCAACGCACAGCCCTTGAGAGTCAGAGTATTCTATGCCTAGGGTGTTCAGCATCTTCGACCACATCAAAAGAGATATACTCGTAATATAAGATATTAAAAAAAAACAAAAATGACCGAAACGTGTCGAAGTAATTTTGATACTTTAACCCGTGAGTGTAAAGCCATTGTAAATATGAATGCGTGTATATAGGTTAAGTTAAGTTACTTGTTTCACAGTTTATAATTGCCGAACTTCTCAAACTGCCCGCCTTGAAGCCTTACACAGTACTTTGTTGTGATATTAAATTAGATTGATGTATCAGTAGAGTCGGCAAAGTTGCGAGTTAATATTTTGAAACTTTATCAATTTTCGGTATAGCACCGGCGGGCACAACTTCCAATCAATTACATTCGGCTTTTGGTCTGAAAACTCTTCTGTTCGCTTCACAAAATGTATGTAACTTTAGCGAGATCGGTCGATTATTAGAGGGTAATGAGAAGACGAACAATAAAGAGTCATTTTCGCTAATACTGTTTTGTTTTTACTAATGTACGTACAACACGCTAAAGGCTTGGGCTTCAACGTTGTTGCTGAAACATTGATGAGAGATATTGTAATCATCTATGAGTTTTTGGACAATGTACACTTTTGAGCACTTGCTTTTAAACTTGCTCTAAAAATATTGTTGTAATTATTACTTACAAATTATAACAAAACAAAATGTAATGTTATGTTAAACATTTTGTATACTTCTTTACTAAATTTACTTTTGTTTTCTTATGTTTTTTACCCGTTACTTCATTTTTCTCTTACCATCAACAGTCAAAGTTTTGCTTATAATGTTCAACTTCCAGTCTCGAAGTAAAGTTAGATAGAAAATTAAAACAATCTGAGGTTAGGCACACATACAAAGTTTCAGTTCAGTTGAAAACTTTGCGACACAGTGCGACTTACGACATTCATTCGACACAAATTGTCACCGCTTTTCGCTGTGTCCCGCATATCCCGTGTTTGTATATCCCTGCAGAATCATAGCTTTAATTTATTTAATAGCTAAAACACTAATAGCTTGATTGGATGGCTGGTTGAGACAGATGCTCAATTTATATATTAGTTATTAATTAATACTCTATTATGTACCTAACTCTCGGCTTTGGTATATTACAGTTTCTGCGCTCACTAGTTTTAACAAATTGGAAGCACGTGCACCCTAAATACAGGCTTAGTCTAGTTACGGCCCTTAGCTATGATGAACCGGCCAATTATATTGTACCTAAAATAATCTAGATAATGTATATTTGTAATTTTGTAAAATTGTCAATTTGTAATGAACGATATTTGTATGTGTAAATATAGAAAAATAAAATGTGTATAATTTTTTATCTGATAGTACAGCGTTTGACCACTATCTTGCCTGGAGTAAGCAATGATGTGGTCGAAGATAGTGATCATGCTAGGCCTTGAATGGTCAAGGGCTGTGTGTTTATGGTAGCAGATTTTCTTTTTGATATTGCTAAGTTAGTTTTTGGTAGCAAGTCAGACGGAACATATTGGACGAATGACGGTAGTCCAGCAACTTTTCTCACTGCCATCTATGTCGTCAGTGCACCTGGTGGTCTGCCTACAGATTGTTTAGATCCTCTAGGTTACCAATCATTCCCGATAAGTCCTATCTAGGAGTTTCCATGATAAAAGATATATAAGCAGAATTTTGAATAGAGTCTCAAGTTTTATCAATGACACTTTTAAGTTCTTAAACACTGGTTAGTTCACATCTCACGTGTGGTGAAGATATTTACCAAAATTTGTTTTCATTTTCACCACCGGTTAAAGTTGTTTAAGAGAGAATGTTGCTCTTAGCAAAAATTATATCATTACTCTATCTCTATGAAGATATTAGACTAATATTATTTGTTGGTCCAAAAAAAAAGTAACATCTGTCTCTGTATAGTATGTACAGTAGAGTAACGTCTCCAGTTCCAAACACCGAGTCACTGTTACAACGGACAACTTTCACCATGAACATTATCACGGCACCGCCTTTTGGTTCGCGTTTAGTCCAAGTTAATTACTTGAATAAAGACTTGGAAGACGGGCGACTTCTGTTTCTGTGTTAAATTGTATTTCATTATTTCACAGTTTTTTGGATAAAAATTGTCTGAAGTACTGAAACATGCACTGGGTTGCGGGTGCACGTAATAGTACGGTTGGCAACCCTACATTAATCAGGGGAATTAAACATGTGTTTTAAGTGTGACGTTCGACGTCTAGATGAAAGCTGAATGGCTCAATATCTTTGTTTTTTTTTTGTTAATTCAAAGCAATAAGTTATGTTTCTGTTATATCTGTAATATTTTTTATTGAATATGATCTGTTTATTGTAATTTGACGTGTGTAAGTGCAAAATTTTAATTTGCGCATATACTGAATAAATGCTTTGACTTTTGACTTGACTTTTGTACAAGACACACGCTAGGTACCGGATAACTTGCTCCATGGAAAAAGAAACTGCAATACGATATCGTACTATCTGAGTAAATAAAATGTGTATGCTTGGATTTTTGCTAAACACTGCCGGTCGCGATTACGGGAATATTGAAAGCTTGCGCATACTGCTAGATCAAAAGTAAAAAAACCGTGCCAATGACGTCATATGTCGGAGAACGCAATTGCTTTTTGTAACAAAAAATTAAATGCGTAAATAATATGTTTTTTATTCCAATCATAAATTACATTTTAACCCATAAAAAAGCCACACATTTTTACTTATCCCTCTGCAAATATAGCCTTGCATAACAGTAAAAGCGTCTCCCTTTTTGATACATCGCAAACGCGTACTAAAGTTTTACAAGTCCGTGTAACCGCGGATATTTTATGACTTGCTCCGCAAACCCCAGACTGTTTCTTACAGACGTAGATTTTTATACGACGTCGCGCTCCGTTTATTGCTTAAATAAGTAATTTTGTTGGACGAATCTGCATAATGCGTGGAGTAGAAAAAACAACTTGTTTACTTTTCCCGTCCTTTCGACCTCTTTAGCTTTGGGCCTCATTTTACATGCGACGAGTTTTGCTCTCGACGCGCGCCAGTATTTTGCACGTCACTCAGCTGTAACCATTACCTAATACTATAAATTTGAGCCCCACATCCTGTGTTCACTGGCTACACGTACCTATCCTAAATGTATCCTAAAGCTAAAACTTGTTACGAGCAATATGAACAAATAAATAACTGTTAACATGCGGTAAAAAATAAACTCATTGGTATCGGCTAACGAATGCAACGCCCACTGACACCTACCTCTTGTATATGTAATGTTACTGACAAATAGTAAACATAATTTACTACCTTCAGAAGTAACTTTATTAAACGTATCGTGAGTGTAATTGTACTGTACGAGTGTGATGCCCACCAAGAGCTAGCGTACTCTTCGAAGGATGAAGGAGTGCGGATCACTCTAAAACCGGTTGCACGTCACTATCAACTTCGACCTTATCACGTGAGTAGTTGACCGGGTAAATAGTTATAACTATAGGAGTATTTATGCATTAGCGTGCAGTATTTGTATTGAAATTAACTCGCTACACCGAGCGTCACAAGAATGGATAAAATAAATTATACACCGTCTTTTTCAGACGTATCTGTAAGTATTAAACGGTCGAGTAAAAGACGCTACGTGTGAATTCTGTTATCTTTAGGCCTCGTATAATGTAAACAGTGGAAAGTGCGAGGGAATATATTCGTGAGAAAATGTTTTAGAACTTTATGATGTTCAAGTTTATGATATTCTTAAGAAAGTTAATGTATTTTTTTGGTATGGAAACACTCTGCTACATAAGTGGTTAGTTAAAATAATTAACTGAACTTTAAAAAGCATATATAAACGTGTATTTTGTAACAAATTCAAGATAAGGTAAGCCTTTTCAATTATTTCTTATATTTATTGTACATTGTTATTTACAATCGACTCGTCCACTTCTAAACAGCAATTATAGATGGCGTCACCAATATATAATTGATTAAAATGCAATGTATGAGTTTCGTTGTATCGGTAGATTCGTACCGTAGCTGAATTGGTGCAGCGTCTGAGCATGTTCTTAAGGAAGCTTGAGTTTGAGTCCCGTTAGAACGGTGAAATTAAGGGCTGTTTATAAAAATGTACCTACAAAAATTAAACAAAGTGTAGATGACACACAAATAAATATGATATTTCACTTTTATAATTCAGACCTAAA
The DNA here is from genome assembly GCA_954871355.1 of Cabera pusaria. Lineage (NCBI taxonomy): Eukaryota > Metazoa > Arthropoda > Insecta > Lepidoptera > Geometridae > Cabera > Cabera pusaria. Next base: position 5,097,680 of record OX940893.1, read on the forward strand.
ATTACTAATATATATTTATTTCTTACTTCTTTAAGTACTTCTGCACACAGGCAGTCTGCAGGCTTCGCCGGAATTAACAAGTACATTAATAGATCAAACCTTTGTTCATTGCGATATAAAGTATTCTGTGTGTTGGCTGTAGAATGGAATTAGAATCTGTTCAGATTTTTTTGCCCGATTGAGAGAAATAATTATAGTATATTAAGGTACGTGTGACTTAAGTACTCTATTATTGCACTACGAATGCTTATATCATGAATAAATTATTTCAATAATTGGATATTTAAGTCACGGAAAAGCGTTCGTGAAGTGCGGGCTTAAGTAACACTGTGCATTAAGACTTATGTTTCAAAGAACGCTTGTCTTATTATTTCATTTCCTATTCAAAACTTTCATTAAGCGTCACTATTATAATGACATAAAACGTAATGATCGACTATTTCAGTGTGATCGCACACAGAAAATGTGTAGGTACTACATAGAAAACGTATTCGACCGGCATCTAAGTAATGTGTATTGTTCCTAAAACAATAGGCCCCTTATTCTTGCTTTGTTCAGTAAAATGCACCGTTCAATCGGTAGGTATAGTAATACCGCTTTAATAAATTGCCTGTCGTTAGTTTAACGGCAGAATTAATCGGTGTTTTGTCTACTGCCCACGGCCATCGCTAGATTTATGGACTGACGTCTCTGTGTAAGTGATTAAACGTGAATAGAATTATATTGTTTGTGGTGACGCACACTAGTGTACGGGCTTACAGTGTGATTGGGTATGTTGGCTATGCAAACTTTAATTTATAACCATATTTTTTATTTCAGACGTCTTCGCGATCTTCCTGCGTAAACTCTTTGAAGAAAAAACGCCTCGGACGTACACGAAACCTACGTCGAGAAAGTCAACCAAATTCGTTGTAAGTATAATAGGGTAGAGCTTATTGACATTAACCTTATTTAATTGTAGATTTTTACGAAAAAAAGATAACGTTGCCTAATTGTTCTGTTGCCTAAAAATATAATTGTGTAATAATATAATTGTGAGACAGTTTAAAGCTGTTGTGAAAATCTAAAAAACAAACATAATATTTGATTTAAGCAGTGCAATATCTATCGTCGGATCTGAAATCTGTTATGGTTTCATCCAATTAATTAGTTTTAAATAGTAATTTCAGATGACGCCACAAACGTTTAGTTAAAATGTAATCCAAAAGTTTCGTCGCTTCGGTGGAAATTTTCCATGGCTAAGTTGATTAAAGCGCTTGGGCGTGTTACCGAGGAAGCGTGGGTTCAAGTCCCACCGGCCGCCAAAATTTTGGATTGTATATAATAATGTGCAGAAAATATGAAGTGTTGAGAAACATACTATTCAACACCTGTTACTTGTCTATTACGTAAGTTAGTATAGGTATTTCGAGAAGCTAAGTCACTGCATCGTAAATATAATCTACTATGCCACTACCCCAATGTCCCAGTAGATGGACGAGCGCCATAATATTGTGTATTTATCTATATGTAATAGATCGTTCGCTTATCTATACTGTACGGGTAATAGCCGCAAATTGCAGCTGGTGCAGCTGCCAAATATTCTTGTAGTAGTTTGTAAGCGGCCACTTTAATTATGTGGCTAATGTTCACTGATAAAATGCTGTGTGGAGGTAATGTGCTGATGGAAAGTACTTAAAATAATTGACTTTAATATGTACCTATTGCGGTAAAGTTACATTTTAGTCTGTACTGTGGTGTCATTAGGTACGGTAGACCAATTTTCGTGTATGTAAATAATTAAAATCATCATCATTATCATGGTCAGCTGGTATCTGACCACTGCTGGACATAGGCCTCTCCCAGGACACGTCACTGAACCCGATCTTCGGCACCTCATTTCTAGTCACTGCTCATCGCTTTGCGAATAAATTATTTTTTTTGTATGGTTTACAAAGGCAATCGCGGGATGTCAATGTTACGTCTCAATGCCATGAAATGTATATATAATATTGCTGCTATGAAATAGTCCTGACATTGAAAATTGACCCATTAGGACATCAGCTATATATTTATGCAAATGCAGAACGATACCAAATTACATGTCACCTCAATAACAGTGATTCAACCTGACGCCCGGTCACTGGTCTATGCAAATTTGGGCAACATGCATCGAAATATAGGTTACCTGGCCAGAAACTAGGGCAGAGGGTTCCAATTCAAGTCTTTACCTAGAACAGCGGCAATTTGCATCCACGTTCAATGAGTAAAACAGAACTAAGTTTCCAACTCAATATAAACAAAAGAACTATAATTATTTTCATTGGCGATCGTAGTTTAATATATTTTTTGTGGTAATTTGTTGACACGATAATTATTCAAGATGTCGGAAGAAATCAACCAAACAGATTTTTCATTGAACATTCTGTCTTTTTCTATTGGAATATGTACTTATAACAAAATAGTGTATGATATGATGATGTTTATGATGCAACTAAATTGCACTTGTATCAAGCTGGGGTGGATTGTTAGATTGTTAGTTAACTAAAAATAAGTATTCAAGCTGAAATTCATATTTATATTTGCAGTAACTTGAATTTAAACGTATAGTTTCAATATAAGATAAGTAAGTATAAATATCCACTTCAGCTAACCAAACACAGTTCACCAAACTTGACATTTGACCTGAACGTAATTACAAGTTTAAACGCAATTAATTGTCTTCCTGGAACCAATGAGTTTCGCCTTTTGTTAAAGTAACCTTTAATAATAGAGGTGGCAAAGAAAGTCGTTTTTTGTTCGTCTGGTTAAGGCCACGCGTACACTAGTACAACCGTTGCCAATTTGCCACGGACAGGATTCAAAACAATTAAGATAGTTTAAAAACTAAAACAACCGACTTCCATGCCTTCGAGTCAATTGAGTAGGAAATTTGAGACGTTGATCGTCATATCTCTGGAGATACTTGTCAAATCTCTATGAAATTAAAATGGGACCATTTTAAAGAGAACCCCTACCGATTAAAAAAAGAATCATTTGAATCGGTTCACAATTGACGGAGTAATCGTGTAACATACACACAAAAAAAAAACAGATAAATTGTGAACAATCTACTCAGTAAGCAAGCACAACAAAACCAGAAAGCTCAAACTTAATAACATACTTAACTTACGTCTTAACAATGGTACATAGGTGTCAAGATATGTGCTCAATTAATATATTTACAAACATTTACATTTGCTTTAAATTATAGTAAAGTGACATGATTGACGTTACATTATATAATGTAACGTCAATCATTACCGGCTGTAATTCACGGATCTTAAGTAAAATTTAACTTAGGATAAGAAAGTAGTCACGCTGTGATCATTGCAATCTTAACGTGTAACATTACGCCGGAAGAAAGACGGACTCGCTCGAAACTTGGTCGAAAAAATTGGCTAAAGGTATGCCATTACAACTATTGTTTTACGTAAATAAAATATTTCATTGACAGCGTATCTTATTGTATTCGGTAGTAACGCGGAAAATAACAATGAGACTACAGTAGAATGTATCATCTCATAATCTTTTAAATTGTTGATAGTAAATTATAATAAAACTGCTTTAAAGCACCTTGATATAAATTATTAGATGCAATACACTATTGGATATCCATTCTAAAATTGGTTTTACTATTTTTAGGGTTCCGTACCTCAAAAGGTAAAAAAAAGGAAACCTTATAAGATCACTTTCTTGTCCGTCTGTCTGTCTGTCTGTTTGTCTGTCTGTCCGTCTGTCTGTCCGTCTGTCTGTCCGTGTGTCACCACTGATTTTCTCAGGAACGGGTGGACCTAGCAAGTTGAAATTTATACCTGATACTGAAGTCTACAGTCCCAATTGGGTGTATAAAAATCAAGGTCTTGAGTCAACACAAAAAAAAATATGGGCAAATTGAGATTTTCTGGAAAACTTGTAAGTACCAAAATCTACCTTAATTTAAAACTTTTTTTACTTTTCGAAATGTTTCCTTTATTTGTGCTGTAAGACCTTGCTCTTGACCAAAATTGACAGTACTAGGTCAACCGGAAGTACCCTAATAGGTTTGGGTCGAAAACCTATAAGGTACTTCCCGTTGACCTAGAATCATGAAATTTAGTAAGAAGCAAGGTCTTATAGCACAAATAAAGGCAAAATTCCAAACAATAAAAAAAGTTGAAAAATAAAGGGTGTCCTCCCCATACATACATAGTTTCAGCCAATTAAGATAGGCCTCTGAGTTATATGAGCGCTCATACAATTTAGAGGTCTAGCTTAATTGGTACTAACCAATGTTGGTACGGAAGCCTCGGTGGGCGAGTCCAACTTGAGTTTGCCGGTTTTATTTATCGTATATAGTGAAAGCACTTGGCCACTCTCTCACTTACTGGAAAGTGACATGTGATCGAGGGTGTAGCATGCTTGCTTAGAAAATACCTGTTTTCTCTCGACTCTCGAAGACACCCATAATATATAACTTTATAGTTCGTAAAAGATTTATTAGACCCAAGGCAATATCCGTGGTTGCATACTGTGCGTCTGCCTTTTTATAAGGTGGCAGAGAAAATAGTTTTTTACTCTTCCGATTCAAATGGAGCCCAAGTTGCTGCGGTTAACTTCGTTTAGCGTTCGCAATTGACAAGTTTAGTTTGACCTTTTGTATGCAATTTTCTTGGATAAATTGCGTTCTGTATTGGATTGGTGCTTAAGTTATTCTAACGATTGGCATGGAATTTTAAATATTTCTTTTACTATTGTGTTGTGCTTTATTAAATATTTTTGTATGATAATTATGTCACATACAAAAATTCACATTCTATGCTGTGAAAGTACGTTCCTTTATCAATTAATCCTGGGCTCGGCGGTTCCGCCCGTTATATAAAATAATCCATCATATATATCTGTACAACATTTTTTTTTATACCAAACTGGGTAGCACTATCTCACCTGATGTTAAGTGATGATGCGATCGATGATGAAGCATGCTTACCCAGAAGATACCTATTCACTCGCGATTTGAAGACCCCCATATTGTACTTAACCGGAAACACAGACTCAGGCAGGGTATTCCATTCCTTGGCGGTTCGTATGATGAACGAAGAAGCAAATCGCTTCGTTCGGGTGGATGGTATATCTACCATAAATCGGTGGCGCCATTTAGTGTCTCTGGATGTCCGATTATAAAATGGGGATGGTGGAATTAAATCATGCAGTTTCATTGCACACTCTCCGAAATGTATCCGATAGAAAACCGATAAGCAAGCGACTTTTTTTTTTTTTTATACGTTATAGGCTAGCGTTTGACCACTATCTCACCTGTTGGTAAGTGATGATGCGGTCGAAGATGGTAAGCACGCTAGGCCTAGAATGGGAACTGGCTCTCAAGGATAGCTGCCGGAACATTAGATGTTTGGTGACAGATTTTCTAACTTGAGGGTGGTAGCTGGCCAGGCGGACACTAGATAGTGTCCTACCACCATGCGGGGGTTTTGTTGGTTTCTTAACGATGTTTTTCCTTCACCGGAGGGCCACTGTGAGAAGCGCACATAAATTTTTCGATAGAAAAATCCATTGGTGCACGGCGGTTTGAACTCGGTACCACGGCATCAAAGCCGAACGTTCTCCCGATTACGCCACCGGGCCCTCGTCTCGCCCACTTTGCGGCGCTGCGCGAGACTCTGGAGTCTCTTGCTTACTAGTAGGTCGTCGCTGATGAGTTTCTTGGCTCTCTTCTCAATAGATTCCAGTGTCTCCAGCTGATATTTGTCAGAACCATCCCAAAGGTGACAATAGTACTCCATACACGACCGGACTTGTGCTAGGTAACGATTAAGCAACTGTCCCGATGTGAAGTACCGTCTCACCTTAGCCAAAATGCCAAGCTTTTTTGAGGCTAGCTGGACTCTAGACTCAATATAAGAGCCGACATTGAGAGTTGAAGTCAAAGAGATGCCAAGAAGCTCGAGATTGTTACTTATCGGAACGAACACATCCCGGAAAGTAGGAGCTAGTAGAAATGGGCTCCGTTTAGCGGAGAAAAGACAAGCCTGGGTTTTCGCAGCATTGAACTTGACCAGATTGGCATCGCCCCAATCGGAGACTGCCTTCAAAGAAAAGTTCAAGCGCTCGACCATCGCTTCTCTGTGACACTGGATTTGTAATGCACTGGTTCGTGCGTTGGATGTGTAACTCTCTACAACAGTGCTGTCATCTGCTTACCCAAAGATACCGGGTTTAAACAGGTCATTAATATGCAGCAGAAAAAGTGTTGCAGAGAGTATTGATCCTTGAGGGACTCCGGCATTTATGGCCAACTGATCGGAAGAACAGCCATCGATGACCACTCGAATCGACCGATCCCTCAAGAAATCTGCTATCCAAACACATAAACCAGTCGGCCGGGAAGGCCGTTTGAAGGAAGCTTGCTAATAAGGCTATCGTGCCAGACCCTGTCGAATGCCTTCAAGATGTCAAGAGAGACAGCCAGCGCCTCGCCGTAGTTCTCGATGGCTTCGCTCTAGATGTGAGTGGCATACGCTAGAAGATCCCCAGTAGACCGGTTTCGACGAAACCCGTATTGTCGGTCACTGAGGAGATCATTCACTTCTAGGTATGCCAGGAGCCTGTGGATCAGTACACGTTCCATAGTCTTACAGAGTATGGAAGTGACTGAGATAGGCCTGTAATTGGCAGGGTCTGCGCAACTACCCTTTTTGGGCACGGGTTGCACGTTTGCTTGCTTCCAGGACTTAGGCACTTTACCAGTCGTCATAGACAAGCGAAAGAGGCGTGTCAAAATAGGAGCCAACTCAGGCGCACACGTCCTCAAGACTACAGCTGGTATACCGTCTGGACCACTAGCTTTGTTCACGTCTAGATTGCGCAACGCTTTGCGTACATCAGTCTGACAAATGCGGATTTTCGACATAAACGTCCCGCAAGTCGGCAGACTAGAAGGTACAGCATTGCCAGCATCTAAACGTGAAGACTCCGCAAACAGCAAATAAATTTGCTTTCTCTTCAGCAGTGTGTGCTAGTGACCCGTCGGGTTTCAGTAGTGGAGGCAGTGAGGGACGGCAGAAGTTCTCTTCGATCGACTTTGACATTTCAGCGCAATTGATTGTTAAGCCGTGAAGAGATCACAAGCAAACAAACCTAAGTATAATATTGTAGGTCATTAGTGTCATTACAGTTTAAAATGAACGAGTATTATGTTAACAATATCATTGATTATTATCCTACTCATTACAATAATGGTAAAGACTAGGATAACAAAAGGTATCATAATGCAACACTTCTTTTTTAATTTTGAAACTAGCTCTACGACACTAAACGACACTCACATTTAAAAAGCAAAACGAACACGTAACGTACTTCAAAGTTAACACGATTTCTAGATTACAATTAACGAAGTTAAGCGTTAATGGATTTAAACACGAAATAAATTATTAAATCGCGTGCTCTAAGTACCTGCCAACTCGGCACTAGTGCCATAGATACAGCAGTAGTCTGTAGGTGAATCCACAAGTTAAGTAAAAGTTACTTCGTCACACTATAATTATTACAACATACAAGGATTTGCTTAGGTCACTGTGATTCGGGGAATTTAACGTTGTTGAGACTTTTATTTTGTCACTGTAATTGTAGCTACCGCAAACATTAATTGCTACTCATTGGAATATGCAGTACAATTTTCAGAAATAGGTATTGTCAACACACAGTACAGACAAATACGGCAAAAAAGTTACCGAAATTGTTAGGACAGTTAAATTTTAGTAGACTGTTTTTTTAATAATCTTAAACAGGATACTTGTCCAATATATTTCTTAAACAAAAATAATTCTGGTAAAGGTAAAAAGATAAACAAAAGTTAGTCTGAGAGTAAGTAGAAAAGCTCCATCGAAAGGTTCTCTATGTAAATGAACTGAAAGAAACAACAAAAGCAATGTTTTTCTCGAATTTTATTACAAAAGTTGCCAATATTAAAGCAATAAATAAAGCAGCAAACCGAAGAAACCACTGCAAACATGACCCTGTTACATGAAATTTTCAGCAAACAAAGACAAGCCATAAATAAGACAGATATGGAAAGCAAGCGGGCTTTTCAAATTTACATTTTTTTAGTGCTTATTTACCTCTAAAGTAAAATCGTTGAGAGGTACAAAACATCTGCCTTATTTGAAACTCTACTGCCTTCTAATAAAGTATAATGTTGTAGCAATTTTTTTCGGCTATTAAGAGGTCCCACCGGTTTCTAGTCACGCAAAATTTGGTTCAGGTCATACGAATGTCAAATAGTTACAACGTAAAAAATTTAAGTGGGCTTCGTGAAAGTTTTGTGTGAGTGGTAAATTTGGCTTGAGATTTTGAAATTTTAAAATAAACAAGTTTTGGAGGGCAAGATTATAAATTGCGTAATTTAGATTTAGATACACAGTGTGTTGAGGTAAATCTTGTATATTTTTAATGTTAGAAAAGGTTTATTACCTAAACACTCATTCTCGAAAGATTATTTTTTAAAGCCTTACTTGGTAGGCCATAATATTTTCAAATTATGGTAACCTAGGTTTGGTTTAAGTTAACGTTTGAACTTAGATAAACCAGACATAAATACGCAGTTACAATTATCTTTATTATTAATTCACAATTATCACTTTAGTTACAGAACGAGGCAATGTCATTCTGGTCAAATTCAATGCGTCTAAGATCCTAGCTCTGTCTTTTCCGACAAGATAAGTCTATTGCAACTGACTCCTGCTTTTTGAGATGCACATAGAAAAATCTACAGGGCTCGGATTTCAACCGGCAACCTCCGGGTTTGAAGGCAGGGTATCTATTCTTGACGCCAACGGGCCGTCGTATAGTGAGGTGGTAATGCTATAATAAATATAATAAGGTGGTAATGCTAAAGGTGAAAACCTTTAGCATTAAAGGTTTTCACCTTTAGCATTACCACCTTATTATACGTCGTGTAAATTCTTACCGTATTTACACGACGTAACAGGCGAAGCTATAACGTTCAACGAGCTTAAAATCAAATATTTAACGCAATGCATGCAACCTATTAGTACCTAGATTTCGCTGGGAATTGTATGAAAATGTATTGAAGTCTGTCATAGCTTTGTAAATTAATTAATAGTCGAGTCAGAGCGTCTCGCTTTGCCTTTATGTCATCAACAAAAATACAGCCTTATAGATCCGTATGTGTGTAGCAGTGGAAAGCCATGCACGCTGACATTCTGTCAAACGTTTATATGCAGCTTTGCGGCACCTAGGCAGTTTCTTTGCCGTAGGCCACGCGGTGTGGTTGTGCGTTATGCATATAGAGCTTATTTCTTTAATTTATGAGGGAGATTTCAACACTATCAACAAGCTCGTGACGTTGTTTTTGACGTTGTTGACAGACAGACGGACAGAAGGACAAGAAAGTGATCTTATAAGGGTTCCTTTTTAGGGTTCCATACCTCAAAAGGTTAAAAAGGAACGCTTTTAAGATCACTTTCTTGTCCGTCTGTCCGTCTGTCTGACTGTCTTTTCGTGTGTCACCACCGATTTTCTCAGGACCGGGTGGACCGGACCTAGCAAGTTGAAATTTATATGAAATACTGAGGTCTATAGTCCCTATTAGGTGTATAAAAATCAAGGTCCTGAGTCAACACGATAAAAAGATATAGGCAAATTAAATTTTTGTGGAAACTTGTAAGTACCAAAATATACCTTAATTTTTAACTTTTTTTAGTTTTCGGTTTAATTTTTTCTTGACTTGTACTGTAAGACCTTGCTTTCAACCAAAATTGACAATTCTAGGTCAACCGGAAGTACCGGTTTTGGGTCGGAAACCTATAGGGTACTTCCCATTAACCTTGAGGGCCCGGTGGCATAATCGGGAGAATGGTTGGCTTTGATGCCAGAGGTACCGAGTTCAAATCGCCGTGCACCAATGGATTTTTCTATCGAAAAATTTATGCGCGCTTTTCACAATGGCCCTCCGGTGAAGGAATAACATCGTTAAGAAACCAACAACCCCCGCATGGTGGTAGGACATTATCTAGTGTCCGCCTGGCCAGCTATCACCCTTAAGTTAGAAAATCTGTGGTCAAACATCTAATGTGTTCCGGTAGCTATCCTTGAGAGCCAGTTCCCATTCTAGGCCTAGCGTGATTACCATCTTCGACCGCATCATCACTTACCAACAGTTGAGATAGTGGTCAAACTCTAGCCTATAAAATATAAAAAAACTGGCCAAGTGCGAGTCAGACTTTTGTCCCGCACACGGGGGGTTCCTAACGAATATCTAACGAACTTCTAACACCAACTAAGTAAACGTAAACAACACAAAGGTGTTAGTAATTAATATTATTAAATATCTGGAAGACCAAGCTTTGCTCGGTATTTTTTGCCACTTAAACAGATAAATATGACTTTTCCCGACATCTATTGGCGAATAATAATACTATTTTTTTAATTGAGAGAAACTAATTGATTTAACTACACAATAACACTAAAGCTACTTCTACTCGCCAATAGATGTTGGGAAGAGTCATATTTTAAGTTGATTATCGATAAAGTTGATTGTTGAAAACACGAATAAAACAACATTTTCTGAAAATGAACCTAGCTAGATCGATTTATCGGCCCCGAAATCCCCTGTATACTAAATTTTATTTAATCGTTGGAGCCGTTTCCGAGATTCAGATTCAGATTCCGAGATTACGGTAAACATAATGAAGATTCATAGATGGTGTTATCGTAAAAACACGTTTTTTGTTAATTTTTAATTTTTAACTTTGTTCTGTTCTTAATATTTGTTGTTATAGCGGCAACAGAAATACATCATCTGTGAAAATTTCAACCGTCTAACTATCACGGTTCATGAGATACAGCCTGGTGACAGACGGACAGACAAAGACAGACAGACAGACAGACGGACAGCGGAGTCTCAGTAATAAGGTTCCGTTGGTACCCTTTGGGTTCGGAACCCTAAAAAAAGACCTAGAATCATGCAATTTGGCTAAAAGCAAAGTATTACAGCACAAATAAAGGGAAAATTCCAGAAAAAAAAAGTTGAAAATTAAAGGGATACACATACATACATACATACATACATAGTATCAGCCATTTAAGATAGGCCTTTGAGTTATATGAGCGCTCATACAATTTAGAGGTCTAGCTTAATTGGTAACAAGCAACGTTGGTAGGGAAGCCTCGGTGGGCGAGTCCAACTCGACTTGGCCGGTTTTTTTTACCTTTGAGGTACGGAACCCTAAAAAGTGCTAATATTTATAGTAGAACGGCCACAGCACTACAAGGCAGATCGTGAATCGTTGACAAACAGAATGTGACAGTTTACACATTTGCATTCACGCTCTGCTATGTAGTGTTAGTGTCGCGCCACAGATTACATAATTGTTACTATTAAGTTGCGCTTCCATTTCACGTGGATTAGCGGGCTAGTGTAGCCTCAGCTTTATGTAATAAAAAAGTGATGAGAGTTTCTTTGTGAATGCTAGCTGGTGAATTGACATTTTTGTGGAGACGTGCAAAAGCAGTGTTTGGTTTTTGTATAGAATAGAACATTGTAGGGTACGTATTAAAATCCATGTATGTTGATGTATCTTTATTAAATGATTCCTTTCAGTCAACTCGTGGTCTACTCTTTAATGACTAAGCTCTACAAAAGATTACAGATTACGATGACGCAGCAGGCTTGACATAAAGCAACTAGACTGTGATGTGTGGAAGAAATAAATGGAGGCCTGTGTGAAGCAGAGGCCCACATCCGGCCGAATATAATTTTAATCATGCATACATTTTTTAATTATTATCTCAGTTAAGATTTTTTTTAACTTTTATATATCGTGTCATGACATACTATTATAACCCACTAACGATTATATTTTCTGTCATTTATTTCTTTTTCATAATTTTTGAATTTTATTAGTGACAAGCAAATAAAAACAAGAGCTGTTTTATTAAAAGCTACCTGTCGCTTTCGTAATGAACTTAAGACCTTTGATTTGTAGTCACGCTAACTGTTCAAACTGAAAAAGCTTATTAGCATAACACCATACATTTTTCCAACGCCTTTTTGCAAATAAAAACGCTATTCGTCTCTTTCGGTAAACAATATCAATAAATTTACGTTTCGACTGTTTGATACTGCTACTTATCGAGGTCCAAAAATATAGGTTCTCAGTTTCCTTTACAACGTAGGTTATTTTAAGAGTAATTCTTCACACTATTCTTCGATTCTGATCTTCAGATCTCATATATATATTAAAATACGGGACTTATCACGCTTAAAACATGAATTTTTAATTAACTCGACGTTTCGACCAAGTTGCATTGATCGTGGCCGCGAGACGATTAACTTTAAGCGCGATAAGTCCCGTATTTTAATTAAACTCCAGATCTCATATAAAAATCATCGTATAGGCGAACACCTAAACATTTATTGCTGAGATTGATCGTTTTAGTACCACACCACACGTATTTATTGTATAATCTAAGTACTTAGTAGGTTCATATTTTATTTTATTTTTGTTTGTTTTATTATGTATAAGTTTTTTTTTATGTTAGTGTACCTATTGTGCGTACTGTACCTATTCTGCCTATAAATGTATTTTATTTCATTTTTCTTTCTTTCACTGCAGTCCACTTTTACATTTTATTTATTTTTTACTTTGTCTTACAAACTGCAAATATTTATTATGTTGCAGTTAAAATGCAATCTGAATTGCAGCATTATTTTTGTTCCCAAAAAGGCAATAGTGGGGCCATATAGGCCATGAATCACGATGAAAATCAGCGCGTATTGCTATCACTGTGATTTACAGGCACGAGTTCGAGAGGACTCTTCTATGTATTGAATACTGGATTTCGATGTAACTGTATACTGTTCAAATACAGTTGTTTAATACAGCAGTAAGTATATTTAACCTGAAGAACGGGTTGGGATAGTTGCAGAACGTGGAATTGACAAGGTCAGTTCGGCACCTTAACTACCATCAGTTATGTCTAGGTAAGTACAATTTTATCGAGAACAATTTCATCTCTTATTAACCTATATAAACACTTATAATCTTGATACATACAGGCCAATGTTGAATTAATATTGAACATTGAAAGCAAAAAGTAAAAGTATCTAAACTGACCACAAAACATCTTGCTGGAGAGACAAAATATTTTTTTTGTTTAATAAGAGGTGCGAGGTGCTGCCTCAGCATATCTTATAAAGAAGTTGCAAAAAGTCCAATAAAATTATGGAGCTATTCGTCCATAAACGATGAAAATTAGAGTGATTATCGCTTTTTATTAGATTTTAATACTAGACCGTAACACAGAATAAATAATAGTACTACTTTACTTTCGTTTATATGTAGGGAAGAATGAAGGCAGGAATTTTACGCAACTTAAATGCGATGACAGTACAGCCATAGACATTTTTTCTGCTTTAAAATTGAGACAAAGCTACATAGATTCTAAAATCTTTGATTAATTTTATTTTAAATATATTTGTATTAATATACAATCAAACATTTTCTTTTTTAAATCCAAATCTAGCAAAAACTAAAAGACATGTGTTCTACAAGCAGACATAATATATACTGCGACATTATTGCAAAGTGAACTTCTTTGTTCCGAATACCTCGCAATCCGAATACCAATTGCATTGGTTAACTACTCTGACCTGTAATATCATCTTCGTTACTGCTGATCACTGTATTGTACCAGTATAGGCACTGTACCGGTTAGATATTGGCTACAGATACGTTCGGAACGTGAGAGAGCTCAAATTAGGCTCGACAGTGCACCGGCAATACGGACCGTGCCGAACGGGTGAATGGACCGGCTAGGGATGTTGCTCATTTACTGATTAATTCAGATTACGGATTAATATATATTATGATATTAATCGGTATTAGATAATAAAAAAATATGTATTAATATCCCAAACGTTTCTATTTTTAATTAGGTATTGGAAACAGGCGATTGTGAGGTTTGTACTACTAACAAGTATCTTTTCAACCGACTTCCAAAATGGAGGAGGTTCTTAATGCAACTGTATCTTTTTATTTTGTATGTATGTTACACGATTACACCGTCAAATGTGAACTGATACGAATGATTCTTTGTTTTTTTTAATGTTAGGGTACATTTCCAAGGTGGTCTTATTGGAATTTCATTGAAATCTGATAATTATCTCCAGAGATATGACGATAAACGTCTCAATCTTGCTACTGAAACTGACTCGCGCGGCATGGAAGTCAGTTGTTTTAGATTTAAACTATCTTTATTATATTTCAGTGTAAGGGCTAAAATTCTGTGCTACATAAAATGTTTACCAATTAAGTTGTAAAATGTTATACGACAGTAATTATTAGTAAGAATTTCCGTGACGCAATATCACGTGTGTACAGACAACATTCATCAATTATTATTAACGGTTTATTTTAAGACAGTGAGTAGCGTCCATTATTGATACCTACTCGCAAGTATTTTGCAGAGTGCACTAAGCATTATCTAAAATCACGAAGATCACGGTAGTTAAAGCTAGCTCATATAGACGCGGGTGATTTTTGATTCCAAAATAAGATAAATATAAAATATATCCAATATGATCCAATATGATGAGGATTATATATATATATATATAATCCTAACATAAAATTATCATCCATGTCACATCACTAGTAACGGCTGTGGAAACGGAATTATGTGTATGACGAATCAGTGCCAGTGTCCAGTGAATAGGGGATCGGTCGCCTTGATTCACGTTCCTATCACGTCTCGTCACGTGCTGGAGTGAACACGGCTACGTGGGGAGTGGCCTCGTTACTATTTCTTTTAAATATTGGTGCTTTGGGCTAATTTATATATCTGTAGCGGTGTATAAATATAGACATTTTATTTTTAGCTTATTTTTTATACTTTCCATTCCGTTTGTTTTGTTTGCAAATTGTTTGCCGCCTTAGTCAAGCTCAGCCACTATAGCTTAAATTGATGATAAATACAAAATAATACCCAGTGCACAAGCTCACATAGATACTACCTTCGTAAAGCAGTGGACATTGACTGGAAATGAAGAGCTGAATATCGGGCTCAGCGGTGTGTCTTAGGATAAGCCTTCATCCAGCAATGGACTGACATGGATGATGATGATGATGATAATGATGAAGACTAGCTGCCTTAGTCAAAATCATTGAATATAATTATAAATCCGTATCTCTATTCTTTTGATTCATACGCTTAAAAAAAGAGAAGTATTTATAGCTGAAATAAAAAAAATACTGACGCCATTTAGTTTTAACCACTAATTAACATTATGGCAAACAAAAACAAAAGAGATAGCGTATCAAAACTACGCATCAGCCGGACGAGAGCACGGTACCACCGTAAAGCGTTTAACGTCCGTTAATTATTCATTTATCGTAGCTCGACCGTTATTTACGACGACGCTCCGTTTAACGGTTGGCCGCCTCTACGAGCTCTACGATGCCACGGTGCTACGACGTAGCTATCGTTTGGGTCATAAACTCGATTGAGATTAATTTTTGTTTCATTTTGATCGCATTTTCAGCAGCTTAAAACAAATGCACATAATATTTTTCTAAAAAATATAATTAATAGCTTCACATTCTAATTATCTGACCCATAATCATATATTTCAAAGACTATTTTATGCTCTTCACTGCTTTTCATCAGCTTATCTCTGTCCACTGGTGGACATAGGCCTCACCTATAGCGCGCCACTGAGCTCGATCGCTCCATCTAGCTGGAGGGCGCCCTACACTACGTTTATCGAATTATACATTACTGTTTGGTGTCGCTTAAATATTGCATTGTATATTGATGTCTGTAGTAAATTCCAAAAATAACACATATTTTAACCTCAGCAAAGCTACGGTACACGACAAGTGTTAAAGTTAATATAAATTACCACATATCATATAATACACTTTCAGAAAAATAGGCACTTAAGTAACACAGCAACTGTCAATTTTTTTTTGTACTGCATGTCTACTTGTGAACAAAAATCTAAGTTGCAACTAAATTGTGTAAAATTTCAAGTACCCTAGACTCTGTAAGTCTGTACGAGAAACAAACCTCTCCAGCCAGCCATAGAGCTAACGCCCTCAATTTGGGCAATTTAATTCGTTATCGTACGACCACAGTCGAGTGCGTCCGGAACTTGCGTCGTGTCTCATGTCAAATTGTACGGGTTCATGAAATAAAATGATAACAGCAAACAATGTCACGTTATATACTTGTGCATTAACGTTTCTATATTCATGGACATTAATATTATCAGTTTTTTTTTACTTTCTACGATTCGCAGATAAGTGATTCCAGCTACCCCGTATTAAATAACCCACTAAATTATTTAGCAGCGCAAAGTTTTTACTCGTATGTGTGTATACAATAAAATAGATGCACGACACGATTTCCTTCTTCTTTCATCATACACACCGCCAAAGAAATGAATATCCTCGTCTGTGTTTAGCTATCTATCTATTTAATCTATTTATTATATCTGTCTATATATCTATCTATTACATAATTTGAGGGAATCAGAATCAGAAACAGAAGAAGAAGAAGAATTCAATTCGCGAGTGAATGTGTAATGTCCATTACCGAAAAGTTTCCAAAACATTTTTCTTTATTACCCCAATTGGTCGAAGGAAAAAACACTTTATTTTTACCGTCATTTCAATTGTATTCGTGTTTTAATTAAAAAACCACGAACTGCACTTCCGTGAAGGAACACTGAATATTTATCATCGTTTTTCATCAAATTCCTCGACGCGAACAAACGACCGCAACTCGCACCAATTAACTTGACGGGAATTAATTTAAATCACCGAAACAATTGCACTAACGGAGATTGATAAGGTCATGTCACACTACAGGTAGTAACAGTAGACTTTCTTTAACTCTAGTAGGTAAAATACAGTACAACGACTTTAGTTTCAAATAAAAGCCTCGGTTGTCTTTACTATTATAGCCATTGGCTTTGCAATCAAAGTTCAGTGTTTAAACTATTATATATATATATATAAAACTATTTGGTTGCATTTTACTCTCTCTCTATCTCTCTCTCTTTATTAAACACTAGCTGTACCTCGTAGCATTGCTCGCGTTAAAGACTACTTTCATAAATTTAGAACTTTTCATTCATAAAAACTTCGGCCTGACAATTACAAACAATAAAAAAGATATTCATCAAATCAGTCCACCTGTTCTCAAGTTATGGCGAAACTAAGAAGTGTTTTATTAGGCGTTTTTAACCGTAAGGTTCAGAAGATACAAATGATAGCTGATGAAAATTAGAAGAACTATCGATCTATCCCATTTACAGAAACTTGAAATTGCCACATAGTGTGTATTATTGCTATGGCCGCTATAAAAATCATAAAAATAAAATAAAATTAAAAGTATATCCATACAAGCAACGTGTTATTTCTATATGTTTTGTCCGATTTAATTAAATATTGCATGATGGAAAGGAACGCTTCGTCCATCGGAGTCCGAGTTGCACTAGGCTAATAAAAGTAGTTTTAGAGCAACATATCCTTCGATCAAGAATCTATAGATAACGGGTTACCTACAAAATCAAAGCCAAATTCTGTCCAAAGTGTATACTGACTAATAAACAGAGACAAAAGTTATAAAACCGTTTTATGATCAACATCTTTACGACCATAATACCTTAAAATAAAGTCGCAATTCTGTAAAATATCATCTTATACTTACGGCTATTCGTCACAAAAGTATTTGTGTTCGACGAACAAAATAAGAGCTCACCGCCCGGTGTGAGCTCTTATTCGTCGGGACATTCTTTTTGCGTCGACCTTATATCTATAGATTCTTGATCGAAGAACATATCCTACTGTAATGAGAAATCAAACACACCGCGCGTGGGATAAATAACGAGTAATGCCGCTAAACGAATAATTGA
Source organism: Cabera pusaria (assembly GCA_954871355.1). Classification (NCBI taxonomy): domain Eukaryota; kingdom Metazoa; phylum Arthropoda; class Insecta; order Lepidoptera; family Geometridae; genus Cabera; species Cabera pusaria. The sequence continues at coordinate 5,115,636 of OX940893.1, forward strand.
TGAGACAAATGAACGCGGCCAACCTTCTGCAGTTTAGAACCGGTTCTGATTATTGCAATTGCTAAATTACAGTTCACATTACAAATAATAACATATGGCTTTATTAAAATCAAATCATTTATTGAGAATACAGGTAGTAACAGATGACATGTCGTTCGTAAGAACAAACTTTTATCTATCTTATAACTATATATTAAAATCATACCAAAGATACCATATAAAAAGAAAACAATAATTATTTATGAGTATAACAATCTAGTTATTAGTACACAGATATATCTGATAGGGTTCAGTCAAGTATCAAATAATTCGTAATGTCAAATTAAAACAAATAATATTAAATAAGTAAATACATAAAATGTCATCAAAATTAATATCTTGATATCATATTTCTGCTATATTAATGATATTTATACCGTAGGTATATACATTTTTAGACTACCTATGTGAACTCCAATAGAGTGCTAAATAAACAAATTTGCGCGTATTCCTTTGTTTTAAGAAGTTTTGCTGTTGACCTATATTGTTTCAATTTCCTTTACAGATTCAACTCTAGGTTTTTAGGGGATAAGTAACTGGTTGTTCTTCCGTCAGGAAGAGATCGCTCAAAGCGATAAAAACGCCCTTTTTTACACGTACTTAGTTAGTTTAATCTTTGTTCTGAAAAAATATTTTTAATTACAAAAAAAAAAAAAAAAACAATTTATACCCAGACTTAATCTTGGACGTCAACCAGACTTATATAAACTTTAAATTTTAAGAAGCTTTCTCAACGTCCGCTGATAAAAGGTTGCAACTGCGCGTCGGCTCGATCAAACCTTGTATTTAATAAAAACTTACGGACTCGATTCCTTCGAAAGGTTTTTCTAATGATTTTTTTCTCCCCCTTCTTTACATTATTTCTCACAAAGTTGTGAGGTCCATCAAAATTCACCTCTCGTACGCAATTTCGGTAGGCGGGCTTGTTTTAAAACATTTTTTTACCTGTCCATTGGGCGTTTTAAATTAACCTTTTTACGTCTAATAAGCTTTTATTAAGGCTAACTTTAAAGTTTACTTTGTGAAGTTTTCTAATAAAATTTGACTTATCTTCTTTTAAAGTTGAGCGTTAAGGTGCTACTTTAAAAAGTACTTACTAATGAAAGAGATCGACAAGTTTTAAAATCTTTTTGAATTGAATTCCTTTTATAGATTTTGAAAGTTCATTAAACATTCTTAAAATTAAAATGTAAAAGAATGCCTTAATAACAAATATTAATATTAATGCATAAATTAAAATATAGTCCGGCTCGATGGATCACTTTTTCAGGGCCAGCTTGATTAATTTCAATAATATTTTCATTTAAAACTGTAGGTAGAAAATACCTTCTTTATTTATCAACATTATCATTACATTCAAAAGTCTTCGTCCAATGAATTAGAAACACAACACACACTCAATTGTGAAATAATGATAACAAACTGTATTTCTCGATGACATATGGTTTAGTATCATCCAGCAGCTAGTATAAAGGCATTTCATGTAACTGTATATCTAATTGACATATTGAGTGAATAACCGCACCGCACTGCGATGCTATGGTGAATTGCTGTTCTCCGCTACTTCGATTTATTTTATTCATATTAATTGAGTATTCATTTAAGCCTACAAATGTGTTCTATTTTGCAATAATACTTAGTTGGCCCTTGTGGATTGGACTAATGTCATATTCTAACGCCTGATCTCATTTCCGCCTACAGACAGGCATTTTTCCATCTTAGACCGCATCATCGTCATTATCATCATCATCATGATCAACATCTGGTGAGAGAACAATTTTTTTTATTTTTGTGTAGGCAACAATGCAGGTTTCACAAAGTTTTCTTTTATTTATTAATTAATAAGTATTTTACATGTTTGTCTATAGTACACTACCAGTAACTTTACATAGATTAGTCTAGGTACTAGGTCCATTACTTAAGGCTAATGTTAGTACTTATTAAATAATATAAAACCATGAAGATCTAAAAATCAAGTACTATTATATTCTGCAAGTGAATGTTGTTTGTGTAAATTATACATTGAGAACGAATACAATCAAATAGATATTGCATAAGAAGGCAATTTTTTTTATTCATAAGTCCTTGTGTATACGTAAATATCAGCATTTTCCCGAGCGCACAGCTAATTGACAGATTGAGTGAGCCGCCATTTGCGCCAATATTGGGAGAAAGCAAACGTGCATTCAGAAACTTGAGGAAAAACATACCTTCAATTCAGAAGTGATTTCTGTAACATATTGTATGGTAGAAAAAGATGCGATGCCATTAAATATTTTAATTATTATGTTTCTTGAATTGTTCACACACTTTATATTTTTTTTACATTGTTACACAAAATCCAAAATTTCATGGTACCGACGGGAGGTGCGGGTACGAATTCCGTCAGTATGATGACATTTTTGGATTGTGTGTAACATTGTACAATTTTTGTAATGTTTAAAGTTTTCTTGTTTTCGTTTTTATTAGTTGCATCGCGCATTTAATCCTGGTTATAAACTTTCGTCTTGAATTACTATCTATTGAAAACCACATTAAAATCCATTGCGTAGTTTAAAAGCGTTTAATGTTGTATGACTACCTACCTAAAATAATTAAATAATATGAAAACCGATATTAAAATTACGAAAAACCTTGTCTACGATGGCAAAATTACATTAAATATTTTAAGATAGTTTAAAAACTAAAACAACCGACTTCCAAATCGTGCGAGTCAGTTTCAGTAGCAAGTTTGATACGAACAATTTTTGTAGTGGTAGGACTTCTGCTAGTCCGCCAACTGTATTTACTATCAACAACACGTTGCTTAGATACCAAAGATACACATGACAATACTACATTGGACAGACGGCGGGAAGCTACTTTGTTTCATACTATGTAATATATACTTTGAAATATATCTTTACATGTTCGTAACAACATACCCTTTAGTAGATTTTCATCTCTGATCAAAGCCAATAATTATATCTTCACTAAACTAACGGAAGCCAAACTTTCATAATTAAACATAGCTTCGGAACTAGACTATATTACAGACACGAGCTAGAACATTTGCTATTTAGAGTTAGTTAGTTTATGGTTAATATTTTAATGAAGATTCAATGGGGACCATTGTTTTTTCACTAACCATGTGGCGCCACTGAGTATAATGGTCCTGATGACAGCTATCAAGTGCAATTTTATGATGGTATTACAATTTTTTTGTTATGTCAATGCCAGTTTGGAATTCATAACTAAAAATATACCACTCAGTATGTATAAATATATTGTAATGTATATGTCGCAGCCAACTACCTTAATTAGCCGTTCAATCAACAGCCTAGCCTTTACTAAACAGCGCCGTTCAACTAACGGTCTGAATAATATTCAGCCATTTAGCAGCGCACGTCACGCGGTGGTCACTGTTCTCTAGTTGAAAGGCAACAGCCTTAGTGTCAGACTAAGCTAGTTTTAAATGTTGTAACAAACGCTACGGCTGAATATCATTCAGTCCATTCGTAAAAAGTAAAGAGGCTAGGCTGTTGATTGAAAGATTGACGAATATGTATATTTCGTAGCCAACTAGCTTAATAGGGAATATGCATGTGGTATAAATTTACTTGAAATCATTTATTTTCGAATCATTATTGTACTGGTGTTGAATGTTAAATGTATTTTTATAAATAAAATACTCTTAAATGTGTTAAAATATTATATGAAAAATGTAAAAAAATCGTGGGAAATTTTAATTTGCAAAACACATCACCACTTGTCAATTAGAAAGTGACGTCACAGTGCAGCACACGGTCTCCACAGATTAAATCTTTTTCATAGAAATAGTATGCACTGTTGTACGAATACACACTATTTATATTAAAAAGATTTAATCTGTGGAGACCGTGTGCTGCACTGTGACGTCACAAAGGCACGCGAAAATTTCGCGGCGTTTTAGATGCCTCATATTTTTTCAATGCTCAAACTATTTGTTGTAGCTTAATTTGAACACTTTCTGTATTATTTCATTAGTTTACTGTGTTAAACGGATGTAATCAGTGATATGAATCATGCATATTCCCTATTATCATTAAGCTAGTTGGCTACGAAATATACATACCATATAATTACACAGGTGAGACGCTAGCCTATAATATATATAAAGAAAAATTACTGCATATCAATAAGGCTTAATTTCTAGTTTAGCAATAAAAGTTGCAGAGTCTATGTTGCGTTTTATTATATATCTGATAGCTAGCGTTTGATCACTATCTCACCTCATGGTAGTGATGTGTTCTAAGATGGTGAACACGCTAGGCCTAGAATGGTCTGACTCTCAAGGGCTACGCTGCCGAAAAAACCGTAATGTTTTGATGGTAGATTCTATTCTTAGATACGAAATTTATGTATATAAATATAGGTACGGAAATTGCTCGTTCAAATAATAAAAATATATTAAAAATAATATACCAATTTTTGTCCCACTATTGGAGTTTTAAGTTTTTCTATTTTGCCTTAATAAATATTTAAGGATTCTAAGGGCCAGTTTCACCGGTTCCTGATAGCGCTAATATGAAGAAATCTGACAGATATTTTACGGCTATTATTATGGCGTCATATGTCAGATAACAAACTGTCACCTTATCGGGACTGACATGTTGTAGGGTGTGAGTACATGTTTAGGTGATAAATATGCATAACGACAGAATGAGACATTTCAATGTAGCACGTACTATGTGATAATGTTTAGTATATAAGATAAGTATCTTTAAGTGTTTGGGTTAATCAATATAGATTTGTCATTATGTAAAGACTATATACGTTGTTTCTCTTACCCTGGTCCCCCAGAAGTAGACCACACTACAATGTGAAACTGACCCTAAGACATTAAAATATTGATTCTTCAAACAAATATAACTGTAAAAGTATAAGTATATTTTTGTAAATTGTTAAACACAATCCAAAATTTCATCATACCGGCGGGACTCGAACCCGTACCCCCCTGGTAGTACCTGGACGTGTAATCCGGGGGGTGCGGGTTTGAGTCCCGTCGGTATGATGAAATTTTGGATAGTGTTTACAATTTACAAAAATATAAAAAGTGTGTGACACTTCAAAGAAACATAATATTATAAGTATATTTTCTGAAAATACGCGTATTAGCACATTATTCATTGGAAGCTGCTTTAATTAAACCCCTCAATGAACAGCGGCAAAATTATATGACTTCAAACTGATAAATACTTAGCTGACACGAGATATTTTATTAATCAAAAGCAATTTAATTTCTTAGAAAATTCAAAGTCGGTTCGTTAGTCACCGGTGAAAATTATTTACAGACATCTCTAAATAACATCTGTCAGTAACACCCTCCCAATATTTAATGATTAGGCGAACTAACTTAACATGAAATAGTTATTTATTGGCAACTATTACAGCTGCTATTTAACTTTCCTGAGAATGCCTGCCTTAGTCACGAATACTTCAAAACTGAAATTATATCTGATCAATAACACACCTCCAAACTTAGTTAAATTAATTGGATCGATATAGATCTAGATAGATCAAAGGATATTTTGGAGATATCTGTAATCCTTGAAATATGAAATAATACAATATATTCCTTATGTTTGACCAAGTACAGTGTCTATGTGAAGGTCCCCGTTTCAGCTTGGGCAAAAATTATTTTTGTATGTCTGTCTGGATGTCTATTCTCCTCTACAGGTCGTATTTCTCGACCGCTTCTCGTAAAATTTTGTGAGCATGTTCAATAATTACATGTTTTTTTTTGTCGATTTAAAAATTTTGAAAATTGAGTCATTTAAAAAAATTCCGGACATGGGGGTTAAAAATGTGAAAATATCCATAAAATGTTCAGAAATGTCACTAAATTTTTTTTCCGAACATCTTTTTCATCCAATAAACTTCAATTGATCAAGAGTGTCTTTTTGTTCTAAGTATTTTTTAGTGAACAATTACAGTGCCACAAGTATAACATGGCGGTGGTGGTTTTTGGAACTAATTCTTTTAATTGATACTGTGAGTTTGACGTTTGAGAGATTACCGCGACATGATTGTTGATAAATCTGCTACATAAAAATAGTTCAATAATGCCAAAAGTAATTAAAAGTGGTTTAAGAGAAACTGTTATCAAAGTACAAAGTAAAAGCACAGTGGCGCACAGCCGCGCCAAGTTATAGTTGCCGGACTGTATTCGGTTATCTCGCCTGGTGGTTGGGTTGATATGATCAAAGATGGTAAACACGCCAGGCCTAGAATACTCCCGACTTTCAAGGCCTATTTTCTGTCGGAACACCGTAAGGTTATGGCGGCAGATTTTCTCTTTGATGGTGTTAAGCTACTTTTTAGTAGCAAATCAAGCGGAATATCGATATAATTATGCTCCTACCACCTTTACCACTTAAAACATCTGTGTTTATTTTAGATCTATTGAATCATTCATTTTATTTCCATCTATTGCGATTCAGTATCGAAACATTTGTCTTGTAAATGGCCATTTGAATGGGGTTTTCTTCACTTCAGCTCGATACCTGCACGATACACGCAGGAAATGGCTACCGCTCTCAAATGTGCCCCGAAACAATATTTCTAAATAAAACACTTCCTTTTGGGAGTTAGATTAGATTTTTGTGGTATAAGCTAGGAGAGTCATAAATTTGGTATTGTTCAGTAAACAGCAGAAACTTATTTTATTATTAAAACGCACGGTAATTTTGAAATTATTATGTTTGAATACGGGAATTCAACGCGTAAGTCACGTTAAAGTTCCGTCAAAAAGTAAAAGGGATAAATACTAGACACATAAAAAGCAATTGTAAACTTTAAACTTTCGCGATTTGAACACATAGTTATAAATATGAAAATACGGGACTTATCGCGCCTAAATTAATGTTTTAGGCGCGATAAGTCCCGTATTTTCATATTTATAACATAAAAAAAGCACTTCTGTAGAAAAATTATGGAGTTAAATTAAAAAACAAGGATCGAAAATTTTGCATACATATTTTTACTTAATTGTAATGCAGATACAAAACAATCTATAGAGTTAATTTCCTAAAGCTTTTTATTTTCTTCCAAAAGAGAGCACAACAAAAATGTGAAATTCTGTATATTTATAAATTTGATACGACAATATCAACATATTACTTAATTCCCATTATAAGCATTCGCATCTTTTTCAACATATCTCTTACCATTTCTTCTAACTCGCACCACAAACTCTCCAAAATAAAAAAGCCGTATCGCGCACGCCGTATCGCCGCATTATATTTAAGTGGGTAGTTTGCGCGAAAAACACCGTATTGTTGTCTGAATTGAAAATAAACCCGCGCTCCGTCCCGGGACGTATGACCCGTTCTAGTATAATATTAGGTGCGATTGTGTTTTGTTCCCTGGCCCTTATATCTCCGCGCTGTCGTCATTTATCTCCAGTGGGCACTTTAGGGTTTCGGGTGTCGCGAATGCTGTAAGAAGAATAGGTAATTTATGTGACTGTTAATGTCATTCGCCGTTCTTTGCCCGTGAAAAATGTGGCCCGTTCGTGAATTTACTTAACACGCTCTTTTGGGGGCCATCTGATTTGTGTCCTTTGACATTCTAGTTTGTATATTTCGAACATGGAGCTTTTTAACAAGATTTGTGACTTGACTTGATATTCTTTAGATTACAACTGATTGCAAGTTACTTCGTACAAAAAATTAGCATAACTTAGTTTGTTTCGCTTACCGCCAGGCGAGATAGTGATCAAACACTAGCCTATAATATATAAATAAATCATAGCTAGGCTAGTGGCTAAAACTAGGCTAACTCACATTATGGTAAGCGACGATGTGGTCAAAGATGGTGAACACGCTAGAGCGCTAGAATATTATATATATTTTTAGAAGATTTCCAACTACCCTCACGCTGCGACTGGGCTCGATAGTATAAAAGCGGACAGCGAGCGCGTAATGCGTATCAGGGTCAGTCTTCGTGTGGCCGTCGTAGTGTTCGGACGTCGTGGTTATGTTGTTAGCTTAGACGCATTATGTAATTGTTATTATGTTGAGGTTCTGTGGCATTATATAGCTGTGAGTATTGTGATAGTGTTTATTTTTTTAGCCTTTTTCACTTCTGGTCTCTAAGAATATTATATAATATAGGCCTAGAATATTCTGACTCTCAAGGGCTGTGTGCTGTAAACATGGCTTTAGTAATGTGTGATCCTACGTTATTGATGCACATTGTACATGTGTTCTTTATTTACTTACGTACCTTCTCAATAAACAGAAAAGAACGTAAGCGTAGCATTCAGCTTTTGGCGTAGCAATAGCAAACTTCATTCTAGAATGAAGTTCTTGCCTAGGCAAGGAACAACGTAATGTCTTAGACGTAGCTCGCATGCGTAGCGATGCCTTTGCTTTGAATGGTTTAAATAAACGTGATCTAATAAAGAATTTTCGTACCTACGAGTATGTTCGCTATCCAATTTTCCGGTAAATATTTCAAAGATAAAGTATCTAGAACATACAAAGTTTTAAAGCAGCGTAATATTAAAACTTGCTCACATTGTTTCGAGTCTATGTACGTAAAGTGTGTCGGCTTAATGATGTAAGAAATCTGAGAACGCCAGACTATGTGCTCCAGTGCAGCCCGCGGTGCTGGAAAATACATCGGAAATATGCAGTCTTTGTTCACGATTATATCAGTAGTAGAAGAAAATATTTTAACGAAAAAATGCGTTGTAAGAAACTGTAACTGTACTGACGGATGTGACGTAGCGTCACGGTCCAAAGGCAGCGGAAGTGACGAAAGCGTCATGTTATATTTCATATTTATAAACGCCCCTCTAATAGAACAGCGTATCGACGAAGTTGTGTTCGCTAAAGTTCAGCAGATGGAGTTGTACCAAGTAATGTTTTTTTTTTAAATTGCAAACTGTGCAAGCGTTTGTCCGCTATCTCACCTGATGGTAAGTGACGATGCGGTCGAGGATGGAGCACGCTTGCTCAGTAAAAACCTATACACTCTAGACTTGAACGCTCCGAGGTTGTATTTAAGTGGAAAAATAGACGCCGGCAAGACATTCCATTTCTTGGCAATTCTGACAATAAAAGAAGCACCGAAACGTTTAGTTCTTATAGGTGGAATGTCCACCATAAATGGAAAAAAAATGAAAAATACATAGAATTAACTTGGAAATTTCACTTATAACGCGTAGTAACACACCCTTTTTGAATCACCAACTGTAATAATCTATCGATTTAAGGTGATCAAGTGCATTCAATTGAAGTTATAAATATGTTTACAACACTACTTTATAAGGTGTTTTATTATATTTTTATTCATAGGTCAATTGATAATAATAAACAATAATATATGTCCAATAATAACAACCACTAGCAGTCAGTCTTGCTTAAAACAGTATTTGCTGTATGTATATGCAACCATCAAAATCTGCCTTAAATACCAACCTTTAAGTTCTACCAGAGAAATATACAAAAAATGGAGGACGTTTCTCAATTCGACCGTATATATATTTTTTATTTTATGTTTGTTCGCGGATAACTTCGTCGTTTATGAATCGATTTTAATTATTCTTTTTTTTTTTTTGGAAAGGTAATATCTCCAGTGTGGTACCATGGTAATTTTATTGAAGTTCGATAAGTATCTCCAGAGATATGAAGATAAACACCTCAACATTGGTATTGAAAATTAATAGCGTGGCATTAAAGTCTGTTTTTTTTAGTTTTTAAACGTCTTCATCTTATCATCATCTTATATCAAGCCAAATTTATATGATACGCAGATACGGTAAACGCTTAACAAAGATTAATACCTCGACTAAAGCACATATGAAAGAACCAGCCACAATCTTGAACTAACCTTAAAAAGTCTTAATAAACCGTCGCACAAAAAGTTTCACTAACCCAGCTTCTTTATAAAATTCCTCATAGTCGAGACTCGTGTAGCAAATATTAAACTCTCTATATTAGCACTGGAGGACGCATTACGTTAGTTTTTGTGCTTCTGGAATGATAATAATGAAATTCGTGTTAGGGCGAGCAAAGTCTTGATAAATGAAGTTTATGATGCATGGCGTAATACGTTATAGTTTTAGATTTAAAGTTATCGTGAGCTTGAATCATGAAGTATTACTATTACACTTAGTACTGTTTGTCGTCAACTGTCTCGACCTAAGTTTCGTGCATGTCCGATGCACCTTCACTTCCTCGGGAATTTTTGCAGCAAGATCGCGTCGACAATCACGACACGTGATTGAATTTTGTCTTGAGCACTGACTGAAAAGTATGGAACCTGCAGTTCTAGTTGTCCAATTGAGAGTCGAGATAAGGCAATATAGGCCATGCTGTTCTTTAGTACATTTAAAAGTGTACCACACTATCAACTTACATGAAGACTTCATTTTCTGAGTATTTATCTAGAAAACCCTAACTGAACAATTTCTTTCTCACGCCTACGGTAATCAACTGTTTTACAACATTCCGACTTCATTACATTACGCTACCAAAACAAAGAGCAATAAAGTCAGCGGCTCAGATGTTAACCCTAAAACGCCGACGGTAATCAGATTATCGCAATTATTTTTTCACCGGGCTCAAATTAAATCAGGCGAGGCTTATCCCTAATCACACACCCCACTTTGTGAGCGGCCAGCACACGGGTGGAAGTGGAATTGGTCAAGACAGAACGGTCGAGTTGTAATACTTAGTGTGCCACAAAGTGGCCAAGAAAAACATGAAAATGTTGCATATATTCCATCGATATATATAAAAAGGGAGATAAGGGACCCTCACTGTAGAACGTCCCGTATGAATTAGGTTCATGAACCTAATTTCACCTTAGTCACAATCGAACTGGCGTTTGTGTAGCACGTACAGAATTACATGTGCAATTATCGCAGATCCATTTCAATAATTAGCAACAATGCCTTCCTCTGTTCTTCATGCACATCATCGATATTAGAAATTCGTGTTTTCATGTAGTTGTTTCTAGTTCCATTATGTTTACGTGTCATAAGAGTGAGTACCGAATCTCCCGTTTTATATCAATTATATATTTCAGACCAGTTCATTCTCCCGCTATCATCGAGCCGCGCCGCTCGCCGAGCCCCCCTCCCCCGACGAGCCGCGCGCGGCGAGCGGCGGCCCGCAGTGCTCGTCGCGATCTCGCAGCGTAAACTCCCGAGGAAGTGCATCGGACATGCACGAAACCTAGGTCGAGACATTCGACATCAAATCTTAGTGAGTATAATAGTCGGTATTTTATAATCATGATTCAAACTCACTATAACTATAAATCTAAAATTATATATTCGTTTTTTTTTTTAAAGTATACGTGCGAAAAAGGTAAAAGTGATGGGTGAATATAAATCTTTCTTAAAGTTTTTTGTGATGTGCTATTTAAGCGTAGCTTCTTTATGCCTCTTGACATTATAAATATCAACCTAAATCTGTTTCTCATTACAGCTGAAAGTAAGTCATACAAAACTAAACTGCCCTCTATATGACACTATAAACAAGAACACAAAAACCAAGCCCGTAACAATTACGACCATTCTACCCCAGCCGATTCCATGTAAGTAAACTGCGCTCACGAATTACTGTAATTATGTTCGCCGTGCCGCAGGGAATAATTTGTCGGTTTCGGACCCTTGCGAAATGTAACACGGTGCGCGAGGGTGGGGGTCGGATATCGGATCGATAGTGGGGATGCATTTTTTTGAAGATATTAAATTATATTTGGTATTTCACGGCGTAAAACTGGAGATAAAGTGATGGCCTGCAAATTAATGAAATTAAAATGTCTTGAATGCTGAAAGCTATTCGGCGAAGTGAAAAATGTAATTGTAGGTTATTTTTTCAAATCAAGGGAGAGAAAATAATTTCCAAGAAAATTGTTGGTAATTTCCGATCGCGTTTTCATCAAACACTGAAATTTTAAGCCAAATTCTTGTAACTATAACAGTAATTAACGACTTCCAGTATAAAAACCTATAGACCCGTCCAGTCCAGGCCCACCCTTGGTCAGGGCTATATTAATTAATCTTCAGTAAATGATTAGTCCTGTACCAGTTACGCTATGAACAGTATGGGTTTTTAAGTGTGGCAAAAATCTACTCGTAGTGACGGTTCTATGGCCCTGTCAGTAATTTTCTTTTTAATTTGACAACCTAGGAATTCTTGCTGGGAATGTTCTGTTTGATAAATACAGGCTCTCGGATGTTGTGAAGTTTATTACTACGTTTTTCTAAGTTATGGGCAGTACAAATTCATGCATGATGATTCGTTAATGTCACTCAATATCAGGTGAAATAGTTGTCAATGTGTAAATCTAAAAACTGTAGAGCATTGCATATTTGTTCCGATAATTTGTCAGTGACAATCGATGCACTTGAAGACTAATCATATTATTTATTAAATATTTAATTTTATATTAAAATTCTAACGATACATTGTACCTTGACTGAACCGCTAAATAATGTATGAGTATTTAAATTATGTATAATTTGCACTATTGTTTATTTGATAGATACTGGGCAATCCGCTCAATTACAAAAAAAAGAGATCTTTGCTTCCGTATTGCACATCAAGCTTTTTCATTAAGAAGTTTTCCCTGTGAGATCAAACCTTGCTTATGTAGTAAGTATGATTATATAACCTTACTTTTTAGGGCGAGTTAACTTACTGCTTAGTTGTTTATAGAAGACAGAACCTAAACGGCGCGCCATCAGAAGGGTTCATAAATCATTATGTTAGGTCTCGTGGATTAAGTTGGAGTTGACTTAGTACGGGACTTCGGGCTAACTGAGGGTATCATAGCTATTACACGAAAGGCGCAGGTAAATTGAAGGTAAAATTATAAAGTTAAGCGAGACCATTATGGAACATAATAACTATTACGAGCAGAAACGTATCTAGAACACTGATCAACGCAAAATGTATTTACTGTGAGTTGATTGCTAAAATGAAGTTTTAAATAAACCGATTCGTCTTGAAGTTAGCTGGCTTAAATATTTTGATTTGGCAGCTAACTCGGGGGAAAGTATAATTCAAATACAAAAACCCAAAGCGTATTGGGATATTTTATCAGCCTTTGCTTCTGCAGCTATCGAAATTTATTTTTTACTGTGTATATGGATAACGTTGTCTCGACATTTAAAAGTACAACAAAATGCACCTATAACTGAAGAATAAATAAGTAAGTCAAGTATGCACAGTCTTGTTTATCTCCACATTCCAGCTCCATAACAAGCCCATCCGAGTGGTTAAGTTCAAAGCCATGCTAATAAATTTAACCGGGCGCGAGTTAACTCTGCCCGGGAAACAATAGACCCAACACCAGCCTCGACGCAGATCGACCGTATAAGTTTAAAATTATTATATTCCCCAACTTTTGCCGTCCAACAACACTACTCCTATTATCTAGATCTTGTTTACAGCGACTATAAAACTAATTTACCCATAATGGGGACCATTACCTTGATCATACAACGACAATATTTTATGAGAATCTAATTTATTTTATACTCTTGTACTACGCGATAGAGTCGGTTATGATTATGCAAAATACTTACGACTTTATTTAAATTAAACGAGAGTTTTTACAGCGTATATGATACGTTAAACGATTAACTTTTGCATACTTATCGTGGGATATGTCGGTGTGCTGTATTGTATTTGTAATCCACCTGTAACAAAAGAGAAAGTTACCATTAGGACATAAATCGTTTTATTTAATCCACATTTAAGTATACAATGCGTTGTAAAATTCCATATTCTAAAATAGAGGTATATTTTACTGCTTTTATCAGTCTAAGGGTCAGCTCTCAATAAGACGCGACGCGACACGACGCAGCGCGCACTTTTTAGAAAGTGAACAAAATAGAACTTTATTTACCTACCACACAAAATAATAATATGTTTTATTGAGAAATTCGGTGGCGTTACAGCCCCCTGCACCGCGCGTCGTTGTGGTGCACCACGCGGCGCAGCGCGCAGCCGCTTGATATGAAATAAAACCTTATTTACTACAAAAAAAGAAAACATTTGATAGAGATAATTCGCCGGCGCCGCGCGGCGTCCGTTTGCGCCGCGCAGATTCTTGCTGCGTCACGCGTTTTCACGCTGCGCGGCGAGAAAACACTAGCATCATCACGTCGTGTCTCGGTGTAAACTGACCCTTAGAGTTCAACTGTACAAGAGCTATAAACCAATGATCGAATTTAATTGGTGGTCAAGGAGTTTCACGTGACCTAGCTAGTGAGCCTTGTTGCCAAGCGTGTCATTGGTTCGTAAAACACACTCACAGTTTTAGCCGTCTAAACCCTAGTTACATTTAGACATAGTTTAAACCCAACTATGCCTAAATATGTAACAAATTATTCGTTTAAATAAATGTATAAGACAAATATTTAATATATTTGTAAATAGTTAAACACTTCAAAGAAACCTAATATTTCATTTAATATATGTTCAAAAACTTTACAGCCATACTTAACCCTTTTGCTTATAATCAAGTCCAAAAATAAAAACTCCATTTCAAATATTCGCCTAAACATTCAACTGAATCATTGTACAGAGCTTCATACAGATCCTACTCTGAAACTACGGAATGATTACCATCCCAATGGTTGTTTTGCCATCATCAAGTCGGCAGTGTTCGGATTAATGAATAATTAATGATAAGTCGCCATGTTGATTCCCGGATACCTAGCGTTTAATTTTCATTTGATTGTGCTAGCTGTAGGGTGACCATTCTAACGGTATTTTGACAGACTATATGGGACTATTATATAATAAAGTTAGGTACATAATTTCATATTTATTATCTCCAGATATAAATGTCTGAACGTTTTGAGTCAATCTGTTCACCTGATTCAACCAAATGTGTAACAAAGATACGTTTTTGTTACGTCAATAAGATATGATTTGAATGCAAATAATTAATTTAAATAAGAGAACATAGTGAAGTTATGATGAAAGTGATAATTGTAAAATTCTGGAGACCTATTTTGATCTGTAGGCGAATTAAATTGTTCAAAACTGGTGCGAGATTTAAATTTATTGATACTTTTGTGCATTTTTCAACATGAATGTCGTTGTTAAAGTTACATAGAATTGTAGACCCTTGCATTTTATTTTTATTTTTTTATTTGATAAATGAAAATAGAAATAAAATTGATTTAACTTAATTGAAATGAATTAGATTTAACTTTCAGGAAAGTACAATATTTGGAAACAAATGAATCACTGAATGATTCCACTACATTCTCTAAAAGTTTTCAAAATACATATTATTTTATTTTGTATCCACACTGCAGCGATTTATCATATCATAATCACGTAAAAAAATTGTACAAAATTTGTACAAACTATTCTTGAATAATTACTTTCGGAGGATCACAAATCAGTTGGTTACCCTTCTCTCGAGCTGCGTTTGATGAAATCTACGTAGCGTTTGCGGAGTGTACCGTAAACAAAACAGTATTTGGTTGGTGATTAAATTTCACTAAATTATTTGGTGTGTTGATACGCATACACTTGCGTTAAAGTTCGCGACGGCAGTTTATTTTGCATGGAAAGTAAAATCACTGAAAATTGAGGCATGACATTTCAACTGCATGTAAATAGATTGACATTTTAGTAAAAAAATATGTCAATCCTGCTTATTTATAAAAGCGATCAACCTGTATTGCATTTTTACTGTGGTACTCAATATGACACAGGTTACTTTTCGATACATTTTTTAATATTTTTAGGCTAGTGTTCGACCACTATCTCGCCTGGTGGTAAGCGATGACATTTTCGAAAAAAGTGAACACGCTAAGCCTAGAATAATCTGACTATCGAGGGCTGTTACTGCCAGAACACGTTATGGCGGCAATTTTTTTTCTTAATGTTGGTAAGCTAATAATATGGCTCCTGTTGAAACCACCTATTGAAAATAATTAATTTATTATGTATAGCTAAATTCAAGCACTATAACCAAAAAGCTTTGCCCTAACACTGTACATCACATTGAAATCAATACACTCTCAGCTGAATGGAACCATTTTGTAACAAAGATCATAGCTATGAATAGAGTGCACCGTTAGGGCGAGATCTTCATACAAATCCGTGCATTCCGAAAGCATTGACCATAGGTGTATCGAGTGTTACAGGTATTGCTTCGTGCTGCAATGTGTCAAATGCGGATCCCTTTGATGTTCAATAGAGAATTAATACAGGCGGGATGAAAGCGGATGCTCGTAGCATAAGGCTCTATATTGAGAGCTCAATTCATCTGCAAGTTTCAATATCCTCTATTTGGACGTAAATAAAGGCTATAAAGATCATTCCGAACCAATGAGAATCAAAGAATCAAAGCATTTATTCAGTGTGTAGGCAGTAATAATATACGCACATATACACGTCAAAATCATAAATCATAACCAATTATCAAGTAAACATAGCAAAAGCAGAATTTTAACGCTTTGAATTAGAAAAAAAAAAGTAATGAACCATTCAGCTGTCATCCAATCGTTTACGACAGAATATTAAAAAAAATATTAAAGTAGGTTAAAACCAACAATACATGTAACTGTGTGTTTCAAGTACTTCAGACAATTTTTATATAAAAAAAATAAAAAAAAGTGAAATAGTGAAACACAACTTAAAGAAACGCATACCGATCGCAATGAGACATAGTACCTATAGATTAGTGTAAATATGTCCATATTATATTGTAAGGCTTATAGATTAAATATTGTTTCATAAATATTGTAAGGATATGAAAAAAAAGGCTTTCGAATATTTACTATAGAAGTACTATAAAATACAAATTTTGTGAGTGTATGTGTCTTAATATGATCTTTAGGGTACTTTTCCAACAGAAACGTGCTATGCAGCTATGTTGCAAGGATGTGGAAGCTAAGCTCTGAAACTACGTGACCGTTTCGACTGATGTTAAGCTATGTAAAGGAGCTAGTTAGATGTGCTATGAAGATGCGCCGCCACGAGGAAGGCACTTTGCTCTGCAAACAGCTCAACTACTCATAATATCAAAATACAACCATCTATAGCACGCATATCTATAGCACGCATTTTTTCACTTTAAAACATAGCTTAGTTAAACCCGTTTCTACCAGTGCTATGCTATTATGACCAATAAATATAATTGGTGGATGTCAAACGCATTCATAGGAACATAGCATTGCACACACCTCTAGTGGAAAATTACCCTAATCCATTAAACTGTAACGGCTTGGCGGATATGGATAACATTTAAAACTTAAACAGCCTAAACCGAGAATAAAAAGCGGCACACGCCTTGTATCTAGATAACTTCTGGGTAAAGTTGCGGCACGCAATTAGTTTCCTTTATATAAATATAGCGGTAGTAAAGTGATTCCTGTTATATACTTTGTAGAATTGAAGATGTGAAGACTTGATGTAATTTCTCACGTACAAATAAATATAATAAACTAGCTGACCCGGCAAACGTTGTTTTGCCATATAAATAAATGGCTATTAAAAAATAAGGGTTGATCGTAGAAGGGTGAAAATTGAGGATTGTATGTATTTTTGTATGTTGTATCATAAAAAAATAGAAATTAAAAATTTTGTCTAAAAAATAAAATAAAAAATTTAGGGGTGGACTACCCCTAACATTTAGGGGGATGAAAAATAGATGTTGGCCGATTCTCATAGATACCGGATAAGCACAAAAAAATTCATCAAAATCGGTCAAGCCGTTTCGGAGGAGTATGGCAACGAAAACTGTGACACGAGAATTTTATAAATTAGATAAATATATCCGTTTATTTCTCTTCACAATGGTTGAGTATCATAAAAGTAGTCTTATATTTAGTGGCAAGAATTGGATGCAACCAATTTTGTGAAGAGCCGGTGCCTGATGTAGGTTGTTTAAAACCTGTATTACAGGCCATCAGGCCCTCACTCCACGGGTACAGCAATTCAGTTGAAAAAAGGGAAAAAAAAGTAACTTACTGATATAGATTACACATCCATGGTTTAAAACAATATAAAAAGAGATTCACTATAAACTTAAAACTATCACGTATCTCACTCAAATCAGTAACGTAAAACATTAAATAAATAAAACAGTCACTTTAAGTTCTCGTTTCATACTAAAACTATTACAAATACAATAAATACTTACAATGATTAAGTACTATAATTATATACTTACAATGTATTGTATAATGCACTCACAAATTGTTTTAAATGTAACATAATAAATCTTACTTATTTATTAGCTTCTTCAATAACGAGACTTATTTTACTATTATTATATACTATGCAGAAACACGTTCTAACTAAAGCCTCATTATCTCGGCTAACTCATGATATTAGCATACATTGCTCGCATAGACTTCGATCATTACCATTAACCGGTAACGGGAGCAGCATTGTAACCGCAAGATGTACCGCCGGGACGCGCGATCGATTCCCAATCGCATTGAAATAACAATATAATTCAACTGGCTAGCCGAACATCTCCCCACCTGTTACCCCCTTCACCCCGTTAGGGATGGGGGTGATTACTATCCGGCATATTTACTGTTTTAGCCGGGTGTGCCGGTGAAGTATTATTCTTCAATGATCTAGTTTATGCCCGATTTAGGTATTTTTGGTCAGAGTATACAAATTTAGCCAATTACTTTTAAAGACGGATATTGTAAAAAAATACTCGCTGGAAATTTCTAGTAACAAGCGAGTTTATAAAATTATTAGTGAAATACATCAGATTTGTTTTTTGTTACAGAGTTTTGTTACAAGACTGAAGTCATAGCACCACTAACTACTACGGATTTTTATTACTTTTTGGATCCCTTTATATGACAACAAAGCTCTAAAATCTTACCTGTAAAAGAATTAGGATGTAAAGGCGTTTAAAAAATTAAAGAAGGAGTAGCAAGGCCCAGGAGGTAACTATAGATATGAGGCTATATTAGTCTTTCTCCTAATTTAAGTTCCGCCATCTTGATATCACCCACACATTATCCGACCAAAACAAGAGATTTCATCACTATTTGCCTCAATCCCAAAGGACAACGGAAGAAAGAGCAAAAATACGGGGAAGGAGGCAGGGGGAGTGATAACTCACTATCACGAAGATATGTGGCAAGCATTATGGGTGTAAGGTCGATGAATTTAAATTTATTCTTAAAATGCTCCCGTTTGTCAAGACGGCATTTTCCTTACAAGATTTCCTTGATATTTTATAAGGTAAAATTTTTCGAGCTCGAATTCACCTCGAATATTTTATGCTTATTAAACTTTATCTTTTAAAATTTATTTCACGGAAAATTATATAAATCACTCAAGACAGTAATATAAAGCAATGAATCAAGCAATATTCGCGTGATTGGTATTTATCTCTAGGTTGGTTGGTTTTTTCGGAACACAAATAAAACATATTTCATAAATTTAACAAACAAATTAAAGCCTAAAAATCGGAAGTGCGTAGAAAGCTACGCGTTAGGAGTGAAACTTCTTTCACATTGAAATATTGACAATTTAGATTTACGCGGACGTCACTTCCGTTGCATTTGGAACGTGACACTAAGTTAAATTTTACCCAGTGCGTCTAAAAAAGTTTCACTATAATAGTTTTGACAATCAGAATACACTCAACACTACTCTACGGAGACGTCAATCTCGGTTGGCCCGGTCGAAAAAGAGATTGCGGTGAGAAATGGACAATTATGTTAAAATTGGACCGAACAAGCAATAGAACGTTATGTCTGGAAGGACAGGAGTCTTTTGCTCTGATACTGAAAAAACTGAGTGAAAACATTTTTTTTGCTTGTTATTTACATTACCTCAATTGATGTTAAGTGACGATGCGGTCTAAGATGTAGAGCCTGGAAGTGGAAGATAAGTAGCTAATCGAGGATCTTGATAACATATTTTTCTAATCAACTTAGCGATATCATCTCAACCCGTCTGCCGACTGGCTGGCACTTAACATCATGCCGAATCTCGGCGTATTTTTTGCCGATATGTCCTTGTTTGGGCCGAGGCCTATACCTACGAGTGGTCACCCATGCACGTACGGTAATTCAAAACATTGCTTTCTTATTTCTCAGACTATGAAGAGCATTTTACATAAATAAAATTAGTAGTACAATACGAGAACACGTATCATCACACAAAAGCGCGCTACTTAAATAATTCAGTGTAGAAAATTACGCCCGAGCAAAAATTCTCATAAACCCAAGTATTGCGTATAGTACATCCTATGTTTTATGTCTAAATATGAACATACTTGTGCTTTATATCCCAACATAAAGGTGCATATGGGGCTCTGGTAAATAAAAATACTGCTGGCAGTTGAAAGTTCGCTTGCGGTAAAACTTCAAGAATATTCCAAAATTTGTGTACCTAGTTTAAGCAGACTATTTGATTTTAAGTTGGAAAAAGTTGCATTTCGGTATAGTGATCGCTCTCAGAAAGGCGTAAAGTCAATTTAAGCAAAGTCCTTACATTCTGTTGTTCAAGTTTACGTAAATAATACTATGTAGCTCTTCTATGTCGTAATCGGTGGAAAGGTTAAATTATAATAATATACTTGTTTAGAGTCTCAAAACTACTAATTTAGAAATATGGATGTTTGGATGTTTTATCAAATCAAATCAAAAATCTTTGTCAGATTGTGGCACAATGATAAAAAATAATTATTACAATTAACAAGCACAATCAACCTTTTTGAAGTATGTTTTTATCCCAATTACACAATTTAACACATTAAGTGGATTTAAATAAAATTTGACACTAATTTAGTTTATTTTTAACCGACTTCAAAAAAACTGGCCAAGTGCAAGTCGGACTCGCACTCGTAGGGTTCCGTAACACAGTTAAGTATTCCATAACTATGATTTTTCGCAACTAACAAATTAATTTTGTTTTTCATAGTGTTTGTATGAAAAACAAAGTTATCTTTGCGGTCGCCATATCTCAAAAACTGCTGGCTGTATCTCGTTCAAACCAATTTTCGTTGTTAGTTTTTATTGAGATCTACAGCATATATTTTTTTTAGATTTTTCACTCCAATACTTTAAAAGTTAGAGGGGGGGGGGACACACATTTTATCACTTTAGACGCGCCTATCTTTCAAATGATTGACTTTGAGGAAAAATGATTTTAGAAACCTCAATGTCATTTTTGAAGACCTATCTATAGACACATATAGACACGTATAGGTTTGAAGAATTTTTTTTTTTTGTTTCAGTTCCATGTATGGGATGCCCCCCCTTAAACTTATTTTTGTATAAATATCGGAAAGCGGTTCACAGAATACATCTACCTACCAAGTTTCAATTCTGTAGTCCTAACAGTTTCGGAATAAAATGGCTGTGACATACGGACGGACAGACAGACAGACAAACAGACAGACAGACAGACAGACAGACAGACAGACATGACGAATCTATAAGGGTTCCGTTTTTTGCCATTCGGCTACGGAACCCTAAAAAGGAGGAGGTTTCTCAATTCGACCGTATATTTATATTTTTTTTTTTTTTTATGTTTGTTCGCTGATAACGTCGTCGTTTATGAACGGATTTTGATTATTCTTTTTTTGTTCGAAAGGAAATATCCTAAGTGTGGTACCATGGTAATTTCATCTAGGTCAAATAAGTATCTCCAGAGATAAACATCTCAAAATTGGTACTGAAATGAGTATGATAATATGAGCGCGGAATTGAAGTCGGTTCTTTTTTACTTTTTAAACGATATTTTTTTCATTTAGTTTTCCAACGGTCAAAACCTATTCTTAAACGGATTTAATGCAAGTAAATTCTTATGACATTAGTCCCGTTTTGGAAAAATATTATTATCTTATTTTTTCAGAACAATCAACAATGTCTAAGACCGTATGTGGTGAGATTTCCAACAAAATAAAACAAAGCTATATCTACTTGTTTACTCAACTGTATTCTACCACTCGACCAAACCTTAAATATAGAGCTCCAGCGCACAGACTCTGTATTTTACTATTATTCTGCAATAAAACAAACCGATCATAACATTTATGCCACAGTCTCTTTCTATTATAATCCCTCATCTCCATTCCTTGCTGAAGGTCTTAGTGGAGTAGTAAAATAACTTTTATACGACGCCAGAAACTTGTGACATTATTTCGGGAGAGTTGGAGAAGTTCTGTAATCCAAAGCACAGGCTTTCGGTCCTTACCCCCCGTATTGTAGACAAGGGAGAAATGTCACTAAGTTTACTTTGAATGCAATAATTTATTGACAGTAGTTTATCTATTAAAGAATATTAGAGATGTAGATTTTTTAAGTATTCAAAAAGGATGAGGTTTTCAGTTCATCAGTAATTTTTTAATATATGTGTGTGTTACCAATTTCTCTGTCAATTGTTAAGTATTTTTTTATTCAGAAGAGTATACGCCTGAAGTGATAAATGGTAAAGTAAATTCATCAAGATCTAAAGCCGACATAATATGAAGTAATTATACTATTGAATAGAGAAAATTGACAACTTTCTTTGTTTTATTCGGAACTCTGATTTAACATACACACGGATGCCTTGGTTTGCACTTGGTTGTTTAACATAAAAGAAAATTGACAATTTTCTTTTTTTTATTTGGAATTCTGTTTAACCATGAACTCGGATGCCTTGGTTTGCACTTGGTTGTTTGCACTTTAAAGTTAATCAGTTGACTTTTTTCTTTTTAGATGAAACATGACAACATGATCAAAAATAGAAAATTATATCAGTAAATAATAAGATGAAAGTGAGAACCTGATCAACCGGCTTAAGTTGTTTTTCCATGTGGTGCAAGTAAATTCAACTTAACGCATTTACAAGAATAGAAAATGTTGCCTAAGTTCTATGCACCAATCACATTAATTTGTAATGACAAAGATCATTTATGTGCACTTTTAAAATATGTTACAGGCTAGCGTTTGATCACTATCTCGCCTGGTGGTATGCAATGATGTGGTCAAAGTTGGAGAACACGCTAGGCCTAGAATACTATGACTCTCGAGTGCTGCCGGAATACCGTAAGGTTATGGCGCAATTATGGTGGATAGTTTGAGATACAAAGAGAGACAAAGCTTATTAGACAAATAACAACTACTAAGTGCATGATATTGCTAAATATTTTAAATATTTAATGAGTGTAACCAAATGAAAACCAAGGCACAGAAATAGCATTACTATTTTTTGATGCAGCTTTTACTAATGCATAAAGCTACATCGCATTCTGAAGTCCTTATATTCAGTCATCATTTGAGTGTTACTAGGAAATTACTCCGCACTGTTGGGCACTAGCAAATATTTATTTCACTCAATCTCGCCACTTGCCGACTTGTTTGAAATAATTAAATTCCCTTGGCGTTGCATTCCTTTATTATTATTTATTGGTACCACCTACCTCGAGCAACATCGCAACGTATTGTAATATGATTTCAGACCAGTAGGGATTCTTGTCTTGGTTGTTAATAATAAATTATACCCATAGAGTTTACTGCGCAGAAGTAATGATAGATTATACTGGGCAGGTAATGGAGAAGTAGAGCTTATTCTGATTGAAATTCGGCTCGAAAAATTAGCGCTACTTAAGGAGGATTAGACAGAATCTCGTTTGAATATTGCACTTCAATTCCTAAGAAGTACGTCCCATGTAGAGTGAACTTATTTGATCAGAGCTGATAATATCTTTATACTTACCGACGCTTTTTATACCAATCGGGGGAGATTCTGACTGTTTTATGGCTACATTTTGTTATATACAAGAAACATCGTTTAAAAATCTATAGCTTACAAGTAGGTGGTTATTGGGTGTTCTACTCCAGCCACATCTGTTGATTAAACGATATACCCAACTGCGTTCGCTCCGCTTGCTGCGCTCACTTGTTGCAGTTGGGTATATCGTTTAATCAACAGATGTAGCTGGAGTAGAACACCCAATAACTAAAAATTGATTATCTCTCGCCACTTGTGTTTTAGAACTCAAAGCCTCCGGTGTAATAATTTTGGATTGTCTCTCGCCGTTTGCGATGTCTAAACACAATCGGTTAAGTGATCCATGGTAAGTTTCACTCTGGGAGCCCAAGGTCGGATTATCTCCACCGATTGCGATTCCTAACCTACCTGTGTTTTGAGCATATCGTATAGTCAGATAAACCTGTTCTACTACTTCTACTAAAGCCGTAATGACTTTTTGTTGGAATACTTACGATAAATTATCGCGCCCTAACCTACCTGTGTTTTGAGCATATCGTATAGTCAGATAAACCTGTTCTACTACTTCTACTAAAGCCGTAATGACTTTTTGTCGGAATACTTACGATAAATTACCGCGCACTATCCAGTGCGACTTATTACCTTTACCGTGCACCAGTCAGTGCAATTAAGGATAAAAGTATAGTGTGACTGAACCGTACCGCACACTATACTTCAAGATTATAAAGGAAAACTTTTGGGTTTAGTTAATTAATAACACAATGTCAAATTCTCAGGTTGTTACCAGTATTTTGTTCTGGTCCTAACTGAGAATTTTAAAAAATATAATTTTACTTACATCATCTTACAAACCATAAAACCAAATGAAATGTTCAGTTGTTACTGGTGTTTTTCACTGGTAGTGACAAAAAATTTACTTACTTAAATCTTACAAACTAATTTTGTATGACGAAATATTTATTAGATCAAACAAGATACATTTGTATAATTCCAGAGCGTAGGTGTTCATACTGGAAATCTGAAACAATACAAAAAATATTACAAAATTAAAATCTGCTACCCCTAAAGCACCAACTTTTATATTTTCTGTGCTTTAAAGAAATGTGTGTATATACGTTAATTAAAATTCAAGCGTAGTCACTCACCATTTTCATCTAAAGGATTTTAATTTATTAAATTCATGAAGATCTCATTGTCCCTGCTGCTTGTCGCTCCTGTAAAATAGAAATTGGTACACATTAGTACACAACTTGGAAATAACTAAACATTAAATCAGTGTGTAGCTAATATAAACAGCAATCGAAAAATAATCATTTTTATGTAATTTTTTAATATTATTTTCTTTACATAACATTTACATAACATGTTCAAAATAATTAGGATCGTTTAAAAAACCGACTTCAAATGCTACTGTATTCAATTTGAGTAGCAAGTTTGCGGTTATTATCGCCATATCTCTGGAGATACTTGATAAATTTACAATGAGACCACTACAAAAGTATAATCTTTGAAATAAATATATAATTAAAAAAATCGGACCACAATTGACAGAGAAAAAAAAAAAAAAATTTTACAGTGAAACATAGAACATCCTCCTTTTTTTTAAAGTCGGTTAATAGGGCTTTTTGTCGTATGAAGACCTATTTTATTTTTTCGATTTCTAGTTATTGAGAAAATCTTTATTATATAATACGACAGAAACTTGGTTTTTAATTTTATTTTCGAATCAACCAAAAAACTTTACGTTGCAAAATATTATACAATAAAAGCTAGGTACTTACTTGTTATTTCCAAAAAGTTACAGAACTACACTCACCGACACCACAGCCGACACCGTGCACTTATAGAATGAGGTTTTGTTCACACGCTCGATAGTAGGTACAAACGTATCAAGGTAAAATGGTTTGAATTACAATATGTACATCGTAAGCATTTCTTTTAAGGGTTCGCATACACGTTCGTTTTTAACTCTGCGATTGAACTGTTCTGTAGGTACAGATAAATTTTTATACCATTAAGTTTGCACTGTACAGTTAATTGAATGCTATTTTAACCGACACCTAACCGAGGAGTAGGTTCTGAATTCGTCGGAATCTTTTTTTTATGTATGCTTCTCGATTACTCAAAGATGGCTGTACCGATTTAGAATATTTTTTATATTTGTTTGAAAGGACATACTTTCCAAGTAATTTCATTTAAATTTCATCGAGATCTCATGACATATCTCAAGAGATATGGAGACAAACACATCAAACTTGGCACATGACTAGCGCGACATTTGAAGTTGGTTCTTTTAGTTTATTAACGATTTTAAATTATAATTATTACCATTCAGTTAAACTATCATTCATATGTATAGTCACACTATTTAGTGAAAACGAGCAGTTTAAACTCAAGGTGTGTAGCGGCCTTAGGACAAATTACTTTTTAACCGACTTAACAAAACGAGGACTTAACAGATAGCGTTTGTACGAATTACTTTTTTGTTTATTATATCATAGCTCAATCATTTATGAACTGATTTGTTTTTTTTTTTTTTTACTGACTTCACAAAAAGGAGGATGTACTCAATTCGTCTGTATAATTTAATTTTTTTGTCACTTCAGAACCTCATCATTTATTAACTGTGTGTGGATTTGGACAATGTTTTTTTTTTATTTTTTTACCGACTTCAAAAAAAGGAGGACGTTTCTCATTTCTACCGATATTTTTTATGTTTGTTCGCGGATAACTTCGTCGTTTATGAACCGATTTTGATTATTCTTTTTTTGTTCGAAAGGAGATATTCCAAGTGTAGTACCATGATAATTTTATCGAGGTCTGATGAGTACCTCCAGAGATATTGAGATAAACATCTCAAAATTGGTACTGAAAATGAATAGCGCGGCATTGAAGTCGGTTCGTTTTTAGTTTTTAAACGATATTATTATTAATAGAATATGTTTACAGTGTAGTTCCATTTTAATTTTAACGAGATCCGATAAGAATCTCCAGAGATATGGAGATAGATACCTCAAACTTAGTACTGAAAATGACTTGCGCTGCATGTGAAGTCGGTTTTTTTGTTTTGCAAACGAACTTTAATTATGTAAGAAAGTAAATAGTAATACTTCCCGTGTGGTGTATTGTACAGTTCAAATAATTAGATACCGTCTTATTATCTAAACACATAAAATATGATTGTAATATTTTATGCACTGACTTTTAATTTTTCTATCTTTTAATCTATCGTAGTCGGGTAATGGTGTGAGTTTTTATATTGTCATCCGAGTAGGCGCTATCTTTCTTTGATCCGATTTCAAAGGTGGTGCGACCATTAGCTTCAAATTTGCTTGTTTTGTTAAAGTACGGGTACTTAATATCTTTTGAATTGGAATATTATTTGCTGACACATAAAAAGTATTTGCTATAAAATCGCGTAAAATTAGAAAACTGACATATTCTTCGCTGGTTCATCATCCTCGAGAATCTCGCTGCCTGCCAGACCCTGCCAACCGCCCGCCACCCTGCTCAGCCACCGCCTGCCACCCTGCTCAGCCGCCGCCTGCCACCCTGCTCAGCCGCCGCCTGCCAGACTCCGCCAGCCACCGCCAGCCCGCCTGCCGCCTGACATTGCGCAGCCACGACACTTCGAGAAAACATCTACAGAAATATGTGAGTGAGTATTGTCTTATTACGTGTTTTTTTTAAATCTTTGTTCCATCCATACTCATTTTTTTTTTTCTCAGGTCGGACTCTGAATACGAATCTGAAGCAATCGTGGCCACAGCACCGTCGGTGTTGTCGCAGCCTACCAAGAAGCCAAAAGCCTCAAAGCGCAAGATCACCCCCGTCGTTAACGCTGCTGCCCTTGCTAAGCGCGGTCATGCATCATATTCACCATCCTTCACACCACCCGATTTGCAAGAGCCGGAATTTTCGTGGTACGTATATATATATATATATATATATATATCTGATAGGTTATCGTTTTTATCGCTTGGTGGTAACTACTACTAGGTACCGATGCAGGGCCCCAACCGTACTATAATTAACGTATATACGATAATTTAGGCCTCCGTATTATGTACGCAAATACACGATAAATTCCATACACCACAAAGTTTGAGAATTACGCTCATATTCAATAAAAAATTGAGCATATACTATTGTTTATTGGTCACAGCGCCAGCTTATTTCTTCATTTCAAAACGTTGGTACGCTTATAAAATCTGTGTACTGTGGTCTGTCTTCTCAGCCCGTCTGCCTGTATGGAGTTAAATATACATTGATTCTGTTCTTTATACACAAACAAAGTGTAATAAAAATTATCGTTTTATATGATTTTTTAATGTATTTTAAGCCATTATACTGAGTGTACGATAATCTTGTTTCAAAAACGTTAAAATACGATAATTTCACGGCCCTGGTACGATAATTTCCTCGCTTCAGGTTGGGATCCCTGTACCGATGATGATAATAATTATTTAACAATAATGTATATTGTATGGAGTGAGCAACTTTAAATGATTATTTAACTCTGAATCTAATTATGATGATAAAAGTTCCTAAATATTATCATAACAGTATTTCATCATATTTTATTTTCTTTATTTTACAGGTCAAAAAAACGCAAGTCAGACATCTTTTCGATTCTGAAAGGGGAAGAAAGCGTTGCTGCATCTAACGCATCACAAAGCGCCGGAGGCAACGTATCGACTTCTTCTTTCACGACGAGGGTTTCCGGAGGGCAGAGCCGACGCACCGCAATAGTCTCCGAAGGCGACTTTTACGTTGAGGTGAAGCTTTACAACGTCGTCGACGTTCAAAATACGCCTCCTCAAGAACGCTATAAAAAAGCGTTGACGAGTGTAAAGCTGCGTCTCAACGAACAAACTAAGGAGTGGGAAATTTTACAAGAGTTTCTCATTACGGTGTTTAAATTATTTAAAGATTCTAAACCAACAAAATATAGTGATAAGATTAATTTTAAATAAACAAAACGTGTGCATAGGTTTATTATGGTTTTTATTTTATTAAATTAAGTTAGGTTCATAAAGGTAGATAGAATTATTATAGTATGTTTTGATATATGTAGTGTAGGTAGACTATATTAAACTTTCAAAGTAAAATTTTTAATTAATTTGAAATAAAAAAGAAAATTAAAAGCGTATAATATTATAATACTGACTTCAAAAAATAGGTAACTTTCTATGTAGGTAGGTACTTAAATTAATAATTATATCTAGTAGGTAAACAAGCAAGTAGCTTCTACAATGCCATTCTGTTCAGTTTGTAACACATCTATAAGCGGTAGGCGCTGGACAGGTCATTTGCGAAGTAATACACATAAACAAAACGTTTTAACTGTACCGCATATCGATGTGGAAGGCGTAGATATTGTAGCGACAGCATTTCAGAACCGAATAATATCTTACAGGATTGCTGCGCAATACGCAAATGAACATTCTATTGATGTATTTTTAGATTCAATACGAAACAAAGTCAAACTCATTTTAGATGAATGCATAAAAAAACATATTTGTGTCAAAGTCAACTTCGAAATATTCTCAAAGTTTTTACTTTTCAAAAATAATGAACAAGAAACTAAATCGTTTATGACAAAAAATATCCCTGTTTATGGAAATTATAATTTTGAGCATTTATATTTAAATGTAATCAATACAATACGCACAAAAATTGACCAATTCGAAGAGCAAGATTCGGGTTGGACTTTTCTTAATTGTATGCATATTGAGGTTAATGTTAATAAATATCAACCACTTCGCGGCTCCACGTATATTGAACTACCAATATTCATCAAGAAAAAGAAAGCATGTTTAAATATTCAAAACAACGATAAACACTGTTTTCTGTGGAGCGTGGTTGCAGCCCTCTATCCACCTAAAAACCATCCTGAAAGGGTTTCGTCATATGTACATTTTCGCAATGTACTAAACACTGAAAACATTTCGTTTCCCATGACATTATCTGATGTTAAAATATTCGAAGAAAACAATCCAAACCTAAGTTTTATCATTTTTGGCTTAAAAAATAACAAGACTGTTGTAGGCCCGCTTTATAAATCAGAAAGCCATGAAAATAAAAAAACGGTTCACCTTCTTTGGATAGAAAACAACACAACATCTCACTATTGTCTCATAAAGAATTTATCGAGACTGGTGAGAAGTCAAATAACGAAGCATAAAGGACAGATCTATTTTTGTGACACTTGTTTGTTGTTTTTTAAAACGGTTGAGGATGTAGAAAGTCATACCTGTAACGGAATTGTCACTGTCCTACCGGAAAAGGGGTCAGTAATTAAATTCAAGAATTTCGAACGCAAACAAGACATTCCTTTTGTAATTTATGCTGACTTTGAAACTATGCTAGAAGATGTAAGCAAAAGTGAATCAGATCCTCAAAGTTCTTATACGCGCACTACACAAAAGCATACACCTATCGCATTTGCTTACAATGTGATTAATTCTCTTGACCCTTCTTACAATAAATTCGTAATCTTTAGAGGTCCTCATTGTGTAGAAAAATTTGTTAGCTCTCTTTACAAAGATGTTCGGGATATCCATGCAGTGTTATCACAAAACGTTCCCATAATTTTTAATGCAAACGATGCAATTGATTTTAGGAATGCAGTTCGATGTCATATTTGTGAGAGTTTTCTATTCGGAGATAAGGTCAGAGACCATTGTCACCTTACTGGACAGTATCGGGGTGCAGCTCATAGCTTATGTAATTTACAGTACAAAGTTCCAAAGTTTGTGCCAATTTTTTTCCACAATTTAGCAGGGTATGATTGTCACTTGTTTATAAAAACACTTGGTGAAGCGCCTGGACCAATAAAAATAATTCCTAAAACGAAAGAAAATTATATCTCTTTCACAAAATTCATTCCAATATCAAGAGACGAATTTGTTCAGTTAAGATTTGTAGATTCGTTTAAATTTTTAGGAACCAGTCTAGAAAAATTGGTTAAAACCATGAAAACTCATGAGTTTACTCATTTAAGGAATATTTACCCAAATGAAAATGAGTTTTCCCTTCTAACTCGTAAAGGCGTTTACCCTTACGAGTACATGAACGCATGGGAACGTTACAACGAGCCATTTCTGCCAAGCAAAGAAAGTTTTTATAGCTCTCTCAACAATGAGCACATATCAAATAAAGATTATGAGCACGCACAGTCAGTTTGGACCCAATTTGAAATTCGGAACCTAGGCGAATATACCGATTTGTATTTAAAAAGTGATGTGTTGTTGTTAACAGATATATTTGAAAACTTTAGAAAAACTTGCAAACATTACTACAACTTGGACCCTGCATTCTATGTTACAGCACCGAGTTTATCATTCGATGCTATGCTTTATAAAACAGGCATTGAGTTAGAACTAATAGATGACTTTGCTATAGTAGATATGTTACAGACAGGCATACGAGGAGGTGTGGTAATGGCAGCACATAGGCATGCCAAAGCAAACAACGAATTTATTTTCGACCATGATCCGTTGATGCCAGAATCATTCATAGTCTATATAGACTGCAATAATCTTTATGGATACAGCATGTGTCAAACATTGCCCTTGTCAAACTTTAGGTTTCTTGATCAATCAGAAGTTAATAAACTGGATGTGAATAATGTATCTGATGATGCAGAGTTCGGCTTCATTCTAGAAGTCGATCTCATTTATCCAAAAAAATTACATTGGGAACATAATGATTTACCGTTTTGCCCCGAAAAAGATATTCCACCGGGTGGAAAAAATGAAAAGTTAATTCCAAATCTTTATGACAAATTTAATTATGTTATACATTATGTACATTTAAAAACCTGTTTAAGACATGGTTTGATCTTGAGACAAGTACATCGTGCTATAACGTTTCGACAGAGTGCATATTTAAAACAATACATCGATCTTAATACAAATTTGCGTCAAAAAGCAACGTCAACTTTTGAGCAAGACTTTTTCAAATTGCTCAATAACAGTGTTTTTGGTAAAACGTTAGAAAACAACCGCAAGAAGGTCCATGTTGAGTTGATAAATCAATGGAATGATCAAAACAATAGAACTAAAAAAAGAAATAACGCAGAAAAATTAATCGCGAGTCCAAACTTTCACAGTGCTTCAGTTTTTACGGAAAGTTTGGTTGCGATTCAATTAAAGCCTAATCGTATAGTATTAGATAAGCCACTGTATATCGGATTTACAGTTTTGGAATTATCAAAATCACATATGTATGATTTTCACTATTCTATATTTAAACCATTTTACAGGGACCGCTTGACGATGTGTTATACTGATACAGACAGCTTTATTTATCACATCCAAACCAAAAATTTTTATCAAGATGTGAAAAATACGTTTTTGGAGTATTTTGATACCAGTAACTTTTCTGTTGATAATTATCACAAATTACCAATAATTAACAAAAAAGTACCAGGACTTTTCAAAGATGAAATGGGTGGAAAAATAATCACTGAATATGTAGGATTACGCTCTAAATTATATTGTATAAAAAATACTGACACTGAAATTAAAAAGGCTAAGGGAGTAAAATCATGTGTTGTTCGAGATCTTAGTATCTTAGATTATACAAACACATTGCTTACATCAAATACACTACGCAAGAAAAACATATTGTTTAAAAGTATAAAACATGAAATATTTACACGTTCTGTAAACAAAATTGCGCTTTCTAGTAGCGACGATAAACGATTTATTTCGCAAGATAAAAAATCAAGCAGAGCTTGGGGTCATATTTCAATTCTTGGGGTCTAATCTAATGTAAGTAGCTTAAGATTATCTGTAAGATGAAATAAATATGTAATATAATAATAATAATAATGTTATAATAATAATGTAAAGTGAACCTTAAGTAAGAATATAGTGAATAAACTAATTTCATTTAGAATACTTGTTGTTTTTATTTTATTTTACGAGCCTTAACATCTAGCTTAAGTTAATAATGCAAAATCAATTTAATGTTTGTGAAAAATTTTGTGTAAGCTATTCCTGTAATCTACGTAGATACTTCAAATTCACTAACGCAGCATAAACTTTTAACACCGACGTAGGTGCACTGACATGTCACTACATGATTTTGCACATTCGACAAACATTGAATAAAATTCATCATGCCCTGCTCATTATACCCTGTTCGAGCGTCGTAGTTAACACACATATTCACATACTTTCAAGTCGACTTAAGACGTAAGTTTTGAACTATTATTCCTTTATTTCTATTTACTCGATATTATCCATAAAAATGACCCTAATAGTTTTCTATTTTGTTTCAGATTATGACAGACATTGTAATAAATAATAACAGTGAGACTCAAGATGGACTTTTTGGAATTAATACCCAAGACCTTCTTTTCCACTGTGCGCAGAATCCGTTAGAAGGCTTTGACGAAATTTTTCCAATCACTAATCAGAAGAAATCGTCTCCAAAACGTCCAAAACGGAAGACAAAGAAGACACCTGGTGAAACTAAAAATCTTCGCAATAGTATGCGGCGATCATCATTTGTTTTAAACCGTGAAGCATACAAAGGGAGACGTTTGATTCAGATCAAAATAATAGACATTAGTGGTGATAACAGTGACACTGAAAGTGATGTTGTAATATCGGCTCAATATATAGTAAAAGATTTTACGGACAGAATATTAGATCAAACCGAAAGAGTGATTAAAAATATATCTGAAAATATAATAAGTGATTCTGACTGATGAGACGCATAATTGAATAAAATTATTTTTAAATAGATCAGTTAAATTAAATTAGAAGTGATTCTTAAGATGTTTAATCAAATCAGTAAGTAGTATCTCCCTGAATGCATTGTACTATTTAATTCATTAAATTTAAGATATGTTTTAATTTTCGATATTATATTAAAAACCTATTCAAATATCTGCTGTATTTTAATTCCTAAATACTCACCACTTTAATTCGTTAAAATATAATTTGGTAGAATAAAACAACAACCAGTTTAGGCAATAATTATTTTATTTTATTTAAAACATTAAATTAAATTCTTAGCTTACATTGAATAAATGTATATTATTATTATCATACCACTTTTTTAAGCACAATACATTTTTTAATGCACACATTTTCGTGTGTTGTACACAATTTAAATTTATATTAGGTTTTTCATAGTCGTGATATAATTTTAAAAAATTAGGACATCCTTTTTCTCCCACATCTATTATTTCACAGTTCTCACAAAGGCCTTTGATCCACATAACTTTCTCAGTTCCTTTTGTTAACACTTTTTTCTTATTCAAATATGGTATTATAATTCTTTTGAATTCCCTGTAGTCAATGTGGCCTTCACTCCAGAAATATCCTCGATTTGCTTCTATCCACCGCACTTGTTTCTTTTCTTCGATCGATAAGTTTTTAAATGGATAGGGGGGCTTGACAAGAAAGGTTTGGGTATTTTCTTCGTTTAAAATAGACAATTCTTTTATAATAAAATTATTTTGTGTATCTTTGAATCCTTGTACATCCACGAATATATATTTTATTCTGCAAGGATTCATATTTTAAGATATTTTTTTTACTATATTACTCAACGGTCTGTACTCGATGATGGAATCGTTTAAAATAAGACAATATGCAGCTGTCTGATCAGGTATTTCTGAATGACATTCAAGTTCCACACGTACGCTAACTACAGGACCTGACTTAAGGTTTTCGCTTTGTCTAGAGCAATCGATTACAAACAGCGGTGCTTTTTCTTTGAATTCAGAAGTACTTAGCAGTGGTTCACTTCTGCGTCCATAATAAGATGTCTGAAACCTGACATATTGCTCATA
The DNA here is from genome assembly GCA_954871355.1 of Cabera pusaria. Classification (NCBI taxonomy): domain Eukaryota; kingdom Metazoa; phylum Arthropoda; class Insecta; order Lepidoptera; family Geometridae; genus Cabera; species Cabera pusaria. The sequence continues at coordinate 5,150,205 of OX940893.1, forward strand.
CAATAATGAATATTTATGATCATCAAGACTAATATTCAAGTTTTCATATGGAAAATAGTTAGAGTTAAGATATACTTTGACATCTCTTAAATAACAAGGGTCGAATTTTGATATATCGCGATCAGCTAAATTTTTTCTATTTGTTTGTAAGCCTATGATTACATATCTTGGCTTTTCAATCTGTGAGGACGTTTTAATTGACCAAGTATGCTTAGTTGTTTTAGGTAATAAGGGATACTCATATAAATCCCAATTTCTAAAAGCCAAATATAGAGAACGATCCTTTTCCAATAACTTTAGTAAATTAACTTTTTCTTTATCTGATACCTTGACGTGTGGAACGCGCCAAACTAACTTATTTATTATTATATCTTCAAGAACCTCACCAGATGGAACTTTCAAAGAATTCAAATTTGTATTACTGCGTAATAATATCAGTTCATGTTTACAATTCATAATTATTTTCTTATAATCTTCAGCAAAGCCCAAAATATTACTAAGAGGTATTGAGGCAGAAAAACTATTTCCATGGGTTGTTTTTGTTCCATTTATATCCCAACCCCAAGCTTTTGCTATCTTAGCTTCATTTTCATTAAATGATACTAAACTCTTCATTGTTGTAGTCATTCCAGCATTTTTGATTCTATCTATTTCAACTCCATTTAGTTCATAACGAATATCTTGAAAAAGAAACAGTAATGGATTGTTTGTGAATTCCACAGCAGTAACTTTTAGTTTTGTATCCTTCTTTATGATGTTTACTGTTCCTTCTAAATAAAGGGTACTTGCTGATGGTAGTATGTATAAATCCTGCTGATTGATAGGTATGCGGATTTCATCATTCCTGTTAAAACTTGTTACGTAAGGTTTATATGAATGATATTCGATACCGTCTATGGTGTTATCGTATGCTGGTGAACTTGTTATATCCAAAATGTTCATTTTAATAGACCAATTAATTTCAGGAACTTTTTATTTTCCCTGGTCAATTTAATTTTTTTCTTAGTTGTTCCTTTTCGGATTGTTCGATGAGTACTGGTGTGTTTCATTATTGAATTACTACTTTTATTGAAGTCGATCATCTTTTCCTGATATGCAAATATAATTGAACTTCTTCACCGCGTAGATTTATTAAATTATTATTAATATCTAATAATCTAATATTAATAGTGCTGACGTCAATTTGATTGACAGGAAAATAAATTATATTCTTTGGCACTTCTATTATTCGGTATCCTGGAGGCACGTTAGGAGCAAATTCATAAAGAATATGGCTTGGTTTTCCATTAATATATGATCCGCTCACTATATCACATTCGACTCTTACCACTGTTGTCGATAAAATGTTAACTGGGAGTTGCGACTCGTGTATTATATTGGCTTTAAGAGTTTTATTACCAAATCTTAGTAAAGTTCCTGGAGAATTAGCTTTTTCAAAATGGATATCTTTAGAGCAGAAGATAAACGATTTCAACGTGTTATTATTGCAAAATAAATTAAAAGCGACTCCTTTTTTTACGTTTGACTTTAGATAATCAGAAATATCTTGCAGTTCATAAGTGCCTTCTGGTATGTCTACGACTTCGTTATTGTCATAATAATATTTATTGTTTCTGTTATCAATGTTAGGTATTGAATTGAATGTTGAGAAATATAACAGAGCACACTCGTATTCATCATCAAATTGTAAAGCTGGATAATAGGTAGTGGATAAAATAGAGGTGTTGCCTGTTATTGACAGCGTGAAAGACATTTTAGAAATGATGGTAATAAAAACACGTTTATAAATATATAGTCACAATACTTTATTAGAACATTTTATACAAATAGTATTAGCATAACATTTTTTCCAAAATTCACTTAGGAACTTTAAACATAAATGACCACAATTAGATGTATTAAAACGTTGATATCTACAATAATTGTATGTTATATTAAATTTTAAATATCTTAGTAACTCAATTGGTGGCTTTAAATCACCAAAGCTATCAAAATACTCACAATAGTTAAAATGTTTTACATAGGCTACCCAATGGGTTCCTTCATTCTCTGAGCTATCTAAATTAACAATCGCACACTCAATGTCCTTAGGCTTTGGCGGCAATTCATTTCTCATGAAAACACCTCTAAAGTAAGGTATGTGTTTAGTAGCATACTCTAATATGTCTATATCAGTGAGAGCACGCTTGGGTAACCTTTCTATTAGTTTTTTGAACTATTTACAAAAAGACCATTGCCTTTTTTATATGGTTTTATATATAAGCCTTTTCCTAAGGCGATACTTTCCATCGTTTTATTATGACGTTGGGCTTCTTCCAAATTCTTTTTAGCTGCTTTATGATCATTTACAGCTTTAGTAATACCTGCTGCACCTCCAACTAATGCACCTAGAGCAGACAGTCCTGCGAATATTGGTATAAGTGGTAAAATACCACCTGTTTTTGGTAACGGTATTACACGAGGCAGACACACTCCTTTTTTATTTTTTATCAGTTTTTTCGCAGCTGAATATGCAGCTTTAATAGCTCTAGAATTGCTTTTTGGTTTTAATTTTTTCAGTCGTTTATGTATTGTAGAGACGATCGATTTAAATGTTCTCACGCCAGCACCATGCTTCATTTTGGTTTTCATCACTTTGCTCACAAGCCACGAAGACAGTTTTTCTCCTCTTCCTGCATTTTTCGATTTCATCCGTTGCTTTGCCATATTTAATAATTCTAAATCAGCTCTGTGTCGATCTTCCAATTTATTTGAATTATCGTATGCTATATCGTGTCTCATGCAAGCATTATCAAGCTCATTAACTCCTTGATCACCTCTCAATAATCGTTTTCTTAATCTGGTACCAGGTCCACAGTAATTGTACCCAGGTAAATGCAATTCAAATGGTAAGTTATTTATGATGCTGTTAACGAGTCCACCACCATGCATAGCTGAGTTATAAATGAGATAAAATATCTAAATAGACTTAATTTTATATATTTAGGTATGTAACTCTATAGAAAAGATAATCATACAATTGCTCGTTTTTCAATCCAACTGTTTTCAGTACTAGGTAGACCTAACCACTTTACGAATAATTTATTACCTTTTTTTCTTATAACCTTTTCAATTAGATACACATTAGGACACTTAGTTTTTTGAAGTTCTTGTTCATAAAAACTTCCTAAAATTGGTTGATAGTGTAGATCTTCTATGGAATAAGTGATAGGTTTAGAACCATGAACTTTTTTAATCAAAAACAATTCCGTAGACCAGTTTGGGGTGTATCCTTTTTCAAAGTTACCTTTATATTTACTTATACGAACATGGTCACCAACTTCTAATTTTCTGGTCTTTGACAGACAATTAATTTCCTGTGATTTGATTATATTTCTCAATACTTCACTTTGGTTTGATTGGTTAACATCGTTTGGTTTATATTTTATTGTTCGATGTATTGTGTTATTGTATGTTGCCATAACACTTTCTAAAAGCTTTGCAATCCATTTATAACTACCATTCAAACTAAATTTTTTATACAACTTGTTCTTGAGAGTTTTGATTAGTCTTTCTACTATAGAAGCCTTTTTTATGGAATATGTAGAGTAATGATTAATTTTATTTTTTAGCATAACTTTTTTAAATTCATCGTTATAAAATTCTGTGCCCATGTCAGTTTGTAAGTTAACTGGCTTTCGATAATTTTTAAATAATAGCGAACTAAATGCATTTGCTATTTCGGATTTAGTCTTCGTTTTAACAGGGATAGCCCAGGAAAATTTAGAAAAACAATCTATTACAACAAAAATATACCTATATCCATTATTACAACTTTTTATATTTTGAAAATCCATAAGATCAGCTTGCCATAAATCATCAATTCCTCTTAATATTACAGATCGTCGAACAAAGTTTTTACGAGCTGTTTTATGAATTTCATTTACTATTTGTAGCTTACTCATTTCTTTGATTTAATGATTTGGTCTAATTCAGCCTTTGTATAATAATCTGCTTTTAAATTCTCAATGCCTTTTTTAACATCTGCTTTTAAATCGTTGAATATTATATCGACTTCTTGCTTTTTTACAAACAATTGAGATTGGCTGTCTACGTATTCCTTGTTCACAGCATCGGTATTTTTCAATGGAATTGTAATCCCAGTCAACCTTGTATTTTGTAAATCGAACTCTCCGGTTTCAGTTCGCATCAAGACTTTATCAAAATTTTCTAAAAAGTCTGGTAAACGCAATCGTTTATGAATATGATGTCCAAACTTATCCATTATTGTGAACTGATGGGTGTTGTTGACAAAGATCAAATGATACTATTTTTAGAAATGTATGCTATTTATTAAGGTATAATGTTGCTTTCGCGCAGTTCTTCTATAATAGATATTATTTCATTATCTAACCCAGTGTTACCAGCATCTTTTGAAGCAATCAATAGTTTTAATCTTTCAACCAGTTCATTAGGATTGTCCCAGTAAACGTAGTCAACATTTTTCTTCCACTGTTTCAACAGAGGTAGTCCTTTTCCTTGATGAAGTAAATCAGGTTGACTACTGTCAGTGCTCGCTGAAACTTTACGCAACTTAAATAGCGGTTTTATTATATTCAAGTATTTTCGACCTCTGTTACTTCTGATTGGTTTATTTGGATCGAATTCTCTTCGGTGTACATTTGTTTCTAGTAACATTATTTTATAATGTCTCAAATCTTCATCAGTTATTGCAGATATATTAGGTACTTTTTTAAACAGAAGTTCCTTTATACCAGGAGTATATTTGTACTTGTTTGCACCAACTTGAATATAATCATCAAAAAGAGTTACACGCGAAGATCCCATCATGTGTTTACCTCGTTCATTTCTCACGCCAAACGGAACATCTTGTAAAGTTTTGGAAGACATGGACCACGAAGAAATTTCTTGATCACTTGAACCTGATTGCACTGATTTAAATGATTCCTCATTTTCTTCATTATCAGATTTTTCTGAATTCTCATAGCTTTCATCTGAATCATTAGAGTCTCTTGGACTAAATACGTCGAACTCGATGTTAGAATCTCTCTTAAGAGTTTTGTCCTTGTCTAATGGACTTGAAGTTTCAAATTGTACTCCTTTAGTTTGGGAACACGTTTTAGATTTTTCCACCATTTCATTAAGAGGACTTGTAATTGGTTTAAAAACAGATTCCAAAATACTATTGTTTTCCATTTCAATATCTCGCATCTTTTTAACCTTATTTTTAACAGCTGCCGCAGCCTTTACAATTTGTCTCTTTAGATTTTTTTCCATATCTTTAAATTGAATTTCAATTGATTGAACTATTGTCAGTGTTCTCACGAAAGTGATAACATGTGTTTTTACTTCAGCTATTTATAGTAGGCTAGCAATAGAGTGTAATCAGAAATACAATCGTGTTATATTGGCGAATACTCGCCTACAAATTGGACACTTATTACCAATGGAAAAAGCACACTTTGCACAAGCCGCAGCATGACCACAAGGTAAAAAACAAGTGTTAAGCTCTTCTTCTAAACAAATTTTACAGATTATTGAAGATGATGTATTTACTATCAAAGGTAGATCATCCAGTGGAGTCTGTTGGCAATTTTTTTTAATTTCTTCGTATACATAATTTTTCATGCTCTTAACGTAGTCTTTTCCTTTCATTACTAAAACATACGGACATGACTGGAACCAGCGCGCATGCTCTACCCATGGTTGATCTTCAGAGTTCCAGTCTTTAAGCCTTCCATCGCAGTAAAAACAAATAACTCTGTCGTCACAGCCTGCATAAAAAAATCCTGCTTCAGCCATTTCTTGTGGTTTTTGTGTTAATCCTCGAGGCCAGGTATCGAAACTTCTTAAACGTTTGTATACAGTGGAGTATATACGGTTCACAGGATTATTAAACATGATTTCTATATTTAATTATTAAGTTTACTGCTATTAGCTGTTTACTTTTCAACACCTCGACAAGCATTGACATATTTACGACATACATACTAATGAAACACAACAAACGTATCGAATTTCTTTCGGTAACATCCTTTGTTTTTTTCACAATCCTTGTTAATCACTACATAACTGTAGGGTTCTTTCCATATATTTGCACACATTTCTCTAAATTCCTGCCACGTCATATCTGTATTGACGTGTTCATCATAAATATGTCTCATATTTATATCATCTTGCTTAAAGAGAACAATTAAATTTGCATTATCTCTCACTAACTGTTTTGGTATTTTGCTATAAGTCTGATTTAGATAAAAACAGTCTATATATTTATGTCTTCCCATTGCAAAATAGTCGCGCATATTATTTTGATTCTCACACGCTACGTCATCGAATATAATTATTGAGTTACATTTTGCTGCCTCTGGAGTAAGAACTTCTTCATTTTCATGATACTTAGAAAAAGTAACACCAGGAACCATTCGTAATACCTGTTCCAGATACATGTATCTCGGTTAATAAAGAGTTTTTGAATAAACATAAACATTTTTAAATTGCAAACCATTTTCATGTAAGATGAGTCCGATAGCCAAATTAGTTTTTCCACAGTTCGACGGGCCACATATTATACATCGTATTGTATTTGGTAAAAGCTTTCCATGACGAAAACTGCGTTTTTCAGAATTAATATTTATATTTTCGAATTTTAATGATATTGGCTGCTTAACGAACTTCATTGCAAGAGCGCTTTTCGCAGAATGATAAGTAATGTTTAGTAACCACATTAATAAACATTATAATTTTCACCGGAGGCTTTGAGAGTTCTAAAACATGTTGATCAAAATTATTACACCGGAAGCTTTGAGAGTTCTAAAACACAAGTGGCGAGAGATAATCAATTTTTAGTTATTGGGTGTTCTACTCCAGCCACATCTGTTGATTAAACGATATACCCAACTGCAACAAGTGAGCGCAGCAAGCGGAGCGAACGCAGTTGGGTATATCGTTTAATCAACAGATGTGGCTGGAGTAGAACACCCAATAACCACCTACTCTTACAGTGTAGAGATAACTGGGACAAGTGAGACTGTGGTCTCTTCTAAAATAAAATATGGTCCATAATTTAGATTTGATTGGTATTAAGCCTGTCTTTGATCTAACAGTCCCCGACTCACTTGTATTTATATTGCGGACGTTCTGGCTTACATATGAGCGGTACGTACTGTGATTTTAAAATGTCATTGCATGTCATGTATAGGTTGAAATAAAATCTTAGTGCGGTGCTTTGAGGTGCAAAAAGTTTATTTCTTGTTTTTAGCTAGCTAGTACTGGTTATATTGTATCCTTATGGCAATACCGTGTTTCGTACAACGTTGTTGGTTTATTTTATGAAAATTTTTGTTGCAAGCCCTCGTGTTGAAATACTGAGAATATTTTAATACTTGCAACACACAGCAGTGTGGTTGTTTGTTCTGAAGCAAATATTTTAAATTGCTTCCGGATAGCGCGAATTTTACAAAATGTTGGCAATGTCAACATTGTGTGCTTTTGTGTATTTACTAAGTGCATGATAAATATCCGTTGAATAGTGACTAAAATTTTGTAATTGACCTGTGAAAGTACAGGGTTTGTGTGCGACTAAAAATCTAGAGTAATGGTAATAATCAAAGTAATGGGCGCAAAGAATTTGTATTGCGCTAAGTTCTACCAAACTAGAGTTGCTTGCCTGTATATTATAACCATTAGGTAAGTGTATTGCTCTTCTTGTTTAATCCTAAACATCATAAAATTAATGTTTATTTAGAGCACATAATCATTCATAATCTGGATGGCTTACCATGGGCTGTCATATCAAGTCCCTGCTGCGTTTGTCTCGTCTGTCTACGCACTCTTATATATTTAATACCTATTTAATAGCAGTTGATTTGGTGATACACGAAGACATCTGCAAACTTGCTATTTCTTTTAAGTATTACGTAAATGTTATATTTACCTTTCCTACAATTGATTCGCAGCAGCATTATGTATTCTATAAAAAAATGGCTTCCGTAGAAACACACTAAACTATAATTTCCTCTAGTTAGTTCAATATTAAGCGATTTAAGCTAGTAGTAGGGCTTTAAGATTTTATCTCTCTGTAAATAGGACTTACCACAAGATAGTCTGGTACATATTGAGTCAGCATCGGATGTCCGAAGAATAGCTCGCCCGTTGGATTTTATCGTGTAATTGAATCGAACAATAGCTGGATCGCTATAGCTGACGCCGGCTAATGCTGGTTTAACTTCTCTATTCAGTATAGCTAATGTGATCGTTTAGGTTTCTCCGCAGGTCTTACTTTGATTGTTGTAGGTAGTTTTTGTTTCTTTGATTGTGAGCTAGGCAAACATTTTACCTGTTATGTGTTTCAAGCAAATGCGTCGTGACTTGTACTCTTTATCAACGGTTTATTGATTAGCATGAACTCTGTATATTTTTCCATCGAAATTTTCTTGCAGCTGTTTATCGTTGATGGAAAACAACTATGTATTTTTATACCATGCAGATGGACTGCAATACCATGAACAGCTTCAACATTCATCAAAGTAATTAATTAACAATAAAATGTAAAATGAAGTTACTTCTTATGAGACAAATATAATTCGCATCCATAGGTGCGGTGCACACTTTTGTTAATCAAAATAATTAATTTTTAGGCATTAAAACAAATTCGAAATATTGTTACGTGCGGGGTGGGTATATAAAATGCCAAACCGATGAGAGTGAGGTGTATTTCCACAAAACGCTAGTAGACTAGAACAAAGTTCCAGAATAGTCTAATCAATACTCCTATGCAAAGTCCCAATCAATACTTCGCACTATTTTTTGACAACAATTGAAGTTATCGTTTGACATCGTGTTTCAGGGATTTTAAAACGCAACTAACTCGATATGCGTGTAACGGAGTGCTTGGGTGAGAAATACATGTCCAATAATTTATCCCAACTGGTTTAATAAATAATTCCCACATCTTAACTCAGTGAAATATAACACACAGTTTCCACAGTTTAATTCCTTTCTGAGTTTAAATAATATGAAATAAAAATCTAATCATCGCTAGCTAAACATTCGTTAACAACTACATGCATCAAACGTTTCTAGGTCCACTCAGGGGAAATCCACAGCATTCCTCGTATCTTCAACGGATGCAATAAACGTGGCAAAAATACCTCAGAAATAGGTGAGACAAAAACTGCTAACGTTTTATGTAATAATAAAAAAACGACTTCAAATGCTACACTAATTCCTAGCTTGAGGTGCTTATTTCTGTATATCTGGACATACTCATCAGATCTTTACGAAATGTAAATGACATTATTCTGAATAAACCTCTTTCGAACAAAAAAAATAATTTTGAACATCTGTCTATGACATAGTTATGCCCGAACATACATTAAAAAAAAACGAATTGAGAACCTGCTCTTTTTTTTAAGTCCGTAAAAAATTGACTCTTCACATTCGAACTATGAATATAAGTTATTAAGTTACTTCTGCTCTCACATAGCAAAAGCTACAGATTTACTAAAATACGCTTGCTCCATCCACTTTTCACAAGTCAGCACAATCTCCATACAAAGAAGCATTCACACGACACAACCAATAATTTATTCAAACCTGTAACTCATACATTCACTCATTCACGCACACAAATGAAGACAGACACCTCGAGAGCGTAAACAAAACTGGCACGTCACAGAATACGACACCTGGTCCTTTTCCCTGACACGAAAAAAAGGGACACATAAAAAGGCGTATAAAAAACGAAGACATTAGCCAAACAAAAGGGAGTCGAGAGTGTCATAACTCGAGGCACATTTTCCTTTGTCACAGTGATGCGCGCAAATCCGCCGGTGACGCTGTATTATTTACGGACAGCTAGCTGACTGAGGTGAAACCTTCCATATACGTTTTTGTGAGTATGTATATGTACACAACGGTTCCAAGGTAGATACCTCTTAAACAATGCAGTGTTGAAACTTTGTGGCATATGAAATTAACTTGCTCAGACGCTGGTAGGAGTTCTAATGTCTGATTCAATATTCATGAATAAAGCGTTACTTAATCCAATATACATAACCTGATTAAAGCTAAATGTGGTTAATTGCAGGGCATTTACGTGCATCGATTCCTTGTCGCATGGCACGGATTGCACATGGTGGGAATAGATTTAATTCGACTAAATACTTTGCAAATACATTAAACGCGGTCGGTTTAAGACACGCGAAAAAAATAATAATCAACTTAAATGTTTTGTTCACCAATGAAAATCAAGCGACGGATATTCTATTTGACATTGTTCTCTATAAGGCAAACTAGTCATTATAATAATATCTTGTTATAAGTGGAACGTCAAAATATTGCCTGATATCCCTCTCTAAAAATAAGAATTTGAGTGGGCCTTTAGAAAAATACTGTATGAGCCAGTAAGTACCGATAAAAGTGCTTAAAACCACTCAGAATTACACAATTCTACTAAAACCCACTTAAACCCTTAGGCTATCGTCAAATAAAACCCAAATAAAATGTTCCCAGAATGGTAACTTGAAATATCCATTGGCTCAATAAAATAGGGTCTGCCGATGAAATGTATGAAAAATTACTGTTTGTGCACGACTGGGTTATAGTTCGTTTCTGTGCTTAAAGATGATTTAGTAGGTATAGTAAAGGTAGACATTTTTTCATTATATATAATCAGTATCAGAATAATTTTAACGATTACTAATACATACTTGAATAGATTTATCGTTTATTTTTTTTATACTGCCGAGCACTTGACCACTTCGTCGTAACGAAGTAATAATGAAATTTTATTGTGGTTGTCTCAAAATTGTCTATGTAACTCACACGAGAGAGCTAAACGGAGTATAATACTCCACATGCAATACTGTGGTATTGCACATGTTTCAACTATAAGAACTTATATTTCAAATAGGAACATGGGTGGAAACTTCGAAAAACAAAAAATTCTACGTACTATATCATTTACAGTTTTACAATTCCCTTTTAAAACATAACATAATTCTGCGTTATCGCAATCTCACAAAGTGATATGAAATTAGATACAAGCAAAAGTCAATAGAAAAAGCAATCTTCGCTTTACGCAAAATTTTCCTAATACCAATTGACCTTATATCAAAGATAATAATCAAGATAGTTAAAAACGAAAACAACCGACTTCTATGCCCCGCGAGTCAATTTCAGTAGCAAGTGTGGGATGTTTATCGTCATATCTCTGGAGACACTTATCAAATCTCGATGAAATTACAATGGGACCACCTCGGAAACGTACCCTACCGATAAAAAAGAATATTCGAATGATCCTCAATTATTGACGGAGTAATTGCGTTACAGACATGCAAAAAAAAACACATGCAGACGAATTGAGAACCTCCTTCTTTTCTGAAGTCGGTTAAAAAGGCCCGTCGCAGAGTACGTAACTTCAGCCTGTTAGGTAACAAAAGTATTTTTTTTCCCAATACGATAAATGAAAAATCCGTGCCCTTGTTTTTCGGTAGCTTTATTAGTCTTCCGTATTCCGTCAACGAAACATTGCGTGAGCCATTAATACGGGTATATAAAACTCCGCAATAGAATGTAAGTTAACTGTATATTTTGTGAGAAAATGTCGAACGCGAATTAATGGACGTTTTATTCTTTGTTACGCTAATAAATTGCATGGATATAAAGATGTCTGAGTAAATTTTGTTTCAGATTTTGGCTTACAAGGTCGCTGAGTTTGTGTAGATGTATTAGAAAACGTTTTGTAATAGTCACACAGTGTGGATCGGGTTAATGTTGTTCAGTGCTTCATAATATTTCTACCTTGGTCAAATCAATAAAATCATTATTATATTCTTCTAGGGTAAGTATAAATATTATTTCGATCTAAGATCGCTGTTGCATTTGTTCGGCGGATATTACAAAGGCAATGTTTATCGATATGTTTTATCTTTAGTATTATGAACTGAAAATACTTTAAGAGTGCGAGTACCATTTATATCCCAAGTATAAAAGAATAACAAAAAAATAGAAGTGAAACTGTAAACTATATAATAATAGGTATATAAAATAATCGATAATACACGATTTTTACTCATGTGTTTTAAATTTCGTAACTCTCAATAACATTTGATTTTACAAAATTGGAATCCATCCATCTCACGAAGTCCATCAGAATAATTGTGATAAATTATTACAATAAATAAATAAAGTATATAGTATATATATATATATATATACACTATATTTTTTGAGTAAAATTATCCAAATGTTAAATTGACATCTACCTACTCGTACCTACCACTGACAAAGTCAACACCAATTCGTCTGTCATTGTCGCAAAAACGAACACTTATTTTGGATCATAAGAGAATGAAGAGTTTCTCCTCTGATTTTTCTCTAGACAATCATGCCCCAATACATAATAATAGGCGTCTAGAGGTATATTGTATAAGGCACTCAGACAGCGTCTATATACCCCGATAAAGCCTTATTCTTTGTCGCATAACCCTGTCAATATTCAATGTCAACAGGTATTGTATTATATTTTAGTCGAATAAAATATTTTTTTTATCTTGTAAGATAAAAAAAAAGGCTAGCCTGTAGGCTAGCGTTCTATCACTATGACGCCCGGTGGTAAGCAATGATGTGGTTGAAGATGATGAACACGCTAGGTCTAGAATACTCTGACTCTCAAGGGCTGTGTTCTGCCAGAAACATGAACCCTGAGGTTATGGCGGCAGATTTTCTCCTTGATGGTGGTAAGATACTTTTTGTGGTAGCAGTCCAGCGTTACGCTAACGGGGTTCTCAAATTTTCATTAGTTTCATAATTTTTAACATAGTATAAAAAATTCACTATTGGCTTTAGAAAAGGATATCCTGGCATTTTTCTACATACGGGTCGATTTAGAATTATTACATTCAATAAGTTATTTTGAAGGCCCGGTGTTGTCATGGGAGAATGGTCAGCTTTGATGCCAGAGGAACCGAGTTCCATCCCCGCCGTGCACCAATAGATTTTTCTATCGAAAAATTTATGTGCGCTTTTTACAGTGGCCCTCCGGTGGAAAAAAGGAAAGGAAAAACATCTATAAGAAACCCCCAGCCCCCTCATGGTGGTAAGGCACTATCTAGTATCCGCCTGGCCAGCTACCAACCTCAAGTTAGAAAATCTGTTGCCATACATCTTATCTATTCCGGCAGCTATCCTTGAGAGCCTGTTCCTATTCTAGGCCTAGCGTGGTACCATCCTCGACCGCATCATCACTTACCAAAAGGTGAGATAGTGGTCAAACACTAGCCTATATGATATTAAATAAATATAATTAAGATAGTTTAAAAACTAAAACAACCAACTTCCATGCCCCGCGTCAATTTCAAGTCAATTTCAGTAGCAAGTTTGAGACGATTATCGTCATATCTCTGGAGATACTTAACAGATCTCGATGAAATGAAAATTGGTTCACGATTGACGGAGTAATCGCGTAACATACACACAAAAAAAAGAAAAAAGAAAAACAGACGAATTGAGAACCCCCTTCTTTCCGGAAGTCGGTTGAAAAAAGTTACCTACGAATTGTTAATGTTATCTTCTACATATTCTTCTGACCTTAAGTATATATATTCAAATACAGCCTATTCATATTCTATGCGGAACACAAGACGGATTATTTCTTATGTGTGATGTCACCTCTATATTATACACTAGCAGACCGCCCCGGCTTCGCACGGGTAGAACATTTATATGCCTATAAAATTTGCATCAGTTTGTTGCATCGAATATAAAATAGTAACTTATTTAACAATCATCGTCATATTTCAACCAATTTACACAAAACCTTAACAAATGATGCACCTAAACCTTCCTCATAAGCACTCTGGCTATTGGTGAAAACCGCATGATAATCCGTTCAGTATTATCCTATTGAGTTTATCCGTAGTAACTTTTAAGATTATTGCGAACAGACAGACAGACACAGTGATGGACTTTGTATTTTTTCATAGATATGAAAAACCAATTTTCGTTGAAAGTTTTATTGAGATCTACAGAATTTTTCTTGGGCTGGGGGACACATTTACCACTTTAGACGCGCCTATCTTTTAAATGATTGACTTTGAGAAAAAAAGATTTTAGGAACCTCAATATCATTTTTAAAGACCTATGGGTTTGAAGAATTTTTTGTTTTGTTTTCAGTTCTATGTATGGGATGCCCCCGTTAAACTTTTAATTTTTTTATTTTTGTTTAAAGATCGGAAAGCGGTTCACAGAATACATCTACCTACCAAGTTTCAATTGTGTGGTCTTTATAGTTTTGGAATAAATGGCTGTGACATACGGACGGACAGACAGACAGACATGACGAATCTATAAGGGTTCCGTTTTTTGCCATTCGGCTACGGAACCTTAAAAAGTAGCTTACCACCAAGGAGAACATCTGCCGCCGGGCCACGGCGTTCCCCGACGCAAAAAGTAGGGGTATTATACGTTTAACGTGTGTATCTGTGTGTCTGTAGCATCTTAGCACCCAACCGGATGAATCAATTTTGATTTTATTATTGATAGTTTTTTTCTGTTTGATAGATGTCTTCATCGAGAGTGTTCTTAGCTTTGATTAATGAAAATTCGTTCATTCGTTATAAAACTATGAGCTTTTTTCTAGTTAATTGCGCTATGAAATCAACTTTGACTTTCATGAACTGATGCTGGGACATCTGCTGGACTCTACAGAATACTCAAATACTAACCAACTTACAGCTCAGATTTCGAATGTCGTGTTTTGAGTCATTGGAATGCTTTTAATGAAAATATTATACATATATCAGTCGAGGCAGGTCAAGAGGCTTAAAAATATTATATTGTTATATATATCTATCAATATTATTTTATACAATAGATCATATTATTTTACCATATTGACTAAAAATTGATTGTGATCAGTGGGGATCTACAGAATAGCTAAGCCTATAATAATATTTTCGTAGTAACTATGACCTAATCTGTGGTTGCACTGCAAATATTTTATTAATTTTTCGATGCGTGTATGTGAAATTCGTTATATCTTTCGTGAGTTTTCATTTGAAATATATACTGTAAAGGACAATTTTAATCTATATGTGGACAAGCAAAATAATGTAATTATTTGGATAAGGATTAATACTATATACTTGAAAATAGCCTTGGAAGATATGTTATATTTTTTAACAAAAAATTAAAGATAAAATGGTTACTGTGAGTCAACCTTAAGAGATAGACATATGCTGTCGCGGACTTTTTTGTAGGTCTTATTAAGGTGTACAAATCTTCCATACAAAATATTCTTCCATCTATTTTCAATTGAGCAGCGTTCGTAAGAAACGTGTTTTTTCGACCGTTTTTTTGTCGACTTAGGTTGCAAATTAGGTCTCCACGGATGTACCTTTGATTTAAACAGGATAATATATAGCCTATTTTCATTTAGAAAGTCCATTCTATATATTAGTGAAAGAATTTTTTAAATCAGCCAGTAGTTTTTGAGCCAAATCATTACAAACATACAAAAATACAAATGTTCTCTCTTTATAATATTAGTATAGAAGTATAGATTTCAAGAGCATACAAGGTGACACTATCCCTTACACTTAAAAAAACTTGTTATTATATCAACACGCGCTTCATTAGCTCGATCACAGTAGAGCAATAGCAGAATATTAACTTATTTTATTACTAGTGCGTACTTTGTACAATTTATTTCATCTCAGTGTTCCTACGTTACAGCTTTGTTTCTAGCGCAATACAAAATCTTTTCGCCTGAGACAAATTATCCGTTGCAGGACGTAGGCCTCTGTTAATTTACGGCACTGAGTTAAGACTTTAGCTCTCTTTACCTGAAGAATAATTCTACCCAGGAACAGAGCAGGATACCGATTGTACTTTTGTGAGCCCACAAGGATTTTTGAGTTAAGAGACCCCCTTTTATTTTTAATTTTATTCTGTTTTTAGTACGTTGTCTTATAGCGGCTATAGTATACATATTTTGTAAAGATTTCAAGTCTCTAGATATTATGGTTCATAAGTTCAAGCAAAAACCGAAGTTTCTTGTATGGGGACCACCTTAACTATAATAAATAATAATATTTTGTTTTTTGTATTTGTTGGTAAATCCCCCATAGTAGTACATACTTCGTGATTTCAAGTATTTACCTATTCATTACGGTTAAAGAGATAAAGCCCTGTAAAGTGCGGACAGACAAACAGACGTACAGACGGACAGCAAAGTCGCAGTAATAGGGTTCCTTTGGGTACGGAACTCTAAAAATTAACAAACATGCCTGTGAAAAGAACCTGAATAATAAATAAATTTCTACCGTTTCACTGTGACAGTGGATTGTATTTCAAATTGTACGAAACGTAATGAAACAAAGGGCGCTTGCAGCTGTCGAATATAAATTTAATTACCAAACTCTTGCTGAGGTTCATTACAGTAAAGTTGAGGGACGTAAATCATTTTGTAGTTGAAATATTGAATTCTTTTATTTGTGATATGATAAAACACATTTATATACCTACTAGAAGTGCCCCGCGTTCCTTTATTTACTTAAAACTTTTATTTTGTACCTTTCTATCATAAAAGACATCAAAGAAGTAAAAGCCAAATCGATTCACCCATTTTCAAGTTATAGCGCAACTAAGGGAAATAGGGATTAATATTTATAAAACCCGAAAATCCATTTTGATTTTCAGGCTTTGATACCCGACTTCACCCTCTTAGGGTAGCATTTTGATAAAGCCTGAAACTCGTATTTACTTATTTGTTTACAGAAGTACTTGTGTAAAATGTGGAAAAAAATCACTATCCAACCTTTGAACCCCCGCTTCATCCCGTTAAAGAGTGAATTTTGAAAAAATCCTTTCTTAGCGGATACATACGTCAGAATAACTATCTGCATACCAATTTCAGCGCAATCCGAAACAATATTAATTTCAGACTTTGTACCCCACTTCACCCTTTTAGGGGTGGCATTTCGAAAAAGCTTGAAACAGGTTATTATTAATTTATTTATTGAAGTACTTGTGCAAAATTTCGAATAGAATAGCCTATCTTATCTTGTTTCTCCATACAAACATTGAACCCCCGTTTCATCCCCTTCAAGGGTGAATTTTTGAAAATCTTCTAACATATACTAATTTCATAATAACTATCTGCATGCCAAATTTCAGCACAATCCGAAACAATATTGATTTTCAGACTTTGTTACCCCATTCCACCCTGTTAGGGTTGGAATTTCAAAAAAACCTGAAACACGTATTTACTTATTTATTTACTGAAGCACTTGTGTGAAGTTTATAATTAAAAAGATATCTAATCATGTTTCTCTATACAAACTTTGAACCCCGTTTAAGGGTGAATTAAAAAAAAATCCTTTCTTAACAGACAATAACGTCATAATAACTATCTGCATGTCAAATTTCAGCACAATCCGAAACAATATTGATTTTCAGACTTTGTTACCCCATTCCACCCTGTTAGGGTTGGAATTTCAAAAAAACCTGAAACACATATTTACTTATTTATTTACTGAAGCACTTGTGTGAAGTTTATAATTAAAAAGATATCTAATCATGTTTCTCTATACAAACTTTGAAGCCCGTTTAAGGGTGAATTAAAAAAAAATCCTTTCTTAACAGACAATAACGTCATAATAACTATCTGCATGTCAAATTTCAGCGCAATCCGAAGCAATATTGATTTTCAGACTTTGTTACCCCATTTCACCCTCTTAGGGTTGGAATAAAAAAAAGCCTGAAACACGTATTTACTTATTTATTTACACTTGTGTGAAGTTTCGATTAGAAAAAACTATCTAATCTTGTTACTCCATACAAACTTTGAACCCCGTTTCATCCGCTTAAGGGGCGAATTTCGAAAAATAATTTTTCAGAGGGAACTAACGTCGTAATAACTATCTGCATGTCAATTTCAGCGCAATCCGATACAATATTGATGTTTAGACTTCGTTCCTCCATTACACCCTCTTAGGGGTGGAATTTAAAAAAAGTCTGAAACACGTATTTACTTATTTTTTTATTTTTTTATATTTTATAATTAATAATTAATAATAAAGAAGCACTTGTGTGAAGTTTCGAATTGAAAAGACTATCTAATCTTGTTTCTCTATACTAACTTTGAACCCCTGTTTTATCCCCTAAAGGGGTGAATTTTGGAAAATCCTTTCTTAGTACACCCTTACGTACTAACACAAATATACCCACCAAATTTCAAGTCTGTGCGTTGTCAGTCAGTCAGTCAGTCAGTCAGTCAGTCAGTCAGTATGTCAGGACAAAGATTCTTATAGTATTAGACAGAAAAAAAATTTAGTTGGGTAAAACATTTAGTTAAAGTTATAGGGCGTATGACACTAATTCAACGAATTATTTCTGTGGTGGTCCTCCGCCTGGGGCGGTACTACCACTTTGCCAAATAATTTTCAGAATGGAAAGGTGCCTAGTGAAATTACGGGCATGTGAGACTCAACATGTTTATGTCTCAAGGTAACAGACGCAGTGCAGTGACATGCTACATACTGGTAGTCCAGAATTTTGTATACCGCTGTATCTGTAATAGGTAAGACGTATTTGCTTACCATGAGGCAAACGTCATGCTTGTCTTGTTACGTTATGGATAACAACCCAATTAAAAATCGGATCCGACACCCGACAGAATGATGTGAACACG
Organism: Cabera pusaria; assembly: GCA_954871355.1. Classification (NCBI taxonomy): domain Eukaryota; kingdom Metazoa; phylum Arthropoda; class Insecta; order Lepidoptera; family Geometridae; genus Cabera; species Cabera pusaria. Next base: position 5,168,899 of record OX940893.1, read on the forward strand.
CAGTAACGGATGCAGTATAATAAATCGCGAAATTCAGGTAACCCAGAGTTGTGCAAACCACAGTATCTGTGAAAGAGAGACGTCATCACTTACCGAGGCGAGCATTTCGCTTGTCCTGTTACTTTCTTCCATAAAATATTTAAGCCATATATTCTACGAAAATATTTATATATTAATGACTCAATCTCATAGTTTAATAATTGAAACCTACATTTTAAATTACCAGTTTAACTTTTAGGTGTACGGTGCCCGTGCCAAAACATTTTCTCGCGATAAAATAGTATGTTTTGTAGATTGCGTCTTGATTTGATTTTTTTTATGCCAATAGAAGAAGGAAAGTTATAATGAAACATTATATTATAAGAACGGTGAAAACTTCGCTAAGCTATCGCAAAAAAAAAAATGTCTAGATTTCAAAACTTTTGGGACTTATACTTTTGAGTCCCTTTGTACACATTACAAGTTAACGTGTATATAATAAAACATAAACAAAAATAAACTTCGATTTTCTCTGGAACAAAAATAATCCTTGCCTATATTTCAAGTGTGATATGTCGGTACATATTATTGCTGGTTTGTATTTGATTTGATTTTATAATTGAAATGTAGTTCCTCACCAATACAGATAAATAAACAATAGTGATAATTTCTATCGAAAGGGCAAACAATGTCATAATCCTTTATATATCAAGATTTAGGGCTTCTATTGCTTACTGCTGAGCGTAAGAATTCGTTTGATTTTGCCACTGAAGATTGAAAAATAGCCAGTGCTATTTATTGTTTCTTTTTTATAATAAAATAACGGCATCCAAATAATATAATAACAAGACCTTTTTTTTAAATCTTAGATCTCATTTAAAGCTCAATTTTTTATTTTTTTATACCAGATAAGCAAGCGTTTGACCACTATCTCACCTGATGGTAAGTGATGATGCGATCGCAGACGAAGCACGCTTAGGTAAGCATCTTCTAGGTTGAAGATACCTGTTCACTCGTGATCTGAAGACACCTTGGGTTGTAGTTCTAGGGAAACATACTAAGCAGTACGTATGATAAATGATAAAGTAAAACGTTTCGAGCGGGTAGATGGAACGCAACGGCACACATCGGTACGTCTGGTTGTGAAATAGAAGAAGGGGGAATGGCAGTACTAATTCGTGCAATTGAATGGCACACTTTCGAATATGTATTCACAGAAAACCGATAAACTTACTAGTTTACTATAGTCGCTAGTTTAAGGCATTTTTTTAGGCTATGCAGCCTTTTCCTTTTGCACGTTTGTCGTCATTTATAAGCTACTTAGCTCTCCATTCAACTGCTTCCAGCGGCTCCAGCTGTTATTTGGCTGAACTAATCCAGAGGTGAGAACAGTACTCTTCTATATCTCAACCTGCATGTACAAGAAAAATCTACGTATTTCATACTTATACAGGTTAGTAACCCAAGCATAAAGTGGAGGCCCGCACTGCCAAAAATTCCCCAATTTTATCAGCTAAAAACTTCATTCCACTCCGAAGGTAACTTAAACTCTATAGCACTTGTTTATCCCCAGTACGAAACAAAGTTTGCGAACAAAAAATAAAAAGAGGCTGAGAGTGAGCCTTGCGTGAAACTTGTGGTTCCGTGATATATTGCTGTTTAGACATTTATTTTTCGAGTCACATGAGCTTAAAACTCACGTTTGTATACGATTTTTAGCGTCACTTCGATGTGCTCTTGACGTAATGATGTAATCACGGGCTCTCTAATTATCTGTGTGGAATACACAATTTCAAGAATGCATTGGATTGATATATTTAACTTATTTAAAAGAAACGCTCTAAAGACGACACTAAAACAATTTTCATTATAATACATATACGTAAAATTTATTAATGACCTGATAACAATAAAATTTAAAATTCTACAGATGTCATGACTATATTTTCTAAATTCATTTTCTTTTGGTGTAGATCCCTAAAAAGTACCTGATAAGTCGAGTTACGGCCTTTTTCATATTTGCAAGGTCTGAAACTTGCCTCTTAAATATTATGGCGGAGTTTGCCAACTTTGTGAGATGAGAGCCTCCAATAAAAAGTTTCCATTTTACTTGTCAAATTTTAACGCCTCAGGCTTGCGGTCGACGCGCGTAGACTTACCTCGCAAACTTGAGAAAGATTGATTGTTTCAGAACCTGAAATTCAGAGCCAAGAAAAGCCAACATCAACCTTACTTCAACGGAAAAAAGGTAGTTTTCTAGTGCATGATCATGTTAGTTAGAAATGTCGAAATATTTGGAGTTGCTTACATAACACTGAAAGGTTTAATAAAGATAAATCAACTGAAAATACACGAGAAAAAGCCACCGCGTCAGGGTAGATTCTTCTAATTCATGTTCTATTTTACATTACAGAAATAGCTTATGTTTGAACAAACATGCTGTCTTGATTTTAAAATTATCGTGAATTTGTAACATTATTATTGTTATATACCGGCTATAATTCACGTACCTTTAGTCAAATTTTCTCGACCGAGTGAGTTCACGCGGTGAGACCGCGATGTTCAGTGAACATCGCGATCTCACCGCGTGACCTCACTCCCTAGGAAGAGCGACTGACTCGCTCGAAACCTAGGTCGAGAAAATTCGACTAAAGGTACGTGAATTATAGCCGGTATACAACAATAATAAAGCATGCTGTCTTTGATAACATACATGTTGAGTGTATTATCAAAGCTTGTAACCATGTTTTCAAATTTAGTTTGACACTAAATCTAATCAGCGCATTCATCTATATTTGGGGATAAGACATTCGCAAAGTGGTGGTCAAACTCACTGGCTAATATTGGAAAGGTCTATGTCCTGGGAGTAGTGGACTGTAATATATCTCTATTATAAAGAGTAATAATATATCAGTAAACATCGCGATCTCGCCGCGTGACTTCACTCCCCAGGAAGAGCGACGGACTCACTTGAAACCTAGGTCAAGAAAATTCGACTAAAGGTACGTGAGTTACAGCTGGTATATAACATTTATAATTTATCTCTTTTGAGCCGCTCAACATCATGTTGGTATTCTGTAAACCAATTAATGAAAATATCATACTCGATGGAATTATATCTTCGTTACAAATCACATCATTACCATTATGCACCCTGGTTTTTTTCTATTTCACATTTGTTCAAAATATTTACAACGAGCATCAAAATGACAACGCGTGACAAGTTAGGTACAATAAAACCTATATTTTTCCTCTATCAAATAAAACGGGTCGATTGAAAATCAGAGCCGTAAAATATTGTTATTTTATTCCCTCCGAATGTTTCACGCTTAAGAAATATCGTCTACGTCGATGGAATGCCCGATTCTGACAAATGCCGTCACGACACGGTTAGGGCGTGTCTACGATGTTATAGTGTTCTAGAATTAATTTAGTTACTAATACTTATAAGGACTATTAGGTGAACAGTGTCCATTAAGGCACTAGTCCTTCGTTTAAAAGTCCGAAGTCCTTAGTAATTACACTATTATGGTAATCCAAAGTGTATCTGGACCAAGTCCAATCTGTACTAAAGGCAAGTCCGTTACATTATGGAATATTAGTACCATTTCTGTGATGACGGGCTGGTTAAATACTGACTAGATACTTCGGATTCTATTATAATACGTACATGGAAACTAATAGGTAAACTGTTAAACTGTAAAAATAAGCTCGAGGACTAAGAGCGTAATGTCAAGCCAGCCTATGAGTGCTTCTTGTAAAGTGTGCGATTAAATTAAAATATAATTCGTACTTTTACATTTAACATTAACAAGACAAACAAATAAACAACATCAATACGTGACTGAAACAGCATTGTATTTTCTGTAATGATATATCAATAATATGGAATAACTAATGAGCATATTACCAATATTGTCTATTATAGTAACTAAGAATGTATCCAATGACACTTCTCCTATTGGCTCTATGTAGGCAAAGATATTATTTTCCGGTGTTTTTTGCAGTCGGTGTTTACTAAATCTAATATTAACTATAATTTCACTATACTGACTCAAAATGTTTTATTCTATTAAGTCTTCTCGCTATGTCCGTGTTGTCGAAGAGTTGGATAGCCTCGACGTTCACATGGTGATGAAGTCTTCGGCTGACTGACTTCTTACCTATATATAATAGGTATATATTAATATTAATTTTAATGTATATATTTTTTTTTATTAAGATTACTCGAAATGTTGGTCGCACATTACTTGTATTCTTGTTAACCCCTCCAACTAAGCTATATGCTTGTGTCTGGAGTGGGTTCACGTCAATTGTGCAATGGGTGGGGTCGGGATCGAACTCACGACCTCTCGATTGCCAGTCCGACACCCTATCCATTGGGCTATTGCCGCCTTCTCATATAATAGGTATATACATATTATTTGTGTGAATTACAAACGAGCGGCACTGTGTCACTTGCTATTTATTACTCGTGTTATCTGTTTGTAAGCGGTACAATTATGGTGGTGTCATTTTTCATCATTGGTAAAGTCCCCGTCACGAGAAGCTATAAATTATGTAAACAAGTGTTCAGGAGTTAACAACATTTGGACCAACAAAAAAAATGAATTTGTGAAAATAAACTCGAAACTCGAATGACGCGTTTATTTCAAAATGGCGTCCCGATAGTTTACAATCCCTGCGTCCGGTACCAAGAAACACAAACGATAGCGCTTTGCGTCGTTAAAATATGATCCGACTAAATTAAATAGGTTGTTACTTTCATATAACCCGTCTATATTTCATGTCGATTGAATATGGTCAATTTATTATTATCTCGCAGTATAAAATGTTTACTTAATAAAAGATGTTTGTTTACATAATTTATAGCTTCTCGTGACGGGGACTTTAGTAGTACCGGTTGATATACCGATACCAAGTAATTAATACAGAAATTCGTGTTTCCCATACGTAAAATTTGCGAGTCATACAACTAGGTGTAAATCTTAAGGCGTACTTTAATAATAAGTAAATAATCGCAGCACTTCGTCGTGATATTTTTAGGGTTCCTTACCCAAAGGGTAAATCGGGACCCTATTACTAAGACTCCGCTGTCCGTCTGTCTGTCAGTCTGTCAGTCTGTCTGTCCGTCTGTCACCAGGCTGTATCTCATGAACCGTGATATTTAGACAGTCAACATTTTCACAGATGATGTATTTCTGTTGCGGCTATAATAACAAATACTAAAAACAGAATAAAGTTAAAAATAATAGAGGGTCCCCATACAAGAAACGTGTTTTTTTCGGCAATTCACGCCATCTATGTACGCTTAGGTAAACGTCCCATAGATGGCGTTATAATAAAATGTCGATCCCTAACACCTTTGTTAGACGTTAGATAGCGTTATAAGTTTATTAATGTGTGTTATAAATGTTTATTAATTATTATTTTTTGCTGGCGAAAAACGATAGTGGTATTTTTTTCTTGATCTTATAAAATACTGTATTGTGGTACAGAACCCTACGAGTGCGAGTCCGACTTGCACTAGGCCAGTTTATTATTTAGAATACAATATAACTGTTTCTTTTTAAAAATTACAAATAACATGTAAACGTGCCCCAACAGTAACACAATGTGAGACGCACAGTCATAAGTTACGCGCTGCTTTTAAGGTGAAAACAGGGGGTAGGGTGGGGGGTGAAATCTCGAGCCGCATACGAGATTAACCCCGCACTCCCCGCACCCTTTCGGTACATTTGAATGTGGTGTATTAGTGAATGGTTAGATTTATCGTCGGTGAAACGGCAGCCCAACCTGAAATTTATGGTTGCGTTACGCAATGTGTAGAATGACGGTAGGTAAACTTCCGGGAATATTAAAGGCTTTGAAAAAACCGTAATAGTGTCATCGCACACACTGTAGCGAAGATATGATTGTGCTATAAAAATACATTTACTTGTTGTAAGATGGTAGGCATTGAATGAATGAGCTAGCTACGACACGGTTACGGGTTACGACGTAGCAGCTACGAATTGTCGTAGCAAATGCCAGGAGTGTACGGTATGATATTTAGAGCCAGGTTTACAATCGCGTGCATATCGCGTCATGGATTTACGCTGCAATGGTTTTCATTGCTCGAGAGTGACAATCATACACCACGGCAGTACACCACGTTTGTGACTGATAGAAAAATTAATTTGTGCAAAAATAATTAATATCCTAAAGACAAGTTCTATGCTGTCAGTAATAATAACTCATTAGAAGTACGTTTAAAAACCTTACTGTGACGAAAGTATGAAATTGTTTGATTGGAAAACAGATTAACCAATTCCTTGACAACTGTATTTTTTACACTACACCATGCGTAGAACGCAAGCCTGCGGTGAAAATCCCGTTTCTCGTTTTACGAATGTGTTCGACGATTGCCGTAGTCTTAAAACGTCTTGGTACATTTAATTTCACGTAGATTTATTTAGACACGAGTACTTTTGCCTGTTTTATCTTATTAGGCTTGTAAAAAAAGCTTTACAACATTCGGCGAAGAAACGTGAGAAATACTTTCCACAGTGTTGGAATAAATAATGACCGTTTGAAATGGAAAACGTGTACAGGGCTACAGTTCTAAAATAATTTTTCTTAAACGTAATAATTAGCTTTTAGGACTATAATAGTCGACCACATAGTCACTAGATCAAGTGAGATAGCCTAGATTTAAATAAGCTTACAAGAAATAAATATTTGGCTCTAAATATTTTATAATTGCCAATCAATTTAATTGACACAGGTAGTTTAATTTTCACGGAAAATCATACGCACGGAACCTTAGGCTACTATATGAACCATATCCGTATGAAACCTGGAAGAGCAGATATTTTGTAAAGATCTATCTTTCGTTGGCTTTCGAATATCTGGCAAAGCAAAATGGTATATTTTCTAACACCTACTCAAGGGGCCTTCAAGTCGCAAGTTAACAAGTACCTTACAGGTAAGCGTAAATAAGCGTGTTACATCGTAGATCACATATCGTCATGTGAAATGTTAAACGCTTGACTTTATGACATTCAAAAAATAGTTATTGTTAAATTTAACAAAACATCAGTTTCGTGACGATTCGTTATATAAATGCAATCTTAAAAGTGATGGGACGAGATGTTAGACTAGTGATATTTGTTCAATCCACACGCCGCAGTCATTTCAACCTGGATTCTGAACTTAACCTCATCAAACATGCTAGAAGTCAGCAAGCCGTATGGCAACATGTTTTTGTTTGCTGGATGATTTGGGCGACTGCTGAAATTTACCATCACCTTTTTAAAAGGTTTACAGGGTTTTTGTATGGTTGATTTGGAGTTAAGTCCACTTACCATATAGCGCTAGTAAGTTCAGTGCTGCAAAAGCTCCTGATTTACCAGGAGATTACATGATTTTAGGCCTAATCTCCTTGTCTACAGTTTTTTTTTGTAAATTGAGAAAATCTACTGATATTTAGGAATTTTTGTTTGGCTTATGTTGGCTACTATTGGTTTCATCACATCATATCGAACGGAACGTATTTGTCAGGCGAGGTGACTGTATTAATAGTGAGTTTGACTTATTTACCTATGTTATTTACCTATGTTATTTACCTATTTATAATTTCATGTTTTATGTTTGCACATTAAAATGCATGTGTTATTTGTGGTGGTTTTTGGTTTTTTCAAGCTTCACTAGCACATACACGCTACTTTTAATTGCACATTATGGGAAAAAAAGGTACTTAATGATCCTTCTGTTTTTTTTCTCTGTCTCCTGGTTTTTTTGCTAACCATCTCCTTTTTTCTTGCAGGTTAGAGTTTGCAGCACTGAGTAAGTTTTAATGTTTATCGCCATATTATTTTTGAGATTCTTATTAAATCTTGTTAACATTTAAATGAGACCACCTTGGAGATGAATCCTAAATAATAAAAAAAAAAATTCAAATCGTTTTACAATTGGCGGAATATATATTGAACATACAAAAGATTGAAAATAAAAAAGAACAGGCGAATTAAAAACCTCCTCCGTTTTGGAATTCGATTGAAAATTACATAAATTGATGCGGACTTATTATCTGGAATTATGTTTTATAGTTGTAGAAAATGATATTGAGATGAGGCACTGGACAATTCAGTTAGGCCTTTCGATCGCTCGTTTCATACAAAATAAGCCAGCGGGACAGGATCATAAATACTGTGCACCGCTGCGGTCAGGGCACGCGCCGCTTTGTGTCACCGGGAGTTATTTGATTGCAGTTACGCGGTCGTTGCGTTTAGGGATATTTAAGAGGTTGTGTTGGGGGCTCGCCCGATATATTTTTATAGGATAGAGTTATGTAAAGCTATTCGATATTTGTGTACTTTTTACCTCGTAAATGTACAAGCTGATGGTTTTTTTTATGTAAATATTTAATCACAATTAGAGTGAGCGCTACGTTTTGATTTAATAATACATCAGCCTTTTTCATTTTAGACGTTTTTGTGAATGCGAGATTTTACGATTACGAGAGACTTTATTATTATTACCATACCATTTGACTATTTTCAATCTGTGTACATTTTTGTGGAACATTTTTATTTACTGACAAGTTATTTCTTTAATAATGTCTACTGAACATAGATTTTAGGTGTCACAGACATAATTTTAAACTAGAGCAGACAGAAAAATTATATATATATATATTTTATCAACACAAATTGAAAAAAAAAATATATACGTCAAAAAAAGGTAATAATAGCTGGCACAAACTATCATACTTTAAAGCAATTTAACAGAAACACAAGAAATGCCAGCTCTAGCCAACAAGTAACAGCATACACAAACCGACATCAATTTACATAAACTAGGCGTGTAATGTATACACGTAGCTAATTGCCGTAATATACGCTATCGCGGCACCAGGGTGTTGATAACTTTACGAATAGTTTCGCTCATAGACATACATTGAAATATACATCGTAAATCAGACATTTTTTCAACCGAAATTGGTATTAATCTGAGCATGCTACGCTTTTATTGCTAAGATGGTTGATTAAGTTAAGAGTAATTTGATATTGGTATCCTGGACATCAATATAAATCCTAACTACATATGCATAATATACAACCTGCTGTACACTGCGCTGTACTGAGTCATATACGACGACTTACACCCAGCACATAACATTATATTTATTTTATTTGACATCTAACATACTACTGGTACTGACCGCGGGTCTGCAAATATAGCTTAGGAGGCCTTGTGACCAGGTGGACCGACGACATTCGCAAAGCAGTGGGCAGTGACTTGAAAGAAAGAATCGCAGACGGGCTCAGTGGGGTGTCTCGGGAGAGGCCTATGTCCAGCAGTGGATTGATACCGGCTGATTATGATGATAGTACTGGCAAGCCAATATGAACAAGGACAGACTGACATTTTTGCGTGCTTTTCATATAATTGCTGTAGTTTGAATTAGAAAGTTGACGGATTCAAGTTTGTTAGTCTAAGGCGTCTACTTAAATTTATGTCTGTGATCGTTCCTTATCGCGCGATCTAGTGACGAAAGGGGAATATGGTAGTTTTAAGCGATAAAACACATAAATTTACATTAGAAACTAACTTTGCTACCTATTAAATGGTCTATTAATTAAAATTAATGTGTAACAGCCAACTTGCTATCTTTTGATGTATAAAAATTGCCAAATCAGATTTATGTAATTTTTTGAAAAGCCGCTTCAACCTTCAGCTAATGATTGTTTTCAGTGTCTAATGGTCACCAACAGGACGATGAGTTTCTCAATTCGTCTGTATGTTTTTTTGCATATTTGTTACCCAATTACTCCGCCAATTGTGAACCGATTTGAATGATTTTTTTCTTCATAGTATCCCATTTAAATTTCATCCAATTTTTTTAAGAATCTGTGTCTCGCCATTTCGCCCTTGTTAAAAAGTATCCTATTCCATAATACTAGCTATCCCTGTTCAAAATTTCAGCGAAATCGGCCCAGACAGAGATTTATAACGATAAACGTCTCAAACTTGCTACTAAATCTGACTCGCGCGGCATGTATATATAAGTCAAGTAATAGTAATGTGAAAAATATTGAATTTCTATAAAGATTCAAAAGTTATTTGTATAAATGTTTTTTGCGTTTTATCAAAATATTAAATTAAATCTATAGCAACATTATAATTTCGAGTTCAGGCGAGAATTACAACAGCATTTACACGACAATCCTCTTAAACTAAATTGGCAAACAAGAGTGCTGTAATCTGATGCTGCTTGGGGCAATATCCACTTGATATCGATACTTGTTAGATAGAAAAGGTATAGAATAATTTGAGGATTTGTTATAAAACGAGTTAATCCATATTTGTGAAAATGAAATACGATAAGGTAGATCTTTGCGTTCTTATTATAATTAGTAACATATGAAAACAAGTGGATGCCTTCAATATGAGTTGTCAAAATCTGACAGATTAGATCCTAAATAGAATTAGCAAGGATCGGTAAAACGAGGCCTTAAAAACTCATTTTGATTTTAAAATTATCGTGAATTTGTAACATTATTATTGTTATATACCGGCTGTAATTCACGTACCATTAGACGAATTTTGATGAAGAGAAGAGTGAATGAACATCGCGATCTCACCGCGTGACCTCACTCCCGAGGAAGAGCGACTGACTCGCTCGAAACCTAGGTCCAGAAAATTCGACTAAAGGTACGTGAATTACAGCCGGTATATAACAATAATAACCTTAAACTCATTACTAATTTATGTACTTTTGTACTGTGTAACTGTGTTTACCTAGGTTTCAAGCTTCGCCTATAGATTCAAACATTACGCATCAATATTGCTATAACCACTAAATGCCAATTCGTCGTTGTCGATTTTCGTTATGTAAGCTAATATAATAAAGCATAACGATTTCAAAATAATTTCTAGGGTTTCGACTTATTGTTGGCACATAGACAATCCGAACCAAAACGTCCAAGATATACATAAACGTTTAGCACAGCTGAAGGGTATTATTTAAATACTCAAAAATTGACTACAAAATTGAACATTAATTTATCAATGAATCCAAATTGCTGCTCACTATTTTATACAAAAGATTTACAAAAATTAATGCTACAAAATACCGTCAGTAGTCTTTAATACCCGCTCCGCTAACCACTAATTTGTAAACCACAGACTGCCCGAGTTTCGATACTGGCCGTATTATTACACTACTAATGTGGTCCATTACTGAGACCGATGTAAATGTGTTCATTGGCCGTTTGTTTGCCATTTGTTGGCCGTTTGTTCGAGCGCATGCCGTTTGTAGCCGTTAATGGCCGTTTGAGAATCATGCGTGTTAGATCTGCGCTTTTTATCCTGTGACGAATAAGAGGAGGCAGTTTGACCATCTCGGGTCATTGTTTAGGGGTACTAAAGTTGATGGCTCTACGTTGGAGTATTCGCTGTTTCTATTTTAGGCCCTGTTGATAAGCCTTACCCAGTGGGGTCAGAAAGAACTTTCTATGAGTTTATAAAACGTTACCTCGTTTCTTCGTTTTCTTGAATATTTTGACTAACGCTCAGCGTTGGAAATCACAATGGCAACAATTTAAATAACCCAATGCCCAATTCGCGAGCACTGTGAGAATATATGTTACTATTTTATGAACTTTAAAAAGGAGGAGGTTCTCAATTCATCTGTTTTTTTTATGTTTATAGGCTAGCGTTTGACAACTATCTCACCTGTTGGTGAGTGATGATGCGGCACGCTAGGCCTAGAATGGGAACTGGCTCTCATGTCACTGTCATCATATGTGCATTGATTATTCTATCAATTGAGGACTGATTTTCTAATTTTTTTTTTTATTCGAGAGTATTAATACATATTTTGAGTTGGTCTTACTGTAAATTCATCTATTTCTGATAGATAGATCTGATTTCCAGAGATATTATGATAAACACCTCAAACTTCTTGCTTTTAAGTAGTTTTTTGTTTTAGTTTTTAAAATGATCATAAATGAATGCAGATTACTTTTATTTCAACGTAAAAATATTTGTAACGATCATTGATTTAAATCTTTAAGGACTAAATTTAAAATTATTATGTTCAATAAACTCTACATTCAAACAATATTTATGAAGCCTAAAAGTACAAGTAAATTGTAACTTATTAAGAATTGAACGGAGTTGCGCAAGGTGGTTTTTAGTATTAAAATTCTTACAAGTTGTAACTTTTCACTTAGGTATTAAACTTCACAAAAAAAAAGTTATTACACTTGCCTTTGTAATCTCAATTTACTGTTATGCAAGTTTATATATTATTATACTATTATATTTGTTGTATATTAATATTTATATATATATTAATATAAAAGGAAGTTTTTCAGAACAAAAAAACTTTAAGTAACTTAAAAGTGTGTTCTACCCATAACTTCATCACAAAGATATTATGCCAATTGGTTGGTCAAGTCGTATAGAAGAGACTCCGCTGTCCGTTCGTCCGTCTGGTACAGGGTTGTTGCTTCTGAACCGTAAAAGGTAGATATGCTTATCATTTTTACAATGTGTATATTATTGTGGCCGTCATAAAAACAAATAATTAAAACAAATAGTGTTAAAAACTAAAACGGCAGTCCACGTACAAGAAACTTTTTTTTTATTGAGCATTTTTCAATATGCATTTACTAGGTTGCGTTAGTAGTAAAATTGGCTCGCGGTAGCGTTCCTTTTCGATATGTACACTACGTTAGTACTGTGAAATCAGAATTAAATTACTTTGGCCACAACAATAAAATTTAAATTTTAGTGGTCCTCAAACTAGAATCGTTTTCGGCATTATTTGGTGGATCTTTTTAGATATTTCTTATATTCTGCGGTGATACGGAAGCAAGTTAAGTTTCTTCTTTTGCAAGTCCGACCGAGTCAGTTTGACTCGCACTTGACGGTTTTTTTTTTTATAAAGATTACTCGCATGTGGGTTGCACATTACTAGTATTCTTGTTAACCCCTCCAACTAAGCTAAATATGCTTGTATCTGGAGTGGGTTCACTAGTCAATAGTGCAATGGGTGGGGTGGGATTCGAACCCACGACCTTTCGATTGCCAGTCCGACACCCTATCCATTGGGCTATTGCCGCCTTAATTATTTATTATTTAGTCTTATACTGACAACTTTATTCAAAACAACATTATATATCATTGTTTGTACATAAATTGTACTTATCTGTCTTTACAACTTACAAATATATATTTACTACCACACAGCTACTGACACAATTTTTCTAGGCAGAACGCAACGCCAGCGATCATTCAGCACACAAAATCTTGGCTTACAAATAAAGGCGAAACCTATAATCAAATATATAACTTAACATAAGTTTACATATACATACTACTCATATAAAATTAGCATCTGCCTCGTTACAGTCACAAACATAAAGAAAAACACGTCTCTAACTATCGTAAACCACCAATCTCAAGAAACGTTGAAATACAGATATTTAAATCACGATACCAAAATCATAACTCTACACGGTCCTAATTAAACTGTATTTCTAGACTCCACACTTACGTCCTCATGAATATGCTATTACCACTCTTATGTTTGAACTACAAGGGTGTAAATCGCACGTCTGGACGCAGGTGGTCTTTGGAAACTGTTCGTACGTGTAATGGGTGTCCAGTTTTAATTAACTAAACGCTACCTCTCGGTCGCGCTCGACCAAGCTATTATATTTAGTAGAGGTGGGGTCAGTGTTCGGTGACTTTTCTGAATTTGACAATGTCCGAAAATTTGGCCGAATAACAAATTACTGGTGAAATCACTCACTGTCTTTCTTCGCGGCAACGTACTAATTAACCTACTGCAGTCGTTTTCACCGAAGTTTTATTAAAGACAGATTTCTGTGATAACATAGAAAAGAGATTAAAGGACAACTTATTAACACAGAACAGTAAATTATTTAAATTTCATTCATATATTAAATAATACGTTCCTGCTCTTAGTGGCAATACCTGAGTGAATGATGTTGGAATGATTTAAACCCCTAGATAAAAAAAAAATACTATGCATTCCGGCTTGTGCGAAACACATCACCTCTAATACCAAACTAGCCTTTGTCGCAAAATAATGAGCTTTGCGTGTTTACTTTTAGCGTACGGTCGGTGAAAACTTTCAGCTAACAATAGGTTTCAAGTTGCTTCGTATAAAGTAAAGCGTCTCATTATCAATATTGTTTTAAAGAATAAAGTTTAATTTGTCACCAAACATCTAATGTGTTCCGGCAGTTATCCTTGAGAGCCAGTTCCCATTCTGGGCCTACCGTGCTTACCAGGTGAGATAGTGGTCAAACGCTAGCGTACAAGATATAAAATAAACTGGCCAAGTGCAAGTCGGACTCGCACTCGTAGGGTTCCGTAACACAGTTAGGTATTCCATAACTATGATTTTTCGCAACTACAAAATTAACTTTGTTTTTCATAGTGTTTGTATGAAAAACAAAGTTATCTTTGCGGTCGCCATATCTCAAAAACTGCTGGCTGTATCTCGTTCAAACCAATTTTCGTTGTTAGTTTTTATTGAGATCTACAGACGCGCCTATCTTTCAAATGATTGACTTGAGAAAAAATGATTTTAGAAACCTCAATGTCATTTTTGAAGACCTATCCATAGACACCCCACACGTTTAGGTTTGAAGAAAAAAATATTTTTTTGTTTCAGTTCCATGTATGGGATGCCCCCCCTTAAACTTTTATTTTTTTTACTATTGTATAAAAATCGGAAAGCGGTTTACAGAATACATCTACCTACCAAGTTTCAATTCTGTAGTCCTAACAGTTTCGGAATAAAATGGCTGTGACATACGGACAGACAGACAGACAGACAGACATGACGAATCTATAAGGGTTCCGTTTTTTTCCATTCGGCTACGGAACCCTAAAAAGACCTTAGCGCTAAATAACACCTTGCCTGAATTATTTTTGTATATAAGTTAATAATAACAATCCAAGGTCATCAAATAGCGTGTCAAGAGGTATAGTGTTTATTGGTAGTTGACAATAGAAACTTTCAAAATTGATAGAATCAAACAAATCATTGCATTTTATTCTACTGAAACATCCATATATTATCATTCCAATAACAGTGACTGGTCAAAAAAGTATAATTGATAAAAAAAAATTTTAGGGTTCTGTACCTCAAAAGGTAAAAAAGGAACCCTCATAAGATCACTTTCTTGTCCGTCTGTCCATCTGTCTGTCTGTCTGTCTGTCCGTGTGTCACCACCAATTTTCTCAGGAACGGTTGCACCTAGCAAGTGGAAATTTATATCAGATACTGAGGTCTATAGTCCCTATTACGTGTATAAAAATCAAGGTCCTGGGTTAACACGATTAAAAGATATGGGTAAAGTTAGATTTTCGCGAAAACTTGTTAGTAACAAAATTTTCCTTAAGTTTTAACTTATTTATTTTGCAGAAGTTTTCCTTTGCTTTTGTTGTAATACCTTGCTTGTGACCGAAATTGACAATTCTAGGTCAACCGGATGTACCCTGTAGGTTTTGGGTCGAAAACCTATAGGGTACTTCTTGTGACCTAGAATCATAAAATTTGGCAAGAAGCAAGGTCTTATAGCACAAATTAAGGAAAAATTCCAAAAAATATAAAAAAGTTGAAAATTAAAGGGTGCTCCATACATACATAGTTTCAGCCAATTAAGATAGGCCTCTGAGTTATATGAGCGCTCATACAATTTAGAGGTCTAGCTTAATTTTTACCTACCAACGTTGGTATGGAAGCCTCGGTGGGCGAGTCCAACTCGACTTTGCCGGTTTTATTTGGATTAGATGTAACCCTTTCAAAATTACAACTCGTGTTTGACAATAAATAATTTATAATCACATACGAAAATTTATATTCATTCTAGTGGTTCAAATAAGGAATTGATTGTAATTTAGGGGTTCCGCTTGATCATGCAGCCTTCTTCCGGATCTTCTAGTGTGGAGTGCTAGCTGTAATCTTCACACTCAAGATCCAGACTAAGACCATGATCAGTTGGCAAACACTATACCATATCATGACAGCCGCGCTGGCATAAAAGATGGCATGGCTAAGCGACAGTGTGTTCGTCCAGACTGGTTGGTGACAGGAGCATATTATATCGATATTCCGCCTGACTTAAATTGCTACCGAAAAGTAGCTAATCGACATCTGGGAGAAAATCTACCGCCATAACATTACGGTGTTCTGACAGCACACACCCCTTGAGAGTCAGAGTATTCTAGGCCTAGCGTGTTCACCGTCTACAACCACATCATCGCTTACCACCAAAATCGTGGTCAAACGCTAGCTCATTTCTCTAAAATCGTAAAGTCACTATAAATGCTCCTCTCAAAGAAAAAACAATAACATTTTTTTCCATTCCTCATGTTACAAAATTAAGGTTAAAAATAGCTTTTTATCGTCCAGCGTCACTCTTACCTCAGAAGTATTTCAACTTATCATAGGCTCTCCATCAGAAATTACTCAGTAAAATACTCACCTGAGTCTATATTACCATAATAAAGCCTCGCTAATTTAGTAAGACAATAAAACTTGTCGTTTATTGAAGCTGAGAGGTATTTATGTGGGTACCTGAAACAAGAAAACATGATCGTTAAATGTGTGGATACCCTCGGGTAATAAAAGTTAATGCCTCCTAGTTAAACGGAAACGCATTAATTTTATTCGTCCGCTGTTTAGATTGTAGCAGTGTTGTTTTTTATTCTCTATGTACATTATTTATTACATAATATTGTCCCCTCTATAAGCCTGTAATTGTTAGATTGTTCTAACAAAAATTATTACTATGATATTAGTTAAAATCAGAAAATTTTAAACAAAAATCGTGTAATTGGCATTGGCTTATACTTGTATTAAATTATTCTGTGTATATTATATACTTAGATCGCATAGTCAATTATCATAGCTTAAGGGGGTACGATTTCCATACAAAACTATAATGCACAAATATGAGTAAACGGAGCAAAAATATGCACTGAAATCACAGCTTTTGGTCTTATATAAGTTTTAACATGTCGGGAATTATATTTATCTACATGATTTATATGAACAATATAAACATATGACTCAATCAATATTTTTTTGGTTTAACTCGAATTTTACTATTATTAAAAATAATTTCATCTCAATCAATCAAATCATGTAGGTAAATACATTTCCCGACCCGTAAATACTTATAAAAGACCAATAGATGTGATTTCAGTGCAAGTTTTCGCTCCATTTATTTATATTTGTGCATTATACTTTTGTATGGAAATCGTACCACCTTAAGAATTTTAGAGAACTACTCGAGTGCTTACTTGACTACACTTGACATCTTATCTCGACAAAGACAATAATCTATGTCCAATGAAAAAAACATGAGTGAAATATGTACCGAACTACAGAACATTATAAAATTTTCGTACGTAACAACGTGACTAAGGCTGATTTGCACCATCTTACTTTAACCGTAACTATAATTATTAACCGGTATTTTTATATGGATTTTTGACAGATATTTGACGTTTGTTATAGTTGAAGTAAGATGGTGCAACTCTGCCTTAATGTATAATTTCCGCGGCCTCCTTTAGTGCGATAATTTTTACGATTTCAAAAGATTACTTATTTGGCAAACGTACATTCTTCAGGGGAATTAAAAAAAAATTAAGTGTGATGTTCGGAGTTTCGAAAGCTGAATGGCTTATTACTTTTTAATTTTATTTCTTTAATTTAAATCAATAACTTATGCTTTTTTGTATTTAGAATAATTATTATTGATATGATATATTTATTGTTACTTGACGTGTGTGTGTAAGTGCAGATTTTTAATATGCCCATAAATACTGAATATATGCTTTGACTTTGACTTACTCGACCTATCACCATGTTTCTTACTTGTTGTATGTTTGATCTAAAACTAAAGGCTCTAAATAGCTTAAGTCTTTTGACAAACATTTCAAACATTCCCAGATAGTTTCGTTTTTGAAGAACTCTTGACTTATACTCCGTTTATTTTTACCTTGCTAAAAAAATATGAGCCGTATCTTCATCATTTAGGGATGGACAATATAAAAGTATCTACCAAAAACTTTGAAATAATATTTTATTTATCTTTTTAGTACCTAGTTTATGCTCTATTCAATGTTAACTTATATATTTCAATACGTTAACTCTATATCTTAAGCCATCATTCAAAAACCCTTAGAAGTAAAAGTTTCATTAAGAAAGACTGAAAAGTGAAAAGTCAATACTCGAGTGCTATTCAAAAGCTTTTGAAGTAACACCGAAGAAACGTCGAAATTTTCAGGGCACTTAAACCTTTTTAGGGAAAGTTGTAAATTATATTAAAAGGATCCATGTGAACTCTTTCACCTGTCTCCAAGACGAGATGGGACAAAATAAACATCATGAATGTTACCCTCATACCTTGATGTAAAATGTTTACTGTCTGAGTGCTTGGAACATACGTCTTATGCTTGAAAATTTACTTGCAGAATGAGGTAAAGGTATGTTGTATAATTTATACCGAGCACTTTATTGATTATTTCAAACTTAAACGTGTTTTTTTTATCTAAATCATTAACATTTTACATTAATAATGTTTACTTTATATAATTAAATCTAAATCTTGTACGTTATATTATATTGCGTCATGCGTGTCTCGGAAACGGCTCTAATGTTTTGGATGAAATTTTACATACAATTTAACATTTTGCTTTTTTTACCTATTAGATAAAGTTGTATTTTTGTAAAATCGCACAAATGGGTGAATACACAAAAAAATATCAGTCGCCGAGGTACTATAAAATTAATCTGCAACGTAGCACCTGCAAAATAAATTTCGCTAACTAAACAGAAAGCTACGATCTCAGAAAAGCTAAACAAGTGCTAGTTAGACACTTAAAACTTAATGCCTAGACTCGACGCAGTCACAAGATAAATTCGATAAAGCTAAATACACACTCCAAGCTCGGCTTCTCTCAACCTGTATATCTTTTAATGACGCACAATATAGCTAATCCGTCTGGCTCCGATCCGTTACTTTAATAACTGCTACGCAGAGCAAACACAGACTCTCACCTCCGCCATTCATATCGCAACGGCATCCGGCTAATTAAACCGCCAAATTCAGAGAGAAACGTCGACGCGCTAATATAATAAAGTCGGTATAAACCGCACTAAACCGGTTTAATATCAAGAGGGGGCGGCTCACCGAGCGCAGCGCAACTTTTCAGCGCGGTCGGACGCATTACAACTTACAACCAACAAGGATTAGCCTCAGTGTGTACTCAGCTTAACGTTAGCTTTGCTTGCGCAAGTTGTAACTTCGCTGATTACCCGACGCTTATTTATTTTTTTATAACATCGTCACATTTTTTACTACTAAGAAACTTAAATGTTTGCAGATTTAATTAAGAAGTATGAACTTTCCACAGGCGTTGGCGTAATCGTTTGACTTTTCCAACTTGATAAGGTAAACGTTGATAATAAAATAATTATGTCTGTTTTAGTTTGAATGTCGTCTGTGAACTTTTTTTATTTTAAATCTTTACAGCATTCATCCTAATGAAACGGAGGAATCTTACGAGTCGTCATAAAAACTTTTGGAAGCAATTTCACACTTTATTTTCACAGTTTCATTAGGTACAGTTACCAAGTTTTTACTGGGTTTTAAACAGCTCTTCTAAGTGACGTAATAAAGTTTTGTATGATTTGTGAATAAAAAAATTGAAATTCAAGATAATATTTTAAGTCATTTTATTGTGGATTTACCTTCATTATGCAAAATATAGTATTCTCATTCATATACACTCTTATTTCAAATTTACTCAATTTAAAATTGTACCTGTGACTTATCACTTTATCTTATTCCAACGGACATATTATATATTTAAGATAAATTCTGTCATTTTCCTTCAAGTGAGTTAGAAGACAATATGGTTTTCAAGGGTCCAAATATAAAAAAATAAAACTGGCCAAGTGCGAGTCAGACTTTTGTCCCGCACACGGAGGGTTCCGAATTTCCGAAGTCCGAACGCCACGAACTTCTAACACCAACTAAGTAAATATTAACACAAAGGTAATTTATATAAATAATTAAATATCTGGAGGACCGAGTGTTCGTACTATTAACTTTCTACTGATTCTAGCTAATTGAAGCTCTTTAAGTACTAAAATTGAAGATTATTCAATACTGTACACTACATTTCTGCAAATAAACCTTAACTAAGTAAACAAATCGACCGAGGCCCACAAATTTAACAAATGAAACGCTTGCGCGTGCTACATTTTCCTGTGCTGCCATCTAGATGCGTCAAGGTGAATTAATTTTGTATCGTATCGTATCGTAAAACACGTTTTTTGTTTTAAACCCTTTAATTTTTAACTTTGTTCTGTTCTTAGTATTTGTTGTTATAGCGGCAACAGAAATACATTATCTGTGAAAATTTCAACCGTATAACTATCACGGTTCATGAGATACAGCCCGGTGACAGACGGACAGACAGACAGACAGACAGACAGACAGACAGACAGACAGACAGACGGACAGCGGAGTCTCAGTAATAGGGTTCCGTTGGTACCCTTTGGGTTCGGAACCCTAAAAATGTATAAAAGCCTTGTCTTAAAAAAATGGAGGTTCAATTCTGTTTGTGTCATTAAGTTACATTTTTTTTGTAATTTATGCTTATTTTCTGGAAAGTACTTTAGAATATAAATATCAAATGCTTACTGAAAGTGCAAAATTTGTCACATTTGGAAAATTATGGTATGGAATTAAAAGAGCTAAGAGCTAGTTAAGAATCGTTTACAAAACGAAAAAAACGAATTCTAATGCCGCAATAATAATTTTTAGTACCCACTAAGTTTCAGGTGTTTATCTCCATATCTCTGGAGATACTTATCAGATCTCGATTAAATTAGAACTGTACAACCTTGAAAATGTACCCTATCAATAAAAAAAATAAACATCGAAACTCACAATTGACGGAGTAATCGCGTAACATACAAACAAAAAAAAACATACAGACGAATTGAGAACCTCCTCTTTTTTAGAAGTCGATTGAGCATAAAATGCAATAAACAATAAAAATAGAAGAACCTATGTCATTTTGAAAAATCTATCCCTGCTACCAACAAAAACATTACATCGCAAAGCGACCATTATAGTCGGACTCTTTAACATAACAAATGATCATGACCTTTTCCACTTTATCAACGTATTTAGACGGAGAGAGTTGTTATCGATTTACGCATCTAGGGGCGAAAAAGGCAAAGTTAAATGGGAGTCGCAAAGAAATCAGTTTGTTGTGTTGCCGTCACGGCTTGAACGTTTGATGGAGGTTTCGGGACAGAGATCAAATAGTGATAAATATATCCGTGCTTTATTGTTGTTGCCAATATTTTATTTGTTTAGATTTAAGACAAACACCATCTATGTTATCAATACATGTTTTTTTTATGTTTTTAGATTACTTTCAAAGGCTGTGAAACACCGCTATATACCGCCAACTACCGCTATATACAAAAAACTTGAACACAAGTCAATTCTTGTTACACCACAAGTTAAACCGCCACTGCAGTACGAAATTAGATAGTATATGCGTATAAAATATCAAAGTCAAAGTCAAGTCAAAGTCAAAGCATTTATTCAGTATATGGGCAAATTAAAAATTAGCACTTACACACGTCAAATAACATTAAATAGATCATATTCAACAAAAAATATAGATATAACAGAAACATAACGCTTTGAATTTACAAAAAAAAAACAAAGGTATTGAGCCATTCAGCTTTCATCTAGACGTCGAACGTCACACTTAAAACACATGTTTAATTCCCCTTATTAATGTAGGGTTGCCAACCGTACCATTACGTGCACCCGCAACCCAGTGCATGTTTCAGTACTTCAGACAATTTTTATCCAAAAAATTGTGAAATAATGAAACATAATAGATAAATAAAACGCAGACTAATTGCAGTACAAATCATGTTCCGAATGGAACTGATTGTCCGACTATCATATAGGACATGCAATGGTTTATTGATTAATTTTAATGGATAAAACAATGGACCCGAAGGTCCATTGTTACCAGAAGAAGAATTATTACCAGATTAAGACAAAACATGATTTAAAAATCATCTTATTGTATATCTTACAAAATATTGTTACGAATATAACTAAAAAGTTTCTGATATATGAACAAATATTTCAAAAAGCCCAAAAACTAATATGTAAAAATCTGTACGTCCTTCCCATCACGGGCCGTTCGTTTGACGGAGGCGAGAAGGGACGAGCTTCAAATCGCGATAAACACATTTGAAACCCGCCCTTTATGGTGGTGAGAGCAGTTGGGGATGAATCAGTAAACTAGGTTCGTGAGATTGTTAACTGTCTTTCTGTTCTTATTTCTATGCCTTCTTTCTGCCTTTATTCTTCAGCTTATTAACAAGAAAATAAGGTTAATTGTAAAATAAGAGGACAAAGGCAGACAGGGATAGGTTATTAGAGATTTGGGCTGAAGCGTTGATGAATGGACAGAGGTACACTCTCAATCAGATGAGCAGGACATATACATCGCACAGTATGTCAAATTACACTATTTTTTTTAAATAATATAAGGTAGCAAAGCTGACGGCCCGCTTGATGGTAGGCGATCACCGAAGCCTATAGACACCTGCTACACCAGTAGCTTTGCTGATGCATTGCCTGCCCTTGAAGATTCCTTTAACCCTTCTCTTGAAGAAATTGTATCCCCCCATTATATCCCAGTGGAAAGACCTCAGCTAGAAACTCATTCCACATTTTACAAGTAAGTGTGTAATATTATTATTAAAAACGGTTGGTTTTTTTTGCTCAGTCATTTTGCTGAGAAAAAATTGAGTTTTATCTCAAAAATACGTAAATAAACTTAATCTTTGTTTTGATCGTGTTCATGGCAACGTGACCAGTTGATCACCCTCTCATTGACTCCTTCTCCATATTTTTTCGTCATTCTTTTTAAATTTTGAAAACGTTCCGTCATAAGAAACATAAATCCTTTTAATGCAAAAGAGTATATATGAAAATGAATGATATGAAAATGAAATAGGTGGTTTACGAAATGCCACATGTCCTACCACCATGCAGCGGTTGTTGGTTTCTTAACGATGTTTTCCTTTAACGGAGGGCTACTGTGAGAAGCGCACATAAAGTTTTCGATAGAAAAATCCATTGGTGCACGGCAAGGTTTGAACTCTGTACCACGGCATCAAAGCCGACCCTTCTACCGATTACGCCACCGGGCCCTCAGACATACACTCACGGTTTTGTTATCGGAATTGCTCCGACCAGTTTTGGACATGTTTGATGTCCTTCTTCTGGGAGCCACTTCTACATGTGCATCCGTTATCAATAATATTATGTGTGATCCTCACGATACATTTAATAATCAAAATGTAAGTGTGTGGTAGGAAGGATCTGTTGAACATAACTGTATGGAATGTCTACAGGTCAATAATATGGGGATGAGCTTTGGCACAATGCCGTGCAGTATGACAGTGAAATTTTGAAGATGGAATGATTTCGAATAGCGTGACAATATCCCCGCCAAGACTCAGTACACAAGTCTGTTTTAAGGGACACTTTCAAATGTCAACCTGGCCAGTTTGGCCCTCGAGTTGGAAAATCTGTCACCAAAACATCTCACGTGTTCCGGCAGCTGTCCTTGAGAGCCAGTTCCCATTCTAGGCTTAGCGTACTACCATCCTCAACCGCATCATCACTTTCTAACTGGTCAGTTAGTGGTCAAACGCTAGCCTATATGATATTAAAATCTGTGGAAGAAGTAAAGGCCTTTACTTAGCAGTGGTGCAAACAAAATGAATATAATTTAATAGCAGTAGATAGAAACGGGTTAATACATGAAATGTACGATATTCGTAGAATTTAAATGTGAATGAAAATATAACAGCTTGTTATATTTTCATTCACAAACGTCAAGATATATACCGTTCTTCTACCTTATGTCTTAAGCTTTGTCACTGTTTTCCATAATCGGGAAGCGGGTCGCGGATTCGGCTCAGTTTCAATTTGTTGGGACCACTTTATGTCGGACCCGAGCGTGATATACGCGACGATTGGAATAATTAAATTAGTTCTGCGGGATTTTTCCTCCCGGATTGAGAACAGGATTTTCAGATACTTTTGTAGTCACGACTCTGAAATAGACCAATATTTGACTTATATGATATGATATGATATTTGAGCAATTGTTTTTGTATAACTTATTTGTTACACTGCTGCGCGGAGGTCTCAATCGTTTGATGTAGCTGTAGCTGTAGCTGACTGTAGCAGCATAGATATATGCTGCTGAAGTCAGCATGGATTTTTTAAATTATTTTTTACAATATCATAACAAAGAAGTTTTCACAGCGAAATTTAAACCAAGCAAGAAAGAAAAGGCAAGCAAATATATTGTCTATTTTTAACCGACTTCAAAAAAGGAGGAGGTTTCTCAATTCGACCGTATATATATTTTTTTAAAATGTTTTTTCGCGGATAACTTCGTCGTTTATGAACCGATTTTGATTATTCTTTTTTTGTTGGAAAGGAGATATCTCAAGTGTGGTACCATGGTAATTTTATTGAGGTTTGATAAGTATCTCCCAGAGATATTAAGATAAACACCTCAAAATTGATACTGAAAATGAATAGTGCGGCATTGAATCAGGTCTTTTTTAGTTTTTAAACGATATTATTATTAACCAAATTAATAAAAACATAATCTTTGAGTCACAATCAACCAAAGCACAAATACCTCTGCCTCGAAACAAAAAACAACCGCCATTCAAAAGAAACGTCATTACCATACAAGTTAACGGCAATTCAGAGTTTGAGAGTTTGAGAACACTCGGAATGCGTGGAATACGCGTGAAATTGGGTTTGTTTCACGTCTCGTATCACCTAAGAAGTTCTCGACTCAATTAGCGGGCTCTCCAATACGCTCAGCTTGCCTCGAGCGGGCAATGGTGGGTGATAAGAAAATGGGTCTAGGGTGTAAGAGATTGGCTGTTGGTTTTTAACGACCCGGTTAATAAAACTACGAATATTGTTCGCTTTACATAGCGGATTGTTCGGAATCCAGTGACTAATTGCCAGTTAGTTATTTTAGGACCAGCACTGGCCAAAGTGCCTATCGTGAATTATGTTCATCAAAACCACAAGCATCGTCGCATTGCGTTGTATCTTGGTGTGAACTGACCCTAAGTTTATAGCGGCAGAACTTTTTCGTGGTGGTGTTGAGATACGTATACGAACTCTCATTAAAAAAATGTGTTATAGAACTTAAACTTGTGTGCCCATTAAATCCTTTTACATTCTCAAATCAGTAAATCAAATTTAAAACTGACAACTTCGTTTTATAATACTAAAGTAAAATACAAAAGTCTGTCACTTATTCCGACAAAGCGTAAGACTCGTCGCCCAAGGGAATTTTAAACCGTCGTGTGTGCTCCAGGTAATCCTCGACGGAGCTCACTTCCAAGTTAAATTAAGAAACTGGCGTTAAAGCCTTTCGGTACACTGCCGACTACTTACGCACGTACTTTGCGGTGCTCAGGCGTGAATATACTCGACTCGTTTGTAGTTCTACTCTATTACGTTTGGTTAAAGATTAGATTTGTTTGAAAGTAAATATGTAATTTGTTTCGTAATTTCGTGTAAGATTGCTTGAAACGCGGTGCAAACAATTAGGAAATTGATTGTGTATAACAAGTTAAAGGAGATGTTTCTGTAACAGAGACTATAAAAGTTTGAGTATTAGATCAACAATTAATAGAAAATAATCTTTAAAAAAACAAAGCAATAAAGAATTGGTAAGTTTTTATCAATGCAACAAGTAAACTATTCCACCGTTATTTAAAATAAAATATAACTGCTATTTGTATCTGTAAATCGATTTTTAATAATTTGCTTCTCATTTCTTGTAGCGGAATGCATCCAATTTTTTACCTATCAAAATACTACTGGTTATTTTCTAATGAAACCGCAATGTATAATTAATAACTAGTAATAATATGTTACCAACAACAAACTTACAGAAAACAACTTCCACTATATAAATGCAGCATAGCAAAAAAAACAGTATTACAAAAATAATAAACATTTCGCCGTGTATTCCAGTACAAATACAAAATAGTGTTAGATCGTTATCCGCGGATCGCATCACGGAATGCAGGGATCAGCCCAGTTGATTGATTCTGGACATAACCAATCACGCTTTGTGAATCCTGTACGTTTTTGTATTGTATCACCGTACATACTGCGACGGGTGACAATGAAAAGTAAAATGTATGGGGATAACAAACGCATGTTTCTCGTATACATAAACTGCGTCCATGTGCAATGACTCGCAAAAGCAGTGTCACTCATAAAATAGTTTTGTTACTGATAAAACTAAAATTGAGGGATATACAACAACAATACGACATGCCATAATATCGCTTCAAATAATGCTAGGTTTTAAACAAATAGATTAACATATTAAACAGTTCAAGACAAGCTCGGTCTGGTATGACCAAATCAATTTTAGTTGTTTGGATGAAACCGGGACAAAGCATATTTAAAATTATAAAGCGCGTAAAACAGCTGGTATGTCTGACATCAGAAATCAATTTTGTAAATCAAGTGAAGGCATTAATCACGTTCATAATATAATACTTTGATAAATATTAAAAGGTATAAAATAGAATGATATCAATTGTAATAAAAATCGAGATCAAGTCTTACTTTAGGCATGTAACCCAAACAATAGCATAATATATTATTGATACCTAAATTCAGATACTATTTGTTTAAAAATAACCTATCTTTGCCACAACATGATAAGGAGAAGAGGGTTTCTTATATTATAAATCCTTATTATACAGGTGAAACAAAGGCCAGCAGCTTAAATTGCACGAAAAAATCTCTTAGCAAGTAACTCTCGGTCACACGTCTACACTTCCGGTAATAAATGTAAAAGCACTCTCCCACGTCAAAAACATTTGTAAATTTATTATTTTATTTTGTTGCTATCGTTATACTACTGTATAGAAAAAGCGTACAGCTCTTAAAAAAAGGCCGAATTGACAACGGTCTGGGCCAATTAAAAGCTCCGACGAGTATAACACACAATCCGCGTTCAACGATCAAACATTACTCGCGCTGGAGCACACAGCGAGTTTGATACTATTTTACAACAGTCAAGGTTTATCTTATTTTACAAACAGTCTTGCCCTAGGTTCCGATGCGCTTTCTCTTACGCAGCAAATCGCGGCAGTCAAGACTTCGCAAGAAGCTTATATTACTCGAAAGAAGAACTAAAATGTACGTTGTCACTTATCATCATTTTAGTTGGCTTACTGTTTGCAATAAATAAAGAAAAACACCTATTTGCCAGTGTTTGTGTGAGTGATAAAATGTTTTGCTAGTATACATAGCCAGAACCACCTAATTTAGTTATTTTACAATGAACGAAAATATAGTTTAGGTGCAAAATCCTAATACGAAATTTTACTAAGTTTTATCACTGACTCTAGCAAAAAAAATCCCAAGTAAGTTTAATAATTTAATATTATCTGTAAATAAATTGGAAGAGAAACATTTAACTGAAAATCGATTCGCAGCAGGTGCTATCAAAGTTTTATAAGAACAATTTTTAAAGTTTGCGAACAATTCTAAATCGAAACAATATTATTGTTCTAAACGGAAAGTTTGCTCTCGATTCAATACTTTTATTTCGTCCTGGCGTCGTTTGAGATGTCATTGTGTACAAAGTTTTAAAGTAAACTTTAAAATACTCAAAAATGTTTATCGTATTACAGACGTGCTTGGAGAAATAGATTTAATCATGGAAGTAAGCTTTGTCCAGGATAATGACGCGAAATAAAGAGGCGTGTGGCTGTTTGCGGTCGTGAGTCGTCGCCATGTGATCGTCGTATGATAATCCGTAGAAGCACGCACCGTGGGAAATAGACTCTAAAGTAGGTATTTCGCAGCCACATAGCTTAATTAGCCGTTCAAACAACAGCCTAGCCTCTTTACTGAACAGCACCGTTCAACTATATTTCAGAATAATATCCAGCCGTAGCGTTGGTTACATTTCATAAACTGGCTGGCTAATGCTTAAACCATTCATATAAAGTCTTAGTCTGACACTATGGCAACACACTAGAGAATATGCATACATTGTATATGCATATGCATATGAATATATATTATACATATTATATGATGCATATATATACGCACGTCACGCGGTGGTCACTGTTCTCTAGTGTGTTGACTTAGTGTCAGGCTAATGAACAGGCTAGGCCAGTAATGAACCGTCATCGATCCTAGTCATTCACTTAGCTGTTTGATCAAATAGCTGAATATCATTCAGGAATCTAGTTGAACGGCGCTGTTTAGTAAAGAGGCTAGGCGATTGATTGGACGGCTAATTAAGCTAGTTGCCTGCAACAGGTATATACTCACATACATTTGCGTTACATATTTGGTCCACCTAGTGAAACGTTTGCTTGTTTGCCCCCTATCAATAAAAATGGCAATTAAAAAAACAAGATATATGAATGGGGAGAAATGTTATAAACGTAATAACTCACGGGGTTGTTTTTGTTTTTAGTTTAGCGTGCAAACTATCGCTATATCCTATCAGCAAAACATGTCTGTGTGACGACATTGATACAGAATATCATACTTCAAGACGTAAACGGCTTTTACACATGCCAAAAAATATTTAACTAGATTCAAATATTTCTTGTCATGGGTAAATGCATGTTTAACCTCATCATCATCAGCCTGTATCAGTCCACTGCTGGACATAGGCCTCTCCCAAGATGCGCCACTGAGCCCGATCTTCGGCTCTTCTCTTCCAGTCACTGCCCACCGCTTTGCGTATGTCGTCGCTCCACCTGGTCACAGGACGTCCTACGCTACGTTTGCCGATTCGCGGTCTCCACTCTAGGACAAGTCTGCCCCAACGGTTATCAGTCCTGCGGCAGATATGACCAGCCCACTGCCACTTCAGCTTGCTAATCCGTTGAGCTATGTCGATAACTTTAGTTCTCTGGCGAATTACTTCGTTCCGGATTCGATCCCGCAGAGAAATACCGAGCATAGCTCTCTCCATAGCTCGCTGAGCGACTTTAAACTGGTGGACCAGTCGGACTGTGAGTGTCCACGTCTCGGCTCCGTATGTCATCACAGGTAGGACGCACTGGTTAAAGACTTTTGTCTTTAGACACTGTGGTATCGGCGACGAGAAGACTCGACGGAGTTTTCCGAATGCTGCCCAGCCCAGCTGAATTCTTCTCTGGATTTCCTTCTCGAAGTTATGTTTGCCTAGTTGGAGCGTTTGCCCTAGGTAAACATACTTAGTGACAACTTCGAGTGGGATTCCATCTACGGCAATCGGTTCCGGAACAACGTGCTCGTTGTACATGACTTTGGTTTTGTCCAAATTCATCCGGAGACCGATGCTACGAGAAGAATCAGCTAGGCCATTCAACATCCTTTGTAGGAACTGCAGCGTCTCTGCCATAATGACGATGTCATCTGCGAATCGTAAGTGAGAGATGTACCTGCCGTTGATGTTAATGCCACGATATTTCCAGTCCAGCGTCTTAAACATATCCTCCAAGGCGTTAGTGAACAGTTTCGGGGATATGACGTCCCCCTGTCTCACTCCTCGACGCAGGTGGACATGTTTAGTTCGCTGGTTCTGTACTTGTACAGTCATCGTTGCGGCATTATATAGACATCTCATCACTTCGATATATCGCCAGTCGACTTGGCAACGCTGCAAGGACTCGAGAACAGACCAGGTTTCGATTGAGTCAAAGGCCTTCTCATAGACCACAAATGCTAAGCACAGGGGCCGATTGTACTCTTCGGTCTTCTGTACAATCTGCCGCACCGTGTGGATGTGGTCTATGGTGCCGTAACCGCTTCGAAACCCGCATGTTTAACCTAAACTCATGTAAAGCAAGCGTGCACTATGATTAAAGGCTTGCAATCATTAGTTTTTAAGGTTCGGTACCTTTAAAGGAAAAAAAGGAACCCGTATAGGATCACTTTGTTGTTCATCCGTCTGTCTGTCTATCTGTCTGTGAAGAGCTACGAATAAATTATAAGTAATCTAACCTATAAGCACACCCCGGACACTCGACTAAATCTGCATAAAAACTCTCGTTTTAACGACCTATTACACAGACACTACACACACGTCGTTTTTCTACAGGCGCAATTGTGTGCGTGAAGTCTAAGGATGTCACCGTAAGAACCTACTTCATTTTGAAGTCGGTTTAGACTTGCTAGCCAGTACTTCGCTATGGTTTCAAAAGTATATAGATAATAACATTATTCTCATTTACTCAACGCGATACGCCATAACTAAGACACTTGTCTCGCTGCAAACGAAGACGGATACGCGTGCGAGTGAAACAGTTGCGAAAGTTTTAGCAAACTTCAAAACAAACTATCAAAAATCTTCTAAACATTTGATTACGTTATTTGAATAGAGTAGAGTTAGGTAGGGACATTTCATATACTTAAGTTACTTGATTTGAAAAAGTGACAAAGATAAATAAATTATTTAGAAAGTTTTTATTCATATTTAAAAACTAAGGTTTATTTACGCACGAGTATATCGTTGTTTCATTTATGAAAATGAATTCTAAAATACAAATATATAGTTAGGTATACAAATGTAAGTGTATTAGTATATATATTATATAGAAAATATGTAAATTTGAACCTCCTGTGTCAATCTAGTCCCACAGAAATATTCCATAATACTTATTATTAATATTTCTGTGTTTTATATTCATACATATTGTATGAAGTTGATGTTCTTCTCCTTGTGAGGTAGTATTGTTCTGTAGTCGTGCGGGTATTGCGTCCTTTCTCACACTAGCTCCTCGACAGCTCCAGAATTGGTGGTGAGGTAGCCTGGATTTGTGGGGGGAACAGAGTGGTGTCCGTTCTATACGTAGTATTATTATCTTTTCTATGCTATAAGTCAACGTGATCAAAGGATATGACAGTTAAGTCGCATATTTTGCGATTTTACTAGGAAATCAAAATCTATAGTGTACTTCCCGTTGATCTAGAATCATAAAATTTGGCAAGGTCTTGAACCACTTATACAGTTAGTAGTACTTCTACACTTATACACATAAATCTGAAAACCATAAATATGAAGTATAATAAAAAAAAAATACTATTACAAATGTATTAATTGCGGTGAAGTACATTTTCTATGTCATTATCGAACTGCAAAGTTAAGTTTGTCTTTTAACGTAGTTTGAGAAATTGGTATGAAACCGTCGTTGGGCTAGTCCAACTCGACTTATTCTGCAGCCGGTTTTATTCTGCTAAGCATCTCTAACTTTCATAATGATACTTGTTTATAAAGTTAATGCACTCTAATCCAGATCTGAACTTCGGCTATTTGTATGATAATAAGGATCAGATTCTCAAACAGATATGATTAAACTGTGGATTTTCTGCCTTCAATAAAATTATTGCTGTAGGAGTCTCGAAGGCTTTTTATCGCATGGTTTGATTAACATAATCCTATGATATGTGAGTATACTTACATACTATATACTTTTTTCCATACTTAAGTATGGAAAAAAGTATATTTATGTATCGGATATTTATTGTCAAGCTAATTATTAAAAACAAATTAAAAAGGTTATTGATAGCTGGGTGGCGTTACTGCGCAATACTTTGTAAATTTACCAAGCTTTAACAACAGTGCTTTAACTAACTTAGCCATGGACGACTCCCATTGAAGCGATGAAAAGTTTATAAAAAATGAACTGCAAATTAAATCTTGAGTGATCCGTGTATCTACAAAACGCGAGAGCTTATTAACTACCAGCAGCACGGCATCCTCAATGCCAGCGGATATAATGAGCCAAGTCCGAGGTACAAATTAATCTTTCTGAACAATGCCGCGGTAAGTGGCCGTTCTTTTCGCCTGCATTGTTGTCGGAACAGTTTTCCATGCCGTTCTTATCCATCTATTTTACAGTTGCGGAAGTTGGCCAATTGATGACGTCGCTATGTTAATTATGCAGTGGAAACATACTGTAATCATAGTAGCCACTTACTATATTTTACGTATGATTACGTAAGTATTAAAACACGACTTTGCATATACCGTAAGCTACGCTCTGCGTAGCTGTGTAGCAAACTTGTCGCTACGCACAGCTACGAGACTCTACTATATATATAAGCAATGCATTTATTGGTACATTTATGGCTACGTGTATCTATACTTCTTTTATGTGCTAACCGTGTGAGCAATATGGATTACATGAGGCTATAAGAGTGTACGTATGTATAGCCATTAGTTACATTAGATATCACGTCTTTAAACAAATACCGCAACTCTGGATTTTGTACTGATCAATTCCATTTTACTAGCTCCTACCTATATAAAAATGCTTTTAATCATCACCACCAACATTATAAATTAAAGAATATATAAATTAAGAATCAAATTAAGGAATCCTTGATACTGTCTTAATCTCTACTGAGTCACGTCTTGCGGTTCGAAAGTTCAATTTATTCAGGGAATAAGCTTCATTGTAATCTTGCGGCATGTAATTAGGACTGGGTTTTCTTATTTCCTTTTATAAGTGAATTTTCTTACAAATTGTATTAAAAACGCGTCTACATTGTATCAAATTTATATTTGTTCTGTTTGTTTTTAATTAAATATTAATGAAAGTAAAATTTATATTTTTTTTTCAGAAGTTACAATACGAGGTTGGTTTAAAATAAAAATAAAATGATTTGGTAGTGTTGAGGAAATTAAAAAAAGGTAATTTTTATGTATGGAGGTTGTATTGGCTTTATTTATTAACCTAATTACAATGTAAATATAATTACCTATAACCATAAAATTTCCAAAACAAATTATTTCATATCATTTGAGGGGCCCGGTGGCCGAGTTTAAACCGCCGTGCACCAATGGATTTTTCTATAGAAAAAATTATGTGCGCTTCACAGTGGCCCTCCGGTGAAAGAAAAACATCATTAAGAAACCAACAACCCCCGCATGGTGGTAGGACACTATTTAGTGTCCGCCTGGCCAGCTACCACCCTCAAGTTAGAAAATCTGTCGCCAAAACCTCTAATGTGTTCCAGCAGCTGTCCTTGAGAGCTAGTTCCCATAATAGGCCTAGCGTGCTTACCATCTTCGACCGCATCATCACTTACCAACAGGTGAGATAGTGCTCAAACGCTAGCCTATAAGATAAAAAAAAATCATATAGATTAAGGTGATACGTAATATTTATAACCAGCCTTTTATTTCTCTGAAAGATAAAGATAAGATTAACATATATTTTGTTTAGACATTTTGATATATTAAGCTTAGTGAATCAAAATTGTTTTCTAAGCCGACCGCCGGAGACATAATAAAATAAGATAACCAGACCGTATCATTTTCTTCGGACGTATCGAAATTCATAGCCAAAGGTCACAGACAAATCCCGATGAAGATAAAACAAGGCTTATCTGTGACCGATTCTGTGACCTTCTTAATGTGAAATATCGAACGGAGTTACTATATTATTCTGATTCTAATTTCGACCAACTACCATACAGAAGAATGTTCTCAATCCGTCTGCATGGTTGGTTTTGTATGTTTGTTATGCGATTTCTTCACCAATTGTGACCTGATTTAAATGATTATTTTTGTCAATTGTAGGGTTAATTTTTAAAATGAACCCATTTAAATTATATCTAGGTCTGATAAGTATCTCCAGAGTTATGGCGATAAACATCTCAAACTTGCTACTGTAACAGAGTCGCGGGGCGGAATTATATGTATAGAAAACCTAGCTTCTTTCACTTGTAACACTAACCGTAGTCGGAGTTTGATTTATTTGTAAGAAACACATATAAAACTTAGGTAAAAATAGTCAACGAAACAGTTATTACTGTGAAGTTTGTTTGGAAAATCCGCATATCGGTAATGGTAGTTGAAACAGACTGTTACTAACATAATCAAATCAGTAATTATTTTTGATGTAAATGAACACGTAGTTATTTTTAGCGTATGGTTGACGTTTTCCAACAGACACATTGTATCAGAGTCGGTATTTTTTTATAATCAACACCTATACATAGAGCTTCCGGTACTATATACTAACTATCGTAATTAATAATGAGATTAGGCCTTAGGGTGCCTTTTAACCAAAGATGTGCTATGCTACGTTGCTATAGATGCGTTTGAAATTAATCATATTCATCGGTCTACATAGTATAGCACTTATGGAAACGGGTTTAACTAAGCTATTTTATATAGAAGGATGGCGTAGGCGTGCTACGGATACGTACTATGAATGCGTGCTATAGATGCATGGATGGTCGTGTGTAGTCTACACTAATATTATAAAGAGGAAAACTTTGTTTGTTTGGTTGTAATGAATAGGCTCAAAAACAACTGGACCGTTTTTTAAAATTCTTTCACCATTCGAAAGTCACATTATACACGAGTAACATAGGCTAAATTTTAGGGTTCCGTAAGATATTTGGGTTTTAGCAAAACAACGTTTGCTGGGTCAGCTAGTGTAGCTATATACAGAGAAGAGTACCTACAATTGCGCATCATCCTCGCATACCGAATACTCGGCTGCGCATTTCATGCACGTCTTACTCGCTCCGCTACATACGAGTAGCTTAGCATCAATGGAAACGGTCACATGGTTTCGTTCCTTAGCTTTCAAATCCTCGCAGCATAGCTGCATAGTCCTCTGGTGGAAAGGCACCCTTAATATATTGGATAATATTTGGACCCAATATTAGTTTACCAGCTGTCCACTTCATCAACGCATCAAATTAATAACTAATCCTTCACCATCCAACTCATCAGGAAAGTGATAAGCGAAGTATTGCGACAAATCTAATAAAAAACTATAGCAAACAGGGACATGTCCAAAGTTAGATTGACATCAGAATTGCTTGTACCAAAAAGCGGAGTATGGGATCCCAACTTATTACCGCTATAATTCCCGGGCTATAAACCGAGGGGTGGTTCTAATTAGTATTGAATGCGACACGTCGGGATGGATCCCGCGAAAATCCCGGTAGAATGAACGTGGGGCACATTTAGTACAAGTGTACAATTATCACTACATATCATGTAGTACATGAAAGGAGCTTTTGAGTGTAAGCTTTTGTGAGGTAGAGTTTTGGATCGAGATTCTTCTAAATGGTTTCAAAGATAATTTTGT
This sequence comes from Cabera pusaria, assembly GCA_954871355.1. Lineage (NCBI taxonomy): Eukaryota > Metazoa > Arthropoda > Insecta > Lepidoptera > Geometridae > Cabera > Cabera pusaria. The sequence goes on from OX940893.1 coordinate 5,204,171, forward strand.
CTTATTTCATAGTTCAAAAAATACATAAATAATAAAGTAAACTGTTAAACATAGTTAATAGCAGTATTACGTATTTTGTAAGAAAATAATTTAAAATCGTTTAAAAAACGAAGAAACCGACTTTAAATGCTGTGCTAGTCATTTTTGTTGCAACACTGTATCTCTGGAGATAATAATCAAAACTTGATGAATTTACAATGGTATCGTATGGGAATTATAATTACTCTCAAATAAAAAGACTTTTCCCAATTTGGTTCATAAATTACGAATTTTGAGGTAACAAAATATTAGGGAAAATAGAGTCGAATTAAGAGTATTTATATTTCGATCTCCTTTTAAAAAAGTTGTCCAAAAAAGTTTTTTAGAATTATTGTGTTACGAAATCTGTATCACAATAAAACGTTTTTTATTTAATTTCATTGTATATGCATATTCTATCATTGTGCTATTATTGTCTAATTCATAATTAGAACTATATGAGTTTAAACGATACTATGACTGTAGATAAACACCATTATATAATTATTGTCCAATTTTTCGCGTTAGCAAAATCCTTTTCACAAAGTAGATCATTGTACTTCAGATTCGTTAGGCAAAGGATATAAGACCCAAATTCCGAGTATTAGTTAAATTAAATTTTACATTAGTACGACTAAAAAGATTAAACGATTTCATTCTACGGGCCAGTTAACAATTCCACAAAAGTATCTTGTTTAAGCAAAGCTGTATAATATCTGTAAAATGTTAATCTCCACAAAATTTCTTGTTTTACGTTTTGTAGATTAAAATTACGATTCAACTTCACTCGATGGTCTGTAATGAAGAATACAAAGGATTAATTACTCGGGAGATCCTTTTATCTCCTGAAGCGAACTTTGTAAAGTCTTCGGTCTTTCTTGGAGGGGGAAGAAATTAGTGTCTAATACCTCGTTCGGAGATTAGACTATTTTGAGTAGGTTATTATGGAGTTATAAAGAGTAGGTCGGGCACGGGATCGGTTGATTTAGGTTGTGTCATATCCGAAGCATTTATGGTATAAGAGATTTATTTTATTATATTGTTGGAGTGTTGTATTATTTAATTGTAACGTGAGTGAGGTAACTTTGTAAGTAATACAAATAATGCCACTAAAATATTTTTTGTAAATGTTTGACCAATTTTACAATGTGGTACTCAAGCCAGTCTTGTATGTCTTTTCAATATAAAAACCGATTTATTATATTAATGTTATTATTAGATTAGAAATGAATGTTATTTTTGAATGTTTGATAGCTGGTTACATATTATTAAATATTATATAGAGAATTATTCGCAGTTTCTAGAGATTCCAGAAGATGACCTACTTATTAGGTTGAAACCTGGTCGGAGCATAATCCGAAAAATACAACGCAAAAAAAAACCAGTACGTTTTCATTAAATATGAATAATTCTCGCGAACACTTTCAAACGAAAGTTTCCAGAGATATAGAGCGTAACTGCTATTTTGAAACAATTTGCTTAGATCTTCTTATTTATTAAAGTCGTATAATAATTTGTTTCCATTCACTTTGGTGTTTTTTTTTATATCTCATATGCTAGCGTTCGACCACTTATATAATATCTAGTGGTAATCGATGATATGGTCGAGGATGGTGAACACACCTAGTAGGTTTGTAGTGGTAGGACTTCTGCTAGTGCGCCTGGGGCAGTACCACCACTTTGCCAATTTATTTTCAGCCGTGAAATAAGAATGTTTTTCGGTTGAAATGGAAAGGTGTTTGATGAAATTACAGGGCATGTGAGACTAAAAATCTTTGTCTCAAGGTAACAGGCGCAGTGCAGTGACATACAAAATTCTGGCAGTCCAGAATTTTGTATGCCGCTGTTTCTGTTATAGGTAGACGTTATCGCTTACCATCAGGCAATCGTCGTGCTTGTCCTGTTACCTTATATTACATAAATAAACTGGCCAAGTGCAAGTCGGACTCGCACTAGTAGGGTTCCGTACCACACTACAGTATTTTATAAGATCGAGCAAAATATACCACTATCATTTTTCGCCAGCAAAAAATAATAATTAGTAATCATTTTATTTCTTATAACGCCATCTAACGTCTAACAAAGGAGTTAGGGATCGACATTTCAATATAACGCCATCTATGGGACGTTTACCTAACTGAGCGTTCATAGATGGCGTGAAATTCCGATAAAAACACGTTTCTTGTATGGGTACCCTCTATTATTTTTAACTTTATTCTGTTTTTAGTATTTGTTGTTATAGCGGCAACAGAAATACATCATCTGTGAAAATTTCAACTGTCTAACTATCACGGTTCATAAGATACAGTCTGGTGACAGACGGACAGACAGACAGACAGACAGACAGACAGACAGACAGACAGACAGACAGACAGACAGACAGACAGACAGACAGACAGACAGGCAGACAGACAGACAGACAGACAGACGGACAGCGGAGTCTTAGTAATAGGGTCCCGTTTTACCCTTTGGGTACGGAACCCTAAAAAGGTATATTCCGACACTAAACTGCCGGAACACCGTCAGGTTAAATTTAAGTTAATGAGCTCTATTTATTCGGTAACCTGCTAAAATCTGCGAAAGTCCTTGAACAAAATTAACCGCACCCAAACTGTCGGGGCTAATTACTAGGGGTCTTGTATGAGTAGCCTCAATTTTGTAGCCTGTGGGCGATGACAAACTACTAAAATTACGTTAAATTGCGCCCACTTTTATGAACTTAGGGTACTCAGGCTACCGTTTCTTTTTTAGGTCCCTGTTTATCTTTGATTTGAATTAATCTCTATGTGAGGACCGTATAGGTTAATTATAATTAAATTTATTCTAAACTAGCAGCCCGCCCCGGCTTCGCACGGGTAGAATATATATGCCTACAAAATTTGCATCAGTTTGTTGCATCGAATATAAAATATTAACATATTTAACAATAATCGTCATATGTCAACCAATTTACACAAAACCTTAACGAATTATGCACCTAACACATTCCTCATAAACACTCTGGCTAATGGTGAAAACCGCATGATAATCCTTTCAGAAGCTATTGAGATTATTGCGAACAGACAGACAGACGCAGTGATGGACATTGTTTTATAACACTTACGTTATTATATTACGTATTATATATTGGACGGCACTTTGGCATACAGGATAGTTACCCTGATTCTGACCCGAGGGTCGTTGGTTCTAATCCTAGCTATATACCTACCTATGAAAGTTTTATGTGCATTCATGAATCATGGGTTTTTGTGGGATCATTAAATCTACCAATAATTAAGATAGGTTAAAAAACTAAAACAACTGACTTCAATGCCCCGCGAGTCAATTTCAGTAGCAAGTTTGAGACGTTTATCGTCATATCTCTGAAGGTACTTATCACATCTCAATGAAATTACAATGGGACCACCTCGGAAACGTACCCTACCGATTACAAAAATAATCATTCGAATCGGTTCACAATTGTAGGAGTAATCGCATAACATACACACACAAAAAAAGAAAGAATAAAATATATACGGTCGAATTGAAAACATCCTCCTTTTTATGAAGTCGGTTAAAAAAGAAACATACAGACGAATTGAGAACCTCCTTCTTTTTGTAAGACGGTTGAAAAGTAGGTTACCACCAGGAGAACATCTGCCGCTATACCTTACGGTACGGCGTTTCCCGACACAAAAGTAGGGGTATTATACGTATAACGTGTGTATCTGTGTGTCTGTCTGTAGCATCTGAGCACCCAACCGGATGAACCGATTTTGATTTTATTATTGATAGTTTTTATGTTTGATAGATGTCTTCATCGAGTGTTCTTAGCTTTGATTCATGAAAATTCGTTCAATCGTTATAAAAGTATGAGCTTTAATCAACTTTCATAGGTCTGATCAATTCGAAAATCTTCTTCTTCAACGATATTGTAAGAACATGGAAGCATTGACTTGATGCTGGGACATCTCCTGGACTCTACAGAATACTCAAATCCTCACCAACTTACAGCTCAGATTTTAAATGTCGTGTTTAGAGTCATTGGAATGCTTTTAATGAAAAGATTATACATAGATCAGTCGGGGTGGTATATTATTATACAATAGATCATATTATTATACTATATTGACTTCAAATTGATTGTGATCGGTGGGGATCTACAGCATAGCTAAGCTTATAATAATATTTTCGTAGTAACTATGACCTAATCTGTGGTTTCACTGCAAATATTTTATTAATTTTGCGATGCGTGTATGTGAAATTCGTGATATCTTCTAGAGTTTTCATTTGAATTATATACTGTAAAGGACAATTTTAATCAATAATATGTGACCAAGCTAATTGACGTAATTATTTGGATAAGGATTAATACTATATACTTGAAAATAGCCTTGGAAGTTATGTAATATTTTTTAACAAAAATGTTAAGATTAAAATGGTTACTGTGAGTCAACCTTAAGAGATAGACATATACTGTTGCGGACTTTTTTGTAGGTCTTATTAAGTTGTACAACTCTTGCATAAAAAATATTCTTCTATCCATTTTCGATTAAGCAGCGTTCGTAAGAAACGTGTTTTTTCGACCGCTTTTTTGCCGACTTAGGTTGCAAATTAGGTCTCCACGAATGTTCCTTTGATTTAAACGGGATAATATATAGCCTATTTTCGTTCCGAAAGTCCATTCTACGTATTAGTGAAAGATTTTTTAAATCGGTTCAGTAGTTTTTGAGCCAAATCATTACAAACATACAAAAATACAAAAATACAAATGTTCTCTCTTTATAATGTTATTATAGATGTATCTTCAGCTTGACTAATTTAATATAGTTTTGCCTCGTTTTCATGTTTGATATTGTAAATTTTCCTCAGAGCGAAGATTTTTTTCACATCTAACTGGGTAGTACTTGACCACTATCTCACCTGATGTTAAGTGATGATGCGGTCGATGTTGAAGCGCGCTTACCCAGAAGATACATATTTACTAGAGATTTGAAGACCCCATATTGTATTAGCCGGAAACACAGACTCAGGCAGGGCATTCCATTTCCTAGCGGTGAGAATGATGAACAAAGATGCAAATTGCTTCGTTCGGGTAGATGGTATATCCACCATAAATTAATGTAACTAAACTGTAACCGATAGAAAACCGATAAACAAGCGACTTTGCGGCGCGAGTATCTGGATTATCTTGCTTACTAGTAGGCCGTCGAACCCATGAGTTTTTTTGCTCTCCTCTCAATGGCGTCCAGTGTCTTTAGCTGGTATTTGGCAAAACCATCCGAAAGATGAGAACAGTACTCCAGGCACAATCGGACTTGTCTTTAGTAAAGATTGAGCAACTGTCCCCTTAATGGGTGAAATGGGTGATGTTTTTTTGTGAAACTTTTCATTCTCATCAAATTGTATTGTATTGTAATCCGAACTACATAGATTCTACACATACAAAGTTTCTTTTTGATATGACAATTATAATTAGGTTAAAATTGTTTTTTGAGGTTACGGACTTTAACTTATTTTTTACACGCAACAAGTAAAGCTATTAAATCGTGTTAAGAACCTATATCTGAAAGACATCGTTAGCCCCAGTAATCAAAAAAACGAAAATAAATTAATTTAAGTTATTTTAATTAATTGTTGCTACAACAGTAGCATCACATAGAAATACAATTAACAAAACGACATGAGCGTCATTAAAACGTCACTTGTAATTTTATTGTAGACGAATCCAAAGTGTCTGCTCACCTCGATACTCCACTCGTTCCACAACGCTGATTTAATTTAATTCCCCGAGCTACGGGTAAAATTTTAATAAGCCTTCTAAATATCAAAACATTCAAGACAAGAAAGGGGACATTACCCGACCCTCCCCCATCTTGGGGCCACTAAAATGGATTAACGGGAACATTAAGTCGGTTTAAAAGTTGCGCTAACTGCCCCGCGAATGTGAAAACTCTGAAGATATATTTCTTTAAAGAACAAAATGTATTTTTATATCGTTAAATGAGATATGAGTCATTTGCGTCTGTTTGTTGACCGTCTTCAAAAAACACGTCATGTTTGCGTAAATGTTGCTTTTCAGTACGAGTTCTTTTCATTTTTTAGGGTTCCGTAGCCGAATGGCAAAAAACGGACAACATTTTTTTTCTTCAAACCTATACGTGTGGGGTTAGTTATGGAATACTTAACTGTGTTACGGAACCCTACGAGTGCGACTCCGACTTGCACTTGGCCAGTTTATATTAATAACATTATAGACTATTTTTTTGATCGATATAATATATTCTGTAGAATTTACCACATTGCTACACACGGAAAAGAAAACTGCAAATATAACTTTAAAAACAAGATCTGCATCGAGAACCGTAAAAACCTCGGCAAGTTCGTTAAATCACAAACTAACAAACTTCAATACCAGACAAATTGAAAGATCCTCGCTTCTTAAAAGATCCGTCGCATTCGAATATCCTTGCAGAAATCTTGAAAATTGGGAACAAGATCGAACAATCCCCGCCAAGCTGTTAGCCGAAGCACTTTGGAATATTCATCGACTTTACTTTTAAGAGAGAATTTTCGAGAGGTATAAGTATTAAGTTCAGTTAAGATCGAATACACAGCGATATCAGGAATTAATTGAATAGAATGCAGTGTAGAGGGGAGATACCCGTCGCTTCATGAATATGGATCCATGTTAAAGTGTTCCTTCCCGCTTTGTAAAAAGTAGAAGTTATTAGGGCTGCCATTAGAGGGCGGTGTGCGGTCGAGTGGTGAACGGGAGGATTATTGATTTCCGTAATGGCTCAGCGATAAATTGTAACTGTCAGAGTTTTTGAAAGGCCGCAATGGAGAAAAAGTTGATTGCACTTCGAATTGAAGGTTGAAGCTCGCGTTATTTCGGAAATTGTTAGAATAGGTTTGCTGATATACCCTGCAATTTATGTTAAAATATCAGGTGCATAATTTGTTCACATTTTTTTATTTGTATTTGCTTTTCTAGTACCCGCGTGCTATTCTAGATCTAGCGTGTTAACATCCTCGAACGAATTTTTTACTTACCAACAAGTTAAAAATAAAAAAAAAGAAACAGAAAAAAAAAGAAAAGAAAAAGTGAGATAGTGGTCAGAGACGATACAGCCTATACGATGTTAATAAATATTTTCCCTATAATACATATCTCATTCAAAAAACAAAAATAAAATCCAAATTATCTTGACAAATAAACAATCTATTTAAACTACCAAACACCATCCGAATTTATAATAAAGATTCCACAAATATCCCAAGCGAGCAAAGTCAATTCTTTCGAACACACTCGCATAATTCGAATGAGACAAGTTTATGACACGGAAACAAAGGTTGGTTGCATCCCCCAGAATAGGGGATGAGTCTGTTGCAACCGTAGCACGCTGTTGGACTGGAGCCAGCCGTTATCGAATTCATGTAAAAGATGGAAATTGAGGTGAGAGACGGCAAGCAAAATGTACTTACAGTAACTTCAGTATACAGGAACCAGTAAGATTTTTAAAGAAATATTATTTTCAAATGTAGCAAACGTAATATACACCAAATTTTCAGTGTTTTGCGTACTAATATTACCACAAAAGTACTATTTGACTTGACCTAAGGGCCTATGAAAAAATTAATACAATTTTAAAAGGAAGGGATTAAGTTCCTTGTCTATATAATTTATTTATTAAAAGCTATAATTACTCTGACACAGTAGTCATAAAGCATGGCTCAGCAAGCTTTTATTGTGTGAACAAGTCCTTGAAATAATAATTATTTAATGTAATAAATAACATGCTTATTACATTGGTATAATGCTTTACAATGAGAAGCCATGCCTTTCATTTTATTTGTCATGTTTATTTAACAATTTAAATAAAAATTGTTGGTCTTATTTCTTCTTCCCACATTTACAACATTCTCTCAACAAACACATTAATAAAATCTGCTATTCTCCACATCGCGGTGTAGCACTTACCGCATTCTTCAAAGTAAAGCTAAGATAGCACCTCGACACAAAAGCGAACTACAAACGTTGCCATAATTAATTTAGCATAAAATATTCCCTCACAAACATAAATTATAATAAACGCGTCTCCGTCTCCACTACGCTGCCGCTAATTTAATGGCCCGACCAATTATAGTGATAGGTGCTCCCGGTTGTGTCGGGTAACACTTTGTGTATGTCTCAAATGTGTGTGCGTGTGTGTTTGTGTGTGACTGGAATGGGATGAGAATGATAAGTGCTGTGGGTTTCGAGCTAGGTTTATGAGAGTTTCCTGTATGGATTTCTGATAAAGGCTGCATAGTCGGCAAAAGCACTATTTAAATTCTACTACATTCGTAAGTTCTAAGGTAAGTTAAACCCTAAACTATTTAAGTTATTCATTCAATTCGAGGGCATGTGGTTTTTTTCTGTTAACAGACAGAGTAAAAAAAATACATTCTTTTCCTCTTGTAATTAACTAAAAGAGACAAACTAATATCTAATGGTATATAATGGTAAAATAATTGCATTAGCATACATTAATATTACACTAAAAACACTTCTATGCAGCAATGCAATTTTACCTTGCAAACACGTCAAACAAAAATTAATCAACACATTCGACAAACTCTTCTTTCCTTACTGTACTCCAATACATACGTAGTACATTATCCGGTTACAATGTAATGGCCCGACCAATTATAGTGATATACGCCCAGCTTCGTGCATCGTGTTACAGCAATACAAGAACTTGTGGAAGAGACGCGTATATTGTGTCAAACGAATGCGTTTCTCGCCTCTAAAACTAGTTTCGACGAGCAGCAATATTCTGGAAAACCAGTGAAAGTGTTTCAATATTCTTTAAAATTATAGTTAGGTGATATACATTTGTTTGGCAAAGAGTTGTGTCACTAAAATAAACAAATATTACAAGAATACATACATAATCACGCCTTTTTTCCGGTGGGGTAGGCAGAGATTACAGAGTATATCCTGACGTTGGCTTCTTCTTCACCCTCACTAGTGTGAAGACACTCATGACATGCTCGCCGGTTAAAGGTACTTCTGAGTTGGCCTATCTTTAAAACGTCTCCGATCTGGTCATAATACGCTCGCCTTTTTCTAGGGTTCCGTAGTCCTGACAAGGAACCCTTATAGTTTCGTCATGTCCGTCTGTCTGTCTGTCTGTCTGTCTGTCTGTCCGAGGTTTTGCTAAAAAACCGTTAATACTAGAAAGCTGTAATTTCGTGGGGGTATGTATATACATTACGCCGACAAAGTGCTGAAATAAAATTTTGAAAAATAATTTTTTTTGAGGGTAGCTCCCCTATATGAGAAATAGTGATGTATGTAATAGTGAGGTATTTTAAAATGACTTAAGGGTTGCTAATACCATTTTTCGATTGAATGCTTCATTTACAAAATATTAAACTTTAAAGTGCAATTTTTTTCCAGTAGGACTTGTCCCCCCCTCTAAAAGCTAAACTGCTGGCTCGAAAAATCTCGAAAAATTCGTGATAATAGCGCATTTTATGAACTTTAAAGGAAAACTATAGCGGTTAAGATAACTTTATAGCTGGACGTAGGCCTCGCCCAAGATGCGCCACTGAGCCCCTGAGCCCGGCGATATAAACGCTAGCCTATCAGATGTAGAAATAAGATCTATACATTTACAAACCCCAGTACGTGTAGCACGTTTTCGTTGGCAAAAAGAACGAATTTCAGAAGCTTTTAGTAAAGTAGCCAAGTTTTCGTGAGTTAAAAACTTGAAACTTTAGAAGTTTTAAAATGTTTAGTACTCAGGATTTCTTATTTATTTTTATCCTTGCCTGCAGTCTTGTATTTTAATTTTGTTCATTACATACAAATTGTTTCAAAGTTATTAATCTTAAAACTAGTATAATAATAAAGCCTTTTAATATCGCCTAGCCGTGATTTACTTTAATATTAAGTTGTCTCGTTCTCCCCGTTTGCCAATAACTTTCGGCGGAGAAGTTGATACTTTTAAAGATTTATTTTGATTAGTAGATAATAATACCGTCTATAAGAAAGACAAATCGGTGTTTTTTTATTTTATTTATTCAATTAATATTGGTTATAGCCAACGATGATTATCATTTGATTGCAAATTTCATAAATGTTTCATTAATCTTACAAAAATGTAAGGGTATGAGATGTTATAGGAAAAACGTTTCCAATTAATATCACAGATTTTTTCTAATGTAAATATCAAAAGTAACCGATCGGAGCATTGTGAATTGCAAAGATCCAAATCGAAGTAAACGTAGTTTCCGAATCCAAATTTGCTTTTGAATGATTGAGGATAACCCTGCAGATCCGACGACACTGCACTGCTTAAATCGTGTTTTTTATTTTTAGGTTTATCTACACTACATATTTTTAAACGACTTCTCAAAAAGGAGGTTCTCAATTTGCCTTTTTTTTTAAATGTTTGTTACCTCAGAACTCCGTCAAATCTTAACCGAGTTGAAAAATTATTTTTTTGTTTGAGAGATTGTGTTTCTCGTTTGGATTTATTCAAATTTTATCGATATCTGATAATCATCTCCGGAGATATGAGGATAAACAATATAAACAAATTTGACGCCTTGATGACATGATTATGGCTAGTGGATATTTTCACTATCGCGGCGCGTGAACTTGTGAAGTCTGTTTTTCGATTTGTAAATGATCATAAATTATTGTATTGTTATAGAGATGTATCAGTTCTACATAAAAGTCTGAATAAAATATAACTACTAACCCACTTTACGTGCTACAACAAAGGTAACAATCACGCAAAAAAAACTAAACAGCGTTTTGTTGTGACAGCCATGTAATAAAATGGCGAGAACTTTGCATATTTATAGCAACATTGCATAGTTTCCGTGGTTATGTTATATATTATGCCAAGCGTAACATCTTACATTTTCAACCAACTTCACAAAAAGGAGAAGATCTTAGAACCCCGTCATTAAATAATTGGAAAAATATTTTTTTTGAGCGGGTATGTTTTCCGTTTGGTCCCCTTGTAATTTTATCGAGATCTGATGAGTACCTCGAGAGATATGGAGATAAACACTTTAAACTTAGAACTGAAAATATAACGGCTATAGTAATACATATTATTATTCTGTCGAAATTTCAATTGTCTATATAGTTAAATAGATACACAGCTCTGTGACAGACAGACGCACGGACAGACCGCGATGTCTTAGAAATAGGGTACCATTGGTACGCTTTGAGCACGGAACACTTAAAAACGCATCACTATGCAACGTTATTTATAATTCCAGATACGTATCTGCATTCCATATCACAGCTTACTTACGTAGATTCTACTACAAATATTCATATACATTTATGTCATGTAGGCACAATATTATAGTGCACTTATGTTTGTTACATTTTTATGTTAAAAAACAATCAATTAAAATACATACTAAGCTCTGGCTCAATGTATAGAGGGCGAAGTAAGTCACATTACCTCTACGCGTAATTAAATTATTTAGTAAATAATAGAAGTGATTTGCGTATCAGGAAAAGGCTGTATAAAAGGGCGGATGTCAAGTGATTCCATCCTCGGTGACTCAATGAAATATCGGAACCATACGGTAAATTATTCACATAAACAAAACATATCTTGTTTTTGTGTTGTTGGTACTTGTAAGAGTGACAATTGACAATTGTTTTAATGATGCTTTTTTAATGGCTGAATGGTACCGTAAATGCTGTAGTGCTCAGAAATCATATGTGCAAGTAACTAGGTACCTACTGCTTGGTTTTTATCTGTAAGATATTTTAATAAACATTAAAGAGGGCAATTTTTTGCTCATCATTTCCTCTCGAAATGCGTTTTAGACACATTATAAAACCATGAAGCAGAGTCAGAGATGTTAAAAATATATTTGATTCATCTTTTAAAAAAATACAAAAAAATACATATTATTCAAAAATAATATTTACAAAAATATATTTCGTAATTTTGTATCATACTTACGTTTATAGGAGGTAGCGTGTTGCTCAGTGCGTATGAATTTTTGAAATACCTAAATGCGTTTTTTCATGCCGCGGACAATGTTTTACTTAGATAAAATATTATCTTTTTGATAGTTAAAAGCAATGTCCAAATAAATGCTTTCAATAAGTTTAAGGAGGTCATCAGCTCACCTTAAAAACTCAATCGCGTTCACTTTCCACTTAGTAACCTAATAAATCCATCATTGAGCGACACAGAAGCTTACCGATCCAGAAACACAGGCGACGGTGGGAAACTTTTAATTGGAACGAAATCCGGGCACCGAAGGCGTTTTAATTAGGAAAATTTCCTATGAACAGCGCGGGCCGGCGGTATAATTTCTATGCAAATCGCGCGTTTAACTTCGCATAACGCAGCCGTGTCGCTGTAGAGTAGATGACAGTGTCAAAAGTTCCATATATTTAAGCGACTTAACAAAAAGGGAGGAGGTTCTCAATTCGATGTATGTTCACCGATTACTCGAATATGCCTGAACCGACTTGGAAAATTCTTTTTTAGTTTCAAAGGGTTTCCTAGGTGGTCCTATTTAAATTTTAACGAAATCGGCTAAGTCTCTTCAATACATCAACATTTGTTTTACGACGAATTTACTTATCTCGACGACTTACTACTAACTACTGGCACAGATTATGTAATAGTTACTGATAAATAGTGAAAAACGTGTAAATAGCTAGTTCCATTTATTTAATGTGCAGATCTCTGATACTGTCTTAAAGTATATTGCATCTATCAGAGCGTGGTATCAAAGCTTCTACAGACTGATTCCGTCGTTTCATTCTGTATTAATAAAGAGCTAATTGATCAAGTTCCTTGGCAGATTATTGTATTCGTTTTTGCATACTTGGGACAGATTACCGAGACTTTTGATCTTCATTTTGTGGACTCAAAATTTTGTTTGTTGTGAGAGTTTCTAAAGTCTTGCTTTTAATCATACTGAATACAAAGAAGAAGAAGTTGGGGATATTAAAAAAAATATAAAAAGTAATGAAATTGCAAGATTATTAATTATCGATAGTTTTTTTTTCTATTTCGACAAGCACTTGGTTGCAATCTCACTGTCAAGAAATCTTCTAGTATAGGTCAGAGTAGCGTCGGTACTAACGTTTAGCTTAGATAATTTAAGCTTGCTTAAAAATCGAAAAAAATCTTCCGGCTTCAAATACCGCGTCTTTCAATTTCAATCACAGGGTGTTTATCTCCATTTCTCTGGATATACTCATCAGATCTCAATAAAATTACAATTGAATTTACCTACCTTGAAGATGTATCCTACGAATAAAAATAACAATTATACGAATCGGTTCACCATTAGTTGAGTATCCGCATAACAAACATACAATAAAAACCGGCTAAGTCGAGTTGCACTCGCCCACCGAGGCTTCCGTAACAACCAATTAAGCTAGACCTCTAAATTGTATAAGCGCTGATATAACTCAGAGGTCTACCTTAATTGGCGCATCTATGTATGTATGGGGACACCCTTTAATTTTCAACTTTTTATTTTATTTTTTGGAATTTTTCCTTAATTTGTGCTGTATAAGACCTGGCTTCTTGCCATATTTCATGATTCTAGGTCAACGGGATGTGCCCTTTAGGTTTTCGACCCAAAACCTATAGGGTACTTCCGCTTTACCTAGAATTATCAATTTTGGTAATTTCGAAAAAGCCTGAAACACGTATTTACTTATTTATTTACTTAAGTACTTGTGTAAAGTTTCGAATAGAAAAGACTATCTAATCTTGTTTCTCCATAAAAACTTTGAACCCCCGTTTCATCCCCTTCAGGGGTAAATTTTGGAAAATCCATTCTCAGAGGGAACTAACGTCATAATTACTATCTGCATGTCAAATTTCAGCGTAATCCGAAACAATATTGTTTTTCACACTTCACCTCGTAACAACGAGGAATTTCAATAAAACATGAAACACGTATTTATTTATTTTTTACTGCAGTACTTGTACAAAGCTTCGAATAGAAAATACTATATAATCTTATAATTTTCCCATACAAACTTTGAACCCCCGTTTCATCCCCTTAAGGGGTAAATTTTAGAAAATCATTTCTCAAAGAAAACTATCAATATATATATATATATATATATCGTAATAACTACACATTTGGATGCTAAATTCAGTGCAATCTGAAACAATATTGATTTTCAGACTTTTTTACCCCTTTTAGGGGTGGAATTTTGAAAACGCCTAAAACACGTACATTTTTTTTTTACTGAAGCACTTGTGTGAAGTTTCGAATAGAAAATACTATATAATCTTGTTTCTCCATACAAACTTTGAACCCCTATTTCATCCTCTTAAGAGGTGAATTTTGGAAAATCTTTTCTTAGTACACCTTTACGTACTAAGACCAATATACCCTCTAAATTTAAAGTCTCTACGACCAGCGGTTTAGGCTGTGCGTTGTCTGTCAGTCAGTCAGTCAGTATGTCAGGACAAAGATTATATAACTGTGTTGTTTTATGTTGTCCCTAAATGTTTCTCTCCATTGCAGAACTCAGACAAGTTTAACCGATCAATACCAGCACACCGGGCAAACTCCTACGCTTGTTGTCTATTCTATCTACGCGACATTGGCAAAATTGTGGTAACACTGCAAAAGCCACCAAAGAAAAGTTGAAGTTGAAGTTAATTCACTATCAAAGTTCAAAACTGTTAATTAGAATGCTCCTATTGTAACTATTGTTTTTATAAATTTATATAAAATAAGGGAGTCAAACACCACCTCAGTGCTCCCAGCCAACCTCACTTGCTCGTGGTGCATCCTGCTGACCAACAAACGAGGCTCTGGCGACCGATAAATGGCGATATAACCATTTCAAAATTATGGCAGCTAAATACAAATAATACATGCCGGTTACGGGCAGCAGCGTCACCGGTGCGATAAGCTACGTCCTGCGATTGCCAACCCGCGTGCCCAGCGTGGCGATTAGGGCATATCCCTCCCAATGAGCCGAAGATCGGGCTCAGTGGCGTATCTTGGAGAGGCCTACGTCCAGCAGTCAAAGTCAAAGTCAAAGTCAAAGCATTTATTCAGTATATGGGCAAATTAAAAATTAGCACTTACACACGTCAAATAACATTAAATAGATCATATTCAACAAAAAATATAGATATAACAGAAACATAACGCTTTGAATTTACAAAAAAAAAACAAAGGTATTGAGCCATTCAGCTTTCATCTAGACGTCGAACGTCACACTTAAAACACATGTTTAATTCCCCTTATTAATGTAGGGTTGCCAACCGTACCATTACGTGCACCCGCAACCCAGTGCATGTTTCAGTACTTCAGACAATTTTTATCCAAAAAATTGTGAAATAATGAGTGGTGTGCATAATGGGCAGTGGACTGACATAGTCTGATTATGATGATGATATAAAATATGTACCTAAGTAAAAAACAATTACATAATTCCGTATATTACCTAAGTAATAAAAAGTAATAAATAAAATTACAAGTGTAAATGCAAAGTCGAATATAACGTGCCAAATTGAATTTCATTTTATAATTAAATATCTGCTCATTCAATATTAGAGACATTTTGACCCAAGCCACAGAATAATGAATAGTATAAGTACCCAAGCTATGTCACACCAGACTCCGTAGTTGTTTGATCTACGTTTAATATCTCAAGCAAATCATGTTATAAGACACACAGGTAGTCAAACTCAACCGAACCTCGAACAGGTAGGTACCACAACTAACGCCCGTATTCGAGAACAGTACTTATTATGTATGTATGTGCTTACGACAACTATACGCAACAAAAAAAAAGTATAATGTAATAAAAAACTATGAGAAATAGACTTATAGAAAGAAGGAAAGTAAAACAAGACATAGTTTATTTGGAAAAACTCACACTCGGTTTCTTTCTAAATATAGAGACGATAAAGTAAAAACATATACAAAAAGAAAATAGGTTTAAATATCGATATGAATGTACTACGTACATGTACCTTGATGGGCTTAAATTACTTTAATGAAAATGTGAGTAAGTGAACACAATACATATGAGGTGCTAAAATGTAATAGGGTTGGCAGAGTTAGCACAAATATGTTTTATATGGTTATCATATCATTAACATTTTACTAAAATAAAATCACATAGTATTTGCTGCCGAAAATTGTACAGAATTTTAGACCGCAGCCGCCGAGCCGCTGGTCAAGAACGCAGCAGAAGAACGCAGCAGCATAGCGTAACTAAGTTCAACGTAATGAATACTTACATAAGTAACGTTCTTGAATACGGACGCCAGAGTGCCGAGGTTTGGGTTTAATCAAATTTCTCCTTTGCACGTCAATAGAACGACGAACTGAAACTGTTTACGTACCGCACATAAATAAATTACGATCCGATACTGTGTAACGTGTCACTCACAGTGTGACGTTCGTCGATTTATCCAATCAAATGCTGAGGGGAAGTTATTTAGTATGGAAGTAAGCTGAGTATAGTTTATTCGTATTGTATAAACATTTAAAGACAGCCAAAAACATTAAAAAAAACTTGTTACAACAGTCAAACGCCTTGAGAATGTGTAAGAGTAATCATGATAATTATAAAATTGGTAAACATACATAAAAACATAACCCTTCATTTTGCTTCGCCGTAGTCGGGTAAAAATCGTGCGATGCGGCACACATGTTTTGAACGATGAAACCGCCCATTGACACTCTCATAACCAAATTGTTTTAGCTTAGAAGTTTGTATTATTATGCATTGAAATAAGAATTTATCTATCTGTCTTATGGTCGGTTTCTGAGGTACATTTATTGACAGTTTATCTACTTATTGTACCGTTATTGAATAGATAAACTCTCAGTAAATGAACTCAAAAACCAGCCATTAGTCATATGTACTTTACCTACGGCGTCAGCCATTTTCTGTATCAAGTTCCTAACACAACACTATGCACCCTCTACATCAAATTATCAAAACATTAATTACATCTTTGAAATAAGAGAGATATAATTGACTTCTATGTATGTGATAGAGATAATGATGCCGGTGTATCCTGAACTAAAATTCAAAAATGAACTGAGTAAACTTAGCACACAAACTCCGTGGGTATGCCTTCGGTGACTGCCTGACTGGGACTGGTTATTTTACGTTCAGTGTGCAGTGCATTTATTTATTTGGCCAACCAATAATAGTTACATTCTTACATGAGTTTTAGTATTAAGTAGCTTGTATTGATTTAGATTACTTAAGGTGTTTTAACCTTTTTATTTTAAAAAAGGAAGAGCTTCTATTTTCGACTGTATGTATTTTTTTCTGTATGGTCACCGATTATTCAAAGACGAAAGGGTAAATTCCACAGGTGGTCCCATTTTAATTTCATCAAGATATGTTTAGTATCTCCAGATATATGAGAGAAGATAAACACCTCACACTTAGTACTGAAATTATTAATTAATAGCGCGACGTATAAAGTCGGTTCTTTTGTTTTTTAACCGACTTCAAAAAAAGGAGGAGGTTTCTCAATTCGACCGTATATAAATATATACATATATATATATATTATGTTTGTTCGCGGATAACTTCGTCGTTTATGAACCGATTTTGATTCTTTTTTTTGTTGGAAAGAAGATATTCCAAGTGTAGTACCATGGTAATTTTATCGAGGTCTGAAGAGTATCTCCAGAGATATAAACACCTCAAAATTGGTACTGGAAATTAATAGCACGGCATTGAAGTCGCTTATTTTTAGTTTTTTAAACGATCTTATTAAACAATCTAAAATTATATCGGATACATTATGATGATTATGATGGCACACTCGTGCCTTCCAATTGCACAAAATAATTCCACTATCCCCCTTTTACGATCGTACTACTAGGTGCACAGTCGTGCGCCATAGATACATGGTAGATACCCCATCCTGTCTCATAAAGCGCTTTCCATCCCCATTACACATACGCGCAGCAACGGAATTTCCTGCCCGAGTCAGTGTTACCGTTAAGTACAATCCGAAGATCTTTAAATCGCGAGTGATCAGGTGTCGTCTAGGCAAGCGTGTTATATCGTCGATTATATCGCCCCTAAAAATAGGGAGAGATAGAGGTCAAACGCATTCTTATCTCGTATATAAAAAAGCTTTCCAGGTACTGATCTTCAGGGCCCGGTGGCGTAATCGGGAGAACGGTCGGCTTTGATGCCGTGGTACCGAGTTCAAACCGCCGTGTACGCGCCGTGTGTGCGCTTTTCACAGTGGCCCTCCGGTGAAGGAAAACATCGTTAAGAAACCAACAACCCCCGCATGGTGGTAGGACACTATCTAGTGTCCGCCTGGCCAGCTACCACCCTCAAGTTAGAAAATCTGTCACCAAAACATCTAATGTGTTCCGGCAGCCATCCTTGAGAGCCAGTTCCCATTCTAGGCCTAGCGTGCTTATCATCTTCGATCACATCATCACTTACCAACAGGTGAGATAGTGGTCAAACGCTAGCCTATAAGATATTAAAAAAAAATGTGGTTTTTATGATAAACTAGCTGACCCGGCAAACTTCGTACCGCGAATATAAATAAACTGTCCAAGTGCAAAGTCAGACCCGCACACGCAGGGTTCCGATTGAACAATATTTGCTAGGAAAAAAAGTTTCTTGTGGACCAACCCCCTTAAATTTTTAATTTAATTTAGTTTTAATTTAATTTACCATCTTCGACGGCATCATCACTTACCAACAGGTGAGATAGTGGTCAAACGCTAGCCTATAAGATATTAAAAAAAAACTTTCAAATATTTGATGTTGCAGTTATTTCAATACACACCATGACACAGAAAAGATAATAGTCCTACGACCATGAGTAAATTTCAAGTCCGTATCTATTAAGGTTTGTAAGATCGAGCATAAAAAGCCTCAAAAACACGTTTCTTGTATGGGAACCCCCCTTTATTATTTATTTTGTTGTATCGGTTTTATACACAAATAGCGAATACCCATATATGGAAGCGCTATGACTGACAACCATCAAAATATGTCAATACAATGACAATAATTTCTGAACGAACCAACAATGACAACCTGGGAGAACCATCAAAATTAAAAATATTACAATTTTAATACCTACGCAATAATCCGAGTAATGTGGATATATTATTTTTGTCGTTTCAAAACAATTACCGTACCGAAGGGACGAACGTCAAATGTTTGACAGGAAAGTATAGAACAGTTTATATGAGAAAATGAAATAGTTGTTTTCATTATCTTCCTCGCAATTTTTCCATATTTTCTTACCGTTTAAACCTTCCCTGGACTGCGAAAAAATTTTCAAAATCAAAATCAACTAAATCGGCCCAGCCGTTCTCGAGTTTTAGCGAGACTAACGAACAGCATTTGATTTTTATATATAAGATTTGTATTTTAATTTATTCATTCATCCACCAACCAGCCTCTAACATTGTTTCTCGCATAATGAAACAAACTTTACTTTGACTATGCATTTGCAAAAAAAAATCTTTAACGAGAAGTTTAAGATGATAATAAAATAATAATCGGTGATGATATCCACTATCAATGATGTGAATTTGATCTACGTTGCACAAAGAAATTGTGTTCCCGCTCCGTCGTCTGAACTGGCTTCACTAAACTATTTAGTAGCTAATGGCAACGAGCTTTACTACAAAACGACAATTGAATCCACTTGTAACCCATACAAATACATCCAGTACAATCTAAAATTCCCGTCGTTAAAAATAACAACAAAAATCACAATCTGAAACTCAAACAAAACTATCACTATAACATCTATTCTAAAACAAAAACTGACTAAGTTGGTAAATTATCATGAGGCCCCAGTGAATTCTTTGAGAACTTATCTTTTTCCAACTAATGGGGCCCTGGAGATAACTTAGTATACAATAAATTCATTACAGTGAAGCCCCCAACTCGGGTCAGACACTAAAAATAATGGTACCTTACTATTATGTATGATTTTAGGGGATACCTTGAAAGCCACCCGAACAGTTGAAGTGACAGAGTTATACGTGGAGGCTTTTTATGATTTAATAGCGTGATGTGTTTAGAAGTTGTTATGACTTTTGGATCAAATAAAAATAAAATTCAAACGCTTCAGGAATAATTGTTGATAGCTGTTAAAAACACGAACGTTCTGTAACAGTTTCTGTAACACTGTTACAGAAACTGGCAAAACATCGGAAAAGGAATGAGAAATATAATAATTATCTGGATTATTATTTTATCTGAGTGTCATACATCTAATAAGCTTTTAAACAAAATGTGTGCTTAATACAAAATCTTAACCTATAAGTGCCTTTCAGTTGAATCGAACTTGAAGTGAAACGGTCTCAATTTTAATTCTTAAAATATAACTGTGATGACCGCTTTTAAACGTTACTAACAATTTAACATTTTAACGTTTCTTAACAATTTAGTGAATGAACTATGAAACAAATGAAATACTATAGTTACATTATATATTTGTGATATCAATAAATGTTTTTCAAACTATGTTCGCATTCAAAGTACAAAACTCAGAAATTTCATATTCAATATTAAATCCAAATGACTCAAAAGTTTCCATATTACTCTATTTCATGCGCAACTACATTTCGCTATGATTAAACAACGATTTAATAAGTCGAAGTAACTTTTGTACCCAATGTCCCTAAAATATTACGTTGGCAGCGGTGGGTGCCAGAAACCCTGTTTTTCCCGAAGGCAAAACTTGCAAATTAATATAGATCGATCCTAAACTTTTACTCAAGACAATTGACAAATTACCAAAAAGTTTTCTTGCCTTTCAACGCTCAATTAAAGCTAAGACAGAGTATATACTAGATGTTTCTAAAATTAACCCTATGTTTTTATGTATGAATAACGAGCTCGTAATAGCTATATCACCTGATGTTATGTGAAGATGCTGTCTAAAATTGCATGGAATATTATTGATCAATGAGAATATTGTTAAACATGTATGCTATGTGAGACGTATAAATCTAAAGTTTAAACTTGAGTGCGGCGTAATTAATTGATTTTCCTTTATCTTCGAGACGGAGACATCATGAAGATCTGATTTTAAAAAAATATTATGTATTTTTAAGTGTTATTGTAATAAACACTTTATATTTTTGTATAGACTTGAACCCGCGCTCCACGGTGAATATGCCCAGCCGCTGTTCCAATTAGGCTACGGTGTGACTGTGACCCTATCGATACAACAAAACTACTCAATTGCATTTTTGACCAATTCAATTATGCATTGGTAGCGCCATTGTGATTACTTACTGATTAAAAGTAAATCATGAAATCATTACAGATTTCGGATCTGACTGTGTAATACTTTTCGTTTTTTAACCGACTTCAAAAAAAGGAGAAGGTTTCTCAATTCGACCGTATATATAAATATATATATATATTTTTTTAAACGATTTTATTAAGTTAGATATTTTTATTTTTATTAACGTATAGGCTAGCGTTTGACCACTATCCCACCTGTTGGTAAAGGCTCTCAAGGAAGCTGCCAGAAAATATTAAATGTTTGGCGACAGATTCTTTTAACTTGAAGGTGTTAACTGTGCAGGTGGACAAACCTACCACCGTGTCCTACTATGCGAAAAACCACACTACTGTGCATGCGGTATTTAGCACATCATGAAAATTTACAACTACCTAACCTTTCTTATATTTTCATCCAATTTTTATCGCGTGAACTAGGTCGACCGACGACCAACGTTATCCAATTACAAATTTATTGTAATTGACACTAAAGTGAATATTGATAAAGTCCAGGAAGTAAGAGAGAATGAATATGCAATGGACGAGGAAATTGAATATTGAACGCTAATAAGTCCAGGCAGAAGTTTTACTCAATTTGAATTTATTGCCGCGTGGCTGTTATAGGTTAATTGGGTTTGGTGAAATAGGCCACGGAAAAACTTGGGATGACAATCGACTTCCGTTGTAACGGAGCGGAACAAAAGTAAGAATTAATTGAATTAACTTTACTAAAGATTTAGGAGAGATGAGGCTTACAGAAAACGCGTGAAAGTTATAATTATGATTAGAGTTTCACGTGTTGCTTCTTTCTCAGAGTATGTGTATTAATTGACACAAATTATAATTGGATCCAATGCATTGATCGAGCACTGCAATGCAACTAATAGACATCAGAAAAAAGCGTACAAATAAATGAGAGCTGCAAAAGAAAGTCAATTTTATCATTACGAATCACATACGTAAAAATCGATCTTCATTTTCCAACTAGTAAAAAATGGAGGGCAAAACATAATTTATTAACATTCTATTTATCTGATGTATGAGATAATTAGAATGTTAACGACGATATAAACAAAGACGGTATTGTGCTTTAAGAGAAAAACCGGCAGTACGATAAGGCGCTATATAACTGACTTCAGCTCAATTCTTTTAACGCAGCTATCCCAAACAAAATCAAATCACGTTAGAAAAATCGTAATGTATAATACTCTAACACATATTCCAGCCATAATCATATAGGTAACTTATTTATGAGGCTAACGGTATAATGTTTATTAGAAAAAAATATTGTTAACAATGCAATACATTCCAAAACAGAACAAACACAGTCTGTTAATAGAACAGAGTGCAATCATACATTGGCACCGCACGCCGGTTCAAATGTTTAATTACTTGTATAATTAGTGCAGTGTGCGATGGCCCGAAAAGTAAGAACCAACAAACCAATGCACACGTCATTTTGATTATCAAATAATACTCTACTATTCAACATTTATAAACTGTAATCTAACTTATCTTCTTCGATTACTTTCAATTGACAAAAATTGACAATCGTAAATAAAATTAATTTACGTAACATTTTAGTAAGGTAGGCTTTGATAAAAGATTTGTAGTGCATGCTAACGCCGGTAGCGCACCTCCGCTGCGAAACCATGACAGTGATACCCCAGTAATTTTGCCATGTATTGTCAGTTGTAGGCATCGACGTTCTAGCATAGGATAGGATGTCGATGGTTGTAAGAGACGCGGAACTCTAGCGAAACTGCCTGTACTAACGCTTAGATTTGACTATAATTCAATAAATATCTCTTTCGCCGCGCGGTTTCGTCTATCTGCTCTGACACCAGCCATTGCCGCGTTGTTTTCGCGCCTGTATGTCAAAATCGACAAAACGCCCAGTTTCACTACAGTTCCGCAGTTCAAACTACACTTGATCGCGGCGGAATTCTACCAGCGGTTTCGCTATTCGTTTTCGGGACGGGGGTGTTCTACGAGCGTAAGGGAATCAGATAATTAATTTCATTTTTTTTGCAACTGACATGAATGTAGTAGTCATAATAATGCATAATATTAATATGTGGAATACTAAGCTGTATATAGAAACGTAATGATGAAAACGACGACAAAAAATGCTTACAGCAATCTACAGATAGAAAACTATTGATCTAGTTATTTAGTTATATTATATATAATATATATATATATATAGCTATATGCCTATCAAGTATTATCTGGCAACGATAATTAATGTAAATCGTTCGTGCAAAAGTGTGTTTTGGCACAAACATTTTGTTTGACATGAAATCAACAGCGAATTGAACTGTATAATTTAACTGTTAATTATGTTTCTGCTATTATTGGTACGATCAATTTGCTTTGTTGTCATATTATTCATAGCTGGCTGATTTAAATTTAGTTAATTTAAGTTTCATCAACAATATGTTGATGATGTTTGAATTTTATAATAATGTATCGGAAATTTTAGACATAATCATGTAGTTTTATTTTAAATGTTTGATTGTTGTATTTTTTTCTAGTAGCATAATTATTATACAATTATTATGACACACAAATGATTAACATAAGAGTATAACCCAAAAAAAACGATTTATTATATAATATATTCTTTGACAGTTATTATAGTTTCCTAGATTAACATGTGGACTGGCTCTATGAAACGTATCAAAGATATGTGTAATTGGTGGAAAATTTAAAATTTGGCTTGCAAGCGTGGCTGATAGCTGTCCGGTTGCTCCTTTAGAAGTGCTTTTAGTTCTGCATTGTGCACTAGCACCCTGCACGTAAAGAGCCAACTTACATGAATACCGATTACTTGTACTAAACAAGTTTCCAGACTGTGTAGTGGGCACTCAGTAATTCCAAGTACTTGTTAGCATGCAAATTGGTGTAGCAGAGCCAATTCATAATAATCTGCTACATCGCATTATTATTTCTTCTGCAATTAGACAATAACCTTTGGAAATCGTTGGAGAAAATATTAACAGTCGTTTTTAGTTGTAATAGTAAAATTATTTTAAGTACCATGAATGTTAAGTGTTTATGTTAACATTATTTTAAATGATTATAAAAATACCGACTATTATACTCACTACAATTTGATGTCGAATGTCTCGACCTAGGTTTCGTGCATGTCCGATGCACTTCCTCGGGAGTTGTAGTAAGTATAATAGTTTTTTTTTTATAATTATGATTCAAACTCATTAAATACCTAAAAATGTACCTACGTAAGAGTTCTAAACTTTGAGATTGTTTTTTTGCGGAATGTTCCAAAGTTATCCTTGTCATCTTAGTAATGGAATTTTTTGCCTGAGTCTGTCTTTGTCTCTGTTTTCCAATAAGTACAATAGAAGGGTCTTCAAGTCGCGTGTTTTAAGCTTGAGTTTAAAAACAGTAGTTATACCATAAAGATTTAGTGCGACACTCAGATTGGATAATATCTATAGAAAACGTGAAGGGCGCCCAAGATACAGGCCTAGCCTAGTTTGGGGCCCACGGAATGCTAGCAATATCATCATTAAAAACTCTTGACTATATTGTTGAATATAATTTTATTACGTTACTATTTGAACAAAACAGCCAGGAATATCACACATTCAAACATATACCTGCCTGCGCTACCCATTTCAAATCTCAGGAGCTCTTTATACAACTACGATTAAATAAGGTATTAACCTGGATGATTTAAACGTTTTAAAATAAACATATACACCTAGCACGAAATGAAACAGGAATTAGATGGTTTTTGATATTCATGATATAAGGAGAAGTATTAATGTTAAGCTTGTTTAGTTATAGTAATAAAATAACTGCCGATAAGCACAGTTTAGGACGCTTTCAATCGGAGCTATGTTTTTCGCAAGGTGGCTGGGAAAGGACGGAGTAGAGTGAGAAAGTGAGAGTAACTAAAAACAGAACTTTATTTGCATGTGTATATATGGTATATAGCTCTGATAGTAGTCAGGTTTGACTTGTTTACATTGTACAAACCATAAAGTGCCTGTTTCTGAATTTCTAATGCAGTTAACTTAGTAAGACAGAGACAAGGCAAGTGTTACCCAGTACGCAATGTTATAGTGCAACAGTGTTCAGTGCAGCTGTTGAATACAGAGGCGTCAAACATTACATAAAACAGAGTAGTTTCAAATGTTCAGTCGTAAGTCTCGCTTTAGTATTCCGTTGGTGCGTGGTCAGTCAAATACTGGCTTTTAAATACGGCCTCTGCTGGCATCCGTTTCATACATACAGAATAAGCGGTGAAAAGTGGTGGAAGTGGCTTTTCTGTTTCTGTCCCATTTCTATCGTAGAATGGTAATTAGTTGCATTGCTTATATATATTGGGTTAAATTCTAGTATAGCGTCTGTTGTGAGATTTTGTGAAGTTATATTTAGATGTAAATAGTTGACACGTACAAGAAGAATTTTATCGTAAAGCTCTGTCAACCAGAATTTGTGTGATCTGAGTTAAATATTTAAGTTATATGTAAAAATCATGATTTTATTTTAAATAAAAATTGGCCAAGTGCAAGTCGGACTCGCACTCGTAGGGTTCCGTAACACACTAGAGTATTTTATAACTATAAAATTTCGCCTCATGTATGTTTACCTAGGGCAGATGCTCCAACTAGGCAAACACAAGTTCGAGAAGGAAATCCAATAGAGAAGAATTCAGCTGGGCTGGGCAGCATTCGGAAAACTTCGTCGAGTCTTCTCGTCCCCTATACCGCAGTGTCTAAAGACAAAAGTCTTTAACCAGTGCGTCCTACCTGTAATGACATACGGAGCCGAGACGTGGACACTCACAGTTCGACTGGTCCACTAATTTAAAGTCGCTCAGCGAGCGACTACTTATGGAGAGAGCTATGCTCGGTATTTCTCTGCGGGATAGAATCCGGAACGAAATAATTCGCCAGAGAACTAAAGTTATCGACATAGCTCAACGGATTAGCAAGTTGAAGTGGCAGTGGGCTGGTCATATCTGCCGCAGGACTGATAACCGTCGGGGTAGACTTGTCCTAGAGTGGAGAACGCGAATTGGTAAACGTAGCGTAGGACGCCCTGTGACCAGGTGGAGCGACGACATACGCAAAGCGCGGTGGGCAGTGACTGGAAGAGATAATTATTCTGTCGTCCAGTAAATCTGCTCTTATATTCTCACTTTCTGACAATTTTAAGCGAAGGGAACTATTTTCTTTGCACATATTTTCAAATTCAAATGAATTATTATGATATTCTGCCATTAGTTTTTGGATTAGCTTTTCATTTTTGCTAATTTTAATTTTTTTATTTTTCAATGATGTTTTCATAGTTTTTTAACACCGATTTAGTGTTAATTTCCTCGTATTTACATTCAGGCTTGCTTTCTTGCAATAATCGTCTAGTGCGCGAACGTGTAGTCATGTTTGACTGATTGAGGTAGGCAAAATATGCGAATAATACCATCAAACAAATTTTCAATCTTAGATAGTCGGTAATTTTAGTGCAATTTTTCGGTTTTTCTATGGCAACATAAATTTTTGCTATATAATCAATTGTCACTGTCAGTATATTTTAGCACTGACTTTTTCGTAAACAGGTACTCTCTGATAAATGACTATTCTGTGTACATATGACACAGACAGACTTCAAATTTACAAATGTAACTTGTTGCTTCATTGGTTAATTTTAACCATATTGATATCAAGAAAGGTTTATGTGCGAGTGGAAAATTCAAAATAATCGTTGAGATTTTACCTTTTCGTTGCAAAATCTTCGATTCTCAGCAACTGTCTAGTGGATTTTTAGTAATGATTACAGCGACCACAACTAACTTTTGTTTCGAGGTATTTATGTACAATTTGAAGATATTTTTCACGATATAATTAATAAAAGTTACAACTCGTGCGATACAGGTTTGATAACGACAACACTCACTCCATAGAGCCGAAGATCGGGCTCAGTGGCGCATCTTGGGAGAGACCTACGTCCAGCTGTGGACTGACACCGGCTGATGATGATGATGAATATTTCGCCACCAAAAACTTAACTGTGTTTTTCATAGCATTTGTATAAAAAACAAAGCTATATTTGTGGTTGTTTTATCTCAAAAACTACTGACTATATCTGGTTCAAACCAATTTTCGTGGTAAGTATTTCTTTAGATCTACAGCACATATTTTTTTTAGATTTTTCACTCCACACACACATTTTACCACTTTAGAAGAGTCTATATTTCAAATGATTGACTTTGAGAAAAAATGATGAGTTTCAATTCCATGGGGATCTTTTATTTTTTTATTATTGTATAGAAATCGTAAAGCGGTTCACAGAATACACCTACTTATCAAGTTTCAACTGTGTAGTCTTAATAGTTTCGGAATGAAGTGGCTGTGACATACGAACAGACAGTCAGACAGACATGACAAATTTATAAGGGTTCCGTTTTTTACCGTTCGGCTACGGAACCCTAATAAGCACTAATTTTGTAACATAGCCACAAACTCAAATCATCCATCTAGTACTTGATTTCAGCTTGTAATTCTGACAAAATACTGCGTTTTACGTGATGCCTGTAGTGAATGTCGGGTATTTCTGGGTGGCTGAATACCTAGCGAACGCTGGGACGATTGTTTTCATATTCCCTTTGTGTTCACAGGTGTCGTGTAGGTTGAGACGGCATTTCGCGTTTCATTGTCCGCTTACTGGTGAAGGTATTTGTTGGTTTGGGACAATGTTGGACAAATGGATCTATGACATCAGTAGAAATAGTGCGCTACAAAGTATGATCGTTCTAATGCACGGTTGGTCATTCAGAGTTTTTGAGTAGAGACTACGGCTTGCCAGACGTATCGTAAGAGTGGTAAACGTAATAAGTGGAATACCGCTCCAACATTAGTAAGGAAATGTTCCAAGGACAACAAATCTAGACAATTATTTTATTTAGCTTATAATTAGTTTAATTATTTATAGAAGCGACACTGCGACATCATCGCATATATACACGCAGCGCGGGTATGCGATGTACATACAGATAGTCAATAAACGTGCTTTATATGTTCCTACATGTTTTGCTTTAGAACCATTCAATAGACCAACTGGCGACAAGCGGGATTATTTTTTACTTTATAAGCAATTTACGTGCAGGAGCTCATAACAGGATCGAAGGTTGATCGGATCCTCAACCTGATGTTCAAAGAACGTCTGGGCCCTCACGGCGTATTAAAGCCTAATGTAGATTATAGGAAGTTTTTCTATATAATATGTTAGCGATAAAATTAGGCAACTATAATATTTTTGTAAGTGTTAATTGTTGTATATCATCAGGGTCTAAAAATAGTGTGAGAAGAGTGACGTGTATGAAGCGACACTGTGACGTCACATCGCTTCACCTCACCACGCAGCGATGTACACCCAGTTACATAACCAGCTACGCGCTTCATCTGTATAGCGCGAAGCTGAAGCAAAACAGCAACGTTCCTGTGAACGTTGCTGTTTTGCTTCAGAGCAATCAGAACCAACATATGAATCAGAATCGTAATTTACATTTCAGCGTACCCTAATAAATTGCTTGAGTTCTGCAAACGTATATGTATAACATTGCAATTTAAAACCAAGCAAAATAAAACACAGCCAGTGTTTCATTCACAGCACAAAGCCATAAAGTGGCTCGTTAGTAATGTTTTGAAAAAGCCGAATGGGCACCTTCTACTCAAAGACCTCCTCAACCGTTAAAAGGAGCTGATTGCTCCCCATAGTTGCCTTAGGAAATTACCGCCCCTAGTCTTGGGATGTTGAGGATTTTTACTCGGCTAGATTAAGTTTCGATTAGATAGCAGCGGGATGTTTGTGCCGGATGTTTGCTTGCTTGTTTCCTTATTTGAAAATTGTTTAATCTCTTTTATATCTTTGGACATACTAATCAGATCTTAATAAAATTGAAAAGGGACCATGTTGGAGATGAGATGACCATGTTCTTCCCACAAAAAAATAATTAAAATAAATTAATACAGACGAATTGATAACCTCCTTTTTAGAAGTTGGATTAACATCAGGTGAAATAGTGGTCAAACGCTTGCTTCTTTACTATAAAAGTATAAAATAAACAGCACTAAAACTACCTTCCATTAAAAACTAAAACACTATTAAATATAATCCAACTCGAATAAAATGTAATTTCCTAAACAAACAGGCTTTAAACGTGAATAAAGATTCTTTTAACTTAATTTCATAACTGCCCCCGAGGCGAAGCTTAGTTATTTTAATAAGTCGGCGTGCTTGAAATAATTCACACCTACGATACCTTACTCGAGGGACAGTACAGTTTTAATCTTAACCCGTAGAAAAAACTACGATAGTAAATTCTTTCAATCGCACTTATAAACGATGATTAAACAAAAACGACTCAATGCAAGTGCTCTCTTAACGTCTTTTAGTATTCGTATAATTATGATTTACTAAAAGACGTTAAGAGTAAGAGAATTTAGACGTGAGTATGCGAGTCTTTCAGCACAATGGTATGAAAAATAAGTAAGGCCTGCTTTTATTTTAATATCGATATGGCTTATCTTGATCATTATAATCGATCGTCAATAAATAATTTTAAATATGATTTTCTTTATTACTATTTTTGTTAAACTTGTATTGCCCTGAAGCAAAGTTCTTACATTTTTTTTCCATACTACTTTCTTTTGCCAGTTTAGGCCAATTTCCTTTGAAACGTCCTTCACGCCTACGCTTCTAAGAGTAAATTAGTTATTAATATGAAAACTACCACAATTCCTATTGACCTTAACAAATATACCTTTTTCAAGGAGGTTCACCTAGTTTCAGCTTGATGTTTTAAGACAACACATTTTTTGACAAGTTTGACTTTTCCCACCCGCCTTCGGAATCTGGATCTGGACTACTACTACTACTATAGGATACTTCCCGGCAAGTACAATTCTATTTTAGACCAATCTGATTCTTTCTTACCACTTTCACAATCGGACAAGGCAAACTAACATAATATGGCATCAATTCATGGTGGATATTCCAGCGACCCGTACTAAATGTTTTGGTTCAACGCTCATCTTCCGAACCACAAAAGAATGGAACACATTGCCGGCTGACTTGTTTCCGAGTAGCTATAATTTAGTTCTTGAGTAGACTTGTCAAGAGTGAGGTATCGTCTAGGCAAGCATGCTACACCCTCGATCACATCGTCACTTTCCATCAGGTGAGATCACCATCTCACCTAACTTGACCACTGTCAATGCAACTTGATCGAAACGTCGAGGTAAATAAAATTATGTTTTTAGCGCGATAAGTCCCGTATTACAATATAATTACGTAATGGTCATATTCTTGCATGTATACTAATAAAAAAAACAAAACAGAAAACCAGTCTTAACAGAACCGGGTAAAAAACGGCACGTATATATTCACCCTTAATCTGTGTCTACGGCCGAGATTCTCATTTTCCATTTTTCTGTAGGCCGGCTACATTCCCTCGAGTAATTTTCGTAATTAGAGCAACAAACAGACGAAAATTTAATGGTCTGGGCATTGCTCAAAGCAAAGCTGGATTATTTACTTTTCCTTAGAGAACAAGGTTAGGTAACAGAATAATATATACACATTTCTGATAGGTTAGATCTCTTGATTAGAAAAATCATAATAGTAGCGAATTTATTTGTATTTTTGTAAATTGTTAAACACAATCCAAAATTTAATCGTACCGACGGGACTTGAACCCACAACCTCCTGAATAACATGTTCAGGTGCTTTGCCAATTAAGCCACAGTGTGATGTATCGTTACGACGAAATTAGTGGATAGCATTGGTTAACCCAATTATGCATTGTATTTAACAATTTACAAACATATAAAGTGTGTAACACTTCAAAGAAACATAATATTTGATATTTGTATTTAAAGTTCTCATTGATCATTTAGCACTGCCCAGGTCACGTTTAGGGTAGATAAAAGTCTAAGCCTACGGAAGCAGAAAGGCAACTATGATCATTCCCGAAAGTGTTTTGTGCACTTTAGTTAGTAACAGTAAAAGCGACAAGGCTTTACAGAATTCAGACGGACGGGCCAAAATGACTAAGCTATAACGGTTTCTTGTAGGTACAACAGAACCCTTAAATAAGGAAAAATGCTGCATTCCCATGAATGTACAGCATTCTTAGAATGGTCGGGTCATATCTTTTCAAAGTCTGGTGAGAGCGGGACAAATTAAAGAGAAGTCCTTTTGTTATGTGACCATGCTTTTTATTTTTTGGGGATTTAAGTTTATTGCTTAATAGAGATAGAACTCACTTAAAAAAATATATTTTTATATAGGAAGCGTATGCTTCCTTAAGCTATAAGACGAATGTTTGAACTTTAGATGTACAGATTAACATATCGCGACACATTTTTTAAATTAGTGTTAATTTCATACGCCCTGTAATTTTAACGGACACTTTGTGAAAACACGTTCCAATCAAAATAATTTGTATATTAATAATAGACAAAACGTAGGCTTTTGGCGAACAAAAAGCAGTTCAATCATACAAAAAGAGAGAAAAAGAGTCAATATAAAATATTTTGAATACACAAAGTGTAGATTTACAAAATTATATTTAAAGTTAAGAAACAATTTTAGGTTCATAAATGTATGTTCTTGTTGTAACATAAAATACATTGCAGATAAAAGTCGTCTAGACTAAAAAGTGTTAAAAGAATCAGTTTATTCAATTACACAAATGCTAAACGAACTTTTAATTTGAAACTAAACTTAAAAAAAGGTTCGTGCACGCGATGTTATTACGAGCATCAAAGTTTTTACGAAACGAATATTAAATGAAATGTAGAAATACATTTAGGAAAGTCTGAATAATAGTTTTGTACAAAATTAAATTACCTGCGCTCAAACTAGTAGTAAGTTTAGAAAAATTATGATTGAAAATAATTATTTAAAAAAAAATTATTAAAATAATATATATAATCTTTAAATTAAGAATAAAATTTACTTATATTTCATTATGTTCTATAGCACATGTTATACGGGCAGCTTTGGCATATCTTTATCATTTATCTTGTTGATTCTTCCTCTTTTAACCGGACAGTATAATTATCATCAAGCAAAAAATGTATTAGTATGAGATGAATATTAGTAACAAAACGATTCAAAAAATCTTAAAGCGTTTCTTGACGTTTAATGCCTTGTTGTTTCAACATGGTGCAGAGCCAATTTATTTACATATCCTGAATTTTTTTACACATCCATAGTCACCACACACAGCCGTAGTTGCAAGGACGTCGTATTCATCCAAGAGTCTACTTCCCATTCATTGTGATGATTGCTGGCGCCCTCATTACACTACTGGCTGGCACTCTAGCTTAGCACGGATTTGTATAGGACAGACCATAGATAATCTCATAGATGCCGCATGCAGAACAACAAAATTGGCCGTAGAGTACGAGAAACACGAAAAACAAAAAAAAAATGTATATACGGGAGGATAGTAATTTATACAAGGTGTGGTTTTGCATTCTCGCCATATTTGCAGGGGTAGGTATACTCCATGTATAGAACAAGAATCAGTTAAAAAAAATATTTTAATTATACACAAATACTTAGCTTCACATATTTAGTTGTTTTAAACATAACAGTATACGTACAATTTGCGTTCTGTGCACAAGCATGAAACATATATTGCAAATAGTTTACATTAAGTCGTAGTCCACAACACCTGTTGTTTTAAACCTGTTAAAACATATCTTTCAAACCTGTGAGTGCATATTATATTTTCCAGTTTATGTGCCAGTGATAAATAGTAACCTTTCTTACACTAATACTTGTGTATTATTTAATATGGCGTAGTAAGTTTTAATAATTATCTACGTGGTGTCACGCAACCTCTGTTATGGGGTAATCTATGTGGCAGACAGAAGGGATCCGTTTCAAAATATGTGAACACTAGTTTTAAAAATAGTGGCTAAGATAACTAAGATTTTTTTGTGGTACTTGAAGTAGGTATAATATTTTATACTCATAGGTAAGCACGTACTCGTAGTTGTAAGTTGCCTACGTATTTTGTTGAGTAATAAAAATAAACATACAAAACTAGAAAGAACGACGAAGGGTCAATATTGTAAAGATCCATATTATTAGCAATCATCGAAACAGCATGATTTTATGTAAGCACAGTGTTATCGAATACTATAATCACAATTCCAAGTAACCCATCCAACGAAAAAAAGACTATTTACATACAGACAAAAAGACAACACTGGGAGCATTTAAGCGTGCGTTTCCCTTTTGACGTCAACACAACCTTTATTTGCGACGAGTTAATACTTTTTCTCGTTCAAAGACGTACTCGGTGTCCTTTGATGTATAGAAACAGGTGCCCTTACGGGAAAAATGCTACGGAATGCGAGAGCAATTTGAATAGAACTCGTCCACCATTATATTACGCATGACGGGACAGAAGCTTGACATATATGTGATGGTGAGTTAACAAGTATATTTGGTGTGTCTGATACTGTACAGTTAACGCCACCTTAAGGTGATAAGTGGAGGTGCAGGTGATTATCTGCAACTCAATGGGCGTTTTTGATTCGCGACCAAACTTAAAGGAACTTTTTTTCATTTTTTAAGTATCCTATAGGCTAGTGTTTAACCACTGTCTCGCTTGTTGTTAAACCATAATGTAGTTGAAGATGCTGAACACTCAAGGCCTGAAATACCCTGTCTTACAAGGGCTGTGTGCCGCCAGAACACCGTAAGGTTATGGCGGCAGATTATCTCCTTGATCGTGGTAAGATATTTATTTGGTTGTAAGTCAGGCGGAACTTCGATATATGTAATATGTTGTTACCACCGCAGGTGCCGGTGTACCAATTAATGGTAATCCTTTTGAAAATACTCGTTTCTGTTGTGCTAGAGAAAATCTCGGTGCGACTTAAAAAAAAACAGCGAAACCTATATGTGATACTGGTGCGTAGAAGTCAGTAGCCTTTCAAAGATGTTGAACAATATAGTAGAATTTATACTATAACTTCGATGTCTCTTCGGAAGCTGAACAGCTCCAACCTATCGTAGAATTCAATCATCACCTTCAGCCGGTGTCAGTCCACTGCTGGACGTAGGCCTCTTCCAAGATGCGCCTCTGAGCCCGATCTTCGGCTCTTCTGTAGATGTCAAGATTATCGCTAAATTCTAAGTGCACTTCTCTTTACTGTAGATCGTCAAAAGGCTGAAGTAAATACTCCTGGCAAGGCAAGTTAGTATGCCATTCAAAAGGCAATTATAGACTGGTCGATTTTAGATACTATTTGCAACCTACTTCAGAAAAGGAGGAGGTTCTCAATTCATCTGTATATTTTTTAGGGTTCCATACCCAAAGGGTACAAACGGGCACCCTTTACTAAGACTCCGCTGTCCGTCTGTTTGTTTGTCTGTCTATCTGTCCGTCTGTCACCAGGCTGTATCTCATGAACTGTGATAGTTAGACAGTTGAAATTTTCACAGATGATGTATTTGTGTTGCCGCTATAACAACAAATACTAAAAACAGAATAAAGTTTAAAATAATAGGCGGTCCCCCATACAAGAAACGTGTTTTTTCGGTATTTAAATATAACGCCATCTACGAACGCTTAGGTAAACGTACATAGATGGCATTATATTGAAATGTCGATCCCTAATACCTTTGTTAGACGTTAGATGGCGTTATAAGAAATAAAATGTTTATTTATTATTATTTTTGCTGGCGAAAAATGGTAGTGGTATTTTTTGCTCGATCTTATAAAATACTGTAGTGTGGTACGGAACCCTAAGAGTGCGACTCCGACTTGCACTTGGCCAGTTTAGCTTTTGTACGTTTGTTACGCGATTACACCGCCACTTGTGAATTGATTTGAGTAATTCTTTGTTTAGTTAGTAGGTACATCTTCAAGGTCTTTCTATTGTTATTTCATCGAGATTTGATAAGTTTCTCCAGAGATACGGAGATGTCACCTGAAACTTTGTACTTAAAATGACTAGCAAGGCATTTGATTCGCTTTTTTTTCGTTTTGTGAACGATCTTAAATTATTTAAGATAATATATACTGACTGAGAAAAATACCAAACCTTTTAGTAACAAATATTTCAAAAATGTCTATGTCTATTACATTCATGCGAGTGAATACAGACTGCTCCAATCTTTTCACTTTGACTCGAGTAAGCCCATCACCGGCATATTAGCTCCTTTGCTCAGAAACGCCTTTTAGTTTTATAGGTCACTGACATAGTAAAACTTTTAAGAGAATATTTTTGACACTAACGCTTACTAAAATGAAACCTAGTTTTAGGAGTCATCTTCATTTACTTAATTTCTCCAGATATTCTAAGTTCACTGAAACTGACTCCCGTGGCATGTGAAGTCATTATTGTAGTTTTTATTTAAACTATCTTCTTAATTATTGTATGCCCAAAACATCTATGTTAATGTTATAGGGACCGTAAGATTATAGCGGCAGAATTTCTCCTTGATAGTGGTAAGCTATTTTTCGGTAGCAAGTTAGGCGAAACATAGATATAATATCGAAACTCCTGCTCCTACCACCTGTAGAAAGACTTTGCTAAGGTTTTAAAGATAATTAAATCCAAAGACAGAAGAACTATGCTAGTTCTTGACATTTTAAGTTCACCCACTCACAATCACCAATCTCCCATACATACTTTGACACATCTTAGCATCACATAACTACACACACACACGCATACACACACACACATATATATATATATATATATATATATACACAAATACCACATATACAAACACACACATACACAAACACACACATACACACAGGCACACATTTATTATTGCCATCAGAATATCTCATGTATAAATCATTTTCAAAAACTTTTTGTAAAACCACACCCGAGCCCCAAGATACAGGCCTCGTGCTTAGTTTGGGGCTCACTGATACTCACAATGAATATTACAAGTTAACGCTCTTTCTGAGCCTATGTTAGTTTATAAGATTTTGTGTAACTTTTTGGCAATAAATATCATTATCATTATCAAAGAACCACACGCTACAAAAAAGTACGAGTATAATACCATGCCTATGTTATCACAATTGGTTAGTAGGAGTTGGGCCCGAGCCTTAACATCAATTTATTCATAATGTCGAGTGGCCACGAGGAGGCTAACGAGGAACAAATGACCGGGACTCCGCTTGAGTCTCCCAGGGATTGTGGAGCCATCTTTAAATTAGGGCAGCAGTGGTCGCAAGGGGTAGCTCCGGCCCGCTGTAAGCGTTTGTTAGGGTTCGATTATTTTTCAGTGGAAAAATGAGATATTTTCGTTAACTATACATAGTTTTTGAATTGGTATTAGCCGTAGTTTTTAATTGAGGAACCTTCTTACTTATTATATTCTACTCTGAATAATAATGTAATAAAATTTGTATCATATTTTCTTAAGTGTTGACTGTTGTCCACAATTGTACGACAAGTTATCATAATGTTTGAACATGACATATTATAATTTTTGGTTAAAATTATAATAGACAAATCAGAGACTTGCTTAGTTCATGTATTATTTCGTAAGGAAATTGCCTCTTTTTTAATATTATCTATAGCACATCATACGAATCTTTCTATTAATACTAATAATATAATTTAAGTATATTAATTTACTTATACTATTAATAATTTACTTTAATTTATTCTGACGATTAATTTGTTTTGATTAACCGCAGACACAAAATTTGCAAAATATTATTTCTACATTTCACAAAATCACAATAACATTAAAATAAAACTGGCCAAGTGCGAGTCAGACTTTTGTCCCGCACACGGAGGATCCCGAACGCCATCTAACGAATATCTAACGAACTTCTAACACCAACTAAGTGAACGTTAACACAAAGGTGTTAGTAATTAATATTATTAATAAAGTAAACAATCGTTCATAGATGGCGTATAGTAAAAAACACGTTATTTGTATGGGGACCCCCTTTAATTTTTAACTTTGTTCTGTTCTTAGTATTTGTTGTTATAGCGGCAACAGAAATATACCATCTGTAATAATTTCAACCGTCTAACTTTCACGGTTCATGAGATACAGCCTGGTGACAGACGGACAGACAGACAGACAGACAGACAGACAGAAAGACGGACAGCGGAGTCTCAGTAATAGGGTTCCGTTGGTACCCTTTGAGTTCGGAACCGTAAAAACTAGACAAAAGTTAGCGCTTGAAAATGCAAAGTGTTTCAAACAAACGCTTGACCACAAAACGCCTTAAGCCCTTAACCATAACAAGCGTAACTAAGGCAAAGACAACGACCACTGCCCTAATTCGAAGATGGCCAGAGAATCCCACCGGGACAACAGACCGTGCATTACAGTATACAAACTCTTTAACTTGTAACTTTTCCTTCCAAATTATTAAACAAAAAAAATAAACTGTCTCTTATTTAATGATTTAGTAATATGCTTTGAGATGATGATAAATGAAGAGTATAATAAGTTTTTAATGTTAAAAATTTTACTTTAGTTGCATCAAGCTTATAGAACATAATTTGTATTGTAATAGCTTCCACTATACTATGGTTGGATGGATGCAAATTTTAATCAAGTTATTACAGAATTAAGATAAAGTTACCTTTAATATAAGTTTTCATAACACTTGTTTTTTTATCATTTAGATAAATAATGTAGATTGTTAAAAAAACGAACAAATATAAGATTTTACATTCTGCGTTAGTAATTTTAAGTATTTATCTCCATATCTCCTCCTGAGATATGGATATTTCAGGAGGTACAAATCAGGTCTGCATGAATTGTACAATGGGACCATACGCGAAATCTGTTTAAACAAATTTAAAAAAAAAAATTACCAATCGGTATACCAATAACGGAGTTCTGAGGTAACAAACATTAAAAAATCAAGCGAATTGAGAACCTTCTTTTTGTGAATTCCGTTAACAAATATAATGCAAATGTCATTCGATTGAAATTTTAACAGATTAAAAAACATATATGGCAATAGCTTACCGTTTCACAAACAAGAACAAATTGTAACTGTCTGTCTAAAGAACCTTGACCTCTAATACTTGGAATTGCCATTACTATTTAATCAAGGGTGAAATCGTTATTAAATATTCTCTAGAATATGAATACAAAACATCCCTGACCGCAACAGCGGTTCGTGACGAAAGCAAAGACCCACCACCGTTGTCCTAATTTGAAGATGGCCGCACAATCCCGACGGGATTTTAGTGTTTCATCATTGCAGTAGCTCAAATAAACACAGAGTTAGTTCCGGGCTCAGTGGCGTATCTTGGAAGTGGCCTGTGTAAATAATATACAGAGAGCCGAAAATTGGATCAGTTTTAAGTGAGTCGGAAACGTAGACTATATTATTTTGTACCAGGCGAGATAGTGGTCAAACTTTAGCCTATCAGACATTCAAAATTTATAATTATATCCCACAGACGTTATCCTGCCCGATCACAGTGCCACCTATCGGGTAAAATTATAAATTGAAACCATCTAGGAACCAACTCAAAATACCCACACAAAAAATCATTTAAATTGGTCCGAGTGACCATGTCAGTCGGTCAGAGCTCAGTGACGTTCACGTACGGAAGAATTACGTTCATAAAGATACATAAAAATTAAGTTAAAAAGACCAAGAATAAGTCCCATGTGAACGTGTGTAATGCATATTTTGCAAAAGAGCTAATAGAGATTTATGAAGCTTTTGTTAATACTTCGTTGCAGTCATTTATAGTATACCTGCTTTCTAGTCCAGCACCGCAAGTGCCAAGTTTACAATATGGGCACAGCTTGCTATTATGTAATGAATATTATGTATACCGCTGTGTCTACAATATTTGTAGTGAATTATTGTACATATTTATTTCTTTCTATTATCTAAATACAAATTTAAGAAGTGTGTAGCAAGCAGTATTATTTATGACCGTGTGTAAAATAAAATCTTAGGTAACAACACATGTAAAAATATATTTCGTCTCAAGATGCTATACTGCACCTATATGTACGTCGCACCCTGTACTACACCGTAGTCCCTGCCATTTGTTGCTCGTTAGCCTCGAGCCGGCCACTAAATATTATGAATAATTAATGTAAAAGCTGCGGCTGTGGATAATTATCTCTAGTTTTCGCAACGTTTTTAAGTAGGCCAGCGTGGGCCAACGTGGGCCACAAGAGGCCATCTCAGGTCATCGGCTTAGTGGATCGGGGAGTGCGTGAATAAGTTATGCTTTTCTCGTGGATTAGATAATTTTGGATGTAATGATGTAAGTAGATAGATGTATGCCAGAACAACTTGTTCTTATTATTTTATTGTTTTGATGATTGTATCGCTACATGATTATCGTTTGTGATTGCTTGCCATTTACGTATAGTTGATAAAGACTTATTTAGGCTACAGTTACAGACATTTAAACTGCGATTATTTTTAATGATTTTTTTAAAATTATATTTGTAATTACTACAGATTAAATCTACAATCAAATAATGCATGTTATTCATATACTGGAAACAAGAGCTGAAAATGAAATGAAAAAAATTAAAGGAAAAATGTTTATTGGCAACTTACGTCACCAATCGGCTCCAACTCAGCATACTGTTGGTATCAGAGCTAACGCTGGTCTTCCGGTGGGGCCGATCGGTGACGTCACATTACAGCTAACACCATACTAATTAATTAACTATGTTAGGTACTGAAAGTGAGACAACAAACAACTATATTAGGTACTATCTCTGTCCAATGCTGGACATAGAGGCCTATTTCCAGCCTATCTCTGTCCAATGCTGGACATAGAGGCCTATTTCCAGCATTGGACAGAGATAGGCTGATGATGATGGTGATGATACACAAAATCCCATCTACTTAAGAAACTTAAAACTATTTTTTTGTAAATGGTTTTTGCTTTTAGCTGCAATATATCATAACATATTATGTTTCTTTGAAGTGTTTCACACTTTATATTTATATTTCGTCCCGTCGGTACGGTGAAATTTTGGATTGTGTTTAACAATTTACAAAAATATCATAATATTAACATTTTCAATTAGCGACGCTGCGCTTGACTATTTCAATTAAACTTACAAGCTTTGACAGTACTGAAGCTGGAACTGGATCGAATACTGAGAATTTATGCTGTTTGGAAAATTCGAGTTGTACATAGAAAACAGTTGTCTATCTTCAACTTAAAACTTATCTTTTAATGACTTAATCCAACCGTATGCATAATATAATGAACTGATTTTATTTAATGTACCATTATAATTATTCAATACAATCGAAGGAATATTTTCACTAAAAATGAACTATGAATTGATCACGTCATGTGAGATAGTGGTCAAGCACTAACCTATCATGAATAAAAAAAGTATTGATTTTAAATTATTCTGCTATTCTTGAGTAGGGAATATCTGAAGTGTTGTCGTTTAGTAAACTTTGTCAAAATCTGATGCAATGATAATAGATATAGAAAAACACCACAGATTTTTATAGAAAATGATAGTTTCTGAGGGACACGTTGGCGTAAAGAATAAATAATCAGTTGTCGGTTCAAACACTAGCACGGGTGTTCATCCACAGTTCACAGGAGATAAGAGCCGAGGAGATATAAATAAATAAATACTAAGTTTATTTACCACCAAAAAAATACAAACAAATTAAAAGAACCTATCATCATCAACATCATCAGCCGAAGTCAGTCCACTGCTGTACGTAGGCCTCTCCCAAGATGCGCCACTGAGCCCGGTCTTCGGCTCTTCTTTTCCAGTCACTGCCCACCGCTTTGCGTATGTCGTCGCTACTCGCTCCACCTAGTCACAGGACGTCCTACGCTACGTTTGCCGATTCGCGGTCTCCACTCTAGGACAAGTCTACTCCAACGATTATCAGTCCTTCGGCAGATATGACCAGCCCACTGCCACTTCAGTTTACAAATCCGTTGAGCAATGTCGATAACTTTAGTTCTCTGGCGAATCACTTCGTTCCGGATTCGATCCCGCAGAGAAATACCGAGCATAGCTCTCTCCATAGCTCGCTGAGCGACTTTAAACTGGTGGACCAGTCGAACTGTGAGTGTCCACGTCTCAGAAGAACCCGTGTACTTAAATATTCAGAGTTGCAAGTATATGTGAGTATATTAATAGAAACAAAAAGATATATAACTTGGCTCATTCTGACGTTTCTATAAAAAAAGACATCCATTGTTCATCATCATTCGCTCGAGTTTTGATACTGTTTCAAGAATATACGAGTGTAATTTTCCATGTAGTGGAGCTGGCAGCATCGCGATTATTTATTGGATTGCTTTCATATTTAGCTATTTCCGGAAGCATTATTTTTAATGAGAATCCTGTCAATACTGTCTCAGTCAGAAAAATTAACAAGTTCTCAGAATATTTACGACTGATAAATTATTACATAGCATCGCATTACATTTTAAATGGTTTATTTTAATAAAAATTATTTGAGCCATTGAATTTGAAAAAGATATTAAATTTATTTTAATGACAGTTCAATTTTCATACAAATATATAAGCAACGTCAGCTACTTGGTGTCAAAACTAAAACCGGGGTACGTGTCAATTCGAAATGAAAACAATTACACGAACAAACGGGTCGCGCGATTTACATAGGGGATGGTGGCCCTCCCCTTAACGCCCTGAGGCAAGGGACACCCGATTAAAATCCCTAAAATACACGTCAACGTGTTGACGTTTTGATGAGGAGGAATAAATTCACGCGGGACCCCGGCTTCGGGGCAAGATCGTGCCCCAAGAAAATGAAGGCAATCAACCATCCCGCTTTTTTGCCTCGAAAACTGTTGTCGTTTGCAAATTTCGCCCTGACTATTCGCAATTGGACGTTATTTAGTCAATTGGAGAGTTTCTGTTTGCAATTAAATAATACAGCGCTCAATTTGAGCCATTACCTACTTATTTTTACCCATTCATTTTCAATTTCAAACCGATAACGTCTGTAGCAAATAGACAGCTGACGGCTATTCACTTTAAAATGGTGCTCGTTGATATTAATTTTGA
Organism: Cabera pusaria; assembly: GCA_954871355.1. Lineage (NCBI taxonomy): Eukaryota > Metazoa > Arthropoda > Insecta > Lepidoptera > Geometridae > Cabera > Cabera pusaria. Next base: position 5,246,520 of record OX940893.1, read on the forward strand.
AAATATGAGTTCCAGTTTAAACAAGGTGTAGCATCAAAACCGCAACACGTCGGTAGAGGGAGCCCAAATCAAACTGTTTCGAACATAATGGAACCGCCAGACACCGCCGACACCTCGTCACCGGCACAAGGGTGACCATTTAAAACTTTCCCTAACATGTCCCGGGGACGAAATTGCGAAATGACACACTATATTTTCCGTCTTATACGCGCGCAGTAAGAGTTACTATCGCGTAATAAATAACAATATGTCCGTTTAAATCTATGCGCTTGGTTTTTGAGGGCAAGAACGGAAAGCAATCTAACTTTGTGCTATGGAAGTGCAAAACTATAGCGCGTAAGCAACAAACTGATGGTTTTGGGTGTCGCGCCGCTCACTTGTCATGCGCTTTGCTCGCTTTGCTCGGAGCGAAATGCGGAATTCTTGGGATGAATGGACGCGTCTCGTTATGCAGAGCGGTTGTAAATAGAGGGTTATTAAGTTGGTAATGGGAAGTTCGGGTGAGTTGCATTTGCCGAAATTGGGGCAAGAGCGCCGGTTATATATTATTTTCCATGCGCTATTTAGATCTCACGATTTTAAATCATTTCTTTTGTATTCCCTATAGGTAAGTTTAATATTTTGTGTCGTTAGTTTTTTTTTAATATTGATATTTTTATTCATAACATGACTTATTTTTAAAGGTATTACAAAAGCTTTACCAACAAACGCGCAAAAATAGACACTCAATAAATCTGAGTCACAATAAATTATGGCATAAATATGTACGATTCTAGTACAAGAGGTTTTTCCTGGAACATAAATAAGAATAACAACAGATATGATACTTTCCATATTTTACATCTCGAAGGGAATTATTAGAATTAAACTAAAAGTCAAGAATAATGCCAAGCTATTTTGTTAGTATAGTTCATAGAATTACGGGACTTATCGCGATTTAATATTATTACATATTTAATTTACTTCAAGGCTCGACGTTTTGACAAAGTTACATTGAAAGTGGTCACAAGAAGATAATTTTGTAAATGAATCAAATCAGATCGTTCACGGTGTATAATTATGATCGCATTTTTGGAACATTTGGAACAGTTACTAACACTATCATATTTACGGGTTACTCACCGTGATGTTCGTTTATTATGAGTTTAAACATTTCTAAAACTCATAATAAACAAAAATCATGGTGAGTAACCCGTATGCGGCATGCCGTTTTTAAAACACTGAAATCATGTTCACAGACAAATTGACAAATATCAAACTGATCAATTGAAGTATGTCACAATAACAACCGATTGTCCAAAATGCGATCGATTTTATTTTAATCCTTACAATATCATTCATTCATTTCACAATAATTATCATTTTTTTTTAATGTTCATGTTGACAAACAAGCAAGCGGCCCACCTGATCGAAAGTGGTCACCACGGCCTATAAACACCTGCAACACAACTAGCAACTGCACGTCCTTTGCATACCTTTTGCATAGAGGACACTTTTTACCCCTCTCATAAATCGCTGCATGTTACAACATACCGTAGCGGAAAACCTCAGGTGGGACATCGTCCACATCTTGCAGGTTCGTGGAAGAAACGACTGCATAAAACGTAACGTATGTGATGTCCACGTGTCAACAATATGTGGATGAGCTCTCTCGCGCGGAGTTGAGAAGAACGATGATAAAAGCGAGATGGCGGGATGAGGTTAAAGATTTCATCAGAACATTCCCCGTTATAACATCAGTAGAAGAGGCTAAGTGAGCCAATATCTCGGCGTAACGCTAGTGGTTCTAACTTGTCAGTAAGTACAGGACTGTCAACAAGTCTAACGGCTCTTCGCTGTAGGGAGTCAAATGGTTGCCGCTGGTACTTCGGAGCCCCACTCCAGAGATGAGAGCAGTAATCCACATGCGGCCATATTTGGGCTTTATAGAGTAGAAGCCGTTGGTTTGGCGTGAAGTACCGCTTGGCTCTGTTGAGTACACCAAGTTTTTTAGCAGTTGTACTTGCTTTGCATTCCAAATGACTCCGAAACTGGATTTCGCTGGAAATGTCAACACCTAAGATTCCTATACTTCCCGATAAGGTTAGGGGAATGTTCTGAAATTGAGGAATAACTAAAAACGGAGTTTTCTTTGCCGATAAGTTACACATTTTTAACATTATCTCGGACAATATAACAAAACCTTATCTTCTTCAAAATCTTCTTTCCTTGACAGTGTTGTTACCATTGTGTTCGACCGATACTTCAGAAAAAAAATACAAAATAGGAATGCCAAACGACTGCGACGCGTGGCGATGCATAAAAACAAGGGCTATTCTGAGATAAGAATATTACTTTCTACCCTTTATTTTTATGATAACAATATGTTGGACAATAGTTACATGGCAGAAAACTAACATTGCTTTGCATTGATACAAAGTATCATAAGGAGACAACTTTTTTGTTTTTTATACAAACACTATGAAAAAGAAAGTTATTTTTTTGGTGGCGAAAAAATGATAGTTTTAAAATAATTTACTGTATTAAGGAAACCCACGAGTGCGAGTCCGACTTGCATTTGGCCAGTTTATTAAACTTATAAGCTAGTACCGTACTCCTGCAAGCTATTATATGGTGAACACACTAGGCCTAGAATAATCTGACTTTCAAGGCCTGTGCTGCTGGCACACCGTAAGGTTATGGCGGCAGATTTTCTACTCGATGGTGGTAAGATACATTTTGGTAGCAAGTCAGGCGGAACATTGATATAATTATGCTTTTACCACCTTTGAACGAACACCCGCGCAGGATTTGAACCGGCGACCTCTAGCTTAGAAGTCAAGCCATTTATACCTCCCCTCCCACTCCCCTCCCCTCCCCCCATTCCCCTCCCCTCCCCTCCCCTCCCTCCTCTTTTTTGGGAGTCAGTTGAAAATGTATAATTATGAGCACAAAATTTTAAAATTTAATTCCATGCGAAATGTAACGCAAATTTTATGTTTTACGAAGTTATTGCAACATGAATAACACGCAAATAAATATGACAACATTTCTGATCAAAACCATTGCACCAAAGTTTAAAAAAAAATACAAAAAGTGGCGCTCAATATCGAATTTATAATCAAAAATATTTTTAACCCACCACGGTCACAGATTTATAAGGGATTATACTACACACACACATACGGAATATCCCTTTGAGCACCCGTATAAAATTTATTTTACCGGCTATCGGGTACAGGAAATACGATACCAGTAGGAGATTTAAATTGTTTAACGAGTACCTAGTACTACGCCTTTACAGGCGCTTTTCAAGTATCTATACATGGCTACATTCCTGCAAAAGCGTTATTCCAAAAGTTTTAAAAGGTTAGTCAGTCTTATCTCTTTCAAAAAGCTTACTAGCAATGTACCCTGTACAATATTAGTCTCCTCCAACTAAGCTTAATGTTAAAGCTAATACTTGTCTGGAGTGGGTTCACGTCAATAGTGCTGCAATTGATCAAACGACCTCTCGATCGCCAGATCGACGCCTTAGCCATTGGACTATTGCCGTTTATATGAATCCCATTTCAGACATGATTGCATAATTTGTAAAGATAACAGCGACATAGTAAATTCGAAATCGGACGAAATTCTTATAACTCTTATAAAAATGGCAAAAAAGGAAAGATTTTTATTTATTTTTGCTGTCGACAGGAAAAACTAATCTTTAAACACGTAGGTGTTTAAAGTTATTAACAACATCAACACTGATATTATAAATTACAAAGTTTGTTGTATATTTCTTTGTTTGGAACCTCAAGGATTTCACGGTCATAACGGTACAGCCGATTTGGCTGAAATTTTGCTCAAAGATAGCCAATATTAGGAGATTAGTAAGTAGGATATTTTATTACGCGAACAAAGCCGCGGAGTGCTGCTAGAAGAATATAATTCGAATATAATATAAGGCTACATAAAATAAATGAATGTGTTTTCTTTATAATTCTACGCATGATATAGTCCGAGTAGATTCCGATTAGATAATATCGAGTTCAGTCGCGTGCTATATGGCCGAATCTTATATAAAACTCGAATCTACTCATTACTATATCCAGCTGTGGATATAGGCTTGATAATGTTAATCATGATATCGATTTTTGTAGGCTATATATGATGAATCACATATAGCCTACAAAAATAACCATTAGATACTCTATGTCGGATATTAAACTCTACGTAGTTTTCTGACATTATACCATTGACTGTGTCCAACGCATTGGTCGCTAAAGGCCCCCATACACGAGCATCAGCAATACAGGAAACAATTATTTTTCGTTCAGCACATATTGCGAGGGTGGCTTACATAACATCTACATGAGATTTAGCAAGGGACACTGCTGTACCGATCGAATATTTTGTTTTATTGTACCGGCATTTAAACGGTTTGATTGACAAGGCAGCTTTTGTGTTTTGAGACGATATTATTTTCATCATCATCATAATCAGCCAGTATCAGTCCACTGCTAGACTTAGGCCTCTCCCAAGTCATGCCACTGAGCCCCATCTTCGGCTTTTTGTTTCCAGTCACTGCACACCGCTTTGCGAATGTCGTCGCTCCACCTGGTCATAGGGCGTCCTTCGCTATGGATATGACCAGCCCACTGCCACTTCAGTTTGCTAATCCGTTGAGCTATGTCGATCACTTTAGTTCTCTGGCGAATTACTTCGTTCCGGATTCGATCTCGCAGTGAAATACCGAGCATAGCTTTTCATAGCTCGCTGAACAATTTTGAATTGGTGGACGAGTCAAACCGTGATGTTATTTTATTTATTTTTATTTATTAAAGTGTGAACTTTTTGAACTGTTGAACTTCACAGCAGTGAAGAAAATTGAAGATTGGTACCGTCATAAAAATTGATTACTAATTTTACGATCGATGAAATTAAAAATCGGACTGAAATCTTGATTTCATGATTCACGAAAAGGACTTTAACTTGTAGTGGTAGGTCTTCTGCTAGTCCGCCTGGGGCGGTACCACCACTTTGCCAATTTATTTTCAGCCACGAAATAAGAATGTTTTTCGGTTGAAATGGCAAGGTGTCCAGTGCAATTATTACAGGGCATGTGAGATCCAACATATTTATATTTCAAGGTGACAGGCGCATTGCAGTGACATGCAAAATTCTGGCAGTTCATAATTTTGCATGCCACTGTTTCTGTTATAGGTAGACGTCATCGCTTACCATCAGGCGAGCGTTGTACTTGTCCTGTTAACTTTTACAATTGAAAAAAACTGTCATATTGTTATTTTTAATAATTGGTCGATGAAACCTTCAGTTTTCTTTTATTCACAGAATATCCTTGAGAAAATAATTTAAATTGTTCTTTTGATTTTTGTTTTAATTACTCATTGCATCGTAAAAAAATATTTTAACATGACTTTAGCCTATAATTTGGCAATGATAACTAGAGTTTTCAAACTGCTTCAAAAGCGAGTAAAATCACAGTTCTAGTAAAATTTTATTTCACTGACTATCGAACTGAGCGTATGAGATGCAAGTCTAAGTCACAAGTCTGCCGCTTACTATTTGACAATGAAAATAAGAGTTTCATTGTGAGATTTGTCTACACTTCCTGTTTCTTCAAACTCAACGAACCCGAGACCCTAAATCAAAAGCAAAGAGACCAGCAGGTGTTGTGATTCATGAAACCGCAGCGGCGTCGCGGGCTAATGTGTTTACCCCATTACATCTAGAGGTTTTACGACCAACAATTACAGAGCTCCCCTTCCTCCCGCTTCACGAATAAATAAAACACGAAGAAGAGGAATTTACGAGAGCTCAAAAGACCAGCTTATCTGGTTATGTTCAGTACCTCCGGTTGGATTTCTCCAAACATCGTCGAGTCGGTGCGTTTGCGTTAAGTTTTATTACTTTTCTCTCTGGTAAGTTATAGGTGTAATATACGAGTGGAGGATGTATACAACTGTTATGTTTCCTTTGTGGGTATGATAAAAATGTAAAATGGAAGGCAATGTTGTGGGGTGCGGATGTTTGAATGAGTGTGATTTATCAAGATTATGTATGGACACGTAGGGTAATGAAAGGATTATTTTATTGTTTTATATATTTTCATTTTTATATAAGAGGCGACTATAATGACTAATCCTGTGATGATCCATTAATCCGTTTTGATGACATGTTTTTTGTGTCAGGCGTTGAAAAGTAGCTACGTAGTACAGAAAAGCGTGCAGGGACTCCTCAACAGTCATATCAAATTATGCAAAATATTACCTTCACGCAGAAGTTCTTTTGTTTCAAATTTTCGCAACACGAAAAGCTGCTGGTCGCAAATACGGCGCGCGTATGCCGGAACAAATTGACTAGCTCGGGTTACGCCGGCGTTGATACGTGCAAAAATAAACTGGCCAAGTGCGAGTCAAACTCACACACGTAGAGTTCCGTACCACAGTACAATAAAAAATAAATTATTTAAAAAAAAATAACACCAACTTCATAACCACAAACAGGCACTCAAAAGCGAAAAATAAACTACTTAATAAGATAGATACTATGTATGTAGTAGTAGTAAGTAGGTAGATATATATATAGATACATGTAGTCTACTACCTATTAGACTTTGCTGGCACCGATTTCAAATAGATAAATGGGTAACGCTTATAATTATTATATTAAGTAATTTATTTTTCGCTTCTGAGTGCCTGTTTGTGGTTATGAAGTCGGTGTTATGTTTTTTGAAAAATAATTTATTTTACCCTTTTTAGTGCAAAACAAGTTTTAATTAAATTACGTGCATCTATAAAATTTCGTGTCTGAGCCGTTATACACTGACGGATATATACATTGTGAAAATTTCAAAGAAAGTGTGTACCTATTACAGTTAAGAAGATACAGATCTGTAAAGTACGCATAATTATATAGACACACAGACGGACGGACGACGGACAACAAAGTCTCAAAAAGTGTTCAATTGGTACTCTTTGGCTTCGGAACCCTAAAAAATTTACTTTAAATGCCGCGCTAGTGAAAATATTCACTAGTCATAATGAGGTCATCAAGGTATCAATGGACAATGTCCAAATTGTCTATTTTATTACAATAGTTCAAAATACTTTTATAACACGGACTAGTTGTATTCCAAAATGAATATTAAAACGTATTATTTGCGATTATTAACATTAATTGCCGCCATATGGCCTACAGAGTACTGAATCACTCTACTACGTTATAAGAGTTGGCACTTCCCTACATTGTTGATACCCGAATTATGAAAGCACTGTGTAGCCAACCAAACAACGGAAAGTATTATTTACGTAGTAACTATTATATAATCTGTGGTATATATGCTTTTTTTTGCAGTGTTGGTTGGTACAAAGTACGTTCATAATTCTCTTCTCTCTCTTATTTAATTATGTATGTAGAACATTCCTGTGAAGACAAATTATTTCTCCCCACCTTTGTTTCTATCTTGCTCACAGTTACCGTAAGAATATCTGTCAAAAACCAAAATCAACTAGAAGAAAGATGTAAAAACATTATTCAAGGTCATATTTTTTAAGTCTTCAAAAGTATATGCATTAGCAACCTCCATTGTGTATAATCTTCTTGGGACTCTTCTTAGTCAGTATACATTATGTTACTCTTTACTCTTCTTCTAAAACCAGTACATTCTCCTATGTTTGAGGTATTTATCTCCATATCTCTGGAGATACTAATCAAATCTCGATGAAATTACAATGGGACCACCTCGGAAACGTACCCTACTTATTAAAAAAATAATCATTTGAATCGACGGCACTCGTCGTGCACTGCGGGTGACTAAGTCACGCGTATAAACTGAACCATTGTATTGTAGTCACCTCATTACGCACGATATTTAATATAAAGTTGTCAAATCCTTAATTAACTACATAATATTAATTAGTTCAACTATCACATGCGTTTTAACTTAGTATTTATATAATGTAGATATTAATGTGCTTAAAATTTTAATAAGTAACATTACGTAATAACCTAATATATGATCGAATAAGTACTAACAGTAGCCCTAAGTTACTGGGTTTAATGTATAGAGGACTTTAGTACCTAGAAAAACCTCTGTATGGTTTACTGGTACTTTTTGATAGAAACAATGTAAATTACTTATACTATGAATAAATAAATAAATAAAATAAATAATCCGTTCTCAATTGACGGAGAATTAATCGGGTAACATACACACAAAAAAAAACATACAGACGAATTGAGAACCTCCTTCTTTTTTGTGAAGTCGGTTAATGAAATTGAACAATATTTGCCGATTTCTTTATTTAATTAATTGTTTTTAAAGCAGCTATAGTAATATGCGCTTAGATAACATTTCAAGTCTCATCCTATTACGGTTCATAAGATCAAGAAAAAAATTCCTAAAAAAGAAAGAATGAATGTTTCTTCTTATATGGGAACCCCTTTAATTTTTATCATTAATCTGTTTTTAACCGATTTCACAAAAAGGAGGAGGTTCTCAATTCGTCTGTGTTTTTTTTTTGGTATCTGTTGTTATAGTGGCTATAGTAATAGGTACAAACTTTGCGAACATTACGCAGTCTAACAATTACGTGTTTAGAAGATATAGCCATCGTGACAAACGGACGGATGGACAGCGAAGTTTCAGTAATAGGGTTGCTGGGTACCCTTTGCAAACGGAACCCTAAAAGGAAAATAGAATCAAAAATGTTAGTATATCTGTAGCTCCGTATATTGGTGGGGCAGACACAAATTGGTAGGTCTTGTAGAATAAAAAAACCAACTATCCGCGTTAGGCTTAGGCGTGGAACGCAATCATAGTGTTCTAGTGTCACATTTATAGCGGGAAAATAAATTTAAATGCTAAAAATCTTTTGATTTTATGTTTGTATGTCTTCATGATTGAGCAAACAGTCTCATAGGACAATTCTGTCGTATGTTACTCAACGATAAGGGATCCTTTTGTTTCGCATAATTTTTTATTCCTAATTTACTTAGACAAAACGAGTTACGCATAATTATTTTAAATGGCATAATAGCACTATCGCATATTTTTTTGGCATATTGTATAAACAAGCATAACTATCATTTAGGCTATATTGTTCGGCCTAATTTTGATTCGCATAAAGTTAAAGGACATATTTTTAATTGGCCTAATAGTTTTAGACATAATAAATTAAGTCATAATTGAATGTACACACATATTTTATGCTGAATTATTCCAAATAAAATAAACAAAGTTTACTTAATTACACATTTATTAATTTCTAACGAAACGACTATAGTACTACTATAAAAATACATAAAAAAATAATTTAACATTTCCAAAGTCAGAATTAAGGTAAGACTACGTGTTATGTTTAGTGGAGAGTTGTATGGCTCAAAAAAAAGTTCTTGGTTTCAAGTTTTTAAATCAATATTTATCAATATGTGAACTTCCAAGTCCGTAGCCAAAAAAAAAATATATAAAGCTATTAATACCAACAAAATTTTGGTACTAGACTGTGACAGTAGGTTCAAGTTCGGCGGGGGTGGCCCTTGGGCCACCCCTACGCCGCGATTATTTTTATGTTTTATTACTGAAAATTATTTTACACAGCGCAAACATTAAATTAACATAACTTACCATTTTTCGAAGTGCATCTATCTCACAGTTTTGGTTCTGCATTTGATTTGATATCAGCTTATGATTATGTCCGTAATTTGGTTAGGTTTTGTTTAGTTGTAAGTCAATATTTACACTTGTTATGCGTATCTTGACGTGCTTAGCACATCCAACAAACTTTTTATTAATTATATGATATTTTTTGTAAATCTACAAGCTGAGCCTTGTAACTTCGTCTGCGTTTAAATGTATTACATGTCATATTCCATTATAATTAGGTATACCAGAACAATGTTTAAACAAAATCTACTCTAGATACTACTAGCTAGATTAGTCATGAAGAGGTAACATTTTAAAAAGGTACTATTTAATAATTATGTTATTATAATTATATGACAAAAAAATATGCCGAAACAATTATGCTGAATTATAATAATGCGTTTATAATAATATTATTCATTAGAATATTATGCCACAAATGTAACTACACTACAGGATGGACATTCCGTATATTATGCACGAAGCGATATGCTTCCGCAATCAGCATAAGCAATGTCAAGGAATGCAATTCCTTGCTCGAGTCTATAACTACCATCTAGTAGGGTCTTTAAATTGCAAGTCAGTAGGTGAATTCTGGATAAACGTACCGCATCTTGGGCCATATTGTCACTTAAGATTAGGTGAGATAGTGGTCAATCGCTTGCCTATTTAGCTTAAAAAAACAGGAAAATAATTTATAAACGGTTCTCGCTTTCGAGTAAAACTATTAAGTAATTCCGTATGTGAAGCACGGAGTCATCGTAATATCTGTAATATAAACATTATAAAATATTTTATGACATGTAGCCAGTTATAGATAAAGGCAAAAAGCCTTGCCAGGATTGTGCGTTTCTTTTTTAACGACTTTAAAAAAATAAAGAGATCGTGTGTACATATTTTGTAGTGACAAGCCTGCTGAACGAAGAGCTGTTCACTAATAAAAAAACTTTAGTAATAAACGTTTTTAAACGAAAATTAATATAGAACGGTGCTCGTTGCTAAGACTTATTACGATTAATACTCCAATTACTTGCATTCCGATGCAAAAGTTAGCATTTGTCTAGCATAAAACCGAGTAAAACAAGCCAAGACCAAACCGGGTACAACTAAAACATTCCATCCAAATTGTTTAGTCGGCAGCGCGATATTTTAGTTTCCAACGGCAAACTGTTTTCTTCAGGCAATAAATATTCGTAACGAGCTTTACATAGCTTGGAGATTTATTGTTCGGTTCTTTAGGATGCTCAATAACTACCAGGTGTAATTAAAATTTAACAAGAATATTTTTAGTGAATGATTTTGTTAGTAAAACACTATATTGCAGCATTTTGGCTTTTTATTAGTATACATAAATAAGCAGTTTTCCTCACCTACACTTTTTTCTATGTCTGATAATGTCATAAATTAGCAGTAGCACTTTTAAAACAAGTCTTTACTAATGTAGTTCAACAATATTTTAACTAAAAACTTAAGTAAATTACTGAATTAATAAGAGTGTTACAACCCGGGGGTCTTCAAATCGCGAGTAAACAGGTATCTGCTAGGTAAACGTGCTACATCGTCGAATGCATCGTCACTTACCTTCAAGTGAGATATAGGTCAAACGCTTGCCTATCTGCCATTGAAAAAAACAAAAATAATATAAAATATATATTAAATCCTATATACATTTATTAATTAAATTAAGTTAATTTAGTTTTTCACGTTTGACATTATTAATTTTAATAAGTATAATTATGTTAATTTTTTTTTTATTGGTATTATAATAATATGAATAAAATAATATATAATACTCTTATTGTGTCGAACATTACAAAACAATTACAATTACTCTTGGTATCGATATTGTAGACCCAGAGCGGATAATAATATGATAATTACGTAAAAGAGAGTACTGAAAAGGGCATGTATATTACAAGTAATATCGACTGACAATGGATGCTTTTTATTATAAAGATTACCATTCTGACTTCATTCATGTATTACTTATATATATTACTTAAATGTATGAGGAGCAGTATAATGTCACTAACATCTTACATTTAACAACGATGAGCTTTTAAAATTATAGAAAACATTTCTCATTTTTAAAACAATTTGAATAGAAAAACAAAAAAAAATCGTTTAGTTTTTCGATATCATTAAACAAAGATTTTTATTGCTACCATCTAAAAAGGTAAAAAAGTAAATTTAAACAATGATGTGTAATGATTAAGTGGTTAGTTATATAAAACTTAAAGACTGTAAAACTAAACTGTTAACATTGTTTACTATGAATATTCAAACACAATTGAATAGCCAACGCTTAGCGACCTATTTCTATATAATTTCCTTTCTGCGTCAAATAAGACAGACCTACACACGTGACGTCACTGGTTCCGCTCGCACAAAGCTCACGTAACGAGGCCGCGCCGGAAGCGGCCGGCGAGTGCGAGCGCAGCGTCCTCAAGCGCCACCGGCGATATTTCCGCTCTCGCTCGCTTCGCTCCCGCTCGTTTCGCGCCCCGGCCACAGACGTGCTGAATTACAGCGTTTTGTGCTCGCGGACCGGTGATTTCAGTTTTGGGCGACGTGCACGTGTTCTCGTAATGCAACCGGAATTGCAAGTCCCATTGCTGTTTGTACTACATTTTAGTTTTAAGTTAGTACTTTATGAAGCTGCATTGTCCCAGTCTGGGAAAATTATGGCTTAAAAGCAAAGTGTAAGTAGGTTAAAAGTGTATTTAAATGGAATTGTGTGTTGAGGTGATTCAAAGGTAATTTATGTTTCAATAAGTTTTGCAAATTAATTTTAGACTTTTTTTATTTTCTACATTGAAAATTTCAGAACAATATTTTCAGTTTGTGAACAATATTTTGATTTTAACTCTAATTATCTATCTAATATTGAAGTATTTTAAAAAAGGGCTTTTTCATCGTAAAATCTAACAAAAGCGATCAATGAAAATGCAAAAATATATATTTTTTAATGTTTAAATAAATTATATTTTGATTTGTAATACCATAGACTTTAAGTAGTTCATATGATTAGTTTACTTTTCTGGTATTCAATAAAGAGTATTTCTATTCTATATCCATTAAATACGAGAACAAGTTCACGCCACTGGCAAACTCGCCTATCAAATAATTATCACTCAACCATCTGCTAATATTATAATGGTTATTCTGGAGAAAGATATGCTGCGACAATACGTTCCCGTTTGGCTATGTATGAATATTTTGTTCATGTCTGTTATTTTTAAGGAAAAGTGTATCATGACCGCGTCAGGTTGCTCCTTGAAATGGAATCAATACATAAAAATAATAAGGTGTGATATAATTATAACTTACTGCAGATAGGCAAAGGTGTGTTATTTTGCTTAGGCTGTAAATTGTACCAGTATGGAACATGAATATACAACTTCTAAAATGCAATCAATTGCAAATCCCTAGTAGATATTCGAAGTCCAATATGCAATGCTATAAACTGCAGTTATTTTTATTTTTGCGACATTTCCAGTGACGCCGCTCCGGATTCTATTTCCGCTTTTAGACATTGACATGAATTCATTTTCAGTATGTTGCTGACTATTACAGTCTAGTTTGAAATGTCTAGATGTAGCAGTTAGAGCGACTTGTACCTAGACCAAAGAGTATCATGCTATTTATGTTCTTGTTTTCTCTGTTTTTGTTATTACAACTTATTTTTTTCATATCTGTTAATTCTGTAAAAAAGACTTACCAGAGTGTATTTCAGAAGAAATAATTTGAATATTGAAATCCTTTCTATTTCGTTAATTATATTTTTAGACCTGAATATCGTAGCCGCATGAAATTTGGCAAACAGCAGGTCCATAAAACAGGCAAGTTTTTGAAATCGGTTGTTACTTTTTTTATTCTGTGTTTTTTTGGAGAAAAGCCTGTCTAAAGTAAAAGTTCAAATATCATCTAGATAAAAAAATGTGACGTCTTATTTTTTTTCTAGGAAAATAATAAGCCTAAATAACAAATTGTAGTTTACCCTGAAAGACCTACTCATTGTTCATAGTCCTGCAAAAAAACTAGGCCTCTGGCCTCCATAGTTTGGGAGAAAATTTTAATAAATTGCAACATCTCGGCGACTAACTCTAAAATATGTAAAACGCAATTTTCTCGAAAACTATAGATTTTCGCAGAACATACATAGGGGTTATTTGGGATGCCCTTGGAGTCCTCCGTCGACGGTTTTCGTTCGGACCATATGAAACCCGACATTCTGTATGTACTGTACTATTTACAATATATTACATTGAACTAAATATCGAATATTGAAGTAAAAATGCAACGAAATCTTAGTTTTCTTTTTTCATGTTTTTCATTTCAATTTAGATTTTATTTATTTTTTTGGTATAAGGTAACAGGACAAGCACGACGCTCGCCTGATGGTAAGCGATGACATCTACCTATTACAGAAACAGCGGCTTGCAAAATTCTGGAGTCTACCAAAATGTTTCATGTCACTGCACTGCGCCTGTCACCTTGAGACATAAAGATGTTGAGTTACTTTGTCGACCGCATCGTCACTTAACATCAGGTGAGATAGTGGTCAAACGCTTGACTATACAGCATAAAAAAACATTTAAAAAAGTTTCACATGCCCTGTAATTTCACTGGACACTTTGCCATTTCAACCGAAAAACATTCCTATTTCACGGCTGAAAATGTATTGGTAATGTGGTGGTACTGCCCCAGGCGGACTAGCAGAAGTTCTACCACTATAAGATTGAAAAGTAGTTTAATAATATTAACTATGTTTGCATACAAAATATATGATTAGACTCGTTTATTAATTTATCACAAAATTATGAAACATTGACATGCTTTCATTTCTACATTTCAAAATAGAACGATGTCAAGTATAAATGCAAGCGGCGCCAAATTTTTCGGAATTGGAGCACATTAACATTTTGAGATAGTTATCTTAATTAAAGACGTAATTAGAACTGGATAGATACATTCTTGAGTGGAGACTGCAAATTGGCAAACGTAGAGTAGGATGTACTCAGACTAGGTAGAGCTATGATATTAGCAATGTGAGTTGAAAGATATGGAAGAGGATGATGAGGCTGGAGGAGGGACTGTGCTCTGTGGCTGACAATTGGAGAGGCCTATGTCCAGCAGTGGACTAGTATAGACTGATGATGATGATGAGATATATTGATACAAACTTTTATAATCAATTTAAAATTTATATATATCAATTTAAAAAAAATAATTCTGTTCGGTGGTACGCGCATCTCTTGAAAATGGCTGGTCGATATAGTTTTTTTTTTTTTAAAGTGTTTGTTTTTACTTGACTGATTAGGGTTTATAGAGAAATACTGAAAACAATATTTTACTTGATTTTTTTATGAGGCCAAAATATCTAACCTTTGACCAAAATTAAAGTCTTATAATTTTACCTTACAATTCGTCCAATTATTATTCAACATATGCATAGAGTGTATTACCTGAAACAAAAAAAAATTACATAGATAGAGATACTAAACATTTCTTACGTCTGTTTTGTATACTTAAATTTCCTAATTGGTTCCATGATACAACAACTTTTTAGGACGAAAAGTTTTACTTTATAGACAATTCTGAACATGCATCTCTTATCACAAGCCGCGACGCATCTCTCCTTATAAGAAACGGTGATATCTATGACAGAAATGTGCTTGTCTAGTTTAAAAGTGTAGGGGTGGTAGTAGTACTTCACAACAAACTTTGATCCGTTTAAAAAGCAAATACATAGTCCTAGCTGATACCCGAGACTACGTTTACGTGGAACAAGAATTTAGTAGCCTATGTTCATCCTCATACTATAAAGTATGTTCTTGTTAAATCTCAGTAAGATTGGATTGTCGGGTTAGGCGTGATTAGGTTACAAAAAAGACCAAACAGAGTAACATAGTGACAGATTTAAAAAAGGTTTTTATACTCGTATTATTATATTATAATAGTATGGCAGTATGGATGATATAATCCGTCTTACAAGCTGAGCAGCACCGAACATCATGCCGGGACCGACATCATGTCCACGTTTGAGCCATCATGGCGAGTCTTTCTTCAGTAGATGGTTCTAGCCCTGGCCATGACTTTGGTCGTGACTTGAACCATCCAATCAAGAAAGACTCTATGATATGGCCTGAATATGGCGGATATTTGATGCTACATTTATGATCAGTAGTGGTAGGCCACTAGTGGTCATTTAAGCAGCAAAAAATATCCGTTATTCTCACACTCTGTATTACCACAATTAGATTCTCTTTCCACACAAATATAAACATAACCACTGATACGTCAACCTGAAAACAACAACTGCACAACAAAATGGCAATCTACAAAATACCCAAAGGCAGCATACAATTTCTCTTCTGGAACTCGGAAAAACACATCGCGACTCGTCCGAGCCAATGTTGTATTTATTTCATCTCGGGTAGGATTAGGCTCCCACATCGAAACTGTTGGCAACAGGTGTTCCCCACCCCCCTCTCTCCAACAAAACAAGCAAAACAAGATGTACACTCAGTACTAAACACTGTTTGTACACATCAGACCCGGAAAAAGTATACACCAAACGATGCGCGGCTGCGTTTGCCGGAGTCTCATGTCGTTGTTTATTTTAAAAATATATGTGGGAAACGCTCTAAATTTTATTTCGATGCTGTTGGTATGCTTTGCAAAGCGAGTTTGCTTAAAATGGTACCAATTTTATGTTTTCGCAACTCTATTACTTATGTTTTACTGTACACAAGTTGGAGTCCTTTTGCAGTTAGAAACGCCGGCCTGTTTTATCGACGGTACGTATATATTCTTTATTTTATTATTTCGGAGAAACAAGTGGCTACACTATCTCTCCCTTATGTTATAGAATCAGAGATAGTCGTCAAGTGCTATCAAACTTAGATCGTATATAAGGTGACATAATGCAGTTTAAATGATGCGTTGGGCATCCATCAGTAGTGGTAGGACGTCTGCTAGTAGTGGTAGGACTTCTGCTAGTCCACCTAGTTCGGTACCACTACTTTGCCAAATAATTTTCGGCCGTGAAATAGGAATGTTTTTCGGTTGAAATGGCAAGGTGTCCAGTGAAATTACAGGGCATGTGAAACTCAACATCTTTATGTCTCAAAGTAACAGGCGCAGAATTTTGCATGCCGCTAGATCTGTAATAGGTAGACGTTATCGATTACCATCAGGCGAGTGTCGTATTTATCCTGTTACCTGTTATGTTGTATATCATTAAAAAATCTGATTTACTGCCAATTTAGGGATAACGCACATACATGCGTAACGTAATCGCCTTGCCTGGGATTCAAACTGCGCCTGGTCAACTCGCCGTAGTCAACCGACGTTATCTGGCCGGTCGCACCACGTAGCCCAGCCCTAACTGCGGCTCTTTGCCGGCACTGCTGATCCGCTACGATACCGTGCCGTTGCAGTTTGCAATATAGCTTAAGCACCGCAATTTTTTTTGACCCCTCTGCCGAATTAGCTGACACCAAACACCATGCCAGTACTCGGCAAACCGATGTGCAGCATGATTTAGTTCATAATATCAGAGGAGGATCATAGGATCATATAATAGTCAGAGGTCACACCATTTAAAGTAAAGGCATGCATTCTAAATAACAAATCCGATGGTTATACACAAACAAAGTGTAAAAAAAATACCGGTACAATTTTAGATTCTTATTTCGTGATTTTGTAAGAAAAACTGTGTTGCATAAAAATATGGTCGTCCAAATATTAAGTGTGAAAAAAATGCCGGTAGAATTTTTGATTCTGCTTTCGTGTTTTTTTTTAGAGAAACTGTGTTGCAAAAAACAGATCTTCAAGTAGTATGTACAATAAATGTATAATACTTTTCTGTAATGAAAAATCTCAATCATCAATTTGGTTGTCTCCAGTACATGTTACTCAAGGTCTCTACTTAGATTAATTTATTTCGGTGATAGTTATAATTGAAATAGAGGGACATGCAAAAACATCAAAAAATATTAAAAATACACGATTCCATTTACTAAAATAATGATTACCCAAAAACTAGTGACGAAATCATTACCATGTAAAAACACGAGACCTATTCTTCAATTTCATGCTTCACGAACATATTTTTTAAAATATTTGTTTTCAATTTACATCACGTTTTGCGAGACAAGCAAATATAATGAATGAAATGATGGTATTTACCTGAAACCATAACTCTTTTAGGATTCTAATTACTTAAAGTAAACATCAGTATAGGTTTTTTTTTTAGAAGTGAACTGCAGTTAAGCTGTTTGTTAAAGCCATGACGTTCGTCGACTTAAATATATTTTCACGAAAATATCCATAAAAATACTTTAAAACCGTATACTCTAATGGGCTCCATATAAAATAAATATTTTTTACCAATAAACCCAACGCATTTCACAATGATTCTTTCTCTTGCCAACCAATTATTTGCTTATCGAACTAATTAGTATCAATTTGAAAAGGGGACCAGACGTCGCATTGTGTTCTGTGAAAAGGCTCTCGAATGTGCATCCAATTTAGCGAGACCTGTCCTGCATATGTGTCGTGGTGATTTTTGTTTGCCTTTTCGTGCGGTGCAAAGGGATGAGATGGGTCTTATTATTCCGGGCGGGTGTCGTACTAGGGTTGCCATTTCGTTATAATTGATTTCCCTTTTTTACGGTTGGACGAGAGTGGCGCGTCACTCGGGCTTCACCCTAAATATGGGGTGGCATATATGAAGGGCAGATGTGGTGTATTTTATTTTCTGCTTGAGATACTTACAGCTTAAGGGCAGTTTTCAGTTTTCTTTGTTGGACAGACAATGAAGTGATAAGGGTTTTTTTTTCTTTTTTTCTTTTTAATGGAGACATGCAAACATTTATCATAAATCAGTTGATAATAAATTAGCGATGCCAAGAACGGGTTCGCATGTATGATAAAATACCGGCCAAGTGCAAGTTGGACTCGCGCACCTAGGTTTCTGAACAAACTTGTCAAACTAGGTTAAAAAAAAAACTTAACTTTGCAGTTCAATCCGTAGACCCTAGACACGCTTAATGCATCAACCGCAAGTAACAAGCTTTTGATAGTAAATTAGCTTTTTATTGTTATAGAAATACTTACATATTGAGGGTCTTCAGATTTTTATCTTTTATGTGTGCTGTAAAAAATTGATGTTTGCCAAATTTCACAATTCAAAGTCAATCGAAAATACCCTATAGGTAATGATTTCCTTGTGAAATCGCAAAATATGCGAATATACACGACATTCACGATTATATCTTTTGATCGTGTTGAATTACAAGTTTTACTTTTTACAGCTGAAAGACATCAAAGAACTGAGTAATTGATATAAATTTAACTTGATACCTTTACGAGTTCCTGAGAAAAAGGATCTTCACAGACGAACAGATGGAGAACAAAGTAAACCTATAGGGTTCCTTTATCCTCTGGAGGTACGGATTCCTAAAAATCAAGGAGATGTGGTGATTAACTACTCACTTTAATCCAATACACGAAATGAAACTTTCTTAAGTAATTAATAACTACACTCTACATTTAGTTGGCCTTAATATTTTGTTATTATTGTACACTATACATTGATATATACATTTCGTAGAATACTTCTATATTTATTTTTAACCAGCGTTTTAATTATAATTAAGACACAAAGGGCTTTGTAACTAAATACAAATATCAAAATCTGACTAACAATAGGGACAAAACGATCCTAATCAATACAGAAACCCAAACTTGTATTTTAATCCATAGAAACCACACTGAAACTTAATGTTCATTAGTCTGAAATACAATGGAGATGTCTTGATCTACATACACGATATTTATGTATAATTTTATCTTGAAACATTATATTTGATTTCAATATTAATTAAACGTGATGATGTTTACAAATTGAAATGTATATCTTGAATGAATAAATTATTCTTGATAATGTTCAGTAAGTTTGCTTTGAGTTATTTAGTTTTTTTTTACGATAGCGAGTCTCTATCGTCTAAGATACGATCATAGAAATATATACCCTCATTTGTTATTTAAACACGACATAGAAAAAAAATGTTAAATACTAAATTATATTAATTGTTAAAATTTAAATGGATTGCCTAGCTAAATAACGTACCGAATGCTGTTATACATACAACAAACTTTCATTTGCCGCTCGATTGCAGGTATAATAGATATTATACATTAAAACTCCATATATATTTGTATGAAGATCAATAAAGAAAGATATTTATGTCGTGATATCGATAATAGTTAGTGTGAACGCACACAGAGACTGATTAAGACAGCTTGGTAAACGTTGCGTGGGACGCCCTCCTGGAAAGACATATGATATAAGCAAGCAAGGTATCTGTAATACAGAGCTTAGTGGGGTGCCGAAGATGAAACTTAAAGGTATGAGTATACCTAAACTGTGATTTAACAAAATATTATCATCGTCGGCCGAATCCAGCTGCTCAAACTAAACGTTTATTAAAAGAAGATAGAGCCTACACCGTCATCGCCCGATGCCACAGCCACGTTTGAGTATTATTGGGATAAACGATGAAGATTGTGAATATCGAGATCAGTGCGTGAACCAGTACAACCTTAAGGTTTACGTACAGACCTTAACACTCTCGGACGATAAAGTGGAGTATTTATGTGTGAAGACATATCAAATGCCTTATACTTCACCACCAAGGCCCACTACAACGTTGTCATGGAGGATTTCAACATCCGAATAGTTTCGATCAATAATTAGGTTTTGGAATACGAGCACCATGAGTCAAACAGTGGATGGAGATGGACTAATACAGATGAAAACAAAAAAAGAATCTATATTTATAGGTACGAGAATATCTAGGTATAACGTCTAGATCTCAGATCCAATTCACACAGGATCCAATCATCACGCTCATCGAAGCATCTGTGGCACAATCGGATCAATCTCAATAATGATTTATTCTAATCAACGCTAAACGCACGAACAGACATAATCTATCGCGTGTAATTGCATCTTCGCCGGATTGGGTTGTGATTAGGCCAATTGTACAGCTATTACATGCTGGAATAATTATTCTTGGTATAGGTAAGCCAGGTGTAGAAGTAGGTATCTACTGCTATAAAATTATCTTAGGCAGTTAGGTATCTTATAGAATATTTGCTCGTAGAATTTTATTAATAATGCGATATGTTGTCAAAAGGATGCTATTTGTAAGACTTTGGACACGCCTAAATATTTGTTATCCGGAGTCAAGGTATTTCAATATTTCACAGGTAGATGTTTGTTTGACAATAACTAACCAACAGGCACTTGCACTGCTTTGCTTGTCTTTTTTGTTCAAAGAAAATTGAGTTTAATATATCTGCCATAATATGCAGTATTTTGCATACATCTCACTTTATCTTTTTTGTTAATTCTTTTACACTTTCTAAACAAAAGGAAAAAGAGAAGATTAAAGAAAATCAAAATGTTCATTTATAGTGCCAACATAAACAATATTATCATCATGAATAGAAAATTTAAAAAATGTGAAAAACCACGCAATTTTTTTAATGATATTAAAAATAAAGAATGTAAGTTATTTTAATGAAACGATTAACATCATAGCTACGTACACGAAATTATACACAAAGTAATTGAACTTCTATAGAAGAGAACCTAATCAACTTTAGATAATATTATATTACGTTATGTCTTACCAAAAGTCCTTACAGCAGTATGTAACAGAGATCTACAAAGATCAAACGGCCCACCTTATGGGAAGCGGTCACTGTCACCTATGAATACTCGCAACACTAGAGGTGTCACTCGTGCGTATTATTATATCACAATTCTATACACAATTACTTCAACAAAGCCATGAACAAAGACCACCACAGATAATGTTACCCTTTACCATTTATATTATTTTGCGAACAATATGATATGCCAAGTAAAAATTGTCTTTATTTTTCATTTCCGTCAGATCTAAAAGCTTGTTAACCTTATTCTGTAAACTCGTAGACTTTTGGAGCAAGAATATTATGTTATTTTTGTGTTCTACAAAAATAAAGATGTTTTATTATTAACCTTTGTAAGTTACACAGAAATGAAAGGTAGGTCTACCTACAAATATAAATAGTCAGCAATTGAATATTGGCTAGTGTTTATGACGCACGGTTTAACATTTATTGCTCGAACGAGAAGATACATTGTCATGGAAGTAGCTCAATGGACAACATTACAAATGTCTTTTAAGCAACTTCTTGACCTTCAGTAACATTAATTTTAAATATAATTATCAGTACTAAAGGCCCACATCAAGGTCTAATTACATCTTAGACATATCACCGCTACATATAACGCTAGATAGGATGGATAGATGGATATGATATTATACGGACAAGTAGCTTCTACTTTCAATTCAATGTAGTGTACTGAAAAAGCATTAGACCTAGCAGTACGCCCCTTGATCTAGGCATTTCGGTCGAAGCAAGACAGCTGTGTTTACATATTATAGACTTTAATTAGTTTGCGTATAGACATTTTGCTCTTGGTTGTTTTGTTTTGGTGTGTAATTCTGGGTCTAATATGTAGATTCGAATGCCGTCGTTGCGACGCACACTATCACGAAAACATTTTCAAGTGGTACGCCCTTTTGAAAAGCCGTTGTACCGAGAGTTGTTACAATAATCTTTTTATTTTTTGTGGAACGCTAGATCAATAGTCACAGTATCGAAATCCATTGTTGCTATTCGAAGTTCAGTGCATAGCACATTGCCGGCCACTGCCGGGGCACGCTCGCTTTGCTCACTCGCGTGGTGTTTTCGCAGTTCAAACCTAAACTAACACCTCGTGATTTGCATTAATTTCGATACAGTGACTATTGATCTAGCGTACCGCGTCTAAAAAGATTTTCGTAACAGCGGCTTTCGGTACCAAGATTTTTCGAAAGGGCGTACCACTTGAAATTATTTCGCAACAGCGTGCGTCGCAACAACAGCATTCGAAATTACATTCGACTAATGCTATGTAAAAAATCTTAGTATTGTAAAGTTGTACCTAGTTTACATATCTTAAGCGCATTTCAGAATATGCTTTAATTTATAACAGTATAGTTATAGTTTACAGCATAACAATATCACTCACTGTACATTTATTTAGAACACGTTCACACTTTGCTATATATTTGCTGGCTTGCTTGTAATGCCGTACTAGTACTGCTTACTTTTATATTCTAATTTTTGAATTCTTTTTATTCTGCTGTATACAGCAGAATAGTAAAGCGTAGGCTGAAATGTGCTTTATTTCCGGTGAACTGTTTTAAGACGCAAGCTTATGTTAATTAATAAATACAATACACCTTAATACTACATAATAGTCGTTGAAAAACGACCGAGGACGGGTCGAGATTAAAAATCACCAGTTTATTTCTAATTTATAATCGTAAAGTCAGGAAGAGGGGGTTGGGGGGTAAAATCGAGCGTGTTGGGTGCGTTTTATAGCCGCCAGAGGGCGCTAATGACGTCAAATAATTGGTACTTTAAATGTAAATGACGACACACGCCCCCCGCGTCCCGTTATGACAACGCTTTATTAAATTTTGAACGTAGATTTAAGGAGGTACGTGCTTGATCACGGTAATAATATAAATGAGGAAAAATCAACAGCAATTTAGATAACGGCCATTTTATTAAGATAACGGTTTTCAATAATATAATCGAAAATTATAAGCTGAAATTTGTGCGATTTAATACTCGTTATTTTTTGATAAAAAACGGCACATGATAATATTTATAGATGATGTTTAAGATTTCTAAGTATTCTAGCTTTCCAAACAAACACTGATAAAAGAAGCATCAGTTTACATCTCAATATTCATGAACGAAACGCAAACTCAACATAAAATCAGCATTTACCGTTCGCAACAATAACACCAGTGTGTTGACTCAGGAATAAAGTGCCTTCAAACATATAGCTAAGTAAATGCAAATTAGAGTACTACAGTAACTGCACAAGTGGGTTCTCGTCTACAGCCATTTAGTTCCATTAAAACAATTCGAATTTAAATCACATTCAAATTTCGCACTTCGATTAAAAGCAGGAGCAGACCTAAGTGCAGAGCAAACATCGGTACCAACTAACTTAAACCTACACCGGACTGTCGATGTCCAATTTATCCTGACCCCGCTTCACCTAATATAGTCTTTCGTGCGAGATACACGACGGTGGAAGTGAAACGAGATGGGCAAGGTGTCAAATAATAGTGGTTCCGCTGCTATCCATGTGATCCCAATTACTATGTGTAGAGAGCCAAGCCGCTTATGCAAATCGCGATTTCCCGCGGACGCATCTAATGGCCCATAAAGGACAAGGGGGTGGTCTGTTGCACTTTTAGAAACACCCCCTAGAAGTAAGCTGGTGTACAATAAGCACAGATGGTGTGGTTAATATTTTAAGCACTTAAGCGGCAATAGCCCAATGGCTAAGGCATCGGCCTGGCGATCGAGAGGTCGTGAGTTCGATCCCCACCCATTGCACTATTGACGTGAACCTACTCCAGACACAAGCATATTCAGCTTAGTTGGAGGGGTTAACAAGACTACTAATGTGCAACCCATTACTAGTAAGCTTTTTTTAAAACAAAATTGCTTCCTTTTTTAGGGTTCCGTAGCCAAATGCCAAAAAACGGAACCCTTATAGATTCGTCATGTCGTCTATGGATAGGTCTTTAAAAATGACATTGAGGTTCATTGTCATTGTCATCATTTGAAAGATAGGCGCGTCTAAAGTGGTAAAATGTGTGTCGTCCCCCCCTCTAACTTTTAAAGTAAGGAAGTGAAAAATCTAGCAAAAATATATTATGTAGATATCAATAAAAAATTTCAACGAAAATTGGTTTGAACGAGATACAGTCAGCAGTTTTTGAGATATAGCGTCGGCAAATATAACTTTGTTTTTCATACAAACACTATGAAAAACAAAGTTAATTTTTTAGTTGCGAAAAATCATGGTTAGGGAATATTTTACTGAGTTGCGGAACCCTACGAGTGCGAGTCCGACTTGCACTTGGCCAGTTTATTTTAGCCTCCTTGGGACATCGATGATAGTTTAACTAGAGAAAACAGTGCTCTCAAATAATATACATATCTACATGTTAAAAGTGATTAAACTGGTATTAGGAACAACATTGTTACCTAATGAAACTAATAAGTAACATTTAAAAACAAAAATCAAGTACTATTCAGAAAATATCTTTTCAATTTACTTACCTTGTTTTCTATTTATTACATCGCATAATAAATCTCTCTTGAAGCCCACATCCATTCTTCAGACACATAACAAAAATATTAAATAAAACTTTTTGATTTTTAATATCCTTCTATTTCCATAAATCTAACAGCTGCAGTAACAAAAACTTTTTTACAGACGACATTTCACAAGAATAACATTTGAACTCGAAAACCGTCTTCGGATTTCGTAGCGAAGGCTACGGATATCGTAGCTGATCTACAACGCTAACAAAATATTAAACACCTACGGACTACGTAGGCTAATGTAGCACAATCTACGGTTCTTTCATGCTTTTGAATATTTTGTAGCTACATAGTTATTGTTTTGTAGACAATTCTTTCACTAGTTGTCATTATTATAAGTAAAAGTAGACTTCACAACCAAAATAAGAATAAACAGTACCCAGTGTGTTGCTAGTACGTACCAGTTTACGTGCTAAATCAGGGAGCACTCTGCGAGTGCTAAGTGACCATCGGACGGACAGCTGTAGACAGCTTAATGCAACTTTCCATGAATTTTTTATTCACTGCTTGTGATATGTAAAAGTTTTATGGTTTTTCTTTTGAGATATAAGAGTGATAGAAAAGGTTCTGAAGATTTATTTTTCTTTTTTTATACTAACAATATTAACATTGACAATAATAGGGAATATGCATGATTTTTAGTAATGTGTTTATTTCACTGAATACATCCATTTAACACAGTGACAAAAATAAATAATACTGAAAGTTTTCAAATTAAGCTACAAAATATAGTTTTAGCATTGAAAAAATATGAGGTATCTAAAACGCTGCCAAATTTTCGCACGCCTTTGTGACGTCACCGTGCACAACACAGTCTCCACAGATTAAATATGTTTAATAGAAATACTACGTATTCTTACTACAGTGCATATTATTTCTATAAAAAAGGTTTAATCTGTGGAGACCGTGTTGTGCACTGTGACGTCACTTTCTAATTGACAAGTGGTGATGTGCTTAGCAAATTTAAATTTCCCACGCTTTTTTTGCATTTTTCATATAATATTTTAACACATGTAAGACTATTTTATTTACAAAAAATTTTTTAACATACAACACCAGAACAATAATGATTCGAAAACAAATGATTTCAAGTAAATTTATACCACATGCATATTCCCTATTATCAAAGTTGGTTCACTTTATACGGTTGAATTATACCAGAAATTAATCGTACAATATGATTTAAGCTACTTACGATGAATAACCACCGTTTAATAGCTATAGCAATATACGAGTAATTATATAGTAATGTAATGGGCAAAACAGTATGAATTCTTGAAAATTTCTATAAATACCGTTGTACCTTATTTTCGTGAGTCTATCCGTTATTTATTATTAAGCAGAGTAGGACAATATATCCAAAAACAACAATTTATGACGAAGAGTGCGCTGTGATACACGGATCTCATAAGTTTTGTAACCATAAATACCACAGGGAAATTGCTTATTAACATCAACACTATTATCAATATATAAATACAAATTAGCAAATTAAGCCAGAAATGTCAATAAATAAATTTGTTATTTATATGAACAATAATTTATGATCGTACAAAACGAAAAAACCGACTTCACATGCCGCGATTGTCAAAGAACTGGCTAGTTATAATCATATCATCTAAGTATACAAATTTACTTATGATGTTTATCTCAATATCTCCGGAGATAATTGTCAGATCTCAAATTGAATGGGACCAAACGGGAGGCATAATCTCTCAAACAACATTTTTTTTTTAAATCGGTTAAGATTAATTGACGAAGTTATATTGAGGTAACAAACATTAAAAAAACAGTCGAATTGAGAACCTCCTCCTTTTTTGTAAAGTCGGTTAAAAATTGATGTAATGTTAAAGTACAGCATGCCTTTAACTAAAGTTTTATGAACTGCCTGCCACTGGTATTTGTGCCAAACGTTTGCATGACCCAAATCACCGGCATTCTTTCATTCCATTTATCTTTCTTTGGCGGAATTTATTGCGCAATGCCACAAAGCTAACCTTTGGTTGACTGAGCTTATCACGTAATGAGATTAAAATGTATGCAAACAAGATTGAAGCAGGATAGGTTTTGAATTAAATTGGTTCCGTAGATTTTTGAAATATCCTTAATGG
Organism: Cabera pusaria; assembly: GCA_954871355.1. Classification (NCBI taxonomy): domain Eukaryota; kingdom Metazoa; phylum Arthropoda; class Insecta; order Lepidoptera; family Geometridae; genus Cabera; species Cabera pusaria. The sequence goes on from OX940893.1 coordinate 5,273,571, forward strand.
GTAAAGGTAACATCTTGCTCGTATAATTTTGATGGAACATGCAATGTGTAGTAAGTAATTAATATTGCCAGTTTATTGTTCACGCCGCAGCTTGCTGAGATAAGTAGATCACAAAAATCACAACTTGAAATATATAAGGAATATAAAAGGCGCCTGGTTTGAAGACATTTGTAAAACGAGCTGCAAAATGTAACCGAGACCATTTTCGTCATTTGAAGTTGGTACTGAAGCGTTAATACTGTCACTCTTTAGTAATTCCTATCCTATAAGTTGGTATGACGTGTGTGACTGGGCCAGCCGGTAGAGGCCGACCTAGGCGAACGTATTGCGAAGTTTTAAAGAAAGGTAAAGTCAAAAATAAATATAACCAGCGAGTATGTATTAAAGCACTCATGAAAGTGGAAGAAGCGAAAGAGGTATGTCATGATCGTAGCATGTGGAAAGAAGTAATCTCTGCCTACCCCAACGGGAAAAAGGCTTGATTTTAGGTATGAATGTAAATTGGTATGAGGATTAAAAAAATTGTTGATCAGGATCTACAATGCAACTTTAATATGACTACTACATTTACACTTCCAAACTAGCATACCAAAATCTAACCGTACTGAACCCCAAGAGGCGGGTAATAAAAAACCAAGTTCGGAAATAGTTCCGATTCGGACATGCGATGTTTACAATTGTGCTTTCGAACCACCCCAGTCTGCGGAAGCCAAATTAAAAAAGTTGAAACGGTCTGGTACAGTATGCAAATAAAAAAAAAGTTTAGGCCGTATGTTTGCTGCGAAGTTACCGAAATTAATGATCGGAAAATTTCAGGGTGGGATTAGCCAGGCGGAGCCGGGATAGGTGTTTATGTGTGCGCTTGAATTTAAGTTGTACGGTATCAGCTATCGTATAGACATAAATAAGTTGGAATATAAGATAATAGCAGTAAAGTACGTAGCAGATAAGTATCTACATCTTATAAAAAATATTATGTATTAGATACATAAGCCATAAAGTCGTAGCATATTTTCTGTAACGGTAATTTCAATAAAACTGCGAGGCATGGATCTTTTTATAATTTTACAACAGAACGAAACGGCTTATTAGCAATGTGGGTTGCACATTACTAGTATTCTTGTTAACCCCTCCAATGAAACTAAACATGCTTGTGTCTGGAGTAGGTTCACGTCATTGGTGCAATGGGTGGGGATCGAACTCACGACCTCTCGATCGCCTGTCCGACACCTTATCTATTAGGCTATTACCGCTTCAAACTCATTAAAAAAGTTTAAATAATGACAATGAATATCGATCTTTGAGACATGATTAAAATGTATTCCTTTTTAATCTTTGAGTAAGTTTTTAGTTTAGGCGTTGTGCTGATAAATATAAACTGCAGCAATGTCAAAATTTACCGAAATAATAAATGAAAGTACAACGTGTGTTACATCCCAATGAATCCTTTGATCTCATCTATTAGTTAGAATCACGGCGACCACGAATGTAATCCAATGTTTTAGATTATTCATGCAACCAAACTGTGTGCGGTTATAGCGTTCTAATCAATAGTAATGAGTATTCAAAGCATTGTGTGGTACTCTGTCGTAATGAAAAGCGTAACAAAGCTAATATTATATGCTACAGATGTTGATTCATACTTTCGTAGAACTTATAATATCTGGTATAAATTTAAAGATGGATGAATACTTTATTGCATATGACAAAAATAAAAGTGCAAAAAAAAAAGAAATGTATATGACAAAGTGGGTTTATAATGAGCTTATCGCTCACTCTATATTATGTACATAATGAAAATGCAAATATACAAATATACATATTACATTATGTAAATCCAATTTCAACATAAAATCGAATAAAATAAATCAGTGATGCATTGCAATTCAGCGGTGATGTATTTAATTAATTTTACTAGCATTAGCAGACACCAGGTCGACATATTTTAATGATTATGCTACACATACGAGTATTAAACCGATTAGCCATGACAGCACAGTTGCAATAAACTTTTATTAATCTTTATAAATTAAAATATTTTTTACTTATTTATTTATATTTTTAGCCATTACTATCCCATTGCTGAGTCAAGGTTCCCGCCATTCCTTCCACTCACTTTGTCCTGAGCTATTTGTTTCCAGTTGATCATTGATATACGATCATAACATTATATTGTGACTAAAGTACCAAAACATATTGACAACGCAGCGACTTGTCAAAGTAGCGCAATTTGTCCGTTGTCTCCAATATTTACAAAGCAATAACATTGAGTAGCGTCAATGCCGCTTTAGATGTTTGTTGAGTAAAAGTCATGAAGTTCTTGCGTTCTTTCTGAATGTAAATCATAATATTTCTTGCAATAGAATGAGGAAATTATTTAGAAGTGGGTTATTTTTTCAAGTTGAGGAAAAAAACAATTTCTCAACTAACCTGGCGAATGTGCCCAATAACTGCACGATCTAATTCCACCGTCCCCATTTCTTAACCGCACAACCAGATATACTGCAAGTCGACATCCATTTATGGTGGGCATTCCACCAATAAGAACTAAGCGTTTCGGTGCCTCTTTTATTGTATGAACTGCCAAGAGATGGAATGACTTACCGGCGTCTGTTTTTCCAGCACATGGACCCGGAGTATTCGGTAAGTAAGTAACAACAAATTAAGTGATATTGATACCAAACTGCGATTATCGTACCTCCTAGTAGGACCTCCTATCATACTGTACGGAAACATTATTCAATGTATCTCCACTTTTTACGCAACGCAGTTAATACCGTTAAACGGATAAAACCCAAGATTACAATCGGTATCCAGGCGAGAAAATATGCAAATATTATGTAAATAATGCAATTTTACAACCATTGTCCGTATTAGCTACACGAAAATCGCTGTAAATAACCGAAAATGATGTCCAACGTAAGTTTCCATGGCACGACGTAGCGCCGCCGAAGCGTCCATACATTCATTACTGACCCTATTATTACGCCGGGTGTGTTCGTCGCACGTCCATACAAAAGTATTGAAGTACACAGATTACATCGCCGAATTTCCTTGAAACCACCAGCGGTCGTGTAGAGGCGAGCGCGTAATGGTGTTATTATTTCGCGGTGTTATTGCGTCGCGGTCGCGCCGGTCGGCCGCATGGTGAGGGTTGGCCATACTTTGGGATGTTGTTCATTGGATTTTTTTTTACATTTTGAGGTGAGAGGGTTTCTTTTACTTGTTCGGACTTTGTCCGGATTCACCGTAATAAGAGTAAGTTACTTCAGGACAGAAGTTTCTTGTTTTTCTTTTAGGAAATGTTACCGACGAAAACGTATACATTTTGTTGGAAATAATTCTCCAAGGAAAAATTTTGCTAATAGAACCTAACGGACTTGTACTTAGATGAATAAAGGCCTGATAAAGGATAATAATTAAGGTAGTATTTATACTTTCACGACTTAAACACATAGTTATAAATATTAAAATACGGGAATATTCACGCTTAAACAAAAAGGTCGAGAAAAATAAAATTTAGCGTGAAAAGTCCTATATTTTAATTAATTAAATCGTGAAGGTAGTCACTGCACGATGTACGATGTCACATACAGAGTAGATTCTTGCGATGGGGCCGTAAGGGTAGTTATGTCTTCTGATGTAATTACATTAAAACGTTAAACTGTATTTTTATTAAATTCTGAACAGTATTCACAGAATAAAATATGAAAAATATTTACAGTCAGCAAACAATGGTCGATTTACACAACATCTTATTCTTATGCCAATTGATCCGATTTCTTATCAATACACTGTTTTGGACAAACTAAGGTTAGGGTATCTACAAGAAAAGTCAATCGCAAAAAAATCAATACACTGTTTTGGTCCAACTAAGGTTAGGGTATCTACAAGAAAAGTCAATCGCAAAAAAACATGCAACATAAAAAAATCACCATACATTTTGGAGATGGAAAAATTTATAATTTTCGCAAACATGTTTTGATAGCAATCGATACTGTTGAGAAATATTTTTTCTATGTATTTTGTTTGCTTCGTTAAATAATAATTCTTGTACATCAAATAATGCAAATAAAAATATAAACTAAATATAGCTGCTGTTCCGAGAGGAGTGGAGTAGGAAAAGGGAGAGTGATGATATGCCAAAAAAATTAGTTGTATAAAAACGCCTAAAATATCGGTTGTTCAAACCCGGACAGCCTGTATACACTTTCTAACATAAAATACCTATATCGTAAACAATATAACGTCACCAACTCAAAATCGACCGAATCAGATAACACCAAATGTATAGTAATTTATTTACCCGACATTCGAAAACACGTCGATTTAACATAAAACCCAACGCAACCCTGTTTGCGCCAAACGTCAAATTATTAAAATTGTTGACTGGTAGAATTATGTTATCGAGATATAAATACCGACCGCAGTGTTATGCGAGCCATTCCAATTATTTTCATAATAACTGAACATGGCGCTTTTTTAGGTTTCCCTGTAATTACCCATATTATAATTGTACAATCTGAGTGTTATGTTTGCATAATGTTGCATAACGGCTTGATTAATCTGTCTACTAGCTACTCTTTGATGTTACACCTACGATATCATGATGGAAAGAGGTGATGATTCTTAAAAAAATCCTTCTTATTCTCTCCGACTTATAACGTTACGAGTACATTCCAAATTTATGTAATAATAAAATCACCATTCAATTGTCATTTAGTAGTCTAATCTCAGAAGTATATACCTCACCAGTGAGACACGTTGCCTTCAATTGATATACAAAAAGACTCACACAGTAATTATACTATCAATATTTACTACTTCCGTTTTTATATCAAGCTTAGAAAATGAGTACGCAAGCCAATCCAAAAGTCCTTAGACATTTTAAACTCAATACGAATTGGCATCTTATACTCCAACTTCTGAGCCTTCCCAACTACTGGCGTGTCACATGGCAATGTCAGGACAGTATTATGCATCCGACCGCTAAGAAAGTAAGAGATACGCCAAGTATGTGCTTAAAACCGAGGAAGTTGGCGCCCCCACTAATAAACTTGTAGTTTTTATGTCTTTCTTGACTCCTTTATTTTGGGAGGTGTGAAAAGTTTAACCATTGTGTGGAGACAAAAGTTGTGATTATTAAAATGTCAATGTAGTGCACGATTTAGTAAGTATGGCAAAAAAGCCGGAAAATGAATATTTACGAGAACAAAAGGGTGTAGACATAACTTTGCAAAATCTTGCGTGTTCTTGTATGTTAGTCGTGTATGTCTCATTTTTTAATCCTATTGGTTGTTTCAATCTAGCTACATAACTGGAAACTAGAAAAGAGGTTCGAGTATATATATAATGACGACCTTCAACTAGATGGAGTCATGATATACGCGAACTGGCTGACAGCTTCTGGAAACAAAGAGCTGAAGATTGAGCTCAGTGGCGTGCCATAGGCGAGGCTTATGTCCAACAGTGAACAAAGATAGGCTAATGATGAACAACATCAAACTGATTATGATGATAATGGTAATTATAATACGATATTTAGATGGTCGAAAAAACATGACACTTATTATCAGGTGAGAATAATGAATGAAAAAAAAAATATTTCAGTAGTCAGTAATGTAAAATGAATCAATAATTACAGAAATAAATATTTTTATATCGCTCTCATCAATAAGCATAAAATATCCTAGCAATACGTCAAATATTGTTCACGACATCCCGATAATAGCTAAATAAACCAATTTTTAATCCAGCATGTAATCCAAGAAAGTCGTGTATTAGACACTAACGCCAACAAATTTATCCGACTTAATGCTGTGAATCCACAAACTGTAAGGGTGATAGTGCACTATATCTCAGAGCAAATTGGTTGTATACTAAAATGTTTTGTATTTTAATAGCCACATTCATCAAAACATGACATAAATTGGAACAGTAATCATAATGATTTTTACCTTAAAATAAGTGGATATCAAGTTTAACCTTAGGGTCATCGGTGTTGACTTAGAAGGTCATAAAAACTGTAAGGGTCATAAAAAGACGTAAAAAAATTTCTCGCTCGCTTCGCTCGCGCATTGATAACGCTAGTGATAGTGCACTATATCTCAGAGCAAATTGGTTGTATACCAAAATGTTCCTAAATTATTATCTTTGATTAATAAGGTTTTATATTTTTAAGAGCTGTACCGCCGGAACACTGTTTTATGCTTAAGATTATTATATGACGTAAGGTTATGGCGGCAGCTTTTCTCCTCGGTGGTGATACGCTTCATTTTGATAGCAAGTCAGATGGAAAAGCGAAATAATGTGACCGTCTGTGTGTAACACTTTTCATTATATCATCTTAGTAAGGTATATAAGGCTTTCTAACCAGTATTCTTCAGATTGTGCCTAATGAACGATATCCCTAACAAGCGATTACAAACGCTTTGAGGATCGCTACCGAGTGGCTTTTCAGCTTAATTGAAATCGAACGCTTCAACTTCTTTTATAAGCAGTTTTATTTTTTGTAAAGAATTTAATTACGAGCTTGAGTAGCTCAGTCAAAAGCATTTTGATTGTGCTAACGATGGAATGCTCTTTTGTTTAAAAAGTAAATTAAGTACTGTAATAAATTTGGTGGACCGTTAAGATGTTGATTGTGATGTATCAATGTTTTGGCTGGAAGTTTTGCGTAAAATATTGTAATAATAGTTTCACAACTATTTCGTGAGATGTTCAGTAAAAGAAAATTACATTTTTGCAATATAAATATAGCATTTTTCTATTACACGCTACTAAGATTCAGATAAATTCTACTCTCGGTCAGCCATTAAAATTGTGTTGAACCTGTGCGATGCAGCGTCAGGTTTTACCGAGTTATGATTATCATCATAACAGTTATGTTTAGACTTTAGACCCATTTTAAGGACTCTAAGGTATCTTTTCGGTTACGCCAGTAACGATTTAGACGAATCGCAACCAGTTATAACTTGTGTGACGGTTATGAAATGTACCTATCTATTTAATACATTTCAACGAATTTAAACACAGATTCATCGGTGCGATATCGGAACAGCAGCGACCTTTAAAGCCTTTATGCAGTCAATCTGTCCCCAGACTCCATTAAACATAATTTATATAATGACATCGATATCACTATGCCGTGCTACCGCGACCGCTCCTACAACACTAGAGTACAGTTACTAAAGTTCATAGAAAACGCACTTATTAAATTCAAAAAGAGGATATAAAAAAAATTACAATGAAACATTTTCAAATTAATATGAAACGTGAAATTTTACCAAATACATTTTTAAAAGATCAATGCGTGAAATATTAATGTTACAGGTAGAGGCTGACCTAGGCGAACGTATCACGACCAGATCGGAGACGTTTTAAAGAAAGGCCAAGTCAAAAGTAACTATAATCTGCGAGCATGTTTAAAAGCACTCATGAAAGTGGAAAAAGAGAGGTATGACAGGATTGTAATATTATGTGGAAAGAAATAGTCTGTGCCTACCCCAACGGGAAAAGGGCGTGATTTTATGGTAATGTACTAAAATTATTACAATGTTATTTGATGATGATTTTAATTAATTTGAGTTTATTGGGTTAACTTAATTTATTATTGTTATATACACTGTAATGCTGTAATTCACGTACCTTTAGTCGAATTTTCTCAACCTAGGTTTCGAGCGAGTGAGTCGCTGAGATCGCGATGTTCACTGTCCTGTGTTCAGTGAACATCGCGATCTCACCGCGTGACCTCACTCCCGAGGAAGAGCGACTTACTCGCTCGAAACCTATTGTCGAGAAAATTCGACTAAAGGTACGTGAATTACAGCCGGTATATAACAATAATAATGTAACAAATTCACGATAATTTTAAAATCATAATAACTTAATTTACCAACTATATAAACTTAAAAAAAAAATAACACCAATATAGTTTGCAATAAAATAAATATACATTACAACAACAACTAAAGTAATTCATTGTATATTTGTAAAAAGTTATATAACAAAGTAGCGACGCCTTTGCTGTTACAACATTATTTGAGAATATAATTATGCACACGATGTGTTGTATTACATATTCGTATAAACATATGGGTTAAAATGAATGAAAAAGATAAATACATTTACTCTATCACTGCTTTTATCGTAACCTCAACTACTGGCAAATCCACAATATTGTTGAACAACCGCGCCTGTGGGACGATACTACGCAGGGTCTCATTAAAGAGCAATTAATGAGGGGAGGAACAAAAATCCACCCCTACCCCAATTAATGAACTCATGCGATTCATGAAAGTCGACACGCGCTTAATGATATTAAAATAATAAACAAACATACAAATCTTTTGTCGTAACAATATAATATTTATTTTTTATTTCTTTCTAAATTATTGTTGATTGACTGATGATTACAGACACAATGATTCTTCTTTGTAATTTAGCTGTCAGTAACTAAGTATATGTATGAAAACTCAACGAAGTGAGAGTGCTAATATTAAAACCCATTCGAAAAAAGTTTTCGGGCTCATGTCTGAAGAGTGTTACCAGTGGAACAATATTTTTAAATAAATAAATCAACTATCCATACAATTGGGAATCAGTCACGTGACCTTGTTAGCGGGCCTTGTTGCCATCTGTATAATTAAACCTATTTTTTATTCTGACTAGTGAGAACCGGCGTGTGCTACTACGCTAAAAAAATTGTTTGCGCAATGCATTTTTTTAGTGGTCTGAAACCATCTTCGCATTTTTCAAAACCGGTTTTGGGCACATCGGTTGAATTATTTCTAGGTCTATAACGGACATAGGTTGAAACAACTTTTGTATTTTATATATTTATATACATATAAATAGGCTAGCGTTTGACCACTATCTCACCTAATGGTAAGCGATAATGTGATCGAGAATGGTAAACACGCTGGGCTTAGAACATTATAGGGCATTTTAAGGTACGACAACGATATTCAATTCTAAATTCAACCTCTGCTACATCAAAATCTATACATTTTGGCACTACGAGGTCTAAGTCCAATTTGCCCAAAAAACCAAGTTTAAACCAATAGTTCTAAACGTCTTACTAGTTAGCACGGTGACTAATGTCAAATACCACTAGCCAATGTTAACAGTTGAAGGTTTAAACTAATTATTAATAACACATTTAGCTCGACTTTTCTATCATGAATTTGTGAATGGAATGAGATAAAAATATACTTTAAAAAGCTGGTAGGTAATGTATGTACAAAATAAAGATCGACACTCTTTTAACCGGTGCGGTGGTTGCGCTTAACTATCGGCTTCAATGAGTCATAAACGAGTGGCCTATAACATGTGTAATCATAACGCCAAAACGGCTACTATTTAATATGAAGTGACATTTACGGAAAGATAAAGCATAGTAACCCAGTTTTTGGAAGCATGCCCGAGCTGTTGAACTATTCATGTCAGAATATTGAAGGGTAGAATGCTTATTCAAAACCTTAATGTAATTTTTGTACCGAATTTAATTTATAATCGTTTACACAACAAACAAAAAGCGACGTCAAATGCCGCGTTAGTCATTTTCTGTTCCAAATTTCTGGTGTTTATCTCCATATCTCTGGAGATGATAATTATCTCTATGAAATACCAATGGGACCATATTGAAAATATACCCTACCAATTAAAATAAGGATCATTCAAATCGGCTCACCATTGGCGGAGTAATCGTAGAACAAAAAGAAATAAAAAACAAAAAATAAATCATCCAGACGAATTGAGAACCTCCTCTTTCTGGGAATCGGTTGAAATAAGATACACCACAGATATTACAAGAGATCAGATAAAGATATTAAGGGTATGTTTGTTGCTAAGAATAATCGGATTATGATTAATAGTTTGCTTACAATATACTGAGATAGTAAATATATCAACTGAACTCGCTTTTATCGCTTCTATAGTTTAACCGTTTTCACAGTAATTACCCTAAAAAAAGACCAAATCTATCAAAATGGCAAGCCACCCAATTCACGTCCAACGTTTGTTTTGTTCCTTCACGAAGAAACCAAAGATGTTGGCTCAGCGAGAGAATGCAGCAAGGTTAAACTGCTACCGCTAAGTGTTACCGAGATTTACAATTTTATTTTGTGTTAAAAATACATTGAATAGCTAATGCTACAGTTACTGATGAATTTATTGACTATCTCAATTACCTTATGCACTTTTTAAAGCTTTTATCTGGTGGCAATGTTCCAGTCTAAATTGCTTTGTTATTTTACTATCAAAAACTTTTTTAGAGTTCAGTACTCAAAGGCTACCAACGCAACCCTATCATTGAGTCTTCGCTTTCCATTCCGTGCATCCGACCATTAAGTCACAAAAAGACATTTTCACAATGTATGTATTACTATAGAATGCATATAGAAAAATCCATAGGAACACAACTAAGACTTGAACCGGCAACCTCTCGTTTAGAAGGCAATATATCTATCCTTTACGCCAACGGGCCCTCAATACTAAACTCAATACTGTACTGAATTGTACATAGTCTGGTGTAGCCTATTCTTACATATTTTATTGCCTTGCCTATTTTATTTATTTTTTAAATTCTAATAGACGAGCATCTTGTCCACTATCTCGCTATGTTAACTGAAGACGGGGTCTAAGATGGAATCGGGCTTGTCTGGAATTATTATATTATGATTTTATTATTATAATTATCCTGAAGATGGCAGTGAGACGAGGCGCACTCTAGTACAACTGACTCTAGTCAAATCTATAGAGCACAACTATTGCAACACAACTTTCACTTTTCACTAAGCGTAACGGAAGTAAGCTAAACATAAGTACATAAAAGACGTGTGGCACTCGGGGACTGCCGCGGTAAAGCTATTGCATAGCATTTTTTTATTTATGCAGTATTTTTTTTCTTTGTTATTAATTAAAGTTAAACTTTTTGAGTGTGGTGACCGATAAGAAAACATTTGTTTTTCTTTTATTAAATAAATGAGAAGTTAATATTGTTCAAAATATGTTTTTTTATCTTACAAATGTAGGTTATTCAGGAATATTTATCATTGAAACTATAGGTTTATGGTAACTGAAATAAGGTACATACGTTTGAGACTTGATATCTTCTAAATATCTGGAAAATACCGCGTCAATGGTGGCCCCATATTTTGTTGTGGATTCTTGTGGATCATTATTTATTTTCAAATTAATAATAATAAAATGTATGTATATAGAGTACTCACTCATTTTCTTTCACTGTTTTTTTCGTGACTTATAATAAATTTATTAAATAATGCACTTTGTTTATTTATATTTACAGATAGAGACAGAGTACAGATATTCACTGTTGTACATAGATGATAAATACCTATCTGTGTCACGGCTACATGTATGAAGGCAGTGAGTGTTTAACAAGGAGGAATTATGTAAAGTTCCGAGGACTTGTTCACCATTGACATAATTTGAAAATAGAATTCGGAATTTATATTTGAAAAAGGAACGAGAAGACAAAATCAAAATTAGTTTCATTTTATCTTAGATTATTTACTTGTCTAGATGTACAGTCTGAAAACCTATGGGCCAAAAAAAGTAACGGCTAACTGTTAGCCCTTAAGCTCATTCCGCCTACTTAGTAGTGTCACTGACATTCAGCAGTCAACATTGGTTTTGTGTCTTTTCAAAATGACAAAATGTGCGATAAAATTGTGCAGAAATTACAAAGGACGATTGGAAACCATTAAAAAAGTGAGCTTTTGTTGATAGGTACATTAAATAACTATTATTCTAAAGAAACAATTATAAAAACGAAATGTTATTTTGTTCTGAGATACATCGCTATGTTTTCAGGGTTGCCTGAGTCCTTCATTTAAAATTACCCATGCGAACGTTACAATCATAATGTCAATTCATCTTTGTTTTATTTGGGAAACACATGAAACTTACTACAAAGTTTTAGTGCTTTATCCTAGAACCACAGATTAATGAAAATAGCTTTCTTCTCAGAATAAAATTATATTTAACCAAATGCACTCACTAACTTCAAAAATATTATAATTTTTAACACCATAATTTAAATATAGGTCAAACAAACTGATGCCTCAAAACCAAAACATGTTTTTCCTACTTTTATATGGAAAATATTCAAGAGCTGGTATCACTCAGAATGCCACCAGTGACGTACCGCGCTTGTCAACAATGACGTGACACGCTTACGTGCGCTTCAAACCTGGCCTGTCGTTTAATTGCGACTGCAGCGCAACCCTCTATCTAGACAAGTAAATCATCTAAGCATTTTATCAAGTTTTACCATTAAATTGAATGATGTGTGAAACCAAAGACGACCTTATCTCTACTACGCTAAGGCTTAAAAAATGAGATTCATTGGGGTGTTAGGTTTTTATTATTTTCGTTACGGAATTTCTGGATTCGGTCTCCACGCTCAAGACCCGTGATAGAAGCTATGCAATAGCTTAAAAAACCTAAATCTGCCTGGTCAAAATGTGGTTTTAAGCTTTTAGAAGGTACCTAGTAGCTGCATTAGTTTGCTAATTATTTTGGTAATTCACTAAAATACAGTACAGTAAACAGAACAAATATTTTACATTGCTCTTTTTATTTATTTAATTGAACTATTTTTACCCGACGGCGCGACGCAAATGAGAGGTAATGTGTTTATCAGTCTATATATGTATGTATGTATGTTTGTTCCTTTGTGGCACACTGGAGACCAAACGCGTGGGCCGATTTTGATAATTGGCACGTCAATAGATTGCCAGATTGCCATGCTAGCTCGAGTGTCAACGAAAACATAAAAAATTCAAAATGGCGGATTTCAGACGCCAAAATTTGGGATTCAAAAACATTTTTTTTTCAACACCTGTCGAGTGGTGTATTGAATTAAAGGTCTTAAAATGGAGATTCAAAATATATTTATAACAAATAATTTATGATCGTACAAATCGAAAAAAAAACGATTTTACATGCCGCGTTAGTCACTTCCAGTAACAAGTTTGCGGTGCTTATCTCTGAAGTTACTTATCAGATCTCAATAAAATTACAATGAGACCAAACGAAAATCATGTTAACTCAAACAAAAAAAGAATTTTCCAAATCGGTTAAGAATTTATGGAGTTCTAAGGTAACAAACAATCTCTTCCTTTTGGTATTGTCGTTTAATAGTACAACTGTGAAGTAAGTAAGCTTAAAAAGTAATACCCTATCTATTTCACGCATTTCGGGTTTTTGTTCTTTTTTCCATAATTGTAATAACGGTCATAGTTATACATATTTTGTGAAGATTTCAAGTCTCTATCTATTATTAGTTTACAAGTTCAAGCACAAAACGCCGAAAAATACATGTTACTTGAGAACAATTGAGTGGCCAGCTCTTCGGAGGGACCAGTTGAAACCCGGAGAACTTCCACAGGCTGTTTATGTTGAATTTGACGACAAAGGTATCAAAAACAACGTCTCTGGAGTAGGAGTCCGAATCGAACCATCATGTACAGAATTCGACGCACTTCGTGGACAGGGTAAAATAGAGCGGAAAATGTTACCGTTGATATTATGTTGGGGTGTAACTGTCCATAAATTACAAGGATCTTGGACAAAAATTACCTTGGACAAAGCTGTGGTCGACTTAAGTTCACGCATTTTTGCGAAAGGTCAAGCCTATGTAGCATTGAGCCGGGTTAGATCTTTAGATGGACTAGTAATAAGTAGTTTAGATCCCCGGAAACTACTCAATAATCCACATGACATTAACTCTCTAAATGAAATGAGAACATTACGGAATTTGCCGTCCTTTACTTAACTAAAAAGTGTAAAATAAAACATAAAATTAAAAAATCAAAAAAACCCGACTGCGCAAAAAGTGAAGTGTTAAAAAACGAACTGAAAAGAAAAAAACAAGTAACTCTAGTAGTTTAGACTTCTGTTTAGGGATATCAAAAAACTATACCATTTAAATTCTTTCTCGGTCGACACACTCATAAAATAAATTATACATTGTTATATGGAATATAGAGACTTTAACAGTCGAGACACATTAATCCCCATTCGTTAAGCCATTAATGTGTCCCGACTGTTAAAGTCTCTACATTCCATATAACAATGTATAATTTATTTTATGAGTGTATCGACCGAGAAAGAATTTAAATGGTATAGTTTTTTGATATCCCTAAACAGAAGTCTAAACTACTAGACTTACTTGTTTTTTTCTTTTCAGTTCGTTTCTTAACACTTTTTTTGCGCAGTCGGGTTTTTTGATTTTTTTAATTTAATGTTTTATTAACTAAGTGGACAAGACAGAATAAGTGACATCCTGATAGATTAATGTAAAGTGCTGCAGAGAAGAAAAATGGACCAATTTCAATCCAAGAACAAGTACATACTTTTTTTTTACTGCGAGCAAACAGTCAAATGGCCACTATCGCCTTGTCGTTAACTGATGATGCGGTCTAAGATGGTGTCGTGCGTGTTTGGAAGCGAAGAAAACAGTAAGAAAATGAGGTGTTGTAAAACTCACTGTAGCCCAATCGACATGGCTCAACTATCCCGACACTTAATTTAAATTAATATTATTAATATTTATAACAATAACAATTATATTACCAGATACCTGGCATAAAAAAGAAAATAAAATGTTTCCCTAATGCATTGTTTAGTGGTCTAAAACCATCTTAGCATTCTTGCATTTCTATCTATGTCCATTATAGATATTTTTGTAGTGGTAGGACTTCTGCTAAACCGCCCGGGGCGGTACCACCACTTTGCCATTTAATTTTCAACCGTGAAATATGAATGTTTTTTTATTGAAATGGCAAGGTGTCCAGTGAAATTACAGGACATGTGAGACTCAACATCTTTATGTCTCAAGGTAACAGGCGCAGTGCATTTTCATGTTATAGGTAGACGTCATTAGATTGCTTACCATCAAGCGTGCGTCGTGCTTACCTTTTACCATAAATTAAAAAAAAGACAAACCATCTAACGAAGAACGAATGCGAAGATGGTTTTACGTAGCTATAATAATTCATTAGGCACATTAATTTGGTCACATGTTTTTTAGGGTTCCGTAGCCGAATGGCAAAAAACGGAACCCTTATAGATTCGCCACATCTGTCTGTCTGTCTGTCTGTCTGTCCGTCCGTATGTCACAGCCATTTTATTCTGAAACTATTAGGACTACAGAATTGAAACTTGGTAGGTAGATGTATTATGTAAACCGCTTTTCGATTTTAGTACAAAAATAAAAAAATATAAAAGTTTAAGGGGGGGCATCCCATACATGGAACTGAAACAAAAAAAAAAATTTTCTTCAAACCTATACGTGTGGGGTGTGTCTATGGATAGGTCTTCAAAAATGACATTGAGGTTTTTAAAATCATTTTTCCTCAAAGTCAATCATTTGAAAGATAGGCGCGTCTAAAGTGATAAAATGTCTGTCCCCCCCCCTCTAACTTCTAAAGTAAGGGAGTGAAAAATCTAGAAAAAATATATTCTGTAGATCTCAATAAAAAAATTCAACGAAAATTGGTTTGAACGAGATACAGCCAGCAGTTTTTGAGATATAGCGACCGCAAGTATAACTTTGTTTTTCATACAAACACTATGAAAAACAAAGTTATTTTTGTAGTTGTGTTTGTGTTACGGAACCCTACGAGTGCGAGTCCGACTTGCACTTGGCAAGTTTTTTTTAGCATAGTAGCACACACTGGGTATCAGCTAAATCAAAAGAAACAAGCTCTGCATATATGACCCACCAAAAAAAAGCTATACAAGACTATTTTACCACTTACAAGGGAATTTCACCAGGATAATACTTGTAACTTTTTTCATCAAACTCCAAAGCCTTCCTTTACGGGCATGAGACTTATACGCATACCCTTTCTGTCCATTTTGTACCCGAATGAATATAAACATAACACTTCGCCCCCTGAATATTGTATAGCATGGGCACCGATTGGTTCCAATGGTAATATCTGTCCGATGCCCGAGTGGCCTGCAGCCTATACATTCAAACAGTAGATTATGTTACGACGGAAATTATGTGTAATCTGTGTCATTTTGTTTTGGGGATGAAATAGGGGCTCAAAGTTTGTATGGAGAAACCAGATTAGATAGTCTTTTCTATTCGAAACTTCACACAAGTGCTTCAGTAAAAAAAAAAAAAACGTGTTTCAGGTTTTTTCAAGATTCCACCCCTAAAAGGGTGAAATAGGGTAACAAAGTCTGAAAACGAATATTGTTTCGGGTTGCGCTGAAATTTGGCATTCAGATAGTTATTACGACGTTAGTTCTATCTGAAAAATGATTTTCTGAAATTCGCCCCTTAAGGGGATGAAATGGGGGTTCAAAGTCTGTATGGAGGAACAAGATTAGGTAGTATTTTCTATTCGAAACTTCACATAAGTGCTTCAGTAAAAAAATATGCAAACACGTGTTGCAGGCTTCTTTGAAATACCACCCCTAACAGGGTGAAAAAGGAAAACAAATACTGAAAATCAATATTGTTTCGGATTGCGCTGAAATTTGGCAGGCAGATAGTTATTACGACGTTAGTTCCCTCTGAGAAATTATTTTCTAAAATTCACCCCTTAAGTGGATGTAACGGGGGTTCAAGTTTGTATGGAGAAACAAGATTAGATAGTTTTTTTTTTAAACTTCACACAAGTACTTTAGTATATAGATAAGTTAATACGTGTCTCAGGCTTTTTCAAAATTCCACCCAAAGAACGTTTGGTGTAGTGGGTTAATAAATTCTGAAATCAATATTGTTTCGGATTGCACTGAAATTTGGCATGCAGATAGTCGTTTTGACGTAGCTATCCGTTAAGAAAGGATTTTTGAAAATTAACTCTTTAAGGGGATGAAGCGGGGGTGCAAAGTTTGGATAGTTTTTTTATTCGAAACTTCACACAAGTACTTCAGTAAATAAATAATTATATACGAGTTTTAGGCTATTTCAAAATGCCACTCTGGAAGAGGGTGAAGTGGGGTAACAAAGTCTAAAAATCAATATTGTTTCGGATTGCGCTGAAATTTAGAATGCAGATAGTTATTATGACGTAGGTATCCGATAAGAAATGATTTTCCAAATTCACCTCTTAAGGACACGGAACGGGGATTCAAAGTTTGTATGGCAAAACAAGATGATATCGTATGTTTTATTCGAAACTTTACTTAAGTACTTCTGAAAATAAAGAAGTAAATACGTGTTGCAGGATTTTTCGAAATGGGGTAGGTAACAAAATCTGAAAAACAATATGTTTTTTCGGGTTTTATAAATATAAATCCCTATTTCCCTTAGTAACGTGATAACTTGAAAATGGATGAACCGATTTGGCTAATTCTTTTTTGATGTCTTTTATGATAGAAAGGTTTTTACAAAAGAAACGTTATAAGTAAATAAAAGAAGTTTATGACGCGGGCGAAGCCGCGGGGCACTCTTAGTTTATATTTCCTAATTTTAAGTTAAATATATTTAGGTTATAAACACAAATTAAATTACTCCTGGATTGTCAATTAGTATTCATTCAATTCATAAATAAAAGTCTGATATGTAAATTGCTGTACACAATCATGGCAAACCATACAAATAAAAAAAAATAGAAGCTATTATTCGCAAACTAATTAACTTGTACCAGCAATTAAAATAGCAGTTTCATAGTCCTTGAAACTTCTTTTGTAAAACAACCAAAAATATTATTCCACATTGCAGTCGTAGTTGATTTATTTTTTGAACGATTCATAAAGTAAACTTAGGTACTGTTCAAAATCTGTATAGTGTAACCCGAACCTCGACCAGACAATGACTTAACAAGGTTGGTCCTAAGGGATTTGTACTGGGGACCTTAGCTTGGGTGAATTCGATTTCTTAAGGATAAGGCTCGATGAATATTTTCATAATTTCACTGGCGGATCAGGTTAGGTGGGCTGACTTGAATTTTTGTGAAGGTATTTTTCAATTTGGGTAATGGTGTAGGAAGATGTTGAGATATTTTGAGAGACGAGGCCAGAAATGCGTAACTTTTTTCTAACCAGGTAAAAGCTGTTACTTTGTTCGAGTTGATATTTATTTTTTAACGCGTTTTTAGTGTTTTTTCTAGTTTCATATCTATCTTTCTAATCTAATACATATTATAAACGAGCAATTCTTGTATATAATATGTATATATATATAATCTGAATTTCAGAAACGGCTCCAATGATTTTCATGAAATTTAGAATGCTGGGGGTTTCGGGGGTGATAAATCAATTTAGCTATGTTTCATTTTTAGAACGTCGTTCTATCCGCTTTTTTCTGTAAAAAAAAACCGGGAAAATGTTGATCACCCAGGTACTTAATATAATGTTAGGTTATTAATCCTTAATTGATAACCTTAATTAAAAGTTACTAAGAAGTATCTATTTATTGCACTTAAGATTACCTTAAGATGTGTAATATCCGACTCCTGCTTTTAACATGAAAGTGGTTAGACCACAATGTTGTATGTTGAAATACTTTTTAATAAAACCAGCATAGTTCAAATGCCTGCATTAGTACAGCTTTTTATTAACGAAGGTTTTGTATTGTACCTTCTTTCATAATTAAATTTTCTCCAATGCGGTACTTTAACAAGCTTACTTTGGCCTGGGAAAATTTATATTTTTGCAAAGCTCTGGGTTTGGTTAAGGTTTTTATAAAAATGCGCCTGTGCCTTTGCCACCCAATTACCTGGAGTGTGATTATGAATGCATGTTTTTTTAGGTATCATAACTAGCTATACTATTTGTGTCAGTCTCAACTACGGATACTTGCAAGACCGGATGCGTTGTCAGCTCTGTCAGACTACTTTAAACTTTCTCTGGAATTCCTGGAAATACCGCATACTGTATCTCAGCCGGCGGACATCAGCTGGAAACTCATTTCATATTTAACGTGTATGTCACATCGATCTCTTGAACCAACAGTTCGCAATGTCTATATCATATCTAGAATATTCGAATGAAATTATTATTTACACTAACCATCATATAGACCTGGCAATCGTATGTAGTTCTAATAATTAGAACAGTTTAACACTTATAATAATTATTAGACAGTTTAACTGATACATGGATAGAGCTGTAAGAATGCAATTGGAGCACTTATACAGAAATACCAAATTATTTTAATATAAAATTAAGAAACAGTTAGTAGTAGGTAATCATACATTAAATGACAAAGATGGGTCACAGAAAAGGAGAAAAAAAACCACGTAGGTTCAAATCTATCTCCATGCAAAGTGGCTCTTATCTTGGTGCAATAATTTGAAAACTTTTTATTCAACGTAACCACTATAAAGGAGACTGTACAAACGGAAACAAAACATTTCTAGTGGAACTACATCAGATAAATATTTCTATCTACGAAAGACTGGGAAAAACCATTCCGCAAACCGCTTTATTAGTGGAAAGGTTTCTCAATTTTCTTGAAACACAAAATACAAAAACATTGCTTTTAACTTAACTTTATGCAGTCTAAGCAAGTAAGTAATGTATAGTAAAATAAGAATTCATAATGGACCTGTATTTCTTAAGTACCATTATCAAACCAACTTATCAAGTAGCCATTTTTATGAAAATTATAGATGCGGGTTTGCTCTTTTGTAATATTTTTACAAAAGTATGGTAGATTTGATGTAATTTTGTTTAATAACTCTATAGCCTGCCTTTTCACCTCATAGGCGTCCATTACACGGTAGGTTATCCGTTATTCAAAACTAAAAGTCACGACTGATGGTTGCTCATACAGCAAATCAAAGTATGTAAATATAGGTCAGTCACCGTCAGTCACCCCATTACACGATCAGTTATCCATCAGTCACAGCCATGACTGCCAGCAAACTGACAGCAAAACCTATCGTGTAAGGGATGCTAAAAACAATTATTTCTATCAAATTATGTACTCAATTTGGTTTTTCACGCCATGTAATTAAGAAATTTCAGTACTGGTATTTCTTGAGCATTTTGCAGGGGAAAATAAAAGACTCCTTAGCCTTTTGTGAAACAGGCTCTTGCTTGTTTTACTGGATCCTGATAAGAGTATTAAGTCAGTTGCAGTATCTGAAAAATAAATTGCTACTAAGCTATCAAGTAATTTAATCAGCGACCCCTGAAACTGGCCATAATAAGAGAGTCAAAACTTTTTTTAATAAATACATTAATGTATAACTAAAAGGTTTGTCAGCTCCGACGAACGACTGGTCTCGAATCACACCTTGTCTCGCTCTATCTCTCTTTCTCTCTTTATATTTTTGTTCTCTTTTTCTCTCTATTGATCTCTCTCTCTGTTTCTCTATTCCTTTCTCTCTTTTTTTTTTTTCGTTTTCTCTCTCTTTTTCCTCTCTCTCTCTCGCTTTATCTTCTTATTTCTTTTTTTCTTTCTATTCTCTCTCTCTCTCTCTCTCTCTCATCGTCTATTTTGATCCCGTGTGCTGTCATATAATTATATCACTTTATTTTTTACTTTAAATATATTATTATGTAGGTATATTATGACGTATGTCATTTGACTGTGACAGAAAACCATGACGCTTTTTGTAACGTAAAATTTGACATAAGTATTAATTTCACTTCTTATTAAATATCCACAACTATCTGATGATGTGAAGTAAAACTCCGAAAAAATATTGAAACGTTTTTGCTTGATCATCATTTCAAAATTAAGTCTCCAAACTAAACTGCGAAGAATATTGCTTTAAATAACTTGACGAAAATATAAACGTGTTCTAAAAGTCTCGAAACGCTCATGCAAATTATATTAATAATACATACAATATACCTGGTCAGTTTACAGAAATAAATTATCAGAGAATCTGCCGTAACAAAAATACTACCGTCAATTTCACTGCATCCCAGACTGATTTCAATTAAGACAAGAGCTTTCAACGCTATTTAAAATAAAATACTATTATGAATAATCATAACTAAAAATAGTTTAAAACTAAAAAACCAACTTCACATGCCATGCAAGTCAGTTTCAGCTTGTATAATTTACTACTCGTATTCTGTGGTTTCAGTAGCAAGAGTTTGAGGCGTTTAAAATCACCATATCTCTGTATATACTTATGAAAATTACTAAAAGACCACATCTACTCAGTAATAATTAAAATCGGTTCTCTGGAATCTAATCTCTGGAAATACTCATCAGAAATTGAATAAAGTGACCACCGTGGAGATGTAATCTACCCATGAAAAAAAACATAGAAAAAAATATATACAAACGAATTGAGAACTTCCTGCATTTTTGAACTCGGTTGAAAAATAACTTCTTATTGTTTTTATTTCCATATCAATGTGAAACGTATACGGTTGACGTATACGTATGTGAGAGTCTATTTTCGTACCAAACGATTAAGCTAAAATAGATTATAATATCAATCTTATTCTAAAGATGTTACTAATATATTTATTTGAATACGAGCAAAAGCTAAGTGCAATACCTATTTATGTTCCTGCAAAATAAATAGTTTCCATTATTTATTTCTAACAAGTAGGAAGTCACATTCCAGAGACATGAACCCGTGACATGTCACTTTTATTTGCCGGTAGAAAGGTGAAATGAGGTCTTTCAAAATATAAGGAAATAAAATAAAATAATTATACAATTTAAAGTTTCGAGACTGAGTATTAATACTTTAAGTATATACAAACTATATTTGATGATTTTTTAGGTTAATTCATTCATAAGATAATTTAACTTAATGTGTAGGTTGATAGTGATCAAACACAGTTTTTGCAGTACTATTTTGTATTGGTACTTCTAATTTGTTTTATTATATTAGTTACATTCACTTCCCGATTTCGCACTATTTCGTATTCTAAACTTTTCCGGTGAACCAATGACACTCGGGAAGTGGTGACTGTGACTAGAAAGGTAGAGCGAATAATCGAGCTCAGTGTCACATATAGAGCAAAGCCTATAGCAGTGAATTCATGTCAGCTGATTATAATAATGATAAGGTATTTTGTTACATCATAGCTTTTTAAAAAGCTTTATACGTAGGCTATGGTCAACAATTATTTTGATTTAAATGAGTAAACATTTTACATGTGAACATGAATAAATGTAATGTTTTAAAATACTCATAAATAATGGATGTATTGGCATAAAAGGTACATGTAACGATGTATAATGTAATTTGTACTGTAATATGTAACAATTACATAGACATTCAAAATTATTAAACAGCCAAATGTTGTGCCCCCACGTAATATATTAAACAATAAACCTCATAACCACCACCGAGACGCATTTGATTTCCCACGCTAACCATTAGTAAAATTACATTCGAAAAACACAACCGTACTCACCGTTAAAATTTACTGACAAGCCGGCCATGGTTACACAGACGCCACCAATAGAACATCGCTCAATATCGCATGTGCACACAAAACAGCCTACATAACGACTTACTGGTACTAAATTATGTGAAAATTACACAAATACACAATCACGGTGTCGTGAAATACGCGTTTCGATAGAAGAGCGATCGGTCCCGTCCACTCGCGCCGAAAGCTCGGCCGGTACTGACGCCCGCCCATAGAAAGCCCCCGCCCGCCCTACCGGCGGTTCTTTGTTTCCCTGCTACCCCACAGGGTTCGTGTTAAACAAATCTCCCGTGCGAACTCCGCTTTATCAATTGATTTGATACCGAGAAAGTGATAATTCTCGATTCAATGTGTTTCTGCGAGTATGTAATTTTTTGTTGTATAATATATAATAGTATGTATATAATATGAACACAATTATTACGTATTGATTATTGAATACACTTGTTTGATATTACATACAGTTTATAGAATCTTTTTAGATGATTCACGAACATTCTATCTCAAAGTTTAGTGTAGTTGAGAGATTTATTTTTGAGAGATCATTAAATAACCTTGTTCTGCATTTGTGTCATTCTGTCTGATGCCTTAAGTTACTTCACTGAGCGTACAACGCTATATTACAGTGGTTATCTTACAACGGATTTCCGTAATATTCTTAGTATTAATACAAGATCTAATGAAGACTAAAAATCAATCTTAAAAACCACGTGTTGTTTTTTAACCGACTTCAAAAAAAGGAGGTTTCTCAATTCGACCGTATACATATATATTTATATTTTATGTTTGTTCGCGGATAACTTCGTCGTTTACGAACCGATTTTGATGATGATTTTATGTTTGTACGTAATTTTTTCAAATTACTTATAGCCTAGGAATATTATGTCTCTCACAGGCTGTGTACTGCCGAATTGTAAGACATTTTTTATAAGTGTGTTACTTTAACTACTATAATTGTTGTAAAAAAATGGCAATTATAAATCAGCAAATTTGTTAATTTTATGCAATTGCCTTTATTAAATTGTAAAGTCTTGAAAAAAAAAGTGTCTGCGGTAGTATATTGAAACACTCTTTTTCGATGGCTATAAGAGGCCAACGTGAGAGCCAGAAATATCGATCGCAACATCAATTAACATAAGATGAGATAGTCTAGTGCTATTTAGCGGTAGTATATAGTAGCGGTATAAAGTAATAAATGGTCCACATCACATAGACAGATGCTTTTGGCTTTAGCAGCTCTAAACGCAAATAATTAAACAATAATAAAACTACCCGTTTGTCATTGTTTATATTATGGTCTCAGTTAAAATATTATGAATATCCTTCATTAATTAATTTATTACATTTTTCAATACTAAAATGCATATTTTTAGGGTCCTGAGTAGAGTCCGCCTGCATAGCTGAAAAATCTGTTGTCAAAAACTAGAGTAATTCAACACCTGTCCTTGAGAGCCTGCAGTTCCTATTTTAGGCCTAGTGATCTACCATCTTCTATCACATAACTTAACAACTCAAGTGAGATAGTGGAGACGCTCTAGCCTATTTTTTTTTAACAATCCTATTTGTTCTTACTGCTGGGCAAAGGTCTTCCCCACTTTTTTCCACCTATCCCTATCTAACGCTGGTTGTGGCCAGTCATTGTAAAAACAATCTAAATCGTTTCGCCACCGTTGTTTGTGCCTTCCTCTACGTCGACGGCCGTCTTCAGGCACCTACTGTGTAATAATTTTGGCCCAAATGTCGGGATGCATCCGACAAGTATGAAGCCTATTTTTAACAGACTTCAAAAAAGGAGAAGGTTTCTCAATTCGACCGTATATATATATATATATATTTTAATGTTTGTTCCCCAATAACTTCTTCGTTTATGAACCGATTTTGATTTTTATTTTTTTTGTTGGAAAGGAGATATCAAAAGTGTGGGACCATGGTAATTTTATTGAGGTCTGATAAGTATCTCCAGAGATATTGAGATAAACACCTCAAAATTGGAACTGAAAATGAATAGCGCGGCATTGAAGTCGGTTCTTTTTTAGTTTTTAAACGATAGTATTGTTATTATTTTTAATTTATATTATTGTTTAAAAAAAGCCTTAACATTAACAAAAACATTATTAAGAAAGGCTATTACTTAAAAAAAAATGTAAATTTGCTTTTTACCCACGACGGAACGGATACAGTATATGCGTTTGTGCTGAGAGGATGTTTGTTTGTTTGTTTGTGTGTGCATATCCATGTTGCCATTTTCTTCAAAACCACTAGTCCGATTTTGGTGCAGTTTTCGGTTGTGGGTTTGGGTGTAATTGGTGCATGTTTTTAGATAGGTGTTACGGTGGCAACTCACCAGGGGACGCTGCAGTAATCATTTGTTAGTGCAAAAGGATGTTGCCATTTTTCTTAAAAAAGACTAGTCCGATTTTGATGCAGTTTTCAGTTATGGGTTCGTGTTTAATTGGTGCATGTTCTTAAATAGGTGTTACGGTGTCAACGCACCAGGGGGCGCTGCAGTAGTAATCATTTGTTTGTACAAATCCATGTTGCCATTTTACTCCAAAACTAGTAAGATTTTGTCTTTAAACGGTTCGTAATTAATCAGTGGTGGTTCTTAGATGGATGTTATGACGTTAATTTTCTAAAGCACATTGTCGTGGGTGTTTATTCAAAATTTTAATTTTGTTACTTATAATTGAATTAAATTGCGTTACTTCTCACTAATTCAAATTATCTACAAAGCCTGGAGAACAAAATAAAATATTTTCATCAAATCAAATTCTGTACATAATACATGATCGTCGCATCACTTGTCAACATAATTGCCTAATTTTATTAACGGCTACGTGAACCGTGTCGGCCAAAATTTTCGATGAAATTTCGACAATATTTCCACCGAAATTTCACCGAATATTTTATTATATTCCCTGTTGGTTAATTGATTAACGACGCCGTCGATGCGTTATGTCGGCGTTTTGTGATATATACGACGTGTGTGATGTTATACCCAGTTTGTTGTTTCAATATTGAAATGTCATCCAAGTTATTGTTGAAGACATTACGTGCAGTTGTAATGTTAATTCACAGCTATAACTTAGCAGTAGCAATTACTGCTGATTTTTGTAGCATTATTGTAGATCGGGTCATCAATGGATAAATGAACCGAGTGAATAATGCAATAGAGTAAGTACCAATGAAAACTTGACATCAATTCATCAAGTAAATTAAATCGTATATAAGTACTTATTTCATAAAGTAGATAAAAAAACTAAAAGGGTAGAACTGGCCGAGCGTACAGCGTAGCTACGAGTATTATGTAAAAGTAATGCTGCAACTACACGCTACGGCGATTTTAAATACAGAAAACTAAGGGCCTGAC
This sequence comes from Cabera pusaria, assembly GCA_954871355.1. Taxonomy (NCBI): domain Eukaryota; kingdom Metazoa; phylum Arthropoda; class Insecta; order Lepidoptera; family Geometridae; genus Cabera; species Cabera pusaria. The sequence goes on from OX940893.1 coordinate 5,299,285, forward strand.
TGAGGGCCCGGTGGCGTAATCGGGAGAACGGTCGCCTTTGATGCCGTGGTACCGAGTTCAAACCGCCGTGCACCAATGAATTTTTCTATCGAAAAATTGATGTGCACTTTTCACAGTGGCCCTCCGGTGAAGGAAAACATCGTTAAGAAACCAACAACCCCCGCATGGTGGTAGGACACTATCTAGTGTCCGCCTGGCCAGCTACCACCCTCAAGTTAGAAAATCTGTCACCAAACATCTAATGTGTTCCGGCAGCCATCCTTGAGAGCCAGTTCCCATTCTAGGCCTAGCGTGCTTACCATCTTCGACCGCATCATCACTTACCAACAGGTGAGATAGTGGTCAAACGCTAGCCTATAAAGTATTAAAAAAAAAAAAAAAAACTAGCCAGCGCGTTAAAGTATAAGTGTGAATCCCTATTTATTGTAATCAGATAGAGCAGCACTAAATCTAATAGGTCATTAATTATTATGCAATTCGTTTCAGTCGAATTTTAACTCCACTGGTTATGAATGTGCATTACTCATCACCTACCTTTAAACAAATATTAGTATTTGATTGATATATCACTCGTTTTATTGAGCAAAGCAGTTGGCAGAAGTAAACTAAAAGTTGAAAGTTCTTATTAAATAATGACGGTCCTAAAACTATCAGATAAGCTAAATATGATTATCGACAAACATGTTGTCAAAGTCAAAAGTCAAAGCATTTAATCAGTATTAGCTGACCCGGCGAATTTCGTACCGCGAATATAAATAAACTTTCCAAGTGCGAGTTGCACCCGTACACACACAGGGTTCCGATTGAACAAAATTTGCCGGAAAAATTCGTTTCTCGTATGGGGCCCCCTTTAATTTTTTATTTAATATAGCTTTTATTACTTGATCTTATAGCAGCCACTGCAATACACACCATGAGTAAATGTCAAATCTTTGTCTATTCATATTTGTAATATCGCATAAAAAGCCTCACAAACACGTTTCTTGTATAGAGATCCCCTTTAGGTATTCAAAAATTACAAACATTTCTGACCAAACTAACAATGACAACCTGAGACAATCATCAAAATTCAATATATTAACATTTAAATACCTACGCTATAATCCGAGTAATGTGGATATATTATGCTGTCGATTCTAAACCGTGTTATTACACGGTTTAGAATCGACAGCATTGCTTCAAATTCGTGCTTCAAATTTCAATTCGAGAGTGGAACAGAGTGGACCCGTACCATACTGAAGAGACGAACGCCACATGTTTGACAGAAAAGTAGGTAGAACAGTTTATATGGGAAAAATAAAATTGTTGTTTTTACTATCTTCGTCGCAATTTTTCCAAATTTTCTCACCGTTTAAACTTTTCCTGGATTACGACAAACATTTCAAAACCAAAATCAGCTAAATCGGCTTAGCGGTTCTCGAGTTTGAGCGAGACCAACGAACAGCAATTGAAGTTTATATATAAGAATATGGACAAATTAAAAATCTGCACTTACACACGTCAAAGAACATTAAATAGATCATATCAATAATAATTAATCTAAATATAAAAAAAACATAACTTATTGCTTTGAATTAAAAAATAAAAACCGGCCAAGTCAAGTTGAACTCGCCCACCGAGGCTTCCGTACCAACGTTGGTATGTACCAATTAAGCTAGACCTCTAAATTGTATCAGCGCTCATATAACTCAGAGGTCTACCTTAATTGAATTAAACTATGTATGTTTGGCACCTTCAATTTTCAACTTTTTTATTTTTTCCCTTACTTGTGCTGTAAGACCTTGCTTCTTGCCAAATTTCATGATTCTAGGTCAACGGGAAGTACCCTATAGGTTTTCGACCCAAAAACTATAGGGTACTTCCGGTTAACCTAGAATTGTCCATTTTGGTTAAAAGCAAGGTCTTACAGCACAAGTAAAGAGAAAATTCCAAAATATTAAAAAAGTTGAAAATTAAGACATTTGGTTTGGTTTTCGCGAAAATCTAAATTTGCCCATATATTTTTATTGTATTGACTCAAGACCTTGATTTTTATACACCCAATAGGGACTACAGACTACAGTATCAGGTATAAATTTGAACTTGCTAGGTCCACCTGTTCCTGAAAAAAAAAACAGTGGTGACACACGGACAAACAGACGGACAGACAGACAGACAGCAAGACAGACAGACAGACGGACGAGAAAGGATCTTATAAGGGTTCCTTTTTTTACCATTTGAGGTACGGAACCCTATAAACAACAGTACTGAGCCATTCAGCTTTTATCTAAACGTCGAACGTCACGCTTAAAAATTCCCTTGATTAATGTAGGGTTGCCAACTGTACAATTACGTGCATCTCTTTGTTGTTACGTTGTTAATCCCTTCGTTTTTAATACGATATTAATCGAAATCTCTCAAACTGTATGTTTTGTACGAAATTACGTAACAATAACATTAACTGTGAATCGACATCTGGTTGTGTTGTCTCAATTAATACAAATAATAAGTATTGTTACAATGAGCTCGTGTGCATTCATTTAATTCGCCTGCCAATGAACTGCGGTTCGAATATTTTACATATTTTATATTAGCGATTAAAAGCTGATCATTGTTGGAATAATTTTGATAATTAATTTAGTTATCAGGGTTTCATCGAAATCATCATCAGCCAATGGCTGTCTACTGCTGGACATAGGCATCATAGCCTTTTTAGCTCTTTGTTTGTTTGTTTGTTTTTAAATTCTTTATTGCACAAAATAAGAACAAAAGAAGGACTTAATGCTAAAAGCATTTTCTACCAGTCATCCAGCAGCGGTGGGAAAAAATTTAGGGCGTGCTAGTCGGAATCACTCTTTAGTGATTCAGACAGAATGTTGAGCTAGGTTCTGAAATAATAGTAAATATTATGTTAGCAATAGTAACATACTAATTATAATACATAATATATACATACATACAATATATGTAAATATACATATAATATAGGTATATATATACATACACATACACATATATAGACATAAAATATATGAAAATTACAAATAGTCGATTATACATTCCAATACATATAATATGTATCTATACTATACTGTGCTTTTAAAATTGTTACAGGATTTATTCCTACCAAAATAATATTTTTGCATTTGCTTAAATAAATATCACATTTTTTTATACCGGACTGTACTTTCCCACTGTCTACAATGATGGTAACTGACAATGTGGTTTAGGATAGATCATGCTTGTTTGGAAATGTAAAATAGAAAAAAGACGAGTGATTATGTACGCAACTACAACTTTATTAAACATGCAAATATCAGAAAAAAAATCGGAAAAGTCTATTCAACCGTTTGACTGTGAAGAGAACACAAATAAACATACGATAAGATCGTTTAAAAAACTAAAGAGAACCGACTTCAATGCCGTGCTATTAATTTTTAGTACCAATTTTGAGGTGTTTATCACCATATCTCTGGATATACTTATCAGACCTCGATAAAATAATATATAATATTTAAAATAATAATTCATAAGCGGCAATAGCCCAATGGATAGGGTGTCGGACTGGCGATCGAGAGGTCGTGAGTTCGAATCCCACCCCCACCCATTGCACTATTGACGTGAACCCACTCCAGACACAAGCATATTTAGCTTAGTTGGAGGGGTTAACAAAAATACTAAATAAAAAATTACCGTGGTTCTACACTTGGGATATTGCCATTCCAACAAAAAAAGAATAATCAAAATTTCATAAACGACGAAATTAACGAGAAAAAACATTTTTAAAAAACATACGGTCGAATTGGGAAACCTCCTCCTTTTTGGAAGTCGGTTAAAAGACTTTCGCATTTATAACATTTGCGTTGATTGCAAATTAGCCAAAATACCATACACACTAAACTTGATGTTATTTTGTAATGTAATGTATGTACACTAACGGACTAATAAACTATAAATACGAGTTACTTATATTCTTACTTATACTCGTACCATGTGTTTTATATTTTTTCCAAGAAAAAATTTGATTGAATTTTTAAAACATGCTATATTCGCTTCGACTTATTTCTTTTTTGTTCTTTATACTTTATTTCATTACTTTTAAACCGACTTCCAAAAAGAAGGAGGTTCTCAATTCGTCTGTATGTTTTTTTTTCTTTTTTTTGTGTGTATGTTACGCGATTACTCCGTCAATTGAGAACCGATTTGTATGATTTTTTTTTTGTAATAGGTAGGGTACGTTTTCGAGCTGGACCCATTGTAATTTCATTGAGATCTGCTAAGTATCTCCAGAGATATGACGGTAAACATCTCAAACTTGCTACTGAAATTGACTCGCGGGGCATTGATGTCGGTTGTTTTAGTTTACTATCTTAATTATTGTATAACTTTTGTAAAATATTTATATTTTCTGAGTACAGAATACAGTCATGCTTTGACTTTGACTTATTTAAAAGAGGTATAAGTAGTATCATGGCAGTCTTAAAATAATTAATAAATAAAACATGTACGAATAATATTACTGATTACAACAAACTAGCCTAAGAAATAAATCAGTCTATTCAGTAAACACGGTGCAGTGCCGATCATTTGGCACGCGCTCTAGTAGTGAAGTACATCATGTCGCCGTTAATAGTGCATTGTTACAATAATTATCTTTGCTAAATTATCACGAGTGTGCCATATATCTTGCCACTAATTTACTGTCCTATGAACCAGTCTGATGAATCTATGATTTTGTTGACTAGTCGTGGTGTTTTGTCGACATGGACAAATAGAGATGCACATCAAGTTTTTTAGTACTTACTGAGAAACCAAGATAAATATTAATTAATAATAAAGAGAGATACCAATGTGAACCTACTAAAAGGTTAGCTTTTATCGACAGGAAATGATAGAGACAAGATTAATTAACAAAAAATTTTGACGCGGCAAGGTGAATATTTCGGGCTTATTTTTACTGTTAATTGAATTAGTCTTGCCCTACCAAGTTAGATTGCTCGGTGATAAGCAATGCCTTAGCACATAAAAGTAACATGAAGTAAGTAAACTATCACCAAAACTTTTACAACATAATTATCGCACTGTGCTAGTAACCCACCGCTGTAACTGTACATCCAACGAAGCTACGCAGGCTACAGCTACGAAGCTTCGAATACGAAGTTGTCGGCTCCATTTTCTTATTGTAGTAAATTATATAGAGCTCGAAGAGCAAAACTTTTTGAAGACTAATAGAATAACTGCTGCCATAGCATGCATAATTAACAGCCAGTATTCGTCCACTGTTGGACATAGGCCTCTCCAATGGCACGCCACTGATCTCGATCTTCAGCTCTTTGTTTCCAACCGCTGCCAGCCAGCTTGCGTATATGATCGCTCCACCTAGCTGGATGGCGTCCTACGCTTCTTTAACCGTTGCATTGCAAATGCTAAAAATATAATCTTTCAAAATCTCCCCTTATGCTGTGGTAACAACATCATTCATCATCATTATCAGCCGGTGTCCGTCCACTGCTGGACGTAGGCCTCTCCCAAGGTGGGTCACTGAGCCAGATCTTCGGCTCTTCTTTTCCAGTCACTGCGCACCTCTTTGCGTATGTCGTCGCTCACCTAGTCACGGGACGTTCTACGCTACGTTTGCCGATTTGCGGTCTCCACTCCAGGACAAGTGTACCCTAACGGTTATCAGTCCTGCGGCAGATATGACCAGCCCACTGCCACTTGAGCTTGCTAATCCGTTGAGCTATGTCGATAACTTTAGTTCTCTGGCGAATTACTTCGTTCCGGATTCGATCCCGCAGAGAAATACCGAGCATAGCTCTCTCCATAGCTCGCTGAGCGACTTTTAACGAACTGTGAGTGTCCATGTCATCACAGGTAGGACGCACTGGTTAAAAAGACTTTTGTCTTTAGACACTGCGGTATAGGCGACGAGAAGACTCGACGGAGTTTTCAGAATGCTGCCCAGCCTAGCTGAATTCTCCTCTAGATTTCTTTCTTGAAGTTGTGTTTGCCTAGTTGGAGCGTCTGCCCTAGGCAAACATATTTCGTAACAACTTCGAGTGGGATTCCATCTACGGCAATCGGTTCCGGCCTTTTTTTATTTATTGCTGTACAAAGTGTTAAACCTAAGAAGAATCTAATAAGAAAGCGGTTATTCGATATTTTTTATAAATGTATGAGTATAACAAGTGAACAGTTCGCAAAAGCCCAACAACTTTTCAAGCACAACACAACGTTGCTATATTTATGGCCGCAAGTGTACGAACGTCAAGTATCAGGTGCATTCGGTCCCAGCTGCCGTGGAAACGGGCGCGATGCGTCGATGAATAATGCATGGCTAGACGCAGCTAGGGTACCCGTAATGGAAATATTTCATTCGATTAGTTGAGTGATGTCGATGATTGATGATAATAATTAGAAACTTGATATTTTTAGGCGTTTCGCGTTGGTAACTAATTAGAAACCTGTGATGCTTCATACAAACAATTAGATCTCTTTCAAATTTAAAGTCTATGGGTAAGCGTCATCTATGCTCAGTACAAAATTAAATTATGTGTCATACTGCTATTATGTTATACCTACATAGATACATTCACATCTTTTTCCTGTTGGGGTAGGCAGAGACTACTTCTTTCCACATGCTACCATCTTGACATACCACTTTCCCTTTTAACACCTTCATGAGCGTTTTCATACAGCTCGCCGGTAGTAGGTACAGTAAGTACTTTTAACTTGAACTTTCTTTAAAACGTCTCCGATCTGTTCGTTATACGTTCGCCGACCGGCCTCGGTTGGCCTCCACCGGCTGGCCATTTCACTATATTTATTATGTTTATAGTCACTGAGTAGTTATTTAGTGCAATGATATAATATGTATAGTATTAATTATAAGGTAAACTGTTAAACTCAAAATGCAAAAATGTTTCTTCTATATCACCGCTAGTATGTTAACATTTTTTATAGCCTAATCAAAGGTTGTCAGTAAGATATTGCTATAAGCGATAAGACCGCCTATTGTTTTGTCGTAAAAATTGTATATTGTACTAATCTTTAACTTTCTTTGACCGGTAATCACAACAAAGTATTTGTATTGTATTGTATCTTAATTCTAATTGCCATAGGCTTTCGCCTAACACAGTGAGTGGATATAATTATATCCATCTTTTTAGTAGTTTTTCTATTGTGAAATTATTTTTAGGGTTCCGTGCCTAAAAAGGAAAAAGGAACCCTTATAGTATCACTTTTTTGTCCGTCTGTCTGTCATGTATATCTGTCTGTCCGTCTGTCACGACCCATTTTTTCAGGAACGCGTAAAGATATCAAGTTGAAACTTTATCAAATACTTGGGCCTATGGTTCCTTTTGGCTGTGTAAAGATCAAACTTGTAAGTCAATCAAAAGATATTATTGTTTGTGATGTCGAATATTTTTTTGCATATTTTGCGATTTCACAAGGGAATCACAACCTATATATACCTATATATACAATACTTGCAGCAGTTGAACTAGAGTTATGAAATTTGGCAAGAAGCAAGGACTTAAAGCACTTACTTATATAGGAATAAATCTGAAAACCGTAAATATGTAGTCATAATATATGATATATTAATGTTATAAAAAGGTGTGTGAATGGAGCAGCCGGTAGAGGCCGACCTAGGCGAACGTATCACGACAGACAGATCGGAGACGTTTTAAAGAAAAGCCAAGTCAAAAGTACTTATAACCGGCGAGCATGTATGAAGGCGCTCATGAAAGTGGAAGAAGCGAAAGAGATATGTCAGTATCGTAGCATGTGGAAAGAAGTAGTCTCTGCCTACCGCAACGGGGAAAAGGCGTGATTGTATGTATGTATAAAAAAGGTGAATTGACTAATACAAACTTATTATATTATATGGTTGATGCAATACATTTTCTATGGATCAACTACAAAGTGGTTTGTCCTTTATCCTAGCTAGACAAATTTGTACTGAAACCTTGGTGCGCAAGTCCAATTCACACTTTGCCGGCTTTTTTTAAATGTTTTTTTTCTTAATATAAAAAATCAAAATGAGAGGAAAATTCTGCAATTTAGGGCTTTACGTGTATACTTTGTTTTTTGTGTTTTTCACGTGTATACTTTATCTGTTCTAGGGAGACATCATGTAGATTTAATATAGCGTTTAGTAGCCAAACACTGTCTTATTTGCCTTAATGCACATTCTCCAAACAGAAAACACATGGTTTAAGCTTTCTTAGTCAAAGTTGGCAACCCTAACATGTATCCTTACATGAGCTTGTACGCTCCTGCTCAGATATCAACACACACAGGCCAGACATCGCTGACTTGTAGTGTGCATTGTTGCGTGAAGATGACAAGAACTGGACAATAGTGCAGTGGTAGAACATACATCTCTAAGTACAAGCGATTTTCACCTTTGTAAATATTGTCAACAACTTTATCCATTATATTTTAAGAGCGCCATCGTACCTGAAACAAAATATAAAAGTTTTGTTATTTTTTTAATCTGATAGGCTAGCGTTTGTTTACTATCTCGTCTGGTTGTAAGCCATGTCAGACGTGGTCGAAGATGGTGAACACGCTAGGTCTTGAATGCTTTGGCTCTGAAGGGCTATGTGCTGCTGGAACGCATAAAAGTTATGGCAGCTGATCCTTGACGATAGTAAGCTACTTTTCAACCGACTTCCAAAAAGGATGTTCTCTCAATTCGGCTGTATGGTATTTTTTTCTTCTTTTTTAGGGTTCTTAACCCAAAGGGTACCAACGGAACCCTATTACTGAGACTCCGCTGTCCGTCTGTCTGTCTGTCTGTCTGTCTGTCCGTCTGTCACCAGGCTGTATCTCATGAACCGTGATAGTTAGACGGTTGAAATTTTCACAGATGATGTATTTCTGTTGCCGCTATAACAACAAATACTAAGAACAGAACAAAGTTAGAAATTAAAGAAAAGTTTAAAAAATGTTTTTTACGATAGCGCAGCGCCACCTATCTAGCATCAAAGATGGCGCGCTATCGTCTTTACCTTAATCTGAATCTCGGAAGCGGCTCCAACGATTAAATAAAATGTATTATACCCACAGTGGATTTCGGGGGCGATAAATCGATTTAGCTAGGAGTCATTTTCAGAAAATGTTGTTTTATTCTTGTTTTCAATAATCAACTTTATTGATAATCAACTTAAAATATGACTCTTCCCGACATCTATTGGCGAGTAGAAGTACTGTTTCAGTAAAGCAGTTAGTAGCTCTCAATTAAAAAAAATAGTATTATTATTCGTCAATAGATGTCGGGAAGAGTCATATTTGTCTGTTTAAGTGGCAAAAAATACCGGTCAACCAGATATTTAATAATATTAATAACTACAATTACTATTTAAAAGTGTAATTGGTATGGCGCCAACAGTCTTCAATAAAATTCCTAAATCTTTAAAGGACATGGACAATATTATGTTTAAAAATAGGCTAAAACAATTTTTAATTCAGAAATGTTATTATGGTATTGACAAATTTTTAAGTGACAAATTATAATCATTATCATTATTTTCATGACATTGTGCTGTATCTTTTTAATTTTATAATTCAATTTAGTTTATAAGAATGACCAGTGTAATATGTATTTACATTTGGATTATATGTAGTGAGTAAAGCAGCGCCATCTGCAAAGTTTGCACGCCTGTTAAGGCAAAACATAACGATCGTTTGAATATTTTGTCACAACTTTTTGTTATACGCATGTTTTACGCAAATAAAATATCTTTATCTTTATCTTATCTTTATTACTACTATTACTATTACTACCATATAATACTATTCTACCTTTGTGTTAACGTTTACTTAGTTGGTGTTAGAAGTTCGTTAGAAATTCGATAGATGGCGTTTGGAACCCTCCGTGTGCGGGACAAAAGTGTGACTCGCACTTGGCCAGTTTTTTTTTGTATGTATGTTACGCGATTACTCAGTCAATTTTGAACCGATTCAAACGATTCTTTTTTTCTTCGGTAGGGTACATTTTTGAGGTGGTCCCATTGTAATTTCATCGAGATCTGATAAGTATCTCTAGAGATATGACGATAAACGTCTGAAACTTGCTACTGAAACAGACTCGCGTGGCATGGAAGTCGGTTGTTTTAGTTTTAAAACTATCTTGATTATTACTATAGGTACATCTTGATTATAAGTTGCCACGCAAAATACGCCCTCGACTATAATATCTCTCATCCTCTCTTAATTCTCTCGCGATATCCCGGATTAATTGACCCATATATCAAATTACTTGTTTTATTGTAACAGGTAGAGTAAACAAAGATGTTACATGTATTCATTAGCAGTAATCCTACTAATATGCGAAAGTATGTGTGTGTGTGTGTGTGTGTGTGTGTGTGTGTGTGTGTGTGTGTGTGTGTGCGCGTGTGCGTGTGCGTGTATGCGTGAGTGTATGTGTGTGTGTGTGTGTGTGTGTGTGCGTGTGTGTGTGTGTGTGTGTGTGTGTGTGTGTGTGTGTGTGTGAATGTTTCTTACCACGTGTCTCGATAACCACTAAACTAATTTTAATGAAATTTAAAACATAGTGTAGGTTCTAACTTCAGACATAGGCTAATCTTTTTTTTTTAATTATAAAAAAATCAGTATTATTTATTTTAACTTATTACTTTGTCCGATTCACTCAAAACTCGGTACATTCAAACCTTAAAACAAATAATATGACACGTGTTTTTTTACAAGCTTTTATTTAACTTGAAATGTATGTATGTATGTATGTCACTATGTATGTTCGAGTGGAATCTTGGAAGCTAAATTAGACCCACTTTCTGATGTCCGATTTGACTCAAATTTGGTGAACTTATGTATCTTTGGTGACAATACAATAATATGGTACAATGGAGCTGATCTAATGATGGAGACGGAAGGTGGCCATGGCATCTCTGCGATAAAACAACATAACCGCATCGAGTTTGGGCTCGATTGATTCGTCTTGAGGAGGACTTTACACCTAGGTGATATCCAAGGTCTGATGATGAATGGTACACATAATCAATAAAACAAATAATGAGACAAGTATTTTTTTATTTCCAAATCTACCCCTAAAATGAATTTTGCTTGGCAAAATCACAGAAAATCCAGTTATGTTTGTTTCGGCGTATCTGCATAACTAATTAATCAATTTCAATCAAATGAAATTTGAAACGTAGATAGTGTAAGTTTTGAAATAACACAAAATTTTTTTTTTTTTTAATTTAACACCTGGAGGGGTTACATAGGGTGATAAAGTTTCTATAAAAAATGTTATTCCTTGGTCCGGTTTACTAAAACTAAAAACAAAAGGTACAAATAAAACTTTAAACAAATAATGAAACGTGTATTTTTTTATTTCTTTCAAATCTACCCATCACAGTGAGTTTGCTACTTCCGCAGAGAAAGGTCGCGTTCGCGTTGCACTTGCTCTAGTCCGCTCGGGTAAGGCGCTGACGCAGCAGCCTACTTAGCCATCGCGAGTGTATTGTTTATACGGTCACCGTGATGACCCAGATTCGCGTAGTGAGTGAAACACGTACATTTTGTGTAAACAAATGTTAAGGCGAAGCTATTTATAATCATGGCTTCTCCTGCTAAGATAACTTTAACAACCGAGACAGAACAACTGTTATACAATCGTTTTGAAGACGAAAGAAGACAAAGAATAAAATTAGAAGATCTTGTTAGCGACCTAAAAAGTCAGATACACGAGCTTCAGTGCCATCTGAAGCATGTTCGGGAGCAGTATGACACTGCTCCAACTCAACAGCCCAGTAATGAGGAACCTTCAGCATCAGTTCAGTACGAGACTGACGAAGAAGAACTAGCGAGAGAAACCGGGTGGGTGCGAGAAAAGAGTAGGAAGAAAAGGAAGTTGCTAAAGTCTCCCTCCCCGACGCAAGATGATCCTCCTAGTGAGACCACCAAGGAAAAGGTAAAAAAACCTCCCCAACCTCCACCTATTGTTGTGGAGAACGTCCGAAACTATCAGGCGTTTTACGACTGTTTGCTCACGAGCGCCCCGAGAGACGCGTTCACCATAAAAGTATTGAATGGAGAATGTGCTAAAATAAATACACGCGATGAAGACTCATACAGAGCTATTACAAAATTGCTGTCAGATGGAAACTTACACTGGCATTCTTACGAGAATAAGCAAGATAGACCCATAAGAGTTATGGCCAAAAATCTACATTCTACGTGCAAACCAGATAGAATTGTAAGTGATTTGACTCTCAACGGGTTTAAAATACAAAATGCCGTCAATAAGCTTAGCTGGAAGAATAAGGAACCGCTAAATATGTTTCTACTTTCATTCGAAAAAGAAGAGGATATAAATAAAATTTACAACATTGGAACTATCTTAGGATGCAGAGTGGAGATTGAACCTATTAAAACCTCCAGACTTCTCCCTCAATGCAAGCGTTGCCAATCATATGGGCACACGCAAAAGTACTGCTCTAAGGAGCCAAGATGCGTGAAATGCACGGGCAAGCATCTGACCAGAGACTGTAAGAAGCCAGCGGATTCTAAACCTAAATGTGTTCACTGTGGTGAACCGCACCCTGCTAACTATAGAGGGTGTATAGTAGCCAAAGAACTCCAAAGCTTAAAAAATAAGCAAATAAAGAAAAATGTCGCACCTTCCACCACGCCGCAGGCTTCAATTGTAAATAAAACCAAAAAGTCCATTGCAGTACAAAACGTAACTAAAGGTATCACGTACGCTCAAATAACCAAAGGAACTCAGCAGCAGAGATTACCACAGCCTCAAATCCAGCAGAAAAGTTCCAACATCGACGAGAAAATAAATCAATTTTTGTCTCTTATGACCTCATTCGATAGTAGGTTGAAAAAACTGGAAAATAGCACTAAAATGGCTACAGCAAAACATTCATCATGAACAAGTCACTAAAGATAATGGCCTGGAATGCTAATGGACTACTACATCATCGAAATGAGCTACAGGTAGTCCTAAACACAGAAAATATCGATGTGTGCTTGGTCTCTGAATCACATTTTACACGTGAATCCTACATCAAATTAAAAGGTTATAAAACTTATCACGCACTGCATCCCGATAATACTGCAAGAGGAGGCAGCACCATCATAATAAAGGATAACATCTACCATTACGAAACACATAAGTTTGAAGAACAACACATTCAAGCTGTAGCTATTCAACTTAAAACTAAAAGATATCCTATAACATTATCATCAATTTATTGTCCACCGAAGCACGCGCTGAAAGTTGAACAGTACAAAAGTATACTGAAAGCACTAGGCAACAGATTTATACTGGGAGGTGATTTTAATGCTAAGAATACCTACTGGGGATCAAGACTTACTTCAACTAAAGGTAAAGAACTATTAACAGCTATTAGAGAATGTAACTGTGACGTTATATCTACAGGAAAACCAACTTACTGGCCCACAGACCCTATGAAGATTCCAGATCTCATAGATTTTTTTATTTATAAAGACATATCACTAAGCTTTCTTCATATTCAGGAAGGTTATGATATGAATTCTGACCACTCACCAATATTTTTAACTATAAGTCAAAATATTATTGAGAAAGAAGCCAGTCCTTCCTTGGTAAATAAAAATACAGACTGGGAAAGCTTCAAATTAGATTTAGATTGTATAATTGACTTGAAAACTTCATTGAAATGTCCAAATGAAGTAGATATAGACTTGAAAAAATTTATCACTGACATTCAACTTTGTGCCTGGAAAAATACGCCAGAATACAAAAAGAAAATCAGAAGTAATTATTATCCTATAGAAATAAGAGATTTGATTGTTTATAAAAGAAGACAGCGAGAGCGATGGCATATGACAAGATGTCCTAAAGACAAAACGCTATAACAAGCTAACAAAGGAAAGATAATACAAGCTTTCAATGATGAGTCTATGAACACTTACTTGAGCCAGCTGAGAAGTGATCGTTCAACTAACTATTCATTGTGGAAAACAACTAGAAACCTCAAAAAGCCAACTCTGCAGGTCCCACCTATAAAAGAAACTGACGGGAGTTGGGCCATCAACAATAAACAGAAAGCATTTCGATTTGAACAACATCTACAGTTAATCTTTCAGCCTAATGAGGATACGTACCATGACCTCACGCTAACTGAGAAAGCCCAAGATGGTATCGAAATTCAACTTACAACGCCAAGAGAAGTATATACTGAAATAAAAAAGCTTGGAAAGAAAAAAACGCCGGGCTATGATTTGATTACAGGAGAAGTACTACAAAATCTGCCTCGAAAAGCGTTAGTCAAACTTACTACACTCGTCAATGCATCATTTAGACTTCAGTACGTGCCCGACTTGTGGAAAATAGCTGAGGTGATTATGATCCAAAAGCCTGGTAAGCTACCCCAAGATGCAACATCATACCGACCAATTTCTTTGTTACCAATAATATCAAAGTTATTTGAGAAACTGCTTTTAAAAAGGTTAAAACCTATCATAGAAGGTAGAAATCTCATTCCTGACTACCAGTTTGGATTTAGGAAAAACACTCCACTATAGACCAGGTTCATCGAATTACCAACATCATTGAAAACGCACTAGAAGATAAGAAAGTTTGCACCACAGTCTTCTTAGATGTAGCGCAAGCATTTGACAAAGTTTGGCATAAAGGGCTCATACACAAATTGAGAAGTATGCTTCCGAAACAGTTCGCACATATTCTAGAGTCTTACTTAACACAAAGGATGTTTAGAATAAGACAAGATGACTCGTTCTCAGACTTAATACAAATAAAGGCTGGCGTACCACAGGGCAGTGTTCTAGGTCCGGTCTTGTACCTATTATATACCTGTGGTATCCCTGAGTTAGAAAATAACACCATTGCAACTTTCGCGGATGACACAGCTATTATGGCTACAGGGGTCACCCATGAAGAAGCAGTCGCAAAGGTCCAGACAGCAATCAACACCATAGTTGATTGGACAAAGAAGTGGCGAATAAAGCTTATTGAAACTAAATCTGTCCACATAGATTTTACAAATAAAAGACGTAACTACCATCCGGTATTCATAAATAATCAAGCAATACCATACGACTATAAAGCAAAATATCTGGGTATGACTTTAGACGCAAAGCTAAGCTGGAAGCTGCACGTCAAAAAGAAAAGAGAAGAATTGGAGCTCCGCTACAAGAATATGCACTGGCTCTTCGGAAGACATTCTTCCCTGTCTGTGAATAATAAATTATTATTGTATAAACAAGTCCTAAAACCAATATGGACTTATGGTATCCAGCTATGGGGCTGCACCAAACAAACCAACATACAGATAATACAAAGATTCCAAAATAAAGTACTCAGAAGTATTGTACGTGCACCGTGGTACATCAGAAATGACGATCTTCACCGGGACCTAAAAGTGGAGCACGTGGCTAAAACAATCAAACAGTTTGCTGAAGCTCACGATCGCAGACTTCACCATCATGTGAATGTCGAGGCCATCCAGCTCCTCGACAACACGGAAATAGTGAGAAGACTAAAAAGGGTGAAACCCTTCGAGTTACATTAGTGATACTTTATCAAGTGAACAAAGTGTAGTGATAGTGAACGCGAACGCTATAAAAAGAACACAAGAACAAAGTGTCTTCCCCTTAATAGAGACATTAAGAAAAGTGTTAATGGACACATTCTTAGTAATATTCTAATAGTAAATTAAGTGAAAATAAAATTACTCATTAGCCTAGTTGTTATAAGGCTAGATTGTAATTGTAGTGAGATATCTGCATCAAGTAAATAAATCATTATAAAAAAAAAAAAAAAAAAAAAAAAACTACCCATAGGGGGAGTGAAAATTTAAATGTATCTGGAGAAAATATAGAAAATACATTAATGTTTGTTTCCACGTATCTGCATAACTACTAAATCGATTTCGATGATATTGGAAATGTAGATAGTGTAGGTCCTGACAAAAAATAAAATGGTTAAACATGGTGATAAAGTTTCTATGGTAAATTTTATTACATACTTGGTTTGATTCACTCAACATTCGTGTGCAAAATGAAATTTGTAAGTATAGAAAACCTGTATTCCTTGGTTCCATTCACTATGTAGGGAAATACAGTTAAACGTAAATAATGAAATCTTTATATATAAAAGGCAAGCGTTACTGACTGACTGACTAACTGATTGATCTATCAACACATAGTTAAAACCAAATTTGGCATGCAGATAGTTGTTATTAGTTATGACGTAGGTATCCGCTAAGAAAGGATTTTCCAAATTTCACCCCTTAAAGGGATGAAACGGGAATTCCTATATAGAAACAACATAAGATAGTCTATTTTATTGGAAACTTCACACAAATACTTCTTAATACTTCTGTAAATAAGTAAGTAAATATGTGTATCAGGCTTTTTAGAAATTCCACCTTGAAGAGAGTTAAATGGGGTACAAACAAACAAAACAAAGTTTGAAAATCAATATAATTTTTTGGGTTTTATAAAAATGTTTTTATATTACAAATATAATTTAATATTTTTTTTTTTAAATTTAGTTACTATATCCCTTGGTCACGCTATAACTTGAAAACGGGTAGACCGATATGGCTAATTCAATTTTTCATGCGTTTTTACGAAACAAAATTAAATAAATGAATGAAGTTATCAACGCGGGCGAAGCCGCGGGGCACTGCTAGTAATAAATAAATGTTCCAACGATTGAGGAAATCTGATATTATTTTTATCGGTTTTACCTGTCAATTACACAACGCTGCTATTAATATTGACTAGAACTTGGTATTCTTACCAAGATGTTTTTTAACATCTTGGTCAATATCACCTACCTTTGTTGGTAAAACAATAAACATTATACCTAAATGTTATAAATTGTATAAAGAAAATAACATCATTATGGTTTAAAAATATTTTATTTTAGTTATTAGTATTTAGTTATTAGTACTAATTATATATTTCTCAATAAGAGTTAGATTATATCAATTTACCAGTTTGTTCTCATGGTAAAAATTGGTGATTTAATTGGTGCAGTGATAATATTGAAGAATTTAATTATATATTAATCTCTAATTGTAACGCTCGTAGCTTTGCTACACTAGGTGTTTGTAACCAATCATCAATGGTCAGTATTTGGATGGGTGACCGTGAGTAGCATTTACAACTGAGCGCTATCGTGGTTTGGATAACGTGCAAATCGCAGAACAAACAACTGTTCTAGTGACAACAATTGTAGTCCATATCAGGAGCCTTCACGCAGCCAACAAACTCTGATAACAGGGCTAGCCACTCAGCCTATACGAGACGCAGACGCAAACGCATACAAAATTGAAGAATCTCATTATAACATTGATGAGATATACTTATAAATGCAACACCCTAAAATAATTATTATTGAAAAAAAACGTTCTTATTAAGTCATGTCACTAATGTAAAAGTTATGCGTGAGTAGAGTCGTATACACAAATAAAACTGAACTGACTCGCTTATGTAATTGGAGTGAAAAATAATAAATTTTAAGAAAATGTAGAGTTACTCTATCCGAGTAGTAGTCTATCAAAGACAAGGTTTATGCGTCAAAGTTATGAGGTTCAATAAAGCACTTCGTCAAAATACACCTGAGCACTCACATTGTGATCCATCGATTTTGGATCTTACAGCATCGTAAAATGGTAGCATTGGTATGAATATTGTAGAAATATATTGTACATCTAAATATGAATCCTACTTTGTTCTACTAAGAATTTAAATACAAAATGTTAGAAAATAGCAAAAAATAGCTCAAAATCTTCAAACGGCTTAACGATATTTGAAACAAAGCTATGAACAGTTTCGACTATTTTACCTGTCAAATAAAAATAAACTGGCCAAGTGCATGTCTTACTCGCACTCGTAGGGTTACGTACCACAATCAGTATTTTATAAGATCGAGCAAAAAATACCACTATCATTTTTCGCCAGCAAAAAATATTAATTAATAAACATTATATTTCTTATAACGCCATCTAACATCTAACAAAGATGTTAGGGATCGGAATTTCAATAAAACGCCATCTATGGACTTTACCAAAGCTTTCATAGATGGCGTTATATTGAAATGCAAAAACACTTTCTTGTATAGGGAGACGGGCAGCGGAGTCTTAGTAATAGGGTCCCGTTTTACCTTTTGGGTACGGAAGCCTAAACAACCGTATCAAAATCGGTACGTTCGTTAGGTTTAGGAGCTACGATGTCACAGACAGACACAGATTCACAAGTCAAACTTATGACAACCATCTTTTTGCGAAGAGGGTTAACAGTAATAAAACCCCTCTTTTTGCATCGATTACATCACAAAGTCAAACAAAACACATTGATAAAAATTACCGCCTTCATTACATCCCAAACAAGACTAGAACTTAATTAAGCGCAGCTCGTTCGGCGCCTTTGTCGCGAGGATGGCGAGAGAGCCGCGAAATTATTCAAATTGGCAAGACGAATCAAGAGGAAATTGGGCCTAAGAAGATGGCATGATGGCCTTTGTTCGTGCCGTTCATTATTTTTGTTCATCATCACTGTCGTTTACAACCTCAATTGAAAACAAAATGCAGACCGAACATGATAACATGATGTTTGTTGCGTTTGTTTTTATAATCATTAATAAGGTTCGTCACTGGGCTCCTTATCTAAAGACTACCTTTTGATATCGAAGTGAGAACATACGCCGCAAGGCCGAAAATATGGTAATATCGATGTAAGTTATACGTCGCAATTATGACATTGTGGATGGCCAAAAATATGGTAATATCGATGTAAGTTATACGTCGCAATTATGACATTGTGGATGGCCGAAAATATGGTAATATCGATGTTAGTTATATGTCGCAATTATGACATTGTGGATGGCCGAAAATATGGTAATATCGATGTTAGTTATATGTCGCAATTATGACATTGTGGATGGCCGAAAATATGGTAATATCGATGTAAGTTATACGTCCCAATTATGACATTGTGGATGGCCGAAAATATAGTAATATCGATGTAAGTTATACGTCGCAATTATGACATTGTGGATGGCCGAAAACATGGTAATATCAACGTAAGATATATGTCGCAATTATGACATTGTGGATGGCTGAAAATATGGTAATATCGATGTAAGTTATATGTCGCAATTATGACATTGTGGATGGCCGAAAATATGGTAATATCGATGTTAGTTATATGTCGCAATTATGACATTGTGGATGGCCGAAAATATGGTAATATCGATGTTAGTTATATGTCGCAATTATGACATTGTGGATGGCCGAAAATATGGTAATATCGATGTTAGTTATATGTCGTAATTATGACATTGTGGATGTCCGAAAACATGGTAATATCAATGTAAAATATATGTCGCAATTATGACATTTTGGATGGCCGAAAATATGGTAATATCGATGTTAGTTATATGTGCAATTATGACATTGTAATATCAATTTAAGATATATGTGGCAATTATGACATTGTGGATGGCCGAAAATATGGTAATATCGATGTTAGTTATATCGATGTTAGTTATATGTGCAATTATGACATTGTAATATCAATGTAAGATATATGTGGCAATTATGACATTTTGGATGGCCGAAAATATGGTAATATCGATGTTAGTTATATGTGCAATTATGACATTGTAATATCAATGTAAGATATATGTGGCAATTATGACATTGTGGATGGCCGAAAATATGGTAATATCGATGTTAGTTATATGTCGCAATCGTGACATTGTGGATTTCGAGCCTTATTTCTTAAAAGGGAATGTAGAAAGCTGCGCTCGTGCGCCTATCCAAAAAAGTAGAAAAAAAAGTTTTCTATTTGAGCTATTGCATTGGTTTGAGTGCAGAGGGAGCTTTAAGTTGATACTTAACCTTTCAGAATCAACTATTTTATTATCACACGCGTCTATAGTAATAAGTAGAGTCAATTATCCTTGACCACTATTAAAGAGGATCGAGCATTAATTACAGAGACGGGGTGGGGTGTACTTAGGACTTACATATTTAAAACAATGTATAATAATAATATGAACATAACTAATGAATACTATATGTGCATTAATTCTATTTCCTTAATTAATATAAGTTCCTCTGGACAATTCAATCTATTCCTATAGGTACAAGCGTATAACACAATTAGCAGCGAGCACTTGTAGTCTAGTCCGCAAGTTTTATGCCCAATAACGACACTTTGTCTAATGTGGTCGTAAATAACGAGGGGTCTATCCCCGTAGAACTACAAAAGTGGCCCTCTCTGTGCATGCACTGATTTCAAATTGGGGTATAACTTTTAGTGAATTTAGGGGACAGTTGGTGCGTACGTCTGAATATTTAATACTGCCTACAAAGGCACAGTCTTTGCTTTTCGTATATATGGATATTGATATTGATGTCAAACGGTTTTATCAGAAAACCAAGTTTCAATGAAGTTTTGAAATGTTTTAAGTGACTAACGTTAAATACCATTGTAGAACGTAAAAAAATTTTGAATTAAACACTATTATAAAATCTGTTGTAGAGATAAATAACGAACCAGTTACGGGTGATATGAAAGTATAAAGAAAGAAATTATTCAGCAAATTTAAAACATTCTACTGATTTCGTTTCTCACATACTTGAACTCTACTTATAAATTGGCATGCATGGGTATTATCTGCACTTAAATTAGCCTTGCTCACGCGAAGCTTATGTATGACCAAACTTACTGTTGCATAACTCGAAGTTTCAAAGTACTGTATGTATGTACCAGGCGCGACCACCACTGAATAATTTATGGGAATCTCACGCCCGGTCGTAATTTGAACAAATTATAAACGGACCGGGAAGTAACCGGACGGTTTGAGTGGGCGAAAAAATAATTCCGAAATGGGACCCTAATGAGGGGTGCTTTGATTTCTCGTGGTTGGATTGTAATTTGACGAGGGATTGCTGGTTGATTTGGAAACTTTATGTGTGATGTGAATTTTAATTAAAGAGCTTGACAAGTTTGGAATTGAACGCTTTGTAATGTGAAACTCAGCAATCTAATATAAGAATTCTGTTTAATTATGAATAGTGTACTAATTTTCCATTGTCACAAAAGTACAGGATGCTACAATGTTGTATTAACAGTATATTATGTTTGCAGACCCTGTTCAGATTTCAGACGATACAGCAGATTTGTTGATTTTAATACTTACAGATATTTAAATATTAATATTATACCTAAGCCAAACTGCAAAAGATATTTATTCTATAACTGTGCCCCGGCTTTGCCTGCATTTAATCCTGGTTATAAACCTTACTCTTGAATCATTATATTGCTGAAAATTGCATAAAGATCCGTTTCGTGGTTTAAAAGATCTAAGCATAAAAACCACGGGTGCGAATTCGTTTAATACTATGTAAAGATTCTTTTTTAGGATTCCGTACCCAAAGGGTAAAACGGGACCCTATTACTAAGACTCCGCTGTCCGTCTGTCTGTCTGTCTGTCTGTCCGTCTGTCACCAGGCTGTATCTCATGAACCGTGATAGTTAGACAGTTGAAATTTTCACAGATGGTGTATTTCAGTTGCCGCTATAACAACAAATACTAAAAACAGAATAAAGTTAAAAATAATAGAGGGCCCCATACAAGAAACGTGTTTTTTTCGGCATTTTATGCCATCTATGAACGCTTAGTTAGGTAAACGTCCCATAGATGGCGTTATATTGAAATTTCGATCCCTAACACCTTTGTTAGATGTTAGATGGCGTTATAAGAAATAAAATGTTAATTAATTATTATTTTTTGCTAGCTAAAAATGATAGTGGTATTTTTTGCTCGATCTTATAAAATACTGTAGTGTGGTACGGAACCCTACGAGTGCGAGTCCGACTTGCACTTGGCCAGTTTATTTTATTTATATCATATAGGCTAGCGTTTTATAACTATCGCACCTGTTGGTAAGTGATGATGCGGTTGAAGATGATAGCACGCTAAGCCTAGAAAGGGAACTGGCTTTCACGGATAGCTGCGGCACAAACACATTAGATGCTTGGCGACAGATTTTCTAACTTGAGGTCCATTGGTGCACGGTGGGGATTGAACTCGGTACCTCTGGCGTCAAAGCCGACCATTCTCCCACGACAACCCCGGGCCCTCAAAATTCTAATTTCTGAGGGTCAATAAGGGATTTTGCATCAAAAAGTTATACCTGCTGCTGCACATGGCACACTTAATACTCGTACAATCCGGAAATTGGCTAGAGTATGCAGTTTACTAGACTGTGAAATGTCACCTCTAACAAAAGGACTAGAACAACAGCACCATCACGAAACAGCACGCACAGACTAAATTCGTGACATTCCTGTTCTTAATTACTGCCACTTCAAAAACGAACAGAGGACAGTCGCCAATAAAACGCATATAGCGGCAACAGTGCCCGGCGACAATGATTGATGGCACCCTATCGATTACGGACCGGCACCGGTGCCGGTGACGCGACGTTGTCACACGCTGTGTATGAAATCGGATAAAATTTTAAATAACGATTACATAGGTATACATTTTTGTGCGTTGCGAACACAATGCTAACATTTTACGTACTTTATTTCAGGACAACCTGAGATACTAAAAGGCACTACCGATTTATAGTGGATATACTATCTACCCGAACGAAGCGATATGCTTCTTCGTTCATCATACAAACCGCCAGGCAATGGTATACATTACATGACTCTGTGCTTCCGGTTAAGTACAGTGTGGGGTTCTTCAAACTGCGAGTGAATGTAGTGTTAGTGAAATCTTCTAAATAAGCGCGCTCTATTATCGATCGCATCATCACTTAACATCAGGTGAGATAGTGGTCAAGTACTAACCAGTTCGACACAAAAAAATACTTATGGCGGACAAAATTATTATTCATTTGCGTAATGAACTCTGTGATGCATTTAGGAAACTTGCAAAGAGTTCGCAAAAGAATAATATTAACCTTGTCCATTCCATAAATAGATTAGGTGGAAGATTCAATAATGCTGGCATTTTTTATTAGATTTCGATCGTTAATACCTAATAAGTTGGTAGTTTAAGGGCCAGTTTCACCAATCCCTGATAATAGTTCAGTTAACTATCTGACACATAACGCCATAATATAAGAGCTTTCAAAAATCTGTCAGATTTCTTCATATAAGCGCTTAGTATCAGGAACCGGTGAATTTGGCCCTAAGTGATTTGTTTTGGTAGTTATAAGTGATCGATAAAATATTTTTATATCAGCTAGCGTTCAACCATTATCTCACTATACTCAATCGCCTGATAGTGAGCGATTGTGTGGTTAAGGATGGTAGATGATGATCTTAAAGTGGAGAAAAAAGTATGGGTATACTTGTTGTAGTAATAAAACTGACCATTGACATGCATGTAGAGTATATTGCCTAATTGCAGATTTAACTATTATTTCATATTACAGTCATAATATCATAAATAATTTTTTGTCAGTAATTTTTAGTCAACATTTCTGTCAGTAAAGAAAAAGTAAAAATGGCAAGATGAGCGCACTTCCAGATGCGAAAAAACGCGCCAATAACTTCCCGTTAGCATGGCAGCTAGGACCTGTCCAACAATTTCAATAGAACGCTCTGAACAAAGCTATCGAAGCCACAGCTGAGCGTATATTATCCGAGGGCGTACATTACCCGCTGTCATCGAGAGGATATTTACGGTTGTGTTCCTAGTCTTGATATCGTCCCGGCTCCTTTGTACATAGAAATTATTCTCGCACAGTGCTGTGTACGATTTCGATAAGGCACTTCTGGATCTTTATCCTTGACGCATGTGTGGTTTTGAACGCGCATGAATCATTTCGTTTAGTAAGCAGAGGGAGCAAAATATGCCGATCAGTTAGTGTGCCAATATCGATAGGTATATAAAAATAGAAGAGCCTGTACATTGTGGATATAATAATTGTGGATACAATTTTATGTGAATAATATATAGCTTACACATAAGCAACACTGAAACATACTTTCTTAGGAGTTTTATTTTAATAAAGTTGAGGCATTATTAGGGTTCCGTACCTCAAAAGGTAAAAAAATTAATCCCTTACAAGATCACATTCTTTTCCGTGTGTCCGTGTATCCGTCCGTCCGTCCGTCCGTCCGTCCGTCCGTCCGTCCGTCCGTCCGTCCGTCCGTCCGTCTGTCCGTCTGTCCGTCTGTCCGTCTGTCCGTCTGTCCGTCTGTCCGTCTGTCCGTCTGTCCGTCTGTCCGTCTGTCCGTCTGTCCGTCTGTCCGTCTGTCCGTCTGTCCGTCTGTCCGTCTGTCCGTCTGTCCGTCTGTCCGTCTGTCCGTCTGTCCGTCTGTCCGTCTGTCCGTCTGTCCGTCTGTCCGTCTGTCCGTCCGTCCGTCCGTCTGTCCGTCTGTCCGTCTGTCCGTCTGTCCGTCTGTCCGTCTGTCCGTCTGTCCGTCTGTCCGTCTGTCCGTCTGTCCGTCTGTCCGTCTGTCCGTCTGTCCGTCTGTCCGTCTGTCCGTCTGTCCGTCTGTCCGTCTGTCCGTCTGTCCGTCTGTCCGTCTGTCCGTCTGTCCGTCTGTCCGTCTGTCCGTCTGTCCGTCTGTCCGTCTGTCCGTCTGTCCGTCTGTCCGTCTGTCCGTCTGTCCGTCTGTCCGTCTGTCCGTCTGTCCGTCTGTCCGTCTGTCCGTCTGTCCGTCTGTCCGTCTGTCCGTCTGTCCGTCTGTCCGTCTGTCCGTCTGTCCGTCTGTCCGTCTGTCCGTCTGTCCGTCTGTCCGTCTGTCCGTCTGTCCGTCTGTCCGTCTGTCCGTCTGTCCGTCTGTCCGTCTGTCCGTCTGTCCGTCTGTCCGTCTGTCCGTCTGTCCGTCTGTCCGTCTGTCCGTCTGTCCGTCTGTCCGTCTGTCCGTCTGTCCGTCTGTCCGTCTGTCCGTCTGTCCGTCTGTCCGTCTGTCCGTCTGTCCGTCTGTCCGTCTGTCCGTCTGTCCGTCTGTCCGTCTGTCCGTCTGTCCGTCTGTCCGTCTGTCCGTCTGTCCGTCTGTCCGTCTGTCCGTCTGTCCGTCTGTCCGTTTGTCCGTCTGTCCGTCTGTCCGTCTGTCCGTCTATCCGTCTGTCCGTCTGTCCGTCCGTCAGTAAAAATGTATACCAGGTACTGAGGTATATAGTCCCTATCTGGTATAAAAAAATCAAGGTTCTGAGTTAACACGATAAAAAAGTTATAGGCAGATTTAGATTTTCGCGAAAACTTGTACGTACCAAAATTTACCTTAATTTTCAACTATTTTTATTTTTCGAAATGTTTCCTTTACTTGTGCTATAAGACCTTGCTTTTAACCAAAATTAACAATTCTAGGTCAACCTGAAGTACCCTATAGGTTTTGGGTCGAATACCTATAGAGTACTTCTCGTTGACCTAGAATCATGAAATTTGGCAAGAAGCAAGGTCTAACAGCACAAATAAATGAAAAAATAAAGTTAAAAATTTACAGGTGTAGGTACCCATACATACATAGTTTTATTCTTAAGATAGGCCTCTATATGAGCGCTCATACTATTTAGAGGTCTAGCCTAATTGACACCAACCTTAAAGGTAAATAAATAACATTGTGCTATTGTGTGATTTATTCTTCGGAATGTTCCCTTGCAAAATTGACAAGTTGGGCTGAAAACCTATAGTGTACTTCTGTACTGTTCTATAGTGTTTCCTGTTGACCTAGAATCGTGAAATTTGGCAAGAAGCAGTGTCTTGAAGCACTTATATAGGAGGAAATCTGAAGACTTAAATATGTAGATTAATAAAAAAATAAACTGGCCAAGTGCAAGTCGGACTCGCACTAGTAGGGTTCCGTACCACAGTGCTACAGTATTTTATAAGATCGAGCAAAAAATACCACTATCATTTTTCGCCAGCAAAAAATAATAATTAATAAACATTTCTTATAACGCCATCTAACGTCTAAAAAAGGTGTTAGGGATCGACATTTCAATATAACGCCATCTATGGGAAGTTTACCTAACTAAGCGTTCATAGATGGCGTGAAATGCCGGAAAAAACACGTTTCTTGTATTTGGACCCTCTATTATTTTTAACTTTATTCTGTTTTTAGTAATTGTTGTTATAGCGGCAGCAGAAATACATCATCTGTGAAAATGTCAACTGTCTAACTATCACGGTTCATGAGGTACAGCCTGGTGATAGACGGACAGACAGACAGACGGACAGCGGAGTCTTAGTAATAGGGTCCCGTTTTACCCTTTGGGTACGGAACCCTAAAAAAGATGAATTTACTACTTTTTTCAAACTTATATTATGTAGTTGGTGAATACATTTTCTATGAATCGAACTAGAAAGTAAAGTTTGTCCATTAACCTAGTCTGAGAAGTTGGTACGGAAGCCATGGTTTTTTTTTTTTTTTTTTTATACGTTATAGGCTAGCGTTTGACCACTATCTCACCTGTTGGTAAGTGATGATGCGGTCGAAGATGGTAAGCACGCTAGGCCTAGAATGGGAACTGGCTCTCAAGGATAGCTGCCGGAACACATTAGATGTTTGGTGACAGATTTTCTAACTTGGTGGGCGAGTTCAACTCGACTTGGCCGGTTTTATTTGCATACAAGACATCTAAACTTTTAAAAATAAACAACGCTGCAGATTTTTCAAATAAAAATCTCCCGTATTATAATCACGTTGAGCTCGCCGATAAATTAGTTTGCTCAGTGCGCCGCTTCAACGCTTGCAACATGGCCGGTCTTTGGCTTCTCACCCTATTATGATGGAAAAACTAAGACCACTATTTTATATTATAACCGGTTTTCAGATTTTGCAAGCCACAATATTATTCAAATTTTATAGGAACTTTATCTAGTTATAAAGAGTATTTGGTGGATGGACCGACAAAATTTTTTGGGAGGTTGGGGGTGTCATGCGCTAGTTTTCCACGGTAGATCCGAAGTTCTAAGTGTCGCGGTGTTTTACATATGATTTCTTTTGTTTTTTTTTTAATTCACCCAAATTCTCGTCTTTTAATCGTGCTAACTTTTTTGTTTGTGGTTGTAATACGACGAATAAACTTGCTGTATTCTACAATGTGTCCGTATTCTACATGAAACATTACTAAGCACATTTCCCTTTTAAAAAATTAGTTCTGAGCTTTCAAAGTCGTTAATCTGTTTGACTAAAAGTGACAACTTCTTAATTTAATTTTGATTTTGGGTAATAAAAAAAAACAATAAAAATCATATCTTAAACACCGCGACACTTAGAACTTCGGGTTTAGCGGTTAGTTCGGTATAGTTTAGTTGAACTTGCGCAACCCCCCCAAGCCCCCGGAAATTTTTGTCGGTCCATCCACCAAACACCCTGTAATAGTTAAGACGGTTTATTTCACTGGATAGTTAAGTTGTAAATTTTATGAAAATATCACAACCAATGTTGAGTGATGATGCAGGTTAAAATGGAATCGTGGTTGTCCGGAAATGTAAGATGACAGTAACACGAGACCCTAGACTACGACATGATGCAACTGTCAAAATCTATATTTCAATAACTAATTTTAGTCATGTCCTAAAATATAAACATTAAATGTATCAGATTACTTTTTTTATATCATATAGGCTAGCGTTTGACCACTATCTCACCTGTTGGTAAGTGATGATGCATTCGAAGATGGTAAGCACGCCAAGCCTAGAATGGGAAATGGCTCTCAAGGATAGCTGCCAGAACACATTAGATGTTTGGTTCTATATTTTTTACTTCAGAAATATGAATCAGTTTTTTTGAAAACAAGTCTTATATTATTATTTTTTAGTTTCAAAAAACTAACGACTAATAATATCAAGTAACAACAAATAATTAGCCTAGTCACAAAATAATAAGTAGTACAAGCCTAGTGTATGGTCAATTAAACATTTTTGATCAGGTAGACAATGAAATGAATTAGACATTACTTATTATAATTGTTGTGGTATGAACATAAATATATATTTATGTATTACACCAATGTATTAGAAACATTCTTCTTTAGAATTAAAAGAAAATTATTATTTTATAAAAACAATTGTAGTGTGGTCTACTACTGGGGGACCAGGGTAAGAGAAACAACGTATAGTCTTTACATAATGACATATCTATATTGATTAACCCAAATACTTAAAGATACTTATCTTTTATACTAAACATTATCACATAGTATGTGCTACATTGAAATGTCACATTCTTTCGTTATACATGTTTATCACCTAAAACATGTACTCACACCCTACACAATTTCCTTTGCTATAATTTGTAAGGAGTAAGTAAGTGTTGTTATTTAAATGTATCAAAAAATAGATTTTCCAGTTTCCACCGCATGGAGGCCACGCCACGCAACAGTAAAATATGTCAATGTGTCATTATGATTGCACATATTACAATCTCTGCATATGTATTGATTCTTACGGTATTCCGTAGAAACACTTTATATGTAGAATAGCCATACCAATTGGGCTATAAATACCGCTTTCTAACACAGGTGCCATTCAATTGTCAAATTATTTATATGCCCTACATTTAATATCCCACTCTAAATCTAATATTATCAAAACCTTTCTGGAAGATCCACCTGTTGCCGCTGCAGTCAATTTAAACCTTTTCCACTCACATTAGCATTCAGTTTACAAAGTCCCATTATCCAGTAAGGTTGTTCTTGGAAAGCCCCATTAGTGCTCCGGAAATGCCTGTCTAGTTTAGATCCAATCGTGCTTACGATCGATCAGCTTGACTACCTGGCTCAGGCGACAGCCAATTTATTTTCTATTTAACTCGTTTTTTTTAGCGCGTTTTGTGGTTGTCAATTATTTTAAGTCGATATTTAAACTTATAACTCAGTGTTTAATAAGTTAATAAGTCAGTGATAAATTATTGTACAAGTAAATAATTGATTAATTGAATTAATTAATTAATTTGCACCCGTGACCAAAGAGCTGGCGCTTACCTCGGCCAACGTATTAGCCTAGCTATACAACGAGGTAACGTCGCTAGCTTTTTGGGATCATTACCGGCAGGTAGCGACCTAGGTTCTGTCTTTTATTTGTAGTATAGATATTATTATTGTAGTTTATATAATTTTGATATTGTCATTAGGTAACTATTATTAAGTTGTTTAAATAAAAGAAACAGTAAATAATTATACTTACATATACATGGGACTACGATATTGTACGTTTCTAGAGCGAGAAAATAATTGACAGTTAATCGCTTTCTTATACTCTAGTTTAGATTGATCGTTGGCATAAAGGATATAATATTTTTTATTTCTTATAGGATAGCGTTTGACCACTATCTCGCCTGTTAGTAAATGATGATGCGATCGAAGATGGGAAGCACGCTAGGCCTAGAATGGGAACTCTCAAAGATAGCTGCTGGAACACATTAGATGTTTGGCGACAGATTTTCTTGAAGGTGGTTATGGCCAGGCGAACACTAGATAGTGTCCCACCACCACGCGGGGGTTATTGGTTTCTTAACGATGTTATTTCTTCACCGGAGGGCCACTGTGAAAAGCGCTCATACATTGTTCTATAGAATAATCCTCGGTGCACGGCGGGCATTGAACTTGTTACCTCTGGCATCAAAGCCGACCGTTCTCTAACTTACACCACGGGCCCTAAAAAAAATGGCTTGCCTTCTACCCGGAAGGTCACCATTCAAATCCTAGCCGTGCACTAATGGTTTTTCAATGCATTCACGGGGGTTCGTCCACGTATAGAGAGAGTATTATTCTGCCTGACTTGCTACTAAAAAGTAGTTTACCACCACTAAGGAAAAAATCTGCCGTCATAGCCCAATGGTGTCAAAACATCATTAGCCTATGTGCTGCCAAAGCAGCACACAGCCCTTGAGATTCAGACTATTCTAGGCCTAGCGTTTTAAATATCTTCTATCACATTTACTACGAATTACTACTACGAGACTACTATTTTACTACGAGTTTACGACGAGGCGAGATTGTGGTCAAATTATAATATATTTTTAAATACTCAAATAATGATTTTGAGAACGTCAAAAACTAGTCAGTTAAAAGCACAAACCTAGTATTGAAACCTAGTATTGAAACCTAGAATACAAACCTACAAACCTAGTATTGAAACCTGGATTACCTTTAATCCAAACTTTTAAAAACACTTTCAAGTTTAAACTTTGTCCTCATCGGTAAATCGACCCATTACGACTAAATTTAAATAAGTGGTGTCTAAATGCACTCAAACTTGATAATGAACGTAGTGAATCCTAGGTCTGTTGTTAGAAGTAATTTATGCGTAGGTTTCCTAACGATGAGTATCATACGTCTTCGACACGTAGGTCGAGATAGTAAACAAAAAACTATTGTGGGTATATGAAAAAGCTAATGCCTTTAAGCGTTGTGAAATTATTCAGAACTTTTAAATGTAAAATTCAAGTTTATACGCAAACAATAGCTAAAACAATCTTTTCCAATGGCGAACTATGAACCCCAATACAGGTACATCTATATCCCGAACAATACCGCTTTGGATTCAATCAAAAACTTTACCGAATTCCGAAATAAATTTTGGTTTTAGCGTGGAGTTTAATGGACGCGGTATTGTTCTATATTTATATCTTGCAAGTCTAAAGCGCCGCGTAATTTACCCCTCCCTAGGGGGTTGCAAAACATGCGGGTTTGTGGACGGGTGAAATTTACCTGGCCACTCTTATAATGCTGGTACAGTCGAAGACCGAAGAGAAAACTCTGTATCACTAAAAATACTATAGGATTGATTGGATTACTTGCCTGAATTTTTCCTAATAAGCGATACTAAGATATTAGTTGATATAAATATGTAATATTATACAATATGATAATAATTATTAATATTGCAAATGTTTTAATTTGATTACCAATAAATAGTTAGTATAAGATTTTAAAAATATTATATTTTTCCTACTTATTCGATAATCTATACTAGTCTATACTAATATTATATAGAGAGAACATTTGTATTTTTGTCTTTTTGTATGTTTGTAATGATTTGGCTCAAAAACTAATGGACGAATTTAAAAAAAATATTTCACTAATATATAGAATATATATATATATATAATAATAATATAATTCTTTTTATAATAATAATAGTCTATATATATATATATATATATATAGACTTTCAAAATGAAAATAGGCTATATAGATAGATAGATAGAAACACTTTATTGAACACCTTATTAAAAGAAACAGAGTATTACTTAACAACTAATTATAATAGTGTAACAACAGGCGGTCTTATCGCTGAAAGCGATCTCTTCCAGACAACCTTTAGATGGAGAAATATGTAAATAGATACGGCGGTGTACAGTGTATAAGTAAATAAGACATAAGCTATTAAAGGATACTAAATTAATACAAAGAAAATAATAATAATTACTTTGATACATATACATAATAAATTAAATAATACATATATATATATAAAATATATTTATGGATATACATATATATAACATATTATTAGGAGTGTATATAACAAACGTATGTAATATAACTAACCAAGATAATACGACTTAACGCGTTCCTTGAATGTATATATAGTTTGTGATTGTTTTATCTCTAAAGGAAGCGCATTCCAGAGTCTGACAGCTTGAACAGCAAACGACTTATCATAGAAAGTGCTGCAATGAGTAGGAATAGAAAGCATTAGATTCTCTGATGACCTTAGCGAAAGGGAGTTAGTGGTGTGAAGAAATTCGAAGAGTGCTTTTAGATAGCTAGGAGAAGTGGGATTAAATAAAATATTATAAAGGAGTGACAGAATGTGTGTATTCCGGCGAAGACGAATAGGCAGCCACTTGAGCTTACGACGGAATTCTGAAACATGGTCATATTTGCGAAGGCCAAATATGAACCTAATTGCAAAATTTTGGAGCCGCTCAAGCTTATTTAGCTGCTCCTCTGTGAGGTCTAGATAACATGCATCGGCGTAATCGAGAATAGGGAGAAGAAGAGACTGTGCTAGCGCAACTTTAGTAGCCGTTGGTAAAAAATTTCTTAACCTCCTCAAAGCCCCTGCAGAAGCAAACATCTTGCGGCTAATGGCCGCAAGTTGTGGTCCCCATGACAGGTAGCGATCAAATATAATGCCTAGATTTTTTACAGTTTCGCTGTACGGAATCGTTAACCCTTCAAAGACTACTTGTGGTGTCGTACTCCAGTTAATTTTAGCGATAGTCCTTGAGCTTCCAACAATTAACACTTGCGTCTTACTTGGGTTCACTGTTAATCCGTGCGCCTTACTCCACTCCGATATATTTACTAGATCTTTGTTAATATTGCTAATAGCATGAGGCAGTTGATCAAGTGAAGCTTGAGAGTAGATTTGCAGATCGTCTGCATAGAGGTGGTAGGGAGAAGTGAGTTTAAGAGAAATAGAATTAATAAAGAGGGAAAAAAGAAGAGGTGATAAGACGCCGCCCTGTGGCACGCCGGCAGCGGTTCCACACCAAGTAGAGTAAGACTCTTCGATGCGGACACGCTGACGACGGCCAAACAGATAACTGTAAAACCAGTCAATTGCCATGGGAGATATGTTGATAGAGTGAAGAAATGCAAGGAGAATGTCAAAATCAATGGTATTGAAAGCGTTGCTGAAGTACAGAAGGGTTAACACAGTTACTTTCCCTTTGTCCATTCCTAAACGGATATCATCGGTTATTTTAACGGGGGCAGTAACTGTGCTATGTCCAGGGCGAAACCCAGACTGGAAGGGATTAAGGAGGTGATTGAAGATAAGGAAGGAGTGTAGCTGATTATGGACAAGGCACTCAAGTACTTTGGAGAGGAAAGGTAGAATGGATATAGGGCGGTACTCGTTGAAAGACTTGGGATTAGGTTTTTTGGGCAAGGGAATGATTTGAGCGTCTTTCCATTGTAACGGAAAGGTGCTACTGGAAGTTGAGAAATTAAGGATGTGGTGTAGGACAGGGAGTACGATGTCAAGGATAGGGATAAGCATGTTCCGGCTAATACAATCGACTCCAACTGCATTTGAAGTTATAGATAGCATACTCTTCTTCACATCTCCAATAGAAAATGGACTAAAGAAAAATTGAGAATGGTCAGGAGTTCTAAGGGTAGACAAATAAGTTAAAGTGGTGGCTTTATCGGAATCTTTAATAGAAGGAGTTGAAACAAAATGCTTATTTAACGTATTGATATCTAAAGAATTTAGGATAGAGTTACTATGACGGGATTTACCGACTCCCAGAGACCTAAGAAATTTCCAAACCTTAGCTGGGTCATCGTTTTCGACAGATTTGTGGATATGGCGACGTTGAGCATCCTTACACACCCTATTGCAGCGATTACGGGCACTCGCATATTTATCTTTATTACTCTTATTTGGAAAGCTCTTATACCGAGTTTTAGTGACAGATTTTTTGTGCATCAGCGATTTAATCTCATCAGAGAGCCAAGGTGCGGGCAAGTGTTTGATTTTAATCTGTTTCAAGGGAGCGTGTATATCATACAGTTGAGTTATGAGACTGTTGAAAATGGACACCTGATCAACTACGGACTCAGCTTCGATAACAGGAGTCCAATCAATTTTCTCTGCATCCTTGATGAAGAGATCTTGATTCATGCTACCAAAGCTACGCTGCAGAATTATGGTGGGTTTAGGTTTAGGAGGGCGGATTTTATAGGACAGATATAGCAAGTCATGATAGGAGAACGCATCAGCAGAAACCTGACCGTGCTTATTAACATGGCTTAGAGAGGAAACAATAATCAAGTCAAGAAGGGAAGGAGCACAGTTAGGAAAATGATGCGTAGCGCTAAGAGAAAGAAGTTGAAGATTCGTAGATTCGACTATAGAAGTAAGGTTAGATGAACGATGATCGTTTTTTAAAAGACAGGTATTAAAATCGCCCATAATGATAGAGTGTTCATAAGAAGGTATAAGATCCTCAAGCATGTTTTCGAAGGAAGAAAAATAATTGATGCGTAAGGTGGGACAATAGAAGACGCCTAGGAGAACTTTGGTGTGGGACAGAAGAACTTCTATAAAAAAGTGCTCACCAGCGTTCGTGGGTGGAGGTTGCGCAGAAACACTAATTACGGAGAAGGAGATGTGTGCACGTAGGTAAATGGCAACCCCCCCTCCGCCGCCAACGGCACGATCATTTCGTATTAGGCGAAATCCAGGTAAAGGGTACAGGATTGAGGGAAGACATGGTTTGAGCCAGGTTTCAGAAACAAGGATCGCATCAATATTTTTGTTATCAAATGATGCCAGCATGTCTGGGAAATGAGCCGGAATACTTTGGGCGTTAAGATGAATTACGTTAAAGTCTTTAGGTACATCAAAGAATTGAGAATCCAGAATTTCCGAGAGACTCGGAATACTCGCAAAGCTGTCACTGCTATCACTATTTTCGCTAGACGAACATGATAGAAAAGTATCGGAGTTGTTGCTGTTATCAGAGATAGACATTATCACTTAAGTTTATAATAAACCAGAATATGTATTAGATGATATAGTTATATACTACTTAAAACTTCAAAATATGTATAATTATGTTATATGTGTAAATGTAATATTAAAATATATATACTAACTACTTTAAAATATGCTAACTCCACCTGCCAGTTGTCGGGATCGTTTAGAAATAAGAAGGAAACAAAACACAAAGATAATATAAGAAGAACAAAAAAAAAAGTAAATTAAAGCAAACATAAATAATAATAATAACTTTGATTATATTGAGTTTATAATCAAAGAATAATAACAAGAAAATCCATGAAATGCGAATACAATAGTGGGCTTCCCATGCCATTTTATGTATATAGTATAATTACTTTATAAAACATAATTCTATACTATTACATATATTAAAAGAAAAGTTACATTAATAAAGCAAAAACAAATAAAAAAAAAAAACAATCAATAAAACTAAACTAAAAACTGATCAGCATTCATGGCAATAAAAGCTAAAATGAAAAAAAAACAAGTAAAAGTAGGTATGTTGTCACTGTCCAGTTCCTACCTACACTATAATATAATACTTGACACTGGCTAAATACATACATTGTGTGAAACTAGAATTATAATAGGATAAAAAAGAAGCTAGTGTCAACTGTCAATGTCATTATTGACAATTTGTCAGCTCTTAAGCTTGCTCTTACTTTAATCAGTCAAATCAAACAAATTGTAAAATTTGGTAAAAGTTATTGTAGGTAAGGCTAAATCTGTGATAAATACGAAAATGTACCTACATAGTCAACAATAACATAAAAAGAGGGTGTTAAACTACGTGAATATATAAATATAGAGAACAGTGACAACAATACCTAATATTTTTGTGACAAGGACTTATTTTACTTCTTGTGGGCGGCCGCAGCGCGACGGATCCTGGGGCCGCTGGAGTCTTGTGCAGCTGAGGCTTGCGACTGCTTGGTTACTGGCACATCCATCTTCTCAACCTCGGCCAGGCAGTTCAATCAATGGCGTTCCCCATTGGCCCCCAATACGTATACGGAGCCATCGCGGGTCCAACACCGCGTAACACCAAACTTCTGACGAGCTGCCATGAATGCTTCATGCCGCGACTTAGTCAGAAACTCGGACAGCGTATTGCCAGAGCCTTTAAGCTGTGTTTTAGCGTTCCATATGTTGCTACGCACCGACAGATTTCGCAGCTCAACGAGAATAGTACGGGGCCGGACAGTTGAATGCTTGCCTATTCTGTGGCAGTAACTTATGTCGTCGATTGTGAAGTTTGATAGCTTCAACTGCTCCACAAACACTTTCTGCACACAAGTTGGCACACACTCAGATTTCTCCTCATCCAACCCATGAAGCAGCAAGATTTTCCGGCGACTGTGTGCCTCCAGACTGTCAGTTCTCCGATCCAGGAGGTTCACCTGCCCTTGAAGTGCTTGCAGTGCTGATAGAACAAAATCTTTAAAAGTGCCAAACTCTGATGCCAAGTTGGGATTACTGGCCCTTGCAGAAGGATTCTTATGAAGTTCCTCAGTGAATTCTTCCATCCGCTTTGTAAACATTTGACTCATTTGAGCCATAGAGTTTTTAATTTCCTCCATTTTGCGTTTAATATAAGTGGTCAGTGATGAAAGATTTCAGTGCAGAAAATGTTTATAAATAAACATTTTCTTTGTGTTATTGTATGGAAATCACTCCCTGGCAGGTAATGTGATTTATACTTTAATTATTCATTACACATATGCAAAACTATCAGTTATTTGTATTTATTTTAGATTAATTTTTTAGAGCCACTTTTTTAGTAAGGTACTTTTGTGGCACCTACCCGCAAAAAAAATAAATAAATAAATAAATAAATAAAAAAAATATATATATATATTATCCCGTTTAAATTAAAGGTACATCCGTGGACCTAATTTGCAACCTAAGTCGACAAAAAAACGGTCAAAAAAACACGTTTCTTTCGAACGCTGCTCAATTGAAAATAGATAGAAGGATATTTCATATGCAAAAGTTGTACAACTTAATAAGACCTACAAAAAAGTCTGCCACAGCATATGTCTATCTCTTAAGGTTGACTCACAGTAACCATTTTAATCTTTAATTTTTTGTTAAAAAATATTACATAACTTCCAAGGCTATTTTCAAGTATATAGTATTAATCCTTATCCAAATAATTACGTTAATTAGCTTGGCCACATATTATAAATTGTCCTCTACAGTATATAATTCAAATGAAAAGTCTAGAAGATATCACAGATTTCACATACACGCATCGCAAAATTAATAAAATATTTGCAGTGAAACCACAGATTAGGTCATAGTTACTACGAAAATATTATTATAGGCTTAACTATTCTGTAGATCCCCACCGATCACAATCAATTTGAAGTCAATGTAGTGTATTATTATTGTACACAATAGATCATATGATCTATTGTGTACAATAATAATGATCTATATGTATAATAATATAATATTTAAACCACTCCGACCCGACTGATCTATGTATTAATCTTTTCATTAAAAGCATTCCAATGACTCTAAACACGACATTTAAAATATGAGCTATAAGTAGGTGAGCATTTGAATATTCTGTAGAGTCAATGCTTCCATGTTCTTACAATATCGTTGAAGAAGAAGTTTTTAGAATTGATCAGACCTATGAAAGTTGATTTCATAGCGCAATTAACTAGAAAAAAGCTCATTGTTTTACAACAACAGAACGAATTTTCATGAATCAAAGCTAAGAACACTCGATGAAGACATCTATCAAACAAAAAAACTATCAATAATAAAATCAAAATTGGTTCATCCGGCTGGGTGCTAAGATGCTACAGACAGACACACAGATACACACGTTAAACGTACAATACCCCTACTTTTTGCGTCGGGGAACGCCGTAAGGTTACGGCGGCAGATGTTCTCCTTGGTGTTAAGCTACTTTTCAACTAACTTCCAAAAAGAAGGAGGATCTCTGATCTGATTGGTAGGGTACGTTTCCGAGGTGATCCCATTGTAATTTCATCGAGATTTGATAAGGTAGGTATGTTTTTTTTTTTTTTTTTTGTGGATGTGACGCGATTACTCCGTCAATTGTGAACCGATTCGAATGATTATTTTTGTAATCGGTAGGGTACGTTTCCGAGGTGGTCCCATTGTAATTTCATCGAGATTTAATAAGTATCTCCAGAGATATGACGATAAACGTCTCAAACTTGCTACTGAAATTGACTCGCGGGGCATTGAAGTCGGTTGTTTTAGTTTTAAACTATCTTAATTATTGGTAGATTGAATGATCCCACTACCTCTGTACGAAAACCCATGATTCATGAATGCACATAAAACTTTCATTGGTGGGTATATAGCTAGGATTAGAACCGACGACCGTCGGGACAGAATCAGAGTAACTATCCTTCACGCCAAAGGGCCGTCCAATATCACTACGTAAGTATCATAAAACAAATTCCATCACTGCGTCTGTCTGTTTATCTGTTCGCAATAATCTCAATAGCTACTGAACTGATTATCATGTGGTTTTCACCAATAGCCAGAGTGTTTATATGGAAGGTTTAGGTGCATAATTCGTTAAGGTTTTGTGTAAATTGGTTGAAATATGACGATGACTGTTAATATTTTATATTCGATGCAACAAACTGATGCAAATGTTGTAGGCATATATGTTCTACCCGTGCGAAGCCGGGGCGGGCTATTAGTCATAAATAAATCCGGATTTTCTGATAATTTTATTTCATAAATTTCTTAAAATAGATTCTTATAAATAGGTATCCATTATTAATATTATTATGTTTATATTTCAAGAATAATTTAATAATCTCTAATATTCTAAATCACTCTTGGAATTTTAGTAATGACTTCCCCTTATTTTGAGAAGATACAAAATTTAATTTGGTTTGTTTATGTTACGGGACAGAAATGAAATCGTATATAACGTAGTAGGGCGTGAACCGGGGACTTTAATTTGGTATGTTGTCTTTGTCAATCCAAGACGATGACGTTCTTTGACTTAAAGACGATTGTTTGTGACTTTTTAGGGTTCCGTAGTCCTGACAAGGAACCCTTTTAGTTTTGTCATGTCCGTCTGTCTGTCTGTCTGTCTGTCCGTCTGTCTGTCTGTCTGTCTGTCCGAGGTTTTGTTTTGTTCTGTCTGAGGTATGTATATATATTACGCCGACAAAGTGCTGAAATAAAATTGTGAAAAATATTTTTATTTAGGGTAGCTCCCTTATATGAGAAGTGGAGATAATTTTTTTTTATTCTAACGTTTTAAAATTACTTAAGGGTTGCTAATACTATTTTTCGATTGAATGCTCCATTTACGAAATATTGTACTTTGAAGTGCAAATTTTTGTTCCAGTAGGGCGTCCCCCCCCCCCTCTAAAAGCTAAACTGCTGGCTTGAAAATCTGGGACAAATCGTGAGATCGCATTTCATGAACTTTAAAGGAAAACTTTAGTGGTTGAGATAACTTTATT
The DNA here is from genome assembly GCA_954871355.1 of Cabera pusaria. Classification (NCBI taxonomy): domain Eukaryota; kingdom Metazoa; phylum Arthropoda; class Insecta; order Lepidoptera; family Geometridae; genus Cabera; species Cabera pusaria. The sequence goes on from OX940893.1 coordinate 5,338,244, forward strand.
AGTTTTGCAGTAATAGTCGTTGAACTTGGGTGTTGGATAATTTTGTACCAAAAAAACCTAGTTGCTTGTTTATAACGGGTAAAGACTTGCATTGAATAACAGGCTACTACGGATCCCTACACTGCGCGTGGCCCGACACGCACTTGGCCGGTTATTTATATATATAACAGGTTAGTGTTTGACCACTATCTCATTTGTTTATAAATGACGATATGGTCGAGGAAGATAGTATGCTAGGCCTAGAATGGGAAATGGCTCTCAATGACCGCCGCCAGAACACTTTTAATGTTTGGCGACAAGTTTTCTAACTTGAAGTATTTGGCCTGGTAGACACTATATAGACAGTGTCCTACCACCATGCATGGTATGTTACAAGATTGATACACACCAGTATCTTACAAGCTTGCTGAGCCGGAGGTTTCTTAATGCTTCTCTGAAAGTGGGAAGACAGCAGTAAAACAAGGTGCTTTATAACCGAATTTAAATCCACAAAGTATATGCAATCATCTCCCGAATGCATAATTTTCAATGCGCATTACATACAAGTATCTTGTAAAGTTTTAATTTATTTTCAAGTATTTACTATAAACATCTGGTTTTCAAACTTCCCTACAACATACTACGTGTCACAGCGGATACTGATCATGATGGATCTGATGTTTACAAATCACAAACTTGAAAATTAATTCAATTACTCACTCTAACGATATTGGATCGCGCGGCTAATTGAAGCAGAGTTTGATTGTTTCGAATTGAGTTTGTCGCATAAATATCCTTTTATGGAAGGAGGTAACAACGTCATTGATTGTGTTCATCATCATCATTAACAGACAGTATTCGTCCACTGCTGAATATAGGCCACCCCTATGGCCCGCCACTGAGCTCGATCAGACTATGTTAATATAAAACAAGATGAATCAAAAGTTAAAAACTTTTTTAAACACAAGCTTTTTCTAAAGATGTTATGATGTGTAACTAGTCACTCGATTTACACATGTATGCAAATTTCAGCCTAATCGGTAACCGGGAAGTGGATCAAATTAAATTTGCAAGATTTGATGACAAACATCGGGACAGGTGAAACTAAATAAAAGCTTGTCATAAATGAAATGTGTACACCAATTTAGTAATAAAAATAAGCAAGATTAACTAAAAAACAATTGAAATGAGCTTGTAGCCTTAACACTACGGTTTATCATGAGTAGTTAATCGAGCGAAATGAAGGTCTCCGTTTTTGCTTGTTCAAAAATGCTTTCGTTAGATTTTTTGAGCAGGTAAGATAGTAAAAGGACAGTTGAATATCGAGCTCAGTAGCGTGCCATAGGAGATACCTATGTCCAGCAGTTGACTAATACAGGCTGATAATGATGAGGTCAGATAATTATTTAGATTTTGTCTTCCATTTTTTAATATGGAGTAGCTATGACAGTTGAAACGTAAGAGATATTACGGCTGAGAACGTATTAAAATAATATTTAAGCCATTTCGAAAAATGTTTAAAAATTTGTGTTACCCTTATTAAGACGCAACTTTATTGTCCGAACAACTTTTTCTCCTGATAAACTGCAAGGGTTTGGGGTTGTGTTATTCAGTTCTAAGAATGCAAAGACAGACTCGCGATGTCTACAGCTCACAGACCCACTAACTAGTATCAAGAGTTCCTATGACATGCACACCTTCAGCATCATCAGACTTGCTCGATATGCATGCAACGTTGCGTTTTAATCCAATTTACACATACATATGTCTAAAAAATTTCGGCTCAGGTGTTCGAACTGGAAGTGGGGCAAATTGTGAAATGGGACACAGCGACAGGTGAAACTAAATAAAAGCTTGTCAAAATACTAAACTCTTTAAAATAAATAAAACCTTGTTATAAATAACTGTATAAAAGCTGATTTATACGACACCCAGCACTGGTATCGTGTAAATCGATTCTAGCGGTAGCATACTAGCGCTTGGCCGCTGGACTAGCACGAATAAATGGTTACACTTATAATACAGTTGAAGACATTATTAGCCATCAACATCAAAGGTTTTAGAAACTTATATTACATAGTTATTAACTCCAATATTATGTTTTTTTTTTTACCCGACTGCGTGACGCAAAGGAGAGGTAATGTGTTTATGAAGGAGAGGTTTAAGGAGAAGTAATTAGTCTATGTTTTCGTATGTATGTATTTTTGCTTTATTCCTGTGTAGCACTCTAAAAAACAAACGCGTGGGCCGATTTAGATAAGTGGCACGTCGTTAGATTCGGCATGCCAGCGAGAGTGTCAACATGAACATACAAATTTGAAACATTTAAAATGGCGGATTTTGGACGCATCCTTAGGGGGATTCAAATTTATTTCTTTCTCCCATATGCTATCGAGTGGGGTATCACATTAAAGGGCTTGAAAAAGTGATTAAAAATATATTAATTTTATGTTTTTTTGAAGTGTTACACACTCTCGCACCCCCTGGATAACATGTTATCCAGAGAGTGCAGGTTCAAGTCCCGTCGGTAGGATGACATTTTGGATTGTGTTTAACAATTAATATTTATTTTGTCTTACAAAATATTGTGATCACACGTGAAAAGTAAAACAAATTATTTACGGACAATGTATTAAGTATATAATTATCCGCAGTCGGGCTTATTGTTTTTTAGTAAATGTCTTGTTATAGATTTTTTTACGTAACTGTACCAAGGCAACCCATTTAGGAAGCGGTGCGATCTCTAGATTTACATGCACGCACGTAAATTCCAAACTCTACCGGGAACTACGACGGACTCGGACCGACAATAAATTCCTACCTACAAATTTATATTTGGTCAATAAACTATTTAAGTAATAAAATTATGCTACGAAAAAGATGGAAACGGAAAAGGGTTCTTAGAGTATAGTTGCAAGATATATTTATTTGCTTATTATATTTCTGGTTAGCAGATAAAAGTTGTATTAAGGTTTTTACAATTTTAATTAGTTTTATATTATTTGGGAGATGGTGTTCACTCACGTCTGTAGCATAATTGTTACACGTGATCATCCTAATAAGATAACACTAAGGGTCAGTTCACACCAAGAAAAAGACGCGACGCGCACTTTATAAGATAGTGATACAAAAATAACTTTATTTAAGTACTACACAAAATACATATTTCAAACATATCCGAGTCACGTCGCCGTGTCGCGTTGCGTCAAGTAGCGTCTCTGTGTGAACGACCCTAATAGGCTTCAGGCTGAGGAGATTCAATGTCTCACTGGACAAGGTGCTAATTTCTCAACATCGTCTTCCTGACATTCGCGATTACAATTGAGATTAGGTATATCATTACTTAGCTTTAGTTAAGACTAGCAAATAGTCGACGTGTGCCACTATGCTAAATTTATTATTACATTTCTGAGAATTTTTATATCGGAAAATTCAAAAATTAACGAAACTAATGATGCCTCACGCTTTGTTTTAGTAGTCGAAAACCATCTTCGGGACTTCGCCTTTCTAATGAAACCGATATGAGTCAATAAGTATATAAGTTTTTAACGGACATAGGCAGCAACAAAGTTTACGTTTTATATACTTACATATAAAGATAGATTATTATTGATATAATGATCAAGTGCATTTTTAACTACGATAAAAAATACTTTTATGAATGAAATGTCTGTTTTTTCTTTGCCGCATCGGACACTGAATGTGACGAATTATCTGTTACATATTATGTGAATCAGTTTTTATGTGATAGTTATCTTTGATTTAACAATCCGAGCGTCTAGTCTGTGTCGAGGCAGGACGCGTCTTCACCGCGAAATTTCCATAAATCAATTTCAATACAAACACCTCTTAGCGAACTCTGTCCGCAGTTTCACTAGGGTTGGGTTCGATTGAGAGCTGATGTCTCTATATGTCTCTCTGAGTCTGTCTGAAGTCTACTATATCTATACTAATATTATAAAGAGAGTATTTTTGTATTTTTGTATTTTGTATTTTTGTATGTTTGTAATGATTTGGCTCTAAAACTACTGGACCGATTTAAAAAATTCTTTCATTTATATATAGAATAGACTTTCGAAATAAAAATAGGCTATATATTGTCCCGTTTAAATCAAAGGTACATTCGTGGAGACCTAATTTGCAAAAAAAACGGTCGAAAAAACTCGTTTCTTACGAACGCTGCTCAATTGAAAATAGATAGAAGAATATTTTCTATGGAAGAGTTATACAACTTAATAAGACCTACAAAAAAGTCCGCGACAGCATATGTCTATCTCTGAAGGTTGACTCACAGTAACCATTTTAATCTTTAATTTTTTGTTAAAAAATATTACATAACTTCCAAGGCTATTTTCAAGTATATAGTATTAATCCTTATCCAAATCATTGCGTTAATTAGCTTGGCCACATATTATAGATTAAAATTGTCCTTTACAGTATATAATTCAAATGAAAACTCTAGAAGATATCACGAATTTCACATACACGCGTCGCAAATTTAATAAAATATTTGCAGTGTTACCACATATTAGTTCATAGTTACTACGAAAAAATTAATAAAAGCTTAGCTATTCTGTAGATCCCCACCGATCACAATCAATTTGAAGTCAATATAGTATAATAATATGATCTATTATACCTTTATAATAATATAATATTTTAAACCATCCCGACTTATCTATAAATAATCTTTTCATTTAAAGCGTTCCAATGACTCTAAACACGTCATTTAGAATCTGAGCTGTAAGTTGGTGATGATTTGAGTATTATGTAGAGTCCAAGAGATGTCCCAGCATCAGGTCAATGCTTCCATGTTCTTACAATATCGTCATTAATCAAAGCTAAGAACACTCTCGATCAAGCTATCTATCAAACAAAAAAAAACTATCAATAAGAATATCAAAATCGGTTCATCCGGTTGGGTGCTAAGATGCTACAGACAGACACACAGATACACACGTTAAACGTATAAACCCCTACTTTTTTCGTTACGTTAAGGACGGCGGCAGATGTTCTCCTTGGTGGTAAGCTATTTTTTAACAGACTTCCAAAAATAAGGAGGTTCTCAATTCGTCTGTATGTTTTTTTTTGTGTGTGTATGTTACGTGATTACTCCGTCAATTGTGTACCGATTCAAATGATTTTTTTTGTATCGGCAGGGTACGTTTTCGAGGTAGTCTTATTGTAATTTCATTGAGATGTGATAAGTATCTCCAGAGATATGACGATAAACGTCTCAAACTTGCTATTGAAGTTGACTCGCGGGGCATTGAAGTCGGTTATTTTAGTTAAACTATCTTAATTTTTGCTAGATTTAATGATCCCACGACCTCTTTACGAAAACCCATGATTCATGAATGCACATAAAACTTTCATTGGTAGGTATATAGCTAGGATTAGAACCGACGACCGTCGGGACAGAATTAGGGTAACTATCCTTCACGCCAAAGGGCCGTCCAATATCACTACGTAAGTATCATAAAACAAATTCCATCACTGCGTCTGTCTGTCTGTCTGTTCGCAATAATCTCAATAGCTACTAAACTGATTATCATGTGGTTTTCACCAATAGCCAGAGTGTTTATATGGAAGGTTTAGGTGCATAATTCGTTAAGGTTTTGTGTAAATTGGTTGAAATATGACGATGACTGATAAATATGTTAATATTTTATATTCGATGCAACAAACTGATGCAAATGTTGTAGGCATATATGTTCTACCCGTGCGAAACCAGGGCGGGCTGCTAGTCATAAATAAATCCGGATTTTCTGATAATTTTATTTCATAAATTTCATAAATCTTATCTTATCTTATAGCTAGGATTAGAACCAACGACCGTCGGGTCAGAATCAGGGTAACTATCCTTTACGCCAAAGGGCCGTCCAATATCACTACGTAAGTATTATAAAACAAAGTCCATCACTGCGTCTGTCTGTCTGTTCGCAATAATCTCAATAGCTACTGAACGGATCATCATGCGGTTTTTACCAATAGCCAGAGTGTTTATGAGGAAGGTTTAAGTGCATAATTCGTTAAGGTTTTGTGTAAATTGGTTGAAATATGACGATGGTTGTTAAATATGTTAAAATTTTATATTCGATGCAACAAACTGATGCAAATTTTGTAGGCATATATGTTCTACCCGTGCGAAGCCGGGGCGGGCTGCTTATATAATATATAAATAAGATAAGTTGTTGTTTGAAAACTAAAAAATTGACTTCACATGCTGTTCGAGTCAATTTTAGTAGAAAGTTTAAAATGTTTACTGCTATAAATCTCTAGAGATACTTATCAGATCTTGATAAAATTAAAATGGGTTGACCTTAGATGGTTCAGATGAACCATCCAAACCAATACTAAAAAAAAGAAAATAATTATTCAAATCGAATCACAATTGGTGGAGTAATTGCGTAACAAATATACAAAAAAAAAAACAACACACAGAAGAATTGAGAATCTCCTTTTTGAGAGTAGATTGAAAATACTACAATCAATCAGTCAACCAATCAATCAATCAATCAAATTATGTATTTGCTTTAGTTCGAACAAGGTAATACAAGGTACTTATCTAATTACATAGTTTCACTTATTCTACTCATTCGGGTGAGCTAATCTTTCTGTTCTTGTGTAGTTATTTTATGTACTAATTCAAAACAATCACTTAATATTATTAGACTAACAAAATTATTTTTACTACAGTAATTAAATTACAAAATGAAATAATATATATATAATGTTCAATCAATCAAATATTAATGCTTACAGTAAAATGTCAATGTCAATGTCAAAATTATAATTAACTAATCCATGAATGTCAATATTGAAATTAATGTCAAACATTATCGCTTAAATGTCAAAATTCCTCTACACTATAAATGTTTCGTTCAATTATATAATACATTACGTTAAAACCAGATTATGACTTTTTTATCCTGCTGCTTGAATTTTACAACATTCTTGACCCAACGACTGTTTAATGAACGTGTTGGTTGAACATTTGTCTCCAGCAACATCCGATGTCAGTGCGAGCGTAAAACAAAGTTCAATCAACTATACTACCTAAGCTACCTTGCCCTCCTCATAGAACTTGGGGATGTTTTCCATCTGCCGTGGCGCGGCAGTCATTGTCGGCCAGTTTTGTTGGATGAACTTTGTTGTATTTCTCAAACAACGCTCCCTTTTTGTGCATCGTTGTGACAACTTTGTTGTCTCCTGCTTCCTGAAATATCAGGAAGCAGGAGACGCGGTTAAGACATGCGAACCAAAATATGATTCAATTGACACTTCACGATTTTGATGACAAAATAGTTTGAGTATTGTAGACACTGTGGTGAACTGGTGGTATACCATTTACTATTTATTTCAAAGTCTTAAAATACGTGTTACTGATATTTTATTTCCGCCATCAAAGAGAAGTAAACATCTCCCGCTACCATCAGCACCGCACACAACTCCGTGACTTGGATGTAGACCGGTTCGCGGTTACCGGACGACAGTTGGAACGCAGTTATACTGATCAAATTGAGTCAGCCGCCCATGGCTTCTTCGAATGCGAGATTCGGAACCAACGCGCCGTCCCGGTTTCATTATGGTAAACGTTTGAGAAAGCATTGAAATTTCAACGGTGCTGTACGTTTTTATGTTGGTTTGGTGTTATCATTGTAGTGTGAAGTAAAATAATTACATTTTAAGGGTTATAGCGAGCCACGCTGTCAAAGGAAAATAATATTTACAGGAAATACTTTGCGCATCGATAATACTAATATCCACCCTGCGCAAAATACGTATACGCATACATGTTCACCAATATTACTACTAAAACTTTTGAATAGAGTGTTTTAATTATTTTTGAAAAACATTTAGTTTTAGTTTTAGTAAACATTTTTATAAGTGATAGAATTCATACGATAAATACTATAATAAGCCTAAAATATGGGAGAAGCCACAGGCTCCTGAGACACAGCTATGCTAGTTCAGGAGTCTATGGATTCAACATGTATTGTGTAAGCTATACAGTATGTCAATAAAAATTTGTATTTGTATTTGTTGTTTTTGTATTCTAACCATCCCGTTAGCAGTTTTACGTCATAAGTATATTATTGTACTATGGATCTCTCAGGAGCAGTCAGAAATTGATGGGAACGGTCCAAATATTATACATTCAAATGTTATTTTTCGTATCAACAAGTAGTATTTTGTGAAAAATTACAAAACCGACTTTTATTTAACAATTTCAAAGCAATTGTGTTACACCCGAATAATCTTTTATTAACTAAATTTATCTATTTAAAAAATAAAGTGACACATTTTTTATTAATATTTTTACATTCATTTTTTCTGTTTCTATTTTTTTTTATCTGATAGACTAGCATTTCACCACTATCTTGTCTGGTGGTAAGCGATGATGTGATCGAAGATGATCACGCTAGGCCTAAAATGGCCTGACTCTCAATGGATGTGTGCTGGCGGAACACCGTAGGGTTATGGCGGCAGATTTTCTACTTAATGGTGCTAAGTTACCTCTTGGTAGCAAGTCAGGCAAAACATCGATATAATGCTTTCATGCTTTCTACCATCTGTGGATGACTACTCATGCTAACATTTGCACCAGCGACTGCTAAGAAGTCGAGCTATCTATCCACTACGCCAACGGGCCGCCATAATACATGCTTAGAAACAACCTAAATAAACATACTCCTTACCTTGTTATGACAACTCCAGGAAAATTACTAATGCACACAGAACACACCTTTTTAATAAGAAAAGAGGATCCCTTTGATCCTAGCTTTCGGTAATTTCGTATTCTCGTCGCGGGAGGATGTAATCAAAATGTATGCGATCAGAAGCTGGTTTTTGACAGTTTGATTGGGTAGGTACTACGTAGATTATTCTATTAGGAGTTTAGTAACGCAGATGGCAATCTAGCTAATAGCTGGGCTCCAGTCAAAGTAGAGGTTACAAGGTTCGAAGAATCGAGGACAATTTTGGAATACTTTTTGATTAGGTTGTCTCCATTTTTGTACCTACTGAATTAAGGTAAGATTCTTTGAAGATCGAAAAAAACTGTTGATTGATTTTACAGTTGACTGATTCGAGATAATATGTCATTCATTTGTCTGTTTGTATGGTTTGTATCAGTTGGCTTTAATCTCAATTTTAGGGCGTTTTCACACTTATTCGTATCGGGTTCGTATTTCGTGTTCGTTTCTAATCCGGTTTGGCCATTGGCCATCTTAAAAAGTGTATGTATGTTCGTGCACTCATGCGTATACGGTTCGTATTGGGTTTGTGTTCGATTCGTAAATGAGTAGTTTTTTGAATAAATTAGTGTATCTGCTTAAATATGAATCAAATACGGGAAAGTACGCAAACGCTAGGACGGTCAGTCATTTTTACGTATCGAATACGAAACAGATACGGATAAGTGGGCAAACTTTACGCGTTATTCTAGGTGGTGCTAAAAGCTGCAATAAGATTGTATTAAATACTTAAGAAAATTTTACCAAGTATAAACACAGGTTACGTAAATTTCACGAAACATTATATACATTTAACTAGTTAATCTATTACATCAGCATACGTGAGATATTTGAACTTATATTCAAATCAATTTATTTGCCACAAGACGCTACTAAAACTAAGATTTTTTACAGACAGCTACTAAAATCATAATTGGATGCAGCTAACCTACTACTAATATAGAATCTTATTATTTCGAGCAAGAGAAACCCCGTAAGATAAATAAACTTCGTCGTTCTGAGGTCGCTAATTAATTTCATCATAACCTGTGAACGGAGCGTGGTTAATTAAAGAAGACGCTCAAGTGGCTCAATCAGTTTATTAGAAATAGATTAGTTGGTATATTAATAACGAAAGAACAAATTAAAACTCAGGAATGAGTGCACTCTTTATTGGCATTAGGGTCGAACTACTAGTGGAAAACGTAAATGACAAATACATGATTTACAAGCTTGTGTGTGAGTAAAAAGTAAAAAAGTCACTAGATGTATACGAGTCAGTCTACAAGCATTTTACTTGATTATACATATTTATATTCAAACTACAAGTGCCCCGCGGTTTTGCACGCGCTAAAAACTTATTTTATTTTCTTAAAACTTTTATTTTGTATAAACCTTTCTATCATAAAAGACATCAAAGAAGTAAAAGCCAAATTGGTTCACCCGTTTTCAAGTTATTGCGTAACTAAGGGAAATAGGGATTCTTATTTATAAAACCCGAAATACCATAATATTTTTACCAACCCCTTGTAATAATCCTGCAACACGTATTTATTTACAGAAGTACTTAAGCAAATCTATAAGTTTATTTATATAATTAAAGTTATATATATAATTAAAAATAATAAGTAATATCCAGGGAGAACTTTTTTTAATCCTTTCTATGCAGATACCTACAACATAACAACTATCTGCATTCTAAATTTCAGCGCAATCCGAAACAATATTGGTTTTTAGACTTTGTTGCCCCATTTCACCCTTTTAGGGGTGGAATTTTGAAAAAGCCTGAAAGACGTATTTTCTTATTTTTTCACTGAAGCATTTGTGTGAAGTTTCGAATAGAAAAAGTGTTTCCTAAAATAGTTTGTATGGAGAAACAAGATAAGACAGTCGTCTAATTTTGTTTCTCCATATAAACTTTGAACCTCCATTTCATAATCTACCCGCCGCGATCTTTCCATCTAGCTATAAGATGGAGTCTTTTAAAAAGGGTTATCCACAAACTCCTCAAAGGTGGGCAACGCATCAACAGCACTCATGGTGTTGCAGTTGTCCATAGGCGACGGTAACCACTTACGATCAGGCGGGCTGTCTGCTTGTTTGCCAACGATAACATAAAAAAAAATCTCCTAAAGTGGTGAATTTTGGAAAATCCTTTCTTAGTACATACACTCTTACGTACTATGACAAATATACCCTCCAAATTTCAAGTCTCTACGACCAGCGGTTTAGGCTGTGCGTTGTCTATCAGTCAGTCAGTCAGTCAGTCAGTCAGTATGTCAGGACAAAGACTTTTATAGTATTAGATGTCTATAGAACAAAACGTGAACATTTTATGTATTTTTTATGGCCTGAATCTTTATTAAGACGTGAATGTACCAACCGATTGCACGAATTAGTACCGCCATGGTCCGCCATACTCTTCCTTAAATGTCAAGCAATACAGACGTACCGATGTTCTCCATCGTTTATGGTGGACTTTCCATCTACCCGCACGAAATGTTCTGCTTCATCATTTTATACGTACTGCCAAGGAATGGAAATCCTTGCTGCTGTCTGTGTTTCCCAGTAACTACAGCCCGGTGGTCTTTAAATCGCGAGTGAACAGGTATCTTGTAGGTAAGCTTACTACATCGTCAATCGCATCATCACTTTACATCAGGTAAGAGTAGTAGTAGTAGTCAAGCTCTTACCTATAATTGGTATAAAAAAGGCACAAGACGAATCTAGTGCAAAATAAATGTATTTTCTTTGTTGTTTAAATAAAGAGTTGATTTTACTCACAAAAAATGACACACAGTAGAGAAATCGTAGATAACCAAAACCTATAAACCTACTCAAACTTTAACTCTCAAAACTACCTGCTTCTAATGCGTAGACTACATTCAAGCTTTTCAATAGACTCCCCATATTTTCATAAAGTCCATGTAATCCCACCAATACAAGTTCACACAAAACGGATCCCGCGGGATACTTTCGCAATACGTCGATTAGACGTACAAATTAGAGGGATAGCATCTGTGTCGAAGTATAATAATGTTTATCAATAACGATTTGAGAGTTTTATGGGTTATTTGTAATACATTGCTAGTTACGTATTTACTAATATGAAAAGTTAATGTTTTTAGATATTTTGTCAACCGACTTTCAAAAAGGAGGAGCTTCTTAATTTGCCTGTATTTTATTTGTACGTTTGTTGCGCGATTACTCCGCCAATTGGAAACCAATTTGAAAGATTTTTTTGTCAGATGTAGGGTTTATTTCCAAGGTGGTCCCATTATTTTGTCAATACCTCATAAGTATCTTCAGAGATATGGCGATAAAGATCTCAAACCTAGGACTGAAAATATCTAATGCGGCATTTGAAGTCGGTTTTTTGTTTGTTTTGCTATCGTACAAAAATTATTTAGTTTTTAAACATTTCATAATTATTGGGAACTAGAATTAAGATCGATTCTGACGGTGTTTTGTAAAAAAACCATGCCTAATAAATAATAAACCATAAAATATACGCAAGGTTTAGAGTTTTCGAGAAAAACAATATCTTTAGGAAGAAAATAAATAATAGTTTAAATAATATCGTTTAAAAACTAAAAAAGAACCGACTTCAATGCCGCGCTATTCATTTTCAGTACCAATTTTGAGATGTTTATCTCAATATCTCTGGAGATACTTATCAGACCTCGATAAAATTACCATGGTACCACACTTGGGATATCTCCTTTCGAACAAAAAAATAATAATCAAAATCGGTTCATAAACGACGAAGTTATCCGCGAACAAACATAAAAAAATATATATATATATATATATATATATATATATACGGTCGAATTGAGAAACCTCCTCCTTTTTTTGAAGTCGGTTAAAAAACTAAACAACACGCTTTTTATAGAAAACCGAACTAAAAAATAAAATATAAATTTTAATAAATTTCAATTAAGAATAGTGTTAAAAATTAAAAAAAATATAAATTAATAATAGTGTGAATAAAAAAATATATTTTATTTAAAAAATAGCGTGAGGTGCATGGTGTCAATAGTTATAAATATTTTATTGACAGATATGAGTAGAGTGATTATCATTTTGATAATATCTTAAAAGCACCCCACGCTTTTAAATTTTTTTTATTCACACTATTATTAATTTAAATTAATTAAAATTTATTTTTTATTTTTTAGTTCGGTTAAAAAGCGTATTTTTAGTTTTTTTTAATTATTATTTATTTTCTACTTTTTAGTTGAAAATGGAATATTTTTTTATCAAATTAGTGTATTGTCATCGGTCCTCGATAAATCTACAAAGTTTGAACGAAATCTGGCCATTTAAACGCTCATCTGTCAGATAACTATCTGTCACTTTATTATGAACTGGTGAAACTTGCCCTTAATGTATTTAGTGTAATATAATGTACTTACTTCTTATACAATAACTAATATTTGACTGAAGTATACTCTTTATAATAAATTTTTGAATCGCGCAAAAATGGCAAACCCTAATTAAAGTATAGGTACATTTAACGCGGAAAAAGCCACGGTACATAGCTATTAAATGAATATAAAAATGAATCACAATTGCCCTTGGTCACGGCATCACGCATGAACGGCTGGACCAATTTCGCTAATTCTTTTACTGTTGTGTTTTTTATCGTCAGGAGATGGTTTCTTATGAAAAAAAAATAAAATTATTAAAAGTTGAATTTGACGCAGGCGAAGCCGCGGGGCACAGCTAGTTAAATGATAAAAGTACTCCACATCTTTCCAGCACATCATAGAGACCAAGCGCTTTTTTCAACCGACTTCCAAAAAGAAGGAGGTTTTCAATAAATTCGTCAATATGTTTTTAGGGTTCCGTACGCAGAGGGTAAAACGGGACCCTATTACTAAGACTTCGCTGTCCGTCTGTCTGTCTGTCTGTCTGTCTGTCCGTCTGCCACCAGGCTGTATCTCATGAACCGTGATAGTTACACAGTTGAAATTTTCACAGATGGTGTATATCTGTTGCCGCTATAACAAAAAATACTACAAACAGAATAAGGTTACAAATAATAGAGGGTCCCCATACAAGAAACGTGTTTTTTTCGGCATTTCACGCCATCTATGAACACTTAGATAGGTAAACTTCCCATAGGTGGCGTTATATTGAAATGTCGATCCCTAACACCTTTGTTAGACGTTAGATGGCGTTATAAGAAATAAAATATTTATTAATTATTATTTTTTGCTGGCAAAAAATGATAGTGGTAATTTTTGCTCGATCTTATAAAATACTGTAGCGTGGTACGGAACCCTACGAGTGCGAGTCTGACTTGCACTTGGCCAGTTTATTTTTGTATGTATGTTACGCGATTACTCCGTCAATTGTAAACCGATTCGAACGATCCTTTTTTTAACAGGTAAGTTATCGAATATTTAATTTATATAATATCGTTTTCGAAGGGATCCCATCGTAATTTCATTGAGATCTGATAAGTATCTCCAGAGATATGATGATAAATGTCTCAAACTTGCCACTGAAATTGACTCGCGGGGCATGGAAGTCGGTTGTTTTAGTTTTAGTATCTTAATTTTTATTAGTAGCTTTGCACACTGAAGACTTTTTCTTTTCTCAAATTTTATCATATTACATTCATCAAATATATATAAGTCTAATTCTACATTTCTTTTTTTTTGCATACAAAATTAACACCTAAACTGCCCCATACTAAGTTTAGCAAGTAATGTACGCAATACATAACGATGTTACCACAAACGACCAGGACTCAGGTGTTTCCCTTAATATGCCTATTAAGGTTATTGAAAATTTATAACAACTTTGGTGTCGTGTATACGTATTGATCAAAAGTGATTTATGTTCTTAAAATACCGTAATTTTGAACATTGAATCCACTTTTTTCACGCACATATTACTAGTTATTAATAATGATAAATTGTTGTTTATATTACAGTTTATTTTACTTGCTACATCGCATATACTGAAAACCGTAAGGGGCTGTTCCTACTATCTCTACTCTTGAACTATATAACTGTATAGCTGAGAGTAAGGATGAGTGCGTCCTTACTCTCAGCTATTGTTCATGATATAAGCATAGAAAGTGCAGCATTTCTTCTGAGAATGTCCCTAAAATGTGTCCCTGAGTATTTCAAATGCTTAAATTAATGGAACCTTCTTATAAAAGTAGGTACCTGAACAAGATCTCATTATGTGTCTCAAGCGCAAACAAAATAAAATTCACTACGTAAATAGTCCTTATTATTCTTACGGCTACGGTGCGAAACCGAGTAGGTACCTTAAGGGCATTACCTGAGGCAATAAGTTAGCTTAACGACAGCCAAGCCGAGAGGCGTAAAGCGGTGTGCACACCGCAAAGTAATGGAATAAAAACATAAAGAACATTACACCGGGATAGAATATTTATTGCAGTACCTAAGATTGAGATAATTTTTGTCGACCCATAAAATCTCAGACTTAATAATTATTTTAACTCATATCATACACATAAAAAATGTCATCTCTATCTCTCTCTCTCTCTCTCTCTCTCCCTCTCTGTCTCTATCTTCCCAGGAAATTGGCTTTAAATATTTTTAGTATTAAATTATTATGAAATACAAAAATTGCAAAGTTTTTCATGAACAAGAAGATGATTATGGTTTTCTTTTTTTATGGCAGAGCAAGCGCTGGTCCACTATGTCATCTGATGTTAAGAGACGATACGGTCGACGATGTAGCACGCTTATATTGCTTAATAACAGCTTCATTTTAATCTACTTTGCTTTCATGTCACCTTAAAAGATAACGAAGGTGGAGTCGGACCGAAAATCGCTTGTTGAAATTGTATGTGTTATTTTCTGTCACAAACATCTTTATCCCATTATTGCAACAGTTTCTTTTTCAACCATCAATTTGTTCATGTGTAGTTAAGTGCTTAAAAAGGCCAAAAAAATTCTACAGCCTCATGTATTTAAAATTAAGTCGCTGACTCCCATTTCCACGATACCCCACGACAATACAGCCGTCGACCTTATAGAACCTCGACAATTTTAGTCCTCGAGCACTGTTTGATACTCCGAGAGCTCTTGAAATATTAGAACAGCCTCTTTGTTTCACTGAAAAAGGCCTCAGCAAAGTCGCCTCTTATAGTGGCCCTTAACCACCGTTTAGAGACCTACGACGGATGTAACCAAAGATTTTTTTCGAAAACCAGTCGTAAAGCTGTTTCTGTATTTATAAAACCTCCGAGAGAAGCTTAGGTATGGTTTTTGAATATTCCATGTGTAGAGTTTAGGTATTGAGCCTTTAGATTTTTGCTGAAATTAATCACCGTCAATATGATTATGAAAGTCAATTGGTGTTTTTGTTTATTTGGGTGTCACTTCTTTATAAATAAACAGCCCAAAGGGATACCTACTGATAATGATAGCACATGCCTGATGGTATCCGTTGATATCTGCCTATAGCACGTTCGTGCGTGAAAAGTTTGATCGACATGTATTTCTGAAAAAAAAAGACGCGTTTGATAGTCGGTTTATTAAAAAAAAGTATTATAATCAATTAATTAATTATTAATTAATACAAGTAATGTTATGACATTCAAAATATAATAAATTAATATAAGTTGTTTTAGAGACAATTTTTAAAATATTCTGGTAAGTAGTTTGTTATTCTTCTGATCGTTTAATCCAAGCTTTACCACGTTGTGAATAGAACCTAATTACACAAATTAGTTTTCGCAGTCCGGTGTATGAAAATTTACAAAACAGTAGCTGGAACAAAATGGCACGTTGCATTTTTTGTTACAAAAATATCACTAGAAAGATTCTCAATTCGACTGTTTTTTTTTTAAATTTAATATGTTGTTACCTAAGACCTCGTTTAATAACCGTTTTGGAAAAAAAAATGTTTTCTTAGTTATCGAATTTCGCTTCTACGGCAGCAATATACTTATCAGATCTCGATAAAATGACAAAATAATTACATCGAGATCTGATACGTATATCACTGCCAAAAACGGGTACCAACGGAACCCTATTACTGAGACTTTTCTGTCCGTCCGTCCGTCTATCCGTCTTTCACAGGGCTGTATCTCCTTAACCATAATAGATTGATACTTGAAATATTCACAAAGTAAGTATTACTATGAGCGCAATAACAACAAATACTGAAAACAGAATAAAGGAGGACCCCATACAAGAAATGTGTTTTTTTCGTTTTTTGCTTGATCGTAAGAACTGCATTATACAGAAACTTGAAATTCACACAAAATATGTGTCACTATATCAACAAATACTAAAAACAGAATCCTCGTGCTTTTAGCTCTATTTTATAAACTTAACTTAACCTTTTTATATGGACATTATAGACACTTAATATTTTTACACAATTGTCATATTCATTACCATGCATAGTTATTATTTGCGGTTGCTTTGACAAAAAAAAACCAATAATAATAATAAAACATTGAAATATTATAAAATTAAGGGGTTTATACAAGGAACGTGATTTTTTTTATATTTTTGCTCGATCTTATAAAATATTATATTGTGGTACGTTATTGGAACCCTAAGAGTGCAAGTCCAACTTGCACTTGGCCAGTTGATTTCATTTTGTACACGATCTTAAATAATGTCACGTGTCATAATTGTAATAAAGATATTTGAGTGCGTCTAAAAAACTAGAAAACTGACACTGGGTTTCCTACCATTTTGTGTACCAGTATTTGTACAATCCGGAGACAAATTCAAAGTTTGAAAAGTACAGACTTTGCGAACGTGAGTAATTTACTAATGCACCCGACATCGCGCACTTTCGCATTGGTAAATGAAACTCTTACGCGCTGGGTGACGAACGAGGCGAGAAAAACATTGCGCGGGGTAGTAAGATTCCTCACCTAGTGTTAGATTTTTAGTACATTAAAACAAAGTGATAGTTCAATTTTACTATTAATGCGCTCATATATGTTAGTAGCAATAGAACGACGATATTTTCAAAAAATTCCAGCAGAGATGACAACGAATAATTTAAGATAATAAATGACGCAGTCCTGAGGTAACGATCATTAAAAAAATACAGCCGAATTGAAAATCGCCTCCTTTTTGAGAAGTTAGTTAAACATCTCACAGCTCACGCTAAGTTGAGTCATGTCACTCAAGAGCATTCATGAAAAAAACTTGGTGACAATAATTAAGATATTAAGATTAGAGTCATCCTCAAAAGGGTCAGAAAATAAAAACATATTAAGGGTAGGTACATCAGATCAGATCGCAGATTTCTAAAAAGATATTCTATATCAACCACAAAAAATTTGCACACTAAATTGGACTTAGGGTTAACGCCTAGGCTCATGTTGTCTTTCAATACAAGACGTTTATGATTTCGTCTAAAATCGCACTATCAAATCATGTGTAATTATATTCTTGCTATCTGTCAGTTCTAAAACACATCTATCATAGACTGCGTAGTAAAATAATAAATCCTTATCCTCGCTATCATTCCCACTTAGTCCTCTGCCTGGACCGTTCGCGCCTCGCCCAGCAGCGGTATGCACCTTCGCATCATGTTTGCTTTCATTACAGATATTAAAAACTATGCAGCGGAGATTTGATTCATTAAAACCGGAGTGAAAGCAAACTATCCTCTGCTTTGAGGATTGTGAAAGTTTATTAAATTTCATGAAACTTTAATAACGTTCATTTGCAATTTTGTAATTGGATTACCTGCCATGTAATACGTGATTACAGTGAGGAATAGAGTAATAAATGAAGCTTAGGTCGTTTTAAGAGTAGGTGGAGTATAATTTTGCAAGGTGGCTGGCAAGATGACAGTTACCGAGTATTGTGCTTAAAGATGTAAAATAAGCGAGGCTCGTGTCTTATATCAAGATAAGTATAAGCTGACGATAATAAAGCAATTTTTTATATATACGAGTTCTTACTCGTATATACAAAAATTGCTTTATTATCTCTTGATCATCATCTTTTACAACAAACCATGACGTGACTATTTATATTTGAACTAGGCAAACAAGCACTATGCTAATCTTAACAGATTGTATGGTTTTCTTTGCCTTCAGTCTAGTTGTCAGATGAGATCTAAATGGTATCTAGAGTTTTTTTATTAGCTTTTTATTAGCTTCACCTGTATGTGTATGTTTGTATGTTTGTAACCGACTTCTTTGGGCGCAATTTTGACCCACTTTAAACGGCCAGATTTCGTTCAAACTTTGTAGATTTATCGAGGACCGATGACAATACACTAATTTGATAAAAAAATATTCCATTTTTCAACTAAAAAGTAGATAATAAATAATCGTTTAAAAAAACTAAAATACACGCTTTTTATAGAAAACTTTTTTTTAGTTCGGTTTTCTATTTAAAAGCGTGTTTTTTTTTGTTTTTTTTTAACTATTATTTATTTTGTCTCCAAACGCACATGTAGTCAACACTTACTGATATGCATCATCGCTACACGATGGACATTCCATGTAACCCAGCGAAAGCGTGTAGCGTTTTGGTTACACATTCATTATGTTCTATGATTTAATTCAATCCCCTACCTATGTCCGAAATAGTATCGCCTGCCAAAGACTGGTTTACCCGACCCATTTAAGGAGTTTTTAGCCGCAAGTAACATAACATGTTTTCTGGCCAACTGTTACATCTTATATTACTTGATTTCAAGTGCGATGGTAATCAAAAACTTTTTTATACCAAACAAAAATTCACAGCAAATACTGTGCAGCGCTATAAAAACACACTCAATATTCTTTATATAATAAATAAGTAACACCCATTTTAAAGAAAATCATGACAAAACACTAATTTGAAAAGCAAAATAAATTACACGCGTTCAACCACCTATTAATTTTCATCAGTGTACGATATTTAAGCTTTGGTTAAAATCCATCGACATAACCAATACGTTAATTAATGTACGTAAAATACAAGCTGGTACCGTGACGTGATTGCAAAGTATATTGGTCTTTACAAATTACAATATATTTAAACATTTCACAGGTGGTAGGATTATAAAGATATTCCACCTGACTTGCTACCAAAAAGTAGCTTAACACCATCAAGGACGATTTCTGCGGACAAAAATTTACAGTGTTCCAGCACGACACAGCCTTTGAAAGTTTAGACCATTCTAGGCCTAGCGTGTTCAACCTTTACTGGTCTATTTTTTGAGAAGTAGCAAAATTTTTATTTATCTTTTGCATGTAAGTTAAAAAAAAAACAATAAAATACGCTTCAACTAAAAGTAGATTCATGGTTCCATCATCAGACCCTTCTTACCTAGCCTAATCCGTTGAACTAGTATTAATTTAAAATCGTTTAAAAAACTAAAAGAACCGACTTCAAATGCCACGCTAGTTACTTTCAGTATAAAGTTTAAGGTTTTTATCTCCATATCTTTAAGATTAACTTTAAATTGGAGCACTTGTGAAGTATATACCCTTTTAAACAAAAATAATTTTCCAAATCTGTTCAGGCGTCTTCGAGTAATTGGTGAACGCACATAAAAAAATCCGACGAATTGAGAACTTCTTTTTTTGTGAAGTCGGTTAAAAACGAAACAAATATGCGGAAACTCGAGGTGATTAACACTGAAGAGTTCCTCTGTCTACCTCCTGGCTCCATCATCAGATCAGCTCCTAGATACTGATTCTGAATCTAAGTGAAAAGAAACTTTGATTAACGTTTAATTTTGATACGACAATTAAAAGTAGGTTAATTGACTTCCAAGAAATTATTACAATGTTTGTTAGTTGAAGCTAAATAAAAGCTGATGGGAAACTTCTAAGGCTTGGAAGTTAAGAAAAAATTGGCAGCAATTTTTTCAACAGTAGGTTGACAATGGCCTTATCCTGATAAGGTCACACTTTACTCAAACATCACGGTAAAATAATTTACCAACAAAAATTACTACCTTTAGAGTCACAAACTTCAATCTCCCAAAAGTTTTCCAAGTCTCAAGCGTGTCGTGTTTCCTTTACTACACAATCATTGTACAGTAAACAACGTTGACAAGCCCGTCTATTGCTTAACGTTTTCAAACCACTATAATGCCTAGCTTTAGAGTGTTAAAGATCAAAATCGTTTGCGAAATATTGTTTCTATAATCAAGAGCTGTGTTAGTGACTGTACATAATTGAAAACTGTCAACAGCTTTCGAGTTTGGCTAAGATTTAATAAGAGATAACGACTAAACTGTGTCGTTTCGTCGTCAAAGCCTCTAAGTTTTAGGTGACCTCTTCATTTAGCGTAAATCCTAAACGGGTTAGAAACATATTCATTACAGTGGTAATGGTAAAGAGGATGACCTTAAAATGCGGTTAGGAAACCCTTGTAAATATTGGTCGGATTAAGAATAAAACAGATCTACATTTTATTTACATGTTTATACGTAGGTATATGTATAGGTAATAGATATACGTGTACGTAGGTAAGCATATATCGGAAAAATTAGTACATAAACTAATTTCGAATAAAGCCACGCTTGAGCAAAAGAATACGGAGTATACACTGAACATTACTTAAGTAGGTACAAAACCAAAACCTAAAAATATAACTCTCTACAAGTTTTTACTTATAACATTAGAAAATCAACAAATGTCAATAACCCCAACAAATAACACTAAATCTAACCCCCCGATTTCCATAAATCCTATCTTGTCCATACAAAATCCATCTTTGCGATTTTCATTCTTTTATTTTGACAATCACTCATTATTTTCAACGTTTTTAGCAAACAATATCTCTCAGTTTTATACAGAACAGAGGGTTTCGTCGGACACCCTCGTTACTCCTTATCTGTGACATTTCAATTGAAACTTTCCAAGCTGAGTATTACGGGTGAAGCTTCTATTGTGAAAGGAATAATTTGTTTTTTTAACATAAATTTTGTATATGTTGATGTGTCCTTTGTGATATTTGGGTTCACTGTTCTTATAGAAAGAATTGATTTGTGGAGTCAGAATGGTTGAAAGTGTGTTCCATTTTTGGGTTCCACGCATTAGAAGGACCCACCCTGTTTGACATAAAAATTAAATAATTCGGATAGGCTAAAAAGTAAAACAACTGACCTTCAAGACGCGCGAGTCAATTTCAGTAGCAAGTTTGAGGCGTTTGTCGTAATTTCTCTGGGAATGCTTATCAGATTTAAATGAAATTACAATAGGACCTTGGAAATGTATTCTACCAATCAAAAAAATAATTATTTGAATCGGGTGACAATTGACAGAGTTATAACGTAACAAACATACAAAAAAAACATACAAACGAATTGAGAACCTCCTCCTTTTTGTAAATCGGTTGAATAAATGACTGAGTTGTCAGTCTTTTATTTTGTCTGTTGAAATTAATATTTAAAACACGTAAGTTAACGAAGCTGTGAATCTTTGTAGTATAATAGTGTACCTATAACTTTTTTTGCCGTTGGATCTTGCCATACATTATTAGTTTTCACACAAAAGTGAAACAAAGGTAGATAATAATATGTAACAAAAACAATTACGCGACTCCGACTCGCATTTGGCTGGTTTATTTTTCTAAGATGATTTTTTTTTGTTAATCGAAGTCAGATGCCATTAATAATTTGTTATTATTAATTGTAAACTTATGTTTTTTATTAGTACGACGAATGTAGAATAGAAGTCGCAAAGAAGAGGGACACCACAAACACCGAATTAAACTTGACATTTTAACATTCTGTTGGAGTTACACAGTAAATAGTTAACAGTAGTGAGTAAATTTGCTTTGCAAACTGTACTTCAGATTATACAAAATGTACTCACCTAGTCACCCAAAAAACACAAAAACGGGTAAAAGGCGCCACCGTTTTATGGTGGATATACCATCTACCCGAACGAAGCGATTTGCTTCTTCGTGCATCATGCGAACCGCCAGGGAATGGAACGCCCTGCCTGAGTGTGTGTTTCCGGCTACCAATACAAATACAAATACAAATACAAATTGTTTATTGATAACACCGATGTTACAGGTCTTTGCTGATCTTACAAACTATTAAAATAAATAATTAATAGCTAATCAACATAATTCGTATACAGAGAATAAGTGAAAAGTGTAAACATAAAGATAATTATTATAAATGCAGTCAAAACTAGTAACAAAATATCATTGCATAAATTATAAATATAAAAATTAAATTTATATAAATTCGGGTAATTTGTTAATTTGGTAAATTATATACCATATGGGGGTCTTCAAATCGCGAGTGAAAGGTATCTTTTGGGTAAGCGAGCTCCATCATCGACCGCATCATCACTTAACATCAGGTGAGATAGTGGTCAAGTGCTAGGCTACCCAGTTCTTTGCAAAAAAAAGATGAACCTTCAAACACAGGCGACTCAACTGTTAGACCCGAACCGTACCAGTTCTAAAGGGAGAATTTATCTACAGATCCAAACAAAATCGTCTCAGAAATAACATAGACCAGAAGTCTGGCCTCACAACACTATAACTTAACTCCTCCAGTTCTCATAACTCGGGGGCGACAGAGAAATAAATCGCAAGCAAGAAGGGGCGACGGAGGGGCGACTCGCCGGAACTTGTCAAAGGCATCTAGCCTCGACTTGTCGCATTCGAGCGAACCGGAGGGCCCTCGACAACTTATTTATGAGTGAACTTGGTATGGACTGCTTGAAGTAACTCAAGATAGAACAATTCTAGATTTGCGGGGATTCTGAGTAACGTCCGAATCCCTGCGTGGACTTGAAAGATTAATTAATTCCTACATGGTTTATGCAATCTAGGGTTATGTTTTTGAGTCATGACATGAGCGCTGCCTGATGGTAAACGATGACGTCTACCTATTACAGATACAGATGCATGCAAAATTCTGGCTATTCAGAATTCCGCATGTAACTGCACTGCACCCATTACTTTGAAACATTATCAGATGCCCTGTAATTGTGCTGGACACATTTCACATTGCCATTCAAATCAAAAAAAATCCTATTGCACGGAAAAATGCTATTATTCTATATTTTGAATTAATTGGCAAAGTCGTGGTACCCCAGGCGGACTAACAGAAGTCTTACCACTACATATATTTGCATACTGTCGAATTCAACTCAGTTATTCTACCGTGAAATAGAAAAATGTTTTCGTTGTAAGGGTTCAGTGTAAGGTAAAGGACTACCGTGCAGTGAGTGACTCACAAAAATGTTGGAAATTATTTTTTTCATCACCCTATCTACTATTACCATCATTTTATTAAAATTAAATCATACGCAGATGTTGTCGCTTACCACCAGGTTTAGCTTGTTCTGTATTTTTTCTATTTTGAAAAGGAATGTTACTACACAGCATAATTAATAAATAATAATTGACGGCATTAATGCTGAAGAATTACTACCACTACCACTTTGTCTATAAAAAGGTAGCTTTAAGCTACCTTTTCATAGACATGGGCTGCTTAAAAAAACTTCGCGAAGTGTGCTCCAGACCGTAAAATAGAGCGCTGGTACAAACATTCAAATATGGCGTTAGGAACGGTATTTAACAGTGAAATATTCTATTAGAATAATATGTACAACCGTTACAACGGTTAAATATTTTTTTGAATAAACATCAATAGTAAAATTCTCAAAGCCCTTCAATGTTTTCTATGAAAAGTAAAATGTAAATATTATCAATGAAGAAGACTAATAAGCAAATAACTTGGCTTAATCAAAGCATAAGCAAGCTGCAAAAAACTTCTTTGTAGGAAAATCTTTCCCGACTACTTTATTTATTGCGCCAGCGTAATGATGGGGGAAATTTATTTATTAGCCGTGCTTCCGGCGGAAGCTTCGATCGCATCGACTTATAATGACAACAGTACTTTGTTATTAGATTTATTATACTGTTTATACAAAATGTCTCGACGTTAAATAAATCTGAATTATTTAAAAGGCAAACATTACTGGCTGACTGATCTATCAACACACAGCTCAAATCACTGAACATATTACGCTGAAATTTGGCACACAGATAATTATTATGACGTAGATCCGCTAGGAAAGGATTTTCCAAAATTCACCCCCTAAGGGGATGAAACGGCGGCCAAAATGTGTATGAATAAACAAGATTAGATAGTCTTTTTTTATTCGAAACTACATACAAGTACTTCTGTAAATAAATAAGTCAAAGGTGTTACAGACTTTTTCAACACCTAACCCCTAAATACGGTTTTTCAGGTTTTATAAAAATGAATACCTATTTCTCTTGGTCACGCTATAATTGGATATCGGTTGTACGGATTTGGCTAAAAGAAAGTTTTGAATATAATTATAACAGTAGTTTTTAACGTGTGCGAAGCTGCAGGGCATAGCTAGTAAAAATATGAGTCATAATAATACCACATCTGATTTGACATTGTATTCAAAACTACATAAATGTTACGAGAAATATGGCAAAAACAATTTTCGCTTTCTAAAAAGTAAATATCAATACCTCATGTCATACCAATCTCATTTGTTGTTTTTAATTTTTTTATGATAAATGTAGCAAACAAGCAAGCATTCCACCTGATGGGTCACCCTTGCGAACACTTGCAACCCTAAAAATATCACACATGCGTTGCCGACCTGTCAAGATTCTTTTAACGCCTCTTTTAAAGAACTCCATGTCATAGCTCTACGGAAAAATAGCAGACGGGAGCTCCTTTCACATTTTACAAGTGTAGGGAAGAAATGAGCGCTTAAATCTAGATGTGTGTCGTACCTATTTAGCTATAGAGGCTTAGGAGCCAGACAACGATCATTTTACAGCTCTCCAGAAAAATGTGACTGATCTAATTACCTTTTTTTATTTGATTCCAACCCACACGTAACTATTGCCTTAACTTATTACCCATACACCGATAAGATCGAAGGTGGGACCGAGCATGACTGGAAGAGGACAATAATAGCAGCACTATAATGTGGATTGGGAAAAAAGTCGGTAACTCACCGACATTTCTTCAATAAACGTAATTAGATAACAAACATAAAACTAGAACTCAAATAACTGTATGGCACTTGCACAAAAGTATCTCACTTCAATTGAGAAGATTAAGCATTGATTGTCTTTTCAATACCTCATCCACCGCCTAAAATAATAATAAAACGTACTATAATACTATTAACTTTTGTATCACTATAGATATAATATAGAGTCTGTAAACATCTAATAACGTTCAGATAAATGACAGAAACGTCCAAGACAGTCTCAGTTTATAGCCTGTAGTGGCAGAATCACCTCTCGGTGAAATTACCTCTTTCCACGTTGGTATTAATGGCTACGACACCTAATCAATACCTAGGTAACTCTGGAACGGTCTCTTGGCTTTCATTTTGTCTTTGTCAGTAGCTGGAACATTTGATAAATAGAATAAAAGTTAACAATTCAGCGATTTTCATGCTCCTTAGTTTAGATGGATGAAGAACATTTTCTAGTTTTAATTTAGAAACTGTGATATATCACAATGAAAAACTTTACTATAGTAGTTTCAATAAAAATAAATTTTTGTATTTTGGGTATTTCTGCAATGCGTACAATTTTTTTCTGTCGTATTGCATTAAAGTTTCTTCCTTATTAGATTTTAATCCATTAAGACTTCAAGGTAAAATTGTTACCATCAGCTTCATTTCGACCACTGCTGGGTATAGACTTCCATTCAATTGTGCCTGTTATGCCGTAATAATGGTCTAGTGCAGCCATGTTTTATGTACGTTTGTTAAAATATTTTTCTAGTATAATAAAAGTATGTTGTCACGTTCTGTCTTAAAGAGAAGGCGCTGAAGTCATCTGGGAACGTATGTAAAAGGACATCAGAATATCGAGCTCAGTGATTTGCAATGTAATTTTTTTTAGATCATATAGGCAAGCGTTTGATCACTATCTCACCGGTTAGTAAGTGATCATGCATAAAGGACAGTAGCACGCTAGGTCTAGAATGGGAACTGGCACTCAAGGATAGCTGCCGGAACACATTACATGTTTGTCGACAGATTTTCTAACGAGGGTAGGTAGTAGCAGGCCAGGCTGACGATAGCTAGTGTCCTACCACCATGCGGGGGTTGGAAGTCTCTTAACGATATTCAGGGCCACTGTGAAAAGCGCACATAATTTTTTCTATAGAAAAATCCATTGGTACACGGCGGGGATTGAACTCGGTACCTCTGGCGACAAAGCCAACCATTCTACCACTACACAAGCCCTCAAAAGGTCATCATGGGAGAGATTTATGTTCAGTATTTTACAGAAAAGGTTAACGGGGATAAATTAAAATAAAAACCGGCTAAGTCGAGTTGAACTCGCCCACCGAGGCTTCCGTAAAAACCAATTATGCTAGACCTCTAAATTGTATCAGCGCTCATATAACTCAGAGGTCTACCTTAACTGGCGTAAACTATGTATAGGGGACACCCTTTAATTTTCAACTTTTTTTATTTTTTGGAATTTTTCCTTAATTTTTTTTTACCTTGCTTCTTGCCAAATTTCATGATTCTAGGTCAACGGGAAGTACCCTATAGGTTTTCGACCCAAAACCTATAGGGTACTTCCGGCTTACCTAGAATTGTCAATTTTGGTCATAAGCAAGGTCTTAAAGCACAAGTAAAGGAAAAATTCCGATACATAAAAAGTTTTTTTTTTTTTGTTAAAAAAAAGTTGAAAATTAAGGTACATTTTGGTACGAACAAGTTTTCACGAAAATCTACATTTGCCCATATCTTTTTATTTCGTCGACTCAAGACCTTGATTTTTATACACCTAATAGGGACCATAGACTTCAGTGTCAGGTATAAATGTCAACTTGCTAGGTCCACCCGTTTCTGAGAAAATCAGTGGTGACACAGTGGTGGTGGCGGCCACAGACGGACACGGCACAGACAGACGAACAGACAGACGGACAGACAGACGGACAGACAGACGGACAGACAGACGGACGGACAGACAGACAGACAGACAGACGGACAAGAAAGTGATGTTATAAGGGTTCCTTTTTTAGGGTTCCGTACCTAAAGGGTAAAACGGGACCCTATTACTAAGACTCCGCTGTCCGTCTGTCTGTCTGTCTGTCTGTCTGTCTGTCCGTCTGTCACCAGGCTGTATCTCATGAACCGTGATAGTTAGACAGTTGAAATTTTCACAGATGATGTATTTCTGTTGCCGCTATAACAACAAATACTAAAAACAGAATAAAGTTAAAGATAATAGAGGGTCCTCATACAAGAAACGTTTTTTTTTTCGGCATTTCACGCCATCTATGAACGCTTAGTTGGTAAACGTCCCATAGATTGCGTTATATTGAATTGTCGATCCCTAACACCATTGTTAGACGATAGATGGCGTTATAAGAAACAAAATGTTTAATATTTTAATTATTATTTTTTCTGGCGAAAAGTGATAGTGGTATTTTTCGCTCGATCTTATAAAATACTGTAGTGTGGTACGGAACCCTACGAGTGCGAGTCCGACTTGCACTTGGCCAGTTTTTTTACTTTTGAGGTACGGAACCCTAAAAAAAGAATTGTGTGATTAAGCACTGGGCAGACGTTGCAGGCTGATACACTCTTGACCGCTATCTAGCCTGATGTTAAATGACGATGCGATCTAAAGTGCTTATCTGTAAATGAAAAATTGCGTTGAGACAAGGTGCTAAACTAATTAACTCTAGTACTCAATCCAAATAGCGCAATAATCCCAAGCAGTCTTCCGAATAAAAAGCCGTCAATATCCAATCACTTATTATAGACGGCTCATTCATAGCAACAAAGAGATTATATTCCAATCAAACCGTCTATCTCACGCGGCTTATTGCTCGGATCGCTTACTATTGTCGGACGTATTGCGTTGATTGGCGTCTAATCACTCTATTCTCGTTCTAGTTATCGCCTTATAAGTGCTATCTTGTATGTAGTATTTGAATGCCGGATGTACCTACTGCTTAACCAGCATCAGACAAAAGAGAAGTAGAAAGTTTTATGTGGTGTTAGGATCTGGGGCGTCGCCACATTACAGGGAGCGACACAGTAAAATGTGGTCTACATTAAAAAATTGGAAAATCTTTCCAAAGTGGAATCCAGGCAGTACAATTTTTGTGTGTTATATCTAAGTGACGATGCCGAGTATAATTGATATTATTGAAAACTTAAGAGACGCTACTGGGTACACCTTCTGCACAAAAATTTAGCTCTAATTTCAGAAACGTCGTTCTACATCAAAACAGATTTTAGTGAACAAATTACCGAACGAATAAACGCAAGTAGATTTAAGCGGCTGCATATTTTAAACAATTGGTCCACGTTTTTATATTTTATGAGTTCAGTCAATTAAAAACTGAACCTTACTATAATCATAAATTTAGACCTTTGAAAGCCCACGTTCATCCCCTCTGTATATTATTTGTATCTAATCATAGTGCGCTCACGCGATAGCTGTTGAAGCAATTTGGACAGTACAGAAAGTTTGCAGAAGTAGTTTTATGAATTTTCTGTCAACACTATGTATCGATAATAATATACTAAAGGTAACATTTCTGTATATGGTAACTTTTCCTTCTCATGATTAATAAGTGTTTTTACAAACTATATATTGCTCTTCAAAAAAGAAATCGTCAATTTATTTACAATTATTGATTATTATTCATCATCTAGTTTATTTTTATTCAAACAAAGTTAGATGCTGTAGAGGGTCAAAGAAGGTTTTTAGGTATCAAAGATACCTTATGAAAATATTTCATGGTAATATTGATAGGAGCATAATTATACAGATGTTCCGCCTGACTTGGTACCAGAAAGTAGCTTACCACCGTCAAGGAGAAAATCTGCCACTTATGGTGTTTAGCAGCACACAGCCCTTGAAAGTCGTATTCTAGGTCTATTATTCTTCTAGAACCTAGAAAAATAATATGCCTAATACCTAGAATCTAGGTATTCACCGCATCATTGCTTAACAGCAAGCGAGATTGTGGTCAAAAGCTAGCATAGAAGATATAAAAAAAAACAGATTTTTTATTAGATATTTTAGATAGACAAGGTTAGCTTCGTTCTTCTTTATAGGTTTGTGTTATAATTTCTTAATGCCAGATTTATTTAACCGAGCTAAATAAATATTATTAAAATAATCAAGGACAGAACCTATTTATCATGTTTTTGAAGAATACATTTCTATGTAAATATACGAAATACAGTGCACTGAGCGTTGCGTTAGTACGGTAAGGGCTTAATATTAATATATAGCTTAATATTAATAACTGCATTCAAATACCAATTAGTACACTACATGCCTTACTGTCGATGTGTATCCAATGTTCAATGTCCGACAAGGCGTGCAGTTTACGCCTCAGGTGTGGCTTAGTCGAGTGGAGGCCGTTGTTCTATTCTTGTGCTCTATTTACTTATTCTACGGTATAAACACTTGTTGATTTGGAAGAGCAAATTCTATTCTAACAATGTTGCTCGCGCTTTTAGCCTATCGCTTAAGTTTCCGTTAAGCAAACATAAAATATTATGATGATATAATTCTTATTTATTCAAAAAAAAATTTATAATTAAGATAGTTTAAAAACTAAAACAACCGATTTCAATGCCCCGCGAGTCAATTTCAGTGGCAAGTTTGAGATGTTTATCGTCATATCTCCGGAGATACTTATCAGAACTCGATGAAATTAGGATGAGACCACTTCAGAAATATACCCTACCGATTACAAAAAAAAAAACTATTAAAATCGGTTCACAATTGACGTAGTAATCGCGTAACATACACACAAAAAAAACATACAGACGAATTGAGAACCTCCTTCTTTTTGTGAAGTCGGTTGAAAATATTAATTGATTTTGTTGGTAACATGACATGCATATCAGACTAAAGTACAGACTTTTTTAAACAACTAAAAGTGGCGCTTGACTTAATTTCACTAAATGAATAAATATCTAAGTAGCAAATCTAATACTATAAGAATCTTTGTCTTAACATACTGACTGACTGACTGATTGACTGACAGACAATGCACAGCCTAAACCACTGGTCGTAGAGACTTGAAATTTGGAGGGTATATTTGTCTTAGTACGTAAGGATGTATTAAGAAAGGATTTTCCAAAGTTCACCCCTTAAGGGGATGAAATGGGGGTTCAAAGTTTGTATGGAGAAACAAGATTAGATAGTATGTTCTATTCAAACTAGCACTTCACACAAGTGCCCCAGTAAAAAAATAAGTAAATACGTTTTTGTTTTTTTTGAAATTCCACCCCGAAGAGGGTGAAATGGGATAACAAAGTCTGAAAATTAATATTGTTTCGAATTGCGCTGATATTTGGAATTCAGATAGTTATTACAACGTTAGTTCCATCTGATAAATGATTTCCTAAAGTTCAACCCTGAAGAGAATGAAACGGGGGTTCAAAGTTTGTATGGATAAATAAGATAAGATAGTATTTTATATTCGAAACTTCGCACATGTACTTTAGTAAATAAATAAGTTAACATGTGTTACAGGCTTTTTCGAAATGCCACCCCTAAAAGGGTGAAATGGGGTAACAAAGTCTGAAATCAATATTATTTCGGATTGCGCTGAAATTTGGCATGCAGATAGCTATTTTGACGTAGGTATCCGTTAAGGAAGGGTTTTTCAAAATTCACTCTTTAAGGGGATGAAGGGGGTTCAAAGAATCAAAGAAGAGAATCAAAGAATCAAAGCATTTATTCAGTATGTAGGCAGTATAAATATACGCACATATACACGTCAAAATCATAAATCATAAAATAAATCATAACCAATTATCAAGTAAACATAGCAAAAGCAGAATTTAACGCTTTGAATTTGAAAAAAAAAGTAATGAACCATTCAGCTGTCATCCAATCGTTTACGTCAGAATATTTAAAAAAAATTAAAGTAGGTTAAAACCAACCATACATGTAACTGTGTGTTTCAGTACTTCAGACAATTTTTATATAAAAAAAATAAAAAAAGTGAAATAGTGATGTTTTGATTTTCGGATAGTCATTTTATTCGACATTTCACAGAAGTACTTCTGTAAATAAATAAGTAAATACGACTTTCAGGCTTTTTCAAAATGCCACCCTCAGAGGGTGAAGTGGGTAACAAAGTCTGAAAATCAATATTGTTTCAGATTGCGCTGAAATTTAGAATGCAGATAGTTGTTATGACCGTAGGTATCCGCTTAGAAAGGATTTTATAAGAAATCCCCCCAGATATAACTAATTATTTTTAATTATATATATGAACTTAGACATTTACTTAAGTACTTCCGTAAACAAATAAGTAAATACGTGTTGCAGGATTTTTGCAAGGGGTTGGTAACAAAGTCTGAAAATCAATATGGTCTATAATATACCGATTTGGCTTTTACTTCTTTGATTGTCTTTTATGATAGAAAGGTTTTTACAAAATAAAAGTCTTAAGTAAATAAAAAAATCCTTTAACGCGAGCAAAGCCGCGGGGCACTTCTAGTAACTGATGTAAGAGAAACAACAGATTTCTTTCAAGCTTCCATCAATAGCAGAAAGTATATTTTGCCGGGCGCCAAGACTGCACCGGATCGATAACCAATCAGCGCGAACCTTGCCCGGCATTACCTGGGCACTGATTAGGTGCCGCGAGCACTCGATAGTCAATAAACTATAGTTTTCATTACAGCAATATTAGTTGCTTACAACACAAGCGTTAATCAGTTATAGATTTAAAATTAAATTAAAGTTAATTGAATAGTTGATACGACTAAATTTATCTGTAAAAAACATCTTCTGCAACAACATGATAAAGAAACCAAAAATACGCAAATAAATCATGTTGTACTGCTTGATTTATCCTTTAATGCAAATCGATCTACGAAGGCTCATAGCATGACTCATGTAGCTTCTCGTAGTCGTAATTATTGTCTACGATAAGCTACGTCGTAGCACTAAGGGAACGCAATGTTTTACGGTGCTACTGACAGTCAGCTACAGATATTGATGGGGCAATGGGAAGTAAGGCATTGAATGCAACCGCTGTCTACTGCAATCTTATTAGACAAAGCTAATCAGGTACTAGGGTTCAAATGTCAAAAAGTCACACATTCGTAGGTCTTCACCACAATCACTAAATGGCATCGAATTAAAGGTAAGTATCAAAGTACAATCTGGACATTCGAGGACACTATCCAATTTATATAATTGTAAAAATATGCAAAATCATAACGTCTAAATGAAACTGTAATGTGGGGAAATGTATTGTGGGATTTAGGTTATTCCAATGGTATAATTTGTTGAATAAGTCATAAAGTTAAATTAAAATGTTCAGCAGTTCATAAAACGGCAATAATAGTAGTTTGAGTTTTATTATATTTTTTAACAGATATCTGAGATAGTAATAATGTTATATTATTTTTTATCACTATTTCAAGTATAAAAGCCTAAATGGACTGTAAAATATTGTTGTGGCCAGTAAAACAACTTTTTGAAAGTATGTCATTATCACACCACCACACCACTTATGCCCAGCAGTAGAATGACTGATTATGAACGGCTGATTATGACGATGATGACACCATTACCAGCTTTTACTCTTCTGATGATGTCAAAGTCAAAGTCAAAGTCAAAGCATTTATTCAGTATATGGGCAAATTAAAAATTTGCACTTACACACGTCAAATACGAGGGTCATTCAACAAGTACGTAGCCTCATCGCCCGATGGCACTGCTATTACAAAAAAAAATTACCATAGTACAGTGCAATGTTTTTGAAGCCTACTGCCAAAGTTTTAAACAATGACCTCTATTAGTTTTGTTTTAATAGCCTTTGAAAGCGAACGTGTCGGTCAGTTTAACAAAAATGGAAAAAGAGCAGTATCGTTCGGTGATTCGATTTTTATTTTTGGAAGGGAAAACGCGCAGTGTAAAAAGAAATAGTAAAGCAGAGTAAAAATCGCTGGGATGCTGTGTACGGTGACTCTTCTCCTTCGATGGCAACCGTCAAGAATTGGTTTAACGAGTTTGTTCGTGGCCGCAAGTCGGTTTTTGATGAGCCACGCTCAGGTGCCCCGAAAACGGCTACTACGGAGGAAAACATAAAAAAAATCCACGATCTCGTGTTGGCAGACCGCCGATTGAAGGTTCGCGAGATAGCTGTGGGCATTGCAGAAGGAACGGTGCATCATTTTCTCCACGAAGAACTGGGCATGAGAAAGCTGTCAGCGCGATGGGTGCCGCGTTTGCTCACACTGGACAACAACCACGACAACGCGCCGGCTCACACCTCTGCCGTCGCCATGGCCAAATTATTCGAATTGAGCTACGAATTGCTGCCCCATCCACCTTACTCTTCAGATTTGGCCCCCTGTGACTTCTTTTTGTTTCCAAACCTGAAAAGTCACTCGCCGATAAAAGATTTGGGTCGAATGAGGAGGTCATCGCCGCCACGGAGGCCTATTTTACAGACTTCAGGAAAACGTATTTTTTAGACGAGTTAAAAAAATTGGAGCATCGCTGGGCCAAGTGTATTGGGTTAAAAGGAGATTATGTAGAAAAATAAATCGGCACTTTTCGAAAATTTTCGTTTTTCTTTTGTAGGCTAAGTATTTATTGAACACACCTTGTAACATTAAACAGATCATATTCAGTAAAAAATATTATAGATATAACAGAAACATAAGTTATTGCTTTGAATTTACAAAAAAAAACAAAGGTATTGAGCCATTCAGCTTTCATCTAGACGTCGAACGTCACACTTAAAACACATGTTTAATTCCCCTGATTAATGTAGGGTTGCCAACCGTACTATTACGTGCACCCGCTGTGTACTTCAGACAATTTTTATCCAAAAAATTGTGAAATAATGAAACATAATAAATAAATACAACGCAGACTAATTGCAGTACAAATCATATTCGGAATGGAACCGATTGTCTGTCTATCAGCTGCATAATACCGTCTCTACAGGCAACCCTAGATCTGCAAACAAAAGATGAAAACTGATTGACTGTTGAATCTACTGGTGTTTCGGAAGTACTCCCATCAGAGAAGAAACACCAAGAAACTCTATGGGGCTTGTCACTTATTTTAATTAATTTTTTTTAAATTCATATTAAATATTTTTTTTAAATTTACAACTAATAATTATGTTATCATACAATTTATATTATATCTTGGAGCTTGGGGCATTCAGGCGAAGCATTTTTGTCATTCATATAGTCATTTAATGTATAGTACGATTTCTTCATTAAATTGGATTTTACAAAGGTTTTAAATCTGTTCATAGACAGTTGATCAATATCTTTAGGAAGTTTATTATAAAATCGTATACAGTTCCCCAAAAAAGAACCATTAACTTTCCACAACCTGAATTGAGGTAAAATTAATCTTATTTTCATATATATATTGACATGCCACTGTGAGAATTTTAATCTCCTTAAATTTTTCAGGAAGTGAGTCTCGCGACTTCATGGTATATATAGATCGAATAGCTCTTTTTTGTAAAACAAATATAGATTGGATTTCGGTGGCTTTCCCCCACAATAAAACGCCATAGGACATTATACTATGGAAGTAGCTAAAGTAAACCAATCTAGCAGTGGATTCGTCAGTCAAGTTTCTAATTTTACGTACTGTGTATGCAGCGGAGCTCAATCTACCTGCTAGAGCCGATATTTGAGAACCCCATTGTAGCTTTGAATCCAGGGTGATGCCCAAGAATGTAGCGGATTCAACAAATTCTAGTGGTACATCGTTTATTAATATCCTGCTATTAATGACACCCTTTCTTACATTTGGCAGCGAGAATTTAATACATTTAGTTTTTTTGGCGTTCAGTAATAAGTAATTGGTTGTAAACCAATTCAAAACCTGTGTGATTGATTTGTTAACATCGTCAAATTTAAGCGCAATCCTATCTATTTTGAATATTAAGGATGTATCATCCGCGAACAAAACAATGTCACATAAGTTTTGCACGAAAGACGGCAAGTCATTAATATAAACTAGAAATAAAAATGGTCCTAAGATCGATCCCTGCGGAACTCCCATTTTTATGAGGGATCCAGATGACCTGACGCCATTGACCTCAACCATCTGTATTCTATTACAGAGGTAGGATGAGACCAGATCAAGTGCTTTTCCGTTAACGCCGTAGTGTTTTAATTTGCAAAGTAACGTTTTGTGACAGACGCAATCAAACGCTTTAGATAAGTCACAGAAAACGCCGATAGCATCTTGTGCTTTCTCCTAGGCATCAAATATATGTTTAAGAAGATCTACTCCATCATCAGTAGTGGAACGCCCCTTAGTGAAACCATATTGTTTGTTATTTAAAAGATGATTTATATTAAAATGTGCCAAAAGCTGGTCTAATATAACTTTTTCAAAAACTTTACTAAGCGCCGGTAATATAGAGATTGGTCTATAGTTTGAAGTGTCATTTTTGTTCACTGATTTGAATAGGGGAATTAATTTACTTTTTTTAATTACATCAGGAAAGACACCTTCATCGACGCATCTGTTAAAAATAAACGCTAAGTGAGGGCTAATTACATTAATAATATAACTAAGTACTTTGGTTGATATACCCCACAGATCCTCGGTTTTCTTTTGATTGAGCATTTTGAACGTTTTAATAATTGATATTGAAGTTATGTGTCTGAACTCAAACATAGAATCACATTCATTCACACACTTTGATAGTAAAATAAAAGCATCCTTAGGGGAAGAGTTTAAAGGCTGAGTAGTAATAATAGGTACTTGTGAGAATAACTCAACAAATGTGTTAGCGACATCATTATTATCTATGATTAATTTATTATTAACTTTTAACATAATTTTATCGTCCCTCTGCTTAATTTTTCCAGTTTCTGTATTAATTACTTTCCATGTTGATTTTATTTTGTCATCGGCATGCTTAATTTTTCTACTTAGATGCAATGATTTTGCTGTCTGAAAAACAACTTTAAAAGTTTTTGAATACAATTTTAAGTGATTTATGAATTTAGTATTATGTAAATTAATGGTTTTTTGTGAGTACAAATTATACAAATTGTTTCTACTTTTATAAATACCAGGAGTTGCCCAGTCATCGAAACGAACCTTCGCACCTTTTCTAACCATTTTAATTTTAAAAATATCATTGAACTATGCATCTAACATTTGAAATAAAGCACTACATAGGTCATCAGGATCCTCAGAAAATCTTAGGTTCATTAATTGCTTGTCAATGATGTCCACAAACTGTTCAACCCGTTTGGTGGTAATGGGCCTGTAAAAATGGTCTTGGCTATGGATCTTGGATGTGCAATTGACGGTTTTCGTTCAACATACAACACATTAAAACTCTTCACAAAAAATACATTAGTACTAGCAAGAAACGCATTGATGCTAACAAGAAGCAATTTCAGAAATATCCTCTCCCTTCTCTCCAATACTTCAAATCCAATCGATTATTCAGCATCTCAAACATCTGAAACGTATCAAATCGATACCATTATTCCACTACATAATACATTTGTTACACTCTCAAATCATATTTTCCGACAATATCATTTCGTGAGTCGGCGTACCATGAAATACGTCCAGAGTGACTCGGCACAAGACTTTGCTCCTTAGTAGTTGGGACTGCGAACTACTGCAAGATGTAATGCAGCTAAGATTAATACGGGTGTTTGATTATTTCTAGAATTAACCAAGCTTGAATCATAATCGTAAACTTCCACCTATTATACTCACTTCTGTTTGTTGTCGACTAGTGAGACAAGAAACAAGCTGTTTTTGTAAGCTGTTACATATAATGTACTGTTTTTAGGGTTCCGTACCCAAAGGGTAAAACGGGACCCTATTACTAAGACTCCGCTGTCTGTCTGTCTGTCTGTCTGTCTGTCGTCTGTCATATGATAGTTAGACAGTTGAAATTTTCACAGATGGTGTATTTCTGTTGCCGCTAGAACAACAAATACTATTAACAAAATAAAGTTAAAAATTAAAGGGGGTCCCCATACAAAAAACGTGTTTTTAAACGCCAACTATCTAATTAGTTTCGGCAAAATTACATAGATAGTAATCGAGCCCCGTCTTTCTAGATCGCGACCAAACCAAATATTATTGGTAATATCAATTAATCAAATATATGAAGTTGAAACTCTGTTATGTTTCGTATTGTACGGAACCCTCCCTAAGTGTGCGATAAGAGACGCGATGCTGACTCGCAC
Organism: Cabera pusaria; assembly: GCA_954871355.1. NCBI lineage: Eukaryota > Metazoa > Arthropoda > Insecta > Lepidoptera > Geometridae > Cabera > Cabera pusaria. Next base: position 5,376,137 of record OX940893.1, read on the forward strand.
TTGGCCAGTTTTATTTTTTATTATGAAGTTTTTTTAATGTTCTGTTTAAAATGTATTATTATGCTTATATTTACTGCAGATAGATGCATTGCACTGAAGTACCAGCAAATATTTGTTATCATACTGACAATAAAAAAACACGCTGATGTGTGCCAGTTGTAACAATGTTTTGGTGTCGTCTAAGCTACGACATATGAAAAATATTTTACTTAAATGGATGTAAAATATGAACTCTGTACACATTGATGAAACAATTATTTCATACATTTTAAGCCAATTTATCAAATACACTGCCTTTTTATCTTTGCACAAAATATTAGCTACAGAGTGTTCAAGCCAGACAAATTTATTGAAGAGATAAATAAAGCATTTCTGTATATAAAGCAGACATATCTATCTCTCTCTCTCTCTCTTACACTGGATATCAACACCAAGCGTCTGTTGCGAAACTCACCCGTTGCAATATTTTATCTCCCACCCCTCCATCGAAATCATGGAACTTCATCCAGTGATTCGATGATGCTGCACTTTGGCGGTACTTGAGGATAAACCGGAAGTCTTGGAAAAAAAAGACGCTACGTGGAGAGTCGTTAGTGGAAATGACGTAGGTACGATGTTTATCCTATGAGACTAGAGGTACATCGATAAATAAATACAATAGAATACCTCAGAATAATTAAAATAACTTATTAGTGAGCCATTTCTTTTAGCAAGCTTAGAGCTTACCAGTGAGCAGATCATTTTCATCGACTTAAAAAAGAGGAGGTTCTCAAATAATTTGTTTTTTTTATAGTTTGTTAAATAAGAACACAATTATTTTGCGGTTTTTATAATTTATTTTTTCTTGAAGAGGCTTCCTATTTGGACCCATGGTACATTTCATAGAGATCTCATTAATGTCTCAAGAGATAAAGAGATAAATACCTCAAACTTGCTATTGAAAATAACTGAGCGGCATGTGAAGTCGGTTATTTAGTTTTTTTTAAACGGTCTTTTATTAATTACTTAAAGGACAGTCAATATGCTAGTCTAATAGTAAACGATAAATTCTGTTAAATTAACTAATTATTTATGTAAAAGTTTTGCGAGTCTCTGCTCTACTGCCGTTAAAATGTAAATGTTTACTTGACATTTTTAGCCTCTTAGCACTTTTTTTTTTTTTTTTTTTTTTTTTATTTAGCCTGTTTTGTCCCACTGCAGGGCAAAGGCCTCCCTTCCCTCCTTCCACACATCGCGGTCTATTGCTTGTTGGGTCCAGGTGCTAGAATAGTTATCCAGCTCGTCCCGCCATCTCCGTCTGGGTCTACCACGTCGTCGTCTAACGTTCTGTGGAACCCACTCTGTAGAGAGTTTGGCCCACAGATTGTCCGACATGCGGCATATATGTCCGGCCCAGTTCCATTTCAGTTTGGCGGCTTTATGACCAACGTCAACAATTTGAGTTTTGGAACGCAGTATATTATTTCTGATGCGGTCTGAAAGTTTGACTCCTAATATACTGCGCTCCATAGCTCGCTGACAGACTCCGAGTGCGGACTTTTGATGTTCTGTCAAAGACCAAGTCTGGGCACCGTAGGTTAGGACGGGGAGAATGCACATATCCATGAGTTTCTTCTTCAGGGTCAAGGGCAAGTCACCTTTCATGAGGTCTTTCATTGACCAATAGCTTCTCCAGGCGCTTTCGGTGCGTCGTGCAACTTCTTTTTCTTGTCGCGCCTGGAAGGAAACTAATTGACCTAAATAGATATACTCATGGACATATTCAATTACCGTTCCTCCTACTTCTAACCTACGTTTTGTGCTATTAGTCATGAGTTTGGTCTTTGACATATTCATCTTCAGTCCGAACCCAAGGCTCATGGAGTTGAGGTCGTTGATCATAGAGCCGAGTTCCACTGCTGAGGAGGAAAAAAGGACAATGTCATCAGCGAATCTAAGATTTGTCAATCTTTTATTGCCGATGACAATGCCCTTTGTCTCCCAGTTAGCTCTTAGAGATCTGAAAATGTCTTCGAGGGTTGCTGTAAACAGTTTTGGAGACAGTGGGTCGCCCTGTTTTACGCCTTTTTGTATTGAAAATGATGGTCCAGTTTTGTGTAATTTTATTGCTGCAGTACTTTGAAGATAAATTAGCTGTAGTAGATGAATGTAGGTTTGTTCTATACCTTGGTTTTTCAAAGCCTGGAATATTGAAATGTGAATAAGACTATCAAAAGCTTTGGAATAATCGATGAAAGCTAAATAGAGGGGAAAATTGTACTCATAATATTTCTCGATAACCTGGTTGAGAGTATGAAGGTGGTCGGTAGTAGAAAGGCCGCGGCGGAAACCGGCTTGCTCTGCAGGCTGGTTGAGATCTAATTTGGCAGATATTCTGTTTTCAATAACTTTGATGAACGCTTTGTAGAGGTGTGAAATGAGGCTTATTGGTCTGTAGTTTGAGAGATCGGATTTATCGCCTTTTTTGTGCAGAAGAATGATGTTTGAATGACAGAAATTATAGGGAAAGGTACCAGTATATAAAATTGTGTTAAACATGTTTGTGAGTTTTGGCAGAAGAACTTGCTCTCCAACTTTTAGGGCTTCGGTGGTAATACCGTCTTCGCCAGGGCATTTGCTATATTTCATGCTCATAAGTGCTCGATGAACTTCATATCCAGTTATCGGCTCGATTCCTTCAGAACATGAATATGCTTCAGCATATTGGAGAGGCAAGATTTCATTCTGACTGTAGAGTGATGTATAGAATTCCGTGCAAATGTGAAGAATTTTTTCCCTATCGCCTTGTTTTATTCCATTTTTGTCTCTCAAGTTACCGATACATTGACGGCCTTTATCTGTTCCTTTAATTGCGGTTTTAAGTGATATATTCTTCTCTAAAGCTGCCTTTACTAAGTTTACATTGTAGTTCCTGAGATCTTTGCGGATTTGTCTTTTGACTTTTCTATCTAATGCACTATATTGAGGGGTGTTGGAAGTCAACTTTTGTCTTTCGTCGATTATGCATTTTGTTGAATAGCTGAGTTTACTCGTTGTTGGTTTTGCTGTTTTTATTTTGTTGCTCGCTGTTTTGATGCTATTTGCTATATTATTGTACTGTTCTTGGATGTCTTCTGAGTCTAGTGGTAATAAAGAAAAGCTATTGGTAAGCTCGGTTAGAAATTGTTCTTTGTTAGCATTTAGGGTGAGTCGGTTCAATCTTCTAATAGTAGCTTTAATCATATGAAGTCTATGGATTTTAAAGTCAAATTTTAGTGTGATTCTTAGTGGCCGGTGATCTGAGCTGAATTTTAAAGTATTTATAACTTCTGTGTTCATAACTATTTGTTTATTCGATGAAAGGCAGAAGTCAATTTCATTTTTTGTTTGGCCGTCTGGGGAGAACCATGTCCAGCGGCGCTGAGGCTTTTTTGGAAAGAAACTGTTCGAAATGTTAAAGTTTTGACCAAAAGCAAATTGTAATAAGCGTGTGCCTCGTTCGTTTCTATTACCTAGTCCATATGGTCCAAGGATGATGCTATTATCTGTAGACGTTCTAGTTCCTAATTTTGCGTTAAAATCACCTAAAACTAAAGTCCAGGTGCCTCTATTGTCATCACAAGCATGATTAAGAAGATCATAGAATTCTTCTACTTCAGTGTCAGCATGTGATGATGTTGGCGCATATACCTGTATAATGGTTAGTGTTTTCTTGTCAGAAATATGAAATTTAAGCACAGCTATTCTTTCTGAGTATGATATAAATTCTTTGATGTGATTACTCCAACATTTTCTTACCAAAAACCCTACGCCGTAACGGCTATTACTTTCTCCTACGTAATAAAATATATTGTTGTTACGTTCAAGTATGCTTTCTCCCTGTCTTCTTACTTCCGCTAGTCCAATTATGTCCCAGTTTACATTGCAAAGTGCATTTTCTAATTCTATGAGTCTCTCTTCCGTGCGTAGAGTTCGGACGTTATAAGTCAGCACGCAAAATTTTTCGGAATCCGTTTGAAAAGCCTTGGTTGTTTGACAGTTGAGTGTACCCGCCCGGAGATTGTATGCGCCCCTTGCTCCAGGGACTGCTTGCCTACTGTCATGAGCAACATTCCCGTTGGAGACGCCGGGCACTTGGGGCCTGTGCATAGTTGTGTCTGTCATGTTGAGGAAAGGAAAGGAAAGGGGGTTAGACATTTAACCCACCACGCTTGTCTAATGCGGGTTGGTGGATGCGCAGTAGCCACCTAACTGGGCCGTTGTCGTTGCCGTTGGTACACTAGGTACTCATCCGCCGTCGACTGAGACCGACATCCTGCACTGATGCCGACTGTTCTGAACTGGCCTCGTAAGAACGTACGCGTCCATGAGCCCAGAGCAGCTTATGGTTGCTGAGTGGTCGGGGACTGCCGAAGCAGCTAACAGTAATTTTTTACTGCCTTTCCATTATCCGCCACCTATGGACCCCGATAGTAGCCTACAGCTCAGCCCTACCCAAGCACTTTACACTACATTAGCACTTTACACTACAAAAAAAACAATAACTACAAATTGCACAATATCAACAATAGCTGAAGATCGAGTTCATAAGCGTGCCATTGAAGAGTTTAATGTCCAACAGTGGACAAATATTGGATGTTAAAGATGATGACGATAATTATTTATTGTTTTGTTTCTTAATTACTTTAAACGGAGCGTCATTCTACTCGTGAGTACGAGTACGTTGTTTACATCTATTATTTTATCTATTAGTAAATATATTTAACTTTTATACTAACCGGCATTCGTTCGCGTTTATTTTTTGGATTATGCTCCGACAGGACTCGCGACAGTCTTTTAGTCGCGTCGGAAAGCCCGTGCGGCGCGCAGCGAGTCTCAGCTCTCCTAGCCATTCTCAGATGAAGACTCTCAAATTGAGTCGAAACTGGTCAGACCATAATCCGAAAAATAAACTAAAAATAAATATATAATATAAATATATAATATATATATAATATATAATAATAATAAACTAAAAAAATAAACTAAAATTTAAGTAAGCATGTTTTAAAAGATCAGCTAACACAAACAAAGTAGGATGAAGTGGACTAAGCCCGAAAAGGGACAGGACTCTTTTTGTACCAAAGCTGTAGTATTTCTGTAAAACGGTAGTAAAGTGTTTCTTTTTGTATGTTCCGTATTGTAAGGGCTTTCATGTTGATTGAATGTTTACTACTGAATCTAAAACTGAGAATAGGATGTTCTATGTTTGTAAGCATTCAAAGTACATACATTGTATTGCACATGCTAAATGTACAATACAATACAAAAACAAGCAGACTCAGTTTCGATGAAAATGCATTTTTGTGATAAGCATGCTCTGATTTCAAACGAGGGGACTCCTCGACTATCGACACGGTTCAGACACGAAATTTTGTTTAAGCATTCAATTAGTTTAAAAGTAATTCGCCAGAGAACTAAAGTTATCGACATAGCTCAATTGATTAGCAAGCTGAAGTGGCAGTGGGCTGGTCATATCTGCCGCAGGACTGATAACCGTTAAAGTTGACTTGTCCTAGAGTCGAGACCACGAATCGGCAAACGTAGCGTAGGACGTCCAGGTGGAGCGACGACATACGCTAAGCGGTGGGCAGTGGCAGTGACTGAAAGGGAAGAGCTGAAGAGCGGGCTCAGTGGCGCATCTTGGGAGAGGTTTACGTCCAGCAGTGGACTGACACAGGCTGATGATGATGATGATGATGATTATTCAATTAGTTACTCCAATATAAAATCTACCATGATCTGAAAAACTTTCTCAAGCTTTTTTTTATAATTTATTTTATGTATAACGCCAGTGTCATATTTTACATACATGATACATGATTCGCAAACTGCGTCATCAACGTTTTTATCTGTATCAATTACCTTTGTATCGTAACTACCCATTTCCAAACCTATCTAATTTTACTTGTCTCCGATAGCATACATTTTATTTGGTACTTATAAATCAATTATGTATTCGTTTATCACTTTAAATTTTCAAATAAACTGAACATACCTGTCAGTTGCGCCGGCCATGACCTTGAACTCCTTTATGTCCATATCTCCGATGAACTGCGAGAAATCTGGAACAAAAAACACTTGAAAATATCATAATTATATCAGTTCATTTTAAAATATTATCAAATTACAAACAAGGAGCTTTTCTGATGGTAAACAATGTTGCCTGCCTATAACAGACACCGTGGCACGTAAAAATATGGTTTACCCTACTTATGTATTGCACTGAGTTTGTGACAAGAGCAAAGGTTAAGAGATACAGTAGTCTTGTACGCCATATACTTTTATTGATTCTGTGAAATTGTAAAGCAAAATGATATTGCAGAAGACTTACTACAAAACATGTAGCATATATATAGTAGAGAATTAAATCTCGGCTCTTTAACTTAAAATCTTTTGCGCCATGTACGTTTATTGATTTTGTGAAGTCGTAAAACAAATTGATATTGTGGAAGACTTACTACAAAACAAAGCATAGTTTCAGTAGCAAATTAAATCTTGACACATAAACTTAATATAACTCAATACCCTCAAGTTACGTTAGTTGCAAGTTTATCATCTAACTTTCACAAACATTACCACATCTCCTCGACACGTATGTTGTATACGTCTCCCCAATTGATGTTGCCAACTAGGCAAGTTTCAATTCGTCTATTAACGAGCAATCACGGGGCCAAACATAATCTGACGTTATTCTAATGAGGAGGGGAGAATCAAAACGCAACATCAAAGAGATCTCTATTTCTGGCGTTCTTCAAGACGCATTTACACCGTTGTGTAAAATAAGGTAATATAATTTATGAAACTTTTTTGGACATTAGATGATTAAAACATAATTTTGATCTGAACAGCAATCGGACAACCAGAGACACTAAAAAGCGCCACCAATTTATGGTGGATATACCATCTAACCAAACGAAGCGATTTGCGTCTTCGTTAATCATCATCATTAACAACCAGTATTTTGTTCACAGCTAGACATAGGCGTCTTCTACATACCATTGATTTTAAAACAGCACATTTAATCACTTTTGTATACTTCAAATACTTGCACCACGATTTTGCCTTATGTTACGTGACGATATGATTTTACGATGTAGCACGCTTATGTTACACAACATAAGCACTACACTACATGTTACACTACATAATAATGCACGACTTTTTATAATTGTACTAAACATTGCGTTTCAAATATTTTGAAATACAAAAAGCTAACGTGACTATGTAAATGGGGTAGCAGACAGATTTGGAATTATTAATAACGAAACGATTTTCGTCTTCGATTGCAAACCCCCCTCGTATTCGAGACGTGGTTAGGGTATTGAACAGGCAACGTTGTTTAGCTTTTACCTAATCTTCGAATATATATTTATTTATATATATATATATTTATATATATATATATATATATGTATATATATATATATATGTATATATATATAAAATATATAAATATTGTATGTATTACTATTTTTATGTATTGTATATTTATTGTACGTATATAAATATTATATGACTATATTCAATAACAGTTTATTTTAATTCAACTCATTAATCTATGACTTTCTTTAAACTCTGTTTTTTGATCTGTATTCCGCCACCTCCCAGGTCGTGGCTGAAAACCAGCGCTGAGTGTGAAAGCACTCCGCACCATGCTGAGTTACGACCTTTTCAACACTGTAAAATATGTTTCATGTGAACCTTTTTTCTTTACTTGTCTCTATATATATATTTCTGTTTTTTGTAGTGTTGAATAAATGTATTTTCTTTCTTTCTTTCTTTCTATTGTTCAAACATTCTTGTATACAAAATTGGTATATTGTAAAAGCACACTAAACTTTTTTTTTGCAATTTAGTGCATTTTCTACAATTCCGCAATTTGTATACAGTTATTGACATCGTTTATTTACGCTTATTACATTTTTTTTTTTTTTATAAATGAAATCATATTATTTTGTTTTTCAAACTACTAACAACCTAATTATTTCCCAGCCCCCTTCACATTTAAAATAAATCTAAATGAGGAAAAACTCCTTGCTTACTTCAAGGTGCATAATAATGTATAATTTAAGCGTATACTGACGCATATTGACTAAAAAATGTAAGTTTATCCAACAGCATTTTCACGACTTGCCAGTCAGTGAAGTATAGGGTAAGTAAAAAAAAAACTTTTTTTTTAGTTACTACATATTACTTACTTACATAATAACTTACTTATTATTATACTTATACTTCACCTAAAACAACTCAATCCGTTTGACATGTGTTTTTCTTATTATTCATTGTAAATGCAAAGAAAAGCAACTTTGGCGGTTTTATAAGTTTACCTTAGCATTCTGGCATCCGTTGACTAATTTGGATATTTTTTCTAATAAAATATACGTTATATGTTTTTAATATATTTTATTGTACATTTATTCAAGATATGCTGGCTATTGGGTATATCCAGATATATAAAGAGAAACATGTAAAACTTGATGAAAATGACTTGCGCTTTATGCAAAGTCAGACACTACAAAATGTTTGAAAGCGAAATAATTTAAATAACACCACCTTGGAATACTGCGTCTAAATACCATTTGAATCAGAATTTGGCAGTGCATTTAGTATTCTCAACACGGTGTCTCCCTTTCACGTTGCTGACGCCGGACGGCAGTCGCACGACAAATCACGCGCGAAGCAACCACTCACTAAATTAATATTGACATCGCTGGACAGTGGTTGGAATTCATAATACTTTGTTATTATTTGGGAGAACTAAAGGGGTTTTAAAAGCACTTACTATACCTTTACATACCTATAAAGTTTCTTCTTATGTTAGTTTCATATAGGTAAGTTTGTTATGACAAGTGAAGGCGCGGCCAAATATATTATAGGACTCTCGTCTAGCCTTGAAAATAACTTAAGAGGCTGCAAAGTGAGAAGGGAAGTGAGAGAGTGTTGGACGTCAAGACCATTCAGGTCTACCGTATTCACCACCCTCGGACACATCATCGCTTACCAGCCGGCGAGATAGTAGTCAAACGTTAGACTATCTGCAGATATAAAAAATACAAGCAATCGGTAAACTCTATTTTTTTAACAGGACATTGTAAATTGCCCTATATTTACTACTAAAGCTTCGTGGTTTAATTATACTAAGCCGGATCACGAAACAAATAACATCAAACCATGATCCAAACATCTCGAAAAACAATCGCATTGATTTCCTAAAACCATAAAATAACAAATACATCTCATTTCATTCATCTCTATCACAGCGCACCTGTCCAATTTAAAATACAAAAGCCTCCCCCCATTAGTGGGGAAGAAAACCGAGAATCTCCATTCAAGTGGAATTGAAACAGATAGCGTCATCTGTCTTATATATTTTTCATAATTTCCAAGTAAATAATTTCGTCCTTTGCTAAGAAAATAGGGGGAGTCGAGCGAGAATGAACGCCAAAGATTTCGCATAATTAAAAAGGGGGTAGGAAAATGATTGCATTTTCGTATGACTAATGACTTCGTTGACACCGCAATACAACATTTTCAGCACCGAACAAACAGTTAAGGTTTTCAAGGAAAAACGTCAATGCAAGTAATGTAAAGAAAATAACCTTAAAATTAATTAAGAGTTTGCAAAAATGTGACGTTTACAGAACGTGATTTTTCTTTGCGACATTTTCATAAGACGAGTCACGTTTTTTTATTCTTTTGAGCAAACTTGCTCGTCGTTTTTCCTCGTTTTTGAGTCTTCTCTGATACCTAATTTCGTAATTAAAGATTTGTTCGTGAGCCACGTTTTCAATAAAATGAGACCGTGATTACATAAAGATTGATTCCTTTTTAGGGTTCCGTAGTCCTGACAAGGAACCCTTATAGTTTCGTCATGTCCGTCTGTCTGTCTGTCTGTCCGAGGTTTTGCTAAGAGACCGTTAATACTAGAAAGCTGTAATTTTGTGGGGGTATGTAAATAAATGACGCCGACAATGTGCTGAAATAAAATTTTGAAAAATATATTTTTTTTAAGGTAGTTCCCCTATATGAGGTGGGGATGATTTTTTTTTCATCGTCTACCCCATCGTGTGGGGTATCGTTGAATAGGTCTTTTAAAATGACTTAAGGGTTGCTAATATCATTTTTCGATTTAATGCTCCATTAACGAAATATTAAACTTTAAAGTGCAAATTTTTGTTCCAGTAGGGCGTCCCCCCCCCTCTAAAAGCTACTCCTAAAGCACTCCTGGCTTGAAAAATCTGGAAAAATTTGTTATAATAGCGCATTTCAAGAACTTTAAAGGAAAATTATAGCGGTTAAGATAGCTTTATTAGTTAAGCAGTAATAGTCGTTGAACTTGGGTGTTGGATATTATGAACCTGGTGGCGCCAAATATTATGTAATTAGTAAAATTAAAAAAGACCAGTATCCATTCCATCTTCCCATAACCCTATATCTATATACATGCACGCACAGTGCCTGTCAACGAAGCACGCGCAGCCAATCAGCGCGATGCTCCCCGCGTGTACACCCGCACCCTCTAGCGGCGCAGGAGTGTCAGTTCACATTCAAAACTCGAGAAACTATATACGCCCGCTATTACAAAAATCAATATTTTGCACATCCCGCGTCATAATAACCTTTTAAATATATTCTTTGGTCGTGCCTGTATTTTAATAAAGCCAGAGAACTGAGTGCGGTGGCCGTGTGTTCATGAGAAGCAGTCGACGGTGCTGATCGGAGCTGGAGCAGCCCCCTCGGAGAAGGTCAGTGCTGCATGTCTCCTGTCCTCCACATTTCCTGCCCACTTTGTTTTCTTTTCATACTGGATCTATAGTACGCTCAATATCGAAGATTTATTTACCTATTAAAAATTCGTTGGCGCGACCAGTACCAAATACAAAATCCTTAGAATAAATTCTTTAAAGTGACAAAGACGGAGTACCTAGTTGCTTGTTTATAACGGGTAAAGACTTGCATTGAATAACAGGCTACTACGGAACCCTACACTGCACGTGGCCCGACACGCACTTGGCCGGTTATTTGGTAGTAGTAAGGCATTTAGATAGTTTATAATTTGTTTGGTTGTAACCAAATAGAAGAGAAAATATTGATCGGACTAAAGTTCGTGATTAAAAAACTAAGTACCTGCAAGGGTTTTTTTTCATCGCATTTATAGGTATATATATATTTTCACATTAACCAGTCAAAATAGTAAAAAATAAAATTACAGATAATTTGTTTAAATGATTACTCCGTTCTACTTTATATTTTTGTATTTGCAAGATAATCGCATTATATCACGCATCTTCTAAATCACTATGAGTAATAAAATTATCTTGCTAGGCAAAAAGAAAAATCTCAATGAATTTTCAACGATAAACATTTAAAAATAAAATTAATTTATGCCATGAAATTTCCTCACACCCTATCATAATTTCAATCAGAATTCTTCACGATCGAACTCGACTTCGGTGAAAACTGCATTAAACTTGACAATTGCCAATTTATCGCTCGATATTTAAATTATCACAACATCATCGCGGCGCCATTTATAAAAAGGGGAACGCTTATTTCGGGGTGCGAGAGAAAAAAAAACAATTTCGCAAGGGAATTCGAAAAGTTTTGCAGGTAACGCCCTTGGCAATTTACCACGTACGGCAGTAAAGTGAAGTCTGGAAAAGCGATTTGATAATTTTGTTTCTCCAAGTTCTAAGGAGTCTGAGCTCTGCCTACGAATTGGGCGAAAAATATAGGGTGAACTTTTTGCAGATAGACGGAGACAAAGTTCAAAATCTGTGTAATTCAACTAGGGGTGTCGTTTGTTAATATGTTCTGTTATTTCTGACTTTTGCGAGACTTAGTCTGAGTTGCATCTTACAAGTCAAAAATCAATACAAAAACACCGGTTAATAGTTATAGTTACGGTTAAAGTAAGATGGTGCACCTCAGCCTTAGTGTCAACTTATAAATAAACTAGCAGCCCGCCCGGCTTCGCACGGGTAGAATATATATGCCTACAAAATTTGCATCAGTTTGTTGCATCGAATATAAAATATTAACACATAACAATCATCGTCATATGTCAACCAATTTACACAAAACCTTAACGAATTATGCACCTAAGACCTAAACCTTCCTCATAAACACTCTGGCTATTGGTGAAAACTGCACTCCGTTCAGAAGCTATTGAGATTATTGCAAACAGACAGACAGACGCAGTGATGGACTTTGTTTTACAATACTTACGTAGTGATATTGGACGGCCCTTTGGCGTAAAGGATAGTTACCCTGATTCTGACCCGACGGTCGTTGGTTCTAATCCTAGCTATATACCTACCAATGAAAGTTTTATGTGCATTCATGAATCAGTTTTCGTACAGTGGTAGTGGGATCATTAAATCTACCTAAAAGTAGCTTACTACCAAGGATAACATATCTGCCGCCTTAACCTTACGGCGTTCCCCGACGCAAAAAGTAGAGGTAATATACGCTTAACGTGTGTATCTGTGTGTCTGTCTGTAGCATCTTAGCACCTAACCGGATGAACCGATTTTGTTTTTACTATTGATAGTTTCTTTTTGTTTGATGGATGTCTTCATCGAGAGTGATCTTAGCTTTGATTCATGAAAATTCGTTCAATCGTTATAAAACGATGAGCTTTTTTCTAGTTAATTGCGCTATGAAATCAACTTTCATAGGTCTGATCAATTCGAAAATCTTCTTCTTCAACGATATTGTAAGAACATGGAACATTGACCTGATGCTGGGACATCTCCTGAACTCTACAGAATACTCAAATCCTCACCAACGTACAGCTTAGATTTTAAATGTCGTGTTTAGAGTCATTGGTATGCTTTTAATGAAAAGATTATACATAGATCAGTCGGGGTGGTTTATATATAGATCATAACTATATTATACAATAGAATTTTATACAGTAAACATATATTATTATACTATATTGACTTCAAATTGATTGTTATCGGTGGGGATCTACAGCATCGCTAAGCTTAAAATAATATCTTCTTAGACACTATGACCTAATCTGTGGTTTCACTGCAGATATTTGATTAATTCTGCGATGCGTGTATGTGAAATCCGTGATATCTTCTAGAGTTTTCATTTGAATTATATACTGTAAAGGACAATTTTAATCTATAATATGTGGCCAAGCTAATTTACGTAATTATTTGGATAAGGATTTATTAATCCAAATAATTACATTAACTTAAATTACGTAACTTCCAATGCTATTTTGAAGTAAATAGTATACTTTATACTTAAAAATAGCCTTGGAAGTTATGTAATATGTTTTAAGAAAAAATTTAAGATTAAAATGGTTACTGTGAGTCAACCTTAAGAGATAAACATATGCTGTTGCGGACTTTTTTGTAGGTCTTATTAATTTGTACAACTCTTTCATAGAAAATATTCTTCCATCTGTTTTCAATTGAGCAGCGTTCGTAAGAAACGTGTTTTTTCGATCGTTTTTTAGTCGACTTAGGTTGCAAATTAGGTCTCCACGAATGTACGTTTGATTTAAACGGGATAATATATAGCTTATTTTCATTCCGAAAGTCTATTCTATATATTAGTGAAAGAATGTTTTAAATCGGTCCAGTCGTTTTTGAGCCAAATCACAAAAATACAAAAATACAAATGTTCTCTTTTTATAATATTAGTATAGATATATAAACCTAATAACATATATATTACGCACCCCGCGATTTTGCTCGCGTTAAATAGTATCCAATTTCTACGGTATTGGTTCTCTCCTTGCAAAATGAAATCGGTTAAGCCATTTGACTTTTATGAAGTAAAAGAAAACAAATGGAGAAAAAACGACAAAGGAAAAAAAATTGCCGCCATCACCTTACGGTGTTCCGGCAGCACACAGCCCTTTAGAGTTAACTGTAAAGTATTACACATATATTTAGCTTTTCTTGGGAAACGTACCGAAATACAAGAATACTTTCAAACAATTCAATAACTGTTAAGAAGGTTGTGTACAACTTAAAAAGCTTTTCTCCATTTTACAATATCGCAAAAGCCAACAGGTCCTCCACCTTTTATGAATCTGAACCAGAAATTACATCCATCCATCGTTGAGCAATACAGCAATATCTTTCTGTCAAAAGCCGCGAGAAGAGAGAGAAATACATTTTCGAACATCATTATTTATCGACTTGGAATATTATGTTGCTAAAATAGATGGCAGCCATAAAATATTCGTTAGGGGAAGTCATAGGGTTCGAGGGCTAAGAGTGATTTTTCATTTACCGATATTATTATGGGCCAATATTATGGTCACCGATATCGAGTTATGGAATTTTTTTGTATAACAACTGAGTTGAGGATGACATATTAACTTGTTCATCAATGAACAAGTATTAAAAAAAAAAAACTAAACTTCTGATTAGTTTCATTCTAATTTTATAAATTATTCCCAATTATTAGCGCATGCAAGCAAACAATATCTATCTAATACTATAAAAATCTTTGTCCTGACATACTGACTAACTGACTGACTGACTGACTGACAGACAACGCACAGCCTAAACCGCTGGTCGTAAAGACTTAAAATTTGGAGGGTATATTTGTCTTAGTACGTAAGGTTGTACTAGGAAGGGATTTTCCAAAATTCATCCCTTAGGGAATGAAATGGGGGTTCAAAGTTTGTATGGAGAAACAAGATTAGATAGTATTTTCTATCCGAAACTTCACACAAGTGCTTCAGTAAAAAAATAAGTAAATACGTGTTTCTGGTTTTTTTGAAATTCCATCCCTATGAGGATGAAATGGGGTAACAAAGTGTTAAAATCAGTATTGTTTCCGATTGCGCTGAAATTTGACATGCAGATTAGTTATTAAGACGTAAGTTACCTTTGATAAAGGATTTTCTTAAATTCACCCCTGAAGGGGATGAAATGGGGGTTCAAAGTTTAGATAGTATTTTCTATTCGAAACTTAACACAAGTACTTAAGTAAGTAAATACTTGTTTGCTCTTTCGAAATTCCACCTCGATAAAGGTTGAAGTGGGGTAACAAAGTCTGAAATCAATATTGTTTCGGATTGCCCTGAAATTTGGCATGCAGAGAGTTATTTTGACTTAGGTATCCCCTAAGAAAGATTTTTTCAAAATTCACTCTACAAGAGGATGAAACGGGGGTTCAAAGTTTGGATAGTCATTTTATTCGACATTTCACACAAGTACTTCTGTAAATAAATAATACGAGTTTCAGACTTTTTCAACATGCCACCCTAAGAGGATAAACTGGGGTAACAAAGTCTAAAAATCAATATTGTTTCGGATGGCGCTAAAATTTAAAATGCAGATAGTTATTTTGACGTAAGTATCCGCTTAGAAAGATTTTTTTTTTAAATTCCTCCGGGATACGGAACGGGGATTCAAAGTTTGTATGGCGAAACAAGATGAGACAAAGTACGTGTCGTAGGATCTTTCGAAATGGGGTCGGAAACAAAGTCAGAAAATTTGGGTTTTTCGGGTTTTATAAATGTGAATCCCGAATTGCCTTAGTCACGCGATAACATAAAACGGGTGAACCGATTTGCCAAATTATTATGTGATGTCTTTAATGATAGAATCGTTTTACAAAAGAAAAGTTTTAAGTAAATAAAAGAAGCTTTTAACGCGGGCGAAGCCGCGGGGCACTTCTAGTTAATAATATATATTTTTTTGATTATTATTTATTTTTTTATCTACTAATTTCTCAAGGGCTGTGTGCTAACGGAAGACCGTGAGGTTATGGCGACAGCTTTTTGCTTTGAAGGTGGTAAGCTACTTTTTTGTATCAATATCACTGGAGTTACTAAATTATTGTAAAAAAAAATAAAAGAAATAAAAAAAAAAATTATTAATTTTTAGTACAATTACACTGTGTTACGTCCCTAACCACCAAACTAGGCGTTGACGGCCTGTGTTTTGGTAATTAGTTCCTTCCGTTGTAAAGACTTATTTAATGCACACGGCAGATTAAAATTGTATTAGATTAGAAGTTAGATTAATATTACCTTAGACCTATAAAAAAGTACTTTAATTGTACGCCTATGTATTTTATAAATAAATGAATAAATTCAGGCGGAACATCGATATAATGCTCCGACTAACAGTGGACGAACACACATAGATGCACATAGAAAAATCTATTGAACACATGCATCGGATTGCTAGCTAGAGTTTAAATTGGCGACCTCCAGGTTGAAAGGCAAACTATCTATACTATATGCCAACAGGACGTTAAATATTTTTAGATATAAATCATGATTTAGATGGTAATTCTACTCGGTAATAAGATTGCAATAGCAACACAAACTGTACATAAATACAACAAATCAATTTGACTCAAATGTCTACTACGAAAGAGTCCGTCCTACCCGTCATGACAAGCTGCACTTTCTCTAGTGAAATACACACTATTTTCTTCCTCAAGGCATTTAATCACGCCTACCTTCATTCGCACGTGACCCGCGATGAGACGTGATGTCACAACTTTTTTATTACCCACCTACCATCACAAACTTTATTGGGGCAGACAAGACGTATTCCTTTGAATATTTCCCTCAGTGAGTTTTCTTTTGGAATTGTTTTGGTTTATTTCACAAGTTTGAAGTTTTCTTGAGAACATTGCGCTTCGCAGAACTGGCATCAAATCTTGACCGGGTGGATTTAGTAGGTATTTTCTTAGAAGTGATGATTTTGCAGAGGACGGATTTGATAAAATAGGAACTTTTTTGCAGTTTCCTGATGAGACACAGCATTTTGCTTCACTCTTGAGTAAAACAGAACTTTATATTCTTGTTTTTAAGGCTAGCGTTTTAACACGTTTTCACTTGTTGGTAGGTGATGATACGGTCAAGGATGGTATCTCACTAGGCCTAGAATGGAAACTCGTTTTCAAAAACAGCTGCCGATACACATTGACTGTTTGGCTACAGATTTCCCAACAATTTCATCACGAGAAACAGGGTAGGAACAATACAAATATCCATTGATTTATTTATACTTAATAAGCAGTGCCTACTTTATAAGTAAAATTCTATTCTTAAACTATATAGTACATACCTACACCTACACTGCGTCCTAACTGCCTAACACCCGCGAAACCCCAAACAAAAGCCCAGCAATCTATCACGACACTAAATCATTCACCCAAATCTGCGGTTCACCTAAAGCACATTAAGCTCACCGAAGGCTAAAATAATGCAGTCGACGTAAAAAGATTAACAGCTCACCCACTTTTGTGTCCACGACAGGGCTCAAGAATTATAGTGGTGCGGAGAAGTAAGGAAGGTAGAGTACATTGTTTTAAGTTTATATTTATCTGCCTCGGATGTAAGAAACGTGTTTTAAACATTATCTTCGAGAGTTTAATTAAATATTTTAGTGTTAGATTTAAAAATTGATTTAAAACAATATTGTGACAATTGAATTATTACAACATTTTTTTATTAACTGACTTCAAATAAAAAATAAGTTCAAAAACTAAAACCCGACTACTGAAAAATTACGCTCTAAAAAGAAAGAAACAAGAAAATATTCTCATCTGAGATCGCGACGCGATGTACAAACTATTCAGTATGTATCCTGTATTATGTATTATAAGCAAATTACTTGCAATAAATATTTTATTGTATTTTATACATATTCAAAGTAGTGTTCAGTGGATACCCGTTGTCGTATGCTACTTTAAATTGGAGAATGTATTGTTTTGTTACGGTAAAGTGATACTCGTATATATATGATACTATTTCGGGGATATCTGCCTTCGAACAAAAAACTAATCATTACAATCGGTTTATAAATGACGTAGTTATCGAAGAACAAACATTATTTATATATATATATATATATTCCTTTTTTGTTCGAAGGCAGATATCCCTGAAATAGTATCATAGTAATTTTATCGAGATCTGACAAGTATATCCAGAGATATGGTGATAAAAACCTCAAATTTGATACTGAAAATTAATAGCGCGGCATTTGAAGTCGGTTCTTTTAGTTTTTTAAACGATCTTATACATACATTAAATTAGTTTATTCTCATCATCAACTTATACTAGTACACTGCTGGACATAGGCCTCTCCAATTCCATGCTACTGAGCACGATCCTGGGCTACCCTCATTTATTACGGTATTCCGGCGGGACTTAGTCCTTGATAGTCAGAGTATTCTAGGCCTAGCTTGTTCACCATCTTCGACCACATCATCGCTTATCACCAAGCGAGATAGTGGTCCAACGCTAGCCTATAAGACTTAAAAAAAAACATACTTACTAAACATTAACCAAAAAAAGTAACTTAAGACATCTCTTTACATAGCTTGGTATATTATGCACCTCTTATTAATAAATAAGAATATAAATAAATCTAAAACATATTTTTAAAAAGAGAACATTTATAGGCGATATCACGATATTTCACAATAGTGAAAATTTGTTGTATACGTGTTTTCAGCTCGACAATGCTACTGGAAATATTTTCGAGATTAGCATTATTTGAAATACTGTAAACTAACGAAACAATAACCGGCCAAGTGCGTGTCGGGCCATGCGCAGTGTAGGGTTACGTAGTAGCCTGTTATTTAATGCAAGTCTTTACCCGTTATAAACAAGCAACTGGGTACTCCATCTTTGTCACTTTAAAGGATTTATTCTAAGGATTTTGTATTTGGTACAAAATTATCCAACACCCAAGTTCAACGACTATTACTGCTAAACTAATGAAGTTATCTTACCCGCTATAATTTTCCTTTAAAGTTTATAAAATGTGCTATTATCACAATTTTTTTCAGATTTTTCGAGCCAGCAGTGTAGCTTTTAGAGGGGGGAGACGCCCTACTGGAACAAAAATTAGTACTTTAAAGTTTAATATTTCGTAAATGCAGCATTCAATCGAAAAATGGTATTAGCAACCCTACATCATTTTAAAAGACCTATTCAACGATACCCCACACAATGGGGTAGACGACGAAAAAAAAATTAATCTCCACTTCTCATATAGGGGAGCTACCCTAAAAAAAAATATTTTTCAAAATTTTATTTCAGCACTTTGTCAGCGTAATTTATTTACATATCCCCACAAAATAACAGCTTTCTAGTATTAACGGTCTCTTAGCAAAACCTCGGACAGACAGACAGACGGACATGACGAAACTATAATTGTTTCTTGTCAGGACTACGGAACCCTAAAAAGAGGTAGAGGCCGCCCGCTATAATGACCTGGTGGACTAACATCGCAAGAGACCTCAAGAAAGCCCAATTGCCTGACGTGGCAACCCAAGACCGTTTGTCTTGACGCAGAAAATTGAGGAGACCCAACCCCAAATAAAGGGATCAGGGATGGAAGAAGAAGGAAGAAGAAGAAGATACTAATTGTGTCAGACTGGTCAGACATGATGCTACGAAATCTAATATATGAAAATGAATCCCAATTGCCTTTGGTCACGGTATCACGCGTGAACGGCTGGACCGATTTCGATAATTCTTTTTTTGTTGTGTTTTTATCGCCAGGAGATGGTTCTTATGAAAAAAAAATTTAATAAAAGTTGTTTTTGACGCAGGCGAAGCCGCGGGGCACAGCTAGTCTTATATATAAAAATGAATCCCAATTGCCCTTGGTCACGGCATCACGCGTGAACGGCTGAACCGATTTCGCTAACTCTTTTTTTGTTGTGTTTTTATCGTCAGGAGATGGTTCTTATGAAAAAAAAAATAAAAAAATATAAGTTTTTTTTTAAACGCAGGCGAAGCCACGGGGCGCAGCTAGTACACAATATTTTTCGCACTTCCTTACATTTCTCAAAAACTCCGGCAGATATGAACACAAAAACAAAGGTTTGTTTAAATAAATCATGGTGGCCAGAAAAGTTACTGCAATCCGAGTTTGATAAAAAAGGTGTTTTGTTGCCAACAAAGTTTCTTTGTCTATTTGGGTCAACGCCAATTGAAAGTGGATAACAATGCTGATACAGGCTCCTGAACTTACATTATTTTTCGACCAACATATATTTGAGTGTAACTGAAAGCTCAAGTATAATAGCTTAGTGTATACACTAAGATGGGTAAATTATCTTTTTATTAAAAAATGCACTATAATATAAAATTAGAGAAGCGGTCAAATATAAAGAAGTGTGTATAAGCAGCTCTTAGTATAGATTTGACGGTAAGATATTATTAACGAAGAAAAGTTTTGGATTCATCTGATCATTTACATCTATAAGGCGTCCATTACACGGGAGGTAATCCGTTATTCTAAACCATCAATCATGACTTTTGGTTGCTAATGCTATCAAAAGTATGTAAATATCGGTCAGTCACCGTCAATCACCCCATTAGACGATCAGTTATCCATCAGTCACAGCCGTGATTGCCAGCAAACTGACAACAAGCCTATCGTGTAATGGACGCCTAAGAGTACCACAATCTATGTTGACAGCTGACTATAAGATACACAAGATAGTGCAAAACTCGCTTTAACCGATGCCTGGTCAGTTAGGATTTTCTTATTAAGCTTCTGTATTTTTGGTAAGATATAACGTAATAGTATGTAGAA
Organism: Cabera pusaria; assembly: GCA_954871355.1. NCBI lineage: Eukaryota > Metazoa > Arthropoda > Insecta > Lepidoptera > Geometridae > Cabera > Cabera pusaria. Next base: position 5,396,713 of record OX940893.1, read on the forward strand.
AAGGTTGTAATTTTTCATCTTTCCTAGGGTTGGTGTCTGTACGTACGACTGACTACAGTGAAAATCGCGATCTCACCGCGTGACCTCACTCCCGAGGCCTCGGAAGGAAGAGCGACGGTTTAGCTCGAAACTGAGGACAATAATATTCGACTAATGGTACGTGAATTACAGACGGTACAACATTAATAATGATACAAATTCACGATAATTTTAAAACAAAACACCTTGTCTTGCCTTCAAGATAAAAATTATAACGTTGAGTTTATTTACCAAACATACAAAATGCTTTTACGTTTTAGGATCAATAATTATATTGTCAATTGAGGCTCATTCTATTTTATACAACAAATGAACTTTCAAAAGAAAAAAACAGCAAATAGCAAACTTAGGGCAACTTAAACTTATCTGTGTTCAAATCAGTCCCCGCAAACTGAACTCATTGTATCCCGAGACCCGATACTAAACCGATAAACAAACCACACCACGATTTAAGCAGAGTCTCACGTTCGTCACACAATTCCGAACGGGTCGGGGCGAAGAAAAAAAAATCAACGCGCAAGTGAATTTCCACAAGCATTAACATAAAGACGCGCTTGAACTGTAATCATTGCGCGACCACAATGCGGACTGAATACAGATGGTTTGCGGCGGGTGCACACTACGCGAGCAATGGTGAGCGACATATGGATGTTGTATTAAATTGTCTTTAGTATTTTTTATTATTAAAAAAAAACTATTAAACAAATAAAAGAAAAATTTCTTAAAATAAAAAAAAAATAAAATTAAATGGCGACCCCATGCATATTGTGTTAAGAATAGGTAAGTATTCTTACAGTAAAGGTTGGCGTTTGCGGACGATAAGCCAATCAGCCAGCCAAATGATCAAGCCGTTAGGACCGAACGCGGGGTGCAGTTTTTCAATTCCCCCGTTTCCTCCCTGGAAAATGCTTTTAGAGCAAAATTTGTTTCTACAAAAAATCAAGATCTGCTGTACCTATGCCCCTATCATGTACTTTTTTTAACCAAGCAATTGCAATTGAAATATAAGCCCTTTAATCTTCTCTTTGAAATTTTTGAAGAGTCATATTTCTATTTACTATTGGTTGATCAAAGAAAGCAAATGATAGGGGCATAGCTACAGCAGACCTTGATTTTTTGTAGAAACAAATTTTGCTCTAGAAGCATTTTCCAGTTAGGAAACGGGGGAATACATTTGTATGGAAAACTGCACCCCTCGTTCGCTCTCAAGGCTTGATGCTCTTTGCCAGTCAGTTTAGAAAACGAATTAAAATTCTTTAATTTGTGGGTTGTACCAAATGTGGTAGGTACTGAATATACTCTCAACTACGAACGCCTTTCTTTACAAAAGAAACGATCATTTAGGTCAGTTCTAGAGGTTTTTCTTGAAAAGTTCTGGCGCTGAATGTGTCCCCTTCTTAGTAAAAGTCAAAACACAAAGTGGCAGCGTCATTTAAGAAAGTTCGTGGCCACCTTGGGTTTGAGACGTCGTATTTTTTACTTATTCAGATTCTGTCGCAGTGCCGCATTTCTGTTCAAATCTTGGATACAAGTTAAAATATGGCTGTGGCTGAGTTGTGACACCAAAATATTTAGGGAACTAGTAAATAAATGCGTATTTATACTTTCTTTACATTATTGGACATATGCTTCTTTCATGATACGCCATTCGACACGGTCCTGAAGATTTTTCTATTAAGCGTGCAATACATCGTCGATCGCATCATAGCTAATCGTCTGTAATATACATGTGAACTTAACGATCTCACCGCGTGACCTTCCCGAGGAAGAACGAAGGACTCGCTTGTAAACTAGATCGAGAAAATTTGACAAAAGGTACGTGAATTATAACCGGTTTATAACATTAATAATCTGCAATATAGAATAGTGGTCAGACGCATAACTACCTGTTAAGTATATAAAAAAATCATCATCCGTCTACTTTTTTGACGATCTATCTATAGGTCTTTCTATCACTAGGCAATTTGGTACATAATACATACTGTTTTGATCACAAATAAGTAAAACTAATTTATATACTTAAATCTATTTACCTTTAACCATTTATGTCCAATAAATCAATCGTTACTTAAGGCTACATGGGTCGCGGTAGTTTTTCACTTACCTATACATAATATCTGAGTAACTACTTAAATAAAAGATTATAAGCAATATTCAACGGTAATCGATTTTTTTCATCTTACACGCCAGCGTATGACCAATATCTCGCCTGGTGGTAAGCGATGATGTGGTCGAACATGGTGAACATGCTAGGCCTAGAATACTCTGACTCTCAAAGGCTGTGTGTCATACACATTCATATGAATAATATTAGCAGGAAAATATATAAATAAATTATATAATACTAGCAGCCCGCCCCGGCTTCGCACGAGTAGAATATATATGCCTACAAAATTAGTATCAGTTTGTTGCATCGAATATAAAATATTAACATATTTAACAATCATCGTCGTATTTCAACCAATTTACACAAAACCTTAACGAATTATGCACCTAAACCTCCCTCATAAACACTCTGGCTATTGGTGAAAACCGCATGATAATCCGTTCAGAAGCAATTGAGATTATTGCGAACAGAAAGACAGACGCAGTGATGGACACTGTTTTATAATACTTACGTAGTGATATTGGACGGCCCTTTGGCATAAAAGATAGTTACCCTGATTCTGACCCGAGTCGGGTCACCCGACGGTCGTTGGTTGTAATCCTAGCTATATACCTACCAATGAAAGTTTTATGTGCATTCATGAACCATGGGTTTTCGTAGAGAGGTAATGGGATCATTAAATCTACCAAAAAGTAGCTTACCACCAAAGAGAACTTTTGCCGCCGTGAACCTTACGGCGTTCCCCGACGCAAAAAGTAGGGGTATTATACGTTTAACGTATGTATCTGTGTGTCTGTCTGTAGCATCTTAGCACCCAATCTGATGAACCGATTTTGATTATATTATTGACAATTTTTTTTGTTTGATAGATGTTTTCATCGAGAGTGTTCTTAGCTTTGATTCATGAAAATTCGTTCAATCGTTATACTACTATGAGCTTTTTTCTAGTTAATTGCGCTACGAAATCAACTCTCATACGTATGATCAATTTGAAAATCTTCTTCAACGATATTGAAAGAACATGGAAGCATTGACCTGATGCTGGGACATCTCCTGGACTCTACAGAATACTCAAATCCTCACCAACTTACAGCTCAGATTTTAAACGTCGTGTTTAGAGTCATTGGAATGCTTTTAGGTAATGAAAACATACATAGATCAGTCGGGGTGGTTTAAAATATTATATTATTAAAATATTATATCATTAAAATATTATATTATTATATATATAGATCATTATTATTTTATACAATAGATCAGATTATTATACTATATTGAATTCAAACTGATTGTGATCGGTGGGGATCTACAGAATAGCTAAGCTTATAATAATATTTTCATAGTAACTATGACCTAATCTGTGGTTTCACTGCAAATATTTTATTAATTTTGCGATGCGTGTATGTGAAATCCGTGATATCTTCTAAAGTTTTTATTTGAATTATATACTGTGAAAGAAAATTTTTATCTATAATATGTGGCAAAGCTAAATAACTTAATTATTTGGATAAGGATTAATACTATATAAATGAAAATAGCCTTGGAAGTTATGTAATATTATTTGACAAAAAATTAAAGATTTAAATGGTTACTGTGAGTCAAACTTAAGAGATAGACATATGCTTTTGCGGACTTTTTGTAGGTCTTATTAAGTTGTACAACTCTTCCATAGAAAGTATTCTTCCATCCTTTTTCAATTGAGCAGCGTTCGTAAGAAACTTGTTTTTTCGACCGTTTTTTTGTCGACTTAGGTTACAAATTAGGTCTCCACGAATGTACCTTTGATTTAAACACAATAATATATAGCCTTTTTTCATCCCGAAAGTCCATTCTATATATTAGTGAAAGATTTTTTTAAATCGGTCTAGTAGTTTTTGAGCCAAATCATTACACACACAAAAATACAAATATACAAATATACAAAAATACAAATGTTCTCTCTGTATAATATTAGTATAGATAATGTATATAGAATTTGGGCGTAGACCGAGTATATTTCTATCGACGAACCTGGACAACTTTTGATGGCATTCGACATTTTCTCTTTGCTCTTATTTATTTGGACAATTTAAGCCCGCTCCTAGTTTTTAATATTTAACTATGAAACTGTGGAAAGAAGTAGTCTCTGCTTGCCCTACGGAAAAAAGCGTGTTTGTATGTATGTAACTAAAAAACTGTCAGAAACAAAAAACAACAGTTCTATGTACAAGAAACATGCCTATCTGTTAATATCACGTCAATTCCAACGCAAAAAGCAATTAGCCCGTAACTGTAAGGCATCTTATACATCACATTCGCAACATAAATTCCCATTGGAAATCCGTATGTCACATAATTGCCATTCCGAAGCCTTAGAACAAAGCGGCAATAAATAAAGGTACTAATTGGTAACGTCGCAGGAAAGCTTACAATCCAGCATGATTGTAAATGGACAGCGCTAGACAGATTTGTATCTTAATTTGTACAATGGTTTTTCTACTACTATTAGTAGAGACTAATAGAAATACTTTGCGTTTATCGTCACTCCAACTGGTCACAGGACGTTCTACGCAACGTTTGCCGATTCGCGATTCCACTCTAGAACAAGTCCACCCCAACTGTAATCAGGTGGAGTGAAGATATACGCAAAGCGGTGGGCAGTGATAATCACAATATAAATAAGCGTCTACATATACTTACATGGCATGAAAAACTGCATCGCCAGAATTTTGTGCGAACTTAGGGCTAGTTTCACCGGAAATAAAGTGACAGATCTGACATACGACGACATATAAAAGCTGTCAAAAATCTGTCACATAAGTTCCTAAAAGGTCTGGCTATCCAAAACCAGTTAAACTGGCCCTTAGTTGGGTCCTTTACTTATAATATGTGGTTAAAGGCTAGCCTATGTGATATTTAAAAAAAAAAAGAGTGTGTGTACTTATGTACACGCGTTAGAAGGTATACTTCTGTGGCGTATGGAAAAAAAATAACTAAAATGCAGTAGTAATTAACGATAAATATTAAAATTAATCAAAAAGATTTTATTTAAATAAATAAGGTTTTATTAACGTAAAAAATGACGTTAAATATGACATATACAACTTGAACATAGTCATGCCACCTAGAACTAACTTCACGGTGTAGAATTTAGGTGTCGGTGTGCGCGCGCATCGTACCACCTAGAACTAACTTCACGATGTTAAATTTAGGTGTCGGTGTGCGCGGGCATCGTAAAAATTCACTCTCATCATTTTTCTCTATCGCGCCAAAAGAAGTATAACTTCAAAAAATTTTAAAAAAATCCATGCTCCGTAATCTCACCGGACACTTTTGCCTTTTTAACTGGAAAAGATAACCATTGCATGGCGGAACTGATAATACCAATATAGGAGGACTACCATATGTCAATTCTAACAAATAAATAATTTCATTTCCTCATTCATTTTATGTCATTGCACCAATAATATAAGCTCCAGCATTCAGCTGTATTTAAGTAGTTTTAATGAAAAACAATTTCACGAAAAAAAATGTGTAGATATGTACTATAATCTATACCATAGTCTAATAAAGTGTTCTACTTAGTCAAAGCTCTTTATATTACGTATATTATCAATATTAATAAACATATACAAATATAACAACGAGACCCATTAAATCAGGTCACATCCCATAGAAATCCCATCTATCATTCAAAATACGTCCAACAGCAGGAAAACTAATTCATCAAATCCACAATCCAAACATGTAAGGCTCTCTAATTTCCTTGGAAATGAAAAAAAAAACCTTTTAACCCTTATACGAGTAACATAGATCTAACAATAGTCCCGATAGGGATCTATAACTATGGGGACCCACCTCTGAAAGGTTGACCAGTTCTTTGTCATGAAATTCCAATATCGTACGGACGTATAGAATTGGAGTCTATGGAGCGGAGCCTATTCATGATATAGTATGGTACACTGAGATGCAAAAGGGATATCAAATTATTTCTCATAGAAATGTATGCATTATTTCCGATGATATAGTTAGGGTTGGAAATACAGACTATTTATATACTACTAACCAGAAATGCGTACTTAGAAAAAAGTTGATTCTGACGCCCTTTGACGTTTCACCAATGTATTTTGACTTTTTTTTTTAATGGGAAAAAGTCAAAACTTCTCCATGTGATTAAATTTGTCGGTGAGCCTTAGTGTTAGTACACACCAAGACGCAACGCGACGAGACAATGCTTGTGGTTTCGCGCGGTAAAGCGAGAAGCCATGCGGCGCAGTTTACAGCTTACCACTGTAATAGCATTCTTTTAAAACACTTTTGTCTTCAGCAGTATTTTCAAACAAAAAATCTGACCCAAGTATTGTAAAGCCTTTCAAAAAATGATTTATTAATTTTGTCTCCAATGGAGGCTCTTTTATTAATTAGAAATTTTCCCTGAGAAGCCACAGGAGTAAAAAAAGTTAATTATGCTTAAATATACAGAGTTTATTGTAATTTTTGGGTAAAAATCGTTCTTTTTTAAATTTTGTGGTGTGATAATAAAAGCTAGCAGAACAATCACGACGCTCGCCTGATAGTAAGATATGTCGTCTACCTATTGCAGATACAGCGGCATGCAAAATTATGATTTTTTAGTAAATACTAAATACATACGAAACATCAGAATCATACTCAGTAATATTAAAATAACTGTGTATATAAATGTTTATATATCAGGTAACATGACGCTCACCTGATGGTAACCATCGACTGCCTATGACGGACTCTGATGCATGAAAAACTCTAGTTTCGCAACATTTTCTACGTCACTGCTCAACTAAGCGCGTTACCTAGATACGCCAGATTTTTAACTCTCATATCAAGTACAGTAATTTCACTGCATCCTTACCAGTTATACTGAAAAAAAAATAAGTCTACAGTTGAAAAACTTATAATTTAAGATCGTTAAAAAACTAAAAGAACTGATTTCAAACGTAGCGCTAGTCAAAGTAGCCAGTAGACGAAGTAACTATTACATAATCTGTGCCAGTAGTTATTAGTAAGTCGTCGAGATAAGTAATGCGTCGTAATACAAATGTTGATATATTAAAAACGGGTTAGGCCGATTTCGTTAAAATTTAAATGGGACCACATGGGAAGGGTTCCGGCATCTTCGAGTAATCGGTGAACATAAAGGTTCCGACGAATTGAGAACCTCCTCTTTTTTCGTGAATTCGGTTAAAAACTGGTGGTACCATCCAAAGTGTACCAGAATATAAATCCTACCACTATAAATATGAACCAAATCGGTGATGCCAAATCGCCATACAAATAAACTAGCTTTTGCATTTAACATTACGTGAAATTGTGATCAATCACTTACTTCCACAAAAAAATCGAATTTATGAAAAGGATCATTAATTTCTAACACTATATTAACATCAAATCGGACAATGATGTACAGTTTTCTCTATAATAAATATCAGCTATGAAATTTTAAAGCGTCGATAGTTAACTCCGTATCGCCCCTGAATTCCATCCCAGCTATCCCCTAAAAATTCCATAGTAACCGATCGTTAAAATTTCCTAAGGTGATATTGATTTCTGGCACCCTCGATGCAATCGCGTGAGGGTATCAGGGGTGCGTCTTTGACAGTCAATATGCTATTATACATGATATGATTCCACTCAAAGCTGCGAGCTGCGCTAAGCTATGCTCGGAGCCAAGGTAACTAAAATCACACTACAGCTTTGGTTATTTTGGAAACCTAATCTCTATATTATTTTTAGGTTTACTTTAATCCAACGCTTAATAGCCTTTAGCAATTAAGAAGACCACCTATTTTGCTTATTATGAAGTAGATTAATGATCTTATTGTTAGTTCTTTTTGTAATTAGTGTCATAACATAGCGTTATTGTATGTATCCTATCGATGTGGATGTAGAACTAAATTATGATAATCATACTAAAACTTGTATTACAAAAAAAATAAATACATGCAACAAATCTATTTCCCGTCTTTTATTTTTTTTAGGGGCTCCGTACCTCAAAAGGTAAGTAAAAACCGGCGAAGTCGAGTTAAACTCGCCCACTTCCGAGGCTTCCGTACCAACGGTGGTATATACCAATTAAGCTAGACCTCTAAATTGTATCAGCGCTCATATAACTCAGAGGTCTATTTCTCTACTCTACTACTTACTCTTTTAATTGGCGAAAACTATGTATGTATGAGGGCACCCTTAAATTTTTAAACTTTTTTCCTTTATTTGTGCTGTGACACCTTGCTTCTTGCCAAATTTAATGATTCTAGGTCAACGGGAACTATAGGTTTTCGACCCAAAACCTGTAAGGTACTTCCGGTTGACCTAGAACTGTCAATTTTGGTTAAAATCAAGGTCTAACAGTACAAATAAAAGAAAAATTCCGAAAAATAAAAAAGTTTAAAATTAAGGTACATTTTGGTACTAAGAAGTTTTCGCGAAAATTTAAATTGGCCCATATATTTTTGACTTTTTTCTTTTCTCTTTTGACTATTGTGTTGACTCAAGACCTTGATTTTTATACACCCAATAGGACAGACAGACAGACGGACAAGAAAGTGATCTTATAAGGGTTCCTTTTTTTACCTTTTGAGGTACGGAACCCTGAAACAGGAACCCTTATACGATCACTTTCTTGTCCGTCAGTCCGTCTGTCTGTCTGTCTGTCCGTCTATCTCTCTGTCTCTGTCTGTCCGTGTGTCACCACTAAGTTTCTCAGGGACGGGTGGACCTAGGAAGTTGAAATTTATACCAGATACTGAGGTCTATAGTCTCTATTACTTGTATAAAAATCAAGGTCCCGAATCAACACATTTAAAAGATATGGGCATATTTATATTTTCGCGAAAACCTGTAAGTACCAAAATTTACCTTAATTTACAACGTATTTTTCGAAATTTTTCATTTACTTGTGCTGTAAAACCTTACTTTTAACCAAAATTGACAGCTCTAGGTCAACCGGAAGTACCCTAAAGGTTTTGGGTCGAAAACCTATAGGGTACTTCCCTACTTCCCGTTGGTTGACCTAGAATCATGAAATTTGGCAAGAAGCAAGGTTTTACAACACAAACAAAGGAAAAATTCAAAAAAAATAAAAAAAGTTGAAAATTCAAGGGCGTCCCTATATTCAACGTGTAACATATTAAACGCAAGACCTAAAAATAATTTGTACATAGTTGAGCCAATTAAAATTGGCCTAGTCTGAGTTATATGAGCGCTCATACAATTTAGAGGTCTAGCTTAATTGGAACTAACCAACGTTGGTACGGAAGCCTCGGTGGGCGAGTCCGACTCGACTTGGCCGGTTTTATTTTTATTTTGTTTAAGTTTTGATACAGCCAGATAAACGACAAACGAATAAGAATATTTTTATAATGTATGTCAGATACCAAATACGTTGTATTTCACATTTAGAAAAGCACGTTGCATCTGCATACTGCATGTGTCATTATTCAGAAAAATTAGCGCTACATCATGCGCTTATTAACCGACTTCACAAAAAAGGAGGAGGTTCTCAATTCGTCTGTATGTTTTTTTTTTCTGAATGATGACCTAATCAAAATTTAAAAAAAAACTTTTTGCTATATTATCGCTCACGCACGCTGAGCTCGTAAGTGGTTTCACAGATTTATGTAATAAAATAGTTTATAATGATAAGCTATACAACGACTTTTATTGAGTAGTTCGTAATAGTGCTTGAAAAATGTATGACTAGCCGGTGTATTATGATAAGGTAAACATAAATATTGTTTTATAAAGTTTCGCGTTGTGTTTGTTTACAGGGGATAATAATGGATGAAGAGCATAAGAAATCAGTTTAGGTCGTGAGTCGTAAATTCACTGAGTTCCTTATTAAGTTTCTATTGTCAGGGAACTTACTAGATTCGATATGTTGGTAGGGTATTGAGGTAAATCGTTAAACACAATCCAAAATTTCATCGTACCGACGGGACTTAATTGGCAGAGCACCTGGACGTGTAATCCGGGGGGTGCGGGTTCGAGTCCCGTCGGTAAAATGAAATTTTGGATTGTGTTTAACAATTTACAAAAATACAAAGTGTGAGACACTTCAAAGAAACATAATATTTGATTTACGCAGTGCTGTTGCACTGCGACACAACATCTCTCGTCGGATTTGAAAACTGTAATGATTTCTTCCGAATGATTAACTTACTTAATAAGTAGTCATAGATGGCGCCACCAATGCATAATTGGGTTAACAAATGCAATCCACTAATTTCGTCGTATCGATGTATCGAACCGTGGCTTAATTGGCAGAGCACCTGGATGTGTAATCCGGGGGGTGCGGGTTCGAGTCCCGTCGGTACGATGACATTTTGGATTGTGTTTAACAATTTACAAAAATACAAGGTGTGAGACACTTCAAAGAAACATAATATTTGATTTACGCAGTGCAACATCTCTCGTCGGATTTGAAAACTGTAATGATTTCTTCCGAATGATTAACTTACGTAATAAGTAGTCATAGATGGCGCCACCAATGCATAATTTGGGTAACAAAATGCAATAATTGGCAGAGCACCCCCCGGATTACACGTCCAGGGACGTGTAATCCGGGGGGTGCGGGTTCGAGTCCCGTCGGTACGATGAAATTTTGGATTGTGTTTAACAATTTACAAAAATACAAAGTGTGAGACACTTCAAAGAAACATAATATTTTGGGTTTTAAGGTAGTCTTAATGGACGTAATCGCCAATTAATTCACCGAATTCTGTAGTTAGTTTTTGTTATCAAGGTGGGTACTAGATTTGATATATTTGTAGAGAGTAGTCTCAACACATATGATATCTCTATATAGGCTATCGCTATCATCGCAGGAGTCAATATTATTTAAAAATATATATCTTCACAGCTCATTAGGGTCGGCACGGCACAATAAAGTTTTGAGGCGAAAAGTCAATAAACTATTAGCGAATTGACTATTGCACTAATAAGAAGCATGAATGGGCATGAGGTTTTGATAAGTATGTCAAAATCATGAAGTGGCAGACAAAACTTGCGATCACGTCCGTAAACCTAAACTAAACTCCTGAATAACACGAAACTTATATAAAGCTTAAATGTACCCAAATTGGTAAAATTTGGCTATAGCTCAAACCAATCCTTAAACATGACATTTACTCATCGATTCGTTAACCTTTTCGAAAGACTGGTTATCTGTGTATTTTGCTCTATGCTGTTTTGTATAAAAGATGATTAAAGTTCCTCATCATCCTACTTACTAACTTCTTTCTCTTTCATAAGATTGAATGCCAAACACATTATCGTACATTACAGTGCTATTGAGGTCAAATTCTCGATTGTCTTTAATAAAAAAAAGGTTACAAAATACTGTGATCTACGAGTATTTATTGTAGTATCTTTCAATCGTCAATAATTTTATCTTTATTAAATGTTAACCTTTACAAACAATTTCATTAAACAGAACGTTATTTCTTTATAGAATTTAATGTGAAACCTATTAAATGTTTTTGTAAAACAATTTAATCCCATACAGCTCATATCAAAATCTAAATGGTTAGTCATAAAACAACTTCGAGCAGTAGAGCAAGTCTTAGAGCAATTTTAAAATTGAAGCATAATAGATTGTATCACGGAGGAGCAACATAGTATTCTTCAAAGCTACTTAAAGTAACTAATAACCGGCCAAGTGCGTGTCGGGCCACGCGCAGTGTAGGGTTCCGTAGTAGCCTGTTATTCAATGCAAGTCTTTACCCGTTATAAACAAGCAACTAGGTACTCCGTCTTTGTCACTTTAAAGGATTTATTATAAGTATTTTGTACTTGGTGCAAAATTATCCAACACCCAAGTTCAACGACTATTACTGCTAAACTAATAAAGTTATCTCAACCGCTATAATTTTCCGTTAAAGTTTAGCTTTTAAAGGGGGGGGGGACGCCCTACCGGAACAAAAATTTGCACTTTAAAGTTTAATATTTCGTAAATGGAGCTTTCAATAGAAAAATGGTAATAGCAACCCTAAGTCATTTTAAAAGACCTATTCATCGATAACCCACACGATGGGGTAGACTTTGAAAAAAAAAAATCATCCCCACTTCTTATATAAGGGAGCTACCCTAAAAAAAATATTTTTCACAATTTTATTTGAGCACTTTGTCGGCGTAATATATATACGAGTACATACCCCCAGAAAATTACAGCTTTCAAGTATTAACGGTCTCTTAGCAAATCCTCGGACAAACAGACAGACAGACGGACATGACGAAACTATAAGGGTTCCTTGTCAGTACTGCGGAACCCTAAAAAACCCGCGCTCTCTATTTAATAAGATAGTAACATCTATTAATATTGAACCTCCATAGACAGAGCAATTAAAAAATCACTTTACCGCCCGCCCAAAATAGAAAAGACCTATTTTTCACGCACTTACAGAGAGGAACCAATCACCGTTCTTCAAATAAATTGGATAAAAAATGTACATATTGTTGCATGGCAGAGCAGTCATATCAAATCTACAAATTAAATAATATGTGTTACATATTATGTACGTAGAATTCTACAATATTAAATTAAGCAAAAATGCCAAGTTATGCTTTTTTCACTTTGCATCTTGGCTATCATCACCTTCAGCATCATTATTAGCCGGTGTTAGTCCACTGCTGGACGTAGGCCTTTTCGAAGATGAAACTTGGCTATGGAAGGCGTAGTGGTTAAACGTTTTATTATGATTTACTAGCAAATCTGACACGCAGTTTCTTCAACAAAACATCATATCACTCTTTTAGATTTTTTCTTAATGTCTGAAAGTCTAGCCTTTGACTATTATCTCGCCTGGTGGTGAGCGATGATGTAGTATAAATTGGTAAGCCTGCTAGACTTTGAATGTCATAACTAATTGTTAATGCAAAATTAACATGTTATATTTGATGTCATCTGTTGTTCATGTACTCATTATCTAATCAAGAAAATAGGCCTTTCGAATACGCCTAGCGACATCTAGCGGTTCACGTCAGTAGCTTTATCACACGGTTTACTATGCCATTCATAAATCAATAGGACGTAGCATAGATAACACAAAGTCAGTACAAATGTATTTGTCTATTCATTCATAGAGAACGGTCGAGTGAACTATTGTAAAATTATTGGTCGAATGAGATGTTCTGTGAAACATTCATTCGCCCACTCTCTTCGCAATTCAGTGCTCGAGCAGAGCACACGTATCAGATCAGTGATCAGAAATACAACCGAATCAACGTCCATGTGGATTTTATTCAGTTCCCCGGATAGTTCCCCATTTCAGACGATTCAGGACAATAATCAGACGAACCCGCTGAGCCTGCGTGGTCGTGCGACCTTTGAGGGGAGGAAGTACGCAAATTAACGCGCAGCGTGACCTTCGCACCCGGGCGCAGCGCCATCAACGCGACGCTGCCACCGGCACCGCCAACACTAATGTAATGTAGTACTCACTGATTATGTAGTTTTTGGTAGATAAAAGATTTATTTTTATATTAGTCTAGTAGTTTCTTAATTTATTAATTACAGACATTTAAAATTACACTGTGTTTTGCATATCTGAAGCACTATACGATGAATTCTTTAACAATATTACACTTTGGCGATACCTGAAATGTATCTCGTTGTTAATGAAAAAAAAAACCTCAACAAAATAACTTCTATCACTCGACTTGACCAACTGTTAAGTCTACGCTATACCTAAAGGGCGTAACTCACTTACGGCTATTCAATTTGACGGGATATTTTTGAATCAATTTCTCGCTTGGATTCGCGTATTAGGCCGACGGGGCCATTCGTGCGTAACACTTTATGATACCACGATGGGGTGAGACAATGGAATGGAAGACCCTCTTAAGATTTATATGGACTCTTATGGAAGCCTCGTTACGATAAAGCTCAGCAGTATTATCAATTATTATGATCTATGGAAATAATAAATTTAAATTAATAATAGTGTGAATTTAAAAAAAAACATTAATTTAAAAAAAGAGTGAGGTGCATGGTGTCAATAGTTATAAATATTTTATTGACAGATGAGTAGAGTGATTATCATTTTGATAATATCTTAAAAGCACCCCACGCTTTTTTTAACATAATTTTTTTTTAATTCACACTATTATTAATTTATATTTATTGAAATTTTTAACACTTTTGTTAATTTAAATTTATTAAAATTTATTTTCTATTTTTTAGTTCGGTTTTCTATAAAAAGCGTGTTTTTTAGTTTTTTTAAACTATTATTTATTTTCTACTTTTTTGTTAAAAAATGGAACAACTTTTGATCAAATTAGTGTATTGTCATCGGTCCTCGATAAATCTACAAAGTTGGAACGAAATCTGGCCGTTTAAAGTGGGTCAAAATCGCACCCAAAGAAGTCGGTTACAAACATACAAACATACAGGTGAAGCTAATAAAAAGCTAATAAAAATAAAATACTGTCTGGTGATTGTCCGTGCAAAGAAAACTTTAGTGGAGGGAAACGTTAGCGAGTCTTAAAATCTTAATGTTTCCAAATAACAATCGCAGTGAGGTGACGTGCAAAACTCTGTCTATCCAGAATTTTGCATGCCTCTGTATTTGTAGAGAGGTAGACGTCATTGCTTAAGACGCTTACCTGATGAAGCGTCGTCCTTTAGTGTTATCTTAGGAACACAGTCCGTTTCATTGAGTAGCGCGTATGAGTATTAGTACTTGTACTATTCACTATTCTGTGGTATTAGGAGGCTAATAACAGCAAGTCTAATTATGTCTTCCTTTATCAAAGTCTTTGACAATCACTTTATTTTGTGTAAATCTATATATATATAAGAAAGTCGTGTTAGTTACTTCATTTATAACTCAAGAACGCCTGGACCATTTTTTATGATTTTTGGAATTGTCTTTGTCAGGAATAGGATAATAAGTATTAATAAAAAAAGAATTATCGAAATCAGACTACTCTGTAAAAAGTTATGCGTGGTCATACATTAAATATATATATATATATATATATATATACGCGTCGACTTGATAACCTCCTCCGTTTTTTTTTCGTCGGTTAAAAACAATGAATAATTGACCTAAAAAAATAATATTAGAAAAAGTATTTTGCCAAAATGTTTCTGGGTTTCATAAAATATTTTTCAAAAAACATAAAACCGATTTTATTGCCACAAACAGGCACTCAAAAGCGAAAAATAAATTACTTAATATAATTATTATAAACGCTACCCACTTATCTATTTGAAGTCGGTGCCAGCCAAGTCTATTGGATAGTAGGTATGTATGTAGTAGTAGTAAGTAGGTAGATACATGTAGGTAGTATCTATCTACTACCTATTAGACTTGGCTGGCACCGACTTCAAATAGATAAGTGGGTAGCGCTTATAATAATTATATTAAGTAATTTATTTTTCGCTTTTGAGTGCCTGTTTGTGGCAATGAAGTCGGTTTTTTTTTTGAAAAAGATTTTATTTTACCCTTTTTATGTTAACATTTTTTTGTTAAAATCCCCCAGTAGCACCAATTGAGCGGACGGCAACCGCCGCCTCACTTAGATACTCAGTGAGCCTGGTCGTCTCCTGATCTCCGTTTTGCGACCGATAGACACAGGCATAGAGAATTTTCTCTAAACCTGTGTCCACCAGTACCCAAAGCACGGAAAAATGGGGGTCTTCAAGATTCCGGAGACGCCGACAACAGATATCGTCACGGGCGTACACGCACACACCTGAACGTGGTTTTAAAATTGTGCTCCAGGGTAAAACCAGGGTATGAGAGGTACGCCACGTCAGATGGACACCGTATCTGCGTCTCCGTGAGAAATAAGTGCGTTGGTTTTTCGGTTCCTAGACGGTGAGTAACTATTATATAATCTGTGGTATTATGCTTATAATTTTTCTTTGCAGTGTTGGTTGGTACAAAGTACGTTCATAATTCTGAGTTATTTATGTATGCAGTGTCGCGGGCGGGACTGATATGGCCGCCATCTTCGCCAAACGTCATGTATGTCAAAAAATATTAGGTATGCTCAAAAACTTTGCACATTAACAAGACTTTGCCTGGTAGAACATTCCTGAGAAGACAAATTAATTCTCCCTAACTTTGTTTCTATCTCGCTCACAGTTACCGTAAGAATATCTGTCAATAATACTTAAATTCATAAAATTAAAACCACCCCCAACTGATTTGTATATGTAATCCGAGTTTATAATCAAAGCATATGTACAACTTTGTACATTGAGACCATTCCAAGGAGATGTCTCAGAACTAGATCAAGCTTACCATATTTTTGCAATATCATTGAAGTAACAAGATACTGCGACAGCGCCATTTTGATTTTTTGACGTCCGCGGTCAAAGGGCTACAAGCTTACGGAAGTTGCTATCGTAGTTTAGTTTTAACCAAAAAAGAGCTGATAATATTTAAACGGCTTAACAGATTTTTATAAAATAATGCTAAGAACACTCTCGACGAAGACATCTTTCAAACAAAACAAACCAAATCAAAATCAGTTCATCCGTTTAGGCGCTACGATGCCACGATGATACACAGATACACACGTCAAACTTATAACACTCCTTCATTTTGCGTCGAGGGTTAAAAACCAAAATCAACGTGAAGAAAGATGTAAAAACATTATTCAAGGTCATATTTTTTTAGTCTTCAAAAGTTTATGCAATAGCAACCTCCATTGTGTATAATCTTCTTGGGACTATTCTTCTAAAACCAGTACATTCTCCTATGTTTGAGATATTTATCTCCATATCTCTGAAAATACTAATCAGATCTCGATTAAATTAAAATGGGACTACCTCGGAAACGTACCCAACCTATTAAAAAAAGAATCATTTGAATCCGTTCACAATTGACGGAGTAATCGTGTAACATACACACAAAAAAAAAAACATACAGACGAATTGAGAACCTCCTCCTTTTTTTGAAGTCGGTTAAAAACTGCCAATAATTTGATGTTCAATTGTTTATTCTGTCAAAACGGTAGGGTCATCGCTCCACACGATTAGTGTATTTAGCCAGTGTCAAGTATAAAAATACTTCAAAGTTTTTAGGGTTCCGTAGTCCTGACAAGGAACCCTTATAGTTTCGTCATGTCCGTCTGTCTGTCTGTCTGTCTATCTGTCTGTCCGAGGTTTTGCTAAGAGATCGTTTATACTCGAAAACTGTAATTTCGTGGGGGTATGTATTTAAATTACGCCGACATAGTGCTCAAATAAAATTGTGAAAAAATATTTATTTTAGGGTAGCTCCCCTATATAAGTAGGGATGATTTTTTTTACATCGTGTACCCCATCGTGTGGGGTATTGTTGAATAGGTCCTTTAAAATTACTTAAGGGTTGCTAATACCATTTTTCGGTTGAATGCTCCATTTACGAAATATTAAACTTTAAAGTGCAAGTGTTTGTTCCAGTAGTGCCTCCCCCCCCCCCCAAAATCTAAAATGCTGGCTTGAAAAATATGGAAAAATTCGTGATAATAGCGCATTTCATGAACTTTAAAGGAAAATTATAGCAGTTAAGATAACTTTATTAGTTTAGCAGTAATAGTCGTTGAACTTGGGTGTTGGATAATTTTGTACCAAATACAAAATCCTTAGAATAAATCCTTTAAAGTGATAAAGACGGAGTACCTAGTTGCTTGTTTATAACGGGTATAGACTTGCATTGAATAACAGGCTACTACGGAACCCTACACTGCGCGTGGCCCGACACGCACTCGGCCGGTTATTGTGAATTCAAGTCATGTAGATTTTTTAAATGTTGATAAATTTAAAATACTGTCAGTAATGACAATTGTATGACATATTTATTGATTGTTAAATATGCGTGCGTTCAGAAATGTACGCTTACAAGCAATGAAGACAATAATAATCAATGTTATTTGTCAGAATGTAGGTAAATCCAAAGATGTGCGAGAATGTGATAGCCAATTGCCGATGAGTGCCGTTTACAGTCTTATCCATTAGGCGAAAAAATATTAGACAGTTATCCATGAAGTTATATTTTTACAATTAAAATTAAATTCAATCGAACTAATATCAAACTTATCTATAACAATAACAACATTGTTTAATTCAATCATGTGTTGCTAAAACGCGGTTGAAGTACTTTATTATTGTATTTTAATTCTATTTCTGTATTACCATAATACATTATTAAATTTAATATCTCTTTTGTATTACGTTCGTAAACGCCTAAATTAAGTTAATCTATAAATTATTTTTCAAACAAAATAAAACCGATTTCATAAGCACAAACAGGCACTCAAAAGCGAAAAATACTTAATATAATTATTATAAGCGCTACCCACTTATCTATTTGAAGTCGGTGCCAGCAAAGTCTATTGAATAGTAGATAGATACTATGTATGTAGTAGTAGTAAGTAGGTAGATACATGTAGGTAGTTAATTGTCTATTTTATTACAATAATTCCAAATACTTTTATAACACGGACTAGTTGTATTCCAAAATGAATATTAATAATATCGTTTAAAAAACTAAAAATAAGCGACTTCAATGCCGCGCTATTAATTTTCAGTACCAAAGTTCAGTTTGAGGTGTTTATTTCCAGATCTCTGGAGATACTTATCAGACCTCGATAAAATTACCATAGTACATTACTTGGGATATTTCCTTTCCATCAAAAAAAGAATAATCAAAAGCGGTTCATAAACGACGAAGTTATCCGCGAACAAACATAAAAAAGTATATATACGGTCGAATTGAGAAACCTCCTCCTTTTTTGAAGTCGGTTAAAAAGTATTATTTGCGATTATTAACATTAATCGCCGCCATAATGGCCGCCATCTTCGCCAAACGTCATATCATGTCAAAAAATAGTAGGTATACTCAAAAACGTTGCACCCTAACAAGACTTTGCCCGGTAGAACATTCCTGTGAAGACAAATTAATTCTCCCCACCTTTGTTTCTATCTCACTCACAGTTACCGAAGAATATCTGTCAAAAAACAAAATCAACGAGAAGACAGATGTAAAAACATTATTCAAGGTCATATATTTTTTAGTTTTCAAAAGTATATGCAATAGCAACCTCCATTGTGTATAAACGGCGCGCTAATCAAAGTAGCCATTAGACGTAGTAAGTATTACATAACCTGTGCTAGTAGTTACTAGTAACTAGTAAGTCGTCGAGATAAGTAAATGCGTCGTAATACAAATGTTGATATATTAAAAACGGCTAAGCCGATTTCGTTAAAATTTAAATGGGACCACCTGTCAAGGGTACCCTTTGAAACATAAAAATAATTTTCCAAATCGGTTCAGGCATCTTCGAGTAATCGGTAAAAAAAAAATATATTCCGATGAATTGAGAACCTCCTCCTTAGTCGTTTAAAAAGGTAACACGACATTCATTGTCTGTTAGGTGGTACGAAGTTCGCCGGGCCAGCTAGTTATATTATAATCATGAATTTGAATTATCATTTGCTTTATTATACTACACATTTATATTGTTTAAGCTTGTAGAAATTGAAACAAATCCACACCAAAATTATAAATGCGACAGTCAGATTGTATATTTGTTTATTTGGGACCTCATGACGGTCAAATAGCTAGACCGATTTTGCTGAAATTTTGCACAGGGATAGCCATTACTATAGGATACTTTTTCACGCGGGCAAAGCCGCCTAGGTACAGCTAGTATAAAGTCATAAATGTTTGAAAGATACCTTGTTTCAGATAATAATAATGTATGAGGAAATAACTAACACAGATCTCCAAATAACAATGACAAATAAATAATAACGTTCACGCTTTACAGCAACATATTAATAAAATTGTTTACCTCCAATAAAATATAAAAAGTAAATGTCAAATAAAAGTAAAAACGAGCAGTCGTAAAAGAAATCGTCTTTGGCCCTTGATCATCTCGTTTTATTGACTCAAGAGGGAAAATAGGAAAAATACGAAGAAAACTCGATAAAAGTAAATAAACTTCTGTTTGTGCGTTAATTAGTATTTATTTTATTTATTTGTCTAATTAGAGCAGCTTTGAAGGGATCGTTAAGTAGAGGAAGAAAAATACGATAATTATTTACGGAGTTCGTTTTAGACCATTTTCTGAAATTTCTCATGGGAACGTTTTCGAGTGGCCTATGAAGAAAAACAACGCTTAGGAATTTAGTGAACAACAATATCAAATTATTTTTTTTTTTCTTATTTTTTAATTAGAATTTTGCACGATGGTTTATTTGGAGCTGATAAATGGACTCCCGTTAAGACATTATTACGCAAAATATTATTGAGGAATGTGAAAGAAAGTTATTGTTTCATAATAATTAAACAATTCGCACGGAGCGCTACTAGTATTTATTTTTTATTAATTAAATATATTATACGAGTATATAGGTTCTTTGACCAGTATATTGCTTGGTGGCAAGCAATAATATGGTCGAAGTATAAGTCACAATCGTGATAAAAGGAAATTAAAAATCTATTGGGTTCAGTGAATAAATGCCTCCTTATTAATATTTTCACCGATTTAACAAATTCCCGAAACATATCGTGACTCGGCTAAAGATAAACGGAAAGCCCAGAAAATCACCGCAAACACGCAACTAAACAACGTCACTTACACAATTTCCGTCCCTCGTCAAAAAAACCCTTAAAAGCAAACACAATAACGTGAAAACCGAAACTCACTGTTGGTATTGCATCCACCCTTCACTGTGACGTCGGAATGACGTCACATGATTGATTATACGCCAGTTTTTGTCTTCCATCTTTATTTCATTGAAATTGATAGCTTCCAGCTGGACCGTAATAAATGATTATGTTTTTGACAGTAGCTCAGTTTCGCACTTGACTTCAGAATTAAATTGCCGTTATTTCCTAGCAAGAACCGTAGAGTAACCATCAATGTATATGTACTACGTACCAGATGACGCGTCGCGAACTAGCTCTACGTTCAAATAAAAAGCAGTGCTGAATCTATATCTCGCTTAGTTTAGCGTAAGTACTCCCCAGCCCGATCGCGCGCCGCTCGGCACGTAAGTTACACAGTAACTATTATATAATCTATGACGTAAGTCTGTTTATGATGGGCGCGGCGCCTCTTGTTACATTTACCTCGATGAGAGTAACCAAAGATCGTGCTCAGTAAGCCTATTTTTGGCGGTGGACTAGTATAGGCTGAAGATGATAAGTAACTTTTGAATGCAATTAATTAGTGCGACACGAGTCGCAACGTCGACGGCATCGTCACCGGTGTTTCGGAAAAAATATCAGGATTTTGACGTAATGACTTAAAATTTTTTTTTTCATTAAATATATCTTATATAGGCTAGCGTTTTGACTACTATCTTACCTGTTGGTAAGTGATGATGCTGTCGAAGATGGTAAGAACGCTAGGCCTTGAATGGGAACTGGCTCTCAAAGATAGCTGCCGGAACACATTAGATGTTTGGCGACAGATTTTCTAACTTGAGGGTGGTAGTTGGCAAGGCGGACACGAGATAGTGTCCTACTACCATGCGGGGGTTGTTGGTTTCTTAACGATGTTTTTCCTTCACCGGAGGGCCACTAAGAGAAGCGCACATACATTTTTCGATAGAAAAATTCATTGGTGCACGGCTAGGTTTGAACTCGGTACCTCTGGCATCAAAGCCAAGCGTTCTCCCGATTATGCCACCGGGCCCTCAAAGTTTCTCTTTAAAACGATATTATTCTGCTATATCAATAAATTGTTATTTAATCCCAGTTTTCTTGTATTTTTATTACCATTTCCAAAGTAGTTTAGTAGTAGTATTATTTAATTATTTAATATTATATTCTGATGATAACTTACAAATTGTACTTGTAAGCTGTATTGTACACAGGTACAACATTATATATTAGCTATAACATTGTACACTTTGTAACTTGTAAAAAAAAGACATGTATATTTGACGATTGAGTTGAATTTGAAATTTTACGAATAAAGAATATGAATAGAAACGATGGAGCTCGGATAGGTACAATCGCCTTCATTTGTGCGTATCCACCTTAAGGAATAATTGCCTGTGCACTCTTATTGCATTGGCATCTCGCTTTTGTCTATGTTGACATTGTTGACAGTTACAAGAAGGGACAAAGCCACAAAATAATGTTTTGTTTTTGGTTTTGGCTCTTCTGATTGGTAAGAATTTTTTTTTTTTGTTTTGGCTTTCTGATTGGTTAGAAAAATAATCGACACTTGCAATCGAAAATGTTTTGAAACTGGATACGCACAACTGTACGCGATGGTACATTTAGAATGCGCCTATGTCAGATAATATTTCATTATTGTAGTAGATACATCTTAAATGAATTATTGACATTTATTTAAATTCCAGTAACAAATACTTCCCAAAACTCAAGGTACTTATGTCTATGAAATTGAAAAAGTTTCATGAAAGTAATTAAAGTTGAGTTACTGTTTTAAAATTGTATAAAAAATGACGGAAAGCTGATATCTAGTGTTGAAAATTGAAGTATTATTAATGAACAGACGCTTTTACATTGATATTTTATGACTGGATTGATGAGAAGTGTCCTGGGAGATAATATTTTATACTGGTTACTTTTGTATATTTCACAAAAAATAACGCAACAATATTATCATTGAAATAATGTGTAGGGAAACTCTATAAACTTGTGTAACTTTCCAGATTGAGAATAACACAAAAAAAAACTATTCAATTTTCGTTTCATCATGGTTCTTAAGTTGTGAAATTATCTTTCAATTTTTTTTTATTTAAGCCAGAGTGAGTTTTACAGATAAAGGGCCGGTTTCGCCGGTTCCTGATAATTTTTTAGATAGTTATCTGACACATGGCGCCATATAAAAGCTGTCAAAAATCTGTCAGATTTCTTCGTATCAGCGCTCTCAGCAACCCGTGAAACTGGCCTCAAGAGGTGTATTATCTAATAAATCTTGATTTAATAAAAAACATTGAATTGAATTAAAGGGGAATATTTGCTTATGGTAACATAATAGTACGGATAAAGTTACTTGGAATAAAACATAGTAAAATAGTTTTATACGGTTAAGGCTGCAGCTAAATAATAAAGCACTACCCGTTCTTCAGGCTAGGTAATTACTATACTTCAGTGCCTCAAGCTTTTAAAAATATAGGTAAGTACCTAGACGCCAAATACTTACTAGAATTTATTTGTAAGATTTTAGTTCATTGTCCCAAATAAAAGCTTGTTTTTAAAAATATTTTTTACTTATAATTTATTTTTAACTTTTTAGTAGGTAGGTATAGATACCGACTACCTACCTACTACCTAAGTATTTAAGAGAAGGCATGATGTTTTAAAATAGTCCACGGATATTTGATGTGATTATGGGTAAAATGCTCTTCAAGGAAAATCAATCGACTCAGTGCTTATAACAATTATTATTATTATGTTGCTTTATAACAAAAATGCCATGGCCACCTTACAGCTTCATCATCAGATCCTGGCTATCATTTAAGTGTAAAGTGCTCCTCAAGACGAATCATTTGAGTCCAAATTTACTGGGGTTACGTTATTTTATCACAGAGATGCCGTGGCCACCTTCCAGCTTCATCAACAGTCGCTAAATATCATCTAGGTGTAAAGTTCTCTTCAAGACGAATCAATCGAGCCCAAACTTGGTAGTGTTTTGTTTTTTTATCACAGATATTCCGTGGCTGCCTTCCAGCTTCATCATCAGACCCTGGATATTATCTAGGCGTAAAGTTATCTTCAAGACAAATCAATCGAGCCCAAACTCGGTAGAGTTACGTTGATTTATCACAGAGATGCCGTGGCCACCTTCCAGCTCCATCATTAGACCCTGGATATCATCTAGGTAAAAAGTTATCTTCAAGACGAATCAATCGAGCCCAAACTCGGTAGAGTTACGTTGATTTATCACAGAGATGCTGCCACCTTCTAGCTTCATCATCAGACCCTGGATATCATCTAGGCGTAAAGTTCTCTTCAAGACAAATTAATCGAGCTCAAATTCGGTGGGGTTATGTTGTGTTATCACAGAGATGCCGTGGCCACCTTCCGTCTCCATCATCAAACCAGCTCCATGGTACCATATCATTGTATTGTCACCGAAGATACATAAGTACACTAAATTTGAGTCCAATCGGACATCGGGAAGTGGGTCTAATTTAGCTTCCAAGAACCCGAACATACATAGTGACATACATACATTGCAAGTTAAATAAAAGCTTGTAAAAAAATATTATTGTTTTGCTCAATTAAATGATAAAATAATAAAAGATGATTTTACTACATCTCACTTTTATTTACTAACCACGTTTCATTCAAACATTTGATTGAATTGAAACCACTGCAACTAACTCACTGGGTTCATTACTCAGGTCGCCGAAGCCGTAGATCGGCCGCAGCGAGAAACCTATACAATGCGAGCGCAGTGTCGGTCTTACCACTCCTAGTTAATAGGTTGATATAACCTTTATTGCAAGTCGGTGTATTATAAGTGAGAACCTCGTTAGCGTAAAGGAAATATGACTTGACTTAGGTATAGGGCATATATAAGTCGTTTAACTGAAAATACTTCCGAAACTTAGAAACTACGTAACGATTGTATAATCTGTGGTGTCGCTGCAAAACATTTATTGGTTGAGTTAGTAGGATTACATTATATCGAATATCCAAAACGTAGCTTAGCACCAACTAAGAAAAAATCTGATGACATAACCTTACGGTGTGCCAGCAACACACAGCCCTTGAGAGTCAAAGTATTCTGGGTCTAGCGTGTTCATCATTTTCGACCACATCATCGCTTTACCAACCAGGCGAGAGTGGTCAGACGCTAGCCTATAAGATATGTAAAATAAGCTGAGGTGGTTGTCGTGCGTTTAGGAAGTGAGCAAACATTTTAGTACTACATATCATTACTAAATTATACAAAATTGCTTTATTTCGAACAAATAAATATTTTACAAAAAAGTCTAAAGCCCTGCTTTTTACTTTACTGTGTAACTGTGTTACAAACTTTATAACTGTGTGTAACTGTGTTACAAAAAGCAGTATCTTCCCAAAATTTAGAACAAATAATAAACTTTCTTAAATTAAAAATTTAAAACCACCCCGACTGATTTGTAAATGTATAATTTGTTGAGACCATTCTTTTATAAGAATGGCCTCCACCTCTTCTTTTTACGTCGGGGGTTCAAAATAAGTAAAAACTTTTTAACAATAATCTTAGTAACGATATGTAGTACCTACTTACACCCAAAAAGTAATTACCTAACAAAGTTAATTCATAAATGGACTGATAGTTGAAAACTTCCGAGTGAGTAACTTTCCTTATAAACCAGAACTTTGTGTTCACTCTAAATTATATTAAAACTAGATTATAGGTAAGCGCTGAACATAGAAAGCGGGAAAGTAAGTCTACAACATAATAAAAATAATTATTAGCATTAGAGACATATATGAACGAATGTTTCCAATTATTTTTTTTGTTCTTCGGTTGAAATGGCAAGATGTCCAGTAAAATTACAAGGCATGTGAGACTCGACATCTTTATGTCTTAAGGTAACAGGCGCAGTGGGTGAATTTTGCATGCCGCTGTATCTGTTATAGGTAGACGTCATCGCTTACCATCAGGCGAGTGTCGTGCTTGTCCTGTTACCTTTTACCATAAAAAAAAGAATGTGGAATCTAACATCTTAGTCTTTTTAACCGACTTCAAAAAAAGGAGGAGGTTTCTCAATTCAACCGTATATTTTTTTTTTTTTTTTTTTTTTTATGTTTGTTCGCGGATAACTTCGTCGTTTATGAACCGATTTCGATTATTCTTTTTTTGTTCGAAAGGAGATATCCCAAGTGTGGTCCCATGGTAATTTTATCGAGGTATAATAAGTATCTCCAGAGATATTGAGATAAACATCTCAAAATTGGTACTGAAAATGTATAGCGCGGCATTGAAGTCGGTTGTTTTTTAGTTTTTAAACGATATTATTATATCTAGCTTCATAGCTAGAGATTAAAAGCAATAAGCTTTTGAAGCATAAAACATAGGAATTTCACCTTATCTTGTGCTGCAGGTCTGCTTAATTTTCAATAAAAAAAACTTTGGCGCCATTAAATTAATTATAATTTTTTTGACTAGCGTTGACCATTGTCTCGCCTGGTGGTAAGCGATGGTGTGGTCGAAGATAGTGAACACGTTAGGCCTAGAGAATACTTGGACTCTCAAGGGCTATGTTACCGGAACACCATTTAAGGGGGCAGATTTTCTCTTTGGTAGTGCAATTGGTTGAATTATGAAAATAGGCATACAAAATTGTTATCATTAACCAAACGTTCCATACAAAAAAAATAACCGAAGTAATTCTAAATTCAAAGCAGCCCGCGCTTTTTCTTACAACTTGCTTATTTCGCTCACTCCCTTAGGATCCGCTTCGTTCGCTTCTTTCGCTCCAGCGTCCATGTTTGATCGTTATTTACAAGGCGGGAAAAGTAAATTACGTGCAAGATGGCGATTGATTGTTGCTCCCGATCCCCCGAGATTGCGATTGCAAGCTGCAAGTTTATTGCAAACTGGAGAAAGGTTTAGAAAACACGTTGATTAGATCACAGGTTACACGGTAACAGTTTGTCTTTATTTCTGTTTTTATGAACACCCATTACGTTAAAATATTACTTAATATCAATGAATCTTAAAATGCAAAAGGGTTTTAAACCAAGCGCATACGAGCTTTTACCGCACAGTCGAAAAAACACTACAATATAAAGTCTTGTCTTAGATTTTAACAGAGTTTTATGTTTGTTCATTTCTGCGCCGCAAAATTAAACCGCAACTATTTTGTCGCGTGGCTTAAACTCGCCGTGCTTATATAGTTTCTAAATTTGTTCAATGAAGGCAATGACTTTATAGCAATTAATATCGCTATTATTTCTAAACAACCAAACTCAGGGAAGGGAAGAATCAATGCTTTCTCAAAAATTAAATTCACAACATTAACATTAAATTCTTGGCTCCAAAACCGGAACTTAACTATATTAAATATTTCATTAAAATATCTATTGCAATAACTTTCAAAGTTTCATAGCTTGCTTTTTTGATGAGCTTTGTGTAAGCAATTTTATAAAATACTATGAGTAGGGGAGTCGCAGAAGCCAGTGGCTCTATTTGGATGGAATCCAAAAAAATCTTTAGGAATTGCACATGCCACTTATGATAATTGAAATAATTAAAACTTTTCAGAGTGCTTACACTTAGCAACTACTTATAGTTGCTAAAAAGTATGTTATTCAATAGAATAACTGTTACATATTTTGTTACGTAGTGTAGGACACCCTCCAGATAGGTGGAGCGATGATATACGCAGGCTGGCTGGCAGCGGTCGGAAACAAGGGAGCTGAAGGTCGAGTTCAATGGCCATAGGAGAGGCCTATGTCCAGCATCTGCAGTGGATGAATACTGGCTGTTAATGATGATGATGATGATGATATGTTGTTACCTTGCTTTTGTTAACCTTTTGTTTTTGTTATGATCTTGGCCTCTAAAGGCCGTCACGACACGGAGGGATCAATATTTTCTCATGTTCTACTAAATGTATGGGAAAAGTTACGGCTCTACTCACGGCTTACACTCCAGATATCGAAATTACTCCGAAACATTTCGAACATATTTGTTTTTTTTTTTTTATGGCAGGCAAGCGTTTGACCACTAAT
Organism: Cabera pusaria; assembly: GCA_954871355.1. Lineage (NCBI taxonomy): Eukaryota > Metazoa > Arthropoda > Insecta > Lepidoptera > Geometridae > Cabera > Cabera pusaria. Next base: position 5,424,529 of record OX940893.1, read on the forward strand.
CTCACCTGATGTTAAGCGACGATGTCGCTTTATATATTTGTCCTTTTTGATGATGTGATAATGATGTCATGATGTCTTTTTTCACAGGAGTCGGGCCACCGCACGTCCCTCACGCGATGGGATTCAGCGTTTTTAAATAAATATTTAAGGCATTTTCCTTTTTTTTATTAGCATTTCATACAAAATATTTTAAATGTTTTGATTCACATAAATATCAGGATCTATTGGCAACACAAACGTTTTTATGCAAATTGCTCTGTTTCAAATTTCTAGCAGAGAAATAATTGAAATCAGCGTCTCACCTCTGAATTTTATGCGCCGATGAAATATTATTTAATTGGAGTCAAACGAGCTCTGTATTACCTGATGATTAATGACAGAGGATACGATCTGTGATGGAACTGTGCTCGTCTCAAAGTCACAAGTCCATCCCAACATTCCAAACGGCAGTAAGACAAAGTGTTGACAAATAATTTCTTGCAAGACAAACTTGCAATGCAATATTACAAGCACTTCATTAAGATTTGACCGCTGTGTTAACTTGATGAGCTTAATAACTGATACGAGATTTGATGGGCGTAGAGACCGAGTTTTACTGTAAAGTATCTACCCAATGTGTGCATAAACTAAATACCGATTAGCTAAGTGTATCGTATCCAGCTGTAGATATATATATAATTCAGCGTAAAATCGCAAATTTACATCCTCATTTGTTGAGTTTGAGACTTGCCTAAGTGAAAAGTTAGCAAAATTACACCAAAAAAAGGGAGCGAATATTTCCACGTTTCGTCCGTGTTAAGAATATAAGAAGCTTAAAATAACGTAATGGAGGCCTTCCTTTTTCGTCGAATGTCGCGAATTCCCAAAGTCTGGGGCGAAAGAAACTTTTTTCATTCGTTGAAAATCGGAGTGAAAACTTGGAAACCCCCGTTTGATTTCGGGCCGTACCAAGACCGACACTTATACACAGGTGGTTCGCTTTTTCGCACAACTTTATGCAAAATACTATTTGAGTTTAATATCGAGACGGTATTATGTTTTAGAGATTACTTCGAGAATTTTCCAAGTTCTCGGTTCAGAGGAAGTTTCCAGATTTTTGTTCAGAAAATATATTTTAGTTATCGCCTCACGTTCGGACAATAAAAATAACATCTAAAATTTAAAATTTTATTAATACCTATTTCTTATTTTGTATAGTGTAAGCTTTATTTTTGTTAACTTCAACATATTTGTAAATTTCCTATTTAATAATACTGAAAGTTGACTGTTGAATTTTATTAATTGCTATTACAAAATTTTGTGTCCGTGTTGACAGTTTCCTCGCCTGGAGTCGACCTACTCGAGCCTTTGTCAACCGTGGGAGTGAAATCAGATCACATCTTATCACAAATATATTTAAAAATATGCAAAAGTTGAATTCAGTATAAGCTTGGCTTGGCTAAGGTTAGACTTAAACAAAAATGTACATAGTCACTATACAAGTTAAATAGAATTTTTAAAAAGGCATTACTACTCGTAAAAAAGAACACACTATAGCTTGCAAGCTGGCACGAGCGCATTCAGGCTGCTTCATAAACCAAAGCTGAATATGGTGTTCATCTAACAACGACTTCAACTTTTGGGTTTGGAATAAAGGTTGTTGTTACACTAACCATTTCTACTTAGTTTGTTTAAGGCTTGCACCATCTTACTTTAACTATAACAAACGTTAAATATCAGTCAAACTCCATACAAAAACACCGGTTATAGTTATAGTTACGGTTATAGTAAGATGGTGCAACTCAGTGTTAGAGTTGTCTATGTTTTGTTTAGTATAGGTGTGGGCCCATTAGGACTTTTCAATCAATGTTATTTATTTAGTAAAAACTCATCCAAGGGTAACAAAATATATCGTTTAATTTGAGTCTTTATTTTTTTTTTAGTTTTTTTTTATTTATTTATTACGGCAGGACGTCGAGTTTCGTACATTTCGCTGTTCAGAAAAGTCTTAATAATATTTGAAACTTCGTTCATCAAAAATAATTTGACTCTGAAGTTTAAACTCGGTACATATTTTAGTTTCGCTAATTATACTTAAAGGCACAGTTTTTACTAATGTGTATTATGAACTCGGCTTTACAATCTGCCAGACATACGACGTATTTTATTCCCTGTATTTGGATGGCGTCGGTTTCAATGGTTATTGGGAAACTTTTACTTACTTTTTGTTTATATCTAAAAAGTTAGTATAGTTATGCAAGTTCATTGAGTCTTTCCTATTTTATTGTGTATGTTTCGAATGTAGGGGAAGAAATTATTCTGCCTACCGCAGAACTATATATAATATTTTTTTGGTGTTTCGCACCCTAAGGGGGCTAACGGAACATAATTACTGAGACTGTAGTTAGATTTAATATTATATTATATTTTGTTAAGATTCTATGATATTCTATGCGCATCGCTTATACCAAGATACCATATTTACTAAATATAGTCTCGACCACCCTTAGATGATGAGTGAAAAGCTATAACTGCTAACTTATTTCAAGTTAAGTTGTATCAAGTTTGAAAAGCTAAGTTCTGTACTCACTTAGGTGCTCCAGCTTGCCGCCTTTTTGTTGAACTGGAAAGAAACAAATACATTTTAAATAAGTATTTTTAAAGATTATTTCATTTTAGCTAGTTCTTTCGTTAAACCAAATAATGTACTCTTATAATGCTTGTATTTTAGTAAGTAAGAAATTTATGGCGAGCGCATTTTGATAAGATTTAACAAATTTTATCAAAAGTCGCTCAGCCATCTTGACGTTATTGAGTACAAACTGTTTGTAGTTACTATGGGCCTTCGCAGATGCAAAGTTTTTGCTTCGTCACTCGTGATGTATCAGTATATCAGTCAGTGATATCTATTTAGATTGTATACATTTACGGTACCTAATAGTTAAAAGTTTATACCCAAATATGTGTGATTTTCATAACGAGAAAAATTATTGCACAGAACTTTTATCAACATTTAGCAATAACAATTCCAACAAATACGCTGAAACAATTCTGGAATTCCAATCAACACTAAAAACGAACCAAGCGGCACGAACATAAAACAAACGTGTCAACCAAACTAACACGCAAACATAAGTGTCACAGTCACCCGAAATTCGGGTACAACTCTACATTTCACAATGACATATCAGATGAGCGGCGGTTTTAATTTCGCGTCTGCAATTGTGCCCTAACGAGGGAGATGAACTAGAAATGCTGACACTAGCGCACGGCAATCATTCCGTATAGGAGGCGGAATGTGAGCTATGGACATAAGCGGAGCGATTTCACTTAAAGGATTTTTATATTTATATAAACTATATATTTCATAAAAACTATAATACGTTAGCCAAACCACAAATTCCACTCATAATACACATAACCCAAGACCCAAAACCAACCCTTGATGGGCACTTAGTTACCAGGTAAACTAAACTTCTGTATGATGTTATACGTCAGATAATTGTGATTTTGTCATAAACCGATATAACTGATCCCTAGGGCCAGTTTCACAGGTTCCTGATAAAGTTTCAGTTAGCTATCTGACAGATGATGCCATACAAAAGCTTTCAAAAATCTGTCCGATTAGTTTCTAAAAGGGTTTTCTGGAACCGGTGTAACTGGCCCTTAATCTCACAAAAAAAATAATGGTTGATTAATTAATTCAAGTAAAATTTAACAAGCCCAATTTCGGCACGTAAAAAATGTTTTTCTGTAACCCGCTATTTCTTATGGCTATAAGCGCACCATTAGAAGAGTGAAATGTGCGGCGGCAAGCGTATCAGCCAAACTGAACTCGTTAGCACGGGGCCAAACGCCTTACTCCACGATTCTACTCATTATTTGATTTTGGAGACCTTATGTCATCGCTTTTGTATCTGCTAATGATTTTATTAGACGTTAAGGAGTTTCTTATCTCATTTTGATATAAAAGTACGTACAAAATAAAACTTTCATATTCCCCAAAAATGTTGCTGCAAAGATAAAATTAAAATTAATTTGTTTGTCTATAAAAAGGTCTTAAATATTACGATTAAATTATTATTTTTTTATTTATAAGTTGCCGCATGGATATAATAAAATTTAGTAAATTCTGTTTTGTTCAGTAATATGATATTTCGTACCTGTAATTACACATTTTTTATTAAAATAGTCGTAGTAGTCGTGTATTTTATTTTTTTACTGGACTGAATCGTGCTGAATACCGCGGCTATTAATGGTCAATGAACCGAAGACTATTTTTTGAGGTAACTATTGACATATATTTGGTTTTTGTAATTTACCGATTTTAGTCCATATTTGAGACATGAAGCCACTGACATGTGGACAATTGAATTGTTACTTTTGACGGAGCAAACGAAGCGGAAACCACAAAATAACGTATAAAACATGTAAAAAATCCGGCTTATAATTAAATAGTACTTAAAATTGGAATATATTTATTTGCCATCAAAAATTCCCTAAAACCCTCTTCAAAAAATAATGATGCCTACTTCAATTTAATAATCCCTTCCCTTTAAATGAGATGTACTAATAGTAATAAAACAGGAGCTCTTCAAGTGGATGCTGCTGCGCCGCGGCGGTAAGCCGATTAAAATCCCCGATGAGACTTATAAGTGGTATCTACGGAAAGTTATTTTGTAGATCAGTAATATTTTGGCCATGTTTTAGAGCTCAAATATTCTATTATGTGAAAGTATACGTTTAGTTTTTTAAGCATAACACCTTTCTGATGGTAAGTGATGACCTGATGACAAGAGTGAAAGCCTCACGAGCGTCGTAGTATTTCATACAAATATTCATGGTATGCCACACGGTGCGCCGTAACGTCGTAAAAGGTCGTTTGGATAAATCAGAACGTTGCGACGATGCAACGCATCGTGTAAACTCAGCCTAAGGCTTGCTACAAATACCATCGTAACGTAATCGCATAGCGTCGGGACAAGCCTGGTGAACTCGCTATAGCCGTGCATCCACGCGACGCGGAGAGAGCTTTAGAAACTTGCAGGTTATTCATAATTCGTATCACATTGGCATAAAGTTGTAAAGGTTGTAAATACGCTACCATTTCCCCAGGCGACAAAAAAAATTGTTACCTTGCCGAAAGCGTGGCCTTAGCCGTAGCCGCGGCGATTTGTCGCAAATTGATACCGCAACTGTCGTTCCCTTTTCTTTACGTATAGTATGCGATACTGCTTAGTCTTTGGATTGAGTGAATCAACCGCTCATATCCTGTGCTATTGAGTTTCATAATGCCCGTCCAATTTACTACACACTTGCCCTTTAGACTAAAAAATAATTTTCATTGTAGCTATACATGGCAGGAATATCTGTTAATTATTCAACGAATTTTCCGTGATAGGCTGGCTAACCATGTTCTAATATAAACAGAATGTTTGATCAAAATTGTTTCATCGTCATCATTATCAGCCGGTATCAGTCCACTGCTGGACGTAGGCCTCCCCCAAGACACGCCACTCTGAGCCCGGTCTTCGGCTCTTTGTTTCCAGTCACTGCCCACCGCTTTGCGAATGTCGTCGCTCCACCTAGTCACAGGGCGTCCTACGCTACGTTTGCCGATTCGCGGTCTCCACTCTAGAACCAGTCTGCCCCAAGGGTTATCGGTCCTACGGCAGATACGACCAGCCCACTGCCATTTCAGTTTGCTAATCCGCTGACCTATGTGTGCAAAATTGTTTAAAGTAAGCATTATTTACATTACAAACCTTAGAACTTAATACTAACATAATTTATATGTATTTTTACGCGTTTTATGTCGTAATTACAACAAAGCATTGCGGAGGCCGTCATTAAAGTTAACAACATAATTGCTACTGGTTTGTCGCAATAAATTGCTGGGATTATAGTACTTAATCACAATCATAGAGAAAGCTACAGGGAATATAAAAATTAAATAGGTCAATGCTAAAATCTTGATTTGCAGATATAGACAACCCTTTAGTTTATTTTTGGACTTAATAAAAATAAGAGGTACTTAATAGTGTATATTACTCGTACCAAACATTGTGGGATCCGTTCTTTTTTGTACGTTAGGTAATGTTGCAACTCCACCTGAATCTTTAGAGACTTGGAGCGAAAACGCCTCAGAAAACCAACTAAAATATCTCAAGAAAAAGTCACGATTTCCTTATACGAAAATACAAAAGAGTTTTGCTCGTTAAATTTCTTCCTTGTATGTTTCCATAAGTTCACATGAAACCGTTCCGGTCCCATTCCTCCATAAGTCTCATAAACCCGTATTTTATAATAATGCATAAATTCCGAGGACTTTATACCTAACTTTCTGAGAGCTGCTTTTGGTACCTAATATTTTACACGGCAATATATTTTAAACATTGATGTGATATATAAAGAAAGATAAGTTACGACTTACCTTTACATTTTATAATGCAAGTTATTTTGTAGAGATTGCTTTATGATTCGAGATTGTATGCTTTTTGTCGTACATATGTATTTACAAATACGTATAAACATATATTATGACACTTTAGGACGAAAAGATAACTTAACTTTAAAATCTCCATCCAAGCTTTCAAATCCCAACACATCGGGGACACGCATCGAAAAAGTATAAATCGTTAGTTAGTAAAATTTTAAAGAATCACCTCAATAATATATTAGGTTTGGGCCATTTTAAACTTTTCCCGAAATTTCCATTAACGTATCTTACAGTTTAAATTAACTGTACAAGGTAATATTACCGGTACAAAGTTACGAACGAAACCAATATCCTTTGTGGTCTCATAACTTTACGAGATTTACTGATTCAGAGGTACGAGTTTGTAAAATTCGTGATCATAAATGAGAGGTTTAGAGGGGCAACGCTTTTATGTCTATCGCAAATTGGTTCTACGGCGGAAGCCTTTTTGTGAAAATGGTAAATCAGCAAGGTACTCTATTTTGTTTCCTGGGAAAATTTGTGTAGTAGTCGGCAAGGTTATAATAATCCCAATACCTAAAGCTCTATGAGCAGTTCAAATTAATGTAGAATTATATGTAATACATATCTATGAATAAATAAAACGAAGGAATTATTAAATTATTTCTTATTCCGAGCATGATGTTTTATCATCCTAAAGGATTCAGCACATTATGCCGGAACGCAACGGGCTGGGACGCATAATGCTACGGCGGGCGGAATTGAGAGCCACCTCGTCCAGCAGTATACCGTACCACAGAAAAAATAATGGTACAACTTATACGAAAAATTCATCAATGCGCTGCGACTCAATACGTCACTAATGTGATAAGCAAACATTTTCGTTGAGAAGTGGCCCGCTCTGCCCCGCTCTGCCCGCTACGGCCTATCATACTGTGCTCGATCCTGAAGGATTAGCCTAAAGGCTAAGTGCGCACTACGATTCTATTTGTTGGGAAATAAAATCGTACAAAATATACGAACGACTTTTTTGCGCTGTGCGCGGACATAATTGTAAGTACATTTGTGTTATTTATAGATTAACGCATAAAAATTGCTACGAATAAAAATCGCAGCGTACGATTAGTCTATTAAGGCCTTGTCCGCACAGCGATATTTTACAGCGCGATTTTTATTCTAGCGATTTAAATTCTGCGACAGCTTGCATCAAATCACATATTTTCTCGCGCGATTTTTTTTTTCCGCCAGTGCGGATACGATTAATAACCATTACCAATAGATTCAATACTTCACAGAATTGCGAAAAAAAAATCACGCTGTGAAAAATCGCTGTGCGGACAGGGCCTTAGGATGACAAAAGAGGACAAACAAAGCAGTCAAAAATCTACACATTATATTGCTCCTATTTGTCAAGCAGAATAATATGGTATTATAACCTCAAAATGCGATCAAAATCAAGCGATTTGCTTGTTATTTCATCAAACGTACTGCCAAGGAATGGAATTCCCTGCCCGAGTCTTGTGTTTCCGATTATTAGATACAACATAGGGGTCCTCAAGTCGCGAGTGAATAGGTATCTCTTGGGTGAGCGCGCTACATCATCGACCGCATCGTCACTTAACATCAGGTGGTGGAGATAGTGGTCGTATGGTCAAGCGCTACCCATTTAACATTAAACATTTTTTTTTATGCGAATATGCATAAAAAAATGTTTCTGTACAAAAAATAAAAATAGATTTTTCTGTAAGACAACATGCTCATAATTCCTGCACATAAATTTAAATAGTAAATCAAGCTTGCCATACCTTTTAACACAAAACAATCTTGATCACGAAAACAGATCACAGAGTCACGGTAAACGTGTTATAAAGATTAGTAACACTAAAAATTTCGTACAAAAATATAATATATCGAATTCAAAAGACTACATAAAAATATAAAAAAAACACACAACACAAAAAGAAAACTAAAATTTCAATCACATTGCTTGGGCCATTTCTTCGACTACTGCGAACAAAATGAATTTTCGCATAACTGTCAAAAAGAGACGTTTATTAAAATGACAATTTTCATGCTGTCTATTTGTACAAGTAAAGGAGTTTGTTATACTTTAGGATTATTATAGTTGAAACTCTTTTGTAACAAAAATTTGGATAATTTTGGTAAAAGTAGAGCTAGTAGAACTACTCAAGTAGTAGAGCGAAATCGTACGTATTTAGAATTAATTATTAGATAAGTATTAAAAGAAAGTTATCAATTATCGTTTAAGCATGTAGGTCTAAGTAATTATCAACAATCGCGCTGTAATTCCTATTTAAAAATGCAAGTTAAAAAAAAATCGTACATTTTAAAAGTACAAACAACTGTAAAATAAAATTATTACGCCTAGCATACAGACTAATCACCTTTAGTTTATATGGAATTACTGCTAGAAAATGCTATTTTAGCATTAAGCCCTCCGTGTACAAATGTTTTTGTGCAAAATAAATAAATAATCACTTTCTATGAAAAGGACATAAATGAACTATTAATAATATACTGTATGCAAGTTGATTAAGTTTACCATCACTTAATTAATTTGATTGCAATGATAATACGATAGTTTAACAATATTTCTAAGTCAAATTGATAATAATTTAACTTCCTAAAACATTTCATCGCTTACTCTCGCGATAATCTACCTGCAGATTTGATTCAATAGAATACATTAAGTTCTATCTGAATATTTTTAAGACTACAGAGAACATATTAATATCATAAAAAATCACTCAAAGACCGTTCCAGCGAACCTTACAAAATGTAAAAGCGTACCTTAAAGTTTGTAATCGTATTTATCACAGTCAGTACTCGTTTCGTCATCGTCCCATACCTGACCTGATTGCATAGCAAATTGTTCATGAATAAATAATATTGAAAGAGAACACTTAAGGAGACGTGCCCTGTACAAAGATAGGGTGGTGAGGATAAGTTTGATTACGATGCGGCTTACGATACCATGCAAATGTTTTTTTAAAAATAATTATTCTTCTGAAGACTTATTTACTGGCTCACATGAATCTTTAAAAATGTTAAACGAGAAGAAGGATGTAGGAGTGGCTCTCTCTCTCACTCTGACTTCTCACGACGACAACAAACGTATACGAAAACAGTCCCCGCGGCTTCGCTCGGATTAAAAAGTATCATCATCATCATCATATCAGCCGGTATTAGTCCACTGCTGGACATAGGCCTCTCCCAAGTCATGCAACTGAGCCCGATCTTCGGCTCTTTGTTTCCAGTCACTGTCCACCGCTTTGCGAATGTCGTCGTTCCAGCTGGTCACAGGGCGTCTTACGCTACGTTTACCGATTCGCGGTCTCCACTCCAGAACCAGTCTACCCCAATGGTTATCGGTCCTGCGGTAAATATGACCAGCCCACTGTCACTCCAGTTTGCTAATCCGTTGAGCTGTGTCGATCACTTTAGTTCTCTGGCGAATTACTTCGTTCCGGATTCGATCCCGCAGAGAAACACCGAGCATTATAGCTCTTTCCATAGTTCGCTGAGCAACTTTAAATTGGTGGACGAGTTGAACCGTGAGTGTCCACGTCTCGGCTCCGTATGTAATGACGGATAGGTCGCACTGATTAAAGACTTTTGGCTTTAGGCACCGTGGTATATGAGACGAGAAGACATTGTAAGCATCTCATTATTTCTTTTACTGAGGACGAGCAACCCACCCCTACATCATATATAAAAAAAACTAAATGTGATAGTCTAATTATTTTTAGTAGTTAAAATTATTAATAAATTAATTATTAATATTACTAACTCATTTTTTTAAAAGTTTATTTATAAAAGAACTTAGTACTGACAACAGCTCCTAAGCTAATATCCCTTATAAAAGATTGATTGTGTTGCGTTAAACTGAATTCAAAAGGATTTAGGTACGGAGTCTCTTGCAATATAAATAAGGACAAAGTGTGTTGAGTCTGTGTTTATTAATGAGGTGGTAAGGCACTTACACCCTCAAGTTAGATAATCTGTCGCTAAACATCTAGGCAGCTATCATTGAAAGCTAGTTCCCATTCTAGACTACCATTCTCGACCGCATCATTACTTACCAACAGGTGAGACAGTGGTCAAATGCCGGTCTGTATATTATAAAAAAAAAAAATACAGAAAACCTGTAATCAATTTAAAGATATACCTACGTTTGAGATATCGTAGAATAATAATCAGAACGCTAAATATAATTTACAAAGAAAGTGATAAAGAATATTTATTTCGAGCGACGAGAAATAGTTATTTATGACACTAGTGCGCTAAGTTGGTTTTTACAAACAAGTAGACGAATGTAAGCCTGAGACCAAGTCGAGGGTTAACTATAATCACGAGTTATAACCAATATCCGCACGTGTGTCATACAACATTTTTCAGCAAAATTGCGATAAAACACTACAATTGGTAATAAAACAAAACTTAAATGAAATAATCAAAAAGTAGAAACAATCGTCCCGATTTTAATATGAAAATGGCGCGATTTGCAAATGGCGCCACGTGTATTAAAAATTAGAACTACATATTTCGTCAAATTTACTCTTTAGTATTAAAGTGAGAAAAACGTATAAGCAAAAGTGCTTTCAAGGATGTTCTAACATTCAGCTTATTTATTCTCGCAATATGAAACTCTTTGGTGGAATTGTTATGTTGGTATTACAGAAATTTAAAAAAAACCTTAGATGAAACGAACGGTACCATACAATGGAGCGTGCGGTAAGTACTTACCGCACGCTCCGTTGTATGGTGCATAATTTTTAACTTTCGAACAATGAATACAGGCTTCGTAAATGCCATTTTTGAGCAAATTTGCTGAAAAATATAATTATTAGCCTGCGTAATTCAGGATACATAAAAACATACAAACATTGAATTATGTTATTAGTAGCACGATAGCAAATATTGCAATTTAGTAAAACTATATATAAAAACAAACATTATCTTTCATAATTTAATTTAGATAATAGAGAATAGATAAAAATCGTTAAAGCGCCGGAAAAGTAGCGCCCTTTATTTAATGATTACGTTAAATTTGACGAAATTATAGATAAATCGTTTAAACTTTAAGTAAAGAAAGAGTATTTGTGTGTCACTTCACAACAATTAATTATAAGAATTCCGCATTTCAAAAATATTAATATTCTAGGATCTAGGGTAACAAATAGCACGTTACATATTTGTAATAAGAGTCAACAACCTAAGTTTATAGTAACAAATAAATAAATAGAAACGAAGCTAGTAGGTACATAAAATAAAGTAAGCATCAGTTAGACGCGCCAGCAACAACAGTTTTATTAATTCAGTGGGTGGTTAAGTCAGCAGTTACATAGAATTTTAAAATTATGCTACGTTTCTGCTGCAATGTTCTTACATGTAAAACTACAACTTTAAGTGTAAGAAAAGAGTATAATGCACAAATATGAGTATAATATAATAATTTAGGATCGTTTAAATCTAAACGAACCGACTTCAAACGTCGCGCTAGTAATTTTCAGTACTAATTTTGAGTTATTTATCTTCATATCTCTAGAGATACTGAACATATCTCGGTGAAATGTAAAACCTTTACAATAAAAAAAATATTTTTGAAATTTATGCAGGCGTCTTTGAGTAATGTGGCGGTAATAACGACGGTGTAAAGGTAAACATACATAAAAAAATATATACAGTCGAACATAGAAGCTCCTTCGTTATTTGAAGTCGGTTAAAAATAATATAAATAATAATAAATAATGTTCCTCAAATAAATGCGTCTCGTCTCACCGCCGTCTGCCATTTCCAGACAAGAACAATAATTCTACCTTCGACCGCATCTTCACTTAACATCTGGTAACAGTGATGCAGTATAAGATTGAATCGTGTTTTTAATAATAATAGAAGACGGATATGAGCCGAGGCGCAGCAGAATACAACTGAAATACTTGTACCTAATGTATATTTTGAGGGCCCGGTGGCGTATTCGGAAGAACGGTCAAATCCCCGCCATGCACCAATGGATTTTTCTATCGAAAAATGTATGTGCGCTTTTCACAGTGTCCCTACGGTGAAGGAAAAACATTGTTAAGAAAACAACAACCCCGCATGGTGGCAGGACATTATCTAGTGGCCGCCTGGGCAGCTACCACCCTTAAGTTAGATAATCCGTCGCCAAACATCTAATGTGTTCCGGCAGCTATCTTTGAGAGCTAGTTCCAATTCTAGGCCTAGCATGCTAACCATCTTTGACCGCATTATCACTTACCAACAGGTAAGATAGTGGGCAAACGCTTACCTATAAGATATTAAAAAAATATATGTGTTATGACTATCGTGATACATTTTCCGAAACAGGTTTGGCTGGCCATAATATCGAATTATTTTCAAACCAATGAATATTGTATATATATTAAAATAAAAAATTATTTATTTTATTTACATATAATATATATATATATAAAATTTATATATATATTAATTATTTATTCAATAAAATAAAAATTAATTAATATACATTTAATTTTTTTTTATTCAAACTAGATCATTAATTGTTTAAGAGGAATCTTAGGTTTTAATAATAATATTATGAAATAAATAAAAGAAAAATATAAATTGTTTAATAATTAATATTAAAAATAAATAATTAATTTATTAAATAATAATTAATCAATAAATATTTAAATATTATTATATAATTATTAAAAATTAATTAATATACATTTAAATTTTTTTTATTCAAACTAGATCATTAATTGTTTAAGAGGAATCTTAGGTTTTAATAATAATATTATGAAATAAATAAAAGAAAAATATAAATTGTTTAATAATTAATATTAAAAATAAATAATTAATTTATTAAATAATAATTAATCAATAAATATTTAATAATTAATATTAAAAATAAATAATTAATTTATTAAATAATAATTAATCAATAAATATTTAAATATTATTATATAATTATTAAAAATATTTAAATATTATTATATAATTATTAAAAATTAATTAATATACATTTAAATTTTTTTTATTCAAACTAGATCATTAATTGTTTAAGAGGAATCTTAGGTTTTAATAATAATATTATGAAATAAATAAAAGAAAAATATAAATTGTTTAATAATTAATATTAAAAATAAATAATTAATTTATTAAATAATAATTAATCAATAAATATTTAATAATTAATATTAAAAATAAATAATTAATTTATTAAATAATAATTAATCAATAAATATTTAAATATTATTATATAATTATTAAAAATTAAAGTATATGACATGTGTTTGTTATATAGTTAATCTTTACATTGTATAAAACAAAATCGCTCCCGCTGTCTGTACGCTTAGATCTTTTAAACTACCACACAACGGAATTAAATGCAGTTGTCACCAATAGATAGAGTGATTCAAGAGAAAGGTTTATAACCAGGATATAACGTGGGCAAAGTCGCGGAATGCAGCTATTACATAAAGTCGATAATTGAATTTGTTAGACACATTAAAAAACAAACAATAATTACTCTATCAATAGCTCCAAACAAGCTCAAGCTCAACAAAGTTCAATCTAGACACATAAAAAGCCACATAGGTAAAATATAAAAGGAACACACAAAGACAATAATATTACCATACAGACCAATCGAAGCAAAGTGCGGTCAATCAATACCAGACGGTCAATACTTGATGAGGACGACTGTTACTTGGAAACGGTATACAAAACGTATCGAACGGTGTCATAAGAAGGTTTTATTGAGAACCGGCTTTATGTGTTTGGAATTGTACGTTGAAGTATTTGTAGACTGTACTTTATGTTGTCAAAGTGACCCGTTTTAGCAGGACTGCTACAAATTATTTTGACTAATAAATATTTGCTTTTATAAAGCGATTCTATGTTAAGAGTTGAACTTGATCACGATCTCACTTAATAGAAAGTGATGATGTGGAATTTTCGGTGGTCTAAGATGATGATTTATATAAATTTAGTACTTATCTGAAAGGGAAAGACTTGCGATATGAAGTGATCGACAACTTAATATTAGTCCAATCAAATTAGCGAAGCAGTCCCAACTCAGCTACTGAATTATTCGCTGATTTGTAAGATAGGCAATGGTTTAGATTTTTTTTTATTATAGTTAAAACTGTTTTAGTCCCGCTGAGCACTATTTTGTGGGTATCGTAGGTATCGTATAAGACTAAGCCGTAACCCTCGTTCGAACGAACGTTTTTCGGCTAAAGTCGGCTCGAGTAAGTTTCTAAAAATCCGATATATGGCGTTGTACACCGTTAAATCACGCAACTGTTTCAAGTTTTCACTTCTGAGTCGGAAGTCTTGTTTTTTATCTATACTTGCTGCAGAGTCTGTACAAAAAGAGAACCGTCGTAGAAATTGAGGTGGCGTCAGCAGTCAGTCGTTTTAATTTACTGATTTTGTTGCATTGACAACACCGCTGTCATAACTAGTACGACAAAAAATGTTTGATACTTGGTAGGTACCTACTCTTACCATTATTGTGTGCTACTAGCTAGGTATATACCTTCCTTCCTTACCTTTGAATCTTTGTTCATTGTAACGCTACGGTTCTCTTTATGCACAAACTATAATACAATAAAGATATGACAGGCGACTCCCACAGTCCGATTCAGCTAAGACCTGCGTCGATCGTTCATTTGTCATGAACTGGGTCCATCGTTAACCATATAGTGATCGGGATTAAAAGATTCGATCATTTCGATCATTTGGGTCGCAAGTCGTAGTCGGTTTATTTTTAAGTACAAACGAACTGCGACCCAAAGGATCGAAATTGTACTTTGTTGTATTGTATGAGTAGGCACGTATGACCGAATGACGCATGCTGGACTGAACGGATGATGGTTAGAATCAGGATATTGATCTTATTTGTCATGATGTAAACAAATACTTATTTTTTGGTCTCATGAGCATGTCGCCTGTTGGTAAAGTATCGTAATTAATAATTACCTAGACATTCAATCATATTGCAACATTCAGACTTAGCATTCGATCACGAAACGCAAGTTGTCTGGTCTTGTCACCTGATATTTGAGAACCAGTCAAATAAGATCGAATCTTTTATAGATCCATGATTCGATCACTCATGTACAGGTCGCGATCGAATCAAAAAGATTCGATCAATTACAAGTGACACAGGTCTAATCGTCTCGTTTCACTAGTAAACTGCAATGGTATATGGCTATGGCTAGTGCAATCCAACGTGGAAACGCAGCCAGAGTTCTGGGTAAATTTACTCCGGGTACAGTTAGGGGTAGGTTATTTTCATAGAATACGTTATTCGGACTTTGCTAATTAACATAGTTACGCAAAATTTCAGCCCAATTGGTCAAACTGATTAACCGTGAAGAGAGGTCCCAAACAAACAAAAATACAAAAACAAATATTATTATACCATCTGACTCTCGCATTTATAATATTAGTGTTGATAACATAAGACAAGGTTAGTACTAACGCAGATAGTTTATCACTCTGATTTAGGTCAAGATTTACGTAGTTTGATCTAATTTCTTAGCGACGTCATTAGTCTTAATTAACGGAGACAAATTTGTAAAGACCCGCGCAATCCGTGATGTTTTATAGTACATACGTGCTATTTTAAGATTTAGCGGTACGTTTGTACCGGTACCGGATGCTGTATAAACACGTATACATAAAAAGAGCTTGTAAAATTTCTAGTTTTATTTATTGAGTTTCTCCCGCTCTCTTCAAAGTTATATTGACAGTTAGACCAAAACTGAAACATTGTGTGTTTGCTATTCTAGTATATTTTTCTTCTATGGTAGAAAACCATGAAAAGGTCTTTTGCTACGAGTTTGGCTTCTACACATAGCATTTTCTGGGCCGACATTCTCTACATGCATAGTGATGAATTTCGAGCAATGATCGTTGTTAAGAAAAGAGATGCAGATATATAACTGTCTAAGAGCATCACCTTCTAGTAGACGTTTGGAATGACAAGACGAATTGCTATCAATGTAGAGACTTCCACTCCTGGGCCGGTAGTCTTTACATGCATAGCGATAAATTTCGAGCGATAATCGTCGATACGAAAAAGATGTTTAAAAAAGTATGTAAAGCTGCTAAAGCGATTGACATAAATAAAAAAATATCTTCTTCGAACAAAAAAAATTAAAACAGTCTGGGCAATAATAAAAGCAGAAACTGGAAAAACAGTTAAATATAATAAAAGAAAAATTGAAATTGTCCATCATGATAAGGTCATTACCGCAAATACAGAAGAATCAAACCTCTTTGCCAATTATTTTCAAAAAGTTCCATATGACACAACTTTAAAAGCATGCAAAATCAAAGCTTCTAATTACCTGATAGAAAATACCACAGCCTTTACATTACTTTAGTTTTCACCATATCACGGCCAGCACAATAATTAAAACTTTCAAATCTCTTAAATCGAAAACTTCAGAGGATATCTGGGTATTTTCAATATAATTTATAAACAAAATTATTTTGACTTTGGCTCCATATCTGGCTGTTATCTTCAACGATTTCATAAATAATAATAGTTTTCCGAATCTCATGAAATGTAGTAAGATTATTCCTTTGTACAAGAGTGGTAAAGAATAACTTTAGACCAATTTCTATTTTGCCAGCTTTCAGTAAAATATTCGAAAAAAAATTACTGGTGCAATTAACTGCTTTCTTTAACTGCAACAACATATTATATTCAAAGCAATTTGGATTCTCAAAAGGAGCTCCACAACTGATGCCGTGACAACATTTGTTGACCATATTTTTGAAGCCTGGGGTAGTTCGCTAGATATAATTGAAAAGATAAGAGAGATAATTGGCATATTTTGCGATCTATCGAAGGCCTTCGATTGTGTCAACCACAGCACACTCTTGTCAAAGCTGTCATACTACGGAATAAGACATGGAGCGCTGGAACTTTTACAATCCTACTTATCTCATAGGATTATGAATGTAGATGTGGATGGTGTACGGTCAGATACATTATCCGTAGATATAGGTGTTTCTCAGGGTTCTATTTTGGGTCCATTTCTATTCTTGGTATATATATACTACAAAATACAACAAATGTCTCCACATAGAAAGGTAGGTCATTAATATTAATAACCTACCTTTCTATGTGGAGAAATTTGCAACACCTGTGTTGTTTGCAGACGACACCTCATTGCTATTTAAAGTTAACAGAAAAGTAGAAAATATTGACAAAATAAATTAGCTCTAGATGACATACACCAATGGTTCAGCATTAATTATCTCCTACTTAATGATACTAAAACAAAATGTATAAAGTTTTCACTGACCAATAACACATCGTCATTATCTTTCTTAATATAAATAATAATATTTTAAACGTCACATGCCACACTAAAATCTTGGGACTCATACTAGATAAAAAGTTACATTGAAGAACTAGCCGGAAAATTAAGTTCAGCTGCCTATGTAGTCACGAAGATAAGAGAATATTCTAATTTACAAACAGCAAGAGTGGTATATTTCTCTTATTTTCATTCTTTAATGTCATACGGCATTCTTCTATGGGGTAACGCAGCAGATCTTAATACAATTTTTGTAATTCAGAAGAGCGCAATAAGGGGCATGTATAGACTTGGACCCAGAGAATCCCTGATTGAACTCTTCAAGACAATCAATATTCTGACAATGCCCTGTCAGTATATTTTTGCTAACGTAATGTATGCTCGAAAGCATCTTAGCAAATTTGTAAAGCGTAGTGATACTCACTGTTTCAATACGAGATACAAGGATAAACTAGTTTTACCAACATCAAGACTGTCGAAAGTACATAAATCGTACTACGTGAAATGCGTCAGATCTTATATCATTCTACTAGAATGGTTGACCCAATTTAAAGAAGGGCAATTTAAGTCGTCAGTAAAACATATGCTAATAATAAAGTTGGTTAAAAAAAGCCTATTACTGTGTTCAAGATTTTTTAGATGACAGATAAGCTTGACAGAATGTTGACTGTCCTAGAAACTTCAATTGAATCCTAACATTTTTTGTGATTAATTGTAATTTAGTGTATTTTTTTATTTATTGAATGGTTTTACTTTAGCTGACATTGATTTAATTGTAATTTCGATTTGACATTTCACAATATACAGAATTTTAATTTTATGTTAGTAATAAGATTGTTAATTAAATCGTTTTTATGGTTTAAAATAATTCATGTAATATTATGACTTTCATAAGTGTACCATGTACCTAATTGGAAATAAATTATTTGAAATTGAAATTGATGCAAATAACAACTGTCTAGCTGCATCTCATTCTAGCATACGTTTGCGATGACAAGACGCATCGCTATCAATGTAGAGACTTCCACCCCAGGTCATGTGACTTGTCAGATTTTTGAATAAAATCTGCAAACTTTTTGAGTTTTCTATGAATTTACAGCCAGTTGAAAGCCTAGTTAGACAGCACAGGGATGTTAAGGTGGAGTTACGGGTTGAAATATCAATACGTTAGAATGTTTTGTGTCGTATTTTGAACTTTTTCACGTACTGTATGATTACTATAAAACTGATCAAGGTATAACTTTTAATTTTCTTTTAGTGACTATTTTTTATAAAGTATTTATTTTACAGGTTTGGTGCATGTTCGAAACATTTTCAAAACCACATAGTGTTGGTTTCATAAACTTTGGTGGCGTGCGCGATCTAGGCGGCGATCAGATAGCGCAGTTGTATTTGTACCGACTGGTTCACACCAAACGCGATCAGAAAACAATTGATAAGTACTGTGATCGCGCACGCAGATCGCAGGACGCCGCGGTGTCGCCGTACCTTAGTGTAGCGTAATACAAGACGTGTATGGCTGTATTGGACGAAAAAATAGGTCATGTTGACAAAATCAATAGTGAGTGTAGGTACGGCATAAATTATTGAAACGATATCTTGAGTGTAACTAAAAATTATTGATAAGTAATTTTTGTCTTCATGCACACATCATTTATATAGTTTAAAAAATAAAAAAGTTACTACAGCAAGTTTGAAATGTTTGATCTTAATACATTTTAAAAGGCTAATCTCGGGCATAAACCTACCTTTGACAAAAATAATAATTCAAATCGATTTTCAACTGGCGGAATAATCACATAATTATCATCATCATTAACAGCCAGTGTCCGTCTATAGGACACTCCTATAGGCCACGCCACTGAGCTCGATCTTCAGCTATTTGTTTCCAACCGCTGCCAGCCAGCTTGCGTATATCACCATTCCACCTAGCTGGAGAGCGTCCTACGCTTCGTTTACCGAGCCGTGGTGTCCGCAAACGAAGGTAGACGTGATATCGCATAATAAACATACATAAATAATACATTCAGACGAATTAAAAACTTCAATTTTTGGAAGTTGGTTGAATATGTCTTATTACTTCATTACCAAATCTAAGCAAAGAGAGAAGAGGCATGACGACAGTATCAAATAAATTATAATTAAAAAATATTTTTAAAAACAAGCTATTATCTGGGACAATGAACTAAAATGTTAAAAATAAATTCTAGTAAGTATTTGGCGTGTAGGTACTTACCTATATTCTTAAAAGCTTGAGGCACTACCCGTTTTTCAGGCTAGTTAATTACTATACTTCAGTGCCTCAAGCTTTTAAAAATAAAGGTACCTACACGCCAAATACTTACTAGAATTTATTTTTAACATTTTAGTTCATTGTCCCAGACATAAAAGCTTGTTTTTAAAAATATTTTTTACTTATAATTTATTTTTAACTTTTAAGTAGGTAGGTATCGATACCGATTACCTACCTACTACCTAAGTATTTAAGAGACGGCATGATGTTTTAAAATATTACACGAATATTTGATGTGATTATGGGTAAAGTGCTCTTCAAGGAAAATCAATCGACTCGTTGGGACTATGTTGCTTTATAACAAAAATGCCATAGGCACCTTACAGCTTCATCATCAGATCCTGGCTATCATTTAAGTGTAAAGTGCTCCTCAAGACGAATCATTTGAGCCCAAATTCACTGGGGTTACGTTATTTTATCACAGATATGCCGTGGCCACCTTCCAGCTTCATCACAAGTCGCCAAATATCATCTAGGTGTAAAGTTATCTTCAAGACGAATCAATCGAACCCTAACTCGGTAGGGTTACGTTCATTTATCACAGAGATGCCGTGGCCACCTTCCAGCTTCATCATCAGACCCTCATCATATCATCTAGGTGAATAGTTCTCTTCAAGACGAATCAATCGAGCCCAAACTCGGTAGGGTTATGATGATTTATCACAGAGATACCGTGGCCACCTTCCAGCTTCATCATCAGACCCTAGATATCATCTAGGTGAAAAGTTATCTTCAAGACGAATCAATCGAGCCCAAACTCGATAGGGTTATGTTGATTTATCACAGAGATGCCGTGACCACCTTCCAGCTTCATCATCAGACCCTAGATATCATCTAGATAAAAAGTTTTCTTCAAGACAAATCAATCTAGCCCAAATTTGGTGGGGTTATGTTGTTTTAGCACAGAGATGCCTTAGCCACCTTCCGACTCCATCATCAGACCAGCTCCATGGTCACCAAAGATACATAAGTACACCAAATTTGAGTCCAATCGGACGTAGGGAAGTGGGTCTAATTTAGCTTCCAAGATTCCACCCGAACATACATAGTGACATACATACCTACATACATACATACATACATACATTGCAAGTTAAATAAAAGCTAGTAAAAATCAAAGATTTGATGATTTTAGGGGAAAATACATATTAAAACAATTTAAAAAACTAGTTTAGTTTTATTTAAAAAATTGAAATTATTAAGATTTTCAGTAAAATAAAACATTAAAATACTGCTATAGGCCATTTTGATTGAAACACCAATCACAGCGCATGACGTCACGACTATATCCTCTTATGAGGTTTTCTTGAAAATGTTATTACATTTTGGAAAACCCATGTATTCATGGTCACAGATTATATAACAGTTACAACGTTAATTATGTCATTTAGGTATTCGTGACGTCACAGCCGACGCCATGACGCATGTGAGCTGTTTTTGCGCACTATTGAAAAAATATTAGAAAAATTGCTTTAAACTTCATTAAACTTAAGTTAATTACCGAAATAAAGGTTTTTTCGTGAATAGTAAATGTGTTCCCACTTTACGGAAGAGGATTTCAAAATCTATCGTCACGCCTATTACGTTATAATAATACGTTTATTACCAAAGTAAAACTAATTGGTTCTAAAGAACAGAATTGGTGACTGATTTCAGAACAAAACAAGAAAGATATCATCAGACCTGGCCAATAAATAGGAAGTAACAGTTATTATTCAACACGATTTTAATCCTTTTTGAAATCCAGTCTATACTCATTTGACCAACAACATTCATGAATGAATAAACCCTACACATTCGCTTGATAATAAATCACAATTGTAGATAGATGGAAAATGCATACGCCCACAATAGCATAGAGGGCTAATTAATATCGAAGCTGGGAATAGATTCGACAATAGGTCACTGCACCCTGCAGATTTTACATTCGGTATGTTTTATTACGTGAGGTACCAGCTTAAGAATAACACCTAAACCTTTTTTTTTTTTTTTGCGGCTGTCGGCAAGGTGACAAAAGCATTATTCTCAAGGAAATTTCTGCTGGTGTCCGGCCGGCCATCTGACATTTGCCAAATACATTTTTAACCGACTTCAAAAAAAGAAGGAGGTTTCTCAATTCGACCGTGTATATATATATATTTAGAAGATTTCCAACTACCCTCACGCTGCGACTGGGCTCGATAGTATAAAAGCGAACAGCGAGCGGGTATCAGGACAGGACTCAGTTTTCGTGTGGCCGTCGTAACGTTCGGACGTCGTGGTTATGCTGTTAGCTTAGACACATTATGTAATTGTTATTATGTTGGGGTTCTGTGGCATTAAAGTCGGTTATTTTTAGTTTTTTTAAACGATCTTATGAGACATAAATTTGTCCCGGCCTTGGGGCTCGAGTCCTAACATGATGATCGGGCACAGAATAAATAATAGTACATATAACTACGTAGCTCGGCGCGCCAGTTGGAAGGACAAGTTGCGATAGTTGTGCTGTGTGCATTGGATACAATTTAGATGTCTAACGTCTCGCGATCTCACCGATCGCGATGCCACCTTCCACTTTCAGACAAAAAGATTTCCTCGTAGACTTTTTGTATGTCAGATTGGTACATACATTTTCCACAGGTAGTAGAAACATTATATCGATGTTCCGCCTGACCTGTTCAGCACACACGACACAGCCTTTGACAGTCAGAGTATTCTAGGCCTAACGTGTTCACCATCTTAGACCATATCATCGCTTACCACCAGGTAAGATAATATTCAAACACTAGAATGTAAGACATTAAAAAACACAATGCTGGGCTTATCGCAAAAAAAAAATCATGATAAACCAAGCTCTCTGAAGATGTGCTTCAAAAATGCCTGGAATATCCTTTGGAGACAGTTAAAATAACTATAGAAAGATTTTCGGTTATTTATACGATTACAAATAGATAACATTTTATGTTTAAGCGACTTCACAAAAAAGGAAGAGGTTCTCAATTTCACTATAGTTTTTTTTTTGTTTGTTGTTTCAGAACTCCGTAGTTAATTAATCAATTTGAAAAATCATTTTTTGATTTAGAGAGGATGGTTTTCGTTTGGTTCCATTGTAATTTTATTGAGATTTGGAAAGGATATGGAAATTGACACAAACTTGGTACTGAAAATTACTAGCGCGGCATCTGAAGTCGGTTTTTAGGGTTCCGTACCTCAAAAGGTAAAAAAAGAAACCCTTATAAGATCACTTTCTTGTCCGTCTGTCTGTCTGTCTGTCCGTCTGTCTGTTCGTCTGTCCGTGTGTCACCACTGATTTTCTCAGGAACAGGTGGACCTAGCTAAGTTGAAATTTATACCTGATACTAAAGTCTATAGTCCCTATTGGGTGTATAAAAATCAAGGTCTTGAGTCAACACAATAAAAATATATGAGCAAATTTAGATTTTCGCGAAAACTTCTTAGTACCAAAATGTACCTTAATATTCAATTTTTTTGTTTTTCGGAATTTTTCCTTTACCTGTGCTGTAAGACCTTGCTTTTAACCTAAATTGACAATTCTAGGTCAACCGGAAGTACCCTATAGGTTTTGGGTCGAAAACCTATGGGGTAGTTCCCATTGACCTAGAATCATGAAATTTTGTAAGAAGCAAGGTATTAAAGCACGAATTAAGGAAAAAATCCAAAAAAATAATAAAAGTTGAAAATTAAAGGGTGCCCCCATACACACATAGTTTACGCCAATTAAGGTAGACCTCTGAGTTATATGAGCGCTGATACAATTTAGAGGTCTAGCTTAATTGGTAAATACCAACGTTGGTACGGAAGCCTCGGTGGGTGAGTTCAACTCGACTTGGCCGGTTTTTATTTCGTTTTGTAAACGATTCCAAATTATAAATATCTTTACAGCGCAATTTTCTCAACCCGTCTTTCAAACGCATCGTTTCTATAGACGACAACTAATATCACAAAATACAGCACTAAATATACAATGACATACAGGCAATGTAAAGCATATAAAATTAAATTGTGATGAAAGTAATTCCAAATGCAAAACTCTGCTAGATCACCCTGTGAATAATAGATATCGGATGCAGCACGGCTGCGCTAATCGGCTCACTGCCAAGCGATACGATATGTTCATTCATTTATTCAAACGTTAGGATTATAGCTGTCAAAAATATAACAAGAAACAGCTGTGATAAGTGTCAGTTGACTACAAACTTACTTCTCTTTTAACCTGACTGCCAAAAGGAGGTATGTATTTCGCGTGCTTGTATATTTGTGGGTATTTTTATTTGTTGTCACTTAGGAGCCAAACGGCTGGACCGATTTCAATGAATGAGGTCTTGAATGAAATTTATTGATCTCTTGAGTGTTGCAGTCTACGTAAAGGAAAACAAAATGGCCGCTATTTTGTAATACATAAAAAAAAACTGTCTGTCTTTTGAAAATATTTCAAAGCAAGGCAAGACGTAACACACTTTTTTGTTACACTAGCATAGTCTTCAACTTTGTAAATAGAAAATGCACTCTGTCCACGGTCACAACAAGTTTGCGTCAAGCAGCATACTTTACTTATCATACATTATATACTTCACGTAAAAAATATCTGAAAGTGGCTCTTGCACTGTAATCAAAACCTCTCAGTTTGATCAAACAGTGTCATAATGCAATTTTATATCTGGGTATATTCCACAAATACTACTGGTTACTATTATTGCAAGCTGTGATATCTTTTTCGAGACTATAACGATGACGCAGTGCCTAGACCCAATTGAACCTACACAACTGCCAAACAATACCTAATTAATATTTAAATCAAGTGTTAAAATGTTTCTCTAGACAGGCTAACTGAATTTGCTGAATTTCTCTCAATTTCCCGGCCCGCTGGCGTACGATGTTGCACTAATTGTTTTGGATGCCATCCAAAATACATACTTACTACAATTTGGGGTAACGCGATGCATTTGAGAATTGTTTCGTTTATTAACGGGGTATGTCACCTATATAATTGTTATTTAGGCTAAGTGATTGCGCGTCTTCTTTCAGCCTTGTTATTTTCAAAATAGCTTTTTCATTACAGCTTTTGAGGAAAACAATGAAATAAGTAGAAACAAATACATTGTTCATACCATGAGTTTCTTAGTTCATATCAAAGGAGACTGGCGAATTTCGGTTCGTGTGTTTCTACGAAGAAGATTTATATTTTCTTCGTAGATTTGTTCCCTTCTTCTTCATGGTCAAATGGCTCGTGCTCCAACAATGTGTCTGAAATGTTGCCCAATAATAGCCAATATGGTGGATTAGATTATTTTAAATACTATATTTTGCTTTTCCTGTTATTACAGGAAAAGCACAATGCTCGCCTGATGATAAACGAAGATGATAGTCTGCTGAAACGACAAAAAATTCTGGAAAGTCTTTTCTGGAAAGAATTTTGTAATGCACTGCGCTTTACCTCGGTATATAAAGATGTTAACATGCCCTGTAATTTCACTGGACACTTTACCATTCAAGCCCAAAGTTCTATGGATATCTACTATAATGATACTGATTATCGCAGTCGAAGCTCGCTAATGGAACGGCCACACCACGGCGTCCTGCGATCTGCGGGCGCGATCTCAGTACTTTTCAATTGTTTACTGCGCTATCTGATCGCCGCGTAGATCGCGCACGCAGGACGCTGCGGTATGTCCGTACCTTAAGTCAATCTTAGTTCCATTCTGAAGCTTTTTGTCACAAAACTCAATAAAAATCAGTTCATATAAATAATTCTTATCGCAAAAAGCAAAACTTTCCACGATAAATAAAGTTTAAAAATAACTGGACTGAATCCTCAAACTAAACGTCGCAATATTCTAAGCATGACTAAGTCAATAAAACTTTTCGAAGACAGAATAAAAATCTGCCATCGTAAACTTAGCATAAAATTCCTATTTTCATATCATCAGACAAATGCCTAGAATTATTACAGTAGTATAATGTAAAAATTAAACAAATGATACAATTATGTTAACTTTTGCGGCATAAAAATGTTTGTCCTAGCGACGATTTCATTATACAAATAACATTTTGCTGCAGATTGTAAGAATTTATGTAACCTACGGTAGTATAGTCTAGTCTTATAATATCGAGTCAAGCGACTATTCTCGTACATTTTTGTAGAGGTAAGTACTTTTACGTTTCTGCATCTCTTTCTGTTAGGTTGGTGTTGATACAGTGTTTGCGTAAAGGTACGACCACACCGCGGCGTACTGCGATCTGCGGGCGCGATCTCAGTACTTTTCAATTGTTTTCTGATCGCGTTTGGTGTGAACCAGTCGGTACAAATACTACTGCGCTACCTGATCGCCGCCTAGATCGCGCACGCAGGGCGCTACGGTGTGTCCGTACCGCAAGGGTCCATATGGTTCAGGAGCACCCATCTGATTTTTCAGTGATCAGTAACAGGCTGAATCTTCGTGAGTAGTTTCCGATCGACGAGACGCCCGAGTTTTTTTATGTGAAAATCTCGATTGATGTATCTAATAAAGTGCACAGGTATAAGACACGTCGATTTCATGGGGTATCGAAATAGTGTAACTATATTTTTTAAAATTACAAGATAATTGGATGATAACCTCGGAAGAAGAATAGTCCTACAAAATGGATGGTTTTGACTGAAGCGTCCTCCACTCCGAATATATCAAGGTAACGAGGTCATAACAATTATTAATAACCAGCAAATTTAGTAATTGACCCTGTCTGTATAAAACTCAACAAATTGGAAACAAACAGTATAACTGCCCTATATCGTTGTTTAAAAACTTTAAAAAGAACAACAAAAAGTATTTGTTTTTGAATTATAACTGGTTGGTATTGGCAGAAAAAAATCGAGTAACATACACATACTAAAATGCAGAGTAATTAAGCACCTTCTCCTTGAAAGTCAGTTAATAAAATAACGCCCATTAAATCATTCACAATTACGTTATTTTTCAACGATCAAAGAAAGTTTCATAAGATGACGAATGAATTTGTCATCAGGCGCCACGTAAATGCTATATTTATAAACCACACCCCACTTCTTAGTGGGTATAATTCAGGACACGTGCAAATACTCAAACAAGAGTTGTACTATCTTTTACTAAACAGTACTATTCAGATTCCAATTCTGAAGATACATTGAAATAGTTTCACTATAAGGATAAGTCAATCGACGGTCAATACAACTTAATAAAAATGTTTCGTCTTAAGTTACGACTACACGGCGGCGTCATGCGTGCGCGATCTAGGCGGCGTACAGAAAACAATCGAAATTCAGATCGAAAACGCACACGTGAACGCAGGACGCCGCGGTGTGGTCGTACCTTTAGTGAATAAAATAATTTTAGTTCAAGAGCAAACGCGGGTTGCACTTTTCCATACAAATGTATTTCCCCGTTTCCTCTCTGAAAAATGCTTCTAGAGCAAAATTTGTTTCTACAAAAAATCAAGGTCTGCTGTAGCTAGATCCCTATCATTTGCTTTTTAGACCAACCAATTGCAAAAAGAAATATAGGCTTTTTTATCGCCTCTATAAGATTTTTGAAGGGTCATATTTCTATTTACAATTCGTTGGTAAAAAAAAAGCAAATAAAAAGGGGCATAGCCACAGCAGACCTTGATTTTTTGTAAAAACAAATTTGGTTCTAGAAGCATTTTCCAGTGAGAAAACAGGGAATACGTTTGTAGGGAAAAGTGCACCCCGCGTTCGCTCTTAAGGTTTACACGTTTTGTATATAGAATTGCGTAGGTCATGGATTACCGAAAAAGTTAGTATGTCCGCAAAAGAACAAGCTAAGCAAAGGTCGCCCGCCCTCAGACTATGAAAAAAAAACTTGCCCATTCAGAAAAATCCACAATAAATTAGTTAGACTTATTAGCTGACTACATTTTGAGTTTTCTTAAGGTACGGCCACAACGCGGCGTCCTGCGATCTGCGGGCGCGATCTCAGTACTTTTCTATTGTTTTTTGACCGCGTTTGGTGTGATGTGAATCAGTCGGTACTGCGCTATCTGATCGGTGCCTAGATCGCGCACGCAGGACGCTGCGGTGTGTCCGTACCTTTAATGATATCTCAGTTATCATACGAGCAACTACATTCATAGAAAACTCTGTATTTAAAACCTTTTAATACTTAATTGACTTAATATCCAAACGCTTTGACCAAACGCAGTCTTATAAGCACCAGTCTCATTGTAAATAGCAGCAAAAACTTCTAGATATTCACGCAAATTCTTGATCAGAAATTTAATTTCTACACGACTGAGTTTAAATATTTACGAAAGTCAAGGTCCCAATGCTCTCTCTACTGAGGATTTCTTCATTTATCTTGTAAATCATTCCTACTATAAGTTTTCGAATCTCTACAAACACTGTAACCCGTCTGTTGGTGACAGACTATCTTCGTGCAACAGTGTTTCACATTGCAAGACCGAAATAATTAGATTTTCGAGGTCACGCTCACGACCACGCATTTTATTTTCGCTTGTGCACCAACATCGCTTTAATACTGCAATATATTTGTGTTGGAATCACTTTGTTTTCGAGTTTCGACTATTATCTTTCGGATTGTGGTAGGTATCTTGAGATTCCGGGGTGTGGTTTCCGCTGTAAAACAATTATTTTGTTTTTATTACAATTGTTACAATTATTTTCGACAGGTTAGCCATTTTGTTGTATTAATGTAGTTACATTTTTTTTGTTCTAAATTGTGAGAATAAACTAAAATCGCGTTTTTAATGATATACAAATGTGATCATATTTTCTTGTATAATTAGCGTAATAAAATAAAATTGTTATGAAAGTAAATAATATTTTGTGAATGTATAATAATGCCTGTCTTGTAATGTAATAGTTGGTCTCAAACATAGTTACGTATAAGGTTGGCAACCCTACTTCAATATTTTTTTAATAGTCTGAAGTCAACGATTGGATGACAGCTGAATGGTTCATTACTTTTGTTTTTCTTTTTAAATTCAAACCGATAAATTCTACTTTTGCTATGTTTACTTGATAATTGATTATGATTTATGAATTCTACGTGTATTAATACTGCCTACATACTGAATAAATGCTTTGGTTCTTCTTGATTCTTTGATTCTTATTTTTATGTATTTAATATTAACAAATCTTATAAATACCTAATGATCTGTGGTGAGTTATAAAAAAAGTATAATGGTAATTGCATGCTGGTAATGTATTCAGAACATAAATATTATGTACGATTGTTTTAATGTCTTAAATCCAGTATTTTATTTTTGATGATGAAAATAGCAGTAGACACCTAAAAGTTAAGCACTAAACTCGTATACGGTCAGTCTTGTTTAAAGAGCAGACAGCAAGTTTTTGCAAGTTGTTATTTAACTTACCTACGCCGCGGTGTGGCCGTACCTTTAGTATGTTGTATGTTATATGTTTTGAAATCTTTAGAACCACTTTCTAATGTTTGATAGAACTCATATTAGGTATACTTGCGTGACAATGCAATAATATGGTACCATCGAGCTAACTTGATAATGAAACTGGGCTGTAGGGACTGGAACTTCTTAATGGTAAATGTATCCATTGATCAATTTGGGATATCCAAATATTATGGCTATAATCCGACAATCTCGTGCGCGACCGTCCCGCGGGTTGTCAGACGGTGGCGGGGACGAGGTACCCAAGATGTCAGCCGGTAGCAGGTGGTGTAGCGGGGAAGGGATGCGTGTTTAGCCGTGTCACAGATTATATAATTGTTACTACGTAGCCGTGTGCTAGAATGACCGCTACCTCGTCCCCGCCACCGTCTGTCACCCCGCGGGACGGTCGCGCACGAGGTTGCCGGTCTATAGTATTTGTATGGTTATCATTAGTAATTTTAATTTTATATGATAACGTCTAATAAAAAGCTTGTGTTTAAAAAGTTTTAACCTTAAATTTATTATTAAATCAAACTTTACATCACGCCAGGCTGTTACTTTTCTACAACACGTAGTGTTTGAGTGTGTGACGTAACATGTTTCTGAGGCCTTACGTGGCTAAACCACTAACTACAATGACATGTCGATCGCACCGCCAAGTACTGGTATGATGTTCAGTGCAGCTAGTGTGAAAGACAGGTTGGAAGAATAAGCGAGCTCTGTGGGTTGGCCAAAAGTCCAGCGCTCCGTTCTAGTGCTGTCTGCCAATTCCAGACAAGCACGATACAATTTTAGTGAGTACAGTCAGTCACGTGCTTGTCTGTTAGAGTCTGTCATGAGTAAAAAAAAAACTATAGCCCATTTAAGATTTGATGATTTCTTGGGAATGATTAACTTACGTAATAAGTAGTCATAGAATGCGCCACCAATGCATAATTGGGTTAACAAATGCAATCCACTAATTTCGTCGTAACGATACTTCGCACCGTGGCTTAATTGGCAAAGCACCGGAACATGTTATTCCGGAGGTTGCGGGTTCATGTCCCGTCGGTACGATGAAATTTTGGATTGTGTTTAACAATTTACAAAAATATAAAGTGTGAGACACTTCAAAGAAACATAATATAGCCCATTTACTTTAATCAATCATGTTTACATAAAGTTATCTTAAGTTTCTATAAAAAAAAAGTACCTATATTAAAGTTTCGTATATTTTGCGCCAACTTTTGTAGTAACTTTGTAACTATTTGAAAAAGATACATTTCTATAAATAATTTTAAAAAGGCCGACATAATTTATCTTATTTGTATTGCAAAAATATAACAACATCATTATGCAACCAGCCATCAAGGAACGAAGATAAAGATAGAAATGCGTTGACCTGCAAGAGGCGAGCGATAGCCCACGGGTCAGTCGGTGCTAAAGGACCCAGCACATTATCCTTTTAAACCGTTTTTGCAAATATATTTATATCGAAAAGGGTTACGTCCTTCAATTAATACACTGTCCAAAAACTGAATGAACAAAAAATTCCATGTAGTTATCGAACCTGCCTAAGAATTTTTTTTATATATAGAATCGGTTTAGAAATGCGACCTGTAGAGGAACAGAGAACAGACAACAGTTTTGCCCAAGCTGAAAAGGACACTTTCGCTTCGGTTGGTCAATATAGACGATCTTTTTTTAAATTCTGTTCCTAGCCTGATTAGTTACAAAATGTTTGAACTTACTGTTGCTATGGATGGATGTTCTAGGGTACTTAGTAAAAAAAATACAAACTCTAGCAGTTGATTAACAAAATAAAAAACCGACAAAGTGCGAGTTGGACTTGTGCACCGAGGTTTCCGTACAAAACTTGTCAAACTAGTACAAACTTTACTTTTACGGTTTTCAGATATTTTCCTTTATAAGTACTGCAAGACCATACAAATGCTTGCCAAATTTCATGATTCTAGGTCAACGGCAAGTACCCTATAGGTCTTAATTCCCTTATGAAATCGCAAAAATATGCGACATGAAATATCGCATTAATCGCATTTACTTACAAGTTAATTTTTTTTAATGCTGAAAAATACCGTAGAGTCGAGTATTTTATATAAGTTTCGACCTGTACCTGTTCCTGATAAAAGGGTCTTGACAGTCGGACACACAAGCGGACCACAAAGCTATCCTATAAGGGTTCCTTTTTTCCGTTTGAGATACGGAACCCTAAAAATTAAAAGCAACATTTATATACTTAGTTGTTGATTTAAATACATTTATATTTCATACGCAATAAAACTTCTGAGAAAGAGATATTATAAATAACACAATTATATTCTCATATTTTAGCTCAAGAGAGCGTTATAACGCCCATTCTCCATTACATTCAAAGAAACTATTCATTTTCACATAATATTGCTCTAATTCCAGTCACTTCTGGGAATTTATTAATATATCCTATAAAAGAAATAAAACAGTCATATTTTTATTGGTTTTACGACTCAGATCTAAGGTTATGGACGATATATGAAAACGGTGTGAAGATTTTATTTTTGTTTGTAAATTTTGTTATTATAATAATCCGTAGTCGGCTTCTATTCCAATCAATTCAATGACATATTATGCCAACTAACTCAATTGTTTTAACACATATAATTTAAGATCGTTTACAAAACGAAAAAAAACCGACTTCACATACCGCGTTAGTCATTTTTAGTACTAAGTTTGAGTTGTTTATCTCCATATCTCCGGAGATAAATATCAGATCTCAATAAAATTTAAATGGGACCAAACGTGAAGCATACAATTTTGCAAATCGGTTAAGATTTGACGGAGTTCTGAGGAAAAATACAGTCGAATTAAGAACCTCCTACTTTTTTGAAAAGTCAGTTGAAATCTACGAATAAATATTGGTGAGTAATTATGTTTCAAATAGCTAGCTATTGTAGTATACAAGTACTACTACATATTATATTTTAGCAATTAATCACATTATAACCTGCAACATTTTTGTTGGCATAAATTCAATTTGTATGGATAAATTATTAATTAGGTACGAGACCACTGACTGTTTCCTGTGCTAACAAACTTTGCATACAAATATAGGACTTAGAGCTTGATCCAGTCTACAACGTGACATAGGCCTATTTTCAACCGACTTCCAAAAAGGAGGAGGTACTCAATTCGTTTGTGTGTTTTTTTTTTTTTTTAATTTTTCGTATGTATTTTACGCGATTTCTCCGTCAATAATTGTGAACCGATTCAATGTCTCTGACATTTCCAAAGCGGTCTCATTATAATTTCATCGAGATCTGATAAGAATCTCCAGAAATATGACGATAAATGTCTCAAACTTGCTACTGAAACTGACTCGCGCGACATGGAAGTTGATTGTTTGCGGCGTTGTGCACTTTTCTTGGGATGGGTAAAAAATGTTAAACTCGCGTCAGCTCATGTGTCCTGATCGCAAAATTCGTA
The DNA here is from genome assembly GCA_954871355.1 of Cabera pusaria. Lineage (NCBI taxonomy): Eukaryota > Metazoa > Arthropoda > Insecta > Lepidoptera > Geometridae > Cabera > Cabera pusaria. The sequence continues at coordinate 5,457,452 of OX940893.1, forward strand.
AGACAAAGCGCAAGGCGCTTGCGCGAGGTGTCATTCCAATATATTCAAAAATGACGTGTTCAAGTTTTCACTTCTGCCGGCACTCCCTGAGTGCAACCACATGAGTAAAGTGGTTTTACTCGTTGTTTTTTTTATTGTTCCTTCATGATTAGTGTATTTAGCCAGTATCAAAGTATTACAATAGTGCAAGTTTATGTAGATTCACGTTGTTAAGTCAAGACAAAGTCACATTCAAGCCAAGTTTAAAGGTACGGCCACACTGCGGTGTCCTGCAATCTGCGGGTGCGATCTCAGTACTTTTCCATTGTATTCTGATCGCGTTTGGTATGAACCAGTCGGTACTAATACTACTGCGCTATCTGATCGCCGCCTAGATCGCGCACGCTAGACGCTGCGGTGTGTCTGTACCTTAAGTCATAGTCCAGTCTAAGTCTTACCCTCAGTAAAGATGTAGGATCTTTCAATTGAATTTTGATGTGAACGTTAAATGGCACGTTTTTCAACATTGTGCTGTTTCCCTACACTTGCCCACATTCACCGGCACTTGATGTTTAAGAATCCACATTTATTACTTATTAGCTCGTGGAATACAAGTTTTAAGAGAAAATACAATGAGAACACACACTTCGTAACATTCCCGCCAAAACCAAGTTAAGGTCGATAAATAACAAATATAAATCAATTTAAGCTACATTAGGCAGCAATTTTATGACCTAGGTCCAAAACAAATCTATTTCTGCAGACTTTAATCTAAAGGTACTATTATTGCCTGAAACTCTTAATGGCCTAACTTTAATCGTATTTCATTACCTTTTGGTATTCCAGTTGTTTCATTACTAAAAGGTTAAAACCTTTAAGTAAATAATTTAATTTATCGGTACATTTATTTATTTGTACTGACAAATAATTAATAACGAAAACAGCCAGTTACCATTTTAGGCCTAGCGTGCTACCATTATCGACCGCATCATCTTTTACCGATAGATGCGATAGTGGTCAAATGCTAGCCTTTGCAATATAAAAAAGGAGAGTAAAAGAAAAATACTCAATGTGCAATAATAGCTCGGTGTATATAACGCGATCATGTTGTGATAAAAAGAATATTATTTTTTATTGTATTTAAGTACAAATTTTTTTATACACCCGTGCAAAAGTATTTCATGTATATTTTTAAAGGTACGGCCACACCGCGGCGTCCTACCATCTGCGGGCGCGATCTCAGTACTTTTCAATTGTTTTTTCATCGCGTTTGGTGTGGACCAGTCGGTACAAATACTACTGCGCTATCTGATCGCCGTCTAGATCACGCACGCAGGACGCCGCGGTGTGTCCGTTACTTAACAGTTTTTAATTTTCTGTTCTAAAAAGCTGATTAGACGACAAGATTTCCTTTTACCCATCCTGCTTCCTTCTAACATTATAAAGGCGAAAGTTTATGTCAGTTCAAATAGTTTAATTTATTTTTAAGTTATATGTACCATTTGTAAATAATAGTTGAAATACATATTATCTGTTCGTTACTTCTTCACGCTAAAACTACTGAAGCGATTGAGTTGATATTTAGATATGTAGATAGCATAGACCCTGGAATAACAAACAGGGTACTTTTTATGCCGTTTTTTTACCGGAACGATGTCTACGCGGGTAAAACCGCGAGGCACAGGCACAATATACATTTAGAAATATGAAAACGTTTAAAAGAAAGGGTAGTAACAAATCTAACGGAAAACGCACGCAGTGGTGTATTTTCAGAGGCCGCGTTTTAAACTTTTATGTACCATATTCCAATCATAGTGTATTACGATACGTGTGACTTAAGTAGTCTATTATTGCACGGCGTGAAATTAGCACCCGAGCGCAGCGAATGTGCTACGCCGTACTTAACGTACCGTAATTGACAACTGAAGTCACGAGTATCGTATATTATTTTATAGCTGTCAGTGTGACATAAGCCCGCACTTTACGCTTGCTACGCTTTTCCGTCGAATAGAAGATTATTGCACGGTGTGAAGTTGGCACCTGAGCGCAGCGAGGGTGCTAAGCGTCGTGTTATAATCGACTATTTAAGTCACGGAAAAGCATGCGTAAAGTGCGAGTTTAGGTCACACTGTGCTATAAAATGTTATGTTGTAAAAATGTATTAAATAAATATTATATTTTTTTACTATTTATGATGATGAGAAGTATCTCTTATAAATAGAGGAAGCATCGTCAATACGGTAATCAATGATTGATTGTTTTGTAAAAGTCAACATACGTGACCTATTATCATAATGACCTTCGATTGAGATAACGTTAATTAAAAAGCACTTTTTAATATATTTTTATCCATTTATAATAATTTACTCAGCTGATTAATCTTATACAACTAAGTTTATTGTTTTAAGCACAATATATGAACTGAATGATGAAGGATAATATATGAACCAAATTCAGTAACAATATGTAATAACTACATTAATTATATACATTATTATATTTTTAAAACTACCTAACTATAAACAAATAAACATACCTAATAAAAAACCATAAAAACTAAAATTTAGTCTACCAAACCACTACCAGTAGGTAAAGTTCCCAAAATGCTGGCTGTATTCCCCCGTTGAATGGCGATGCTTATAATACGTAATAACTTATAAGGAAAAGCTGTAAATATAATAAAAAATGTACTATCTCTTATTCGCAACAAAAAAGATGAACGGTTAAAATTTTGCTTGAATTTTTATACTTGATTGTACAATTTAAAAAAAAAACGTATTAATTCGTATGTAATAGTATTACATCAACCACAGTCTAATAAACCTTAAGCATCGAGGTCAAATTACAAAATAACCTTAATAAACAAAAGAAAGTATGCACTTAAAAAAACAATTGAGCGGCAAAACTGGCCGATTAAAGTAAATAAACAATAAAATTAACATTAGAACTTAATTATCCGGTAACTCACCCAACTTAGATAACCATATAACGCTGGCCACTAACACTTAAAACCACAAACACAACCACAATTAAAACAAAAGCGATGTTCGCTAATCATCCGAATTCGCAAACTTTCGAACCACGTGTTGCGCGAACCGAAAAGCGTTACGGAAAACAATTTTATTTTATTGTACACCGAACACGCGCCTTTCCCGCAAGTCGCTGACAACTGACTGACCGGTAGGTATATTTTCTTGTATACGTATTTATTTTCATAGACAAGAAACGCATGAATGCACTCACACATCGATACTGTAGAAATATGAAGAGTGCGAAAGTCTCTATAGCTTTTTAAATCGGTGATGAGCTATTTTTGACATGCTGCGAATGGCACGCGACGCGAATCTGTACGGTGTGATTTTTGCGATGTTGCAGTTTTATATCTTTGGGCAAATATTTTATAAGTTTTGTATGTTATGAAAAAGAAGAATAAGTATTTAAATTAGGTCTAAAAATGTATTCATTGTCAAGCTTTGCCAAATCTAAGATAAACATTCATTTTCAGGTTTTAGGTATATTATTTTATTTTTATTTTCTCTATAAGAAAAAAGTAAAGCGCTACGCTCCTTTGATGCCAAATGACTATTCAACTTATATCTCATACAGTGGCACGTAAGTCTTATAATTCTAGTAGCTTCATTACGACGGAGTTCCATTTTCAAGACATACGATACAAAACTATTTATTGAGAACCAAAAGAAAAAAATGTGTGTAATAGTTTTATTTATAAACATAACATGTTAAACTAATCGGCGTTCTTATCTATTAAAGCGATCTCTTCCAGACAATTTTTGTAAGTACTGGATAAATACTAATGGTGAAGGGCCATTTTCAGCTAAACGTACTTAGCCTTTTATAAACATGTACAGACAGTTATAAGACTAAGAACCCAAAAATATCTACATTATACAAAGATTAGATCTAATCGACAAAATAAATAAGTCCAAAAGTAATATGCACTAACAGTAATAATATTATATTGTTGATAAATAACATACGAGGTCTGATTTCTCCTGGTAGCCCTCGAATCAATATTATTAATTAGGGTAGAGACACATCATAATATACGCTAGAGGCTAGCGTGTGAATGAAGTGTAAACTCTATAGCAAGCAGCACTTGTTACAGAGTTTACATTTGCAAGCTGCTGTCAGATAGACTGTCGGAAATTACTCGCAGAAGTTTTCTTGCAGGTGAAAACGCTGCCTTACGTGTGTAAAATGCGATGCGGCATCATTGTACTTATATTTAGTTTACTCATACATAATTGGCAGATGGGCTAGTCTAATGGGAGATTTTTTTATGTCAGATAGACAAGCACTTACTGTAAACTTACCTGGTGTTCAATGTAGATGCGGTTGAAGATGGAATCGTGTTTGTTTGGAAATAAAAGACGGCACGGTATAAGCTTCTAGGCAACGGACTTATGTCCAGTCCACGGAGCGCAACTATACGAAACCGCTAACCGATAATTTTTCGGTGAGCATAAACTTAGTAGAGATATTTTAATTTTAAAATTATCGTGAATTTGTAACATTATTATTGTTATATGTATATGTATATACGCGGTGAGATCGCGATCTCACCGCGTGACCTCACTCCCGAGGAAGAGCGACTGACTCGCTCGAAACCTAGGTCGAGAAAATTCGACTAATGGTACGTGAATTACAGCCGGTATATAACAATAATAATTAGTAGAGATACTTGTATTATTATTTATTCTGTGGTAGAGTCTTCTGTAATGTAATGCAGTTGTGGATTCTATTAACAATGTCAGCATGGACATTAATATGACATTGTGATTACTGTGCTGATGTGCCGGCCAAGACGTTATGAGAAATATCGTGTCGTTGAATTCGTTTGTGGAAGCACTTTGTTGCGCTTGCTGCCTTTAAGATCTGTGACACGATTACTCTTATCAAAATGTAACAACAAAATAAATGAAAATAAAATACATTTATACCCAGTATAACCTCAGCCTATTCGAAGTAAGGGACCAAATACAAATGACTTGAAATCGATAGAGCTTAATAATTGATACGATACTGCCCGCTGTTCCGGACTTACAACGGAACAGTGTCATTATGGATTCATTTAATAATGTATTGGTTTCTTTGGTGTATTAACTTGTGTCATGTTTTTTGTAAGACTGAGTAAGGAAACAGCAACACAGTTGGACACAAAAAGACCCTCAAAGGGCTCCTTTGAGGGTCCAAGTTGAAATTTAATAATTTAGTATCGTTTAAAAAACTAAAAGAACCGACTACAAACGTCGCGCTAGTCAAAGAAGCCAGTAGACTTAGTAATTATTATATAATCTGTGAGAGTAGAACTCGTAAGTAGTAAATCATCGAGATAAGTAAATGCATCGTAATACAAATGTTGATATATTAAAAACGGCTCAGCCGATGTTGTTAAAATTACAATGGGACACCTCGGAAACGTACTCTAGTTATTAAAAAACTAGCAGCCCGCCCCGGCTTCGCACGGGTAGAACAAATATGCCTATAAAATTTGCATCAGTTTGTTGCATCGAATATAAAATATGAACATATTTAACAATCATCGTCATATTTCATCCGATTTCCACAAAACCTTAACGAATTATGCACCTAAACCTTCCTCATAAACACTCTGACCATTGGTGAAAACTGCAGGATAATCCGTTCAGTAGCTATTGAGATTATTGCGAACAGACAGACAGACGCAGTGATGGACTTTGTTTTATAATACTTACGTAGTGACATTGGCCCTTTGGCGTAAAGGATAGTTACCCTGATTCTGACCCGACGGTCGTTGGTTCTAATCCTAGCTATATCAATACCTACCAATGAAAGTTTTATGTGCATTCATGAATCATGAGTTTTCGTACAGTGGTAGTGGGATCATTAAATCTACCAAAAAGTAGCTTACCACCAAGGAGAACATCTGCCGCCGTAACCTTACGCGTTCCCCGACACAAAATGTAGTAACATACGTTAAACGTGTGTATCTGTGTGTCTGTCTGTAGCATCTTAGCACCTAACTGGATGAACCGATTTTGTTTTTATTGTTGATAGTTTTCTTTTGTTTGATAGATGTCTTCATCGGGAGTTTTCTTAGCTTTGATTTATGAAAATTCGTTCAATGTTATAAAACTATGAGTTTTTTTCTAGTTAATTGCGCTATGAAATCAACTTTCATAGGTCTGATCAATTCGAAAATCTTCTTCTTCAACGATATTGTAAGAACATGGAGGCATTGACCTGATGCTGGGACATCTCCTGGACTCTACAGAATACTCAAATCCTCACCAACTTACAGCTCAGATTTTAAATGTCGTGTTTAGAGTAATTGGAATGCTTTTAATGAAAAGATTATAATAGATATATATCAGTCATAGATCAGTCGGGGTGGTTTAAAATATTATATTATTATATATATAGATGAATATTATTTTATACAATAGAACATATTATTATACTATATGGACTTCAAATTGATTGAAATCTACGGGGATCTACAGCATAGCTAAGCTTATAATAATACTTTCGTAGTAACTATGACTTAATCTGTGCTTTCACTGCAAATATTTTATTAATTTTGCGATGCGTGTATGTGAAATTCGTGATATCTTCTAGAGTTTTCATTTGAATTATATACTGTAAGTGACAATTTTAATCTATAATATGTGGCTAAGCTAATTAACGTAATTATTTGGATAAGGATTAATACTATATACTTGAAAATAGCCTTGGAAGTTATGTAATATTTTTTAACAAAAATTTTAGGATTAAAATGGTTACTGTGAGTGAACCTTAAGAGATAGACATATGCTGTCGCCAAATAATTACAAACATACAAAAATACAACCATACAAAAATAAAATATTATGTTTCTTTGAAGTGTTACACATTTAATATTTTTGTAAATTGTTAAACACAATCCAAAATTTCATCGTACCAACGGGACTTAAACCCGCAACCTCCGGAATAACATGTTCCGGTGCTTTGCCAATTTACAAAAATAGAAAAATACAAATGTTCTCTCTTTATAATATTAGTATAGATGAATCATTGAATCTGTTCACAATTGACGGAGTAATCGCGTAACATAGACACAAAAAAACATAAAGACGATTTGAGAACCTCCTCTTTTTTTGTGAAGTTGGTTAAATATATAAACAAAAACACTTTTAATGCTATTTCAACAATGAACAATATTTTAGGTAAATCCGACAAAAAATCCGTTTACAAAATATTATGTTATACTATTTGAAAGCCTGTTTGTAACACAACTTTGCAAACACGGCTTAACAGATTTGTACGAATTTTGGCACGCAGCTAGTTTGTAACCTACATTAATGTATAGTACGAGTGAAGACATGGGGCACAGGTAGTAATTAATAAAATAAACGACTTGGATCACTCAGCACTGTAGTGCGTAAATTGAGTCTTTGCAGGGCTGAGTTTCAGGTTTCAGTGCTCATTTGCCTAACCTAGATGGTCGTACTTTAAAGGTGGGTGGAATTGGTGGTTAATAATCATCTATACGGTTGGAAACCATCCATGAGACCTACTTGTCGGGTCGTGTTGTTTACCATGTAGTTGATGATTAAGATCCGCTTGAGAGATAGTACGGTTTTGTAGGGTATTGAACTATTGATCGGTTAAGGTACGGCCACACCGCAGCGTCCTGCGTCCTGCGGGTGCGATCTCAGTACTTTTCAATTATTTTCTGATCGCGTTTGGTATGAACCAGTCAGTACAAATACTACTGCGCTATCTGATCGCCGCCTAGATCACGCACGCAGGAAGCTGCAGTGTGTCCGTACCTTTATTGTTTACGTTTATAGAACAGTGGCTAGTGAATGCAGAGTAGCTGAGACTAGACATCTTAAATCGAGGTATATCAAGTTTAAGAGCTCAGTGCAGTCATAGAAAAGATAATAATACTACGTGTAGTGGCGCACAAAGCTCTGGTAATGTTGCGTGCCACAGTTTATATTATTATAAACAGACGTCATTTGTTTACCATCAGCATACAGATTAATTCACATCCTCCTTTTTGGAAGTTGGCTAAAAATGGCTTGCGATACAGAATAAACAAACTATAACAATGGATTTTAGATATTGAAAGATTGAGTGATTAATATATTACAATAAATAATAGGCAATTTACATCATAAAAATAAAATAAAAATACTAACTATGATTAAAATTAAAATATAAACTACAAATAAAACTTGAACTTAGATCACTGTCTGTTGGTAGAGTACCCAAAATTTTAAATGCTGTCGACATTACCTCTTTGAATGGCGAAACTAATGCGTTGTCTGAGGTAAGAGCCAGCTCTTTGGTCGTGGGAGACATCTATCAGGCTTCTTTATTAAGAAGCCTGATATATATATATAGCCGGAGTTATTACTCCGTGTGCTTGTTGACCCCTCGGACCTATGGTTTTAACCCCTAACGGAAGAAAGCATAGTTGTTGCCGATGCCTACATATATCTTCTATTTGGGCCTCTCCCGCATCAAAGGTTACTCAACTAAAAATACCTTTACTGACTATGAACGCAGCTAGTCTATAAATGTATATTATGACACAGAACATTATCGATCAAATGATGCCTATTGTTTGTAAAGAACCGTGAATGCCTTCTTGTCATTATTATAAATGGGTCACTATTATAAACTGTGTAATTGTTATTTGATGTTGGGAGAGTTACCATATGGTAGAGCTGCTATTGGTGGATATATTCAAACTGTGTTCATTTTAGTCCAGCTAACAGATTATTCGTTTGTTCCTTTACTATATCTTTATAAAGAAACAAAGTATATATATCTTTATCTATATCTTTATTATATGATATATCTTTAGATGGATGCAAGTTTTTGTGTCGCGAAATCGTATTCTATTCGAGAGCAATTTGGTTGAAAATGTGATGTTGAGTTTGTGCCCGTTTGTGGTACATAAATGTCAGTTATTATTATAGAAGCATTCAGAAAAACCAATTCCTTACACAATTCAAGAATGTTCTTGTATCATAATCAAGAGAAATAGTTCGCCACTTAAGAGTCTTGAATATTTTGAATAGTTAAAGAAACAGAATATAAGGCACTACAGGATTCTGCAGCATTAAAAAGTTACAAAACAATAATTGTTGTCGTTTTTAATGCAAAAAAACTGGCCAAGTGCGAGTCAGACTTTTGTCTCGCACACAGAGGGTTCCGAACCGCAGTATAATAATATATAAATATAATATTATATTATATTACCGTGTCAATACCAAACATGCTTATTAACTACAACGCCATCTAACGAATATTTAACGAACTTCTAACACCAACTAAGTGAACGTTAACACAAAGGTAGGTAATTAATATTATTTATCATTAAATTAAACAATCGTTCACGTTGATGGCGCTATAATAAAAACACGTTTTTTGTATGGGGACCCACTTTAATTTTTAACTTTGTTCTGTTTTTAGGGTTCCTTAGCCGAATGGCAAAAAACGGAACCCTTATAGATTCGTCATGTCTATCTGTCTGTCTGTCTGTCTGTCTGTCTGTCCGTCCGTATGTCACAGCCATTTTATTCCGAAACTGTTAGAACTACAGAATTGAAACTTAGTAGATAGATGTATTCTGTGAACCGCTTTTTGATTTTTATACAAAAATAAAAAATATAAAAGTTTAAGGGGGGGCATCCCATACATGGAACTGAAACAAAAAAAAAATTCTTCATACCTATACGTGTGGGGTGTCTATGGATAGGTCTTCAAAAATGACATTGAGGTTCCTAAAATCATTTTTTCTCAAAGTCAATCATTTGAAAGATAGGCGCGTCTAAAGTGGTAAAATGTGTGTCGCCCCCCCCTCTAACTTTTAAAGTATGGGTGTGAAAAATCTAAAAAAACTATACGCTGTAGATCTCAATAAAAACTAACAACGAAAATTGGTTGAACGAGATACAGTCAGCAGTTTTAGAGATATGGCGACCGCAAAGATAACTTTGTTTTTCATACAAACACTATGAAAAACAAAGTTAATTTTGTAGTTGCGAAAAATCATAGTTATGGAATACTTAACGGTGTTACGGAACCCTACGAGTGCGAGTCCGACTTGCACTTTGCCAGTTTATTAGTATTTGTTGTTATAGCGGCAACAGAAATAAATCATCTGTGAAAATTTCAACCGTCTAACTAGCACGGTTCATGAGATACAGCCTGGTGACAGACGGACAGACAGACAGACAGAAAGACAGACAGACAGACAGACAGACAGACAGACAGACAGACGGACAGCGGAGTCTCAGTAATAGGGTTCCGTTGGTACCCTTTGGGTTCGGAACCCTAAAAAGTAATGAGATAGCAAGTGTGAGACGTTTGTCGTCATATCTCTGGAGGTACTTATCAAATATCGATAAAATTACAATGGAACGACTTCTGAAGTGTACTCTACCGATTAAAAAAGAATCATTCGACTCGGTTCACAATTGATGGAGTAATCGCGTAACATACATACAAAAAAAATACATACAGCCGAATTGCGAACTTCCTCCTTTTTGGAAGTTGGAATTAACGCAAAAAAATATAGGCACAATTTTTCGCTATAACTTTTATATTCAGAGAGTACCTACGTTGTGTTACCACCCCACAATTAATACTGATACTATGTTCTAATTTGAAATCATTGTGGGATTACTTTATATAGATAAGTCGTTAATCGCAAGCATGTTAACTCGCGTAAAAGAAATTGTTTAAATTGAAATAACAAGTATTTTTTAGGTGTAAGTAATTCTTAAATTCTGTCAACTACTTCTAGCTTCTAGTTAGCAACATCACGGCTCATAAGCCGCCGTCAGCTCAGTTTATCCGCGCTATAGCCGGCCAGATATTTTAGGCGTAACATCTTCAGCCTGTACCATAGAATTTATTCTGCAGCTCATCTGGCAACTGGCCAGATGTGTGTCCATGCATGGTCACTTTATTACGGACATCTATCTCTCGTCCCCGTCGAAACCGGCATTGTGACGTCTGAGAGATTAGATGAAATCCTTGAGGCTATGAGCAGTTTAGGTTTAACTTACCTACATTTTTTCATTGTATCGAAAGTGCTAATGATCACAACGTATTAAAAATAATGTGGGCTTTTTAAAAAAAAGCTATGTGATTGCGATGATTTACAAGCGTGATTTTATATAGTTCTACGATACTAGGTTGTACCCTAAATGTTATTATTGAATGTGATACTGACACGCCTCCCTGAGAAAAAGAGTCTTGAAAGACCGATACCTAAGTGATCCTACAATTTTCTTCTGTGGTAAGGAATCCTATAATATGATGAAACGTGTACACAGTGGTCGTCTTAATTGAAAGTCGAAGAACTTCACAGCGGAACAGCTTTTACCGATTTTACAAGAAGAAAACAAACCCAATCTTTGTGACAAAATACTAATCTTTCTAACTGATTTAAAAAAAAAATAATATATACGGTCGAATTGAGAAACCTCCTCCTTTTTTTGAAGTCGGTTAAAAAAGGAGGAGGTTTCTCAATTTGACCGTATATACTCGTATATATATATATATATATTACTAGCTGTACCCGCGACTTCGTCCGCGTGGAATAGTGTCTTTGGGTAGTATTTTTAAATATTTAGGCTAATTATTTTACAAATAAGACACATGCGTATCCCACCTATACCGCACCGTATCACGCCGTGCAAATCCCTCTCCCCTCTCCCGCTCCCTTCCCTCCCCTCCCCTTTCCCTCTCTCTTCCCTCCACCCCTTTTCCCCTCACTTCCCTCTCCTCCTCCCTTCCCCCTCCCCCTCCCCTCCCCTATCTCTTCCCCCCACTTCCCCTCCCCTCTCTTCCCCCCACTCCCCTTCCCTCACTTTCCTCTCCCCTGCCCTTTCCCCCCACTCCCCCCCCTCCCCTGCCCCCACTCCCCTAGTAGCCTATGTCCTTACTCTAGACTATCTGTGTATCAAATTCCATTTAAATCGGTTCAGTAGAACACTAACATAAACCTTACATATTTCCATACAAACTTTCATCCCTTATTGTTATTTTACACCCTTGAGGGTAAAACTCTTACAAACTTTTAATGTCAAATTTATTTATATCAAATTAACAGCCTAAAAAATAAGTTTCAAGTTTCTAGCTCCTAAAATGACGATACTTCCATACAACTTTTAATCCCCCCTTTCAACCCCTTACAACTCTGTTTTCGCATTAAAAAGTAGCCTATGTCCGTTCTCAGGCTCTAGACTATCTGTGTACCAAATTTCATTTAAATCGGTTCAGTGGTTTTGGCGTGAAAGTGACACAGACAGACAGACAGAGTTACTTTCGCATTTATAATATTATAATAAATAATAATAATAGTTATTAAATTATTATTATAGTTATTATGATGTTTCTTCGCGGATAACTTCGTCGTTTATCAACCGATTTTGATTATAATTTTTTTGTTAAAAGAAGATATCGCAAGTGTGGTACCATGGTAATTTCATCGAGGTCTGATAAGTATCTCCAGAGATATAAACACCTGAGGTGTTACTTAGTAATGAAAATTAATAGCGTGGCATTTGAAGTCGGTTAGAAGTTTTTTTGTTTTTTTAAACGATATTATACGAGCTCAGATTCTTATCTAGATTTTTTGATCAAAATTGTACTCCTGCTAGTCGATCACATAAGGATGTCATGGGGTTAATCAGCTTTATGAAGCAAAACACTGCAAAGAGCAACATAAAATTACTCACATAGCATGCCTTTTTAAAAGTTTTACAAACTCATTGATATCATTTATAGGTATTTATGAGTTTGTTCTGATTGCAAAATTAATTTAGTACAATAATCATGTTTTAAAACAATAATTTGAAGGAAATGTGGGACTTGAGATTTTCATAAAGGTACGGCAACATCGCGGCGTCCTGCGATCTGCGCTCGCCATCTCAGTACTTTTCAATTGTTTTCTGATCGCGTTTGGTGTGAAGCAGTCGGTACAAATACTAGTGCGCTATCTGATTGCCGCCTAGATAGCGCACGTAGAATGCTGCGGTGTGACCGTACCTTAAAGGTATCCTATTTTTACTGACTCTAAAGGGACGATATCTCTCTCTATCTCGAGGATTCTCAGTTCATATGCATATTTTTTATCATAGTTTACCTTTTTCTCTCTTAATTGTAAACCAATTATAATTTTAAATTATATTATTTAAATTTGAACAAGGAAACTCCTGAGGTAGTCGCATCGTAAATTCATTGAAATTTGATGAGTATCTCTAGACATATGGAAATAAACATTTACGATGGAATTATGGAAATAAACATGACGGTTGCAAGTTGAAGACGCCAGCACATAGCTTGACCAAATCAAGCAAGTATGTATACATAAAAGGAGCATGGATCTATAATCATCTGACACAAACAATGAAAGACGCAGTTTCCGACAATGTATTTAAAATTAAATTAAAACGGTTGCTAGTTCAAAAAGCGTACTACTCGGTAAGCGAATACCTAGAGGACAATATTGAAAACTGCTAAATTCCACTAGTAAATTATTAATTATTATTATATTTGACTTATTATTACAAAATTGTATTATATGAATATTATTTTACCATTACTGACTTGTGAAACGCAATTTTTACCAATAACTTATGAATTATGAATTTTTTAAAATTGCTACTGAAAAATAATTGGCATGTGAATTGAATGATTGGCGTGGTACTTGAAATCAGTTTTTCCTTTTTTAGACGATCCTAAATTATTAGTCTAACAATGCACAACAATATACTGTGAATGACATCTAAAACAGACGGTTGCAAGTATTTCAAACCAACTGTGCCGATAAATGCTATAAATAGATCATTGCAGTCTACAGGCTTTACTACAATGAACGACTACTACATATTGTGAACATGGGCGTTGTTTGTAGCTATAATTGATTGCGTTGTTGCTGTGAACGAAGCTTTATATACGTAAGTTATACTTGTTGACAGAATATACGCATTTGATCATTATCTCTTCTGATGTTTACTGAAGATGCTTTACTCGTCAATAATATCATCATCATCATCATCATAATCAGCCGTTGTCCATTCCGCAGGTGGGCTGTAGTTCTCTGCCAAGATACGCCACTGAGCCCGATTTTCGGCTCCTCTTTTGCAGTCACCGCTGCAATTGCGTATATCGTCACTCCACTTGATCACAGGACGTTCTACGCTACGTTCACGGTATACACTTTAGAACAAATCTATCAAAAGAGTTAGGTAGAATCGTACTCGGTTATAACTGGTAACGAACGACGGTAACGAAGCAAGGCGTTGGACAATTGATTTTAGTGCAATCTATGAAGAGCAACTGTCTAAAACGTCTTTCGATATAGCTGATGGGGAAAACAACATTGTGATGGTATTCGGCGATTGGCAATATGTCTTTGATTGATGAGTCATTCGAGCTTTAGGAAGTAGGAGTATTAAATCGATATTCTGCTTGACTTTAGAGGGATCAGTGGCGCGCAATAGGAAAATATTAAAAAAATATATTTGCGGTTTTCACAGTGGCCCTTCGGTGAAGGAAAACCCCCAACATGATTAATAAGACACTGTATATTAACCTGGCGAACTAACACCCTCAAGTTGAAATATCTGTCACCAAAACACCTAATGTGTTCTGGCAGCTGTCCTTTGAGAGCCAGCCAGTTCCCATTCTAAGCCTTGCGTGCTGCTATCCTTGACCACATAATCACTTATCAAAAGGTAAGAAATTGGTTAAATGCGAGCCTATACGATATTGATATAACAAAAGACTTGCTCCCAAAAAGGAGCTTACCGCCAACGATCAAGGAGAAAATCTGCCGTCATAAACTTACGGTGTTTCGGCAGCACACACATTAAGAGTAAGACCATCCTAGGTCTGGCAGGTTCACTATCTTCGACCACATCATCGTTTACTACCTGACAAGATAGTGGTCAAGCTGTAGCCTAAATAATCCACGGCCAAATACCACCACAGTGGTCAACCAATTCGCATTAGCCGGTGATGTGTACACGTGTAGGATTGAGGGCTTAGCCTACGGACGCGAGTGGGCAACAATGAACATCTAGTATTAGATAAAAATAAATTTTCACTGTACAAATAGCTTTGTATGAGTAATTATAGGTAAGTATTATGTGTAGATATTCAGCAAAGACAAGAAAGACAGTCGGTGGAAAAGCTCATTAATTATGTGGATCTCCACAAATTGTTCAAACACATTAGTACTAAGAGCTTCTGTCAATTTCTAATGCGATTTGCGATTATAAATAATTAAACTGCCGCGTTGTTGGCTTTTGGACGGTACGATTTTTAACTTCGGTTTCAAAAAAGAGGTGGTTCTGAATTCGTCTCTATGTTTTTAAACATTTTTTTTTGTAATTGTGTAACGCGATTAGTCCGCCCATTGTGAATCGATTCAAAATGATTCTATTATATTATGTAGAGTGCATATTCCATTACACAATTCATTGCGATTGGATAAGTATCTCCAGAGATATGGAGATAAACATCTTAAACTTGTGACTGAAAAAATAACTTATTGACAAAAAAATTAAACCGCCGAAATAACTGAAAAGCATAAAATAATTAAACATTTTTATTTAACCTTAATAACGAAGTTCTTAAATTACTGTTAGTATATCTAAGTATATATTTTTGTAATTGTTTTGAGTTTTTAACTAAACATAATAAATTAAATGGTACCACCTGTAAAATATCATCATCATTATCATCATCATCATAATCAGCCGGTATCAGTCCACTGCTGGACATATGCCTTTCTCAAGACACGCAACTGAGCCCGAATTTCGGCTCTTTGGTTTTTTCCAGTGTTTGTTGACATACATTTATGATAAAATCATCAAAATAATGATACATTTATTCATTACTTTTGTTGATTTATTCAAAACAGCTCGACCGATTTCGTTAAAATTTAAAGGGGGTCCCCCTTGGGGGTATACCCTTTCCAATATAAAAAGTTTTATCGAAATCAGACTAATCTGTAAAAAGTTATGCGTGGTCATACATAAATATATATACGCGTCGACTTGATAACCTCCTCCGTTTTTTTTTCGTCGGTTAATGAAGAACTTTTTTTTATAAAAGATTCCCAGCAATGTGGGTTGCACTTTACTAGTAGTCTTGTTAACCCCTTTAACTAAGATAAATATGCTTGTGTCTGGAGTGGCTTTACGTCAATAGTGTATTGGGCAGGGAACAAATACACGAACTCTTACACGCTAGGCCGCAACCTTAGCCATTGGGATATTGCCGCTTAAGTTAAAGTACCTGGATTATATTTTTAAAGATATAGCAATAAACATCCTCAAACTTGCTACTAAAGCTGACTCTCGTGGCATGTGAAGTCGGTTTTGTTATAGTTTTTCAACCGAATTCAAAAAAAGGAGGAGGTTTCTCAATTCGACCGTATATGTATTTTTTTTTATTTATTATTATTATTATATTTTTTTTTTATGTTTGTTCGCGGATTACTTCGTCGTTTATGAACCGATTTTGATAGTGTTTTTTTTTGTTCGAAAGGAGATATCTCAAGTGTGGTACCATGGTAATTTTATCGAGGTCTGATAAGTATCTCCAGAGATGTTGATATAAACATCTCAAAATTGGTACTGAAAATGAATAGCGCGGCATTGAAGTCGGTTCTTTTTTTGTTTTATTTTGTTAGGTATGTACTTTATATTGTATAGGGTATCGTATGACCACTATCTCACCTATTGGTAAATGGTGATGCGGTTGAGAATGGTCGCACGCTAGGCCTAGAATGAACCCACTAATACCTTAAAAACTGTATAATGTAATATTTTCGGTAGGCTACAGCACTTATTTACACTTTGCATAAGGAAGCATCAATCGGTTGAAAAACATCGAACGGGACACAGCGTTTAGGCAACAACATCCTGTTGGCCCCGCTCCAACAAACTCGATGGATAAATACTATAGTTCGGATTGTAGAGATTTTGGCAGAAAAATCCCGGTTTTTACGACTTTGATCCGTTGAGGTCATGAGGTCGTGACGAGTTTGGTCGTTGATGGCTTTGAAAATTGCTTGTTGTGCAGCAGATGCGATGAGTTGGAGCCAAGCGCTTTGGCTGATAGTTCATGGCTACTGAAATATATAAAATATACATTGTAAATAAAAACCTGTGGTTTAATAATTAACCACCACTTAAATAAGATCGTTTAAAAAACTTAAAAAAGAACCACCTTTATATGCCACGCTATTATTAATTTTCAGTACCAAGTTTGAGATATAATGTTTCTTTGAAGTGTCTCACACTTTATATTTTTGTAAATTGTTAAACACAATCCAAAATTTCATCGTACAGACGGGACTCGAACCCGCACCCCCCGGATTACACGTCCAGGTGCTCTGCCAATTAAGCCACGGTTCGATCCATCGATACGACGAAATTAGTGGATTGCATTTGTTAACCCAATTATGCATTGGTGGCGTCATCTATGTTTACTTATAACGTAAGTTAATCATTCGGAAGAAATCATTACAGTTTTCAAATCCGACGAGAGATGTTGCACTGCGTAAATCAAATATTATGTTTCTCTGAAGTGTCTCACACTTTATATTTTTGTAAATTGTTAAACACAATCCAAAATTTCATCGTACCGACGGGACTTAAACCCGCTGTATCGATGGATCGAACCGTGGCTTAATTGGCAGAGCACCTGGACGTGTAATCCGGGGGGTGCGGGTTCGAGTCCCGTCGGTACGATGAAATTTTGGATTGTGTTTAACAATTTACAAGTTTGAGATGTTTATCTCCATATCTCTGAAGATACGTATCAGATCTCGCTGAAATTACAATAGTTATAATATTTCTTGAATATTTCCTTTCCAACAAATAAAAAAACACCAAAATCGGGTCAAAATTAACGAAGTTATCCACGAACAAACATAAAAAAACTGGCCAAGTGCAAGTCGGACTTGCACTCGTAGGGTTCCGTAACACAGTTAAGTATTCCATAACTATGATTTTTCGCAACTACAAAATTAACTTTGTTTTTCATAGTGCTTATCCATATCATATATAGCTTCGCCATATCTCTAAAACTGCTGACTGTATCTCGTTCAAACCAATTTTCGTTGTTAGTTTTTATTGAGATCTACAGCATATATTTTTTTAGATTTTTCACTCGCATACTTTAAAAGTTAGAGGGGGGGGACACACATTTTACCACTTTAGACGCGCCTATCTTTCAAATTATTGACTTTGAGAAAAAATGATTTTAGGAACCTCAATGTTATTTTTAAAGACCTATTTATAAACACCCCACACGTATAGGTTTGAAGAAAAATTTTTTTTTGTTTCAGTTCCATGTATGGGATGCCCCCCCTTAAACTTTTATATTTTTTATTTTTGTATAAAAATCGAAAAGCGGTTCACAGAATACATCTACCTACCAAGTTTCAATTCTAAGTCCTAACAGTTTCGGAATAAAATGGCTGTGACATACGGACGGACAGACAGACAGACAGACAGACAGACAGACAGACAGACAGACAGACAGACATGACGAATCTATAAGGGTTCCGTTTTTTGCCATTTGGCTACGGAACCCTAAAAAGGAACGAAAAGACAAAATCTGTGCAACTGCAAAAACCAACTGTCCATTACAGTTCGATCTAACGAACCTCATTTTTTAAGCCTCAGCGTAGTAGAGTTCATCAATAGTAGTGAAATGTTGCTGGATAAATGGTATTTAATTATTTGGAGTGTTAGATTGTTTTCGTTACGGAATTTCTGGATTCGGTCTTCACGTTCAAGGCCCGTGATAAAAGCTATTCAATAGCTTAAAAATATATTAATATATACGGTCGCATTGAGGAACATCCTTTTTTTTGAAGTCGGTTAAAATGATTTACACTTGTGAGTAATTTTTTTTTTTTTTTTTTTTATATAATATAGATCGGCAAACAGGCAAGCGGCCCACCTGATGGTAAGTGGTCACCGCCGCCTATTGACATCTGCAAAACCAGAGGTATTGCCGGTGTGTTGCCTACCCTTATTAGTGAGCACTCTCATTACTCTTCGT
Organism: Cabera pusaria; assembly: GCA_954871355.1. Classification (NCBI taxonomy): domain Eukaryota; kingdom Metazoa; phylum Arthropoda; class Insecta; order Lepidoptera; family Geometridae; genus Cabera; species Cabera pusaria. The sequence goes on from OX940893.1 coordinate 5,476,526, forward strand.
TTGAAGCTACCAAGGTTGAAGGTTTCGGGGAAAATTTCAGATGGGAGATCATTCCACATCTTACAGGTACGTGGGAAGAACAGTCGTGTGAAACGAGTAGTATGTGATGCCCACGTATCTATAATGTGCGGATGTGCTTTTTGACGGTGTCGGGAGTTCCGATGGTAGAAACGGGACGGAGGCATGATATTAAAAAGCTCTTTAGAACATTCCCCGTGATAGTACCTATAGAAAAAGCTAAGAGAGCCAACGTCGCGACGAAGACTCAAAGGTTCCAATTTATCAGTTAGCTTGGGGTCGTCGACAAGTCTAATAGCTCTTCTCTGAAGGGAGTCAAGTGGTTGCAGTTGATATTTCGGTGCACCACTCCATAGATGAGAACAGTACTCAATGTGTGGCCGAACTTGCGCCTTATATAACAACAGACGCTGGCTCGGGGTGAAGTACTGTTTGGCTCTACTTAGTACACCGAGTTTTTTGGCAGTACGTTTTGCTTTGCGTTCCAAGTGACTCTCCAAACTGGACCTCGTTAGATATTTCGACACCCAATATGCTAATTGACTTCGACAAGGTAAGGGGAATGTTCTGAAAAAGCGGGGCAACAGGAAATTGTGACTTTTTGGCCGAGAAAACGATAGCCTGTGTTTTAGTAGGGTTAAATTGTACTATGTTTCGTAAACCCCAGGCTGAAACATTTTCTAGGGAACGCTCCACCTTAGACATCTCTGATCTCCTAGCATCAATGTCCGCCTTGGAGGCATTTGCTTGACCTGTGTAATGAGCATCACCCGTGCTGTCATCCGCATAGCAATGAATATTACTGATTTGCAATAGGTCATTGATATGCAAGATGAACAGCGTTGGGGATAGCACAGATCCCTGTGGAACTCCGGCGTTAATCGGCATGGTCTCAGAACAATCACCATCAACGACGGCTTTTATGCTTCGACCATACAGAAAATTGCCAATCCACATACAAAGCCTCTCAGGAAGTCCGTAAGAAGGTAGCTTAGCAAGAAGGGCCTTATGCCATACCCGATCAAACGCTTTAGCGATATCCAAGCTGACAGCGAGAGTTTCACCTCTGCTTTCAACGGTCTCTCCCCAGCGATGTGTGAGTAAGGCTAGAAGATCACCAGCTGATCGTCCATGACGGAATCCGTACTGATGGTCACTAATCAGCTGTGAGTTTATGACCCGTTCCATAACCTTGGAAAGAAGTGAGGTTATCGCAATAGGTTTGTAGTTTGATGGGTCAGTTCGGTCTCCCTTCTTGGGGACTGGATGGACGTGGGCTACCTTCCAGCATGACGGTACGATGCTTTTATCATATGATAATGAGAAAAGACGCGTGAGTATAGGTGTCAATTCAGGGGCACAAACTTTAAGCACGATTGCTGGGATGCCATCAAGCCCACTCGATTTTCGCACATCAAGAGATAACAGCTCCTTTCGTAATGCACGCTGCGATATGCGTAATTCACGCATAATATTTTTACAGTACGGAAGTAAAGAAGGAACTGCATCTCCATCGTCGAGAGTCGAGTTAGAGGCGAATAGAGAACCCAGCAAATCTGCCTTCTCCTTCGCACTGTGGGCCAGAGTGTCATCGGATTTACGTAAGGATGGGAACATCGATTGGCAAAAATTTCCCTCGGCAGCTTTAGCAAGCGACCAAAAAGCACGACTGCCAGACGGGTAGCTAATTAATTGATCGCCAATCCGACTTATATGGGAACATCTTGCCTTTGCTGCAGCTTTCTTTGCGCACCTGGAGGCATGATTGAATTTCTTTTTAGAGTCAGCAATATTAGTTTTTGTAGGCTATTAGCCGCTACGGCGCAGGTCTTATCGAACCAGGGCCGACTCCGGCCACCAATGCGTATATTCAAATACGGAATGAAGCATTCCATACCCTGCAACACGACATCAGCCACGAAATCGGCACAAGCTGATGGTTCACCCGACAAGAAGCAAACCTGTCCCCAAGGATACGAGGCATTAAATTCGCGCAGACCATCCCAGTCAGCTGAACGAAAATGCCAAACCTTACGTTTGCCCGAAGGAGACAAGCGCTCGGGGCGCTGAACTTTCACTCTGGATTTTACCAAACAATGGTCAGACGAACCAAGAGGCGCATCAACCTGCACATGATAGTTGGATGGGTTGGAAGTCATCATAAGGTCCAGTAATTAAGGTACATGATCGACAATATCTGGCACTCTTGTTGGTTCAGTGACTAACTGAGAAAGAACATATGTAACAGCAAATTCGTGAACAAAGTCAAAAAACAAAGTCATGCCATGTGTATCAAAGTATTCAATGCTCTACCGAAATACATGAAAACCTTGAGTACAAAGCTATTCAAAAAAGAACTGCTGTGTTGGCTAAGGAGAAAAAACTTCTATGATATTAATGAATTATTTGTTAAGGTATAGGGATAAATTTTATTGATAGTTTAATGGTATCATGTAATGCATATTTGTTACATTGAGGATTGATGATGATTTTGACATGTAATTTAATGATCAATGTATTTATAAATTAATTCAACATAATTTTTGTGAATTTTAGTTAAGTACCTAAAGTATATTTCATGTGTCATTGTATTATGACAAAATAGGCGGACTAACCAAAAATGTTTAACATCTCAATTGTACACTATTTTGAATGAAATAAATTATTCTATTCTATTCTATTCTATTCTATTCTAACAGTCCGGCCAGCGTGGTCTGTTGTACGAGATCCCAACCATTCGGCATTATGGCCGTTAAAGTCACCTAAGAGTATCATTTCCGCAGCGGGGTATTGCTACAATGCCATATCAAATCCATTAGAGATGTGTTCGAAAAGACGAGTTGTCTCAGCGTCACCAGAATGGGATCGATACAGGCAAGCGTATATTCGAGTTTCTCCACCGTAGTCAACTCGCACCCAAAGCATAGATAAGTCTGAGACCTCAAAACCGTTAAGACGGCGACAACAAATATCCTCTCGGACAAAAAGGCATACTCCAGCTCGACGCACAAAACTATGCTCGAGTTTGTAGCCGGGGTAGTGGAGGTATGAAGTATCCGCCGGAGAAGATATTTGCGTCTCCGTCAGAAACAGGAGAGCGGGTTTGGCTGTCTCGAGATGGTGGTGCACGGCATTAATGTTAGAATGTATACCTCGGATATTGCAGAAATCAACGTCAAGAGTGGATTGCAAAGCCGCTGGTTTGCTTTATTTCTTTTAGTTTTTATTTCCATTATTGATATGAGAGTTGGGGTTGATGTGCACTTCCAATGAAAAAGCTTCAAGGCAAAATATATAAAAATTATGTTCAAGATAGACCGAGTTGAAAAAGTAGTGATTCATCGGCGTGGGGTACGGAAGGGCCCCCGGTCCCCCCTGAAAGTAGCTGCCGGGATCCACTCCGGTCTCCTTCTCCGGCACGACAGCTACTCTACAGGATTATGCACGGGTTGGCGAGACAGCCTCCCAGGGCGGAGATTAGAGTAATCCCTGGGTTCGGGTCTCCTACTGACCCGCGGGCGGCCAGCGGACAGCCGTTTCACCGGGTCTCCCTGGACCCCACGACGATGTACCACATCAAACACCCCAGTGCATCCTTTATACACATTAAGGGACTTGAAGTGTTTATTGGTTTAGCACAGCATCAGGGAAAGGGGAGCTGGATCCCTTGGACTAGCACCGGAACACGCTATTAAAGTTAACATTAATAACATTAAGCGGTATAGTTTACCAAGGTGGTGGTAATTTGTTAACAAAAACCCAGGCGAGTCCCTACAGAGACCCTACCACCTAAGATTTAAGTGGAGTTATAATCTAAAAAAGATTAACGAAGGATACGGCGGGTACGCCTCCACGCTTATCCAACTGTTGTTGATACCCTGGTTTCCCACTGCTGATTTTCACAGCACCCGTGACCCTATTATATAGGCCAGGACCACACGGCGGAGAAACGAAACATTAATTTGTAATGGACTTTTAGCTGTAGTAAATTATGAAATACCAAACTATATTATGAATAAAATGACGCCCCTAAAGACAGGCACGATACTTGTTTACCTCTTATATTATTTTCTTGCCAACATTATTTTATCTCTTAACCGCCTTAGGTCTAGCTTTTATATCAGACATCCTTACATTAACGTCATCTGGCAGAGACGGTTAAATCACACCATTATCGTACTCAGTCGAATAAGAAATGTTTTTCTGCGGCAACATTTCTGTCACCAAGTAACTTGGTATTTGTTTATATTATGCTTTGAGAGAAATTTAGCGCGTCTAGACATGAATATTATGGACGTTTCGTTTCCTTAAGCAGGGGTGTAAATTTGTATACTTCCTACAAACTCAGTTTCGCCACAGAATAATGAATTATCCCAGTCTCTCTTAATTTTTTTGAGATTGCAAAAAAATCCGTTTAAACATTTCACTATTATTAATACATATTAGTAAAGGTCGTAAATACATATCAATAAACTGGCCAAGTGCAAGTCGGACTCGCACTCGTAGGGTTCCGTAACACAGTAAAGTATTCTATAACTATGATTTTTCGCAACTAACAAATTACCTTTGTTTTTCATAGTGTTTGTATGAAAAACAAAGTTATCTTTGCGGTCGTCATATCTCAAAAACTGCTGACTGTATCACGTTCAAACCAATTTTTGTTGTTAGTTTTTATTAAGATCTACATATAACATATTTTTTTAGATTTTTCACGCCCATACTTTAAAAGTTAGAGGGGGGTGGGAGGGGGCAGACACACATTTTACCACTTTAGACGCGCCTATCTTTCAAATGATTGACTTTGAGAAAAAATAATTTTAGAAACCTAAATGTCATTTTTAAACACTTATCCATAGACAACCTACACGCATAGGTGTGAAGAAATTTTTTTTTTGTATCAGTTCCATTTATGGGATGCCCCCCTTAAACTTTTATATTTTTTGTTTTTGTATGAAAATCGGAAAGCGGTTCACAGAATACATCTCCCTACCAAGTTTCAATTCTATAGTCCTAACAGTTTCGGAATAAAATGGTTGTGACATACGGACGGACAGACAGACAGACAGACATGACGAATCTATAAGGGTTCCGTTTTTGCCATTCGGCTACGGAACCCTAAAAACGACCGCACCGCGGCGTCTTGCGTGCGCGGTGTAGGCAGCGATCAGACAGCGTAGTAGTATTTGTACCGACTGATTCACACCAAACGGGATCTACGGCCATCAGAAAACGATTGAAACTCAGATCGCGCGCACGTGGACGCAGGACGCCGCGGTGTGGCATACCTTAAATATAAGTATATTCTAGACTTGATTATCATGCGCGAATCATCGTCTACTTTAAAAAATATTTTTTATGTATTTTATGGCATCTAGATATTAACTAGATAAATAAATAGATGCATAACGGAGTATTCTGAACGGAAACGTAGATTTTAGAACTAGATATGGAAAAGATATCATCTGCTCTCTAGAGCTTTGTAAAGCAGCATATAAAAAGGGTTTTTCGCTACTTAACGAAGTTAAAAGATATAAACTTAACCCATTAATATTACTAGAGCCAATATCTCTTTCTACGCTCTTCGAAGCAAAACCTTTTCTGATTTGCTTGAATTTTACATAGAGATACAATTAATATAAAACACCTCAATATGTGAAAAAGATAACAGCATAAAATGCTTACTAAATCTATATTTATTCCATGGATTAATAAAAAGACGGCAAAAAAAATCCAAAACATGGCTTTACATCTACTTTGTTATGTCAAGAGGTCACGATTACATACCACAAGTGAAGTAATTCATTATTTTGTTACGTACCAAAGTATTTGGCAGAAGGCCAACTCCAACACTATAGGATGAGTGGTACTCATAGTCGCACTTCTTTCACATTATGCATAGAGGGGGATATAAATGCAACTTTGGACATATTTCATCACGACAATGGGCGGATGCTGGAGATAAGAGGCCGGAGGAATACATAAAAGTAAAGCTGGTTCAACTTGGCATGGACAGGGTTTGGAATGAAACAAATATCACTTACCCACAATCAAAATATCTTTAGCTAAAAAATATTTTCCCCAAATACTTCCACGATCTTAACTGGGTTATGGAGGTTCGTGTGTGTGGCGAAAATTTGATGACCGTGTAGGAACGTTTTTTAGGGTTCCGTACCCAAAGGGTAAAACGGGATCCTATTACTAAGATTCCGCTGTCGGTCTGTCAGTCTGTCTGTCTGTCCGTCTGTCACCAGGCTGTTTCTCATGAACTGTGATAGTTAGACAGTTGAAATTTTTACAGGTGATGTATTTCTTTTGCCACTATAACAACAAATACTAAAAACAGAACAAAGTTTAAAATTATAGTGCGTCCTCATACAAGAAATGTGTTTTTTTTCGGCATTTCAATATAATGCCATCTATTAATGCTTAGGTAAACGTCCATAGATGGCGTTATATTGAAATGCCGATCCCTAACACCTTTGTGTTAACTTTCACTTAGATACCGTGCGTTAGACGTTAGATGGCGTTATAAGAAATAAGCACGCGGCTTACAACTCTGTTTTGATAAAATGTTTATTAATTATTATTTTTTGCCGGCGAAAAATGATAGTGGTATTTTTGCTCGATCTTATAAAATACTGTAGTGTGGTACGGAACCCTACGAGTGCGAGTCCAACTTGCATTTGACCAGTTTTTTTTATTTCAAAGAACTACGCTAAGCATTTTCTATTGTTAGCGTTTTGCTGTAATAAAACCTGAATGGTGCGTCTAACCGAGCGGGTGGCGCCTCTAGCGGTCAAAATAGAAGATAGAGCTAGGAACTCTGTGGTTATAGAGAAAAGAGCGGGAGATCAGTATTGTATTATGAGCAAAATTAAATGCTTGTTTATAAATTGTAATACAGATTTTTATGACTTGATCTTCTACGAACTATGATCTTCTTTGAGTAAAGTCCTATATTCATCATCATCGTTATTATCAGCTGGTTTCAGCCCACAGCTGGACATAGGTCTCTTAAGACACAAATCCTATTTTTATTATTTCTCGCCCTTTGTACTTTTGTTGATATATTAATGTTTTCAATCGACTTCCAAAATGAAAGAGGCTCGCAATTTGTCTGTATGTTTTTTTATATGTATGTTACGCCATTTCTCCATCAATTTTAAACCAATTCGAGGTTCGAGGTAATCCCATTATAATTTCATTGAGATCTGATACGTATCTCCAGAGATATAACGATAAACATCTCAAACTTGCTACTAAAATTGACTCGCGGGGCATGGAAGTCGGTTGTTTAGTTTTTAAACGATCTTAATTATCTCATGTCACTTGTTATAATTTTCACACCATTAATAATAGTGACAAATTCAAATAGTTCCATATTCCTATCACCAGATCCTGTGAATGGTGACACGACATTTGGCACTTTGCCAACTCTATGACATTTCTGTGCCCGTCGTGACGCGACACTCTACTTTGTAAAGATTATGATTATGAATTCAATTCATTCACTGTTTACTGAGTGTTGACTGCTTGTAATGAGCCGCTTCCTAATATTTTAATAGACATGATGACTACTATGTTGGTAAATATTTAGAGCAGGATCTCTTTAGTATACATTGTGAACCGACTACCAAACAGGAGGAGATTCTCAATTCGTATGTTTGTTTTTTAAAATTTTTTTGTATCCTTCAATTGTGAATCGATTCGAGTGATTATTTTCTCCATTAGTAGAATACATTTTAAAGGTAACCCCATTGTAATTTCACCGAGATTTGATAAGTATCTCCAGAGATATACGAACGAAGATAAACATCTCAAACTTGCTACTGAAACTGACTTGCGCTGCATTTGTATCATAATTATAATTTTAATACTATTTTTTTTTAAATATATTAACTTAAAAGACATAACTTATCGTAAACATCTTTTATGTCTCAAGGTAACAGGCGCAGTGCCGCTGCATCTTAAATAGGTAGACGTCATCGCTTACTATCAGGCGAACGTCGTGCTTATTCTGTTACCTTATAATCACAAAAAAAAAATAACTTGTACCCCCCGCGATTATGTACTAATTCTACTGTACTTGTTAACTGTGTTCAAAAGTTTAGTCAAACAGGTCCGCGTTGAACTGTAATAAAGTAAACAGAGAGTCAGAGTTTCCGATTTAACCGACTTTACAAAAAAGTAGAAGGTTCTCAATTTGTCGGAATCTTATTTTTATGTATGTTTACCGATTTCTTGATGATGCCTAAACCGATTTGGATTTTTTTTTGTTTCAAAAGGTACCCTTCCCAGGTGGTCCCATTTACATTTTAACAAAATCAGTTGAGCGGTTTTTAATATATCAACATTTGTATTACGATGCATATATATACCTCGGTGACATGCTACTGACTACTGGCTACTTTAACTAGCGCGACGTTTGATGTCGGATAGTTTTTTAAACGATCGTAAAATAATAAAGTTCTACCTGCGTAGTCACCATTAGCGTGGGAATTTACTCCGAAACTATTAAGACTACACAATTGAAACTTTGTAGGTAGGCGTATTCTGTGAACCGCTTTACGTTTTTTATACAAATATAAAAAAAACATTAAGGAGGGCATACATAGAACTGAAACTAAAAAAAAAAAATTTTCATTAAGCCTTATTATCAAATGTTGTAAATTTTCCCCTATATTGGTTTGTATATTAAACTGAGTTAGTAAGTCTTTAATTAGTAGGGTAGGTTAGTATCTTTAGGAAGTAAAGTTAGTAAGTATATTAGTTTTTTGCTTTTAACTTATATTAGAAACACCTCCGTCTATTGTCTTCTTTTCTATAAGTCCTCTCCATCCAAAGGTTGCCTGGAAGAAATCGCTTTCAGCGATAAGGCCGCCCATTGTAACACTAATAAAATGAATGATTTGTATGTTATTTTTTAAGTTATGAGGTGTGACAATAAAGAATGTTCTATCTATCTATCTATCTAAGCCTATACGTGCGTGTTGTCTATAGATAAGTAATAAACTGGCCAAGTGCGAGTCAAACTTTTGTCCCGCACACGGAGGGTCCCGAACGCCATCTAACGAATATTTAACGAACTTCTAACACCAACTAAGTGAACGTTAACACAAATGTGTTAGTAATTAATATTATTAAATATCTGGTTGCCGGGCTTTGCTCTGTTTTTTTGCCACTATGATTGCCACGTAAACAGTAATAATTCGCTTAAAAATATATGACTCTTCCCGACATCTATTGGCGAATAATAATACTATTTTTGTTCAATTGAGAGCAACTAACTGCTTTAACGACACAATAACACTAAAGCTACTTCTATTGGCCAATAGATGTTGGGAAGAGTCATATTTTAAGTTGATTATCGATAAAGTTCATAATTGAAAACACGAATAAAACAAAATTTTCTGAAAATAAATCCCAGCTAGATCGATTTATCGCCCCCCAAAATCCCCTGTATACGAAAATTCATGAAAATCGTTCGAACCGTTTCCGAGATTCAGATTCAGATTCCGAGATTTAGGTAAACATGATAGCGCGCCATCTTTGAACGATTCATAGATGGCGCTATCGTAAAAAACACGTTTTTTGTTTTAAACCCTTTCATTTCTAACTTTGTTCTGTTTTTAGTATTTATGTTGGTTTTTCATCTTCTTAACGATGTTTTCCTTCACCGGAGGGCCACTGTGTGAAGCGCACATACATTTTTCGATAGAAAAATCCATTGGTGCACGGCGGGGTTTGTTACTCAGTACCAATGCATCATAAAGTGGTAAAATGTGTGAGTGTCTCCCCGCCCCCCTCTAACTTTAAAAGTTTGGACGAGATACAGTCAGCATTTTTTGAGATATAGCGAACGCAAAAATAACTTTGTTTTTCATACAAACACTATAAAAAAGAATGTTAATATTTTTATCGCTAAACATTAGAGTTATAAAATACTCTAATGTGTTACGGCACCCTACGAATGCGAGTCCGACTTGCATTTGGCCAGTTTATTATTACTTCTAATTATTAGGACTAAAAGAAACATAAAAACTGGCAAAAAGTAAAAAGCTTTAAAGGAAACGGCATAATTATACCACAAGCTATAATGATCCTATTCACAAGACGAATTCGCTCAATAGGTAAAAAACTAGTTAGGATGCGACTGCACATTTCGATTTCGTCTCAGTTTTATTAAACATATTCGTAATTTTACGATTGGCGATTAATTTCGGCGATGGCGACAAACACTTTTTATAACATTGGCAAATTGAATTTGGAAATAGAAAAAGTTTTTGAGAAAGGCATTGGCTAAGCCTTTTAACTGCCGAGCCGTGGTCTACACAGCGCGACAAACATAGTATAGGGCCCCCTCGAACTAGATGAAGCGATGACATATGCAAGCTGGCTGGCAGCGGTTGGTGACACGGAGCTGAAGATCGAGCTCAGTCAGTGGCGTGCTATAAGTGTTACGTGTACATGATATATAGTAAAACTAAAAAAGTGTCAAAAGAATATCTCAATTAACTAACACCATCAATAAATGTATCTCTTAATAAGGAGTGGTTACGATATATTTAAAAAATCATCCATTACCTCCTTACCTAATATCCCAGAAAATTGCCGTAAATAACCATCAAGTGGCGACTGGAACCGACGCAGCCATTTCGTTCTCAGTTGAAGAGGATAATCGTTCGGGACTGAAAATTGAATCGGAGACTCAATGCTCTATGTAAGGATTTAGTTGAGTGATAAATTGGAAAGCCTTGCAATGACGGTAATGATCGAGATTATTTTGTAGAATTTTAAAGTTATATAGGACACGGTAGATGAAATAAAATTAAAATCAATGCATCCTGAAGGGGCTCGCATCACCTTTCAAAATGAGACTTCACCACAATTTCTGGACAACGATCTTAGGAATTGTTGACTAGCATGTAGCTAGTTTAAAACTAATAATAATGTTTAAACACAAAAGAAAAATTACAAGTAAAATAATTATAAAAGCACAGGATATAACAAACTTATTTAATTAAATGACTAAAGACATAAGTTAATGGCGATAGCAGTGTACGTGCATTGCCTACACTAAGTCTAGTCTTGTGTTAAAGGGATCTACTTATGCTTCCAGGTGAACAATAATAAAGCCATGAAGATTTATGAACTCCTAAAGGTAAGTGTGTGTCTATAGAAAGATTGCGGATATACGTTTCGGATAACATTTTTATATTACTACCTTACCTTTAAGACGTTATAACTTGTGCCGCACAGATTCATGCACATGACACTGTTATTTTTTAGGGTTCCGTAGTCCTGACAAGGACTGTCTGTTCAAGGTTTTTCTAAGAGGCCTCTCCACCCCCCTCCTCTAAAAGCTAAACTTCTAGCTTAAAAATCTGGAAAAATTCGTGATAATAGTGCATTTCATGAACTTTGAAGGAAAACTATAGCGCGGTTAAGATAACTTTATTAGTTTAGCAGTAATAGTCGTTGAACTTGGGTATTGGATAACTTTGTACCAAATACAAAATCCTTAGAATTAATCCTTTAAAGTGACAAAGACGAAGTACGTAGCTTCTTGTTAATAACGGGTAAAGACTTGAATAACGGGCTACTACCGAACCCTACATTGCACGTGGCCCGACACGCACTTGGCCGGTTATTCTTTTTATTATAATAAATTATATTGGATTTAACCGTTCAATTTCAGCGTAAGTTCAGTTCAGTTAAGAAAACAATCGAAAACCTTCATGCATTAATGGAACACCCTGTAAAGAGAATATAGGTATATATCATCATTAACACAAAAAAATCCAATCTGTTTGCTAATCTAATAAAAACGTCCCAAAACTCCGGAACAATTCTCAAAAATATTTCCCCAAACAAACTCTGATTTACGTTTTCAAATTATCACAGAATATTGTCCAATATAAAACAAACAATATGTCTTCCGAGTTGGTAACTGAGGGTCCCGTTATGGTCCAAAAACATAAATTCATTGTAACAGAGATCGCTTCCCTCCGTTTCGTACGCCTTTCGAAAATGGTCCTTAACGTCGGCCAGGCTTTGGGTAAATAATGTTCTTTAAAATTTATCGGTATAATAAATGTTCGGTCCCCTTTTTCTATGAAAATAAGTTCAAATTTACCGAACTTAGGTCAAGTTTTACCAATTTTAAAATGAATTATTTCTATATTATTCTATATTATTATTCTCGATTTGAAAATGATTTATTTCTATAATACGATTCTTAGGTACGTTTTAATGTTTTTATTGATAAATAATATAATGATTAATAATATAGTAAATCCAACAATATGATGTGAACATCATATTGTTGGATTTTAATAAACTACTATTTATGAAAAAAAAAATCAAATGAAAACATTGCTGGTTCTTCCTACATCGCTGATTAGTAAATTAATTAATCAAAAACAAAAAACGAACATAAGATAATTTTTAGCCAAATAAAATAAGAACGAAAGCTTTTAACTTATAAAAATCCATAAGCTGCTTGCATCAATGTCCTGTTTTTAAATATTAAACACTTTAGAACTAAAAAACCGTCTTCTCATGCCGCTCAAGTTAGTTTTAGTAGTAAAGGTACGGACACACCGCAGCGTCCTACGTGCGCAATCTAGGCAGCGATCAGATAGTGTGTTCGTGATCAGAGTGATTAGAAATCAGTTTAAGTGTTGCCGCACACGGGCCACCGGCCACAGCCACAAACGCCGCCACGAGAAGCTAGAAGCGGCCGCAAAGGTAGCTGAAGCTCGCTACAGCCACTTGTGGCCGGTGGTCGCCACTTGCGGTCGTTGGCTGCTACTTTTTTTAACCGATGCATGCATGCATATCATAATGGACTCGGACGAAGAAGGTTTACACTTGGTATATTTTATTTATTTACATGGATGGATGACATAGTGACAGTGTCGAATTTGAAGTTTGATAATCAAATATGGTCGCTGACAACGATTAAACTTGTCAACTTGGAACGAAGGTTTTATTAACTCGAAGGAGGATTAACTATGAGGAAAGATTTTTTATGTCGTTTTTATGTTTTTATTTTCCCTTAATTTCAAGTAAACTTGCAGCAAGAAGATAATAAAGTGGACGAGGTTGGTAAAGCGGGCGGAAATTGCATTAAATACACGCAAATAATATGTTTTATGCAGTTAAAAAAAGTTTTCTCACCGGAAAATCCTAAGTGAAAAAATATTCGACTATGCTCGATAGCCAGCATTCGAAATGTACATTACCGTACGTCAAAATTAAGTTCATGCTCGCATTTTGTTAATAAAATTTCAAGTATCGTTTACGTAACGATACGTTTGCGATACGAATCAAATCAAAATCGTTCGTGCTGCCGAATTTAGTTACTTTTACGCACGATAGGGGCGCTGTACAATTTTCATACATTTTTACGTCGATGACGATACGAATACTTTTTCGCCAGTCGTTCGTGCTCGGGGCACTGGGGTAGGTGATAGGTTTACTGAGGTAAGGGAGAGAGGGGCGTTTTGTGTCGGCGTTTAGTGGCCGGTGCGGGCCACAAAAAGCAAGCTGCGACGATTTGTAGCGTGTGGCCGCCACCGGCGCCAACCGTGTGCGGCGAGTTCATATAAAATGTACGAAAATTACAGGAAATGTGCCAGTGGCGGCGTTTTGGGGTTGTGGCCGGTGGCCCGTGTGCGGGAGCCCTAAGAGTACTGAGATCGCGCCCGTAGAACGCAGGACGCCGCGCCGTGTGACCGCACCTTAAGTTTGTGATTTTTATCGCCATATATCTGGAGATACTAATCAAACCTCAATTAATTGTATAATAGGACCACGGTAGATAAAACCTACCCATGAAAAAAATAAACGTTTGAATCGATTCAAATTCACAAACTTCACTTGGAAGTCGGTAGAAAATACAGCACTACTAAAAATGTTTGAGGGCCCGATGGTATAAGTGGGAGAACGGTCGGCTTTGATGCCAGAGGTACCGAGCTCAATCCCCGCCGTGCACCAATGGATTTTTCTATAGAAAGATTTATGTGCGCTTGTCACTGTGGCCCTCTGGTGATGAAAACACATCGTTAAGAAACCAACAACCCCATGGTGGTAGGACACTATCTAGTGTCCACTTAGCCAGCTACCACCTTCAAGAAATTCTGTCGCCAAACATCTTATATGTTCCAGTAGCTATCCATGAGAGCGAGTTCCCATTCTAGGCCTAGCGTGCTTACCATCTTCAACCGCATCATCACTTACCAACAGGTGAGATAATGGCCAAACGCTAGTCTATAAATTATAAAAAAAATAAAGACAATATCATATTTCCAGTCTCCCTTTCAAATCAAAAAGCTTCCGTCTACATTTCAGCGAGTATCATAGGTACATTCATACACATTCAAGTGTACCCTAAACAAGTACCTGTCATCGCACGCTCTTCATTTCAGCCGACCCCTGTTTGGCAGGTGCAGAGCATATTCGTAGATAATTTGGATAATGAAGCGGGGCATACGTTTGAAGATTTTATCACAGAAACCCCCTGAGTTTTGATGTTTATATTTTCGAGGTCAACAACCTGTGAAGGCGAAACGGATTGTGAAGTTTTTCTCTTCTTTCTTTTTGTGGGTTGCGATAATTCTTAGATTTCCATCTTTGTAGCTGTGAATGGAAGGTTTTATACCAGAAAAAATATACCTGTGCAGCTGTTGGCTAAATATGCTTTTATCCTTTGATTTTCCTAAAGGTTTACGGAGACATTTTTCCGTGAACATTTTTCGATTTTTTATATTTGACAGGTTAGCGTTTGACTACTATCTTGCCTGGTGGTAAGCGATGATGTGGTTGAAGATGGTGAAAGACATTGAATGCTTTGACTCTCAAGGGCTGTGTGCTGCCGGAACACCGTACAGTTATGGCTGCAGATTTTCTTCTCGATGGTAGTAAAGTACTTTTTGGTAGCAAGCCCGGAAAAACATCGGTAAAATATGCTCCTACTACTTGTTGACGAATACCCGTACTGGGATTTCAACTGGCGACCTCTCATTTAGGAGTCAAGCCATCTATCTTTTGTGCCAACGGGGCTCTCAAAAGATTATAAAAAAATCTAACCTGATATGTTCGTACTCTCCACTCAAGCCAAAGGTTGTCTGGAAGAGATCGCTCTCCGCGATAAGACCACAAATTGTACTTGTTTAATACATAACAGTACTTTAATGTTTATTGTTGTAATAGTGTACAATAAAGTCTTATCTATCTATCTATCTTTGTCATCGATATCTAATCAACATAATCAAAGTATGTATATGTAAATTTTAAACAAGCCGTTCAAATTCAGTAGCCTCTAAACTGAATCAGCTGCCTGTGAGCTTTTTTGTAAAAATAGATACTCCTTACTACGTATTCGTAATACGAAGCGCATCGAATAATAATGTTGCCAACCTCAGTATCTACTAAGACGCAATAAAGCAGGAATATTCGGGACATAATCCGAAAAAACGGTGGTCAAAATAAACTGAATAGGGCCGCATTTATCTGTTGAGATGAGCCCATCGACTCAGTTGGTCCTCTGCAAAATTTAATCCCAGGATAAACAGTATAAAGAGTATCGTGCAAGGGAATTCAGACTGGAATATCCACGGTATTATAAATTGGATGTTGCTTTTCGCATAAGGTCCTTTTGGCATAAATGTATTTATTCATAAACTTTTTTGTCTTAAACTAATCAGAACTAGCATTATTATTTTATTGTCAATGTGTATATATATATATATATATGTATATATTTAAATATATTATTTATTTTTATATTTTAAATTCCTGTTTGTTTGATTGATATGGTAAGTTAATAGTATTGCAAAACGTTTTGCTGTTAGTGTCATTTGCCCGTTTGGTATATGACTTCTTACACTACCAACGCAATATTTATATCTTTTTTATTTTATTTTTTTACTATTACTGTTTGAACTTTTAAACATTTTTAATTACGTTTCTATTGGCGAAAGCTCCTTAAGGCTTCTCGGTCTAAAATTATTTTGTTTTTTCACTCATGTATGTATTAGCTGTTAGCTTTCCATGAAATAAATAAATAAATAAAATAAATAAATAAAATAATTTAAATTATTTATGAAGTAAAGGTAACGGCCACACCGCGGCGTCCTGCGATCTGCGGGCGCGATCTAAGTACTTTTCAAATATTTTCTGATCGCGTTCGGTGTGAACCATTCGGTACAAATACTACTTCGCTATCTGATCGCCGCCTAGATTGCGCACGCAGGACGCTCCGGTGTGTCCGTACCTTTAAAAAGGTTTTAACAGAACTATTAAATTACGTGTTTATGTTTATATTAGCTTTAAGTATTAATTACTGCCAGAGATTTATTTTACTAACTTATCACTACAAAATTATAAAACAAAATCGCACGTCACTCTGTCTATCTTTATGTATGTAATAGAATTTTCAACATTGTGAGATACACGGATATTGGTTTTTACAAACTCGTGACTATGGTAAGCCATTGACTTTGTCTCGCTCTTACATTCGTCTACTCATTTATAAGAACCCAACTTACCACTAGTATCATAAATAACTATTAATAAAAAATATATCATATGATTACGTATTGAGTATGACTTATGCGTTTTACATGATCTATGCTAAGATCTATTAGTACAAAGATGTTTAGGCCAAACAGAGTGAGAACAATTCGGGTATTACAACCACCTGTTATACCGTCGAGTGGCCACGTGGGGGTTTTGGGAGTCTACTCGCAAAAATAAAATTTTCTCTCACAATTGCAAGTTTTATTTGTTTGGTTAATCTACATATTTTATGTACATACTATGTCTGCAATTGGCGTTTAACCAAAAACTTTTGTGCTTTCTATAGATCTAGGCAGCAATCACATAGCGCAGTAGTATTTGTACCAACTTGTTCACACGAAACGCGATCATAAAACAATTGAAAAGCACTGAGATCGCGCCCGCAGAACGTAGGACGCTGCGGTGTTGCCGTACTGTTGCGTTACTGTAGCACAGATGACACTGATAACATTTTAGGATCGCTTTGTTTTGGATAGGTCGAACTAATATTATTATTATATCAATTGAAGGGATCTGTATTTAACATTTTATGCTTCAGTTCCAAAGCTCGTATATACTCGTATCGTAATCGTAGTAATTTTTTTTCTGGAATGACGTGATGAAATCGTGCTTGTAGGCCGGGTCATATATATATTTTATTTTTTTCTAATATCATATAGGCGTTTGACCACTATCTCACCTATTGGTAAGTGATGACACGGTCGAGGATGGTAGCGCGCTAGGCCTAGAATGGGAACTGGCTCTTAAGGATAGCTGTCGATACACATTTGGTGTTCAGCGACAGATTTTGACTAACTTGAGGGTAGTACTTAGCTGGCCAGATAGACTAGTACACTAGATAGTGTCCTACCATCATACGGGGGTTGGGGGTTACTTAACGATGTCTTTTTCTTCGCCGGAGGGTTCTCTGCGAAAAGCGCACATACATTTTTCGATAAAAATCCACTGCATGGCGAGGATTGAACTCGGTACCTCTGGCATCAAAACTGTTTATTCTCTCAATACACCACTGGGCCCTTAATAATATTCCTTATATACAACAATTTAAAGTCGATTCAGGCTCGTAAAACAAAGTTTTGTTTGTTTACTGAACATTTGACAAGTGTGCTGAAAATCAAGACAAGAAAATCAGAAACGAGAGATCAGAAGCTGTGGCTCGAAAGTTATTCGTTTCCAATAATTTATCAAGTAGAAAAGCTTGTCAGATCTTTGAGCGAATGTTTCAGTTGAGAAATTAATTATTTTGTTCCATCGTATTCGTAATTAATTAACCAATGTTTGTGTTTAAGAAAATAGTAATTTTTATGGATTTTAAAATATTGCAAAACACATTAATTTGAACCAGTGTTCTTTGTGATTTTTTTTCTTCGTAAATAACCAGTGAGAAACGGATTCCATTGCAATTTTAGTGTCTCCAATTTATACATGAGGAATTAAATGACATCTTTGAATAAAATTCAAATCCATCAAGCTGTCAACGCAATGATACCAACACTTACATTGAAAATAATACTTAAATTCGAAATTTAAAATCCCCTACTTATTTATGTATTATCTGTTCATCGAGACCATTCCAATGAGCCCAAACACGGTATATCAGATTTCAATTGATGAGGAATAGAGTATTTTGCAGATTACAGGAGATGTCGCAGCATCAGGCCAATGCTACCATGTTCATACAATGTCATTGACGTAAGAGGATCCCGAATTTCGAATTGATCAGACCTACAAAAGTTGACCTCATAGCGTCATGACCCAGAAACAGCTCAGAGTCTTAAAAATGGCTAAACGGATTTAGACGAATCAAAGCTTAGAATACTCTCAATTAAGACCCCTATCGAACAAAAACAAACTACATAACGGTTTATCCGTTTGTACGATGCCACAGACAGACACACAGATAAACACGTCAAACTTATTACACCCCTTTTTTGCGTCGGTTGTATAAAAACAGACCCATTCTGAACTTGCTCAGTGCTGAACATTTTTTTAAAGTTTACTGTACTAACACAATGTCTTTATTCAATTTCCTTTGTTACGTACTTATCTTGAAACATATATTGCTAATCACCATTACCATTTCAGCCTTAGTTAATTATATCCATCACATTAAACCTTATTACCGGGTGGGGCGGCAACCGCGAATTCCTATAATTTTCAGTCAGTGTTTGTTAGAAAGCTTGTTAAGAGCGAGGTAGGGTAGGGGGTGTAAATTTCACCAACTACCTGCCATGGTCGGGCTAGGAGACACGATGCTACGAAAGATTTAATTTGAGTTAAATCACTGTTTCGGTAGCTATAAGTCTAATATTTTCGTCGTTGATATGCTGATTTGGAAAACCCCTGTTTTCTGTACTAAACTAGTATATCTGAAACTTGCTACAAAAAATTTCTAGCGTGACATGTGAAGTCTGTCTTTAAATTTTTTAAACGAACTTATTATTATAGCTATTTAAATGGCTCATGCGGAATAAAGCGTTAGTGGCTATTTTTGACTGACTTCATAATCGTAAATGTGTTATTTAGCTAAAGTTATTTGTCTGACTGGTTAGTTAGGTGACTTTTGCAACCAAAGCCGTCAAATGTTACAAATAATTGAGGAGATGAAAAGTAGATATCCAGAGAAAAATTAACTGAAAACTGAGTTTCACTCGCATAAAAATCATACGAAGCCTTGAAAATATTTTACGCTAAAAAAAATCACGGTCCACGTAACAAAAAAGTCAACATCTCATGACCATATCTGACTCTAGAAAACGATCTGTACCCAAAATCATCAACTATTCATGACAAAAAAGTCAACATCTCATCACAACATCTGACTCTAGAAAGCGTGCTGTACACAACATCAACAATTTTTCATAACATAAAAGTCAACATCTCATCACATCTCCGCTGATTCTCTAGCCCTGTAACGTAAAGCGCTGTCTAATAAATTAGCTCAAGCTATTGTGTGGGCTCACTTAGCGGGAGACTATTTACCTGGCTGTGTACAGGAAGGCCTGATTCTCGGCATAAGTCCAAAATTGCAGATAGGACCGTCTCCAGATCTTTGGCGCCGGCGTTTGCTTCGGTGCTGCACAGTGATTTACGGTTGAAGGAAGAGTAATCTTGGATTGCAGAGGTACGATTACAACGACGTTTGCTGGAAACATTACAATTCAATTATTTTTCATTCTTGAGATCTTTCTTTAACTATCCATGAAGATAATTGTATTGAGTAGTGATAAAAAAAGGAGAAGATTATTTGTAAAGGACATTATTAAAACTGAAGTAAAAACTTGTCGCAAATATTAATTCAACCAATAAGCATTTGCGTAATGCGTTGTATACTACAAACAATTTTAACACCACTCAAAATTTGTATACGTGCAAAGTTTTCGCTTTTGTTAACCATATACTAATTAAGGGCCCCTCTGAGAGGATTTGGATTCAATATTTGCAGGGGTTCTAAACTATTTGCTCGGAGAGCTATTAAAGAGTTTGCTGCCTCCTACAGAGTTTATTATGGAGTGCTTGCAGTTATCAATATTGAAGGGGTTGATATTCTAATGAGATGTTAGATCGATTAAATTACGGCACTACAGCTTGGTGTGTAGGCCTTGGCACTCCAGAATATTTCTTGCACATCCTGTCGCCAGTCTCTGACATCGATTGTTTTCAGATCTTGCTCAATGCAGTAGACTCAACCTCCGTGAGCTGGGTAGCGTCGATGCTACCACGAGTCTAACACGATATGAATGTTAGATAGAGTCGTATAAAAGAGAACCGTCGTAGAAATTGAGGTCGTGTATTCTGATTTACTGTTTTGTTGCGTTGACAATACTGCTCTATCATTGCCAGTACGACTTTTTTTTTTTTTACATTTTTTACTTTATATTTTAGTAGGTACATACTCTTATCATTATCGAGTGCTACTAGGTAGGCATGTACCTTCCTTGTTCAATGTTAATTCACCGTAACGCCACGACGGTTCTTTTATTGCACAGACTCTATAAGCCATAGTTGTTCATAAAACTTTACGTACTTGCTACCCACATATTATTTATTTTTGGGAACATTATAAATCTTAACTATTTGAAAACTTAAATCTACATACAAGTGTCTGAATAAAGCGGGTAATCCTAGTGACTTAAAGCGACGTTTCACACGTCCTGAAGAGTATTATGAGACAAAAAGCCGTCATGTGCACACGGCTTATCTTACACGAACATTCGTCTGAGTATACTGATGGATTCAGAAATGGGTTAGAAATAAGCTCGATGATTGTTTGTTTGTGTGTACTGTTTATGTTAGATAATTGGGCTTAAAGCTGAAAATCTATAAATATAAAACATTAAGATGTTTCTATGTCCGTTATAGACTTTGAAACCATCAAACAACAAGAGAGGCAATATAATGCAAGGAAATATTGCATTACGCAAACTTTTATTTAAGCGTAGCGTAGTAGTACACGCCGACATTTTTAAATAAAAAAAACTCATTTACTTCAGGTAAGCACTTTTCACCCATAAATTGACAATTTTCCCGCTTCACATTTAAAATCAATCATTCAATATACCGAAAAAGAGATAGAGAGAGAGAGAGACAATAACTACCCACTCACTCTACAAACAAAACATAAAACAAATAAATCAAAAGCGCTTCATTCATTTGGTCAGATTCACACGTCAAACTTATAAAACCCCTTCTTTTTGGGTCGGGGGCTAAAAGAAGTTCTTCTTTTAACATGAATATAGATCCTTTTTCTGTAAAGCCGTTCTAAAATTTTACTGCATCGCTATATCCACGGTTTATTCTCCGTGGCTATATCCATCTTATGCATTGATTTGTTTGTCGATCAAAAATACTTCATATCATATCCCTCAACATAATCATCACTCAATTTTAATGACGTTGGCTGGTTCGATGAAATTATTCAGCACCCAACTGCAGTCGCGTATTGTTTCATTACAATATAATTTTTGTTAACAATGTTATTTAATTGTGCGAAGGTCCTAAGGTCGCATATTATTATTACACTACTTAGTACTGCTTCACAAAAATAATAATTATAGTTATTATTGTTCCTAAATTGTGCTAAGTTTTGTATCATTAATGTAATATTTTGTGTAATAAATAAATTGAAATCAAAGAAAATAACAATTCTGGGCAGACAAACCTTCGAGCATTTACCAAAGGAGATGTTAACGCAAGGCGTACCCCTCTGCTGGCCATACAACCATTTTTGGCCATATGAGCGTGCGTAACTACTCTGTATTTTTAATACTGTGTGCATGTTTCAAGCTAGTGTGCGGGATCGTTAAAATGAGTGATTTGTGTGTGTGCAATGCGTGTTTACCTCGTCCCCCGTAAGTATCGGCAGAAAAAAATGTTTTGCGGATTACAACGTTAACATCTCCATTGGTAAATGCTCGAAGAGACAAACACCTGACTACTATGTCAAAGTGACGATGTGGTCTAAGAGCGACGACGTATGTACATACAATAACAACTCGGCATATATACGTTATGCGAATTACTTATAATCACAAATTATATTTATTCGCTGTATTTATCGATCTCATAAATACGTTTTTTTTACATCAAACTGAGTAGCAATTGATCACTATCTCGCCTGATGTTAAATGATGATGCGGTCAGTGATGGAGCGTGCTTACTAAAAAGATAGGTATATTCACTCGTGATTTGAAGACCCCCATATTGTATTTAGCCGGAATCACTGACTCAGGCAGGGCATTCCATTCCCTGGCGCTTCGCATGATGAACGAAGATGTAAATCGCTTTGTTTGGGTAGATGGTATATCCACCATAAATCGGGGGCGCCTTTTAATTTCTCTTGATGTTTGTTTTCTCATAGACATTGTTTCCATTTCATACCAATGTAATAAACTAACTAATCAAACTGATAACCTATACGATCATCGCTCAGTAGATAAACAATCTCACGTCTGCAGGGTTTGTATACCAATTACAGCAAACATAGGTTATAGCAATTAGTTCAAGATTTAGCCTCAAGTATGCAGTAATAGCTACATGTTTGCACTATTGTGATTGAAGTATGTATGTCTTGTAGTATAGTCTTGCACGAAAGTGCTAGTTATCCCCCATCGGGATTAGAAAATTAGTTAACTCGTATAGCTTTATTAAAATTATATTTTTAGTTTTTAGGGTTTCGTACCCAAATGGTAAAACGGGACCCTATTACTAAGACTCTGCTGTCCGTCTGTCTGTCTGTCTGTCCGTCTGTCACCAGGCTGTATCTCATGAATGTATCTCATGAATAGTTAGACCGTTGAAATTTTCACGGATGATGTATTTCTGTTGCCGCTTTAACAACAAATACTAAAAACAGAATAAAGTTAAGAATTATTGGGGGCCCAACAGAAAAAGTTTTTTTTTCGGCATTTCAATATAACGCCATCTATGAACGCGTAGGTAGACGTCCATAGATGGCGTTTTATTAAAATGCCGATCCCTAACACCTTTGTTTTAACTTTCACTTAGAAAGCGTATACATTAGATGGCGTTATAATAAATAAGCACGCGGCTTACAACTCTGTTTTAAGAAAATGTTTATTAATTATTATTTTATGCTGGCGAAATATGATAGTGGTATTTTTTGCTCGATCTTATAAAATACTGTAGTGTTGTGGTACGGAACCCTAAGAGTGCGAGTCCGACTTGCTCTTGGCCAGTTTATTGTTTTTTTATTACTGTACGAGCTACGCATCGTACATTCACCTTTTCACCGCATTAATTGTAATTTAGACTAAGTCAGCAAACTGCACCTCAACATACATTTCTTATTTTAATTTAGTTCGCAATTGACCGCGCCGTGTCGCGTACTCACCTAGCACATTACCTAGCACCTAGTTTTCATAGCACTTTATATTATAATTTTTACATTAAACTTTTTAGCATTTAAAACTATTTTCAATTACGATCCTTAAGCCAGCCTAGGGTTCGTACATATTGGTCCTTCGAGCCGGATACAGAGAATTACACCCCGGAGCGGATGGATTCGTACGGGTCGTATCATTAAAAACAAAAAGTAGCATCATAAAACGGCCTGTAGTAAAATTATCCATTTTACCAGTTGAAACTCATGATTATAACGACACAGCACCGCCTACTTGCGACCTTGAAAACAAAGCACACACAGAATCAAATCATGAACCAAAGAAACAGCATCAAAATCCGAGTAGATCAAGAAAAGGCTTTGGAAACTTCCTTACGTTAGCATTATCATTTTTATTCTTTATGAGCATTTTGACAGTATCTCAGTCTGCTTACAACACAACTGCATTAAAAACCAAGCAAGGTCTATACTTTGATAAAGTAAGCAACATGCAAATAATACGAGATCATTGGAAAATTGTCATATACTACGATATGGATCCATACTGGCAAGGTGTCGAAGCATTTAAACAATATCTAAAATGCCTAGATACATTGTGTACTAACATTAAATCTAAAACACATTGTGACACCAGTGTCATGCAATTACGTCACAGTTTCTCGGAACTAGACTACTACGACCAGCTGTTGCTTAGCCAGCATGCGGCCACGCGACCCGAGAGACGCCGCCGAGGTCTTATCGACGGTATCGGTTACGTCGCTAATTCATTGTTCGGAGTACTAGACGCGAGATTCGCCAAACAATATAAAAAAGACATCACCTTACTGAGCAAAAACCAACAACATTTAGCAAACTTATGGCGAAACCAAACGTCGGTAATCGAAGCGGAGTACAATTTGCTAAAGAGATCTGAGCAACAAATGGATAAAATGAGAAAATTAATCAATCGTCATTTCATAGACATCGACAACGCTGTCAATTCACAAAACACCGAAATTAATAATTTAAAGCTAATTGGAGAATTTACCTTGAGTACTATAACCGCAAGCAATATGTTAAATTACCTGAAAAATATTCAAGAAATCCTGTTGAACACAGTTACGGATGTTTATCATGGAAGATTCAATTTCCATTTAATTTCACCTCAACAACTAAGAAATGAACTTAGCACAATTTCAAGCCAAATTTCTAAAGATTTATCATTACCCATTAAGAACATTCACACAGATCTCGGCAATATCTATCAATTTTTACACGTAAAGACTAGAATGCTACGAGAATGTTTACTTTTTGAATTATCTGTGCCTCTCACCAGCCGAGATAGCTATGAAATGTACAACATAATTCCTGTGCCGATTAAAAGCAATCAATCCCACAGTATAAAGATAATGCCTGTTTCAGAAATGATCGCCGTCAATTTAGCAAAGGATTCATATTTAAAGATTAGCAAGCATGACGTCAGCTCGTGTCTTTATAGCCGTGACACATATTATTGCCTTTTAATGAAACCATTATACCAAATGAAATCGGAAGACAGTTTATGCGACATTGACCCAATAACGAAGCAATGCCTATTCAGCACTTTAACATGTGACGATGAGTGGAATGAACTGAGGGGCATAAATAGGTACCTATACTTTTGCTGCAATCGTTGTCAGATTTGCATTGTATGCGAGGATCAAATGACAAATGTACCACTAAACACCACTGGTATAATAAGCATAGGTCATGGTTGTTTCATGAAAAACAATAAGTTCACAATATACGCTCATAACGCCGATCAGAGTGTATTGAAAACGAAGCCGATGATCTTCACGCCTAATTTGGATCCCATTAACGATATAATTAACATTTCAATTCCATGGGATTCCATCAACCAGACAGCAGATAAAAATCAGGAATTAGATGCAATAGCACATGATATAAAACGGATGAAAGAGAAGGCTCCAGTATTTAGCGAGATAAGTTACCATGACGTCCATCATTACGTCCTTATCTACTCGATACTGGGTATTGTCAGCATAGTGGGTGTGATACTAGCATGGAGACGGTGCCGGAAGCCGCGAGCCGAGGCACCTGTGCCGCCGCCGGTGGCACCGCGCCGAGCACTAAAAACGACTACACACCGAGATGAAGCACGATCGCCAGTATCTATCACAAACATTAGTGAGCAATGTGAAAGTGTCGATATCGGTGATGATGGTGTAGTGAAATGTGTTATTCCGCGAAAATACGCTCGTAGTTCCTCTCCTCACCCACGGAAATCAAATTATGACTTTTCTTAGGGACTTTAAACCTAGTTTTTAGTTAGCAAATCAATTTAATCTTATATCAGTTTTATCTCACCTCGTTTCTCCCACCCTTTGCCCTTGGGAGCATGTACGAGCTACGCATCGTACATTCACCTTTTCACCGCATTAATTGTAATTTAGACTAAGTCAGCAAACTGCACCTCAACATACATTTCTTATTTTAATTTAGTTCGCAATTGACCGCGCCGTGTCGCGTACTCACCTAGCACATTACCTAGCACCTAGTTTTCATAGCACTTTATATTATAATTTTTACATTAAACTTTTTAGCATTTAAAACTATTTTCAATTACGATCCTTAAGCCAGCCTAGGGTTCGTACAATTACTATAGCCGCAAATCGGTCTCAGTGGCGTATTTTGGGACAGGCATATGTCCAGCGGTGAACGGACATCGGCTGCTTCGATGATTATAGTCTGACGAAGATCCATCCTTCACTAATATACTTTTTTGTGTTTGATAATTCAACATCTCACCTGATATAACTTGGAGATGCGATTTAAGATGGAATTGTGCTTGTCTGAAATTGGAAGACGTCATTGTGACGAATCTCTGCACAACTGATTTAAGTTCAATCCACAGAACGCAACTATTCCAACCACCTTCCATGCTGGATGACACTAACCCGCTTCTTTGCTTCAATAACGTGACAAGTCCAAAAACGTTCTTCTTCGAAAATAAAATCAAAAACACGGCGATTTAAATTATCAAATAAAAAGTGAGTTTTCAGGATTGTCGCGTTATTAATACAAAACAAACTTAGATACAAAAGTGTTTTGCATCTTTGTGCTTATATTAACGTCGGCCTACATGGATTCATCGTCAGCTAGGTATAGATAGATAAGAACAGATTATATAGTCACAACTTAAATGTTTAAAATTCTATAGGTTTCGAGTATCTTCTTCGAGTCTATTCATCGCGGTTACTTATTTTTCTATGATTTCTTAAACGAGAGAACATAGTGCAACCCTCACCCCATTATTCATTATTGAAATGAACTTAGATGCTATTAAACAAACACAAAAACTATATATTAAACTAATTATATGCAAAACCACGATGCCAGTTGAATGTCGAAAATATTAATATATATGGTAAAACATGCTTATAGAAAGATCGATAAATATGTTTTTCTATTACCTAAACTAGTTAAATTGAACTTCCTTCGGGTAATAGAACTAGTTAATAATTTAAGTGTAAAACTTTTCTCACTAACCATACTGATAAACTATACATAATTCAATGTCTATGATCTATTTGTAATAATTAACTGAAGCCAGAGAGTGACGCGTGACGTCAACGGGTTGCGGTCATCAATTACGCATCTAAATGCGTTCTATTTCTATTATACTCGTAGTTGGATACTATTGTTAGATAATATATATATAAAATATAATATAATATATAAAATTTAAAATTTAAAACATTTTAAAACTCAAGCTTTTTGTAAGAACGTTATCATGTGCCCTGAATTCTACACGTTATCTCTGAGTGCTTCTAGGTAGTGGTCACCACCACTGGTGGTGAGCTTGGGCCGTGTTTCAAACCACCCACCAAATAAAGATATGACAATACCTCACTATATAGATAGATATAGATATACATAGAGTTCCGGCATGATGTCCAGTGCCAGCCAATTTGGATGATGGGGTGAGGGTTGCTCAATGTGAATTGGAAAAACATAACATCTGGTGAGATAGTGAGTACCTTAAAATCGGCTCTAAAGAGTAGCACAGCACTAGCCAGTGCTCTTCTGTTTGTAATGAGCCCTTTTCATTATAATTTTATCATCGTTTATCCATTATCAGCCAGTATTCGTCCAGAGCTGGACACAGGTTTCTCCTAGCCTTTTCAATATCTCGCCGAGCGACCAGTTACTGCACTGCGCCTGTTACGTTGAGACATAAAGATGTTGAGTCTCACATGTGCTAGTTATTTTTACCGACATCAAAAAGGAAGTTTTCAGTTCGTCTGTATGTATTTTTTTAGAAGCATACATACGAAGTTAAGAGTATACTTCTGAGGTGATCACATTGTAAATTCATAAAGATTTAATGAGTATCTCCAGAGATATGGAGATAAACACCTCAAAGTTGGTTGAAACTGAAAATGAATAGCGCGGCATTAGAGGTCGGTTGTTTCGTTTTTTTTTTTTACATATTTTTACCGTTACTGTAAAATACAACGATTGAGTACAGTAATGCAATATTTACTTAATATTTTACTAGATTACTACTAGTTTTATTTCTATCCTTATAACTAAAGTAAATAAAAAATACATAACTTAATACTAAAATCTAATTCAACTTGGCTGTGCATCCATTTGCCTTCACAGCTATGCGGAGAACAGGTTCTGCGTAATCAATGAAGTTGTTCCGACTGTCGTTATTGTCAATTAATACTTGGAGATTATCATGTCTTATTTAATGAATCATTCTCCACTCGCAGTTCATTATCATAAGGTCATACTTTGGACAATCTACTAAAATGTGAACCATAGTTTTCGGAGTCTGGTTATCGCAGGTACAGAATGGGTCATCAATGAGTTTAAATCTATTTAGATACGAACGCAACCTGCAATGCCTAGTGAACAGTTGTGTTCTTAAGTTAGAACATTTAATGTGTCTTAAAACGTTGTAAGCCTTAACAGAGTCAGGAAAGAAAAGTTTCGTGTTTGCTGCAGTTGGGCTTTCGGTGTATCTTATTTGCAATATTTCTTTGGTGTTTTCCCTGATGGAGTGCTTCGCGTAAAACAGAGGGAACGCATCGTATACTGGAGCTTTATGTGGTTGAAGTGCTGCTTCTTTAGCCAATTCATCCGCTTTTTCGTTACCTATAATGCCAGTGTGAGCTTTGATCCAGAATAGTTTTCTAGGTTCGTTGCTTTCTCTTATGTGATCCTGTATTTCTTTGGCGATTGGATTATCGGTTTTTGGGTCGCAGATTGATTCAAATGCCGATCGTGAGTCACTGAGTATATTGTAAGGTTCCGTTAATGAAAGGATATAGATAAATGCATTGAAGATTGCCAGTTGGTCAGCTTGGTATACACTGCAATAATAAATATTATAATAAAGTAAATTAATGGTCAATAATTACAAATGTTAGAAAGCGGTTTCGATATCTATTGAAAACAATTGAAAAGGCAAGGTTTGTCACATTTATCCTGTATGATAGTGTCAGAACATTGCGCTCATTTTAAATGCCATTTGTCTCCAGGAACTAACATGTTTTTTTAGGGTTCCGTACCTAAAAAGGTAAAAAAAGGAACCCTTATAAGATCACTTTCTTGTCCATCTGTCTTTCTGTCTGTCTGTCTGTCCGTCTGTCTGTCCGTCTGTCCTTGTGTCACCACTGATTTTCTCAGGAACGGGTGAACCTAGCAAGTTGAAATTTATACCTGATACTGAAGTCTATATTCCCTATTGGGTGTGTAAAAATCAAGGTCTTGACTCAACACAATAAAAATATATGGGCAAATTTCGATTTTCGCGAAAACTTGTTAGTACCAAAATGTACCTTAATTTTCAACTTTTTTTATTTTTCGGATTTTTTCCTTTACTTATGCTCTAAGACCTTGCTTATAACCAAAAATAACAATTCTAGGTAAACCGGAAGTACCCTATAGGTTTTGGGTCGAAAACCTATAGGGTACTTTCCGTTGACATAGAATCATGAAATTTGGCAAGAAGCAAGGTTTTGCAAAGCTTTACAGCACAAATTAAGGAACATTTTCAAAAAATAAAAAAAGTTGAAAATTAAAGGGTGTCCCTATACATACATAGTTTGCGCCAATTAAGGTAGACCTCTGAGTTATATGAATTTAGAGGTCTAGCTTACTGTACGGAAGCCTCGGTGGGCGAGTTCAACTCTACTTAGCCGGATTTTTTTAAGGGAAACGCCTCAATAAAAACCATCTGAAAAACAATCGGTTGCCAGGTAAATTCAGTTGCATTAAAAATTATATATATATATATATATAATATATTTTATATATTATTTATAAAATAATTTAGTCCAAATTTTTTATAAAATTCAGAACACATATTGGATCAAAACTTCAAGCTCGCTCGATTACATGGAAGAAAAGTCTGTCCGTTTCCTGTCTCTATTTGATCGGGGTCGATCGGCTATTAGGTTATCGTTTAGTGAATCCGATCCGATTTGAAACAAGATGCTTGCTCCTTAGACCTTGTTGATATCTGAATAATTTAACAAAATTTTTTACGATAGACAACCGCCTTACCTCTATCTTACCTCATGTTAAGTTACGATGCGATTGATGATGTAGCTCGTTTGCCTAGGACCTAGAAGATACCTTTTCACTTGCAATTTGAAGACCCCTGGATTTTCATTATCGATTAAAACATATACCGCTAAGGAATTTCATTTTCAACTGACTTCCAAAAAGAAGGAGGTTATCAATTCGTCTGTATGTTTTTTTATGTATGTTACGCGATTACCGATTTAAATGATTATTTTTTTAATCGGTAGGGTACGTTTTCGAGGTGATCCCATTGTAATGTCATCGAGGTCTGATATGTATATACTGAGGTATATCGATAAACGTCTCAAACTTGCTACTGATATTGACTCGCGGGGCATGAAAGTCGGTTATTTTAGTTTTTAAACTATCTTAATTATTGGCATTACGTACGATAAAATGATAAAGCAAAGAGTTTCGTGCGAGTAGATGGAACATCCACCATAAAGCGGTGACGCACATTGGTACGTCTGATTGTCTGATAGAATAAAGCGAATGGTGGTACTAGTTCATGTAGTTGGGTAGCAAACTCTCCAAAATGTATATAAAACAAGCTATAATAATCGTATCGTTTGTTTAAAACGGGTACCTATTAGCAGATTGGAAGTGGGAGTACATCAATCAATGTTCCGGGATGACCGCGGCCTGTGATTTATTGGAGCTTTTCAGTATGGAGTGCATTGTACAGTTTTTTACATACTCTTTGTTGAAAGGTTAGGAAGGTGGACGATTCTTTTTGCGTTGAAATGTTTTTGATCTTTGCGATGAAACGTCCTTTCCGGCTTGTAACTTTCATTGAATAGCAAGTTTTGTAACTCTGACCATTCCACAGATAACTAAAATCAGCGACGCACTCATATGTTTGGTCTCTTTCACTATCACCTTAAATTGTGTGCATGAATCTTCTGAACCGATTCTGATGGGTTAGAATGACATTAGGTGCTTCTCATAGTGTAATTCAATGGGGCTTAATTACTGATATACAATGCTATATTAAATTTTGTCTTATTTTCAGTCACCAAAAAAAAATTGATAGTGCAGTTCCACTGCATCGCATAGGTACATTAAGTATTAACAATGTGGTGGTAAAGGTAGGCAGAATGAAATTCTAGAGTTTAAATCCATTGTACGCAAATCCAGCTCTTTGATCCTATACAAGATTGACTGCCCAGACTCAATATATCCCGAGCTCGGGCTATGAATTAATAAACTAAATCCCACCATAACCTTAGCCCCGAGCTAATACCAAACACCGTGGGTAACGTTAAACCGTAAGACAATTCTACAAACAGTAAAGACACTCGGAACAAAACGTTCTTCAGCTAACGTTCTACTGTAATATTTCAGATAATACATTGTAGCAGGTTACCATTTACTATTTGTTTTTTAAATCTACCCTCATCTTTTGGGTAAATATTTACATAGTATAAAACAAAGTTGCTTCCGCTTTCTATACGCTTAGATCTTGTAAACTACGCAACAGATTTTAACGCAGTTTTTATCAATAGATAGAGTGATTTATGTAAAAGGCTTATGACTGGTTTAAATGCGGGCAAAGCCGCATGCGCGCACCTATTATATTAAGAAACAGTGACGTATCATCGTCGTTCCTGAGAAATTACAAAAAACTAGAATACAAACAGTTAAAGGTGCTGCCACTATGCGGCGTCCTGCGATCTGCGGGCGCGATCTCAGTACTTTTCAATTGTTTTCTAATCGCGTTTGGTGTGAACCAGTCGGTGCAAAAACTACTGCACTATCTGATCGCTGCCTAGATCGCGCACGCAGGACGCTGGGGTGTGTCCGTACCTTTACAGTTACGTGGTAACAGAGGTTTGATCTAGTGTGCTACAGGCGCCAGCTACTTTTTGGTACTTTGGTGTTGCCCCACTAAGCACTAACACTAGGCCTGCACTTACTTCAAATAAAAACGGTGACGTCACCATAGAAATTATGTGTAGCACCAGTTCAAAATAGTTGAAGCACTATGGGGATTGTAATAAATTCTGTTGTCCAGCGATTCATCTCACTACCGGTGGTTTCGAGCTTTCGACCACGAAGCTCGAAACCACCTTTGACTACAATAGTTACTTGGCTTCCGATGTAATAATGGTAAATTGGAAAAAATCCTTAACGGCGTGAGAGTCTTTACTCGCATCCACCTGTATTTCAACCTTAGGTACGAGGTACGGAGCAGCGTTAAGAACGCTCTCCGGGGCAATTTCGATTTGATTTATCATTGTTCTTCACCGATAAATCAGGCCACAATAGGGTACCCTGCGAGGCAGTACGGATACGAGAACTTCTATTAATTCTCCTTAGAACAATTCCGAAGTTGAACACAATGGGATTAGGGACAATACGTCTCAAACGTGAGATGTTATCACGCGATAAGACGGCGATAGTGTTGCAGGAAATTAAATTAATTTGGCTTTTAGTTGGTGATTTAATTGGCTGATTATGATCTGATCTAGATGAGTAACGTTAATGCATATTGTCGTAGGTCGTTGTTGTGTTTAGAGTTTACGACGTATTGAGATTTGTTATATAGAATTGGTGGGTAAGCTAAATAATATTAACTTTCTAATATTCATGTTATAATATTTACTTAAAGCAATAATGTTTACTGATGTTGACTGATGTTAAACTTTATCTTTGTTATAAAAAATTATGTGTTATACTTCATCTTTGTTATAAAGGATCAATGTTTGCTCTGTTAATAAGTTTTTTTGATACGACCGTAAATCGCTTAATCTACTTTACTCATACACGTCAAGTGTCGATATTAAAAACATCGTCAAAAGTAAAATTTTGTGTTGGTTATAACTCCATCCCTAATCTGATAAAAAACAAAACTACCAGTTAGAAATCTGATCCTTACGGTCCATCTCGAATGCTGTTCTCCGGGAAACACTTCACAATAAAAAAAATCTTTTTTGATAAGTTTTCGTAAGTATTACGAACATTAATAGTAGACGGGTCTTCAGCTTATTCTTATTTTATCATTTTAAAAAAAGGTAAATAAACCGTCGATGAAAACGCGTCTCGGCCACGAAATCTTCTTTCACCCTCACTACTACACCTTTCAGATCACGTACCATAGTTCTTTCTGAACGGAATTGCTTCCAATAATCTTGTAAAGCAATTGAATTGAAACCTTTTTTAGGTTGAAACACGCCACACTTTGGCACGCGTCGCGCTTTGCAGTGATTCTGACGATCTGAAACCTGCTGGTTCACTTTGTACAGAGGCTCTCGTCATGCGAGACGTTCCGTGGCTTTTACATCAATTTTCGTATTACTGATGGATTAAATCCAAGGGTCATCCCCCGAGAAACTCCGATTGGATTGGAGAATCGCTTGTCGTGAATCAATGTTGTAAAATTTGTATTCAGGTAGCGATTCCCCTTTACTTTTCGACAGAGCTCGATCGAATTTAAAGAAAAAATGTTTGGATTTGCCACCTTAGTTTTTGGATGCGACTCACGTGTCCATTTGTTTTGGGATTGTTTCAGTGGTCGTTCTCGGGTTTAATATGGTTTAAAGTATTGGGAATTTGGAGCATCTTCATGGATAATATTGGTGATATTAAGTAAGCGCCTGTAGCACCTGTAGTTCAAAAGTAAAGGTACGGACACACCGCAGCGTCCTGCGTGCGCGATCTAGGCGGCGATCAGATAGCGCAGTAGTATTTGTAACGACTGGTTCACACCAAACGCGAACAGAAAACAATTGTAAAGTACTGAGATCACACCCGCAGATCGCAGGACGCCGCGGTGTGGCCGTACCTTAAGTGTTTAGAGTGATGTTATTTTTCCATTGTAAAAATTATCTACTGATTTGACTTTGGTTGGCAGTTTTTAATCATTTCTCAAAAGTTTTATAAACGGTTTAATGCAATTACCATGACCTATTTTTTTTTGTATTATTAAAAAAAACGATAAGTATTAATGTATCAAATGCCTATCCTAATGTGAATCTAAATTATATTCTACCCTGACCTTGTATTTGCGGTGCAAGCCTCATTTTCTCTATAACATTAGACACAGCCCATTCCGTAAACATCAAGCCAAGTTTATTAATCTAGTACTTTGTCAAAATAAATGTAACGATGTCGGAAGCTCAAAGTACCTAATAAATATGTTTTAGCTCATTATGCGAGGGTTCTAAATTGTTTTTGATTGCGTACTAATCCTTGCGTAGCAATGACCTCGTCACGGTTAGGACCACAGCCTGACCCCAAGAACGGAAGTTATTATGAAGACGCTTCTGTTCTTTTACTTATTTATTTGTATTTCGTGAGTTTATACATTTTAGGTCTATTTGGATGAATGTATGCGTTTGTATGCCACCTGTTGGTAATTTTTAGTATGGTATTTTTTCTAAATGTGATAATGGAAAATATAAACAAACTTACGTTTAGGTAATTTTCAATATAATACAACCCATTTTCATGTGATATATTATTATTTTAAAACAGTTTTGCTTGTTGACATAATAAAGTCAATTAAAATATTTAATTCATTTACGTATTGTATACACATAACGTAATATTATATCAATAATAGTTTTTGATAAAGCTACTTTGTAAGACTGAATAGATTTAAAACAATTGTTAAAGGTACGACCACACTACAGCGTCCTGCATCCGCGTGCGCGTTCGCGATCTGATTTTCAATCGTTTTCTGATCGCCTTAGATTGCGTTTGGTGTGAACCAGTTAGTATAAATAGTACTGCGTTATCTGATCGCCACCTAGATTGCGCACGCAGGACTACGCGGTGTGGTCGTACCCTAAGTGTGGTCGGGTCTTACAATCATCATTTTCTTCCAGACTCACGCGTTTATTTTTAGGGTTCCGTACCCAAAGGGTAAAACGGGACCCTATTACTAAGACTCCGCTGTCCATCTGTCTGTCTGTCTGTCTGTTCGTCTGTCACCAGGCTGTATCTCATGAACCGTGATAGTTAGACAGTTGACATTTTCACAGATGATGTATTTCTGTTGCCGCTATAACAACAAATAGTAAAAACAGAATGAAGTTAAAAATAATAGAGGGTCCCCATACAAGAAACGTGTTTTTTCGGCATTCCACGCCATCTATGAACGCTTAGTTAGGTAAACGTCCCATAGATAGCGTTATATTGAAATGTCGATCCCTAATACCATTGTTAGACGTTAGATGACGTTATAAGAAATAAATTGTTTATTAATTATTATTTTTTGCTGGCGAAAAATGATAGTGGTATTTTTGCTCGATCTTATAAAATACTGTAGTGTGGTACGGAACCCTACTAGTGCGAGTCCGACTTGCACTTGGCCAGTATATATTTTTTTTCGCAGGCGAAAAATGATAGTGGTATTTTTTGCTCGATCTTGTAAAATACTTATATACTATAGTGTAGTACGGAACCCTACGAGTGCGAGTCCGACTTGCAGTTGGGCAGTTTATTATTATTAATTTAATAAGGTTATGATCAAGTATTTGTCTGTTCTTGACAAATAAATCTCCGCGCTCTAAATAACTGAGAAGGTAAATGAGTGTGACAAAAATATACGCACCAATTATTTTCTTGTTGGCTGTTTAATGTCAGGCCCTATTTTCAAATCGTATTTTGTTGTGGTTGATGAGGCACGTTAATACAAAGATCAGTCGTTTTACATCTTATAGGCAGCCGTTTAATTACTATCTCACCTGTTAGTAAAGGTACGGCCACACCGCAGCGTCCTGCGTGCGTGTTCTAGGCGGCGATCGGATAGCGCAGTAGTATTTGTACCAACTGGTTCACACCAAACGCAATCTAGGGCGATCAAAAAAAGCGATTGAAAATTCCGATTTTCAATCGCTTTTTTGTCACGCGGACGCAGGACGCCGCGGCGTGGTCGTACCTTATGCGATGATGTGGTCAAAGATGGTGAACACGCTAGGCCTAGAATCGTCTGAATCTCAAGGGCCGTGCTACCGGAACATCGTAAGATTACGTCGAAAATTTTTCTCCGTAATGGTGGAAACGTAATTTTTGACAGCAATGACTTGCTGGCGAAACACATATGTAATTCTCCAACCACCTGTATAGAACTGATGGGCATGTTTTTGTGCGGTGGGTAATTTATAGTCGTATCATATGCTTGTCTATATGTACTGAAACTTGTATTAGTTCTAATTTAACATATCTTAGTCCAACAATATCTACAAAACTAACTAAAACTACGACTACACCGCGGCGATCTGCGTCCGCATTCGCGGTGATCTGATAACGCAGTAGAATTTGTACCGTCTGGTTCACACTAAATGCGATCTACGGCGATAATAAAACGATTGAAAAACAGATCGCGAACGCGCACGCGGACTAGGACGCCGCGGTGTGGTTGTACCTTAACAATCTAAATCAGATGCACGGAACGCTTGTAAATATTGACACAGAAGGTGACTTTATACTGGGTATTTTGTATGATTAGTGATTCACGATTCACCTTATGTATGATAAAGTAAGCAGTCTACAGTGATAGTTTTCGACCGATT
The DNA here is from genome assembly GCA_954871355.1 of Cabera pusaria. Lineage (NCBI taxonomy): Eukaryota > Metazoa > Arthropoda > Insecta > Lepidoptera > Geometridae > Cabera > Cabera pusaria. Next base: position 5,513,087 of record OX940893.1, read on the forward strand.
TTTTTTGATGCGAATATGGGTAGCCCTTGACCACTATCTCACCTGATGTTAAGTGACGATGCGGTCGATGATGCAGCGCGCTTACCCAAAAGATACCTATTCACTGGCGACTTGAAGACCCTTAAGTTATCTACTAAGAATCTAATCGAAAACACAGACTCAGGCAGGGAACTACATAACTATGATGAAAGAGAAAGCAAATCGCTTTGTACGCGTAAATGGTATATCTATCATGAAGCGGTGGCGCCTCTTAATATCCCTGGTTGTCCGATTATAGAATGGGGATCATCAAATTATGAAGTTCCCACGCACAATCTATAAATATTAAGCTATTTAAATGAGTGAGTACTCTATATACATACATTTTATTATTATTATCACAAATGCTGTATTATTTTTTGTTTTGTTAATTTATATTATACTGCTATAAAGATAACCAACATTTTTGATATTAAAATGAGCGATATTAAAAGTAGCTCACTTCTCATCTAATACTATAAGAATCTTTGTCCTGACTGACTGACTCACTGACAGACAACGCACAGCCTAAACCGCTGGTTGTAGAGACTTGACATTTGGAGGGTATATTTGTTTTAGCACGTAGGGGTGTACTAAGAAAGGATTTTCCAAAATTCACCCCTTAAGGGAATGAAATGGGGGTTCAAAGTTTGTATGGAGAAACAAGATTAGATAGTCTTTTCTATCCGAAACTTCACACAAGTGCTTCAATAAAAAAATAAGTAAATACTTTTTTCAGGTTGTTTTGAAATTCCACCCCAAAGAGGGTGAAATGGGGTAACAAAGTGTGAAAATCAATATTGTTTCGGATTGCGCTAAAATTTGGCATGCAGATAGTTATTATGACGGTAGTTACCTCTGGATTTTCCAAAATTCACCCCTGATGGGGATGAAATGGGGGTTCAAAGTTTGTATGGAGAAACAACATTAGATAGTCTTTTATAATCGAAACTTAACACAAGTACTTAAGTAAGTAAATACGTTTTTCAGGCTCTTTCGAAATTCCACCCCTAAAAGGGTATAGTGGGGTAGCAAAGTCTGAAATCAATGTTGTTTCGGATTGCGCTGAAATTTGGCATGCAGATAGTTATTTTGATCTAGGTATCCGCTAAGAAAGAATTTTTCATAGTTCACTCTTTAAGGGGTTGAAACGGGGGTTCAAAGTTCTGTTCTATTTGAAACTTCACACAAGTACTTCAGTAAATAAATAAGTAAATATGTGTTTCAGACTTTTTCGAAATGCCACCCTTAAAAGGGTGAAGTGGGGTAATCAATATTGTTTCGGATGATTGCTCTGAAATTTGGCTTTCAGATAGTTATTTTGACGTAGGTATCCGCTAAGAAAGGATGTTTCAAAATTCACTTCTTAACGGGATGAAACGGGGGTTCAAAGTTTGAACCGATTTGGCTTTTACTTCTTTGATGTCTTTTATTATAGAAAGGTTTTTACACAACAAATGTTTTAAGTAAATAAAAGAAGAATGCGGGCGAAGGCACGGGGCACTTCTAGTTTATTTAATAAAAGAAAAAAAAATGTTTTCTTATCGGTCACCACGCTTAAAAGTGTAACTTGAATTAATATCGAAGAAAAAAAATACTGCATAAATAAAAAAATGCTATGCAATAGCTTTACCGCGGCAGTCCCCGAGTGCCACACCTCTATTTTATTTGTATCGAACGAGATGCAGCTGCTTTGCTGATTCACCATCTATAAGTCTCTGTGCCTATGTAAAGACTACCAACGCAGATAACTATCTATGGATTTACTTCTGTAGTCGGGTTGAAACATCAATTACTAAAGCTTTGCCGCAAACGCAACTTCAAAAAAGCCCTAAGTCATCAGCATCACCAACAAACAAATTAGGGCTCTATTACCAAACAATACCAGCCCTTCTATACAAACCTTTACATAACTACTTAACGTCCATTAAGCGGACAATAGTCGTTAAATCACGACATAGTTTAAACAATGTTTAAACGGTTAAACTACAGTTTATACGTTGCCTACATAATAGGTTTAACAGCCCGTATTTTATGATAATCTTTTAACAATGTTGACGGACTATGAGAGCTAATATTTTTTCTCGATTAAGGAAAAACGACGATAAAATATGGCATGGGACATGACGCGGGTTTATGACTAGAATAATAAAATAACTAGGTTATGAGAAGCCTGAATTTGGGTTGGGTTTTAAATTGGGTTTTAGTTTTGAGAAGCTTGGAAGAGTGAAATACAAATCCACGGTGGTTTCATCATAGATTTCATTGATATCTGAGGAGTATCTTTTTTTATATCTTATACGCTAGCATTTGACCACTATCTTACTTGTTGGTAAGTGATTATGCAGTCGAAGATGGTTATCACGCTAGGCCTAAATTGGAAACTGGCTCTCAAGGATAGTTGCCAGAACACATTAGATGTTTGGCGACAGATTGTCTAACTTAAGGGTTGTAGCTGGCCAGGCGGACACTAAATAGTGTGCTACCCACCATGCGGGGGTTGTTGGTTTCGAACGATGTTTTTCCTTCACCAGAGAGCCACTGTGAAACCGCACATACAATTATCGATAGAAAAATCCATTGCTGCACGGCGGGGTTTGAACTTGGTACCTCTGGCATCAAAGCCGACCGTTCTCCCGATTACGCCACCGGGCCCTCAATATAATAAAAAAAAGTATAAAAAAGGTAAAAATATTAGTGTAGTGTCATAAAAATTATCTCCAGAAAATTGAAGATAAATACCTCAAAATGGTCACTGAAAGTGAACCGATTTTTATTATTCTTGAGTAGGTTCCCACAGGTGGTAGTACCATGTAATATCGATGTTCCGCCTGACTTGCTACAAAAAGTAGCTTACCACCATGAAAAAAAACTGCCGCTTTAACCTTAAGGTGTTCCGGCAGAACACATCCCTTAAGTGTTACTCTAGGCCTAGCATGTTCACCATCTTCGATCCCATGATTGTTTTTTTTTTTATGATATAAGGTAACAGGACAAGCACGACACTCGCCTGATGGTAAGCGATGACGTCTACCTATTACAGATACAGCAGCATGCAACATTCTGGACAGCCAGAATTTTGCATGTCACTGCACTGCGCCTGTTACCTTGAGACATAAAGATGTTGAGTCTCACATGCCCTGTAATTTCACTGGACACCTTGCCATTTTAACAGAAAAACATTCTTATTTCACGGCTGAAAATTAATTTCCAAAGCGGTGGTACCACCCCAGGAGGACTAGCAGAAGTCCTACCACTTCAGAATTGCTGCATTATCGGTTACCACAGGGCGAGTTAGTAGTGACAGGCTAGCCTATTGGATATAAAAAAAATATAAATATAGGTGTGGTCCGTTAGTAAATTTGATCAAGACCTGACAAGTACCTCCAGAGCTATAGCAATAAAAAAATAAAACTTGCTACTGAAACTGACGCGCACGGCATATGAAGTCGGTTTTTAGTTGTAAAACTATCTTCATTATTTTTTATCATCATCAGCGTGTACGGATCTACCATTGAATGAAGGCCTCTCCAACTACATTTCACTGAGCACAATCCTTGGCTACTCGTCCAGCTCTTGTCAGCCACCTTAGATTAACACTCCACCTTGCCTGAGGGCATCCAATGCTACGTTTCGTTCAGTTTGGAAAACGGTGGGTCACATATTAATTTACTACTTGTTATGAGATGCACTAAAAACTTTTTATGAATAATGTTTAATACCGCTTTAATATCTTTGAATAATGTTTTCATAGAATTGAAAAAGTGAGAGTTTCCTCATAACGTAATTACTATTGCACCGACCGTGTAATGCTTTTACTATGAGTCCAGTGATTATTCTTTAGACATCAATATAGACCACGTTGAGACCAAATAGAACATTTTATTTTACGTCATTAGATGATATTTTTAATAACCGACTTCACAAAAAAGGAGGAGGTTCGCAATTCGTCTGTATGTTTTTTTTGTGTGTATGTTACGCGATTACTCCGTCAATTCTGAACCGATTCGAATGATTATTTTTGTAATCGGTAGGGTACGTTTCCGAGGTGATCCCATTGTAATTCCATCGAGGTTTGAAAAGTATCTCCAGAGATATGACGATAAATGTCTCAAACTTGCTACTGAAATTGACTCGCGGGGCATTGAAGTCTGTTGTTTTAGTTTTTAAGCTATCTTGATTATTTTAGTTATAAATTATGCAGCTGATAAGTGGATAATCAGTTCTATTTGGATCATGATTTTTACTGTGATCGGTATGCAAATTTTTAAAATGTTTCATTATTAATAGTTTTTTCGTCCTTAGGTTATAGTTTATGTCCTTAGATCAGTTTTTTATTTCTTTCTTTATATAATATGCTGAAATGGGTAGCGCTTGACCACTATCTCAAATGATGTGAAGTGATGATGCGGTCGGTGATGTTAATCACTTACCCTTAAGTTACTACCCGTTTGGGTTTCTTTTGGGAACAACTAGATATCTGCTATTTTTTCGAACCCAAATTAGAACACGAGTAACTCAGCATGGCTGTGGTTAGGCAAAATAAAATCAAGTTTGAACATATCTAGATTTTTTAATGATCTTATAGGCTACCGTTTGACCACTATCTCTGGATTTTTATTTATAATATTGAAAATATTTTTTTACTTTATTGTTGTTACAGAAATGAAATATTTCTCTGTATGTAACCAACAACATTGAATATTTATACGTTTGACAATACTTTTTTAATATATATTTTCTTAACAATATTTAAATTTGCCTACCCCAACGGGAAAAAGGCGTCATTGTAGGTATGTATATTTTATAGGCTATTATAGCGTTTGACCACTATCTCGCCTAGTAAGAGATGATGTAGTCGAAGATGGTAAACACGCTAGGCCTAGTAGTACTCTGACTCTCAAGGGCTGTGTGCTACTACTGTATTTGACCAATGTGCTGTTGTGTCGCATATTTGATTTAGACAAAAATATACATTTACCGTAATTTCTTACATAACTTCCTTATATACTTCGATCACTAGACCATATCATAATAAACCCCGAGAAGATGCAATTATGCAGTATCTATTCTATACTATCTATTGATCTATATGTTCTAGATTAGACATCGGCCGGAAATACATGCGCATAAATCTAGATTTTTCTTGAGAATTGAAGTAAATTATTAATGTTCATTCTTCTAGTTCATCGAGGTTATATAATGTTTCGCTGAAGACAAATATATTTATTTATTAATTATAAATATTAACAATTGCATGCAGTGCGAGGAGGCTACGTGCTGCGATCGCCGACCCGCCTGCCCAGCGTCACGATTAGGGCATATCCCTCCCAATGAGCCAAAGATCGGGTTCAGTGGCGTATCTAGGGAGACGTCTACGTCCAGCAGTGGACTGATACTGGCTGATTCTGACGATGATGATGAACAATTGCTTGTTTGAAAATAATATGATAGAATATTTTATGGAATTCGAATCAGATATGGTAATGGTTATAAGGCTAAAAGTTTTTCAAATTCAGTATCAAAAGGCATGTTACATCGATTTAAGGTACTGTCTGGACTTGTTCCCCATATCAGATACAAAACTTCCAATTACTGATATAAGTTAGCTTCCAGGGGTAATAGCCACGGTTTACTACCGTAGTGAAACCGAGGAATGTATCTACATTCCTCGGTTATACATGCTGCTGTATAACATACAGATAGCTACATAACCCAAACCTACAGAACAGAAATAATATCTTCCTACTATACTCTACAGGAGCAAAACCTACGCAACGTCACATGTACTTTTATTTATTCTATGGCAATGTCAAATTATGACGCGGCTGGCCATATATATATATATCACTAAACAGGTAAAAAAAGAAAAAAAGCTCTAACACATTGGTGAAATTGCTGTATGTACTATATTATGTACTGTATAGTGATGAATTGATGATGCAATATTTTTATTTCTTCTTCTATTTTTTTTAAATACACACAGAAAAGCACACAAGTGTATTGAAAAAAAATATATGTAACACATTAGTTTAATTCGCGAAAATGCGGTTTAAAATCATATAGTTTTTGTATAATGGCGCGAAAACGGACGAACTTCGATGTCGCCGCTTTTGTCGGTTTCGTCAAATGTTTCCATGAAATTATTTTACCTCAACACAATTTACAAAAGTAAAGTATCGGTAATGTCAAGCCGCCAAACAAATCAAAATAAACCCAGGGTTAATATAAACAACGGCAAGAAAGGAAATTGGTGGGCATATTGTTAACCATAACAAACAATATTTATTTACATACTTACACTTTACAGTGTAAACGAGCACGTTACTAAATGCCGATAGGTGTTTTATAATAATTAAGATAGTTTAAAATCTAAAACAACCGACTTCCATGTCCCGCGAGTCAATTTCAGTAGCAAGTTTGAGACGTTTCTCGTTATATCTCTGGATATACTTTTCAGATCTCAATGAAATTACAATGGGGCTATTTCGGAAACGTACCCTACCGATTAATAAAACATTAAATTAAAAAATCAAAAACCCTACTGCGCAAAAAGTGAAGTGTTAAAAAACGAACTGAAAAGAAAAAAACAAGTAAGTCTAGTAGTTTAGACTTCTGTTCAGGGATAGAAAAAAACAAGTAAGTCTAGTAGTTTAGACTTCTGTTTAGGGATAGAAAAAAACAAGTAAGTCTATTAGTTTAGACTTCTGTTTAGGGATATCAAAAAACTATACCATTTAATTTCTTTCTCGGTCGATACACTCATAAAATAAATTATACATTGTTATATGGAATGTAGAGACTTTAACAGTCGAGACACATTAATGGCTCAACGAATGGGGATTAATGTGTCCCGACTGTTAAAGTCTCTATATTCCATATAACAATGTATAATTTATTTTAAGAGTGTATCGAACGAGAAAGAATTTAAATGGTATGTTTTTTGATATCCCTAAACAGAAGTCTAAACTACTAGACTTACTTGTTTTTTTCTTTTCAGTTCGTTTTTTAACACTTCACTTTTTGCGCAGTCGGGTTTTTTGATTTTTTAATTTAATGTTATATTTTACACTTTTTAGTTAAGTAAAGGACGGCAAATTCCGTAATCTTCTCATTTCATTTAGAGAGTTGATGTCATGTGGATTATTGAGTAGTTTCCGGGGATCTAAACTACTTATTACTAGTCCATCTAAAGATCTAACCCGGCTCAATGCACATAGGCTTGACCTTTCGCAAAAATGCAAACTGCAAAAGTCGACCACAGCTTTGTCCAAGGTAGTACCTTGTAATTTATGGACAGTTACACCCCAACATTTACCTCAGAACTCCATCAATTCTTAACCGATTTGAAAAATTCTTTTTTTGTTTGAGTTAATATGATTTTCGTTTGGTCTCATTGTAATTTTATTGAGATCTGATAAGTAACTTCAGAGATAAGCACCGCAAACTTGTTACTGAATGTGACTAACGCGGCATGTAAAATCGTTTTTTTTCGATTTGTACGATCATAAATTATTTGTTATAAATATATTTTGAATCTCCATTTTAAGACCTTTAATTCGATAACCCACTCGATAGGTTTAAACAAATAAATTTTTTTGAACCCCAAATTTTGGTGTCTGAAATCCGCCATTTTGAATTTTTCAATTTTTTATGTTTTCGTTGACACTTGCGCTAGCATGGCGAATCTATTAACGTGCCAATTATTGGCCCACGCGTTTGGTCTCTAGTGTGCCACAAAGGAACAAACATACATACATACATATATAGACTGATAAACATATTACCTCTCCTTCGCTTTGCGCAGTCGGGTAAAACGGAATCATTCGAACCGGTTTACAATTGACGGAGTAATCGCGTAACATACATACAAAAAATAAAACTGGCCAAGTGCATGTCGAACTCTCACTCATAGGGTTCTGTAACCCACTACAGTATTTTATAAGATCAAGCAAAAAATACCAATATCTTTTTTCGCCAGCAAAAAATAATTTTATCAAAACAGAGTTGTGAGCAGCGTTATTTCTTATAACACCATCTAACGTCTAATTCTAAAAGGACTATCTAAGTGAAATTTAACACAAAGGTGTTAGGGATTGGCATTTCAATATTATGCCATCTATGGACGTTTACCTAAGCGTTCATAGATGGTGTTATATTGAATTGCCGAAAAAACACGTTTCTTGTATTATATATTAAAGGGTTCCAAACCCAAAAGGTACCAATGAAACCCGCTGAGATTCCGCTGTCCGTCTGTCACCAGGCTGTATCTCATGAACCGTGATAGTTAGACGGTTGAAATTTTCACAGACGATGTATTTCTGTTGCCGCTATAACAACAAATAGTAAGAACAGAACAAAGTTGAAAATTAAAGGGTTTAAAACAAAAAAAGTGTTTTTTGCGATCTATGAATCTTCATAAATGTCGCTATCGTGTTTACCTTGATCTCGAAATCTGAATCTGAATCTCGGAAACGGCTCCAACGATTACAAAAATTTAGTATACAGGAGATTTCGGGGGCGATAAATCGATCTATCTAGGATTAATTTTCAGAAATGTTGTTTTTTCGTCGTGTTTTCAATAATCAACTTAAAATATGACGCTTCCCGACATCTATTGGCGAGTAGAAGTAGCTTTGTGTAGTAGAAGTAGTGTTATTGTGCAGTTAGATGTTCTCAATTGAAAAATATAGTATTATTATTCGTCAATAGATATCGGGAAGAGTCATATTTTTCTGCTTAAGTGGCAAAAAATACCGAGCAAAGCTCGGTGTTCAATCTTCAATCAACTACAAATAACTTACCTGTGTAATATCCTTTAAAAATAATTCACCTGGACGCAACTAGATGTCAGCACCGGAAAAAATAGCACGCACAAGCGTTTCATTTGTTAAATTTGTGGGCCTCGGTTGATTTGTTTACAATGTTAGTAGTATTTGTATATGTAGTGTACACTAATGAATAAAATATCTGCAATTCAAGTACTTAAAGAGCTTCATTTAGCTAGAATCTGTGAAAAGTTAGTTTAGTAGTATGAACACTCGGTCTTCCACAGATATTTAATAATATTAAAAATATTAATTACCTTTGTGTTAACGTTTACTTAGTTGGTGTAAGAAGTTCGTTAGATATAGATGGCGTTCGGAAATTCGAAACCCTCCGTGTGCGGGACAAAAGTCTGACTCGCAGTTGGCCAGTTTTTAGTATTTGTTGTTAATAGCGGCAAGAAAAATACATCATCTGTGAAAATTTCAACTGTCTAACTATCACGGTTCATGAGATACGCCTGGTGACAGACGGACAGACAGACTGACAGAAAGACAGACAGTCAGACAAACAGACAGCGGAGTCTTAGTAATAGGGTCCCGTTTTATCCTTTGGGTACGGAACCCTAAAAACATACAGACGAATTGAGAACTTCCTTCTTTTGGAAGGCGGTTGAAAATACGTTCCAATCCAAATAACTTTAAACTAATGAAACAAATCTTATTTTTGTATCTTCTTTATTCTTCAAAAACTAATCACTTGGAGATGTTCAGAACAACATTAGGATGCCATCAAAAACTTGTCAAAAATCTGACACATAGGGCTATCGAGAATCGGTAAAACTGGCCCTTACCTTAGTCATACAATTTTTTTTTTTAAATTTCAATATTTGTTTATTTCATACAAGATACATCTTTTTATTAGTAAATATTAGTTAGCTTATAAATAGGTAAGTTTACATTATTATGTATCTATAGATATTATGTATCGATATTAGATCGTTTAATAAAGTAAAACAGCCATCAACCAACAAATTCCGCGCTACTTATTAATTTTCAGTACGAAGTTTGAGGTGTTTATCTCCATATATTTCAAGATGATGATTAAATCACTATGGTATCATTCTTGGGATATCTCCTTTCCAACAAAAAAATAGTCATCAAAATCGGTTCATAAACCACGAAGTTATCCACGAAAAAACATTAAAAAATATATATATATACACGGTCGAATTGAGAAACCTCCTTTTTTGAAGTCAGTGAAAAATTAAATCAAAACAAATTTATAAAACATATTTGTATAGAAGAAGAAGCGATGATACCAGCTGCCACAACGCATCTACGCACACATTGATCGTCTTCTGTCAACAACAAAATGCACCATGGCAGATGTATTTGTATTCTCTAATATAGGCTATGTGTTTTACTTACGAGCATACATTTGATTCAGCTTTCCATACATAATTTTAAGGTGAAAACTAGGCCGATGCTCAAATTAAAGTAAGTACTTGCCTCTCCTAAGTTTGAGCTTAAACGTTACTACAACGTTTGTAGTAAGACGCCGATGGCTAATAATACCAAAAAATTATTAAAAATTCTACACGCAGCCCGGAAGATATTACATTTCTAAACATGTGAGCAATGTAGACCCTTCTCAGCGATGTTGATGATCAGCAACCATAGCCATAGCAATTATACAGTGTTTTTATTTTTACTTCGCTGACGTTAATTTCCATAACTGAGTAGTGCTGGACGCGGTCTACCGTAGCGTGCTCCAGCGCATCTAGAGTTGGGACAATGTTATGGTCGAAACTTCCGCTTTGTCGACTTTTTGTGTCATGACATGATTATTAGAATTGTAATTAAATTAATCGGAAATTTGAACATGATGTTGATTTTTATACTGTGATATATTATATTATAGTAAATGATTTTTATGTGTCTTACTTGTTATATTTAGATTATTATTGTAAGACCCTAAAATTTAATAACTTTACTTTAATCTTACACCGTATAGTATAATAAGTATAATCAAACAATAACACTTTTATCAGAATTGTTTTTATTCTAAATAGTGCCATATACTCTAATAAAAATAGTCTACTGTAGTACTTCCTATAGCAAACAACAAAAACTTTATAATGTTCTACTAATGTTTCACAAGGTAAATGATGATGATGTTACCCTAAATCTAACAGGTAATCAAGTAAACTGTAAAGAAACGAAGCAGTCACGACTTTTATTAATTATATCGATACTAATCATAGACATAAAATTACCATCAGACATCACTACAGGTGCACCTTCCTCGACAGTAATTCAGTGTTTCGTGACATGCGCAAGCGCGCGAGCGTCTTTTTTCGCGCCTTATTTTTCAAATTGAAAATCTAACGTGATATATGGCAGTGGTGAACCGACCGTGTGGTGATTTCCATTGTCTGAAGTATAGTTCTTGTAGAGGACGGACTTCACAAAATGGCTGGGTTAGTATTATTCAAAGTAATTCATATAATTAATTTATTGCAAAGAGGTTTCGTGCTGTGATCTCGTGATTTTGTTACCTACTTGAAGAAGGTAAGTAATATCTGTGGATTGTTATTTCAAACTTGTTATTTATATGAAATTATATGTGTTGTTAAAGTAACTTCAGACGGTGGTTTCGAAGAAGAATAATGAAAAAAGATTAAAAAAGCTAAAGTAAAGAAGTGATTCTTCAATGAAAACGGTTTCTAAAGCAATCAAGACTTGTGTTGGTAATTTTTAACCGACTTCAAAAAAAGGACATTGTTCATGTTCGACTGAATGTATTTTTTTTATGTATGTTCAACGATTACTTGAAGACACCTGAACCGATTTGGAAAATTATTTTTTTATTTGAAAGAATAATATACTTCACAAGTGATCCCATTTAAATTTCATCGAAATGTGTTTAGCATCTCCAGAGATATGAAGATACGAGTAAAAACCTCAAACTTAGTACTGAAAATGACTAGCGCATCGTTTGAAGTCGGTTCTTTTAGTTTATTAAACTATATTAAATTATCTATAATAATATAATGAGGAGATTTTTCAATGAACCTCAGATTATTTGAGTACCTAAAATACTATTTTTTATCGCTACCATATTATATTTACAAGCCTACCATCAATAATTTCAGTTTAGTTGTTACAATAAAATGTATTATATATATAGTATTATTATATAGTATAAAAATAAAACTGGAATAACTTTATAGAGTTATGAAATTAATTAATCAAATGAAATTGGTCTTTCCACGCAAATTTATTTGATGGATCTATTACACCTAACTACTCGTTGCATAAGAATTTGTTGTAAAATAAAGAAATCTCGTGTTAAAGACCAGTTTAGCAGACTTATACAACAATAAGAGGTATGTTAAATAAGGAATATCTAAAAACAATAGTAAAAAAATGAAACACTCCTAAACTAAACCTAGACTTTGGTTTCATCGTCAAACCTCATAACCAATGAAACTAATCAGTTTTATCAAGTCTGATAGATTGGGGTTATATGTGGCCAAATTCTAGGAGTTTACAAGTAGCCACTAGGAGTTCCACTATCCACCTTTTGGCTGCATAACCAGACAAGCTCCAAGATACCAAATTATAGTATTGTCCTCCGAACTACATAAGTACAAAGTCTTATATTGATGCAACAATTGTACACAATTGTTGAGAGAAGTAGATTAAAATTGACTTACAAGATTTGATACTAATACTGTTTGTTGGTTAGTTTTCTTTATTTTCTCTTTCTTTAAATTTTCGGTGTTCAAATTCTTTCGATTTCATTGTATGATAACTCCGGAATGAAAACTCGCTTGACCTTGTTGTGTTTACAGTGTGAATCTGTAATTGTAGCGCAGAAACAGGTTTTCTGATGTTTTCTCACTGATTGTTACTGTGACCTTGTGTACTTACTTTGCTAGACTGTGACATAACTTGAGATTTTCCTCGGCCATATATATTTTCACGCGATGGTGTGATGGAAATTATATATGCATATTTATTGTATTATTGTTAGAAATAGACGCAGTTGACTTGTTCTAGGAGACAACATCTTGATTCAAGCGGTAATTTCCCTTACCCATGTGTAATACAGAACAAGTTGTTTTCTCGCAGTGCTCTAATATGAAATCCTACGAAAAGGACATTAAATAGAATCTTTACAGCAACCCATATACTAAATACAATTAAATTGTAAACAGGGATCACGCTGAGCACAACTTCAATGAAAGAAAAAATCTATTCCCATACATTTGAAGTTGCGTTTGGCGTGAATTCTAACAGCAATTTTTATATTGTCGTTGTTTGTTTGAGTGACATTACTAGTGTTGCAAGTAGCAACAGGCTAATACGGTGACCACTTCCCATCAGGTGGGCCGTCTGTTTGTTTGCTACATATTGCATAAATACATTTTCGGTCTAAATATTAAAATAAAATAGTGATATTGCTTAAGATTTATGATAAGCTGTTCTTATAAAATAGGTAATTATAAACTCTAAATAGAATATTTTAACATTTAGGCACAAACTATTTATACTGGTATGCTAATAATTTAAAAATAATTTCGAAATGGTGCATGATAGCATCATAATTAAAGTGTATCGACCTCGAAAGTAAATGCTATCTTGCAATGTTAAGCATAAGTTACAATCATAAAATTACTAATACCACGTTAAATGTAAAGAGCGTGATACATGCTAAGCAACAAAATCGTTAGTTAAAATCATAAAAAGTACAGCAATATTTTTGTGTTGCACGAAAAACTGCTTATAATCAGACAGTCGGTTAAAATCAAAGATAATTAACAAAGATGTTAATGCACCGTAGACTGACAATTGGTAGAATTTGTTACAGTAATGGACTTTAGCACAAAACAAAAGTATTATGAATATTAATAATGCTAATAACAACCATGGCACCGATTCGTTCTTCCGATAGCTGATCTTGGAATCGTTGGCTAGCTTGTCTTCTAACCGCGAAGTGACCGGTTCAAATCCTATTTATGGCATGAATTTTTCTTTGTGCATTCATGGGTGTTTGACGACAGGTGGTAGGAGCATTATATCAATGTTCCAACTGACTTGCTACCAAAAAGTAGCTTACTACTATCGAGGAGAAAATCTGCCGCCATAACTTTACAGTGTTTCGGCAGCACACCCCTTGATTGTCATTCATTCGCTCAATACTTGACAATACTTAGTCTTAACTCTTAGTAAACTTTAAATTTATATACCGAAAAGGTCCTTTATCGTTTATAAGCCAGTGTGTTAAATCCACTATTACCACGCCACTTCCCACAATAATAGGCCGTATCTTGGTCTAACCTTAACACTGTTAACATCATAAATAGTAGTTTTTAACTGACCTCAACCTATTTCTGTAACTAATATTTATCCTACAAGCACTAGAAATTAACTCTTTATTAACTCATTACATCAGTCCAGATGTCATGTCTTTTATGACCTATTATTTAACTAATCATGTTACCCTTGAAAAACAGTGCTTAACAATTAACGTGTTACTCGGGCGCTTAAGTGTATAATATTATTAGAGTACTGACAATATAAGTCACGTTAAATGTAAACATTGATGCTAAATGAGTATTAATGAGTAATATTGTTGATCTAATAGATTACACCTAGTTTGTTATAGATTTTTAGTTACAGTTACAATTAAATATAATGTATAAATTGAACATTAACAAATCTACATAATTTAAATTGAATTGTAACTATAATTACTATAAAATAAACTTCTACTAAAACTATTATACGGACTATAATCTACCTATAAATTATAAATTATTAAGTTTTACTTCCAAATTAGCTGGCACTGAACATCTCGGCGGATCTTGGTGAAGGGATTGGTGATTGGTCTTTGTGTGTTTGTTCGTTCCTTCGATTGGTTTAAGCCACAGCCGAAGTTTATGAACAGTTACCCTTTTTTGCCACTCATGGATCATAAATGTAGATAGATGAAGATCCTACGTCCTTGAGATGCAGGAAGGCAACAATGGCCGTCCCGTGGGTGACAACGACTCCTCTATTCTAGTCTTTTAACAGTTATTCTGTCATCGAAAAAGTCTGGTAGAGAGATTAGCATCTCGATCGACAAGGTACGCTACTACCGGTAAAGTTTCTATAACGCCAGACATTATCGCTTAGAATTTGGTGTGCGTCTTACTTGTGCTGTTATACATATTTTTGGTAAAAGGTAAAACCTCGTGAAGAAACTTCTACCGCCCCTCCCCCCATCCCTTCTCCAGCATGGTGGTAGTACACTTTTAAGTGTTTGCCTGATCCACTCTCAAGCTGGGAAATCTGTCACCAAAATCATCTAATGTGTTCCGGCAGCTGACTTTGAGAGCCAGTTTTCATTATACGCTTAGCGTGCTATCGTTCTCGCCCACATCGTTATTTACCAACAGGTGAGATAGTGGTCAAACGCTAGCCTACACGATATAAAAAAATCCAAAGTCAGTCCGAAATCAGTTAATATAAACTCTACCTATTTGGCTGAAACTTTCACACTTCTAGCTAGTTTGATAGAATAGGGTAAAGGATACTTTTATAACGCAAGCAAAGTCGCGGGTCGCAACAATTAAAACATATCCCTACCTTTTGATTCATCGTAGCCGGGTGAAAATGAAAATATCGTAACACAATAAGTCAGGACACGTGCCATCTTCCATTAGTTGTGTGTGTTGTGCAATCAATTTATAGTGTGTTTAAAAACATTGCACTGTTTTGTAAACTTCAAGAATTGTTTGTCTAATAGTGATGCCCATCGATTCGTCAAGTCTTAGGGCATGTTTTTCGATGTTGATACGAGCCATTTCGGATGACAGGATGAAATAGTTGTGCCCTATGAATTGGACACATTTCCGTTCGTGTCGCGATTCTTTTATCTTCTCAAAGTCTACCACAAGAAGAAACTTTTTTAATGATGCCTTAAATCCAAAAATTAAGTCAAATTATGCACGAAACTGCCTTGCGCTTGTTACCTAGAGACATTAAGAAGATTACATGACCTTTTCATTTTACATCATCATCGTCACCAGCCTATCTCTATCCACTACTGGACATAGGCCTTACCTATGGCGCTACTGAGCTCGATTGTTTAGCTTTTAGTTTCAATTGACATATTACCCTTCAAACTATTAAACATATCTATGGCTGACAAAGCGGTAGTACAGTCCAAGACTGCCGATCAGAAGTCCTACCACTAACACATCTGTGACTCAGAGTAGTACTAACTGGTATAAAGGTGTAGACCATTCACGCCGGCAATCTAAAGTTTTCGTGTTATTTATGTTAAACTACCCTACCCATGACTTCTCTTACATTTTCATGAAGTGACCATCGCATTTTAATTTTAAGGACACACGTATGACGAATTTTAACGTTGAAATGAAATTTTTTCACTTGCGGTTGATTGGTCAAAATGGTAGAACCATAAATAGCCAATAGTTAGCTAGAAAAGCCTTTAATATTTATAAGTTGTAGTTTTTTCTTTCATCACTATCATCATCATCATCATCATCATTTAAAGCCAGTGTTCGTCCACTGTTGGACATATGCATTTCCTATAGTTTCCTTCCTGAATATGCTTAAGTTTTTTAATGACAGTATGTACGAGTATGTTGTGTATAATTCAAAATCCATATTACAGGTATGTACCTGTAATATGGATTTTGAAATATTATGATAGTAGGAACTAAAAATAATAGATTGCTCATAGATTGCGGAAAAGTAGTATTATCTTAATGAATTTTGAATTGATTTATCAACAACAAACAACACCAATATTATAAATGTGAAAGTCAGTTTGTATATTTGTTTGTTTAGGACTTCTTCACGGTCAAACGGATAGACTGATTTAGCTGAAATTTTGCACAGGGACAGACAATATGGATTAGGATATTTTTACTTAACTTTTTAACACGAGCGAAGCTGCGAGGCACTACTAGTTCATCAAAACTCACTATCGATATACTTCTAATTTCTTACATGATGGTTACTGCACGGTTGAGTTGACCCAAGATTTGAAAAACTAAAAGTGAAGTATTATGTTTGCGCGAGTTCGTCTCACATAGTGATAGCTAGAGAGTGCTTCCGTATGTAGAAACTTTAAAGATAAAAGATCACATTTGAAAGAAAACCAATTTTGTTATGGACCGTAAGAAAATGTGTCTTTTAGATAGTTTTGTTTTGAATCACTTTTTGAAACAAAAGCATTTGAAAATATAAGTTTACTTATCGCATGTTGAGGTATGTAATTTATGATTAGTCATATTTGCTGCCTGTCTTTTTCTTCTTAAGTTTCTTCTTTAATGAAACGTAGTAATTGGTCATGTCTCTAAAAGTCATTAGTTGACTTCAAATGCCGCGCTTTTAATGCCAAGTTTGAAGTGCTTATCTCCATGTCTCTTTGAAATTTATATAAGACGAACAAAAGAAGATGTTTCTAAATCGGTGTTCAGGCGTCTTTTTTATGAGAAAATGTTTAGCGCTTGGTTTCTATGTCCCCTGATGTTAAGTGACGATGCGGTCGATGATGTAGCGCGCTTACCCAAAAGATACCTATTCACACGCAACTTGAAGATCCTGAAGTCTTTTTCGAGTAATCAGTGAACATACAAAAGAAAGATCCGACGAATTGAGAGCCTCCTCCTTTTTTGTGAAGTCGGTAAAGAACACGTAATCATAGCGAGGTATCTATATTTGATCAATGCATCAATAACTATTTAACTAATTGATCAACGTGTCTAGTTGAAGTAATCGGCAACCGTCGCATAAATGTAGCTTAGAAAACGAAAGTCTAAAGAAACCACACACATGAGCGTGCATATTGGAAACACGCAATGGCTTCAATAGTATACTATTGAACGTCGATTATTGATCACAAAATGTGCGTAGAATTTAAGTTTTCTTCTTAAGTTAAGAAGGAAATCTTTCTAGTTAGAAAGATTGAGCTTAATAATCTTTAATAAAAACTTAACTTCAATAAAAAATATGAATAAATGCTTTTGGTTGGCTTTTAATGGAGTTTCGGATATATTGTCACAATATGAAAACATGTTTTCAACTTAACGACTTCCAAAAAGAAGAAGGTTGCCAATTCGTCTGTTTTTTTTTGTGTGTATGTTACGCGATTACTCGTATTTGAATGATTCTTTTTTTAATCGGTAGGGTACGTTTTCAAGGTGGTCCCATTTAAATTTTATTGAGATCTGATAATTATCTCCAGAGATATGACGATAAACGTCTCAAACTTGCTACTGAAATTGACGCGGGGCATGGAAGTCGGTTATTTTAGTTTTATTTATTTTTTATCTTAATTATTTTAAAATGTGTTGTTTGTCTATTACTCGTACATTCACCGAAACTGAATAGTTAATAATAAACCACATTTATTTTACATCAACCCGACAGGGCACCGCCCTGTTCAGTTAGGCCGAATATGCATTTAACTTTCTAAAATGATTTTCAATTCTTCTTTGCCTAAAACCCTTATTCAAACTTGTAACAAATAAATAAAGTCAAAATCAAGGAAATCGTTCAATTAGTTCACAAGTGATGCGCAGCGAAGAAAAGTAAAGTAAAAAAGATTAATATTAGGAAGAAGTAATAACGTTTTAATATAGGAAGTGGTTACTATGTCACTGGGCCGTACACGAACAATATTTTACGTCAATTACAACGTAATTACTTTAAAAAAGCCAATTTGAATCTTACACCCTGTACTTAAGGCTCATGAGTTTTGTTATATAAATATGTTATTTGTTAGGAAATGAAAAGTAATGTACAGACTGATAGTAAAATGAGAAATGGCATGCGATGTATCCGCATTAGGCTTATTGATTTATGAGAACTGATTTTTAACCGACTTCAAAAAAAGGAGGAGGTTTCTCAATTCAAACGTATTTTTTTTTTTTTATGTTTGTTCACGGATAATTTCGTCGTTTATGAACCGATTTTGATTATTCTTTTTTTGTTGGAAAGAAGATATTCTAAGTGTGGTACCATGGTAATTTTATCGAGGTCTAATAAGTATCTCCAGAGATATTGAGATAAACACTTCGATTACTCATCGAAGACGGTTCCGGGCGACATGTTATAATTTAACTACCTACTTATTGCAGTTACTTTGTCATATATCATAATTCATCACATTTGTTTAATTTACTAATAGCTTTGTTTTTGTCAGTTTATAAAAATCAATCTAGAACCTAATAATAGTCTAACACTCGTTCCTAACATTATAAGTTAAGTGTAATAGTACAACAACTTAATAATAATTAATGTATCGCTTGAACATACTATTTATGTAGAGGACCTAGTGCCTAGACAAACCTGCATAAGGTTTACTGGTACTTTACGTTAGAAAATCTGTAAATTACTTTGTTAAGAATAAATAAATAAAAAAAAAAAATTGGTACTGAAAATGAATAGCGTGGCATTGAAGTCGGTTCTTTTTTTAGTTTTTAAACGATATTATTATAATTATATTATAATAAATAATTTTATAATTTATAATTATTATATCTATAATTGATTAATTATGAGATCGTTTAAAAGAAACTAAAAATAACCGACTTCAATGCCGCGCTATTAGTTTATAGTACCAATTTTGAGGTGTTTATCTCAATATCTCTGGAGATACTTATCAGACCTCGATAAAATTACCATGGTATCACACTTGGGATATCTTCTTTCGAACAAAAAAATAATAATCAAAATCGGTTCATAAAGGACGAAGTTATCCGCGAACAAACATTAAAAAATATATATATATATATAAACATATATATATATATATATATATACGGTCGAATTGAGAAACCTCCTGCTTTTTTTAAAGTGGGTTAAAAAAAACAAAAGTTTCGTCGTATTGAAAATTGGTACTGAAAATGAATAGCGCGGCATTGAAGTCGGTTCTATTTTAGTGTTTAAACGATATTATTTTATATCTTATAGGCTAGCGTTTGGCCACTATCTCACTCTTTTACAGATAATTACAGATGTTTACAGCAAACAAATAATTGGTACATTATTGTGTTCATATAAGAATAACTAAAGTATTCCATGTACTTCTAGCCTTTATTAAATAGTGAGGAACTAAATTTTCCTTAACATCGGATATTCTAGAGTGAAATTTGAGAGGTGTCTTATGTTTTCACATTATGAAGCCTCTAATGTAATCCCTGTATAAGTTATTTAATAATAAATCATTTATTTCTTCATTTAGTACACTTTGTAATATCCTTTGTGATATCGACACCTTTATAACAATTTCCATAGAAATGGTTTTAATCCATGTATCATGTTTGTTTAGCTTTCTTGTACAATGGTGGAATCAATAGTACGACAATGCTGCTTCTCGAAGCAAGTTCATAACATTTGGGTCCTATTAACAATGAGCTATTACAGTTTTATATCCAAGTCTTGGTCCAGACTTAGAAAAGGAAAAACTTTTTCAGAAATTGAATCTTCTTTTCGTAATCACTGACATTTCGAAGTAAATTATGTTTATAGCACAGTGTGACCTAAGCCCGCACTTTACGAACGCTTTTCCGTGACTTATATAGTCGACTATTGCACGACGTTTAGCACAACCAAGCCAACTTCACGCCGTGCAATAATCTTCTATTTGTCGGAAAAGCGTAGCGTAAAGTAAAGTCCGGGTTTATGTCACACTGACAGCTATAAAATAATATATGATACTCGTGACTTAAGTTGTCTATTATTGGAGGGCGTGAATTGCAAACTTCACGGCGTGCGTACGTACGACTACTTAAGTCACACGTATCGTAATATACTATAATGTTTTTAGAGATAACGTCATTTTCAACCGACTTCCAAAAAGGAGGAGTCTCCTAATTCGTCTTTATGTTGTTTTTATTTTTTGTGTGTTTTTGTTTGCCGATTACTACACCAATTGTTAACCGCATTGAATGATTTTTTTTGCAAGGTTTATCTCCAGAGTGGTCACATTTACTTTTGTCAAGATTTGACATGTACTTACCTCCAGAGATATGATAATAAACGTCTCAAACTTGCTACCGAAACAGACGCGCGTGGCATGAAAGTCGTTTTTGGGGTTCCGTACCCAAAGGGTAAAACGGGACCCTATTATTAAGACTCCGCTGTCCGTCTGTCTGTCTGTCTGTCTGTCTGTCTGTCCGTCTGTCACCAGGATGTATCTCATGAACCGTGATAGTTAGACAGTTGAAATTTTCACAGATGATGTATTTCTGTTGCCGCTATAACAACAAATACTAAAAATAGAATAAAGTTTAAAATAATAGAGGGTCCCCATACAAGAAGCGTGTTTTTTTCGGCATTTCACGCCATCTATAAACGCATAGTTAGGTAAGCGTCCCATAGATGGCGTTATATTAAAATGTCGATCCCTAACACCTTTGTTAGACGTTAGATGGCGTTATAAGAAATAAAATGTTTATTAATTATTATTTTTTGCTGGCGAAAAATGATAGTGGTATTTTTTGCTCGATTTTATAAAATACTGTAGTGTGGTACGGAACCCTACTAATGCGAGTCCGACTTGCACTTGGCCAGTTTATTTTATTAAGTGAAAACTTCTTTAGCAGCGTTGTGAACTTTTATGGGATGGGTAAAACATGTTGAAGTCGCGTCAGGACACGTGGCTTGATTGAAAATTCGTAAGACGGAGGGAGAGTAGACCAACAAGTAGCACAACGTTAATGTTCAAGTTTTCACTTTTGCTGGCACTCCCGGTGCAACGCGTTGTTTATTTTTTAGTTATTAAGCTTCTTAATTATTTACAATACAACATTAACATTTCAGTAATTTTACACTTGCTAGAGATGTTTAAAATGTCGTGTAATAACGGCCCTTAGTCTGTTTTTATTTGTACTGTAGTCGTGATTAGTCAGAGCTGTATAGTGTATAACTTGTGTTGAATGTTCAGTGACGTCATTGTTAGCTCTATTACGCATAAACATCGTATTAATAATATACATACATTGTTAACCAACACAGTACTTAGTAGGTTTTTTGTATGGGTGAGTTACATCGAAGAACTCCGTTTTGATAGCCTACACCACTTAGACGTTGGGGTCAGAGTAACATACTTATGTTGCAAAAAAAAATCAGCATAGATACATGTTTCAGTCAATCCATAGTTAGTAGGAGCACTAATATCGATGTTGCGGCTGACTTGCTACCAAAAAAGTAGATTAAATCTAGCGTCATAAGCTTACGGTGTTCCGTCATCATACATCCCTTAAGAGCCAGACCATTCTAAGCCTTACATGTTCATCATCTTAACCGCATAATCGTTTACCACCGGGTGAGATAGTGGCCAAAGGCTAAGCTATCAGATAAAAAAAATCCTGCCTGAGATTATTAGATCCTTACCCTGTTATGGAAATTCTGTTGAAGACGGTTTCTTCGCAATTTGCTGGGCGACTGATCTTTACGTGGTGGCATGTTTTTAAGAGATTATTGTTCGCTATATCGATACCACAAGAACATCAAGAAAGCAAGCCGGCACAGTACAAGAAAAAGCTATTACTATGTAGGCATATTTTACCCAAACATCTTATCAGAACTTTTGCACCTCTTAAAAGGCAGAAGAAATTGAAGTAATACTGAAAGTAAGCAAACATTTACAACTTGAAATTACCATTAGGTAGACAGATCTTATACATATACTTGATTACATTATTCAATTTTACAGAATAATGTGATCAAGTATAAATATTAAAGATGGTAGCTTTCACAGATTCTGAGATAAATACCGATTTCAAACAACAGAATTGCATAAAACACACTCTTAAATAATTAACCGAACGAGCGCGAAGCGCCAGTGAACCTTTACGATTCAGTTTGGGCAAAAATGCATTCGTATGTCTGGATGTTACGCTTTTTATTCTATATGTTACATTTCTTCCACCGGTTCTCGTGAAGTTTTATGAGCAGGTTCAATAATTATATGGATTTGTTTTCGATTCAGTTTAAAAAAAAAAATTACAATATAGTGGAAATATTGTTGATAACGTAAAAAACGTATTTCAGCCATTTGGAAAAACTTTCAAAAATATCACAAATATTTTTGAACATTTTTGTCCGAATTTTTTTTTCATCCATTATTTAATTCTAAGGGGTTTACATTTTTGATTAAACTTTAAGGGGTTCGGGTGTTTTATTCAGTTTTAAATTATGCAAAGATAGACTTGTGAGGTCTACAACTCACAGAGCCGCTAGTATTAAAATATAAAATTAAAAATGTAAAGCGCCTCAACGTCATTTCGGGTACTGAAATGCAAACGCATTTGCATTTTGCATTCTCCACCGCCATCTGGTCTTTACTCTCTCTCTCTCTCTCTCTCTCTCGTCTGGCCAAAAGTAAAGGAAAAATTCCGAAAAATAAAAAAAGTAAAAAATTAAAGTAAATTTTGGTACTTACAAGTTTTTGCAAGAATCAAAATTTGCCCATATCTTTTTACCGTGTTGACTCAGGACCTTGATTTTTATACACCTAATAGGGACTATAGACTTCAGTAACTGGTATAAATTTCAACTTCCTAGGTCCACCCGTTCCTGAGAAAATTGGTGGTGACACACGGACAGACAGACAGACGGACAGACAGACAGACAGACAGACAGACGGACAAGAAAGTGATATTATAAGCCGCTAGTATTAAAATATAAAATTAAAAATGTAAAGCGCCTCAACGTCATTTCGGGTACTGAAATGCAAACGCATTTGCATTTTGCATTCTCCACCGCCATCTGGTCTTTCTATATATTTTGACACAAAACATTGTAAAATAGTACGAAAACCCTGTATTTTCCACCACTTCAACCTCTGAGATGAGCTCTTGTAACACTTGACAAATGATTTCCTCTACAAATGATGCAACCATCTTCTAGCTAGGTCACTGTTTCCCAAAGTTTGCCCTCGGAAGGTCAATTTTTCCTCTAACGGGATTGACACTAACAATATTAGAGACCGTCACTTAGTAACAAATGTAATTTATGGGTGTGTTTATTAATTAACTGACTTCAAAAAGGAGGAGGTTATATGTTCGACGTGTATGTATTTTTTTTTATGTATGTTCACCGATTACTCCGCCATTTGTGGATCGATTCTCAAAATTCTTTTTTTATTTGAAAAAGTCTCCAGATGTGGTCCCATTGGCACCAAATCAGAACCTGTTGATGGAATCCCAGGGAAATAGACGTTACCCCTCAAATTTTGCAGGTATCAACAATGTTTTTCATATATTTTCTAAAGCTATCGAGCCATTTGTGTATGGTCATCATCATCTCATGACGTTGACCAGATGAAGGAAGGTACAACTCTTTAACGCTTAGGAGTTCAGATTTAACTATAATATATCCTGTTCTAAGCTGCTCAAGGCTGAAAAGCCCAGACACGAAATTATATTTATACATATGTAACTTAAGTATTTATTATTATTATCTTTAAATTGCGAGTGAACAGGTATCTTCTAGGCAAGCGTGCTACATCGTCGATCAGATCTTCACTTAACATCAGGTGAGATAGTGGTCAAACGTTCACTTATCTGCAATTAAAAAAAATTAAAACTTGTTTTGCATTAAAATTGGAAAAAAAAATTATAAAAAAAAAATTAAACCGACTTTAATACCAGAAATAGGCACTCAAAAGCGAAAAATAAATTAATATAATTATTATAAGCGCTACCCACTCATCTATATGAAGTCGGTGCCAGCAGCATTCTATTAGTTATACCTACTATGTATGTCGTAAGTAGGTAGATACTTGTAGGATACGCTTATAATGATTATATTAATTTATTTTTCGCTTTTGAGAGCCTGGTTTTGAAGTCGGTTTAATTTTTTTAAATCATTTATTTAATTAATGTGTTCGGTGCATTATTTTAATTTTATTTTTGTGTATTCGTCATCCATATATGCCAAAATTTTGTGTATATTATAATATTTATTGTTACATTAATTTAATTGTTTCTACTTATATTATGTCTTTGATAGTTGCTTGAAATAAAAATATTTCATTTTTTATAATATTTTTATTGTTAATAAAATGAAGCAGTGTTAATTTTACTTCTAGATATAGGTACTAAGATATTTGTGTAGCTATTTTAATATGGAATAATATTTTAAATCTGATAATCAAAAGTTTTATCATAGCTTAAAACCAAGCCATCTTATGCTGAGCTGTCTTGCTGTTTAGATGTCTATACTGTCCAAATATCTGTGAAGACGCATAAGCTGCTTAATAGAAGCCAATCAGCTGTTGAGATAAAAACATGCTTTTAAAAAAACTCACGTTCATTTTAAGCTTATAGAATTAAAAACGGTAATTTAACGTGACTTACGCGATGTCGATATAGCCATCGACATATGTTACCGCCGTCGTCGCCGTCGCCCGCTCTGTCCGCCCGCGCTGCACGAGCAGCGGCCCGCAGTGCGAGGCTGGACGCGTCGGCGCGCGCACTCAAGATCCTGAAGAAGGCCTCCGGATGAGGCCGAAACATATGTTGATCGCAAGTCACGTTAAATTCCCGTTTTTAATTCTATAAAAAACATGCTAGTATTGTTAACCACTGCGTAAACGTACGATGTAGTTGCTGAGACAACAGAAGCTAATGTGCTAAGATAGGTTGAGACCTCAGAGCAATAACTACTAAAGTACAGAGCGCGGCTACTCGAGTTCGAACAGTAAGCACGGTCAGAACATCGTCGCTGTCCACCGGCAAGCGCGAACAGTCGACATGCTGAGTTCGAGCGGAGTGCGTTTAGTAACATCTTATTTCGTTTTTGCCGAGAAAATGGTGAAATGTGCGGTGCCAACGTGTCAAAATGACACAAGGAAACACACGAAACTAAAATGCAAGATAACATTTCACAGGTAATTCAGTTTTTAGGGTTCCGTAGTCCTGACAAGGAACCCTTATAGTTTCGTCATGTCCGTCTGTCTGTCTGTCTGTCCAAGGTTTTGCTAAGAGACCGTTAATACTAGAAAGCTGTAATTTTGTGGGGGTATGTATATATATTACGCCGACAAAGTGCTGAAATAAAATTGTGAAAAATATTTTTTTTTAGGGTGCTCCCCTATATAAGAAGTGGGTATGAATTTTTTTTTCATCGTCTACCCCATCGTGTGGGGTATCGTTGAATAGGTAACTATGGTAAAATGACTTGAGGATTGCTAATACCATTTCTTGATTGAATGCTCCATTTACGAAATATTAAACTTTAAAGTGCAAATTTTTGTTCCAGTAGGGCGTCCCCCCCCCCCTCTAAAAGCTAAACTGATGGCTTGAAAAATCTTGAAAAATTCGTGATAACAGCGCCTTTCATGAACTTTAAAGGAAAATTATAGCGGTTGAGATAACTTTAGTCGTTGATCTTGGGTGTTGGATAATTTTGTACCAAATATAAAATCCTTAGAATAAATCCTTTAAAGTGACAAAGACGGAGTACCTAGTTGCTTGTTTATAACGGGAAAAGACTTGCATTGAATAACAGGCTACTACGGAACCCTACGGCGCATGGCCCGACACGCACTTGGCCGGTTATTCATACTTTTAAACGGATATACTATTATATGATAGCTGGGGTGAAGTACACGTGAGACGTGCGGTGGCGAGTCGCGTCCCACTACACCGCCCGCCACTTCGCCGGTAATGCATTGAGTAGTGATGTGCGTGCTGTCGATATTATTTACGAAATTTTTTACGTTCAAGCGAAGTCGAAGTAAGGAAATACTCCGATGCTCTAAAGTGTTAATGTTGAGAGTTTTGTGTGGTTAGCTTTATATTAGTTACTAGCTGTGCCCCGCGACTTCGCAACTTCTTCCGCGAGCAATAGTTTCGTTGGGTAGTATTTTTAACTATTTAGGCTAATTATATTACAAATAAGACACATACATACCCCATTTACGGCTACGGAACCCTAAAAACGGGTTAGTATGTAAATAAGCATTTCATTTTCAGGTAAAATTTTATATGATTACATTTATTATAACATCACAATAATAATAATTTATGTGCTCATAGGTACTCTTAATAACATCAATACTATATTTTTCGTGCATTTAAGATACTTATAGAATGAGTGAGAAATCGTAGGAAAAAACAAACAGCGTACCTTGAGATTAATATATAACATTCTTCTCAATGTATAAATATTCTATATTCATTTTTAACGTCACGTGTCACCCGCTTCATCGATAAGCGCGCGGGCGTTTTCAGGCATCCCTACGCAAGACCTATATATCAATGTACGTAACTATAGCACATCTGCTTACAACCCGCAGCAAGGTGGCGGGTCATAGCCGCGCTATGTACTTTAGTAATTATTGCTCTTAGGTTGAGACAGTTGCACATTGTAGATTGATCAAACATTGGTTTTTCAACCATCTACCAATTCCGGACAAGCAAAGAACCAGCTTAGACCGAATTGTAATTTAACATAAAATATTTCTTAAACGCTTGGTTGATTGCAATAAAAAAAAAATACCTAAAATAGCCTTCTGAACATATTGTGTACTTACTGTAAATTATCAAGTTTATGGATATTGCACGGCATAATAAATTTGGACTAATAGACTATTTTGGACTAAGTTTGGAAACCTCTGTCTAGTTCTATTACAAGAACAGGCCATTTCTATTTCAAGTACTACCGTTTTGCACCGTTGAACTTGGCGCTTAGTTTTTGCAATAACGTTCAGGGTATGCTTTTTAATTTGGTTTTTTATTTTCGTTGGTATGGAATTCTTTAAGAATCATTATAAATTACCTTTATTTGGAAGACTTATAGCACAAGTAAAATGTAAGTATATAGGCAAATCTAGTTACAGGGTTAGCATTTTTTTAGGGTTCTGTAGTCCTGACAAGGAACCCTTATATTCATATTCATATTCATTTATTCCTTCGATTGGGTACATTGTACACTTATGATATATATATAGTTTCGTCATGTTCGTCTGTCTATCTGTCCGAGGTTTTGCTAAGAGACCGTAAATACTAGAAAGCTGTAATTTTGTGGGGGTATGTAAATAAATGACACCGACAAAGTGCTGAAATAAAATTTTGAAAAATATTTTTTTTATATGAGAAGTGGGGACGAATTTTTTTTCATCGTCTACCCCATGGTGTGGGGTTTCGTTGAATAGATATTTTAAAATGACTCAAAGGTTGCTAGTACCATTTTTCGATTGGATGCTCCATTTACGAAATATTAAACTTTAAAGTGCAAATTTTTGTTTTAGTAGGGCGTCCCTCCCCTCTCTAAAAGCTAAACTGCTGGCTTGAAAAATCTGGAAAAAATCGTGATAATAGCGCATTTCATGAACTTTAAAGAAAAATTATAGCGATTAAGATAGCTTTATTAGTTTAGCAGTAATAGTCGTTGAACTTGGGTGTTGGATATTTTGTACCAAATACAAAATCCTTAGAATAATTCCTTTAAAGTGACAAAGACGGAGTACCTAGATGCTTTTTTATAACGGGTAAAGACTTGCATTGAATAACAGGCTACTACGGAACCCTACACTGCGCGTGGCCCGGCACGAACTTGACCGGTTATTTTTAAGTTAATGCGTCAATGCTTACTTTAAATTCGCAAGATTCTGCCTAGCCATAGTTATCAGAGCCAGAGTTGTGTGCTATAATATGTGTTACAGGTAAGACATCAATGCTTGCCACCAGGTTATTTTCTTGCTTTGCCTTTTACGTTATAGCTTAAAAATAAACTGGCTAAGTGCAAGTCGGACTTACATTCGTAGGGTTCCGATTCCGTACCACACTACAATATTTTATAAAATCGAGCAAAAAATGCTGAAAGAAATAACGTAATAAATTAATAAATCGATCTAGATAGGTTTTGATTTTCAGAAAATGTTGTTTTATCCCTGTTTTCAGGTAATGAAAAACTTCTACAATATATTAGAACATGAAGGTTAATTTCGCCATCGCTACATTGTTATGATAGCGAAGGACCCGGTTCGAGTCCAGACGAGATGATTAATTTTTCCAAGTTTGTTCTTTTGTGAGAGAATTATTGGGAGCCAAAACTTTACATAAAACACGATTTACCAAAAAAAAAAAAATGCGAGCATAGCTCGGTCATCCGGATATTATTATGTTAGATTATATTAACGTGTCAATTCCAAACATTTATTAAAACAGGAGCCGCGTGATTATTTATTACAACGCCATGTTACGAACATCTAACGCCAACTAAATGAAAGTTAACACACAGGTAATTAATATAATTAATACGGTCAAACGTTCATAGATGGCGTTATAGTAAAGTACCGAAAAAACACGTTTCTTGTATGGGGTCCCCATACAAGAAACGTGTCTCTTTCATTTTTAACTTTATTCTGTTTTTAGTATTTGTTGTTATAGCGGCAACAGAAATACATCATCTGTGAAAATTTCAACTGTCTTACTATCACAGTTCATGAGATACAGCCTAATGACAGACGGACAGACAGACAGACAGACAGACAGACAGACAGACAGACAGACAGACAGACAGACGGACAGCGGAGTCTCAGTAATCCAAAATTTCATCGTAAATTTTGGATTGTGTTTAACAATTTACAAAAATATAAAGTGTGAAACACTTCAAAGAAACATAATATTCGTTTTTTTAGTTTTTATAACGATCTGTATAATTTATAACCCAAATTAAATACTAAAGTGAACCTGAAAACAGGGATAAAACAACATTTTCTGAAAATCAAAACCTATCTAGATCGATTTATTAATTTATTACGTTATTTCTTTCAGCATTTTTTGCTCGATTTTATAAAATATTGTAGTGTGGTACGGAATCGGAACCCTACGAGTGTAAGTCCGACTTGCACTTAGCCAGTTTATTTTTAAGCTATAACGTAAAAGGCAAAGCAAGAAAATAACCTGGTGGCAAGCATTGATGTCTTACCTGTAACACATATTATAGCACACAACTCTGGCTCTGATAACTATGGCTAGGCAGAATCTTGCAAATTTAAAGTAACAGCATTGACGCATTAACTTAAAAATAACCGGTCAAGTGCGTGCCGGGCCACGCGCAGTGTAGGGTTCCGTAGTAGCCTGTTATTCAATGCAAGTCTTTACCCGTTATAAAAAAGCAACTAGGTACTCCGTCTTTGTCACTTTAAAGGAATTATTCTAAGGATTTTGTATTTGGTACAAAATATCCAACACCCAAGTTCAACGACTATTACTGCTAAACTAACCGCTATAATTTTTCTTTAAAGTTCATGAAATGTGCTATTATCACGATTTTTTCCAGATTTTTCAAGCCAGCAGTTTAGCTTTTAGTGGGGGGGGGGAGGGACGCCCTACTAAAACAAAAATTTGCAGTTTAAAGTTTAATATTTCGTAAATGGAGCATCCAATCGAAAAATGATACTAGCAACCTTTGAGTCATTTTAAAATATCTATTTAACGATACCCCACACCATGGGGTAGACGATGAAAAAAAATTCGTCCCCACTTCTCATATAAAAAAAAATATTTTTCAAAATTTTATTTCAGCACTTTGTCGGTGTCATTTATTTACATACCCCCACAAAATTACAGCTTTCTAGTATTTACGGTCTCTTAGCAAAACCTCGGACAGATAGACAGACGAACATGACGAAACTATATATATATCATAAGTGTACAATGTACCCAATCGAAGGAATAAATGAATATGAATATGAATATAAGGGTTCCTTGTCAGGACTACAGAACCCTAAAAAAATGCTAACCCTGTAACTAGATTTGCTTATATACTTATATTTTATATATATTTTTTTATTTCCAGAAAACAAATTTACAGGGGATACAATAGTTATGCCTAAACAATATATTTAAAGATGATTTGAACTTATAACTAGATCCATATTTTTAACTGTGGCCCCACACTAGGCTCTAGGCCCGTGTCGTGGAAGCCATTAAATTCGATGTACGTAATTTAAAAAATCAAACTCAACTTGGAGTCATCCCATAAGGTTACGTTTTACATCACTTATAGATATATGTGTTTGCGTGTGTGTTAGTGTGTGTGTGTGTGTATGTATGTGTGTGTGTGTATGTATGTGTGTGCGTGTGTGTGTGACTGACATTTTACTTGTGCTGTAAGTCTTCCAAATAAAAAATCAGTTTCGATTAGATAAGAATACATATAAGTCTAAAGACATAAAACGCAATGGAATTAATCTAGTATCTCCACGGGTGGTAGATGCATTATATCGATGTTCCGCCTGACTTGCTACCAAACAGTAGATTAATATCATTTAAATTTATAATTTTGTATGATGCGTTTATAAAATAAATACTTTAGTATTTAATTTGGGTTATAAATTATACAGATCGTTATAAAAACTAAAAAAAACGAATATTATGTTTCTTTGAAGTGTTTCACACTTTATATTTTTGTAAATTGTTAAACACAATCCAAAATTTACGATGAAATTTTGGATTGTGTTTAACAATTTATATAAAAAACCGACTTCAAATGCCGCGCTATTAACTTTCAGTACCAAGTATGAGGTGTTTATCTCCATATCTCTGGAGATACTAATTAGATCTCAATGAAATTACTGTGGTACCACTCTTGGGATAGCTCCTTTCAAACAAAAAATAATCATCAAAATTGGTTCATAAACGACGAAGTTATCCACGAACAAATATAAAAATATATATACAGTTGAATTGAGAAACCTCCTCTCCTTTTTTTGAAGTCGGTTAAAACCAGTTTAATGTGGCTTGAGGAGGCTGTTCCACTGGCGAGTAATACAAGGCTAAACGGTAAGTTAGCGCCATTTTGTACTGACCCGCCGGCGGGTCATCGGGACTCATGAGAATCTTTATTTTTATTTTATTTTTCAATCGACTTCCCATAGAGAAGGAGGTGAATCTACCACCATGCGGGGTTTGGGGATTTCTTAACGATGTTTTCCTTCACCGGAGGGCCACTGTAAAAAGGGCACATACATTTATCGATAGAAAAATTAATTGCTCTACGTCGGGGATATAACTCGGTACCTCTGGCGTCAAAGCCGACCATTCTCCCACTACACCACTGGGTCCTCATAATATTTCTTGTTTCTTTCCAGTCGCTGAAATCAATAACCGAATTCATAAAGACCCAGTTCTGCACATTCGCGCTGTCCTTAACACTGTTCAACTCCGTGCTCCTGCCTCGAGAGGCCACCAGACATGGAGCTGTTCCATACTTGGTGGTCTACACGTTTTGGCTGCTGGCTGCTGGTCTGCCGACGACGCTCCTGCAGCTGGCTATGGGACAGCTGAGCCAGCAAGATCCTGTTGGGGTTTGGAGAGCTGTTCCGATTATGAGAGGTAGGTTTGAACTTGTTTGATATCCGAAAGAACCGATTTTACATTACGGTAAGTGTGCTGTAGAATTACACAATCTGAAATGTTCTTCCCCTTTTGCAATTGGACAATTAGACAAACTTTTAATGACATCCATATAATATGGTGGATATTCCAGTAATCTACACTGACCGTTATGGATGGACGTTTAACATTCGAACAGCAAAATATTGAAACACATTTAAGCGGTCGACTTTTTTTAAAAATATTTTATAGGCTAGCGTTTGAGCACTATCTCACCTGTTGGTAAGTGATGATGCGGTCGAAGATGGTAAGCACGCTAGGCCTAGAATGGGAACTGGTTCTCAAGGAACACATTAGATGTTTGGCGACAGATTTTCTAACTTGAGGGTGGTAGCTGGCCAGGCGGACACTAGATAGTGTCCTACCACCATGCGGGCGTTGTTGGTTTCTTAACGACGTTTTCCTTCACCGGAGGGCCACTGTGATAAGCGCACATACATTTTCCGATAGAAAAATCCATCGGTGCACGGCGGGGTTTGAACTCGGTACTAAGCTAACAACATAACCACGACGTCCGAACACTACGACGGCCACTCGAAGACTGAGTCATGATAGTTATAAATAAAATATCTAACTCAAATATTTAACTGTAATATTTAACCGAAACACTCAACTGAAATATTCAACTAAAACATTCAACATAAATATCTAACTGAAATATTAAACTGAAAGATATATTGAGTCATGATACCCGCTCGCTGTCCGCTTTTATACTATCGAGCCCAGTTGCAGCGTGAGGGTAGTTGGAAATTATCTAATATCAGTTTAAAAACTAAAACAACCAACTTCCATGCCCCGCGCGTGTTTCAGTAGCTAGTTTGAGACGTTTATCGTCATATCTCTGAAGATACTAATCAGATCTCGATGAAATTACAATGGGACCACCTTGAAAATGTATTCTACCAACCTATTAAAAAAAAATATTCAAATAGATTCACAATTGACGGAGTAATCGCGTAACATACATACAAAAAAAAGTTATGTGAAAATGAAAATGACTAGCGTGACAATTGAAGTCGGTTTTTTCCCACTTTTGTAAACGCTCTTTAATAATAATCAATATAGAGAACAAATAGTAATAGCAGGTTATTACTAAATGACAAAAATAAATACATTCCGCGAGGATTTGAAATAAATTTCTACAGGCTGGAATATCTACAAGATTGACGAGGTTAGCTACTAACAACACAAAGCATAACTTCTACCAAATAAAATCAACAGGTTCGTCTTCCAGATAAGGGTAAAATCTCTGTGTATATCCGAGAGATTTTCGTATATCGCGTCAACATAGTAATCCGGCACTCTAGGAAGCATACAGACTTTATAGTAAAGTATACAAGGTTTACTGTGAAGCATACAAGCTTATTGTAAATCTGCTCAGGATTTCCACGTCTTGTGTCAAAGCCGCGCTGATGTATATTTTTTAGATAGTTCTCCGAATGAGAAAACGATGGAAGTAGGTTAAATCAACATTTTTTTAAATGATATAAGGTAACAGGACAAGCCAGACGCTCGCCTGATGGTAAGCGATGACGTCTACCTATTACAGATACAGCGGCATGCAAAATTCTGGATTGCCAGAATTTTGGATGTCACTGCACTGCGCCTGTTATCTTGAGACATAAAGATGTAAAATCTCACATGCCCTGTAATTTCACTGGTCACCTTGCTATTTCAACCGCTTTTTTTTGTTTTTTTTTTTTATTTTTTTTTTTTTATTTATTACAAGGTTTAGATTAAATACCAATGAGATAATATCGAAATTAAGCTTTAACAAGAAACCCACCTGAATATAGTGCCAACTGCCATTGTGCAATTCGGCCGGGCAATTAATTTGAGGCAATTTGACTCATTTTCCTATTCCCATATATATTACCAAGTTGGGATATCTCAACTTGATACATACCTAGACCCATTTTTAACCTCCGACTGTTATATTTTTGACATATGTATGTATTTGTGTATCTGCGATGTATCTGTCTGTAACATCGAACCGCCAAAACGGATGGATCAATTTTTATTTAATGTTTTTTTAATTTTTTTTCGATAAAATGACCTATCACGCATTCTAATTCCATTCTAGGCCTAGCGTGCTACCATCCTCAATCACATCATCGCTTACCACCAGGTGAGATAGTGGTCAAACGCTAGCCTATAAGGTATAAAAGAAAAATTTATGAATATCCTCATTCATTTTCAGCATTGTGTAAACGTGTTAAGTACACTCACCGTTCAATTCTATTATTATTGTATTATCAGACTGAACGGTTCATCATTTTGTAGTAGCTCTGTTTATAATGAAAATTCTATTCTAAAGTTTTACGAGACAAAGGCTGCCTGAAAATTCAAATAAAATTTGACGCCTTTTGTAAACTTTAAATTACTAGACAGCTAAAATTAAATTTGAATCTCATCTCTGTCAGAAGTTCTGAAGAGGTATTGAATTTCAGTTTGTATATTTTAAATCTATCGAAAGCTCATTTGATTTACCAGCCTGTAGTTATTTTTAATAAACTATACCTATTATAATATTGCTTATTTTATTCAAAATTCAAAGCATTTAATCAGTATGCCTAGCCTACATACTACACACTACAGTAATAATAATTATACACATCTAAAATCATTAAAAAAATCATTATCCTGTTAACAAATAGCATAATTTAACGCATTGAATTTAACAGAAAAAAAAAATAGTTTAAAAAAACTAAAAAAATACGCTTTTATAGAAAATCCAACTAAAAAATAGAAAATAAATTTTAATAAATTTGAATTAAAAATAGTGTAAGAAAAAATGATTTTATTGTAAAAAAAGCGTGGGGTGCTTTTCAGGATATTATCAAAATAACCCTTGTAGTCATATCTGTTCATAAAATATTTGGAACTATTGATACCATGCACTCCTGATTATCCTAGTAAGGATAACGGGTCAAAATGTTTAAAATATTGAATTGTCATCGGTCCTTAATAAGTATGCCAAATTTCGAGTTAATCCGACGTTTTGAAGGGGGTTAAAATCATGTTCAAAGATTCCGTTACATACTAACATACAAACATACATACGTCTGAAGCTAATAAAAGCGTATATTAATGATTAAGATAGTATAATAACAATTAAGTTTGAAAACTGAAACAACCGACTTCAATGCCTCGCGAGTCAATTTCAGTAGCAATTTTGAGACGATTATCGTCATATCTCTGGAGATACTTATCAGATTTCGATGAAATTACTATGGGGACACCTCAAAAACGTACTCTACCGATTACAAAAATAATCATTCGAATCGGTTCACAATTGACGAAGTAATCGCGTAGCATACACAAAAAAAAACACATACATACAACATATAGACTAACTAGCTGTGCCCTGCGGCTTCGCCCGCGTTAATAAGTATCCTATAGCCTAATCCATAAAACTGGCTATCCCTGTGCAAAATTCCAGTTAAATCCGTACAGCTGATTGACCGTGAAGAAGTCCCAAACAAACAAACAAATAAACAAACTGACTTTCGCATTTATAATATTGGTGTTAATTGAGAACCTCCTTCTTTTTGGAAGTTGGTTGAAAAACAAACTAAAGTAAAAGCCATTCTGCTGTCATTCAATTGACGACGTCAGACTACTAAAAATTATTGAAGTAGGGTTCAAGCCATGCCAGCCACACGTACCTCTATGTTTCAGTACTCAAGACAATTTCATCCAAAGAATTTGACATAATAAAAGACAATCTAAAAATATGCTCACTGATCACAGTACTGTACACTGTACATAAATATCTTGATCTGGAAGAAACTGATCCTCTGTCTGTCAACTGCATAATATCGTTCCAGTAATAACGGCAACCCTAGAAGATCTGCGGTAGAAAAAACTGAATTCATGTTGAATTAATCGGTGTTTTGGAGATAATACCAAAACACCAAGTAACCTGCACAAAAATTAAAATCAATATAAACGAAATCTATCTAAATAAAACTGGCCAAGTGCGAGTCAGACTTTTGTCCCGCACACGGAGGGTACCGAACGCCGTCTAACGAATACCTAACGAACTTCTAACACCAACTAAGTAAAATAACACTAAAGCTACTTCTACTCGCCAATAGATGTCGGGGAGAGTCATATTTTAAGTTGATATTGAAAATACGAATGAAACATTTTCTTAAAATGAATCCTAGCTAGATCGATTTATCGCCCCTGAAATCCCCTGTATACTAAATTTTATTAAATCGTTGGAGCCGTTTCCGAGATTCAGATTCAGAGATTAAGGTAAACACGATAGCGCCATCTATGAAGATTCATAGATGGCGCATCGTAAAAAACACGTTTTTTGTTTTAAACCCTTTCATTTTTAACTATGTTCTGTTCTTAGTATTTGTTGTTATAGCGGCAACAGAAATACATCATCTGTGAAAATTTCAACCGTCTAACTATCACGGTTCATGAGATACAGCCTGGTGACAGACGGATAGATGGACAGACAAATAGACAGAGAGACAGACAGATAGACAAAAGGACAGCGGAGTCTCAGTAATAGGGTTCCGTTGGTACCCTTTGGGTTCTGAAACCTAAAAATATATGAAAGAAAACTTAAAATGTATAATTTGTACCTAACCAAAAAATATATCTTCATCGTTGTTCTTCTTCTCTTCCTAATTGAACTATTTTTTACACAGTCGGCCAAAATAGCTTTGAGTAATGTCCAAAAATCTGAATATTACATTTTTAACTTTTGAAAAGATAAATTGTTAAACACAATCCAAAATTTCATCGTACCGACGGGACTCGTGATGATTTCTTCTGAATAATTAACTATCAAAATTAGTAATCATAGATGGCGCCACCAATGCATAATTGGGTTAAAAATGGAATCCACTAATTTCGTCGTATCGGACGGATCGGATCGTGGCTTAATTGGCAGAGCACCTGGACGTGTATCCGGTGGGTGCGGGTTCGAGTCTCGTCGGTACGATGAAATTATGGATTGTGTTTAGTAATAATTTACAAAAATATAAAGTGTGTCACATAACACTTCAAGAAACATAATATTTGATACAGATATTTATTTCTAATTTCAATGAAATTTATTTATTTATTAACATAACGCATTAGTCAAAACAATGTATATACAGATATTATTTCATTTTACACACAAGAAATCCGTGTTTGCTTCTAAATACAAAGATTCTCTTTGTAATAATTTATTTTCCTGTAAGTAAATATATTTAATTTAAAAAGAACTTCAGAGGTTTTTTTTCATGCTGTTTAAGACGACTTATTTATTATCCATTGTTTTAAAATAAATATCCTGAGTGCTAAAAACTCAAGTAAAAAATAACAATAGAAGTAAGGTTGTTCACCCCTGATAATGACTACAGTAATTAATGGTACGTAAACACATTCAATTTATTAAGTTTGATTATAATATTTTTTATTTACTTTGTATATTTTTATGAATAGCTTGCGAAATATTTCTTTTAGATAACTGATATATATTTAGTAAAAAAATATATTTAGTAGACTTAATAAATCGAAACCGCAGGAAACTGTTAGAGTTCAAATAGATTATTTTACGTAGCTTTAAGTTTTAAGCATTTTAAGTAGCTTAGTTTAGATTGACTTCACAAAAGCAGGAGACCTCATCATTCATGATTCACAGCCAGTATTTGTCCATTGTTGGACATAGACCTATCCCTGTGAACCTTAATTTGTGCATTTTTTTTTGTTTTGTCAGTTCTATAGTATCCATTAAATATGTTTTTGCCCCAAAAAGCATAGCTTCAGATTGGTCTCATAAATTGTTTATTTACCTTTTTACCTTATTTTCAACCGACTTCCAAAAAGAAGGAGTTTCTCAATTCGTCTGTATGTTTTTTTTATTTTTTATAATTACTCCGGCAATTGTGATCCGATTCGAATGATTCTTTTTTAATCGGTAGGGTACGTTTTCGAGGTGGCCTCACTATAATTTTATCGAGATCTGATAAGTATCTCCAGAGATATGTTGATAAACGTCTCATGCAACTGAAACTTACTAGCGGGGCATGGAAGTCGGTTGTTTTAGTTTTTAAACTATCTTAATTATCCTTCTAATATTTTACGGTTTTAATGGTGTAAAGTGTCCAGTAAAATTCACTCATTAACAGAGCATATGAAACTTTAGAATTTGATGTCTCCGTATAACAGGCACAGTGTATGTGCACAATTCTGGTGATCCAGAACTTTACAAGCGCTATATCTGTAATAGGTATACGTCATTGTAGGCGTCATCGTTTACCATCAAAAAGACGTCGAGCTTATCCTGTTAGCTTATATCATAAATAAACTAGACAAGTGCAAGTCGGACTCGCACTCGTAGGGTTCCGTACCACACTACAGTATTTTATAAAATTGAGCAAAAAATGTCACAATCATTTTTCGCCAGAAAAAAAAAACAATTAATAAACATTTTATCAAAACAGAGTTGTGAGCCGCGTGCTTATTTCTTATAACGCCATCTAACGAATATCTAACGTTATCCAAGAGAAAGTTAACACAAAGGTGTTGTGGATCGGTATTTCAATATAACGCCATCTATGGACGTTTACCTAAGCGTTCATAGATGGCGTTATATTGAAATGCCGAAAAAAAACACGTTTCTTGTATGGGGACACACTATAATTTTAAACTTTATTCTGTTTTTAGTATTTTTTGTTATAGCGGCAACACAAATACATCATGTGTAAAAATTTCAACTGTCTATCACGGTTCATGAGACAAAGCCTGGTGACAGACGGACCGACAGACAGACAGATAGACAGACAGACGGACAGCGGAGTCTTAGTAATAGGGTCCCGTTTTTCCCCTTTGGGTACGGAACCCTAAGAAGTAGCCACTAGGGACTTTGAAACAGTCTCCTAATAAAATTTCCCTTCAAATCCCGCTTGTTTTAACCATTTTCAACCGACATCCAAAAATAGGGTCCTTAATTCGTCTGTATGTTTTTTTTTTTGTATGCAATAGTTACGCGATTACTCTATTATGAACCGATTTGAATGATTTTTTTATTGGTAGGGTTTATCTCCAAGTTAGTCCCATTTTAATTTTATTGAGATTAGATAAGTATCTTCAGAGATATGATGATTAATGTCTCAAACTTGCTACTGAAACTTACTCGCGGGGTAAGGAAATCGGTAATTTTAGTTTTTAAACTATCATAATTTTTTTTTCTAGGTGTCGGCCACTTAAAGATCCTGACATCATACCTCTGCTGCGTATACTACTTGTTGTACGGGGCTTTGGCTGCGGCGTATTTGATTTGGATTGGAAAGGGGACATTCCCATTGAAAGATTGCACGAAGTTACATATAACTCCTGTAAGTTCTAACAATCACTTCAAACTTTAACAGCTGTTCACACGTCAAACTATTACTTGACATATTATTACCACGGGGGTTTTACTTTTCAAAAGTTTGATAAACCCCGTTGGCATTTAAGATATATGGCATGACTTCAAAGCGAGAGGTCGCCTGTTCGAATCCTAACACGGGTGTTGGTTCTCAAGAAGTAGGAGCATGTTATATCGATGTTCCGCCTTACTTGCTACCAAGATATAGCTTACCACCATCTACTCACATAAGCATCACGTTTTTCCGGCTGCACACAGGCCTTGAGAGTCAGAGTATTCTAGGCCTAGCCTGTCCATCTTCGACCATATCATCGCGTACCATCAGGCAAGATAGTGGTCAAACGCTAGCCTGTAAAATATAATAAAGTTGTAATTATTACCTACCGATTTTAATGTAGCTCATTGTTTAACTATAAACCATCCTCGATATGTCATAGTGTATCCACACTGATATTAAGTATTTCGTGCAGTTATAATTTTAACATCGAGTCAGGCTGCAGCATCGACTTATTACAAGCTCGAAAATTCCTAATCCCAAGGCACAATACTAATATTCAATTATTTATTTAATGTTTAATAATATTTGTACTTAATTTCAGCATGGATACGAGAATCGAATGAATGCTTCTGAATGTTTCAAGTAAGTTATTACATAAAGGACTTTTTACACGATACGTTTCTCATACACGATATAAGCCGAAGAACCTACAGCCGTTGGGGTAAACGAGTTCTTGAATGGAGACCACGTATCGACAAGCGTAGCATAGGACGCCCTCAGACTTGGTGGAGCGACGAGCTTCGCAGAGTGGCTGGCAAGAGCTGAATGAAAGTTGCCGAGGATTGTGCTCAGTGGCGTGCGATTGGAGAAGCCTATGTCTAGCAGTGGACTAGCATAAACTGATGATGATTGTTAAGACAGATCTGAACCCAAGCATAGAATGGAGCCATTTGATTGATGGTTTTAATTTTTTTTTATACTACATAGGTAAGCGTTTGACCACTATCGTGACTATGCGATCGACGACGTAGAACGCTTACCTAGAAGATAAATAAAAAAATCCTTCATTATTAAATTTGCTAAAATTAGAGCGACACTTGAGTATAGTTCTGAAATGCTAGCCTAGAATCAAATTATTTGAATTTCAATAAAGAGTTCACTTTGCAAAAATTCTGACGAATAATTTGAAAAATGTAAAATCGTAATAAGACTGTCCGTTCCAGCTCGACATTCTTGGGTCCGTTCACGGAACATCCGCAGTATCTCGGCTTTATGGCGATTCTTATATTCTTTTTATGGTTCTTCGTGCCCATTCTGTAAGTATTATTTTAGCTATTACTTTTTATCAGCGTTTCGTAATGTACTAGTTTAGAGATCGTGGATTGGCGCGGTACTTACCCACTTTTAAAGGTCGCTACCCATAGACATATAAATGTTCTACTAGCGTACGTGAAATGGTCGCAATTTACTATTTCTTATAAAATTCGTTACTGTGTCGTATTTTTGGAACCGTTTTCTAAAACAATAAATATGCAGGTTGTTTAGGTTAGACTAACAAAGAGGGTCCTTGGCCGGACCTATTAGAAAATGTACCTAGCCAGGAAAAAATCCCGAGTGACAATTTTTAGTAATTGAGCGCAATTTATGACAATTACTATATTCATGTCACATTGAGTCATGGTCATTAAGAATTAACAAAGTTATATATAGAAAGAATAATTCAGAGGTACATCGTTTTTAGTATTTAATCAATTATTAAATTAACAATGCTTGATAGTTGCAACATAACTTTACACTAATAGCAGGATTATTTATATGTCCTACTTGATCATTTTGGTTTGAGTAATTTGAAGAAAAGAGTATAAATGTACATTATAATCTTCTTAGTTCACGGTTTCGCGCAATTTTAATGTAGTCCAAGGACATTTACACTTCTTTGATAGCCATAATATGTTGCATAACCTTAAAAAACGTATCTTTGCATTCGAATATATTTGAATTCCTGTCGTATATTTCATGTCTTCGTAAATTATGTAATTTTTACGGCGTAACTTTATTAATCCGTGGTAATTTTAACAGTTGATGATTTATTATCTTACCCGTCGACCTTTCGAAGTGGGACGAAAAAATTGTTTATATTTTTATTTATTTCAGACTCTTTCAAAAACTTACTATAACAAGTTATGAACTTCGTAAGAAATCTAATATCACCTTGTCATTTCAGTTTGTATCGTCTACGCAAAACTTTAGTGGCATCGCTCAGTTTACTCGCGCCAATAACCGTTGCTATTGCAGTGGTAATATCTACATTGCTCGGCGAAGGTACGGTGTTGGATACGATGTTCGAATCTTGCGAGCAATGGTCACCACTCTACCAGCCTTATATTTGGCACAGTGCATTGGTACAGGCGCTGTTGTCGACACAGATTGTTAGCGGTTACTTGACAAGTGCTGGAGGATCGATTTATAGACACTCAGATGTTCGATGGTAGGTTGTTATCATTTTATTTTGGGTAACTATTTACTGGCATTTAGGAATAAAAGGATAGGAATTATGAAATAGTATGTTTGAATGAAGTACGACTTCTGGCTGAATACTCAAAGAGTACGACAGATGTTTTAATGAAATATCACCGCCTGTCATGGCAACACTTTATAAGGTGGTTCAGGCCTATTAATTATTACGATTTCATCTAATGATGAAATCAGGACGATAATTTTGGCCACGGCCTGTTTGATCCCACTGTTGAGTATAAGTCTCTATCAAGTTTCAACGTTAAACGTTCTCGTGAATTTCTAATCCAAATCCAAATTAGGCATAACCCATACCCGTGCCTTACCTATAATTTATTTAGATAGGTACCTTTATTACCAATTAGTGGCAATGTAATATAGGCGTTGTACAAGCTTAATAATCACGTGCTAAGGCAATCTATCTTAAGGTACGGACACACCGCAGCGTCCTGCGTGTGCATTCTAGGCGGTGATCAGATAGCGGAGTAGTATTCGTACCGACTGGTTCACACCAAACGCGATCAGAAAACAATTAAAAAGTATTGAGATCGCGCCCGCACATCCCAGGACGCCACGGCGTGGCCGTACCTTAATCCATGATCTTAAGTAAGTTACAAACTTACTAATGAATAACTCTCTAGGCTATTAAATATAAGCATAATATTTATCACAAATCTAAAAACCATGTATTTAACGGGTACCTTAACATTGGATAAAAATTGAAATCTTCATTTTCCAGGATATCAGCATCAATAATAATGACGAACATATTCACCGGCTGGTTGTGGGTGCTGATGTGGGAAGCTATCGGTGGCGAAG
This sequence comes from Cabera pusaria, assembly GCA_954871355.1. Taxonomy (NCBI): domain Eukaryota; kingdom Metazoa; phylum Arthropoda; class Insecta; order Lepidoptera; family Geometridae; genus Cabera; species Cabera pusaria. The sequence goes on from OX940893.1 coordinate 5,556,029, forward strand.
GCTCCAAGGATCACAGCTTCATTTCCATTCTAGTCTTGATATACCAGTCCTCCGTGACCGAGAGACGGGGCAAAGAGTGGCCCTTGATCTCTTTAGCTTTAGTGTTACTGTCAGGCATTATTAGTGTGGTGAGTAAAGAAAAGTTGACACCCCGGTGGCGTAAATTATATATAGATATAATTACAAAGTATAGACTTTGATGATGATGATGGAGCTCTGGAGAATCATGCTCATCATCATGAGGATTGATAATGATGGAGCTCTGGAGAATCATGCTCATCATCATGAGGATTGATGATGATGAGCATGATTTGATTCCACCATCCCCATTTTATAATCGGACATCCAGATACACTAAAAGGCGCCACCGATTTATGGTGGATATACCATCTACCCGAACGAAGCGATTTGCTTCTTCGTTCATCATACGAACCGCCAAGGAATGGAATACCCTGCCCGAGTCTGTGTTTCCGGTTAAGTACAATATGGGGGTCTTCAAATCGCGAGTGAATAGGTATCTTCTGGGTAAGCATGCTCTATCATCGATCGCATTATCACTTAACATCAGGTGAGATAGTGATCAAGTGCTACCCAGTTCGGTATTAAAAAAAATACTCTACGCCACCGGGGCTTGACTTCTAAGTGAGAAGTCACCGGTCAAAATCCTAGCACGCTGTTCATTCACAGGTGGTAGATGCACATTATATCGATATTCTACTTATCTTGCTGCCAAAAAGTAGCTTATCACCATCAAGGAGAAAATTTGCCGCAAATTACCTACGGTCTAGCGGCAGCACACAGCCCTTGAGAGTCAGATTTAGTTTATTATAGGTCTAGCGTGTTCACCATCTTCGTACCACATCATTGCTTACCACCACGCGAGATAGTGGTCAAATAGTGCTAGCCTAATATATATCAAATAAACTAGCCAAGTGCAAGTCGGACTCGCACTCGTAGGGTTCCGTGCTACACCACAGTATTTTATAAAATCGAGGAAAAAATACCACTATCATTTTTCGCCAGCAAAAAATAATAATTAATAAACATTTTATTTTTTATAACGCCATCTAAGGTATTAGGGATCGGCATTTCAATATTACGCCATCTATGGACTTTTACCAAAGCGTTCATAGAGGGTTAAAACACGTTTCTAGTATGGGGACCCCCCTATTATTTTTAAACTTTATTCTGTTTTTACTATTTGTTATTATAGCGGAAACAGCAATACATCATCTGTGAAAATTTCAACGGTCTAACTATCACAGTTCATGAGATACAGCCTGGTGACAGACGGACAGACAGACAGACATATAGACAGACGGTCAGCGGAGTCTTAGTAATAGGATCCCGTTTTACCCTTTGGGTACGGAACCCTAAAAAGGGAAATTTAAATTATATTTAAACGACGTGATTTGATTAAAATAATTTAAGAACGTTTATAAAACTAAAAAACCGACTTCAAATGCCAAGCTAGTCATTTTCAACCGACTTCCAAAAGTATGATGGTTCTCAATTCATCTTATGTTTTTCCATTTTCATTCCTTTTTCCATTCCTCCATATCTCCAGAGATAGATACTTATCAGATTTAGATGAAATTATAATGAGAATTGTAAACAATTCAAATAATTGCAATTACCTTGGAAATGTACCCTACTAATTAAAAAAAAAAGACATTCAAAACGGACGGAGTAATCGCGTAACATATACAAAATAAACATACAGACGAATTGAGAACCTCCTCCTTTTTGAAAATCGGTTGAAAATGGGACCTTACTCACATTGGTCTGGGTAATACAATCAAGCCACAAGTTATAGTCGTATTTCGAGGTATTTCGATTTCGAGGACAAGTAATCAATTAAGTAAGCCAATTAATCCCTATATTTTTTTTATTTTCAGCTGACACTCCTATTCCCAGTGTACGACAGACTGCACAGAATCACCAGCGATCACTGGCGGTTGTTCGCGACCGCATCATCAGCACTTGGCACCGTACTCACCATCGCCGTCCTGGCCATGGGTCTGGAGGTGGTAGTGATGTTGGATGAGTTGGTGGTGCCAGTCCTCACGGTGTTCACTGCTGGCGCTGAGGTGGTGGGATTTATGTTTATTTATAGTGAGTATGACTTTTATTTCCGCGTAGTTCCCGTAGCCGTGAGAATACTTGAATAAAATATAGCATATGTTATTCGATGATAATTTAACTTTCCATTAGTGAAATAATTTTAATAATCGGTTCTGTAGTTTTTGAGATAAATCGTACCAAAGAAACAAACAAAAAATCAAATGTTTCCTCATTTTAAGGCAAGCGATTGATCTCTATTTCGCCTGGTGGTAAGCGATGCTGTGGTTGAGAACAGTGAACACGCTACGCTGGGCCTAGTATGGTATATATGCGTATTTCATACTATACAAAACTATACATAATCCAAAGAATACTTTTGTAGTTAAGGAAAATAAAAAGAAGCTTTGTGACACAGAAATTATTATATATTGAATGGTTGATTGATCTGACTCTCAAGGGCTGTGAGCTGCCGAAACACTGTGGCAGCAGATATTCTCCTTAATATTGGTACCTACTTTTTGGTAGCAAGTCAGGTGGTGTATCGATAATGCTGCTACCATCTGAGAGAAATGGTCAAAACAGCGGTCGCATTTAATTCTACCATATCTGTTTTGAACGATTTCACAGCGATTCTTGCAGTCAAGGCACAGTGCAGAGTAAAACATGGTTAACTGTATCTTGTGTCCAAAAACCTGTCCGGAATATAAAAGTGGTTTATTTCAAAAATAAGTTGGTTATACGTGAAACGTTGAAATATTTGCTTTCAGGTTGGAGTTACTTAGCAGTGGACATCGAATTCCTCACTGGAGTAAAGCTTCCTTGCTTTTGGATTGGTACTTGGTGGACCACTCCTATCCTCATCTTCGTAACTACTGGCTGGTGGCTGAGGGCCATTATTAGGACCAGTTGGGACGAACCTACCACCTTCTGGCCTTTGGTTGGAACTTTCACCGTGATATTGATCGTCATGGTCGTGATAGCAGCCATTGCTGTAGCTAAAGAGGAGCAGTATAATTTTATGTCGGTGAGAAAAAAAAATATGTTATAGATATCTGATCTCTTCTTACATATTTGACCTGAGTTGAAAATTATAATTTGTAGAACCTGACAATATTTAAATACTGTTATCGTAGTCCCCAAAACTTGTGACATGACATGACTCAAAGAATAGTTTGCAGTTGCAATAAATAATGAAAAGCCCAATAAATCTTTGTGATACAGAATTTGAACATTTTTTCAGAAAATATCATCCGCCTTTAAACCATCACGTCTGTGGGGTCCCGAAGAACCTTTAGCAAGATACGTATGGATGTCACAACGATACCACAACGAAGTATTAAGCACTGACAATGAAAGCAGTCCGGAGCCCCCATATCCCACCACTATATACAGCCCTGAAAATAACAAAAGACACAACGACGACTGGACAAAAACCAATGACAGTTACCAAAGGAACTACATTATCAATGCATACAAAAATGACATTTACCCTGATGAAAAGATGTACAATGACTTTGGACCGATATTCACGACCCATACCATACCTAGAGGTAAGAGGAAAAAGACCACAGAGGAGAAATTTAAGTCTCCAAACATTTGCATTGCTAGGGGAAAATTAGGAGGTCCATTGAACTGCAACTGCAATAGGCACTTTCAGTTAAACGTACCAACTATAAAACCTAGTGAGACTACAACAAGTCTCTAAAACATTCCAAAGCATCGAATACAAACTAGTCGAATTAATTATAATTTAGAAATGGTATTCAGTGATCAGCTGAGTAAACATTAGTTCTTTGACATTCCTATCTCGAGTTGAGAACTGACCTCTATGACAAAAAACATAGGTGATATTTTTATGTGACAGAAGGCAAGAAGCAATATTAATAAATATGTAAATATGTTGCATATAACTGTACTAAATACGTAATAATATTCATGCGAATTAGGTTCACCATGCGATCTGCATTATTGATTTCAGCAGTAACACAATTCCTAACAGGTATTTATGGCATCAAAGAAAAAACTGTTTTTTTTCGTGGCTGTGAATTGAGATTTATATGCATGACAATTTTAACTGACTTTCAGCTCAATTGGTTTATTCCAGACACGAACAAGACAATGTTTGATGAATTGACGAAATGACTTGAAGACTTGAAGACTTGGACGTGACAAAGAGCTATGAAGTTGCAGATAGTATTGACCCGAATGAAAGATTTTATTCTCGAACATAGATATTTTATTTGTAAAAATATGTGTAGAAGAGCGACCACACCTGCTTTCTAACACGTTATTAAATGCTGGCATTGAAAAAGAAAAATACTTTAGATACTCGTACAATTACTCTGATCATTAGAAAATACAAACAATTAATTCCATATAAATTAATGAGCATTTTATACTAGATGGTGATACAGGAAGTGCTAATGCAGTTTAATAAACAACACTTTACATATTAATAGAAATGGCAAAGAAAACCTAAAATGAATTATTGGGCGCGGGACTATAACATTATCTGTTTTAAGATAAAAAAGCATGTCTATATAGGTATGGCCTTAACAAAACTTAAGAAAGACCAGCGTGGTTGCTCTAAAATAAACTTTAACTAAAATTAAAATATGTTAATTGTAACATCTGGAGAAATCTGCAAAAGAAAATACGTACAAAAGTTCAGTAAAATATACTAAGAAAATACTTGTTCGTTTCATTGCTTCCTTCAAAAGTATAAGAGCAAACTGACAAAGGAAAGTTTCGGGTCTAAAAAAATAGGAGTACGATAATCGTTCACACAGTGAGAAAGAGGGCCCAAGCGGGAAAAAATGAGAAATGGTCGAAGTTTTTAACATAAATCTCCCGAGTCTGAAAATTATTACTTATGAGAGCTTTCCTTCCTTCAGTTTCGGGAACGTAGGTGCTTTGTTATTATGGCAGGTTGTATCCAATTTTTTTTTTAAATCAGTTGAAATTTTTTGCATGTCTTATAGAGGCAAAAATAATGTACTTAAGTATTTTTGTTAGGTAGACGACGTACGTGTGTGTCCCTATTTTTATGAAATATACAGACATCGTCCTGATTGTCTCTACATTAACTTTACTTCTGAATTCAGTGGTTGACAGAATATTACAGATTGATCTTACGGCAAGTGTGAGCGAGATAGAAACAAAGCCAGGGTGAGTTAATTTGTCTTCACAGCAATGTTATATCTTGCAAGTTCTAGTAAGCGTGATCGCTTAACGGAAGTTTGTTGAATAGAATACTAGTGTGCTACACAGTTGTCTAGATATCTTCTTCTGCGAGACGTTTGCCATTTCAAACTACTAGCCATTGCATAATCTTGTTGAATAATGATCAGAGTGCTTAGTGTGAGTTTATATAGATTCATTTACTAACTCGATCACATCGAAGTAAACGCAGATTTGTATCAGAATTACAATGTTACCTATTATACTCACTTGATGGCGCTTTTTAATTCCATATAAATCTGCGTTTAGGTTGACGTGATCGAATAAGTAAACCAACCTTAATAAACTCGAACTAGGCACCCTGACATGATAAGAGGTCACAATACGTTCATAATGACATGGAATATGTATTATTTTCATGGGTACTGTTATGTTACTCTTATGAACAATTTTAATTCCTTTAAAATAATGCATCAGCATTTACATAAACCTGTAAGAGGGCCTGCCGCTATTTTGTAAGTGGCAGCGACCAATAGATACTTGCACAAAGTGGACGTGTGGATAAATATTTTAAAGTTCCAGCTAAATTATTTTTTTTTTAATAGGACCTAAAGAATATTCTTCAAACAGTACGCCTGATTTCAATAAAGTTTTAGTCATAAAAAATCTCGTATGTGATTGACTAATAATGTGTTACGTAAATAAACACCAATATTATAAATGCGAAAGATTGTATGTTTATTTGGGACTTCTTCACGGTCAAACGGCCAAACCGATTTAGCTGAAACTTTGCCTTTGAATAGCCAGTATTATGGATTAGGCTATAGGATACTTTTTGACGCGGGCGGAGCCGCGGGGCTTAGCTAGTTTTACATAATTTAACCCAAATATAATGAGTTTTAAGCCCAGACAAAGGCTCAAAAAGAAAAGTTTTTTGTAAGTGCCTCAGGCACCACAGAAGTTAATTGAAAAGCCTACCTCCAATTCCAATTTAAACTAAGGCACTAAGTACACCGTGGTTAGATCTAGTAATTCTAACGAGAAGGCACGCGTGCTATCACATTTAGCTGTCAGCTATAGTATGGGAGCTAACGGGATTTTATCTTACACGACATACAGTCAGATATAAAACAATTATTGATAAACAAGATGCATCTGTCTTCAGTTGTAATATAATTTTACCTAAATATAAATAAATAAATATATTTTTAGGATTTTTGAATGCGTGTTTGCCACATCTCAATCATTATTAAACGTACCAATGTTACCAACTAAGTGATATGAAATCAACTTTGAATTATTAAACTAGGCCATTCTCTCTGATACTGCTATGTAAAGGGCTTCAAACACGACAGCTATAACGTAAAGATTGTATAGAAAAACATGTATATATATATATATACAAAAACGGGTGAACGGATTAAGATGGGCAAGCGGATAGTTTTGAACCTAGATCAGTCAGCACCCAGGATACTTTTTACAAGTACTTTTTAATGCGGGCAAAGCCGCGGGATACAGTTAGTAGTTTATATATAAAAACTTCAGACCTATTAGATACGAAACATGATCACAGATGAGCTACTGACATGGTCGACGTCTCCGTGACTATTAATTAAAATCTCTCGTCCTTAATGAAAATAATAAAATTTATCATCATGATATTATGTCAAAGTGAATTTGGATATTGCCAAATGCCAACATTTTCAATATTCTTTTTGCGGCGTAACGATTATTTGTTCAACGTTCGCCTATCGGGCGCTGATGGTTTTGTCTTTTTATAATCTGCTCCCTTCTGTCTTACCCGCGTGGACTTAGTTCCTGTGAGAATATTAGGATATAATATCGTTTAAAAACTAAAAAACAACCGACTTCAATGCCGCGCTATTCATTTTCAGTACCAATTTTGAGATGTTTATCTCAATATCTCTGGAGATACTTATCATACCTCGATAAAATTACCATGGTACCACACTTGGGATATTTCCTTTCGAACAAAAAAAGAATAATCGAAATCGGTTCATAAACGACGAAGTTATCCGCGAACAAACATTAAAAAAAAAAAAAAAAAAAAAAAAAAAAAAATATATATATATATACGGTCGAATTGAGAAACCTCCTCCTTTTTTTGAAGTCGGTTAAAAATAGAAAAGCCCTAGGCTATCTACATACCAAATTTCAGCTCAAGCAGTTGAGTAGTTTTGTAGTCAAATAAGGCACAGTATCACATTTTATTTAGTCCTTTACCATTTTGCCTAAAAATTATAAATATTTTACGCTAGTTATCCATGCAGCATTATAATAATTTTCCAATTTTCAGACAAATATATAAGTTACAACAAAAAATTTGCGATAAAAAAAAAATTTAAACTTTTATTATATTGCCTCACATTTTTTCGTCCATCTATTGAATTGAACCGTTGTTTTAGCTTGATTCGTGGATATGATATTTAGATTACATCACATTTACATCTCTAACTGTGATTGGTGGACGCTTCTGCAGCCATATGTGATATCATGTCTACACATAAACAAAAGTTTTACTTGCATCGTTGTTTCAAAAAACCACACCAAACTTTTTTTAAGCTATCAAAACTGTCAAAATAATCTCGATGTCATACTTACCTTACTATGTTACTTACATTTATTTTCAATTTTCGTATTTTTTGGGATTCTGCAAAAATATTACTGTCTAGTCAAAAACAGCAGTGGTTTCGGGTACATTGCCCAAAGAAAAAAGGACAATAAATAATAATTAGAACACATTATAGAAAGTGGCATAAAGACTAACGACGAACGTTGCGTCTTGATAGGCATGATTGAAATGAATACCTACAATAGCTGCAAATATATTCTTAAGTACAATTATTTGTAATGTTAATGTTTTACTGAGAAAACAAATAGCCCTACAACTAACAAGCCTTTTATGAGTAGCATTATTTAAAAAATTGTAGAGCCACTTCTCTAAATAAAGAATCCTATTACATCTACCCTCTCGAAGTCAACTTTTAATAAAGCCCACCGGATATAACCGGTAAAATGTTGAACAGCAATTAAGAGTGAATCCGGAGTTTCCGAGAAGGCGACAGGTGGCGTCTTATTAAACCGGCAGACTGAGTACTAATTTATGTAACTATCAACCTAGGGGACAGTTCCCCAATTTCAGGGAGACGTGAAAATATCGCGCATGAAAAGTTACTTTTAGATGTTGTGGGGTAACAATTTTGTAGGGAATGAAAATGTACACGGTTTATGACTGCGATAAGAAAAAGCAGCATCCATTTTCTTGACAAGCACAACGCTAACTTAGACCTTATGTATTGTGACCATATAATGTAATTTACCAAATTATATAATGTTAAAACCACGAGAGATTGTCGTCGAAAGCTGTTTCCAACAAAATACGTAACAAACTTTTCTCAACACCTAGAACCTTATTTGAATTATTTATTATTTGGAACTCTTACTAAAGATAAAACTATAGATTGAGAACCAAAGAAAAAATATGTATATTACGATAGAGTTTGGATGTGAAAAGACGCACCTCAGGGACCTAGAGTATGCGATTTCTACCAACCTACTTAAAAATACATACATCAGTCACGCTTATTCCACGTGTGTGTACCTTTGGTAATACTCAACCAAAATCATGTGCTAAGCTCAGAATACAGAATAAACCAGAAGGTATCAACTCACCTAAAAGTACTTTTAATTAGTTTAGTTCCACGCGCCTAAGTCACTATGCGAACGTCGCTGCGTAGATATAACGCGTGTTTTAAAAATGTCTAATTGTGGTTTATAAAGCCATCTTGTGCCGTTCTTACCTGTAAACATTCTAGCTAGCAACTTTACACCGGTGAGAAGAAAGGTGCGCGCGGACTTTCAGATCGGGTTTTTAACACAGAGCGATGCTTTAAATTACGGTTGGATGCGGTTTCTGTTTTTTTTCTGTATTCTGAGAAGCTAAGCTGCACCAAACCTCGTATAACAAAGTTAACGAACCGAGGCCTTGTGCACAGGAATAACCCAAAATGGTGGATTGCAACAATCGCACTAAACGGAGTAAATTTCACATAGCCCAAAGTATGAGATAACAGCGAGAAATTTGGTACACTTGATAAAAGCACCATCTTCTTCACGACCAATCTTAAAAAGCTTTTTATTGAATTGTGTTCGCATTAGATGGGTAACTACGTTTTTTGTTACACCTCTTCTTGTTCTAGCAATTAAATTATCATTTGGGCATAGCTCTCACTAGATGATAATCGGCGACAAGTCTTAGGCTGAGTTGCACCATCTGACTTTAACCGTAACTATAACTATTAACCGGTGTTTTTATATGCATTTTGACAGATTTTTGACGTTTGTTATAGTTAAAGTAAGATGGTGCAACTCAGCCTTAATATTGAATGAATCGGCCTGACATTCAAAGCCTGTGATAGCAAAGAACGAGTAAGTACTCTCTATTTTCTGTGGATATAGTCAATACAGCGTCTCGTCTTACTAGAGGTAAGGTACGGACACACCGCAGCATCCTGCGTGCGCGATCTAGGCGGCGATCAGATAGCGCAGAAGTATTTGTACCGATTGGTTCACACCAAACGCGATTAGAAAACAATTGAAAAGTACTGAGATCGCGCTTTTTGACTTTGAATATTTGAGAAAAAATGATTTTAGAAACCTCAATGTCATTTTTGAAGACCTATCCATAGACACCCCAGACGTATAGGTGTGAAGAAAAAAAATTTTTTTGTTTCATTTCCATGTATGGGATGCCCCCCTTAAACTTTTATATTTATTATTTTTGTATAAAAATCGGAAAGCGATTTACAGAATACATCTATCTACAAAGTCTCAATTCTGTAGTCTTAACAGTTTCGGAATAAAATGGCTGTGATATACGGACGGACAGACAGACAGACAGACAGACAGACAGACAGACAAAGACATGACCAATCTATAAGGGTTCCGTTTTTTGCCATTCGGCTACGGAACCCTAAAAAGTGCCCATACAACCTAGATAGGTGACACTAGTGATCATACTATAGAGATCGTCATTTGTGTTTGTCTGTCTCCTCGGTAGTTTAGTAGTACTTATTAGGTTTAAATAGACACTTCAGTCGCTTTCTCCTTTCACTTGAATACAACGTCGAAGCCAACCGCGCCATTTGTATAAACTTGCGCAGTGTAACTTTGAACGAATTATTCATCGCCATACCGGATAAAATGGGGATGACGTACTTACAATCCTACACTCGGCTAGCTGATTCCATCCCTGAAATTTTGATTAGTTTTCTACTAAATATTCTACAACACCAGAGAGTCTGCAGACCTTATATCAAAGTTAATATTTAGTTTTAGTCTTCGGATAAGTCAAATAGAAGTTCCAATAAAGTTCGGCTCTAATAGAGCCAAGTTGAATTGACTTATATTCATTTTAAAGGTAATTATGCTGTAAGACCTCAGTACTGGAGAATTCACGGATAATTTTAATAATGATATAATAAAATGCGAACTGAATATAGAAGTTCTTTGACTTGTTTTATCTTCTATTCTCCATGCTACATGGATTGTTGTTTTTTACCCTCGACGGAACGGAGACTGTATATGTAATTAGTGCATGTTTTTAGATAGGTGTTACGGTGACAAGTCACCAGGGGGCGCTGCAGTAATCATATGTTGGTGCAAGTTGATGTTGCAATTTTTCTTTAAAACGACTAGTCCGGTTTTTATGCAGTTTTCAGTTATGGGTTCGTGTTTGATTGGTGCATGTTCTTACATGGGTTTTACCGTGTTATCTCACCAGGGGGCACTGCAGTAAACATTTGTTTGTGCAAATCCATGTTGCCATTTTTCTCCAAAACTAGTTCAATTTTGTCTTTAAACGAGTGGTGGTTCTTAAATAGATGTTATGGCGTTAATTTTCTAAATGACATTGACGTGGGTGTTTATTCAAAATTTTAATGTTGTTACTTGTTATAATTGAAAACAATATGTCTGATGCCTGTCTTTGCTGTGTTTGGGAATGCTTTTGTTCATCTACCCGTCATTTTTGTGTACTTGGTAATCTCTTTTGAGGATATTCAGATAAAGGGTGTAGCAGTTATGAAGCCAAAAATGTATTTTGTCAACTATTAATTCAGTCGTTATAGTATAATATAATATGCACAGACAACAAACATCCTTGATCAAAGTGGTCTGTGCCAGTCTGTTTGTTTAGAAACATCCACCAGCTACTAACTGCCTATGTAAGTATTCGTAAGTTTCAGTAATTTGATATTTTTAAATGGAAACGAACTTTTAATTATAGTTTTTACTTAACTTATTTGAAAACCTCACAGTAAGTTCCATCAGTTAGCTATGTTATTAACGAAGATAATTTCACGCTTGCATAGAATTCAGAGACAAGGGCTGAGCATACGTATTATCTATTCTATCGGAGACATACAAAGTAGAGTTTCTGAGAAGCCTGGAGCGCCTCTCACGGGTACTACTAACTTAAACGTTCAAGTTTCAGGTTTACTACTAGGACATAGCGGCTTATGACTGTATTATAGTGGAGACGAAGTTGCTCAGATTTGTGTAACAAAGTTGCATATAATGCAGAGATTTTACTACTTTTAAGATGATATACGTTAATTTTGATCCGCTTAGATATTTGATTTGAAGCTAGATTATTTTAGAATTATACATCTGAAAAAATATATGAAAATAATGTTCAAGTATAGTACATATAAAAATGCTTGGAAAAGCAAAGTTTGGCAGAGTTTTTCGACGACCTTTTTGATATTATTCAAATGATCAATGTTCGACTGAGTGTATAATTCTTACTTTTTTTCTAGTGGCAATAAAAATACGTTACCCTCGCAATAATTTTATATTCTCTATTATTTTACAACCAAAAGAAAATTTAATAACTCAAGGGTTCAAGTCATCCACGTCGGTAGGAGAATGCCCTCATCCGGTTCCCTACACGTGATCCCTAGATGGTACTACTTAGATGAACACCCACCGGCTATAAAGCTATGCCGCCAAGTGGATAAGTTTTATATGCCTTGTATAGCCACAAACTAGGAGATGGGTCAGAATGTTGCGTTGCGCTTTTGCTTAGCGATTGAATTGACGAACACTGACGTCATCACCTCGGGTGGTCAGTCACGGAGGGTAGTGGGATCCGACGCACGGTGCTCTACTAGCTGACTGTAGTTATTGGGGTTCCAAGTAGCGTGCTGACTACACTCGAAAGGTTGTCTCGCCAACTTACACAAAATCCTGGGATGCGTCACAGTGCCGGTTGAGAGGGCTTGTGAAGGCACTTTCAAGGGAGCTCAGGCGTGCCCGCAATCCCACACTAGTCCCCCATCTGACGCAGTGTCCCAGTGTCAGTCTCTAAGTTAAAAGCACAGCGCTTCGTTTTACTGCTTTCTTCACTTGCATTTTTTTATGAATGAGCAAAAGAAACTAGAGACATGTAAAACAGCGGCTGCACTTCTTCTCACTCAAAGTGCACTTCACAAACTACCGAGGCATCCAATCGCTCTGCGACTGAGAAAGCAACTTTGTTGTATAAGGGTGAGGACATAAAAAGGCGGGTTCCCGGTGCAGACAAACCGGTACGGGTAGGTACCGACCCGTACAGGTAATTATTGTAATGTTATCGTACGCGCTCACGCATAAAGTAACAGGTTGGGACTAGAAACAGAGCGCATAGGATCTGTTTTTCGCCTCTTTATGTCCTCACCCTAACGCAGATACGATGTTGGTCTGTCATGGTCTGGTAGGTACTTACTAGGCTTGCATGATACATCGTAGATCGCATCGTCACTTAACATCGGGTTACATGGCGGTCAAACGCTTGTCTATATGACACAAAAAAATGTTTCAGCATAAATATCAGTTTTTCTATTTTATAGAGCAAAATTGGAAAATTGTAAGCATTTAATGAAATTAATGTTGTTTGGAGATCATGAGCGAGCCACTGATTTTAGTTGTTATTCTGAAAATTTGAATGAGTAATATTCGTAGCGTAAAATCTCTAATACCTAAAGTTATGAGTTGTCTGCCATGTTGCTAACATAATGTACCGGATACTTACATCATCAAGCCTGTTTCAAGCTCAGCTTATCACAAAAACGAGGTAGGCAAAGGAAAAATATCCGGAACATTATCCGTAGCTCGTAATAACCAGTGTATAAGAAATCTCGGGCCCGGTGAGTAACGGCCACATTTGTCCCTGCCATGCGACCTATCTGATTGCAAGGGTCGCTAAAATGCCGCATGATTCTGTTTGATGCACAACTGTAATATTATTTTACATATGCAAGCTATAACAGGCATATCGTTATTTTCTTGATCGTTTTAATTCCAGTCGCGCGATTGTAGAATCCTTTGAAGTTTTACAATACTAACTGTATTAAACATTGATATAAAACCTCTGTTTTTGGCAAAACATAAGCAGAATTTTATACAAAAAAGTTACTGATATAAAATGAGTGAACTCCCTTATCATCATCATCATCAGCCTGTATCAGTCCACTGCTGGACGTAGGCCTCTCCCAAGATGCGCCACTGAGCCCGATTTTCGGGTCTTCATTACCAGTCAATGCCCACCGCTTTGCGTATGTCGTCGCTCCACCTGGTCACAGGACGTCCTACGCTACGTTTGCCGATTCGCGTTCTCCACTCTAGGACAAGTCTACCCCAAATCTTTTATAAAATCGGGTAGAGTTTCAATGTCGTATGCGAAGCTTTTGTACATTGATTCCGAAACCTATCATCTCTCTTCTGTATTATTAAAAATGTATAGCGTACCTACACATACACATCTTACATAACTTTAAACAGTCATCTTCATTATTTTTGTTACTGCTGATAGGTTCAACTGATCGGTAAGATAGTGGTCAAACACTAGCTTGGCCGATAAGATAAAAAAATACAATTTATATTAAAAAATACAACTCAATGAATTAGCGCTACCTATTAAAAATGTGGCATAATTACCTATATTTTTTTAGGGTTCCGTACCTCAAAAGGTAAAAAAAGGAACCCTTATAAGATTACTTTCTTGTCCGTCTGTCTGTTTGTCCTTCTGTCTGTCCGACTGTACATGCATACATACATAGATTATGCCAATTAAGGTAGACCTCTGAGTTATATGAGCGCTGATACAATTTAGAGGTCTAGCATAATTGGTACTTACCAACGTTGTTACGGAAGCCTCGATGGGCGAGTTCAACTCACTTGGCCGGTTTTTATTTACATTTAATTCAGAATAGCACCACAGGTAGCAGCATCTTAGTATACTATGTTTTGTAAGGTCTATTATTAGATGCTATTAATTTGATACAATGCCTTCCTTTGGTTAAACCGAGGGACTGTCCTATGATTTTTATGAATTGTAGGTGCACGATGTTAATAAAACAATTATTCAGAATAATTTTGAGGGCTCGGTGGCGTAATCGGAATAACGGTTGGCTTTGATGCCAGGGTACCGAGTTCAAACCGCCGTGCACCAATGGATTTTTAGGGTTCCGTAGTCCTGACAAGGAACCTTTATAGTTTCGTCATGTCCGTCTGTCTGTCTGTCTGTCTGTCCGAGGTTTTGCTAAGAGACCGTTAATACTAGAAAGCTGTTTTTTGTGGGGGTAGGTAAATAAATGACGCCGACAAAGCGCTGAAATAAAATTTTGAAAAATATTTTTTTTTAGGGTAACTCCCCTATTTTAGAAGTGGGGATGAATTTTTTTTTATCGTCTACCCCATCATGTGGGGTATCGTTGAATAGATCTTTTCAAATGACTTAAGGTTGCTATTACCATTTTTCGATTGAATGCTCCATTTACGAAATATTAAACTTTAAAGTGCAAATTTTTGTACATAGTTTGCTCCAATTCAGGTATACCTCTGAGTTATATGAGCGCTGATAAAATTTAAAGGTCTTAATTGGTTTGAACGGAAACCTTGATGGGCGAGTTCAACTCGACTTAGCCGGTTTTATTTTTGTAACGTGTGGAGACGCGCTCGCCGTTAGTGAGCACCCCGGGCTCTGAAATCCAGGTATGGGCTCGATGGGCTTATTGTTAGCTTCATCCGAAGATGAAACTAAAAATAAATGTCAATCACTATATTGACATCGCGTTAGTCACGTTAAATTCCTGTGTTTATATCAATAAGTGTAAAATAAACGTGAGTTAAGGTACGGACACACTGCTGCTTCCTGCTATCTAGGCGGCGATCGGATAGCGCTGTAGTATTTGTAGCGACTGGTTCGCACTAAACGCGATCTGAAAACAATTGAAAAGTACTAAGATTGCGCCCGCAGATCGCAGGACGCTGCGCTGTGGCCGTACCTTTGAGAGAAGATTTAATTTTTAAATCTTATAAGTTAGCGTTTGACCACTATCTCACCTGTTAGTAAGTGCTGATGCAGTCGAAGATGGTAAGCACGCTAGGTCTAGAATGGAAACTGGCTCTAAGGGATAGCTGCCGGAATACATAAGATGTTTGGTGACAGATTTTCTAACTTGAGCTACCACCCTCAAGAAAGTGTCTTACCACCATGCGAGGTTTGTTGGTTTCTTAAAGATGGTTTTTTTTTCACTGGAGGGCCACTGTGAAAAGCGCACATACATTTTTCGATAGAAAAATCCATTGGTGCACGGCGGGGATTGAACTCGGTACCTCTGGCATCAAAGCCGACCGTTCTCCCACTTACACCACCGGGCCCTTGACTTAATACAGACTAGCTACGTCCTGCGGCTTCACCCGCGTCAATGAGTATTCTATCTGTTAATTCAGTTTATATACTATCTGTATGCAAAATTTCACCCAAATCCTTACAGCCGTTTTTGCGTGAAAGTGTAACAAAGTGTAACAACAACTTCCATTTACATATGCTCATCAACTTAATATAAAATTATCTAGATGGCGCTGAACCATGTTGCATCATTCTCCTAGTAATATTACCTCAATGTTTGAGATCCTGCATCGCTCAAACGATATTTTTCATGATGTAGACCAGCTGCTATGAAATATCTTAAAATGTGTACTTTAATTACAAGCTTTTCGCAATTATTATATCAAATTGTAACAGATAATACTTACAGTGCGCACTATTTTGGCATTTTTGAGTTTTTTCTAAATACAAAACTTTGGATAGCCAAAAATGTGCGCGCGACATACATAGGCGACGTCGTCGGGTGTGAGTAAGGTGCCGGCGCGGCGCGGGTGCGTTCAACGTGCCGGTGCGGCACGGTTGCGGCTCCGATGCGATTCAGAAGAAGTGTTGAAACGACGCGATGTCAAAAAAGGCGAGGCGATTAGGGTAGTATTACGTAGTATTATTAAGTATTATGTGGTAGTACATGTCTGGATCCTCTGACAAAGAAGATTTAGAGCATCTAGAACATTTACACGAGAAGATGTTCGGTGCACTCTATATAGCGCACCGCTGCCAACTATGGCTGTAGTCACTCTACTTTTGTACCCTGAGACATCTATAGTTATATTCATTTTGCATATACTCCACCATTCCAGGTAATTTTTAAATGTATACCTTTACATAATGTTCTATACCAACACCGAGAAACATCTAAATCAAACCTCGCACATGTCAAAGTATAACAACTACGAGTACATTAAAGTTCCACGATACATTATAGCGTGATGTGCGAAATAGGACGGGATGATTTACTCGCAGATATTTATCATAGGTAACTGTCAGTTACACTACCACTCAAAGTAGGGAGAGTTTTGTGCGAGTTAAGCTACTGAAATTGCACTGTGCGATTGGTTTGCCTGAATAAGCAGAATTGTTTTTTACTTAAGATGAATGTAGTTCAGTAGTGAAACATCAGACACAAATCTATACTAATATTATAAAGAGAGAACATTTGTATCTTTGTATGTTTGTAATGATTTGGCTCAAAAACTACTGGACCGATTTAAAAAATTCTTTCACTAATATATAGAATGGACTTTCGAAATAAAAATACGCTATATATTATCCCGTTAAAATCAAAGGTACATTCGTGGAGACCTAATTTGCAACCTAAATCGACAAAAAAACGGTCGGAAATAAAACGTTTCTTACGAAAGCTGCTCAATTGAAAACAGATGGAAGAATATTTTCTATGGAAGAGTTGTACAACTTAATAAGAGCTACAAAAAAGTCCGCTCTTTTTCATATGTCTTTCTCTTAAGGTGGACTCACAGTAACCATTTTAATCTTTAATTTTCTGTTAAAAAATATTCCATAATTTCCAGGGCTATTTTCAAGTATATAGTATTAATTCTTATCCAAATAATTACGTTAATTAGTTTGGCCACATATTACAGATTAAAATTGTCCTTTCCAGTATATAATTCAAATGAAAACTCTAGAAGATATCACGGATTTCACATACACGAATCGCAAAATTAATAAAATATTTGCATTCAAACCACAGAATAGGTCATAGTTACTTCGAAAATATATATTATATATTATTATAACCTTAGCTTTTGGCTGTCGTTCCCCACCGATCGCAATCAAATCGAAGTCAATATAGTATAATAATATGATCTATATATATATGATCTATAAAATACACGTATAAACATATATATATATATATATATATATATATATAATATACTATTTTAAACCACCCCGACTGATCTATGTATAATCTTTTCATTAATAGCATTCCAATTACTCAAAACACGACATTTAAAATCTGAGCTGTTAGTTGGTGAGGATTCGAGTATTTTTTAGAGTCCAGGAGATGTCCCAGCATCAGGTCAATGCTTCCATGTTCTTACAATATCGTTGAAGAAGAAGATTTTCGAATTGATCAGACCTACGAAAGTTGATTAGAGCTCATAGTTTTACAACGATTGAACGAATTTTCATGAATCAAAGCTAAGAACACTCTCGATGAAGACATCTATAAAAATAACTATCAATAATAAAATCAAAATCGGTTCATCCGGTTGGGTGCTAAGATGCTACAGACACACAGATACACACGTTAAACGTATAATACCCCTACTTTTTGCGTCGGGGAACGCCATAAGGTTACGGCGACGATGTTCTCCTTGGTGGTGGTAAGCTACTTTTCAACCGACTTCCAAAAAGAAGGAAGTTCTCAATTCGTTTGTATGTCTCTTTTTTCTTTCTTTTTTGTGTGTGTATGTTACGCGATTACTCCGTCAATTGTGAACTGATTCGAATGATTATTTTAGTAATCGGTAGGGTACGTTTCCGAGGTGGTCCCATTGTAATTTCATTGAGATGTAATGAGTATCTTCAGAGATATGACGATAGACGTCTCAAACTTGCTACTGAAATTGACTCGCGGGGCATTATAAGTAGTCAGTGGTTTTAATTTTTAATTTTAATTATTAGTAGATTTAATGATCACACGAAAACCCATGATTCATGAATGCACATAAAACTTTCTTTGGTAGGTATAAAGCTAGGATTAGAACCAACGACCCTCGGATCAGAATCAGGGTAACAATCCTTTACGCCAAAGGGCCGTCCAATATTACTACGAAAGTATTATAAAACAATGTCCATCACTGCGTCTGTCTGTTCGCAATAATCTCAATAGCTGCTGAACGGATTATCATGCGGTTTTCACCAATAGCCAGAGTGTTTATGAGGGAAGTTTAGGTGCATAATTCGTTAAGGTTTTGTGTAAATTGGATGAAATATGACGAATATTGTTAAATATGTTAATATTTTATATTTGATGCAACAAACTGATGCAAATTTTGTAGGCATATATGTTCTACCCGTGCGAACCCGGGGCGGGCTGCTAGTATATAATATTTAAGATTGGTTAAAAACTAAAACAGCCGACTTCCATGCCCCGCGAGTCAGTTTCAGTAGCAAGTTTGAGACGTTTATCGTCATATCTTTGGAGATACTTATTATATCTCAATGAAATTACAATGGGATCACCTCGAAAACGTACCCTACCGATGAAAAAAAAGTTATTTAAATCGGTTCACAATTGACGGAGTAATCGCGTAACATACATACAAAAAAAAATTTGAAAAAACATACGGACATGAGAACTTTTTTGGAAATCGGTTGAAAAGTAAATCATATTTTTCAACAAAAAATTTTGTATAGATACTATTGTGTGTAATGAAAAGTACTTATGCTAACAATACGTACTAGCCCAAATTCGACTGCCATTTGTCATTACGGAGTTCCAGGCCCTACAGCCTGACTCCTTCATCAGGTCAGCTCGATCGTTCAACATTATTGCTTTATAGTCACTGAAGATACGAAATTCAAAATACGCAACAACCAAAATTGAGCCCTATCGTTCGCCAGGAAGTGGTTCTAATTTTGCTTCCAAAATTTTACCCACACAAACACATGAAACGTAATATAGCGCCTGAGGTACATGGAATCTAGATTGAGGAAAACTACTTGATTAAAGTTATAAGTTATATTGGCTCTTATACATAACTTAACACTATATGAAACGTTCCTCGATAATCTTCTTCTCATTGCAACTTCGATACATGTATCATCAAAGCCTTGAACGTCTGGCGAAAGTTCCCCATTAAAGTAGAATATTTTCTCATCGATTATTATAGCGGCTATTGGCAAGCAGTTAAAGCAGCCATCTATGAATGTCTTTCTCAGCTTTGTGTTGTACCAATGTTTCACCAGTTGCCGGCAACAAGTGCGGCACCGGCTTCTCATTTTTCTCTGATAAACTTCTTTTTCAATCATAAGTAGTACATTTTTGTGTCTATATTCGTATGATTTCCTATAGACTGACTTTTTTTGACCCCATTTTTCCGCTGTCAGTCTATCAATATTAATTTTTTTAAAACGTTTCCTAAATAAAAGAAACATAATTATCAAAAAAGTATAAATATTGAACGCGATTCAAGAAATAAAAATACCACACACTAATATGGCAAGTTAAATAAAAACTTATAATTATGTGATATATATTTTTAGGGTTCCGTACAATCCCCATCCCCATACAAGAAACATGTTTCTTTCGGCATTTCACGCCGTCTATGAAAGCTTAGTTAGGTAAATGTCCCATAGATGGCGTTATATTGAAATGTCTAATACCTTTGTTAGACGTTAGATGGCGTTATAAGAAATAAAATGTTTTTTAATTATTATTTTTTGCTGGCAAAAAATGATAGTGGTATTTTTTGCTCGATCATATAAAATACTGTAGTGTGGTACGGAACCCTACTAGTGCGAGTCCGACTTGTACTTGGCCTGTTTATTTATAGTAGTACTGTAGTCTTTTATAAAATGATAGGTCAGCGTCTTGCTTGTTTGTTGTTGTTGAATTACTTCATATAAAACTAAAAAATATGTTTAAAACCTACCTTTTTTATTTCACAAAATTAAGAAAAGCCTTATTACCAAAACTGTCATTACTCATTACTGAACAAATCTTGAGTACTTTTCATTTAAATTTACGTATTTACAAAAGTGTTTCCATTAACAGCCAAAAAATAATGATCAAAAAGGTACTCAATAATCGAATATAAATCACACGGAAGCGAAGCACTTAACGTATCTTTTCAGACTAGACTTGAAAGCATAAGTCTCTTCTAATCCCTACATAGAGAAGTCCGATAATTAACGTTCTCAGACTGCTTTACGATGTTCAGTCTGGATACTAGATAACAGCTAAATAGAGGCGAAATGCATGCAAAACCTCTTCTAATGATAAGACTTCTGTTAGTTCAACGAAGGCCCTAGCACCACTTTGTCAGATATTCCTCTGTGAAATGGCAATGTTTCAAAGGCAAGGTGTACAGAGAAATAACAGTGCTTATTAGGCTTTAAGGTACGCATACACCGCAGCGTCCTGCGTCCTGCGTGCACGATCTCAGTACATTTCAACTGTTTTCGCGATCAGAAGTACCTTTACATGTTCAAGGTAAATCAAAATAACTCTAAATGTCTTCAGCTTACTAGCAAAGTGCAGTATGTGTAGTATAGCAATCATATAGTTCTGAGTAGAACCTCGCAATTTGCAAAGGCTATCCCCTCTACTTAATCTGATATCGCGGAAAAAGCAAGTTGTAAATAGTAGTAGTAAATGATAACAGTAGTACATACTTTAAATTACTTCAACTAAAAACTGCAGGGGCCTTATTCAGTATGACCAATTAGATAACGCGTTCAGTTAACGCGCCACGTTACGTTATTGAAAAATTGTATTCTGTATGCCGCACTATAGGTAAATTATACAAAACGCGCGCGTTACACGTCCTCATATGTCACGATATTTTGACAGCTCAAAACGCGCTCATAACCTTACCCTACCGCGTTTTAATTGGCATAGAGAATACCATAACGCGGAGATAACGTAACACGGCACGGTAAGACTTTAAAATGGTGATACTGAATAAGGCCCCAGTTTAAATTAGCCTCCACACGAGTTAAGTTAATTAAAAGCACTACTACTCTACTACGACTTGTAATATGAAGAAATGTACCGAAAAATTCAAGATTCATCGATTGCTTCATTGATTGAATACATTATTTCAATTTCATCAATTCAATAATTCAATCTATAATTTTGATAAATTCTTTCAATATCTAGTAGTAATTATTTCGCCTCTACTATACCTTAAGTGCTTTAAAGTACCACATTTTTTTCCCGCCTCGTTTCCGCTCAGGAAGGATTAATTAATACGGTCTGCTGAATAGATTCACATTCCTGTTTTCTAAATGTAAGGATAAAATTAATTTCATCTGACGTGGTGATGGATCAAAAAGATCTATAATGTGGTTGAATGTGATGAATATGCTAGGCCACAGGTTACGGCCACGCCATGGCGTCATGCGATCTGCGGGCGCGATTTCAGTACTTTTCAATTGTTTTCTGTTACCTTAAGAAAATTTTCAGCTTAATCGATCACCGGAAATGGGTAAAATTTAACTTGTAAGTTTTGATTATCAACTTATAGTTTTATATTCTCCAGCTTCTTCGATTATGCAAATTATCAAAATTAATATTAATATAATATTAAAATTATACCCTCTCGATGAAAACACGTATACACAGATGCACAGGTACACACGTTAAACTTATAACACTCCTTGTTTTTGCGTCGGGGGTTAAAATAGGACCAAAATATCCACCTCATACATTATTTTACTGCAGAATATTTTATTGCTGGGTTGTTTCCAACAGAAATCATAATCTGAAATTCTGCAGCATGACTAATGTGCCGGCGAGATTGAATGATAGCCTGAAAATTGGCTGGAGTCCAAGCAATCTGTCACGGAATCAAATATCACTTCTTCTCAGTAAGTCGTAAAAGATGTAGCTGTTTTCTGTATATCTAAGGCCCAAAAAATGTAATGCTGTGAAAGTTATAAAACATTGTTGAAAGCCGATACCTGTTGCGGCTGACAGTACTATAAGAAAAAAAAATAATTAAATTGTTTAGGTATTCTCTAATCATAACTATTCTATATTTATAGACTGTATAGCTACTTATTATTTAGGTAATCTCTATTCATAATTATTCCATATTTATAGACGTAACTTTAGATGAGATAGTAGTGGTTAAGCGCTTGTATACTAGCTGAAAATAATAACCGGCCAAGTGCGTGTCGGGACACGCGCAGTGTAGGGTTCCGTAGTAGCATGTTATTTAATGCAAGTCTTTACCCGTTATAAACAAAAAGTAGGTACTCCGTCTTTGTCACTTTAAAAGATTTCTTCTAAGGATTTTGTATTTGGTACAAAATTATCCAACACCCAAGTTCAACGACTATTCCTGCTAAACAAATAAAGTTATCTTAACCGCTATAATTTTCCTTTAAAGTTCATGAAATGCGTTATTATCACGATTTTTTCTAGATTTTTCAAGCCAGCAGTTTAGCTTTTAAAGGGGGTGGGACGCCCTACTGGAACAAATATTTGCACTTTAAAGTTTAATATTTCGTAAATGGAGCATTCAATCGAAAACTGGTATTAGCAACCCTTTAGTCATTTTAAAAGAACTACTCAACGATACCCCACACGATGGGGTAGACGATGAAAAACAAATCATCCCCACTTCTCATATAGGGGAGCTACCATAAAAAAAAATATTTTTCAAAATTTTATTTCAGCACTTTGTCGGCGTCATTCATTTACATACTGTACCGTTAATTTTTATACGTAGCTAATATTTAATTAAAATAAACGGACAGTCATAATAAATTCTATCAATGCCGAAGTATCATTTCAGCGACGGGCAACTTGCTATCGCTATAGGTGAGAGAACGGAAACCAGTTGCATCGCAAGCCGGCCACACACCGAAGCTTTATCATATACAATACAACATTTTACTAACTAAATTATACGGAATAGGTGTTAGAGGTGTTGCCTATAAATGGTTTAAATCCTACCTAGAGAACAGGCAGCAATACGTAGAACTCGAGCATTTCAATTACCAAACAAATACCATAAAAAACATTCGATCTGATTGCAAAACAATCAACGCCTCAATACCTCAGGGTAGTGTTGTAGGATGTCTATTGTTTTTATTATACATAAACGACTTACCAAAAATTATGAATGAAACATGTATATTATTCGCGGACGATATATCAATAATAACGTCTTGTAATAGTAAAGAATTCCTAAATAATAAAGTTACTGACATACTTCATAAAATAGTAGAATGGATGAAGGATCATAATCTTCAGATCAATTACTCTAAAACAAAACTAATTTCCTTCTATCCCCACCAAAAAGCACCACTGAATATTCGATTCACGTATCAAAACACAGAAACTGTCAATAATTGCACTTTGCTTGGTCTGATTATAGACAAACATATAAATTGGGAATTACATATTCAGTCAGATTAAGAAGACAACTGACCTCAGCACTGCACTTGCGTTATATCATTCTCAAGCTAGTGCATGGTTGAATTATGGCGTCATATTGTGGGGAGCTTGTTCATCTGCGCCTACCCTTTTTATCCTTCAAAAAAAACTTGTTCGCATTTTAGCCAATATAGACCAAACGGATAGCTGTAAACCGTATTTTCAAACTTACAAAATCCTCACCCACCATGCATCTACATTCACGAAGTTTGTAAATTTGTTCGCAACCATCCCAACTTGTACACAACACGATTAGATGCATCTAGGCATAGTAGTGTACGACATGCCAACCGATTAATACTGCCTACATCTCACCTTCAAATGTATTCGAAAGGTCCCCTAGTAATGTCCATAAAAATATATAATCACTTGCCGATATCTCTAAAAAGTCAATCCCAAAATCGAAACTTTGTGAAACAATTAAAGGAATTTTTAGTCCAAAAAAGCTATTATACAATTGACAAATATTTTAAAGATAAATTTTGACATTGTTTTCTATTTAAAAATATGACATTTCCTTTTTACATTAAATAAAATAAATAATATACCGACATAAATGACATGCATAAATAATAATAATTACGATAATTATGTAGAAGTGTAATATTCCTCCTCTCTCCTAATTGATTAATAATTTAATTTTTTAAAGTAATATTGCTGTGTTCTTCCAGGGTCTATAAAGAACTGTACATTTTATTTAAGACCTTGTAAATACTTTTATAGACGCAATAAAATACTGAATACTGAATACTGAATTCCCGCTACAAGTGGCGCCCAACGTGGGGCACGACCCTCACACCTATGTTATGTACTTTATTATTACTTAAATTAAATCGTAGTGTTGGAATCAATCAGTATTTTTATTGTACCAAGATATTCCCGCTACAAGTGGCGCCCAACGTGGGGCATGACCCTCACACCTATGTTATGTACTTTATTATTACTTAAATTAAATCGTAGTGTTGGAATCAATCAGTATTTTTGTTGTACCAAGATATTCCCGCTACAATACCCCCACAAAATTACAGCTTTCTAGTATTAGCGGTCTCTTAGCAAAACCTCGGACAGACAGACAGACGGACATGACGAAACTATAAGGGTTCCTTGTCAGGACTACGGAACCCTAAAAATGTGTTGTTAAATTCCAGTAAACTTAGTACTAAGAAACTTTGTAATTATTATTTTATAAACATACAAAACGCTTGAATCGGAAACCAAAAAATAGAAGCAAAGTCCAAATGAGAAGTCCAAATAAGAATAGAAGTAAATACCATCTATCCATACATGGTGGATATCCGAGCTATCTGCACTAAACGATTTGGTTCTACTTTTGTAATCCGAACCGCAAAGGAATGGAACACGTTGCCGGCTGACTTGTTTCCGAGTAGCTATAACTTGGGTCTCTTCAAGTCAAGAGTGAACAGGTATCTTCTAGGCACGCATGCTACACCCTCGATCACATTTTCACTTTCCACCAGGTGAGATAGTGGTCAAATTCTTGCCTTTCAGCAATAAAAAAAATAAAACCACAGCCAACAATAAAAATACTTGGAATCTAGAACACTAATTCAGGGAATTAGTGTTCTAGATTCCCATTGTTAAAAACAAGTACCTTTCTGATGAAACTTCCAGAAATTTTCAGCAATTTCCGAATCATATTCAAGGACTTTCCTAATATGACTAAGGAAAATGTTAACAAAATAACAGTTCCTAGAAAGCGGATATCAGAAATTTGTACATCATATCCGGTATACACCAGCGACTTCCGGCGCAGCGTGCTTCAACATCCGGTAGCGGCACGAAGTTTAAAGGTTAAAGGTAGTGTATTTATAGGTTCTCGAGAAAAGGCGCGTAGTTCGTTATTCCTCATTTTGTCGCGAAAAACTTTGAGCATTTTCCCGGAAATGAGCATAATGATTCTCTTCCCGTATTCACTTTGAAGACTCACTGCTACTACTTTTACAAAATGCCTACGAAACCTTCCACGAAACTAAAACATAATTATTTGTAGGTTAAATGAAATTAAAGAACTTATTTTACTTATATAGAAGCATTATGAGCCGTCGAATCTATTATTGTTACATTCCTCTGTACTTGGTTATCTTTAGTAAAGATAACAAGATTACAATATTAAAAGACCTTACACATTGACCCCTTCATATTTTAATAGTTTTCTTCTAAAGTTTTTGTAACTATTTATTGTGGCTCAATGGCTCAGTGGGGTATCTTGGGAAAGGCCTATGTCCAGCAGTGGACTGACACCTGATTTTATGATGATAATTGTGGCTTTCAGTAAAGGGAATAAAATTTGAAACATTATTTATATTATTTACCAAAGCTCTATATGAAAAAGAAAGAAGGTAGGTACATATTTATTATTCGTTGCTATTTATAAAATGTTTCATCTCTCAGCAAATAATTGGGATCCATTTGCTTCATTTAAGTCGTTAAGTTTCAAGTACAAATTTGAACTCGCAAAAATCTCAAGAACCGAAGTTTGAACCTCATTTAAGCAGAAAGTTCTTATGTATGTTGGCCCAAATGTTCTACCGAACGCCAAAGTTTGCTAAGTAATAAGCACTCCAAGTTATAAAGTGCTTACACTCAAGTTTATTTTATGAATTGACTGCCTTTCCCCATATTCAGACTTACAGGCTTGGAATCACCAAAGTTTGAGAATATTTTTTCTTAGGGGAATCGGTCAGATGCGTATCAAATAGGGTGTTCTTGTAAAAGTTTTGTTTTTAGGGGATTTTGACGTTCTTCAGAGTAAGAGTACACAGAGCAAGCTGCCGACTAGATAGTAGACAGCAGTACTCGTATGTTAGTAGCATGGCTTTCATCAGCTTTTTTCATGATGAGCGCAACTGCATAGTCTCTTACAAGTTGTGTGTTGGTACAAAAATATACACACCACCAGTCTATAGAATCCATTCGTGGCTGACTGGTTGGCAAGCTACTGCCATGCACGCCGATGCAGGTTGTGAACAAACTGCTGCTATGCGAATGGCAGGAGAAATCGCGCAGGCGTAAAATACAAAAAAAAAAGTGAAATTACTCGGATGCGAGCTACTGTACAACTCGCAAGTGCGTATAGTGCACTGCAGTTACTGGTTAGGCCAACTAGAACGCAAGTTCGCACTGTGTAAGCCAGGAATCACGGTAATTTCCAATTTTTTTTTTATTATCATAGTGAACCTATACTTACTTTGTGATAAAAATAAAGTAACATTTATTTACTTTATTTGTATAATTCTTTCATTCTAGCAAATGCATAATTAGACTTTGCTAGTCCCTATATAAGTACTTACTATGACAAATTTTGTATAATATTAGACATTTCAGTTCCATAAACTCTACGAGCGACGACTTTATTTGAAATCTACAAATGATTTATCGCACAATCTGAATTTCGTTACTTAGTTTATTCTCAATAAATGTCACTTTTTTTAATGGTCTGCGAGATGTATTACCATATTTTATATTTATCTTGTTTAATCTGGTTATATGAATATTCAGTCTATCAAGGTAAGGTTTATTTGAAAAATAAATTCAACAACATATTGACAAACAGACATCTTCATAGTAGTCAACCGTTATTAAACTACTAAGGCTGAATTGAACTATATTACTTTAACCGTAACTACAACTATTAACCGGTGTTTTTATATGGAGTTTGACAGATTTTTGATGTTTGTTATAGTTTTAAAGTAAGATGGTGCAACTCAGCCTAAGTGAAGTTTAATCAATTTATAACTAGCTAAATATTTTACAATAAAAACTCACGTTCATTTTAAACTTATAAATTTAAGACGGGAATTTAACGTGACTTACGCGATGTCGATATAGCAATCGACATATTATGTTTCGGCCTCATCCGGGGGCCTTCTTCAGGATCTTGAGTTCGGGGCGCTCGCCGCTGCGTTCAGCCTCGCACTGTCGTGTCGATCGCTATATCGACATCGCGTAAGTCACGGTAAATTCCCGTCTTAAATCTATTAGCTAAATATTGTCTGGAAGAGATCGCTTTCAGCGGTAAGACCGCTTTTTGTTACACTAAGTAGTATCATGTCTTCGTTTCCCTATAAGTGCTCAATAAAGAATTCTAACATTGATAAATGAAATTGAAACTCTATAACTAAGTTGTATAGCGTAAGTCTAAATAGCGCTTCTGATATTTTATATCGTCGTACATAATTAAGAGAATACTACAAACGCCAACTAAACCGGTTCTTATCAGAGGATTGGCGCAAATCGTGTTAACGTCACAGGATCAGCCCTATCCGGATTTCATTTAGATAATTAAATGAGGATCTATCCTGACTGCGAAAAGGTTGGGCATCCGTGGGGCCAGGAAACTTGAGTGTGGTACGTCTGGTTTAGAAAAACTATCGTGAGTATATTTTATTAATACCATACATATTTAAGCTACGATCTCACCTGAGAAAAATGTTACTAAAGAAAAACTGACTATAATTCAGTTTAAAATGTAATGTACCATCGCAGTAAAAAAAAGTATGGAAGACGTAATAGGTAATGGATTATGAATAACTGACTCAAGTTTCATCTACACGCACAACTGCTACTTCAAGTCATCATAATCAGCCAGTGTCAGTCCACTGCTGGACGTAGGCCTCTCCTAAGATACAAGCCGATGAGCCCGATCTTCAACTCTTTTAGTCACTGCCCACCGCTTCGACTATTCATTGGTTTGTCGTACATAGCCATTAAACACTAACAAAGTATATATTTGTACTACAGTGCTTCAGCGCACAGACATCCTGCAATTCCAGACAAGAATGATTCCACTTAAAACTGCACATTCATTATGAGATTAGTTCACACTCAAAGGCTCATCCGTTTCGAATAGAAATACAAGTCAAAAATATTTTCCAACTAAAAATGCTTGATAAAAATGCTACATAAAAATCAAATCGTTGTACTCACGGCCCCATGCAAACAAACGCTGACTATTGTTCGATCCGTTAACATTCAGGTGTGATTAATTCCGTACGTTAACCTGATCCGTTCCACCTCCCGTTAAGCAGATAACCTTTTTCCGCACTTTGTTCAGTAAAAGTTTCAGGTTAACTGGGGGAGATTTATTTAATTGAGTTTCGATGATTTTGAGAGTGTTGTTTTAGGGGAAGTGGTCAGTTTGATGTTGCCTCAACTACAAGGGATTGAGGTCATTCAACTAAGAGTGGATCTGTTTGTCGCAGGGCATAATTATGCATTGTATGGTTTAAGTTAATTTGAATTTTTGAAGTGAAAACTTCTCTAGCGGCGTTGTGAACTTTTTTCGGATGGGTAAAAATGTTAAACTGGCGTCAGGACACCCGTCAGGACTGATCTGATTAAAAATTCATAAGACGGAGGAAGAATAGACCAAATGCACAACGTTAATGTTCAAGTTTTCACTTCTGCCGGCACGGAGTGCAATCCTTTGTTTTTTTTCGAATCATTATCGTTCTGGTATTTATTTTTTTCAACCGACTTACAAAAAGGAGAATGAAATATGAATAATAATTATTCATCATTCTGTGAATAATAAGAGATTACACAACCGCGATCAGAAAACAATTGAAAAGTACTGAGATCGCGCCTGCAGATCGCATGACGCCGCGGTGTGTCTATACCTTTAATCCTGATACGCTAATCCACAGATCTAATCCTAGGTCTGTAAATATGGCACACATATATGACAATAAATCTGACAAACCTCGTCACTAATTTTCAATGAAATTTAAATGGGACCACCTGTGAAGTTTTACCCTTTTAAATAAAGAAATAATTTTCCAAATCGGTTGAGGCGTCTTCGAGTAATCGGTGAACAATGAACATCTTCGATCAAGAATCAATTCTTGATCGAAGATGAACATACATTAAAAAAAAAACAACGGGTTGCACTCTGGGAGTGCTGGCAGAAGTGAAAATTTGAACACGTCATTTTTGAATATTTTGGAATGACACCTCGCGCAAGCGCTCTGCGCTCCCTCTTACAAATGTTCGATCAGGACACGTGACTTGACGCGAGTTTAACATTTTTTATCCATCCCAAGAAAAGTGCAAAACGCCGCTAGAGAAGTGTTCACTTCAAAAATAAAATACATACAGTCGAATATAGAACCTCCTCTTTTTTTGAAGTCGGTTAAAAGAGAAAACTCTCTTAACAGCACAGGATAAATACATAACATATTTCACATGTAGGTATATTTCATTTTGCGTTTGTTATGCGAGAACAAAATCGTACATTGGCTAAAGTCAATGAACCCGTCTCTCACAGATCGCTTAGGTTTGCATCAAAAGCCACCACAAAAGCGAGTGTAGTGAGTGAGAGCAAGTATCAATGTCATGTATGCTGGGCATACAAGCTCTCGTCACTACCTGTAACGAGAGCTTGTATGCCCAGCATTAAAAATATGTAAATATACACGCATGTTGAAAAAACTGAACTGCTGACCCCTATAAGCTGCGTAATTTATTTTTTTAAATAAAATCATATATAGATCTATAACAATACATAAATAATTATATAATACTACCCACTAAGTGCAAAACGTTTCACGATAAGTAATATTAAACAAAGGTATCTGCTATTACAAAACTCAACAATGTAATTCAATATTAATCCCAAAGAGCCACGTCAGCTATGTCAGTTTTCAAAGCGGGGCTCAGATGACATGATCATTGAAGTCTGAACAAATTTCAAACTGACACTGAATTTTATGGAAATCTATTCAGTTTTGGTTTTGAAAGCACCTAGCGGCAAAATTGCCAAGTTAATTAGATGTCTGATATTATACAGTAAAGACTCGCTCATACTAAAACGCAGAACTCAAACTAATATCATTGTAAAACCAATGCTAATGCGCATCGCAACGCATAACAGTGGCTGTACAAATACGCTTCTAGCGATGCTGTGCGCCTACAAATTTTTAGCAACTCGACTTGTTACGGCGCGGCACGCCCTAACACTTTAATTAAACTTAAAAACTTTCAAAACCGAGCGAACCTTAAAGTTCATATATATCTTACATCAAAAGCAATAGTAAAAATGCGACAGTTAGTTTGTATGTTGCCACTTTCCCCTTCACGATTAAAGGCGTAAAATTTGGCTGAAGCTTTGTGTTTTTTGTTAGCTTCAGCCAAATTTTATTTTTAATAATTAAAAATTTTAAAAAGAGAATAATTAAAAAGAGCTTCCGCTCTTTTCTATGCTAGTATACAAAGTAAAATTGTACATCAAATCAGATTTTTAAGATTTTTCAATCGTACAGAGCTGAACTATCTTGACTACAGCTTTACAATTTTACTAGCTTTCTGTAAAATCTTAATAGAGAACACGATATAAAAACGCCATTGCTAACGCTTACTTTCATGGAAACGCCTTTTGCTGGATGGCTAATGGATAATTATACATTTACTCGTAATCCTTTTATACGTAGGTCACTACGACCAACAATAATAAACATCATCAAAACAATCTTCAAAACAAGCGTTAACACCATAACACAGGTTTTTACCTAGCTTGGTTTTAACGAGTCTTTGAAATGTTACCTCAATGTATTAATAACATTTTATGTTTACTATTGCCTCAATGAGAATAACAAAATAATGTTTAAGCGCCTACCTAAAATGTAAATTACCAGAAACATCCCTAACATTAGTTATAGCATTATTCATAAAATATTAAGTTAGAATAAAGGAAAATGTATTAGGTAACATACCTTATGAAAATAAATAAATAAATTATTAAAAATTATTATTATTAAAAAATCTACGAATCCAAAACAAAATCTCAAATTATGGTACGCACTTCAGACTTATGGAACCGTGTCGCAATGAAAATTCTTCGAGGTTCGACAGTAAATCTTAGAAGTATAGCATACCTTATTACGACGGGGTAGGACGCGTATATATTATTAGGCAGTTGATTGTACATTACGCCCGGATTGTTCTAAGCGTTTATTCTGGATCGCGCACCGTTTGCTCCACATTGTTTAACCGGATAGGGGGCCTACTACGGTATGTTGCAAATTAAAACATTGAATATCGTAACGTAATCGTGTTGATAAATATGTGACATGTCATATCTGATGTAGTTTAAACACATTAAAATACTGATGTAAGCTGAAGTTTGAACAAAATCGTGACGGGGAAAGTTGTCTAATGAGTTTTTCAATTTTTAAGTTTCATTTTAATATATTATAATAACGAATATTCTAACAATTACCATGTCAGTAGGATTATGTATCCAGTATTGGTGCAGTAGTCTCAATATTTGGATCTTTTTTTTTTCAAACAAAAATCTAAGTCAAAATCGGTTCAGTTCATCTGTTTAGGCGCTACGATGCCACATATAGACAGACACAAACATACACAGATAAACAGATACACACGTCAAACTTATAACACCCTTCTTTTTGTGTCGGGGCTTAAAAACATACTAACTTGACGTCTAAACTACTTATTGACATCAAATACTTCCATCCACAGAGCCGTGTGCTCCCAAAGTAACCCCCGGTTCTAATTAACCAGCAGTCAATAGCAGGGCGCCTTCAGACGAAACCCAACCGGGCGACCGGCCCAATTACTCGCCAATTAATTTTGCAATAACAACAGGGCGTGTAGCGTCTTGTGCAACCGCCCTGCGCTGCGAAATGTGCAAATAAACATACGGGAAAGTGGACCCTTGGGGCTGAAGTGCTGATGCATGATGACAATGGCGTCCGGTATGTTGTAGAGTGCATGCTTTATATACTTTATAGTAAGTACATTACGATATTAGTGCGTTATGATGGTTATAACATGCGAGGCGGAATTTCAGTAATTGAGCCGAGCATGTTATAACCGATACGCACGTATATCGTACGACGTTTTTTAACACATTTGCGAGGAAACAGAAAAAAAAACATTTTATATTTTCTTCATTTCTAATTATTGAAACAGTTAGTGAAATTACAATTATTAAAATGATACGTAGTTGTAGTTGGTTTTTTAATTATGTTTTCATACGTGGTTATGTATCTGTCTTTGGATATTGACGGCAGCAAGCTGTCGCATGCGGTTCGCGCTTCTGTTAGTATATCCGGTGGAGTTGAAGTAATATATGGCTCTTCTTCATTATTGAAAGTTGTCATATTTAAATTTTCACAATACAAGTACAAAGAAAAGAAAATTTGAGAAAATGGCGCGAGGATTATTTTCTGCCGTAGCTGCGTGAAAATATTGGCAAAGACGTTAGAGCATGCAGCCAAGTTTTTAAATTACCGAATAAACTGATTTTTTTATTTTGAACAAACTGAATCTGTGAATGTACACTGTTGCTTTCCCGCCATTTTAACAGCGCGCTAGCGCTGCCTACTGACTGGCGCCGCGCGGCGATTAGTTCGAAATTTGAATAGCAACAGCGCGCGAAATGGCAAATAATACTGTTATGGAATTTGTATGGACTATAACTTAACTATTTGCTTTGGTAACACACGCGTTTTTTATGACCCGCTTTACATATTTAAAACCGGTGGAATTACATCAGCTTTACGAGCAACGGTGTTAAAAAAATATATACATGATACCATTACTCTCGCCTTCGCGATTTGAACTCATACCGGCAGTTGTGTTACGAGACTTATCACGTTAAATAAACTGGCCAAGTGCAAGTCGGACTCGCACTAAAAGGGTTCCGTACCACACTACAGTATTTTATAAAATCGAGCAAAAAATACCACTATCATTTTTCGCCAGCAAAAAATAATCAACACCAATATTATAAATGCGAAAGTCAGTTTGTTTATTTGTTTGTTTGTTTGTTTGGGACTTCTTCACGGTCAAACGGCTTGACCGATTTGGCTGAAATTTTGTACAAAGATAGTACGTAGGGCAGAATAGGATATATGATACTTTTTTTTGGCTGTCAAGTCAGGGGGTCCAGATATGTTTAATTGAATTTTGTAAATATAAGACCTCTCCTGGAATAAACGGCTTGACCGATTTGCCTGAAATGTTGTACAAAGACAGTTCATAGGGTAAAATAAAATATAGGATACTTTTTTTTTGGCCGTCGAGTCAGGGGGTCCAGATATTTTGAATTGAATTTTGTAAATATAAGACCTCTTCTCGAATAAACGGCTTGACCGATTTGCCTGAAATGTTGTACAAAGACAGTTCATAGGGTAGAATAGAATATAGAATACTTTTTTTCTGGCTGTCGAGTCAGGGGGTCCAGATATTTTGAATTGAATTTTGTAAATATAAGACCTCATCTCGAATAAACGGCTTGACCGATTTGCCTGAAATGGTGTACAAAGACAGTTCATAAGGTAGAATAGAATATAGAATACTTTTTTTCTGGCTGTCAAGTCAGGGGGTCCAGATATTTTGAATTGAATTTTGTAAATATAAGACCTCTTCTCGAATAAACGGCTTGACCGATTTGCCTGACATGTTGTATAAAGATAGTTCATAGAGCGCTCACTGCGCTCGCGTAAGGAATTCTTTTATCTTCTTTGTAAGTAATATTCCAGCAAATTTTGTAAATTAATTACCACATGCATCAAAATGAGTCATAAATTAAAACAGTACAATACAACCTTCAGTAATCATAACGAATATTTACATTAAAATGAGTGGATATCAAGTTCAACCTTTGTGCAATCGGTGTTGACTAAATAGGTCATAAAAACTGTCAAGGTCATCAAAAATTTTAAAAATGTTTCGCGCTCGCTTCGCTCGCGCAGTGATACCGCTCGCTGCGCACGCGCAAGCATTTCATTTATCTTCTTTGTAGGTAATATTCCAGCAACTTCTGTATATTAACCCCCACATGCATCAAAACGAGTCATACATTAAAACAGTACAACCTTCAATAATCATAATGATTATTTACCTTAAAATAAGTGGATATCAAGTTTAACTTTTGTGTCATCGATGTTGACTAAGTAGGTAATAAAAACTGTCAGGGTCATAAAAAATTGTAAACATTTTTTGCGCTCGCTTCGCTCGCGCAGTGATAGCGCTCACTCCGTTCACGCAAGCATTTGTTATATCTACTTTGTCGGAAACATTTCAGCAACTTATGCATTTTAATAGCCATATGCATCAAAACGTGTCATTAATTGAAACAGTACAATACAGCCTTCAATAATCATAATGATTATTTACCATAAAATAAGTGGATATCAAGTTTAACCTTTGTGTCATCGGTGTTGACTAAATAGGTCATAAAAACTGTCAGGGACATTAAAAATTGTAAAAATGTTTCGCGCTCGCTACGCTCGCGCAGTGATAGCGCTCGCTGCGCACGCGCAAGCGTTTCATTTATCTTCTTTGTAGGTAATATTCCAGCAACTTTTGTATATTAATAACCACATGCATCAAAACGAGTCATAAATTAAAACAGTACAACCTTCAATAATCATAATGATTATTTACCTTAAAATAAGTGGATATCAAGTTTAACTTTTGTCTCATCGATGTTGACTAAGTAGGTCATAAAAACTGTCAACGTCATAAAAAATTGTAAAAAAATTTCGCGCTCACTCCGTTCACGCAAGCATTTGTTATATCTACTTTGTCGGAAACATTTCAGCAACATATGCATTTTAATAGCCATATGCATCAAAACGTGTCATTAATTGAAACAGTACAATACAGCCTTCAATAATCATAATGATTGTTTACCATAAAATAAGTGGATATCAAGTTTAACCTTTGTGTCATCGGTGTTGACTAAATAGGTCATAAAAACTGTCAGGGACATTAAAAATTGTAAAAATTTTTCGCACTCGCTACGCTTGCGCAGTGATAGCGCTCGCTGCGCACGCGCAAGCGTTTCATTTATCTTCTTTGTAGGTAATATTCCAGCAACTTTTGTATATTAATAACCACATGCATCAAAACGAGTCATAAATTAAAACAGTACAACCTTCAATAATCATAATGATTATTTACCTTAAAATAAGTGGATATCAAGTTTAACTTTTGTCTCATCGATGTTGACTAAGTAGGTCATAAAAACTGTCAACGTCATAAAAAATTGTAAAAAAATTTCGCGCTCACTCCGTTCACGCAAGCATTTGTTATATCTACTTTGTCGGAAACATTTCAGCAACATATGCATTTTAATAGCCATATGCATCAAAACGTGTCATTAATTGAAACAGTACAATACAGCCTTCAATAATCATAATGATTGTTTACCATAAAATAAGTGGATATCAAGTTTAACCTTTGTGTCATCGGTGTTGACTAAATAGGTCATAAAAACTGTCAGGGACATTAAAAATTGTAAAAATTTTTCGCACTCGCTACGCTTGCGCAGTGATAGCGCTCGCTGCGCACGCGCAAGCGTTTCATTTATCTTCTTTGTAGGTAATATTCCAGCAACTTTTGTATATTAATAACCACATGCATCAAAACGAGTCATAAATTATAACAGTACAACCTTCAATAATCATAATGATTATTTACCTTAAAATAAGTGGATATCAAGTTTAACTTTTGTCTCATCGGTGTTGACTAAGTAGGTCATAAAAACTGTCAACGTCATAAAAAATTGTAAAAAATATTCGCGCTTGCTTCGCTCGCGCAGTGATAGCGCTCACTCCGTTCACGCAAGCATTTGTTATATCTACTTTGTTCGAAACATTTCAGCTACTTTTGTATTTTAATAGCCACATGCATCAAAACGTGTCATTAATTGAAACAGTACAATACAGCCTTCAATAATCATAATGATTATTAACCTTAAAATAAGTGAATAACCAGTTTAACCTTTGTGTTATCGGTGTTGACTAAGTAGGTCATAAAAACTGTCAGGGTCATAAATAGTCGTAAAAATGTTTCGCGCTCGCTTCGCTCGCGCAGTGATAGCGCTCGCTTCGCTCGCGCAAGCATTTTATTTATCTACTTTGTAGGTAATATTTCAGCATTTTTTCGTATTTTAATAGCCACGTGCATTAAAACGAGTTTATAAATTGAAACAGTACAACCTTAAATAATCGAAATGATTATTAACCTTAAAATAAGTGGATATCAGTTTTAACCTTTGTGTCATCGGTGTTGACTTAGTAAGTCATAAAAAGTCGTACAAATTTTTCGCGCTCGCTTCGCTTGCGCAGTAATGGCGCTGGCTACGTTCGCGCAAGCATTTCTTTTATCTTCTTTGTAGGTGACATTCCAGCAAGTTTTGTATAATAATCGAGTCAACGATAATTGCATAGTTGTTTTTTTTTTTAAAAGCTTACTCGCAAATTAGATTGCAAATTACTAGCTGTAGGCTTGTTTACCCTTTCAACTTAGGCCCATAGCACACGGCGTATTTTAAACGCGCAGACGACGCGCAGATTACGCGCGTATACGCGATTCAAACGGGATTCGATCGCAACCTTGT
This sequence comes from Cabera pusaria, assembly GCA_954871355.1. Classification (NCBI taxonomy): domain Eukaryota; kingdom Metazoa; phylum Arthropoda; class Insecta; order Lepidoptera; family Geometridae; genus Cabera; species Cabera pusaria. The sequence goes on from OX940893.1 coordinate 5,593,538, forward strand.
AACTTAAGCACACGGGGCGATCGTGAAACGCGCCTCTACTGCGCGTATACGTGCAGATACAGCGATACAGACGCGCTGTAGTCGCCCCCCCCTGCCTGTAGTTCCCCCCCCTGCCCCTACTCCGCTCCTTTGTACGCGCGTTTGTATCGCTTCAAACGCGCGTATACGCGCTTCATGCGCGCGCTTGTATCATCAATGCAAACGCAACAATCAGCGTCTACGGCGCCGAAGACGCGCGTTCCTGAAACGCGCGTCGTCTGCGCGCTTAAAATACGCCGTGTGCTATGGGCCTAAGTTGAAAGGGTAAACAAGCCTACAGCTAGTAATTTGCAATCTAATTTGCGAGTAAGCTTTTAAAAAAAAAAACAACTATGCAATTATATTCGCTAGAACTTTAGGTCCTTTTCGTCAAACGTGACGATGCAAATTAAATGTGTCTCATTTAATGATCTCATACTCTTAAGGTACGACCACACCGCGGCGTCCTGCGATCTGCGGGCGCGATCTCAGTACTTTTCAATTGTTTTCTGATCGCGATTGGTGTGAACCAGTCGATACTACTGTGTTATCTGAACGCCGCCTAGATCGCGCACGCAGGACGCTGCGCCGCACCTGTAGTATTGAGTACATAAAAACTTTTATAGTAAACTTTGCACAGATTTTTCTCATTACGTGAAAAACTTTTATTAAGTCTAAGAACGTATATAGATACTATAGATACTAATTTATCAAGTAGACGAGCGCGTCTTAGAATTTACCACTGCGGTAGCAATAAAGTTCAAAATGGCTAATGATGAAAAGTCAAAAGCTTTAGGATGTCCATTGAGCGGACGTCCAAATTGGGCTCTAAATAGTACTAAGTTAGCACGCTAATGCATTTATAGTGTTAATTCGGAACAGCTCATAAAGAATTCAAGCCAATTTACTTTGACATTACGCTGGATCTTGAAAGCTTACAAAGTGTGGAGACTGGCTTAAATGAATGTAGAATGGTTATAAACAGGATGTTTAGTGTAATAGCGTCTTTCTATGTGAAAGATTACTCCGTTATTTAAGAGTTGCGATAAAACCTACAGAACTTTTTTTTATATCTTATAGGCTAGCGTTTGACCACTATCTCACCTGTTGGTAGATAGTGTCCTACCACCATGCGGGGGTTGTTGGTTTCTTAACGATGTTTTTCCTTCACCGGAGGGACACTGTGAAAAGCGCACATAAATTTTTCGATAGAAAAATCCATTGGTGTACGGCGATTTGAATTTCGGTACCTCTGGCATCAAAGCCAACCGTTCTCCCGATTACGCCACCGGGCCCTCAACTTGAAGTACTGTTTATCACTATTATTCCTCCGGTTGGTGATTCAAGTTTAATCTGAAAATTACCTGATAACTCACCGTGATTACTCACTTAGAACCACCCAGAGATCACAAACTGCGGACATAAGTGAGTGTCATTGACAACCCAAAATCAGGTAGTTTTCTTCCAATGTATTAACAGGAAACCACTTTTTTAGGGTTCCGAACCCAAAGGGTACCAACGGAACCCTATTACTGAGACTCCACTGTCCGTCTGTCTGTCTGTATGTCTGTCTGTCTGTCCGTCTGTCACCAGGCTGAATCTCATGAACCGTGATAGTTAGACGGTTGAAATTTTCACAGATGATGTGTTTCTGTTGCCGCTATAACAACAAATATTAAGAACAGAACAAAGTTAAAAATTAAAGAAAAGTTTAAAAAAAGTTTTTTACGATAGCGCCGCGACATCTAGTTAGCATCAAATATGGCGCTATCGTCTTTACCTTAATCTGAATCTCGGAAGCGGCTCCAACAATTAAATAAAATTTAGTATACAGGGGATTTCGGGGGCGATAAATCGATCTAAAATGACTCCTAGCATTTTCAGAAAATGTTGTTTTATTCGTATTTTCAATAATCAACTTTATTGATAATCAACTTAAAATATGACTCTCCCGACATCTATTGCCTAGAGTAGAAGTACTGTGTCGGTAAAGCAGTTAGTTGCTCTCAATTAAAAAAAATTGTATTATTATTCATCAATAGATGTCGGAAAGAGTCATATTTGTCTGTTTAAGTGGCAAAAATACCGAGCAAAGCTCGGTCAACCAGATATTTAATAATATTATTTACTACAATTACTATTACTACTATTACTATTACTATTCTACCTTTGTGTTACAGTTTACTTAGTTGGTGTTAGAAGTTCGTTAGAAATTCGATAGATGGCGTTAGGAACCCTCCGTGTGCGGGACAAAAGTCTGACTCGCACTTGGCCAGTTTTATTTTAATAAAGCTTACTAGCACACATGTAGGTTGCACATTATTAGTAGTAGTAGTCTTGTTAACCCCTCCAACTAAGCTTAATATGCTAGTCTGGAGTGGATTCACGTTAACAGTACAATGTGTGGGGATCGAACTCACGACCTCTCGATCGTCAGACCAACGCCTTAGCCATTGGGCTATTGCCGCTTTAAGCTATTTTTGTGACTGTTCTATCACTGTTTACATCTCGTAGAAACAGTAAGACACACGATACATATTATATTAGACTCTGCTATGCACTTAAGGTGTTATACCTACAGTGTCGAAAGCTCACGCTTGAAACTTCTAAGTGTGAGTACTGAGGATTGTGTCTTCGGTTCAGTTCAGTTGTCCCAAGTTACCTAACTTCTTTGTTTTGGTTAAGTACCTACGTGGTAAGATTAACTTAAGGTATTATTTGTTAGGTAATCTGTTTTGTCGTTCCATAGGCTATACGTTGAATTGTTAAAAAGATTTTTATTAGTATTATCTTTAGTTGAGAGATATCAAGAGCGGTACTGATAAATTGCTGAGGTTCATTTATTTTGGAGTAGGACTGTGAGTCAGCAAACGTAGCCTTAATGTCGATAGGTAGATAGAGCGATGACATTCGCAGAACGGTAGATATTGACTAGAAAAGAAGAGCTGTAGGTCAAAATCAGAAGAGTGTCTTAGATGAGACCTATGTCGGCGAACAGATTTTGATAGATCAAGGCTAGAAACACTCTCGATTAAGACACGTCATATAAACTTATTTATATATATTACTTATCAAAATTGGTTCATCCGTTTGGGACCTACGACACCACATTCAGACACACACATACACAGATACACACGCCAAACTTATAACAGCCCTTCTTTTTAACCAACAAAAAAAAAACGGAGGAGGTTCTCTAGTCAACGTAGTAGTTCTTCTTTTTTTTTGTGTGACCACGCATAACTTTTTACAGGTGCCTGTTCGGGTTGTTGTCTTGCTGACATTTCCTTTGTCAGCACTCGGCATTTTCTAGCGAACTGACGTGTCGCGCCGCACCTCTGGAGGCGCTTTACGTAATTAATTAATTTGGTTCTTTGTCGCCGACTCAAAAATACTTAGGTATACATACTTACATTAGTTTAAGAATTTAGTTATTAAGTTTAGTTAAAAACTCAAAGCCATTACAAAAATATATACTTAGGTATTTTAACAGTAGCTTAAAAACTTCGTTACTATGGTTAAACAAAAAAGGTTTATTATTTTTTGCTTATCAGTTTTTTCGGCGGTTTCATTTTTTAGTTTAAAAGTTTTATTGCGTTCGCGGTATCACGACGTGGTTTGAGGGCCCGGTGGCGTAATCGGGAGAACGGTCGACTTTGATGCCAGAGTTCAATCCCCGCCATGCACCAACCACCGTGGATTTTTCTATCGAAAAATGTATGTGCGCTTTTCACAGTGGCCCTCCGGTGACGGAAAAAATTGTTAAGAAACCAAAAACCCCCATGGTGGTAGGACACTATCTAGTGTCCACCAGCCAGCTACCACCCTCAAGTTAGAAAATATGTCGCCAAACATCTAATGTGTTCCGGCAGCTAACCTTGAGAGCCAGCCCATTCTACGCCTAGCGTGCTTACCATCTTCGACCGCATCATCACTTACCAACAGGTAAGATAGTGGTCAAACGCTAGCCTATCAGATATTAAAAACAGACAGGTAGTGAGTCAGTTACCTAGCAAAAATGTAGAAGTAAACTAGATAAATAATGCCGACCCATAGAATAAATACACAATGGGCTAGATTCAAAGCGTTAGATTTATCGCACAAATAAATTCCAATGATGTAATAGAGTAACTATAAATAAAATACAGTGAAACAAAACAAAACCCGCACCGTGGTCAGGTAATCAGCTCGTGACGAGGGTCGCATAGGACACCTGCTCTCGTGAAATATTGGCCGGAGTTAGATTTTTTAATTCTGATAAAATAGATGTTACGAAATGGGAAATTGTATTACCGCTACAAAGCGGTTTCCATCTGTGATTGTATCTTTTTCTTTGGTTATTATTGTGGAGACATCAACAATTTAATTGTTATATATTGAATACCATTTTTTTTTCTAACGCACGGAAGTTATTGCTCTGCAGAATTTTCATAAGACTAAACATATTGATGACGGTTTCCCAATGAAGTTAAAACAATTTGTAGATTACTTTACCTACACCGCATAATTTTATGTTATTTTTTTTTTCATCCCGTTTATACTCGTACAATTGATACGATACAAGCTGCGTTCAGGGCTTCGCCCGTGTTAATAAGTATCCCATTCTATGACATTCCTGTCCTATCCCTGTGAAAAATATCAGTTAAATTTGATTAGCTTTTTGACCGCAATGTTATGACGAAAAGACAATATACAACCTGACAATAACTTTTGTAATATTGGTGTCAATTAATTGAGCGCTACGGCCTTTGAGTATTCACCTAATACTCAAAGGCTACGGCTTTAGCCGCGTTATATAAAGAATTTTATTGGACCTATATATTTTTCCCTATTAGTATATACTCGTGGTAAATCGATTCAGCCAGGCCTGTTAATTCCTAAGAAGATGTTATGAAGCCGCAAAGACCAAGCAAAAAATCTTTGATTGGTGGTTATAAAAAATTAAAAATAACTAATTTATTTGTTTTAAACTTATTTAGTTACTTATGTACAACATTTATTATAATTCTTTCAGTGATGTGAAACAATAGCACAAAAATTACTTGTCAGCTTTTGAAGCCAAGCCTTGCTAAACTTTAACCAGTATCTAAATAACTTTTTGCAGACTACCCACCGCTTTTACTTTATCACTCCAGCTGGCCTCATAGTTTATGCCATGTCACTACCAGGCAGGTTTTCACAGTTTTTCACACTTTTGGATAGTAACACTTGTTGAAGTTGGCTATTCCGTCAGTTTGCCTAAAGCTGGACTTGACAGTCCTTGGTAGATATTTATTAGGTTTACTCTACATCCTTATTTGTAACAATTTTCCGTCTACGCTTATCATCAGTATGAACGCCTTGCTTGCCGTGTTACCGGATACCAAAAACTAAGCATAAGTTTTGTGGGATATGGGATAACATAATAATTTGCTTTAGTTAACTGGCAATTATATAAAACAAGGCAAAATAAACTCTATGCACGTGCATAGCTCGTGAGCTTAGTAAATAAGTCTACACTAGACCAGTGGTTACTAAACAGTAAGTTATTTATCCAGTCATCATAGTTCCTTTTAAGATAAATCATTTGCTGTACAAGCTGTGAGACTTTGGAACGCACTTCCATTAGAAATTAAACAGTCACAAACTCTTTACACATTTAAAGAACGAGTCAAATCTTTCTATCTCGCTAAAATGTACTCATGCTCACGTGAACTATTCTAATCCATAATGTATATTTATTCTTCTTTCTTAACTTAACTTTGTAATTTATTGTAATTTATTAAATAGTTTTTTCCCTCTCAATTATAAAACACCACTTACCACCATATCTTGTTACATTTATCTCCATCCATAGGTTGTCTGAAAGAGATCGCTTTAAGCGATAAGACCGCCTATTGTTGCTCTATTATTTTAAATTGTATTACTTATTATGTTTGATTCTGTAATTTAAGGTGTTAAATAATAAAGTGTTTCTATCTATCTATCTATCTACGTTTCCGAAGTGGCGCCATTTTAATTTAATAGAGATTTGATAAGTATCTCCAGAGATATGATGGTCTAGACCTAGTAGTCTAGAGTAGATTTATTTACTAAACCATATTCAATTCACTAAAAACTAAGCACTCATACAGGTATTAAATTAATTATAAATGTGCATATTTTAATGTTGTGCTGTTATCTGTTATAAGGTTTATGTTTATGTGATAGACGTATAATACTCAAATTCAAAATTTAAAACCACCCCTATTGATCTATGTATACTTAACCTGTTTATAAAGACCATTCCAATGAGTCCGAACACAACATATTCTGTTGTAAGTTAGTGAGGAGTTGAGTATTCTGCAGATTCCAGGAGATGTGCCAGCATCAGGTTAATTTTTACATGTTTTTATAATATTGTTGAAGTAACTAGTTTACTAAATTTAGAATTGATCAGGCCTGTGACACTTGATTTTATAGTGTCATCTATTTGAAAAAAGCTCCCAGTCTAAAAACGGCAGAATGTTTATGGATCAACGCTAAGAACACTCTCGATTAATACACCTATCTAACAAAAAAACTAAATCAAAATCGGTTCATCCGTTTATACATACATACACACGTCAAGTTTATAACATCACTTCTTTTTGAGTTACAAAAAATCCATAGACCAAACAATCACACCGCTCTTTACTACTTATTACTAAAATATCTGTGATTGAGTTTCAAAATAATAATAGCAAACCATCCTTTATTTTAGAAAACAAACAGATTTCAGAGCACTTACTACGTCAAGGTCCCTTGTCGCCAACATTTCTGCAACCCTAAACCCCTGTATCGCATCACAGCCTGTTGCGTTTAATTTCATTTAGCCAGCGTAACCTAATAGAGTGGTCTCATCGCCCACAAAGAGTTTTGTCGTTATATTAAAAAAATCATATTTGTACCAAGAATGCTTTTGTTTCAGCGTTCCTACAAAGCCTACGGAATTGAATTTGTTGTGATATTTTATAAATGTTTTTCATCTTTAAACTTGTACTTTGTAGCGGGAAAGCTTTTAGTCGACGTAATCTTTTTGTTGTTCAATAAATTGCCTTTTGACCGAGATACTTGAGTTTTCTGGATTCATTTTATTTCATATACTTTTTTAGTGAAATAAAACAGACATATATGCCTTTGATTTAACAAAATATTTATAAAACATAATGTGTAATCGTCATCATCATCAGTCAATACAAGTCCACTGCTGGACATAGGTCTCTTCAATCACTCCACTGAGCACGATTTGCGGCTTCTATCATCCAACCCTTGCCAGCTTGCCAAGATTATTGAATCACTTTATTCGAGAGTGTCTTATGCTATGCTTGTCAATCCTCGATCTCATCAAGTATAAAACCAAGTAAAACAAATTATTTAGACGAGCGTTGATACTTCACTTGTGTCATAGGTGAGGCCTATGTCTGACAGTGCCGCGCGAGTCAGTTTCTGTACTAAGTCGAGGTGTTTATCTTCATATCTCTAGAGATAATTATTTGATCTTAATAAAATGTAAATGGGACCATCTTGGAGATTAACCCTACCTATAAAAAAAATCATTCAAATCTGTTCACAATTGGTGGAGTAATCGGTTAACTAACATACAGACGAATTGAGTACCTCATTTTTCGAAGTCGGCTGAAAATACGCACCAAAGCATAACATTTGAATTGAGTGTGTAAAAAATAATTAAAATAGTTTAAAAACTAAAACAACCAACTTCCATGCCCCGCGAGTCAATTTCAGTAGCAAGTTTGAGACGTTTATCATCATATCTCTGGAGATACTTATCAAATCTCTATTAAATTACAATGGCGCCACTTCGGAAACGTACTCTACTGATTAAAAAACAAATTGAAATCGGTTCACTACAATTGACGGAGTAATCGCGTAACATACATACAAAAACTACTCCTTCTTTTTGGGAAATCGGTTGAAAACTAGTACATAGTATATAAAATCATCTTAAGCTATTCATGCTGCTTATTATTATAATAATATCATCAGTTATTTATGAGCGACCACTACCCTGCACTTTCCATAAAACAGCGTTTTAACGAGAGTTGTTTTAAAACTCAAATATTCGCCATAAAGTTCAGCCCACTTGAACTCTTGCTGAAGCTGCTATCATAAAAATTATGGATGAATTTTGTCGACGACATCACTACTTTACCCTTAAAAAATACGCACTTTAATCCTCTCTAGTCATTCGGGTACTCTGCGAACTTTTTTATCTTTCCCAAACGGCGCGAAACTATGCAGTAGGGACGTCACTCAGTATACATTTTGTCGCAAAACAGAACCAGCGTACTGTGTTTTGGGCTAGTTTAAATAGCTTAGAGATTAAATGTTTGTCTCATGAACTGATTCCAAAATTACAATACTTTACAACAGAAAACACTTAAAGATCGTTTGAAAAACTATAAAACCGACTTCAGATGCCGCACTAATAATTTTCAGTACAAAGTTTCAAGTGTTTAAAAACTCTAAATTTCTGCAGATACTCATCAGTATTCGATGAAATTCTATTAAAATCACCTAGAAAATATACTATTTTAAACTAAAGAAGAATTTTTCAAATCCGGCCAGGCGTGTTTGAGTAATCAGAGAACAAACATTATAAAAGATTCCGGCGATTTCAAAACAAATAACATTATTTCGAGGACATCCTTTCATGACACATCCACTAGAAAATAAAGCATCAATTCGGTTAGATTCTTCTGAACATATTATTTCTAATAATTTAAATTTCATATACTAGCTCCTGATTATTTTTAAGTAACTTACCACCATCAAGGTAAAAAATATGCCGCCATAGCCTAACGGTGTTCCGGCAGCACATATCCCTTGAGAATCAGAGTATTCTAAGCCTAGCGTGGTAACCATCTTTGACCACATCATATCTTACCACCAGGGAAGATAGTGGACAACGCTAGCCTATCTATAATGTACATGAAACACAAAAAATGTCCTTTACAGACTTTCAAACCATCCAATCGATGTGCCCCCAAAACGGTTTAATTAGAAAGGCAATAAATGCGAAGATAGTTTTAGACTACTAAAACGATGCATTGGGCACATTTGGTCACATTTATTTTTTACAGATTATACAAAGATTTTAAAATAAAGTGCTCAAGAGCATTGTAAAGGCACCCTGGTACATTAGAAATGACGACCTCCATCGGGATCTAAAAGTGGAACACGTCGCTAAAACAATAAAACAGTATGCTGAAGCTCACGATCGTAGACTTCACCATCATGTGAACGTCGAGGCTTTCCAGCTCCTCGACAACACGGACTATAGTAAGAAGACTAAAAAGGGTAAAACCTTTCGAGTTACTTCAGTGATATTTTACTAAGTGAGCATAAGTGTAGTGATAGTGAACGCTATTTAAAAGAACACAATAACAAAGGCAGTGACTGGAAGAGAAGAGCCGAAGATCGGGCTTAGTACTGATACAGGCTGATGATGATGATGATGAATAACAAAGTGTATTCACCTTAATAGAGACATTAGGAAAAGTGTTAATGGACACATTCTTAGTAATATTTTAATAGTAAATTAATTAAAAATCAAATTACCTATTAGCCTAGTTATAAGGCTATATTGTAATAGCAGTGAGATATCTACTCTACGTAGATAAAACACTACAAAAAAAAAATGTTTAGCATAGTAGCACACGCCAGTTATCCGCTAGTAAAATATGAGTTTTATTCAATCATTTCCCTAAGTAACCCATGTTAATCTTCTCTACAAGGTACTCTTCCATCGCTGGTTTAGGTTTCAACTTGAAACTTGTTCATTCACTTGAAGCACTATGTATATGCACACTTAGGTAATAATGCCTGAACTGAAATGTTAACTTTCACAAAAGTATAAATCAAAGTAAGGTGTTGATACCGACGCAGCTTTTATTCTGCGTTGTACTATAAAAGTTTTATGGTGTGGAAGAAAAGGATTCGCCTATCAAGAATATACAGTCCAACTTTTTGTACAGACTTTATTATTCTTTGTTTTGTTTTCGACCCTCTTTCGGGATGTTGAAGTCGGGAAAACAATCAAAAGTTTCTCGAAGTAACTCGTTTCATGGTAATTTCCGGCAGTTCCGTGATTTAATTATTCATTTTAATAAATTCATGTTTTAGATTGACTGTATAATTTAGTAGATAGGTTCTCTAAAAATAACATTGTTTGGAAATTATGTTGTTACAATATTATATTTGGAAATTAAACAACAAAAAAAAAATTGAAATAGTGCTAAAAATTCATTTAACATTTTATTTACAATGATTTTATGCATGTATATCATGAAAATGTATATTTTTTACTATGGATAATAAGAAGCATTTAGATATTTCTCGATCAATAGAGTACATTAGGAAAAGCAACAAAAATCAAATTATTGGAAACAGTGTTAAAAATGTCATTAATTTTAATATGCTGGTAGTTATATAGAAAATTAAATATAAAATATAAAAATACTTTTGAGTAAAATAAAACTAAAAAATTGTTTGTTAGCTTACAACTTTTTTATTATTTATTTTTTATATTTATAAAAAAATGCAAAAAAATAAAAAGAGTTGAAAATTAAAGGCTGTCCCGTTACATAGATAGTTGACGCCAGTTAAGATAGGCCTCTGAGTTATATGAGCGCTCATACAATTTAGAGGCCCTAGCTCAATTGGTACTAACCAACGTTTTATTTTTTAAATACGTTGGTACGGAAACCTCGGTGGGTGTGTCCAACTCGACTTGGCCTGTTTTAATAGTATTTGTCGTTAAATCCCCTATAGTAATACAGACGTTGTGATTTTTTTTTGTATCTACCTATTACGGTTAGGGAGAAACATAAAGTAAAGTGCGGACAGACGGACGGATGGATGGATGGACAGCTAAGTCTCGGTAACAAGTACCATAGGAACACTTTCTTAGGTACCTGAAACCCTAAGAAATGAATAATATAAATCAAATTGCTCTGCAAACGTGTATGTTTTTATAAAGATATATTTTAATACTCGTCAGTGGACTTGAGTACCTACTCCTTTTGAGAAGTTGGTTAAAAACAGGCAAACTACTCAGCTGTTGAGGTGGACATACTACCTTCACTTCTTAACATATTTATCGACCATATTTTCCGAATACGAATATAATAAAAGCACGTACCAGCCGTTGCCCGAAAGAGTTTCCTTCGAACAAACGTGGTGCGAAGTTAGTGCACGCTTCTAAATTTATTTTCAAACTCTACTACATCGTGTTCGACAAAATGTTATCCTCTGAAATTCTGTACCGAGGTAAGAACATTGGAGATATGAAAATATAGGTCTTTGAGGGAATTATAATACTTTTACTCGCTACAGTAAAAAGTATTTGTAATAAGTGAACTGTGTGAGAAATTAATAGGGAATGCGGAGTGCACTTTCCATACAAATGTATTCCCCCGTTTCCCTGAAAAATGCTAGTAGAACAAAATTTGTTCCCACAAAAAATCAAGGTCTGCTGTAGCTACGCCCCTATCATTTGCTTTTTTGACCAACTAATTGCAAAAATAAATATAATCCTTCTCTTCTCCTCGTTAAGATTTTTGAATTGTCATATTTCTATTTGCAATTGGTTGATCAAACAAAGCAAATGATAGGGGCGTAGCTACAGCAGACCTTGGTTTTTGTAGAAACAAATTTTGCTCTAGGAGCAGTTTCCAGGGAGGAAACGGGGGAATACATTTGTATGGAAAAGTGCACCCCGCGTTCCCTCTTAATATTTTGTTGTTTTTTAGCATTTTTCACTCCAAATTATGTTTTAACGTTTAAAATATACCTCCATATTCATTTTTGTAATATAAAGAATCCATTATTGATACGCCACTCGATAGATTTTGAGGAAAGAAAAGTGTTTGATAACATAATAATAATATGACGCAAAAATCGACCATTATATTTTTTATAATTTTGAAATACCCTCTCTTTCTCTTTCACCTCTCAAGCAAAAACCCAACAAGCCGTATTTTATCCATGGAGACCGCTAGTCTCCATGGATACAATGTCAACAGCGTAGACAGAGGACAACAGTCAATTTGAGTGTTTCGTTCTAAAATTTGGTTTAAGTCTTTCACTCCTACTAAAAGAAAATATTTTCCATTATATCAACAAAAAGTTCTAAAAACAACGTAGTTAGATTAATATTGCATTCCTAAAACAAAACTCATGACTAATATTAATAATTAGTAAACTTTATGAAAAAATAATTTACGGAACTATATAAGACGTAAACAGTTTCGAAACGAATTGACTAATAGTTGCCAGATGAAAAAGAAAAAAGTGTTAAACGTCTATGTAGATACCCACCGCCTATTCAACGTTTATTAGTCAAACAATGGATTGACGCGTGTTTAGCGCTCATTCACTGTGCAACTGTACAACCGTTTAACAGATGTACAGGCAAATTTTTATTAGTAAGGCTGTTAGTGTGCAAGTAATATCGTTCAGCCGTTCATATTTACTTAGGTTGGATACCATAATTAATTTGTCATCGCTAACACTAATATAGGTGGATAAATAATACAAAATTGTATTTTTAAGGCTGTAGTTATTGTAAGGTAACGTTGTTTTAATTGTTAATTTTTATTTGGACCACAATATAATTTGCATTCACAGTTGATGTAAAATACATCTTCTGAATATTTTCTATGCAATTTTTAAAGTAATGAGAATATTACTTTCTTGTCAATTGTATAATTTTTACTAAATTCGTGAATGCAAATGAAACTGCTGTGAAAAATAATTTACAGTTTCCCAAAGAACGTTTTACTGTAGCACAGATTAATTAATAGTACTTCGCACTTAAGTTACAGTTCTATTCTATTCTATTAAAATGTTAGAATCCTGTCTGACAAGCTACACTCATTTTTAAGGATTGCAGGTTCTAGCTACCGTTGCGAATAAAATACGGACAGGCTAAATGAAAATAAAACAAAGCAATAAATTATTATAATAAAAGTGAAGAAACAAGGTCCTTCCTTTCAGTGCCTGTGAAATCATCCAAAATCCGAATATATATTATTATAGCAGCACCTGTAAACAAAATAAGCCGGTTAGCAAAAAAGTTGTCGGTCATTTTATTTGTATGGACATTACATAGTATTTAGGGCATAATTATGTAACAATGAAAGCTTTAGTTGTCTGCACACATTTTTTTTATAAATACCACCTCCACAATTTCGAAACCGTGAAATAAAATCTGGAATACCCAGAATGTGTCTAGATTCTTTAAAACAAAACTTCAATGGAAATCTCATAACATTGTGTTGTACGTGGTTGTCAAACTCGAGTGTGGGCTGTCAAGGAGATTTATTTCTAGAATGTTATAGGGTTCCGTACCCAAAGAGTGCCAACGGAACCCTATTACTGAGACTCCGTGTCCGTCTATCTGTCACAGGCTGCATCTTCTGAACTGTAATAGGTAGACACTTAAATTTTTTACAAAATATGTAAGATAAGTACACTATGGTTTAATAACCTGTAACAAAAATAATTATAACATATTTTTTTATTAATTTTAGTCAAGCGATTGACCACCATCTCACCTGATGTTAATCGACGATGTCAATGATGTAGCACGCTTTGCTAGAAGATACCGATTCACTCGCGACTTGAAGACCCCCAGATGGTACATTTCCGGAAACACAGATTCAGGCAAAGAGTTCCAATCCTTGGCAGTACGTATGATGAATGTGAAAGCAAATCGCTTAGTTCGGATTGATAGAATATCCACCATGTAGCGGTGGCGCGTATCAGTACGTCTGGTTGGCTGATTGAAAAAAGGTGAAAAACAATGAAAAGTTATAAATTAAAGGTTTCCATACAAGATTTTAAGATTCCAACGGATTTGTTGCTCGATCTTATTAAATGATATACGAAACACTTCGTGTGCAGTCCGCTTCACACTTGGCCGGTCTATTTTAATGTTTATGTTATCGTGTAGGGAACTTAGGCAGCTAGGTCATGGGTTAGTTTTGTTTCAAATTTAAGTCGGTTAATAAAGTGAGGAGGTTTATAATTATTACAAGTAAGTTTATATGATTATATTGTAATACGGGACTTATCGCGCTAAAAACATTATGTTTTTAGCGCGATAAGTCCCGTATTACAATATAATTATGTGTGTAAATCGCGAAAGTTTAAAATTTACTAAGTTTATATGAGTGGTATACAAACTAAGATTTAATTAGATATAAATCACATCTCTAGAGATACTTATCAAATTTCGATGAAATTACAAAAGGACCACCTCGGAAATGTACCCTACCGATCAAAAATATAATCATTCAAATCGGTTCACAACTGACAGAGTAATCGCGTAACATACATACAAAAAAGCGTACAGACGAGTTGAGAACCTCCTTTTTGGAATTGGTTGAAAAAAACCTTTGTTTCAAGGTTGATTTGTAATCAATCTTGTATTTTTACGTTATATTCATTTAATTGTTCACTCTGATGATACTTTATGAAAAAAAATACAATCAAGAACGCAATTTAAATCTTCCATCTTTCGATCCAACAAATTGGAATTTCAAATCTCAACTACCCGTAGCATTCCTTGCAAAAAAAACTGATTCAGTCACAAATCCGCTTTGCCGGGGAAGTTTCTATTCCATTATCCGAAGAGTAAAGTTCAATAGAACGAGGAAAAAAGTCGTCAACTCGACGGAATTGTAAATAGAGATATGTCGAAGGTTGAAGCCTTGATTTGTCACAACTTATCTTTGGAAAGTAGGAGTGGACGTAATAAAGTGCAAAAGTGGGGCATAAGAATTGTTGATTAAAAACGAGTTAATGCGTTAGCTTAATTAATCAATAACCAGACTTTTTATCCTGGACCATGTAAACTTCCATTCTCGACTTTATCCTTATTTATTATATTCGTGACTTATTTTATTTCATTTTATTTATGCTGGGCTAATAACTAGCACTAAAATTAGTTGACATTTTGAATCGTTTGCCACGAAAAAAGGGGAATATAGGGGTGGAGAGGGAAAGGATAGGGTCTCCCCTTATTTTCCCCTCCACTTTCATTAACAGGTAATGCATAGTTTTCGAGTTATGCTTTTTTTGTAAATCATAACCTCACTTGGTAAAAATTTAGAATTGTTTGGCACGTAAAAAGGAGGATGGAGGGGGTAAGGCGGGAAGGGAGGGTCCCCCCTTCCTTTTCCCACCATTTTTAATTATAAATTAATGCATAGTTTTTGAGTTGACTCCCTCCACCCCACATTTTTCGTGCCAAACGATTTTAAATCCAACTCCTAAAATTAGCTCATCTAATTTTAGAGACGATGCAGGCTAAGGTAAAATCGTGCTTGTCTGGGAATGGGCGACGTCACTTAGGGGAGGCGCTAAAAACTGACTTTAGTCCAATCCATATTATAGAGCAATTGTCTCATTATAATACATTCTGTTTCATTTGGTTGCTTTAACGACGACAAAAAGAAAATAAAATATTAAAAACAAAATAAATACCTTGTTCATATCGTATGGCTGTAACATTAAAATAACAAATTTGACACGAATTGTGTTCATCACTTGCAGTTGATTGATCGTTTGATCAAATTTAAAGAATTTGAAATTTGCAAAATAATTACGCTTCCAACAGATCCGCTTTTTCATAGTCATGTTGGCATACTAAGATATCGATTGGATGTTGGATATGTTACACAAATGTATAATTCATATCTTACTGGATAAGATTTATAGATTTGTATAGCAGGGGTTGGTCTAAATACTAATCAGATTTTAATTTATTTACCAAAAAAAATACATACAAAAACGTATACGTAACCGGATATAAACAATATCATAACATGCGGAACACGACTGACACACGAAATATAACATCTAATGGCCCTTCGTTGACCTTAATCCGCGTCTGTACTCTCTCATTCTTGATAAATCATTCGTGCGATTCGTGAAGGAATCCGAATGTATCACGTCCCGTGAATAGGGGGAGAGAGGGGGTGTAAGTTACGTGTTACTCCGGTTATTATTGAGTGTAGGGGGAAACACTTAGATTTGATTGAGTTGAGACTTCGATGGAAATAAATTATTTTTCCAAGGCCCTTTATTAGGTGATTAGTATAATCAGGCGTCGGGAATAGGTCGGGAGTAGGTCAGCATGTATTGACTCAATATCGCATCTGCAGATACATTTGCCTTATAGTTAAAACCATTAACATTAATGTTTCTTCAAACGGGCTCAAACGGTACATAGAAATTTAAGTTAAATAAAAAGTCTCATAATCATTGATTGTATGTGGCGGAGATGCAAATGTTGAGATGGATGTGTGGAGTTACAAGAATGGATAAAAGTCGGAATAAGTATGTAAGGAAATCCTGAAAGTGGCACCAGGACAGAAAGTAAATAAGCAATAGGCTAGCCTGGTATGAACATATTATGAGAAGAAGTGAAGAAGTCCACGTGACTAAAAAGGCAATGGACATGAAAGTGGATGGCTATACAGGATGAAGAAGACTAAAGAATGTGTCGATAGATGGACTGTGTGATGGAAGATATGGATGTAAAAGGAGTGGAAGAAGTGGAGAATGTCCTGACACTGACCCCTGCACTTAAATGGAATGAGGGTAAAAATATGATGATAATGAAAATGTCTCAGAATGTATCAGAGCACATTATATTGTAGCTTTAGAGCCCTTGTAGACTACGAACTCTCTATAGGCTAACAATTTCAGTCAATTTCTTAGTTAGAATGAAAACTAGGTATCGGCCGATATGTAATCGGTATAATGTTTACACTTCCATACATCTTCATACTGACTAAGAAACTGACCTAACCATCGGCCGAAAAGTCTGGGGTCTGCGGGGGTCTGCTCTAAGTATAACTTTATATTTAATTTTTATAACCTATTAATGTATGTAACGCTATGGATGTACCTACCACCTTATCTGAGATAGTACATGCCGACCACATCGAAATCATCTCATTTCCCGTAGAATAGAACCCTCACATCAATAGCTACACATTACGTCCACGTCAGCCCATTGTCGAAACCCCAAATTGATCTCAAGGGTCAGTCCTTTTTCCTTACAAATGTTTAACACCTCAATATATCAAGCTATTTATATTCTGAGTGTGGTCACCAATTTATATGGGAGTGGTGACCAATAAACGGTTAAATGTCCCCTCTCTGTGCGAGAATCAATCCACTTGTCATCTTGGGGGAAATGGGGAGAGGGATTGATGGGAACAGTTTATGAGAGAATAGGTTGTATCAGCTCAGATTCTAAACTCTCTATAGTGTCTTAAAATGTATATATAAAAAATTGTATCTTTTGTTTGTTACATCGCTGGTCCAAATCATAGCACGGGTGTTTGTCCACAGGTATGGTAGGAGCGTATGATATCAATATTCCACTTGACTTACTACCAAAAAGTAGCTTATCACTACCAAAGAGAAAATCTGCCGCCATAACCTTACGTTGTTCCGACAGCACGCAGCCCTTGAGAGTGTCTTGCTATGTAGTCTTTATTGTGCGAAGTGAAGTCATTCCATTAATTTCACTTGGATTTATTTTCTTGATAGAATGTAAATAAACATAAAGTCGACATATTTATACTTAAATAACTTTATTTACCTTTCAGTTTCGCCCATGTTAGTAAATATCCTTTTTCTTTTTAGGGATCCGCAGTCCTGACAAGGAACCCCTATAGTTTCGTCATGTCCGTCTGTCTATCTGTCTGTCTGTTTGTCTGTGTGTCTGTCAGTCTGTCTGTCCGAGGTTTTCGTCCCCCCCCCCCCCCTCTAAAAGCTAAACTGCTGGCTTGAAAAATCTGGGAAAATAATATCGTGATAATAGCGCATTTCATGAACTTTAAAGGAAAACTATAGCAGTTAAGAGACATTTATTGGTTTAGCAGTAATAGTAGTTGAACTTGGGTGTTGGATAATTTTGTACCAAATACAAAATCCCTAGAATAAATCCTTTGAAATGACAAAGACGGAGTACCTCGTTGCTTGTTTATAACGGGTAAAAACTTGCATTGAATAACAGGCTACTATAGAACCCTACACTGTTCGTGGCCCGACACGCACTTGGCCGGTTATTTGATTGATCGCGCCATGAAAAAACCACATTCAAATAATCTCTTGCAATTTACAATACTGGTAGGTTTTTATGGATACCTGCGTAAGTTTTATTTTTGTAGTATGCTAAGCTGAATGAAGAAAGCATGAAATAATAAATAAAAGCAGTAATTTCTTACAACGTTCCTTTACTAACCTTATTCTAAAGTAAAACAAAACCCCTTTACACTAATGAAGGGTACTTTCCTAGTCAAAAAAACAAATAATAAGAAAAGTTAGGAATATTTGCTCTCTTCGCAGCTCTATTTACTACTTAGGAAGGGACGGCTGCCTCTTTGAAAGGCTTATTCCAGACTTCTTTACTCACACTTTTTACTTTAAGGGATTTTGGTCGGTTCTTAGTTTAAGGGCCCTTAACGAGTTACGTGACGAACCTAAGTACTAAGTGACTTTATGTATCTATTTAATAGGTTAGGGAAAAAGTTTCTTCACATATTTTAAGGAAATTCCAAACATTTTTTGATATAGTTTAGTCTGTCCGTCTGTCACCACCGATTTTTTCAGGAATCGGTGGACCTAGCAAGTTGAACTTTATAAAATAAAGAGATATGGGCAAATTTAGATTTTCGCGAAAACTTGTGAGTACCAAAATGTTCCTTAATATTTCAACTCTTTTTATTTTCCGGAATTTTTCCTTTACTTGTGCTGTAAGATCTTGCTTTTAATCAAAATTGAGAATTCTAGGTCAAGCCGATAGGTTTTGGGTTGATAACCTATAAGATACTTCCCGTTGACCTAGAATCATGAAATTTGGCAAGAAGCAAGGTCTTACAGCACAAATAAAGGAAAAATTCCAAAAAATAAAACCGTGAAAAATTAAAGGGTGCCCCCATACATATATAGTTAACGTCAATTAAGATAGGCCTCTGAGTTATATAAGGGCTCCTACAATAGAGAGGTCTAGTTTAATTAGTACATACCAACGTTGGTACGGAAGCCTTGGTGGGCGAGCCCAATTCTACTAGCTACTACTGTCACGCTAAGTCTGATCTTATTTTTTCTGCAAGTTAAAAAATCTTTCGTTGTACCCCCAATTAGTAAATTTCTTACAGGCCGAGTAATAATACTATTTCACACCGCATTAATACGGAAATGAGACGATGTTTTAGTCAAATCCTAATCCTAATATCTTAATCCTAATTAGGATATTATCCTAATTCTAATGAATAGTAATAGACAGATCCTAATAGAGAACCAAGAGAGATGGTGGACAAACGCTAGCCTACAAAATATTCAAAAAAAGAGTTATATCTACTGAAAAATATTCGCAGTGTCCAGAATAATCCACCAGCGAGGGACCGACTGCGGACAATCCTTATTGTTGTTTTGATTAAATTTCGACAGCACGATGCAGATTGTTCCTTTCATGCAATGAAGATATACGAAATGTTACCAGTATACAAGGTTTTAATTTTTTTGTACTTATAAAATAGTAAAGTAATCATCGCTAACAAATGTTGCGATCTCAGAATAATTATAGCGTAAAGAACAAAGCCTATAAACTAGAGATGGGCGTTATTTAACGTAAGCGGTTCTAGAAACTGCTTACGAGGCTAATAACTGTATACGTAGTTTCGCGGATCAAAAGTTAGCAGTTATTTTTCGTAAGCAGTTTTGTGTTAAAAAACGTTTCTATTGTCAAAAAAATAAAGCAAAATGGTTATTAGATAATGCGTACGCAGTTTTGTGCGGCGATGTGCTGTGACTAACTGTGTACAAGATAATAACATTAACCACGAAATAGTGATTTAAATCAAAATAATGTATTATTGAAATAATGCGGAACTTTCTTATCTTTGTAACGTGATATTTAACAGCATCAATTTAAGTACGCGTGCTACGTAAAAAAAGCGTTTTAAAAACTGCTGACGCGCAGTCATGAAACTACGTATAACTAATTACGCGAAAAACCGATTACGACCCACCTCTACTATAAACTAAGTAAATACACGGTTAAATAAACCTTGTCTGCAAGTTAAAATGTATATATGAATGTATTATTATATTATATATATTATATTATTACAGTTTTTATTAAACCTATCACAGGCACCAGTCTCATTACACAATAATTGGAAATTCTTGTTTAATTTTTATTTGTGTTTGAAATAAATAAAAGATTATTATACTTACTTACTTATTATACTATTATTAAAAAAAACCTTCTCTAAATAGTTTCTGGAGTTTGCTCGTTAAGAATCGATTTTTATATAGGGCCCGTGGCATAGAAATTTTTCGAGGAGTGATATTAAGCCGTTGCATGTTGATTACATAAGAGGAAGAGTAAGGATGAGAAGAAAGAGGAAGAAGAGGATGAGGTTGGGGAGGAGGTGAAGAGGAAAAAAAGAGAAAGAGTAAATTCCAGTCGTGCATCGGAGCCAACACACACTTTTTTATGATGAATTGACAAGCGTTTTACCACTATTTTACAGGTAAAATAGTGGTAAAACATTGCATCAGGATGCAATGTGGTTGACGATGCTGGTTGGAATGCTTGTTGCATTGCATCGTCTCACACACACTTGTCTAAAATTGTGTGCCTAACCACTTACGACTTGAAGGCCCCTTAGATGATATAATATCGGAAAGCTTAGGCTAAGGCGTTGAAGACGAATACGAAAGCAAATTGTATAAATAAATACAAAAACTGACGTTCATTTCAAATTTAATTTTAAAATATTATAATATTATTATATGATATTTACGCTATGATAGATAAGTACAACGTTAAAGACTTAATAAGAGATTATGTACCGTTTTATACTGTTTCATCGTGGTGCCCCGTAAAATTGAACCGGACGCAAAAATATTTTATGGGTGCTCCGGTAGCCCGACTCAATATGAATATTTATGGATATAGTGCATGCAGTTTTAAATGTGCTTGAA
Organism: Cabera pusaria; assembly: GCA_954871355.1. Classification (NCBI taxonomy): domain Eukaryota; kingdom Metazoa; phylum Arthropoda; class Insecta; order Lepidoptera; family Geometridae; genus Cabera; species Cabera pusaria. The sequence continues at coordinate 5,614,592 of OX940893.1, forward strand.
ATATTTAGATTTTAAAATATATGATAAAAAGGATAGAAGAGCTATAGATTAAGATGAAATTATTATTATGATTGCAAGGTTTATAACGCTAATCAAATAAAAAACTGCTCGCCAAACTGCTGAGCAGTTTGTCGGCAGATGTAAATGATGTCAAACACTAAACCAAACGATTTCTAGGGATTTTAGTTCCAATTACTATAAAACATTACAATACAATAAATATCCTGTATATGTAAAATAACATGATACTAATATCATGTTATTTTAGTTGAAAAAAAAATATATAACAAAATATTTGTCTTACAATTTGTGAAATATTTCTGCATACCAATAAATATAGCCGTAATATTCTCACAATACATCCACGCTAATTAAACCAACAATAAAAACCAATTTGAAGTGACTCGATCGTAACGGTCCACCGGTCGACGATCGCCGCGAACTTGTCCCTGAAACGTTGCGATAAGTTTCCTAAACTATTAAGAAACGTTATCAGCTGATTGAACTATAAATACTAAGAACGTCAAGACAACAGCACAGAGCAACCAGCAACATGAAGACGGTGGTAGCAATCGGGCTTCTTTGCCTCGTAGCGGTCTACGCTCGAGAAATCGGCGAAGATGAAAAGGACCTAGTGGCAGCCGCCAGCGGTAAATCTCATCATCACGAGTCCGGTGGTGGCAAGGAGCATCACGCTCATCACCACCACGAACACGGAGAAAAGGGACACAAAGGACACAAGGGACATCATCACCACCACAAGGGAGAACATGGCGACCACGGCAAACACCACCACGAGGGCCATCACGAAGAACATGGCGGTGGACACAAGAAGCACTGGGATGAGCATGACCATCACGGCAAGCATCACGAGCACGGTCACCATCACAAGGGCGGCAAACATGGTCACCACAAGCATCACGACAAGGGAGAGGAAACCGAGGGCTACCACAAGAAGTACCATAAGGATCACTTCCACAAGGACCATCACTTCTACGACGACCACCATAAGGAAGGCAAGCATCATAAGCACGGTGACCATCACGGACATCACGAGGATAAGGGAGGTCACCACAAGAAAGGCGGTCATCACGAACACGGTCACCATGAGCATCACCACGGCAAGAAAGGTCACCACGACAAGCACCACCACGATGAAGACCACAAGGGTCACAAGGGTCACCATGGTCATGAGGAGCACCATCACCATCACCATGACCATGGCAAGAAGGGAGGTCACAAGGACCACAAAGACTGGGGCTTCCATCATGGCAAGCACTGATCAGCCAATACTGAGCTGTGATATTGTTATTTTTTGTTACGGGTTTTTGTTAGTTTTTTATAAATTATTTCATAAGCGCTGTTACAAATTGATCTAAATAAATAAGTCATTTATTAAATAAATATTTTTATATTTCTTTACAAGGTCAGCCCAAAAGCAGTTATAATTTCCATGCGTATACTTATTCTAATAATAGACTATAGTCTTTGCCTCAAGATATATAGACATGAGTAACTAGTGCCATTGATAATTTGTTTTCGTATTCTAGACATACAGTATAAAATAAATGGATCAAGTCTGGCAAAAAGTGCAACTGAATCATTCCATTCGTACCAAGTTGTCGATAAATTGTTTGGGATAATTTGTATTATTTATTTAAGTTTAAATCGATCAGATTGGAAAAAAATTGGTACGACAATTATTGGTCTTAATTATTGCTATTTCAATGTTCACTTCTAATACAAAATTAGAATTAGAAATAATATTACCTTATACGATGAATACCTGATTGAAGTTTTTGGAATACATAGGGTAAAATTAATACGGTCTATAGATGAGACCGGGATCAATCGACTTGTCCATATAAACTTCATACAAATATCAATAAAAATTGGGATATACGAGTAGGTACATATTAACCCATACTACGAGTACATACATACAATCACGCCATTTTCCCGTTGGGGTAGGCAGAGACTACTTCTTTCCACGTGCTACGATCCTGACATACCTCCTTCGCTTCTTCCACTTTCATGAGCGTCTTCATACATGCTCGCCGGTTATAGGTACTTTTGACTTGGCCTTTTTTTAAAACGTCTCCGATCTGGTCGTGATACGTTCGCCTAGGTCGGCCTCTACCAACTGGCCCATTCACACACGTCTCATAAATCTGTTTCGTCAATCTTTCTTCATCCATCCTCTCTAGATTAACCCATACTATGCTTATTTATTATCAAGATTCAGTTATTTTTCTCTCAATAGATTCACATTAAACAAAAATAATTTAAATTGCATTACACGCGTTCGTAAATTTTGTATCCTTATTTTTTTTGTTATATCCCTAAAACCATAAAATATGTCTTTCTCTATCGCCTAATTTTTGTAAATAAAAACCCAAATCCTATACGCGTACTGAGTCATCTCGTCCTATAAAAACCAGCGCCATCTATCACACTGGATCTGAAATTAGCCAACGCGTCTCCTTAATCCGATAGGACAGGTGACCCTCGTCTAACAAGACTGATTACGGTAGGTTTAAATAGGACAGTTTAAAATTTGTCCGCTTAAGTCTATTACATACCTAATTATTTCACATAAAAACCGCGTCAGTAATAAATTTTTGAGCTGAATTTTTTATCACATTATTTATAAATAATGTGATACTGGTTTACCGAGCTTTGCTCGGTATTGTATGTATATATTTTTTTTTTTGATAAATCGAGTTTTTTGGGTTTCTTTTGGCTCCCATTAATAGTTTTACTCACAAAAGAAGGAAAAAAAGTAGAAAAAAAAAATAGGGAAAAATATTCATCTCACCTGGTCTCGAACCAGGAACCTCCCGAACGCCATCCAATCGATCTTCCACCGAGCTATCATAACTCGAAATTACCCTTTGTATTCTAATGATATTGTAGTAGTTTTTCAATGCCTAAAAACACGAATAAAACAACATTTTCTGAAAATAATCCTAGCTATATATCGATATATCGATATCGCCCCCGAAATCCCCCCTGTATACAAAATTTATTGAAAATCGTTGGAGCCGTTTCCGAGATTCAGATTATACGAGCAATTCTTTTATATAAATATATATATTTATATACAAGAATAGCTCGTTTAAAGGTATTAGATTTATACAAAAACATTTTGCAGATGGCCCGAATATTATCCATCTGCATCTATCGGCTATGATAATAATAAGTCCTCAAGGCACCCTAAAATGAAGTGGATTCCTATGTAGTGAGACACTATGCTTACCTTAGACTATTCTACGCCTATCGTGCTTACTGTTTTTGACCGCATCATCGCTTACCACCAGGCGAGATAGTTGCAAAACGCAAGGCTGTCACATAGAAAAATAAAATTATACAAAACCTATTAGTTACACAAACTTTTCCCATTCGACAGTTTAGGCGTAAATTCAAATCCCTAATAACTAACACAGCTCAATAAATAATAAATAGCTTATAACAGGTACAAACAGAAAATAAAGGTATTTCCACATTACTAAGGACTTCACTGTGCTATTTCTCTGTTCTGTGGGTGCAGAGCAGTGACGCGCAAACAAGCTAAAGGTCTACCTGACAGAAAGTGGTCGTCGCCGCCTATTGACATCAGGAATTCCAAAAATTTTGCGTGTGTGTGCCTACCCATATTACTAGACATGACACTCATTACTTCTCGTTTGAAGTTAAACTGATCAAAATATCTAGGAAGGTTTCGGATGGGATCTTACTTAGTCCACATTCCAAAGGGATATAATTTAAGTCATAGTATTCGTCCACTGTATGACATAGGCCTGTCCTATGACACGCCACTGAGCTCGATCTTCAGGTTTTTGTTTTCAACCGCTGCCAGCCAGCTTGCGTATAATATCATTGCTCCACCTAGCTGGAGGGTGTCCTACGCTTCGTTTACCGAGCCGTGGTCTTCACTCTAGAACACGTCTACCCTGACAGTTATCGATTCTAAGACAGATGTGACCAGTCCACTGCCACTTCAGTTTGCTAATCCTTTGAGCTATGTCAATAACTTTGGTTCCCTGTCGGATGACTTCATTTTGACATAATCTATGTGAAATTACCGTAAAAAATCTGTTTAATTATTGAATGCTTGCTGCATCTTACAAAAAGACTATCAATATGTACTGCACTGTATTTTGCTCAGGTACTTTTATAAGGCTGTTTAAAACACCCAAGAGCCTTCCACACCAAATATGTTACGTTACCAATTATCTGCGTATTTTTTTTACTTCTGTATAGAAAAGACAGTAAAATAAAATTTAAACATGTATTATAAAAAAAAAAAAAAAATTAATACTACATTGCATTATCGCGCGCACTAAAAAGTATCATAGTGCTATTCTATTCCATTACATTATTTATGTGCGATATTTTAGCTAAATCGGTTGTGTCATAATCGTAAAGAGGTAACAAAGTAACTAACTGATTTAGAAAGTCTTTAATTGCTGATGTGATAGTGATGAGGAAGTAATTTAAGACCGTTTACAAAACAAACAAAAAAAAACCGACTTCACATGCCGCGATAGTCAAAATAGCCAGTATTATCATATCGCCAAGGTATAGAAATGCATATCGACCCCTCTGGGATGAAACGTCGTAAAAGCCATTTTGACCAAAATCTGTTTTCAGCGGTTTCTTAGTCAGAATCGCGCGTTCTATCGATCTGTATATTTAACTTTTTGTAATAAAGACAAGATTATCAAATATGGCTTTTACGTCAATTTTCGAAGTAAAAAATTAGTAATAAACGATGTCAATTTACGTCGTAAAATCCACGACTTTTAAAAATATGGCTCGTACGACCATTATATTACTAAGAGACTATTGAAAAGTAATGCTTACTTTGGTCTTAAAGAGCATGATGCATTTTTATTTTGCTTATTACGGCTTATACAAATTTTTCTTAGGTCATCTATACAAATATTTAATCTGCATGAAAGTGTAAAAGACATTATATTGACCCAGAACTAAACGTAGAAACAAAAGGCCATTTTTCAGTACGGCTGAAAAACAAAAATGGTAAAGTTTATTTCTTGTATATTTTTTGATTTACTTAATCTATAATGTTTATTATAGATTAACACTATATCTCATTAAGCTGAGGTTTTTGAGTTGTTTGCTAAATAGAAATCCAAAATAACCTTCATTAATTAGTTCCAGAGATTGCATGGATTTTACTACAAAAAAAAATTGTAAATGGCTTCTACGTCTTTTTTATTTAGCTTGGTAACTGTAACCTTTTTTTTATTAAGTTGCATAAGACTTAATAATTGGTTATATCACAGGGATTATCGAATTAAAAGACAATTGTAATAAAAGGAAAGTGTAATTTAGTGTTGTAAATGAGGAACACATTAATGACCAAAATCATATTATTTTAATATTTTTCATTATATAAATGTAATATTGTACTTTTTCTGACAAACACTAATAAAATTATCAAAATAAAATCAACACAACCTCTAAACTATGCCCAATTGGCAGTAAATTGAACCTAGTAATAAAAATCGTCTAATCTTCTGTTTTATTAAAGTAGTAACAAAAGGCCACTTTTCAGTACGGCTGAAAAACAAAAATGGTAAAGTTTATTTCTTGTATATTTTTTGATTTACTTAATCTTTAATGTTTATTATAGATTAACACTATATTATCTCATTAAGCTAAGGATTTTAAGTTGTTTACTAAATAGAAACCCAAAGTAACCTACATTAATTAATTCCAGAGATTGCATGGCTTTTACTACAAAAAAAAAAGTTGTAAATGGCTTCTACGTCTATTTTCTTCAGCTTGGTAACTGTAACCTTTTTTTATTAAGTAGCATAAGACTAAATAATTGGTTATATCACAGGGATTATCGAATTAAAAGACAATTGTAATAAGAGGAAAGTGTAATTTAGTGTTGTAAATGAAGAACACATTAATGACCAAAATCATATTATTTTAATATTTTTCATTATATAAATGTAATATTGTACTTTTTCTGACAAACACTAAAAAAATTATCAAAATAAAATCAACACAACCTCTAAACTATGCCAAATAGGCAGTAAATAGAACCTAATAATGAAAATCTTCTAATCTTCTTGTTTTATTAAAGAACGAAATAAAACTGCGCATTGTGCACACACGAAAACAGGTAAGTATTTAACAATAACATAGCTTAAAACAAATCAATGTTTTAATACAATCATCATCATCATCAGCCTATCTCTGTCTGCTGCTGGACATAGGTCTTACCTATGGTACGCAACTGAGCTTGATCTTTAGTCCTTTGTTTCCAGCCGCTGCCAAGCCTTGCAAGCTGTGGATGAGTTTGTGTGCAGTGGCAGTGCTAAGGCAGATAGCGATGATGATGATAGTAATAGTGATACTGTTTATACTTATCATTGTGGTTGCCGCAGCTGGTATTCTTTATCTGTGTCTCGGTCGTATGACTCGGCTGTGGCTCTTATCCCATCCAAGACCGGGCACTGTGAGATTCATGGGCCGCGGTCTCATTTTCATTTCATGCAGCCTTGACACAGAGGACGACTATCTGTGGCGCCAATTATGTAGAGGTGATAATTTAGATTACAGTATTCTGTGATGAGGCCTACTATGTAGTATACAAATATCACGTCTTTGTAATATTAGCAGTCTGTTTGTAATTTTGCCGTCTAAATTCGGAAAAGCTGCTTTTGTATATTTACAGCTTGTCATGTCCACACTGTCCCACAACTTTTGCTACTCATTTTCGGTATGACAACGTTATAGGTCTCTGACTTCCATTGCTAGCGGTCTACAAAGGTTCATCACATCGTCGCTTACCTGTTGTGTCATTTTTTCTGTAGCGAGTATGTCAGCCGTGATATTGCTAGCACATGATGCATGGCTTTTTGTCCATCTTACCTTAACGTTATACTCGGTTGCCAGTGTTTGCAGAGTATCGTGGCATTTCGCCACTACTTTAGATCTTGTTGTAGATCTCCTGAGTATGTATAAAGTGGCTGCACTATCAGTGACAAATTTTATACTGACTTTATCTTGATCATTTTCGAATTAAGACTGTTTTATGGACACTGCTTGCGCAGACAGTAACATTCCGTTTGTTTCGGCTTGTAAGACGGTTATAGTCTTGGTTAGCGCTATCGATGCCGAAAGTCTTATACTCAGTTATTAGTTCATACTTTTTACTATCTAGATGAGTACTGTCTATCCTGTCCATGCCTTAAATGGCTTTCGAAATGATCATTATCGCTTTTTACATTATTTTGCAGTGGTTTGTGGTCGGAGGATATGTTCAAGACGCTAAATTGGAAAGAATGGGGCATACATATAAACGGCGAGCACCTCTCACACTTGATGTTTGCGGACGATATCGTCATCATGGCTGGAACCGCGCAGAACTTGTAATACATGCTGATCACTCTAGCTGATTCTTCTCCACGCATCGGTCTCCGTATGAACTTGGATAAAACCAAGATCATGTTCAATGAACATGTTATTCCGGACCCGACTGCTTTAAATGGAGTTCTTCTCGAAGTTGTTCACGGATACGTCTATCTACCTAAGCCAAATCTTGCAATTGGGTAGAAGTAACTTCGAGAAGGAAGCTCGCAGAATGATACAGCTGAGATGGGCAGCATTTGGACAACTTCGTCGAGTCTTTTCATCGCCTATACCACAAACCCTAAAGACGAAAGTCCTTAACAAGTGCGTCCACCTGTTGTTACTTACGGGGCCGAGACGTGAACTCTGACAGTGTAACTGTTTTACGAATTTCAAGTCGCTAAGCAAGCTATGGAGGAGGCTATGCTCGGAGTCTTGTTGAAGGATCGAATTCAAAATTAAGTCATCCATTAGAGAACCCAAGTTATCGACGATGGATTAGCAAGCTAAAGTGGCAGTGGGCTGGTCACATCTAGAAGACTGACAACCGTTGGGGTCTACCCCAACAGTTATTGGTTCTAGACTGGAGACCGCGTCTCGCCAAATGTAGTGTAGGGCGCCCTCCAGCTAGATGGAGCGATGATATACGCAAGCTGGCTGGCAGCGGCTGGAAACAATAAGCTGAAGATCAAGCTCAGTGGCGTGCCATAGGTGAGACCTATGTCCAGCAGTGGACAGGGATAGGCTGATGATGATGATTACTTTAAGATATCAATTTGTTTTCAAGCTATGTTTTTGTTGAATACTTACCTGTTTTCGTGTGTGCACAGTGCGCAGTTATATCTCGTAGTTTAATAAAACAGAAAATTAGAATATTTGTATTACTAGGTTCGACTTACTGCCTATTTTGCATAGTTAGAGGTTATATTGATTTTAGTTAGATAATTTTATTAGTGTTTGTCAGAAAGAGTACAATATTACTTTTATATAATGAAAAACATTTAAATTATATGATTTTCGTCATAAATGTGTTCTGCATTTACTACACTAAATTACACTTTCTTTTTGTTACAATTGTCTTTTAATTCGATAATCTCTTTGATAAAACAAATTGTGACATCTTATACCACTCAATAAAAAAAAGGTTACAGTCGCCAAGTAGAAGAAAAATGTCGTAGAAGCCATTTACAACTTTTATTTTTGTAGTTAAAGCCATGCCATCTCTGGATCTAATGAATGTACGTTATTTTGAGTTTCTATTTAGCAAACAATTCAAAAACCTAAGCTTAATGAGCTATAGTGGTTTATTACAGATTAAATAAATCAAAAGATATACCAGAAATAAACTTTACCATTTCTGTTTTTCGGCCGTACTGAAAAATGACCATTTGGCTTTTACTACGTTTCATCCCAGAGGGGTCGAATATGTCTTCAAGGTATGTAATATGTTTGAGATGTTTATCTCTTTATCGCCGGAGATAATTGTCATACCTCGATAAAATTTGAATTGAACCAATTGAGAGGTATAATCTCTCAAACGAAAAAATAATTTTTGAAATCAAGTCAAGGTTTGAAGGCGTTCAGAGGTAACAAACATAAAAAAAAATTAAAAACAAATACAGTCGAATTTTTGTCCTTTTTTGTGAAGTCGGTTAAAATATAATTATTTGTACATAAAAGATAACAAAAAGATATAGTAAGTTATTATTGTTTTAGCTTCATGAAGAAGTTTAGGATCTAAAATGCAGAGCACTTCCTGATTTTACTTTCCGCCTTAAATATGAACCTTTATGTTTTAATTCGTATAGTCTAGCGTTTTCTCACTTTCTAACCTATTAGTAAGTGATAATGCGCTTGAGAATGGTAGCACGCTAGGCTTAGAAAGCAAACTGGCTCTGAAAGACGGCTGCCGCAACACTTAAGGTGTTTGGCTACAGATTTTCCAACTGGTGGTAGCTGGGCAGTTGGACACTAGCTAGTGTCCTACTACTATGCCGGGGGTTTCTCGACGATGTTTTTCCTTCACCAGTGGGCTTCTGTGAAATGCGCACATATATTTGTTCGATAGAAAAATCCATTGGTGTACAGCGGGGATTTTGTAACCACCACCTCATTCGTGTCAAACCCGACCATATTTGCACTGCGCCACTAGGCCTATAAGTAGATATACCGTTGTAGATATTATGTACAAGACTGGTAAGTACTTATATAAATACCGTAACCGTTATTAACCCTAGCAGAGTACAAGTCAAACCGCAACATATTATCAGTTTGCGAAGCAGATACGGCAAAGATCAAAGGCTTAGTTAAAACTACGTTAAACAAAGCCCATAGATAACGTTGCAATACCTTTAAATACCTATTAGAATTGTTTAAAGCCCAGTCGATTTCAGGTGTGGTTCTAGTGGAAGCGTCTGGCAAATCTTCTATTATTCCGGTAATGGCAATAGAGAAACATTGTTTACTTTCGCCATTTTCCACTGTCGGTAGGAGCATTAGATCGATATAAGTCAGGTCGACTTACCACAATTGAAAAAAACTTAGAATGACTAACCTAAGAGCACAAATACTCACAGGCCATAGAGGATTAAAAGCATACCTCCATAGATTCGGGCTAGTTGAAGCTCCATTATGCACATGCGATGATATTACCTCTGAAACGATCGAACACTTACTACTAGAGTGTCAAAAATTTATGACACACAGATTGGAGTGGGAGTACAAATGGAGTTAAAGTTAGATCTAGAGTCCTTAACAACTAACATTAACGACGACCACTGTCGGACCCACTTCCTAGATTTTGCCGAAAATATCATAAGGAAGGCGGCAAGGCTAAATGGGTCAACTGCATAAAATCTTTTTCAAAAAAAATAAAACCGACTTCATTACCACAAACAGGCACTCAAAAGCGAAAAATAAATTACTTAATATAATTATTATAAGCGTTACCCATCTCTCATATATATATATATATATATATATCTATACATATCTCTTTGAAGTCGGTGCCAGCCAAGTCTATTGGATAGTAGATAGATACTATGTATGTAGTAGTAGTAAGTAGGTAGATACATGTAGGTAGTATCTATCTACTACGTAGTGAAAAAACTTGGGCATTGATAAAATGGCCGGAGCTGATAAGCGACTTTAGCTAGTAGATTACAGGAAAACATTTAAAAGTTTTATTTAGGTATCAATGTATATGAAAAGTTAAAAACCAATATCCCGATATCAACTCTCTGTTTATCGAACGCCAACCCAAAAGCAATATCCCAAAGTTAGTTGGAAGTTCAACCATTGGGTCCGTAACTGCTAATGTCCGACCGTAACCGTTGCCTACTGACGTATACGTTGACGTTGTGTTTGTGGTATCGTAGAAATCAGTGTTGCTTTAGTAGATGACCATCTTGGCAAGTATCTGTTAAGTTAGGTCAATTTATTAAGCCTAACCTTATTACATTGTGCTTAGTTTATTGTAGATAGTTTGTTAATGTACATCTTATAAGAGCTGTGGCGAATTCAGTAAGGGCTAAAAAAGGTGCACCCTGTGATGAAGAAGAAAGATGACTTTGCACGGCAGAACATTGCTGTGACAATAAATAAACCCACTTTTGATTCTATCTCGCTCACACTAACCGTAAAAAAATCTGTCAAACTAGGTAATCAAAGTAAAGAAAAGAGGATTGGAAAACGTGATACCTTAGGGTTCCGTACCCAAAGGGTAAAACGGGACCCTATTACTAAGACTCCGCTGTCCGTCTGTCTGTCTGTCTAAACTGTACTAAAAACAAAATAATGTTAAAAATTAAAATGGCTCCCCATACAAAAAACGTGTTTTTAAACGCCATCTATCTAATTAGTTTCGGTAAAAATGACATAGATGGCGCTAGTAAACGAGCCCCGTCTTTCTAGATCGCGACCAAACCAAATATTCTTGGTAATATCAATTAATCAAATATATGAGGTTGAAACTCTGTTATGTTTCGTATTGTACGGAACCCTCCCTAAGTGTGCGATAAGAGACGCGATGCTGACTCGCACTTGGCCAGTTTTATTTATATCTTATACGCTAGCGTTTGACTACTTTCTCGCTCGATGGTAAGCGATGATGTAGTCGAATATGGTGATCACGCTAGGCCTAGAATACTCTGAATCTCAAGGCCTGTGAGCTGCCAAAATACCATAAGGTTGCGGCGACAGATTTTCTCCTTGATGGAGTAAGCTGGTAGCAAGTTCGGCGCCACATACCGTAAAGCCACATTTTCGTACATCTATTTTGTATCAACTTATGTAACAACAAACTGCTCAATATTCCCAGTCCAAGGTAAAGTTGCTTCGACTTACAATGACTAATGGACGATACACTATCTGCATTGCTACAATATTCTGGGTATTATCTTTTACATCCCCCCCGAGACATAAGTTTAGCAGAGTCTGGGATGGCATAGTTAGTTCTATAAACTAACGTAAGATCCACAACATCTTTGGAATATGATTACTGGACAAGATTGTAACTTCATTGTAGACTTGAATATATTTTAAACAAGCACTTGAACGTTATCTTAACTGAAGTGATGTGTGTTCTTAGATAGAGTCATGCATGTTTGGAATTAAATGAAACCAGCCAAGTCGAAATGGACTCGCCCACCAGAAGCCTCCCGCACCAACTTCTCAAACTAAGTTAAATGACCAGCTTAACCTTGCAGTTCGATTCATAGAAAATGTATTGCACCAACCGAAAATAATAAATATGAAATATTATTCTTTTTAGGGTTACGTACCTCAAAAGGTAAAAAAATGAACCCTTATAAGATCACTTTTTTATCCGTCTGTCCGTCTGACCGTCTGTCCGTCTGTCCGTCTGTCCATCTGCCCGTCTGTCCGTCTGTCCGTCTGTCCGTCGGTCCGTCTGTCCGTCTGTCCGTCTGTCCGTCTGTCCGTCTGTCCGTTTATCCATCTGTCCGTCTGTCTGTCTGTCTGCAAATTTATATTTCCGCGGAAACTTGTAAGTACCAAAATTTACCTTAATTTTCAACTTTTATTATTTTTCGGAATTATTTCTCAACTTGTTCTGTAAAACCTTGCTTTGGACCAAAATTGACAATTCTAGGTCAACCGAAAGTACCCTATAGGTTTTGGGTCGAAAACCTGTAGGGTACTTCCAATTGACCTAGAATCATGAAATTTGGCAAAAAGCAAGGTTTAACAGCAAAAAAAAGGAAAAATTCAAAAAAATAAAAAAAGTTGAAAATTAAAGGGTGCCCCTATTACAAAGTTTACGCCTATTAAGGTAAACCTCTGAGTTATATGAGCGCTGATACAATTTAGAGGTCTAGCTTAATTGGTACATACCAACGTTGGTACGGAAGCCTCGATGGGCGAGTTCAACTCGACTTAGCGGGTTTTATTTTAATTAAAATACGCATTTAAGGTTTTCAGATTTATTTCTATACAAGTGATTCCTGCCAAATTTTATGATTTTATGTCAATGGGAAGTACCCTATAGGTTTTGATTCCCTTGTGAAATAGCAAAATACGTGAAAATATGCGACAATAAACGGTTATATCTTTTGATCGCGTTGACTTACAGGTTTGATTTTCTTTCACAGTAAAAAGATACCGTTAACCCAAGTGTTTAGTATAAGTTTGAACTTGATACCCCTACGCGTTCCGGAGATGTAGGATCTTGACAGACAGATAGACAGACGGAAAACAAAATGATTCTATAAGGGTTCCTTTTTTCCTTTCAAGTTACGGAACCCTAAAACGACTCTAAATAAGGCGCTAGTAAGAGTCGTCCATGGCTACCTCACTCGCTACCTACCCTCGCACCCAGGAAGCGCGGATTCGAGTCCCACGGGACGGCCAAAATGTGGATTTTATATAATAACTTTACATGCTACGTACGCTAAGTATCTTATGTGTTATTCTAAGGTCTAGGCTACCTCCATACCAACTATCATCTCAATTGGTTAAGTAGTTTTAGCGTGAAGTAGTAACAAACATACAAACTCACCAACATTCGCTGTTACAATATTAATATATACTTATTAGTAAGATAGGAAGTAGAACGTGGAAAAATATAAAGTGAAGATAACACAATATAGAAAGAAACATAATATTTTATTTAAACAGTGCAGTATCTATCGTCGGATCTGAAATCTGTAATGGTTTCATCCGAGTAATTACTACTAAACAGTAATTGCAGATGGCGCTACCAATGCATAATTTGTTAGAAATGCAGTCCAGAAGTTTTTCGTTTCAGTGGAAGTCGTCCAAGACTAAGTTGGTTAGTGCTTGGGCGTGATACCCAGTTGGCGCAATTCGAGACCCGCTGGACGCCAAAATTTTGGATTTTATGGAAGGTTAACTATGTATAAAAATATATAGTGTAGATAACACTTTAAGAAACGGTATTTGATCAAGTATTTTGTGAGTTAGTTGACCTTTTTTTAAATTTTCTGTGATAACAATAATAATCCACAAAATTATTACATTAATCAGAAGAAAAATGATTATGACTTATTCTATAAACACTATCGAGGTAGGCAAATGAAATAAAAAAAATGCAAGGTATCTACCATAATATTTTTAACTTAATAAATACGCCTCAGTAGCGGTCAGCGGTTAGCGGTTACCTGCCAGTGACCACTGCCACCCGACCCGAACGCGACAACCATATTTATCATGCACCGCAAAATATTATTTCGTAACAATAAAAACAATTATTTTAAATTGGATAATGTGAAACGTTAATGATACACTCATGATTATAAAGTATTTATTCACTTTACACTATGAATTTTGTCGACTGTCCCGACCTAGGTTTCGTGCATATCCGATGCACTTCCTCGGGAGTTTATGCAGATTGGTCGATGGAAGCTGAAAAAGCTGGGAACAAAGGCACGACTTAAATTAAATATCATTGTTGTCTAATTTATTTTAGTAAAATATTTGAATATCAACGAGTACCTACTCGTTGCAAGCAAACTCAATCTAACTGAGTCTACAGTATACTATGTATGGCATATTATTATCACAACTCAACAAATCGAATACCATAAGAATCTTTATCCTGACATACTGACTGACTGACTGACTGACTGACTGACAGACATCGCACAGCCTAAACCACTGTTCGTAGAGACTTGAAATTTAAGAAAGGATTTTCCAAAATTCACCCCTTCAGAGGATGAAATAGGGGTTCAAAGTTTGTATGGAGAAACAAGATTAGATAGTCTTTTCTATCCGAAACTTCACACAAGTACTTCAGTAAAAAAATGAGTAAATACGTGTTAAAGGTTTTTTTGAAATTCCACCCATAAGAGGGTGAAATGGGGTAACAAAGTGTGAAAATCAATATTGTCTCGGATTGCGCTGAAATTTGCCATGCAGATAGGTATTACGACATTACGAAAGATTTTTCAAAATTCACCCCCGAAGGGCATGAAACGGGGGTTCAAAGTGTGTATGGAGAAACAAGATAAGATAGTCTTCTTTATTCTCAACTTCGCACAAGTACTTCATTAAATAAATAAGTAAATACGTGTTTCAGACTTTTTCGAAATGCCACCCCTAAAAGGGTGAAGTGGGGGTAACAAATTCTGAAATCAATATTGTTTCGGTTTGCGCTGAAATTTGGCAGATAGTTATTTTGACGGAGGTATCCGCTAAGAAAGGATTTTTCAAATATCACTCCTTAAGGGGATGAAACGTGGAAAAAGTTTAAACCGATTTGGTGTATTTTATGAAAGAAGTCATAACGCGGGCGAAGCCGCGGGGAACTTCTAGTTCTACTATATATAACTGCCTAAAAGCATAAAATTTAATCTTTACGTAAATACTTAAAGTATATTCTGAACTATAATACTTACCCGTTGTTCTAGAAGAAATTCATGCAAGAATACACGGTGTAACTTACAAAGCCAATAGAGCAGTGTCCGGAACTACATTACGGCTAACTTACAGCTGTAACTACTTTCGATATTTGTTCCTATCGTTCCAAGTATTGGCTACAGTTTGTGTTTACACAAAACCAGGAACTAACAAATAGGATCGATTATGTGAACTAAAGGTGTGGATACAAGAATGTTTTTTGCGTATCGAAATTTCAAAATGAAGGAGGTGGTCAATCGCTTGCCTATTGAGCACGACAAAAAGGTTCTTAATTCATCCGTATATTTTTTAGGGTTCCGTACCCAAAGGGTAAAACGGGACCCTATTACTAAGACTCCGCTGTCCGTCTGTCTGTCTGTCTGTCTGTCTGTCTGTCTGTCCGTCTGTCACCAGGCTATAGCTCATTAACCGTGATAGTTAGACAGTTGAAATTTTCACAGATGGTGTATTTCTGTTGCCGCTAGAACAACAAATACTAAAAACAAAATAAAGTTAAAAATGAAAAGGGGTTCCCATACAAAGAACGTGTTTTTAAACGCCATCTATCTAATTAGTTTCGGCAAAATGACATAGATGGCGCTAGTAAACGAGCCCCGTCTTTCTAGATCGCGACCAAACCAAATATTCTTGGTAATATCAATTAATCAAATATATGAGATTGAAACTCTGTTATGTTTCGTATTGTACGGAACCCTCCCTAAGTGTGCGATAAGAGACGCGATGCAGACTCGCACTTGGCCAGTTTTATTATTTTTGTATGTTTTATTACTCCGTCAATTGGAAACGGATTTCATGATTTTATATCTAAACCCTACCTACCTTTGTATATCCAAAGTGATCTCATTTAAATTTTTCTCAAGATCTGATAAGTAGGTATCTACAGAGATAGAATGATAACCATTTCAAACGTGCTGCTGAAACTGACTCGCGAGGCATGGAAGTTGTTTTTTTAGTTCTTAAACTTTGTTTTAAAATTTTGAAACTAAACGTTATTTATATCTTATTATTATTTTTTGTGACCGTGTGGAAAAGAAGAGCTGAAGAGAGAGCTCGGGCGTGCATTGGGTGCAGTCTATATCTAACAGTGGTCCAACGTGGGCTGATAATAAAGATGATGGTGATTATAATGCAAAATACTTATGGTAGTTTGTATATCGCATAAGGCTTTTGATCAAAACACGAAAAGACAAACATAAAACAGGCAAAAAAACATAAAGCAAGAAGTGATATAAAACAGTTACGTGATTGGAATTTGGATTGGATTACGATCAACACTGACTAAACAGCTGGAAAAATAAATTTGAAATTAGTAACTACTTGAAAGAGAGTTTTGGCGGGAACGTGGAAAAGTGTGTGTGATCTCATTGTATTTTATCCTAAAACTTGTGTTCTTCCGCGTGTTAATATGTAATAAATGTGGATTATTAACCATTAAGTGCCGGTGAATGTGTGCGAGTGTAGGGAAACTGCACAATGTTGAAAAACATGCTATTTGCGTTCTCACCAAAATTCCACTGAAAATCTTCAGTAAACACCACATATTTACTGAAGGTATGACTTAGACTAGACTTTTACTTGACAACTGACCTGAAATGTGACTTTGACCCATCTCTACGACTAAAATTTATAAAAATTTGAAAAAATTCAATACTTGACACTGGCTAAATACACTAATCGTGTGGAGCCATAAAGAAACTAAAAAAAACTTCTTGAAAAACATGAAACGTCATTGATCACTTTGTTATCAAAACCAACAAAAATTACAAAATCGATTACTATGCATGGCCATTTCATTGTGCGAATACCAATAATATGTTATTATTATTATTTGTAGTAGGTAACTTTAATTTATTATCCTTCTTTTATTTTATGTACTGGACATAATATTTAGTATAATCACTAAATCTTTTCTTGCATACGCTTATGATATACATATAAGAAATCTTCGTTTAACAGTGTAAATGTACCATTACTTAACTTAATGAGTTTCGTTCGGGTACTTAGAGTAATGATCTCAATATTTCCTTTTGTTAAAAATGTGTTTTTCTTACTTACTCAAGAACACAAGAAATTTAATTTGTTAGATATACTATTATAACTTAAAAGTAAAGCAAGCATATTAAATAACAAGATATCGTACAAATTACTTATTTTTGCAAAGGGCAATAAAATTGATATGTTTTTATTGACCATTAGTATTATCTGTTAAAATAGAGGGAACACGATCTATATCTATTATCGCCTATTACGAAGTTTGATAGGTATTGAAATGAACGGATATGACAGAGATGGAGCTAAAAAGCCTTCATAGCTGCGTCCCCGTCATTTGGTTCATTTCATTCATTCAATGATCAATTTTTGAGAGCCTGGTGGAGTAATCGGGAGAACGGTCGGCTTTGATGCCGTGGTACCGACTTCAAACCGCCGTGCACCAGTGGATTTTTCTATCGAAAAATTTATGTGCAGTTCTCACAGTGGCCCTCCGGTGAAGGAAAACATCGTTAAAAAACCAACAACCCCCGCATGGTGGTAGGACACTATCTAGTGTCCGCCTGGCCAGCTACCACCCTCAAATTAAAAAATCTGTCACCAATCATCTAATGTGTTCCGGCAGCTATCCTTGAGAGCCAGTTCCCATTCTAGGCCTAGTGTGCTTACCATCTTCGACCGCATCATCAACTCCCAACAGGTGAGATAGTGGTCAAACGCTAGCCTATAAAATATTTAAAAAAAAAACTGTCAAAACTTCGTGGTATTATATAGGCCTGACATTGCTTATCTATACTAATATTATAAAGAGAGAACATTTGTATTTTTGTATGTTTGTAATGATTTGGCTCAAAAACTACTGGACCGATTTACAAAATTCTTACACTAATATATAGAATGGACTTTCGAAATGAAAATAAGCTATATATTTTCTCGTTTAAATAAAAGTTTCATGGAGACCTAATTTGCAACCTAAGTCGAGACAAAAAAACGGTCGAAAAAACACGTTTCTTACGAACGCTGCTCAACTGAAAACATATGGAAGAGTATTTGCTATGGAAGAGTTGTACAACTTAATAAGACCTACAAAAAAGTCCGCGACAGCATATGTCTATCTCTTAAGGTTGACTCACAGTAACCATTCTAATCTTTAATTTTTTATTAAAAAATATTACATAACTTCCAGGGCTATTTTCAAATATATAGTATTAATCCTTATCCAAACGATTACATTAATTAGCTTGGCCACATATTATAGATTAAAATTGTCCTTTACGGTATATAATTCTAATGAAAACTCTAGAAGATATCACGGATTTCACATACACGCATCGCAAAATTAATAAAATATTTGCAGTCAAACCACATAATAGGTCATAGTTACTACGAAAATATTATTATAAGCTTAGCTTTTCTGTAGATCCTCACCGATCGCAATCAATTTGAAGTCAATATTGTATAATAATATGATCTATTGTATAAAATAATAATGATCTATATATATAATATATTATTTAAAACCACCCCGACTGATCTATGTATAATCTTTCCATTAAAAACATTCCAATGACTCTTAACACGACATTTAAAATCTGAGCTGTAAGTTGGTGAGGATTTTCGAATTGATCAGACCTATTAAAGTTGATTAAAGCTCATAGTTTTATAACGATTGAACGAATTTTCATGAATCAAAGCTAAGAACACTCTCGATAAAGACATCTATAAAAAAAAAAACTTACAATAATAAAATCAAAATCGGTTCATCCGGTTGGGTGCTAAGATGCTACAGACAGACACACAGATACACACGTTAAACTTATATTACTTTTTGCGTCGGGGTACGCCGTAAGGTTACGGCGGCAGATGTTCTCCTTGGTGGTAATCTACTTTTCAACCGACTTCCAAAAAGAAGGAAGTTCTCAATTCGTCTGTATGTTTCTTTTTTCTTTCTGTTTTTGTGTGTGTATGTTACGCGATTACTCCGTCAATTGTGAACTGATTCGAATTATTATTTTTGTAATCGGTAGGGTACGTTTTCGAGGTGGTCCCATTGTAATTTCATTGAGATGTGATAAGTATTTTCAGAGATATGACGATAAACGTCTCAAACTTGCTACTGTAATTGACTCGCGGGGCATTGAAGTCAGTTGTTTTAGTTTTTATACTATCTTAATTATTGGTAGATTTCCACCAAAGATTCCTACGAAATCCATGATTCATGAATGCACATAAAACTTTCATAGGTAGGTATATAGCTAGGATTAGAACCAACGACCCTCGGGTCAGAATCAGGGTAACTATCCTTTACGCCAAAGGGCCGTCCAATATCACTACGTAAGTATTATAAAACAATGTCCATCGCGGGGCATTGAATTCGGTTGTTTTAGTTTTTAAACTATCTTAATTATTGGGTGTAAAATCTTACAAGATTCGGGCCCGTCAGAAGTTCCACTACTATAAACATATCGAAAACACTTTCCTTTTTATAAGTCAGCTAGCAATTCTTCTTTCAAGTTTTAAAATACCTTCGAGCCAATTTAACAAAGCTGCGGGTAGGTAGGATGCACATTTTGCAGTCCCTTGTGAACTGTTTACCGAAGCTTACGGCATCCTACGGTCTATTTGCTTCCAGCTCAGCGAAGATATATGTATAAGATAACGTTACAAAGTGGTATTGGGTATTTTTAAACGGATAAGAAAATCGAGTTAGGAGGTCGAGTCGAAGCTTAGGGCATTTTATATACAGTGTGTACCTATTATTGATTTGATCCGTGGTAGGAATAGGAAATCGTAATAATATGGAAGTTTTCCTTTGTTTTACACTTTGATCTGCATTTACAGATTTTAAAAATACTTAGGTACAATCAGCGAGTTAATTGGCAATTATTGACATGAAAAAATTCATCTTTTTCATGCGTCAAAAGATTCTGTGCTTTTTTTATGAAACATTTTTTTATCGTCGTTGCAGTTACGTTTCACATGCCTTATGCCTTATTCATTAAATAGATTCTGCTGTAAAAGCCGAGCAGAAACCACTGACCATTGAGTCTTTGTAACATATGCGACGGGCTAGCTAGTTATATATAATATTAAACAGATAAAACTTAACTTTTAAACTAATATTAACTTACAACATCAACCCTCAACATTTACTATCGTAACTTTACCCTTTAATCCTTCAGTGCATAAAAGTACATTAAATAAAGGGTGTTTCACAAAGAGTCCCATTTATTATTAACAAACAATAAACTACCGCAAAGTTACGCCTCGGACCTAAATCCGCGTAAACAGGAGTACAGTTTGTAAATTACGTTTACATTACGTTAAATTATGCAAAACAAGCTTATTTTGTAAATTGCGATCGTTTGCGGATCGGTAGTTAGCATGTAAGTCGGGCGTTTGTCAAAGTACCTTGCATGATTACTATGCGTAGTGCTGTAAATATCTACCTGTAAACTTAACTTACTACTTATATCTTACTTAAGTGATTCATAACTATAGTAAAATCATGATTTTTACACAAAACTAAAATAATTCAGATCACACAAATTAATGTTTATTGACAGAGCTTTACAGTGATCAAATTCTTGCTGTACATGAACGAAATCGCGGGGCTATGAGCTAGTTACTAGTGTGTTATATTTGCATTATCAATGAACTAGCTGTCGTTTTACCCGCGTAGACATCGTTCCCCTGGAAATATTGGAATAAAAGAACCCCATGTCTTATTCCAGGTTCTAGGCTATCTGCATTCCTAAATTTCAGCTCAATAGGTAGAGTAGTTTTACCGTGGAGAAGTAACAAACATGCCTACTTACATACTCATAAACATTCGCCTTTACAATATTAGCAACTGATATGTTAATGAACATATATAATTATTATTATTAAAATATTATTTGGCGGTCTATTTTTGCAAAATCAAGCTTTTCATGATTGCTAAACATGATAGCGGACCAAATATATATTTCATAACGAAGCTAGATATTTAACTACGACTTTTTATAAGTAATTAAGTAAAGCATAAGGCGTAAAGCAAGGCGCATTAAAATATAAATATGCTGTGACGGTCACGCGTAGCTTAGCATCATTTATGTATGTGGAACATATTGCTGGCATAGAACAGCAAAAAAAAAACAACAACGTACTGGCGAATTTCCATGCCATAATACATTACGAAAATGTAGGGTTTTTGTAGATATTCAAATTTTGTACATGCTCGAATTTTAAACAAAATATTAAAACAAGGCCAAATCACAGTCACACCTAGAAAGCTCGATAGAGCCTGACCATGAAATATATTTCTACAGTTAAAATTGTGCCACAACCGCAGCACCGAAATAGGTACGACCGGTACCTTCAAATTACAAAATATGCGCTCGAGTTTCCCTAATAAATGTTTCAACATGGCGGATTGGCACCGTGTGGAGAGACGAGCCTAATCAAATATTTTTATGATCGACGCCTTTTTACGAGCTGCCTGTTTGCTTAGAGGTAATTGGAGAGTGGTATAAGTGAAAGGTGTTAGCTATTTTCACATAAAAAAGGTGGAAAAAATGCCTTTAATCCATACTAAAACCTATAAATGTATAATAAGATCGTTTAAAAAACTAAAACAACCAACTTCAAATGCCGCGCTATTAATTTTCAGTACCAAGTTTGAGGTGTTTATCTCCATATCACTGGAGATGCATATCAGATCTCAATGAAATTACTATGGTACCATTCTAGAGATATCTCCTTCCCAACAAAAAAATAATAATCATCAAAATCGGTTCATAAACAACGAGGTTATCGACAATAACAAAGACCGCATTTTCACATAAAGTCACAAACAGTTCACAACAGACACAGTTGAGACAGCAGTCATACAAACATGTTTGACAGATATAAATAAAAAATAAAAATGTTTATGCAAGACTGACTGGCTTTATCTGCACCAAACGTTTGCGCTACGTATTATGCTTATATATATACTATACATGCAGTTACTTAGCTAGCGCCATCTACGCTTAGAGACAAACACTAAAATTAAACCGCTAACAGCGTTTTACTTAGAACCATGGAGTACACCGGCGTTTCTGAGTTGGATTGCTCATCCTGTGTACATTCCTCTGGATAAGGAAATAATTTAAATAATTTACAGAAGTAACTCCCGTTTTACTGTCTACCTAGATTAATGTATATTTGGCTACCTGAACAAATCAGATTGCTAGAGTTACTATAAAGACTTAGTAAGTAAGAAGTTTCACTCATCTTTTTTGAACCTGGCGTCTTTAATCGTTCGGGTCCGGGTTAGCTATCTATCTGTGGATGACTCATAGGCACTAGATGGTACGTACTGGACCTTATAGTCTTTTCGCCTCGCCTTGTCGACACTTGCGACGAAATTTGGAGAGGTGCTACTCTAAAGACGACGCAACATCTCACGGCTGTATGTGAAAATATTTAGAGAGCGTTTTATGAGTATTATTTAATTAGCAACAGATAAGCACAACACCTCCATGAGCCACTGTTAATATTGGATTTAGGTAAGTTAGTATTTCTTCCTCACCGCACCAAGAAAACGTCACGTCATGCCAAAAACTAAAATTAACGGCCGAAATAGAAAGCAGGGGTTTTCTCTCATCATGCTCACCTTTGAATATTCTACTTACATATCAGTCAGTTATCATCAGAGAAGATAGTGTTTTTTATATCTATACTAGCTGTTACCCGCGGCTTCGCCCGCGTTATTTGAGTCTTTATGACCTTTGAGGTCAAGATCGATGATCTCTTAGGCCAAGTCACCATAGATGACCCTAAAGTCGAACTCAATATTTGTTAAAGTCATTAATCATTTTGGTTAGGTATACGAAGTTGTGCTGTTTAAATGTTTGACTCAACACAAAAGATCCTGAAACATTTCTTACAAAGAAAATAGTGTAAATAGCTGCGCGAGCGCAGCGAGAGCTATCATTGCGCGAGCGAACATTTTTTATGACTTTTTATGACCCTGAAAAATTTACGACCTAATAATCAACTTACTATAGATGACTCTTAGATCGAACTCGATATCGTCTATTGTTAATGTCATAAATAATTACTTGGTAAACCTAACCAAGGTTCACCAAGTTTTGCTGTTTAAGTATTTCAGTCAGTCTAATGTATGAGGCTGTTGAAACACGCAATTATACGCTATTTTATAGCGTTATTACTGCGAAAAATGTTTACGACTTTTTATGACCCTGACAGTCTTTATGACCTACTAAGTCAACACCGATGACACTCAGGTAAAACGTGATATCCACTTATTTTAAGGTTAATAATCATTATGATAATTGAAGGTTGTACCGTTTAAATGTATGACTCGTTTTGATGCATGTGGTTATTAATATACAAACGTTGCTTATATATTACCTTCAAAGTAGATAAAACAAATGCCTGCGCAAGCGTAGCGAGCGGCGCTATCACTGAGCGAGCGAAGCGAGCGCGAAAATTTTTTTACGACTTTATATGACCCTCACAGTTTTTATGACCTACTTAGTCAACACGCATGACATTAAGAATAAACTTGATATCCACTTATTTTAAGGTTAATAATCATTATTATTATTGAAGGTTGTACTGTTTCAATTTATGACTCGTTTTGATACATGTGTCTATAATACAAAATTTGCTGAAATATTACCTTCAAAGTAGATAAAACAAATACTCGCGCAAGCGCAGCGAGCGCTATCTCAGCGTGAGCTTTGCGAGCGCGAAAATTTTTTACGACTTTTTATGACCCTGGCAGTTTTTATGACCTACTAAGTCAACACCGATGACATAAGGGTTCAATTTGATATCCACTTAATTTAAGGTTAATAATCATTATGATTATTGAAGGTTGTTCTGTTTCAATGTATGATTCGTTTTGATGCATGTGGCTATTAAAATTCAAAAGTTGACGAAATACTTCCTACAAAGTAGATAAAATAAATGCTTGCGCGAGTGATGCGAGCGTTATCACTGCGCGAGCGAAGCGAGCGCGAAAATTTTTTACGACTTTTTATGACCCTGATAGTTTTTATGACCTACTAAGTCAACACTAATGACACTCAGGTTAAGGTCGATACTCACTTATTTTAAGGTTAATATTCATTATGATTATTGAAGATTGTACTGTTATAATTTATGACTCGTTTTGATGCATGTGGTTATTAATATACAAAAGTTGCTGAAATATTACCTTCAAAGTTGATAAAATAAATGCTTCCGCGAGCACAGCGAGCGCTATCACTGCGCGAGCGAAGCGAGCGCGGAAATTTTTAATGACTTTTTATGACCCTGACAGTTTTTATGACCTAGTAAGTCAACACCGATGACATTAGGGTTAAATTTGATATCCACTTTATTTAAGGTTAATAATCACTATAATTATTGAAGGTTGTTCTGTTTCAATGTTTCAACGTTTTGAAGCATGTGGCTATAAAAATTCAAAAGTTGACGAAATATTTCCTACAAAGTAGATAAAATAAATGCTTGCGCGAGTGTTGCGAGCGTTATCACTGCGAAATTTTTTTACGACTTTTTATGACCCTGACAGTTTTTATGACCTACTAAGCCAACACTGATGACACTCAGATTAAAGTCGATAATCACTTATTTTAAGGTTAATAATCATTATGATTATTGAAGGTTGTACAGTTTTATTTTATGACTCGTTTTGATGCATAAGGCTATTAAAATACATAAGTTTCTGAAATATTACATTCAAAGTAGATAAAATAAATAATTGCGCGAGTTTCGCGAGCGCTAAAAATGTTTACGACTTTTTATGACCCAGATAGTTTTTATGACATACTAAGTCAACACCGATGACATTAGGGTTAAATTTGATATCAACTTAATTTAAGTTTAATAATTATTATGATTATTGAAGTTTGTTCTGTTTCAATTTATGACTTGTTTTGATGCATGTGGCTATTAAAATTCAAAAGTTGACGAAATATTTCCTACAAAGTAGATAAAACAAATGCTTGCGCGAGCGAAGAGAGTGCTATAACTACGCGAGCGAAGCAAGCGCGAACAAATTTTACGTGTTTTAATGACCCTGACAGGTTTTATGACCTACTAAGGTCAACACAAATTACCCTAAGGCTGCTAAAACACGAAAGTTTTTGAAATACTTCCCACCAAGCAGAAAAAACGTTGGGCAAGCAAAGCCAGCGCGTAAATTTTGATGACTTCTAATGATCCTGACAGTTTTATGGCCTAATCAAGACACTAATTAAGTCATTATAGACGAACCTAGGGTCAAACTTTTATGATTATGTTAACTCTATGTAATGTTAACAAAAAATATATGCATCCTCACTTAACGGCCGAAAAAAAAAGTATTCTTTGCCCCCTTTTATGCCCAAATAAATGTCTTTGTACAAAATGTCATGTGAATCGGTCAAGCTTTTTGGCCGAAAAGAGGCCAAACATATACAAAATTCAACAATAAAAAACTGACAAACGGACTCGATTGTAAAAAAAGTAACCAATGTGCTCGGATAATAGACTCTACTCTTGGTCTGTGTCTTATTGACTGGCTCTGTACAATTTTAGCTCAATCGGTTAACTCGTTTAACCGAGAAGAGGTCACATTTAAAAAATTTAATTAAAAAAAATTAGTTACCCAAACTCAGCTGTTAAAAAAAATCCTTTGTCGTACTATGCCCTATTAAACTGTATTTGTACAAAATTTGAGCTGAATCGGTCAAAACGATTGCCGCTAAGAGGCAACACATTATTCCATAATAAAATTATGAACACCCGAAGTTGCCAGCCAAAAAAAAAGTATCCTATGTCTTATTGACCGTCTGTGCACAAAATTTCTGCTGAATTGGTTGACCCGTTTGACTGAGAGGTGGCCACACATTTACAAATTTCAATAAATAAAATCTGGACACCTGGACTCGACTGCCAGAAAAAAAGTATCCTATGTGCTTCTATGCCATATGAGCTGTATATGTAGAACATTTCAGCCGTATCGGTAGAGCCGTTTAGCTGATAAGTGGCCACACATACCCAAAATTCAATGAAAAAAATCTGGTCACCCAGACTCGATAGCCAAAAAAAAGTATCCTATATCCTATTGTGCCTTATGAACTGTCTTTATACAACATGCCAGGCAAATTGGTCAAGCCGTTTATTCGAGAAGAGGTCTTATATTTACAAAATTCAATTAAAAATATTTGGACCCCCTGACTCGATAGCCAGAAAAAAAGTATTCTATATCCTATTCTGCCCTATGAACTGTCTTTACACAACATGTCAAGCAAATCGGTCAAGCCGTTTATTCGAGAAGATGTCTTATATTTACAAAATTCCGTTAAAAATATTGGGACCCCCTGACTTGATAGCCAGAAAAAAAGTATTCTATATCCTATTCTGCCCTATGAACTGTCTTTATACAACATGTCAGGCTTTTTGGTCAAGCCGTTTATTCGAGAAGTGGTCTTATATTTACAAAATTCAATTTAAAATTTCTGGACCCCCTGACTCGACAGCCAGAAAAAAAGTATCCTATATTCTATTCTGCTCTATGACATGTATTCACACAAAATTTCAGGTAAATCGGTCAAGCCGTTTATTCAAGAAGATGTCTTATATTTACAAAATTCAATTAAAATCATTTGAACCCCCTGACTCCACAGCCAGAAAAAAAGTATCCTATATCCTATTCTGCCCTATGACATGTATTCACACAAAATTTAAGGCAAATCGGTCAAGCTGTTTATTCGAGAAGAAGTCTTATATTTACAAAATTCAATTAAAAATATTTTGAACCCCTGACTTGATAGCCAGAAAAAAAGTTTTCTATATCCTATTCTGCCCTATAAACTGTCTTTATACAACATGTCAGGCATATCGGTGAAGCGATTTATTCGAGAAGACGTTTTTTTATTTACAAAATTCAAATAAAAAATGTTTGGACCCCCTGACTTGATAGCCAGAAAAAAAGTATTCTATATACTATTCTGCCCTATGAACTGTCTTTATACAACATATCAGGGTATTTGGTCAAGCCGTTTATTCGAGAAGTGGTCTTATATTTACAAAATTCAATTTAAAATTTCTGGACCCCCTGACTTGATAGCCAGAAAAAAAGTTTTTAATATCCTATTCTGCCCTATGAACTGTTTTTGTACAATATGTCAGGTAAATCGGTCAAGCCGTTTATTCGAGAAGAGGTCTTATATTTACAAAATTCAATTAACAAATTTCTGGACCCCCTGACTTGACAGCCAGAAAAAAAGTATCCTAAATCCTATTCTGCCCTATGACATGTATTCACACAAAATTTAAGGCAAATCGGTCAAGCCGTTTATTCGAGAAGAAGTCTTATATTTACAAAATTCAATTAAAAATATTTTGACCCCCTGACTTGATAGCCAGAAAAAAAGTTTTCTATATCCTATTCTGCCCTATAAACTGTCTTTATACAACATGTCCGGAAAATCGGTCAAGCCGTTTATTCGAGAAAACGTCATTTATTTACAAAATTCAATTAAAAAATATTAGGCCCCCTGACTCGATAGCCAGAAAAAAAGTTTTCTATATCCTATTCTGCCCTATGAACTGTCTTTACACAACATGTCAGACAAATCGGTCAAGCCGTTTATTCGAGAAGATGTCTTAAATTTACAAAATTCAATTTAAAATATCTGGACCCCCTGACTCGACAGCTAGAAAAAAAGTATCCTATATTCTATTCTGCCCTATGACATGTATTTACACAAAATTTCAGGCAAATCGGTCAAGCAGTTTATTCGAGAAGAAGTCTTATATTTACAAAATTCAATTAATAATATCTGGACCCCCTGACTCGATAGCCAAAAAAAAAGTATTCAATATCCTATTCTGCCCTATTTACTATCTTTGTACAAAATTTCAGCCAAATCGGTCAAGCCGTTTGACCGTGAAGAAGTCCCAAACAAACAAACAAACAAACAAACAAATAAACAAACTGACTTTCGCATTTATAATATTGGTGTTGATATTATATAAAAGAAACTCGTGTTAGTTAGGTACTTAATTATTTTAATAAGTCGTGTTAGTTGGTTAATTTTTATGATTTTTTTAAATATTTTGCAAAAATTTTCTTGGGTGTATTAACTGCCAATCATTTCATGTTCAATTGTTTATCTCTTTGATACGGTAAAACGCAAATTTATAAAGGTCATCGCCCCTCCATACATTGCTATTTGCAATTCGTGATTGCTTATTGACAAAATATTCAATTATGGTTTGTCTTTTTGATGTGTCTTAAAAACCGACAGACGTGCGGTAATGCATGTTCGTTATTTGCTATATATGCCAAATACGCCAGAAGGCGAAACCATTTCGCAAATATACCTCCACACATCCCTCCACCTCCACCTCCACACATGTAATTTTCTATCACACATAGCAAATACGCAAATACAAATAGCCATGCGTGGCTAGCATTACAATATTCAGATTATCGCGTTTTTTAGGGTTCCGTAGCCGAATGGCAAATAACGGAACCCTTATAGATTCGTCATTTCTGTCTGTCTGTCTGTCTGTCTGTCTGTCCGTCCGTATGTCACAGCCATTTTATTCCGAAACTGTTAGTACTACAGAATTGAAACTTGGTAGGTAGATGTATTCTGTGAACCGCTTTCCGATTGTTATACAAAAATAAAAAATATAAAAGTTTAAGGGGTGGCATCCCATACATGGAACTGAAACAAAAAAAAAAATTCTTCAAACCTATACGTGTGGGGTGTCTGTGGATAGGTCTTCAAAAATGACATTGAGGTTTCTAAAATCATTTTTTCTCAAAGTCAATCATTTGAAAGATAGGCGCGTCTCAAGTGGTAAAATGTGTGTCCCCCCCTCTAACTTTTAAGTATGGGAGAGAAAAATCTAAAAAAAATATATGCTGTAGATCTCAATAAAAACTAACAAAGAAAATTGGTTTGAACGAGATACAATCAGCAGTTTTAGAGATATGGCGACCGCAAAGATAACTTTGTTTTTCATACAAACACTATGAAAAACAAAGTTAATTTTGCAGTTGCGAAAATTCATAGTTATGGTATACTTAACTGTGTTACGGAACCCTACGAGTGCGAGTCCGACTTGCAATTGGCCAGTTTATTTTGTTTAGTTATGACTCCACACGATAAGTTTAATTAGCAAGTGTCAAGTATAAAAATTCTTAAAGTTTTTGTAAATTCAAGTCATGTCAAGTCAGTTCAAGTCAGTGTTGATAGACAAATTTGCGAGTGTTCAGAAATGTATGCTTACAAGCAATCAATAATAATCAATGCCTTATCAATTTTATTTGTCAGAATGTAGGTAAATATATAGATATGCAAATTGTCATAGCCAATTTATGAGTGCCGTTTACAATCTTATCTATAAGGCAAATTTTTTATGTCTCCACACGATTCGTTTATTTAGCCAGTGTCAAGTTTTAAAATTCTTCAAGTTTTTGATAATTCAAGTCATAAAGTTGGGTCAAAGTCACATTTCAGGTCAAGTTAAAGTCAAAGTCTGGTCCAAGTCATACCGTCAGTAAAGATCCACGACTTTACTGAAGAATTTTTAGTTGAATTTTGGTGAGAACGCAAATTGCATGATTTTCAACATTGTGTAGTTTCCCTACACTCACACACATTCACCAGCACTTAATGGTTAATAATCCACATTTATTACACACTAGCAGCCCGCCCCGGCTTCGCACGGGTAGAACATATATGCCTACAAAATTTGCATCAGTTTGTTGCATCGAATATAAAATACTAACATTAAACACATTAACATTAACAATCATCGTCATATGTCAACCAATTTACACAAAACCTTAACGAATTATTCACCTAAGACCTAAACCTTCCTCATAAACATTCTGGCTATTGGTGAAAACCGCATGATAATCCGTTCAGAAGCTATTGAGATTATTGCGAACAGACAGACAGACGCAGTGATGGACATTGTTTTATAACACTTACGTAGTGATATTGGACGGCCCTTTGGCATAAAGGATAGTTACCCTGATTCTGACCCGAGGGTCGTTGGTTCTAATCCTAGCTATATACCTACCAATGAAAGTTTTATGTGCATTCATGAATCGTGGGTTTTCGTGGGATTTTAAATCTACCAATAATTAAGATAGTTTAAAAACTAAAACAACTGACTTCAATGCCCCTAGTCAATTTCAGTAGCAAGTTTGAGACGTTTATCGTCATATCTCTGAAGGTACTTATCACATCCCAATGAAATTACAATGGGACCGGTTCGGTTCACAATTGACGGAGTAATCACGTACTCGTAACAAACACACACAAAAAAAGAAAGAAAAAAATATATATGCGGTCGAATTGAAAAACCTCCTCCTTTATTTGAAGTTGGTTAAAAAGAAACATACAGACGAATTGAGAACCTCCTTCTTTTTGTAAGTCGGTTGAAAAGTAGGTTACCACCAGGAGAACATCTGCCGCCGTAACCTTACGGTACAGCGTTTCCCGACGCAAAAAGTAGGGGTATTATACGTTTAACGTGTGTATCTGTGTGTCTGTGTGTAGCATCCGAGCACCCAACCGGATGAACCCATTTTGATTTTATTATTGATAGTTTTTTTTTTATATAGATGTCTTCGTCGAGAGTGTTCTTAGCTTTGATTCATGAAAATTCGTTCAATCGTTATAAAACTATGACTTTAATCAACTTTCATAGGTCCGATCAATTCGAAAATCTTCTTCTTCAACGATATTGTAAGAACATGGAAGCATTGACCTGATGCTGGGACATCTCCTGGACTCTACAGAATACTCAAATCCTCACCAACTTACAGCTCAGATTTTAAATGTCGTGCTTAGAGTAATTGGAATGCTTTTAATGAAAAGATTATACATAGATCAGTCGGGGTGGTTTAAAATATTATATTATATACAGATTATTATTATTTTATACAATATATCATATTATTATACTATATTGACTTCAAATTGATTGCGATCGGTGGGGATCTAAAGAAAAGCTAACCCTATAATAATATTTTCGTAGTAACTATGACCTATTCTGTGGTATAACTGCAAATATTTTATTAATTTTGCGATGCGTGTATGTGAAATCCGTGATATCTTCTTGAGTTTTCATTGGAATTATATACTGTAAAGGACAATTTTAATCTATAATATATGGCCAAGCTAATTAACGTAATGTTTTGGATAAGGATTAATACTATATACTTGAAAATAGCCCTGGAAGTTATGTAATATTTTTTAACAAAAAATTAAAGATTAAAATGGTTACTGTGAGTCAACCTTAAGAGATAGACATATGCTGTCGCGGACTTTTTTGTAGGTCTTATTAAGTTGTACAACTTTTGCATAGAAAATATTCTTCCATCTGTTTTCAATTGAGCAGCGTTCGTTAGAAACGTGTTTTTTCGACCGTTTTTTTGTCGACTTAGGTTGAAAATTTGGTCTTCACGAATGTACCTTTGATTTAAACGGGATAATATATAGCTTATTTTCATTTCGAAAGTCCATTTTATATATTAATGAAAGAATTTTTTAAATCGGTTCAGTAGTTTTTGAGCCAAATCATTACAAACATACAAAAATACAAATGTTCTCTCTTTATAATATTAGTATAGATTAGCTCGAGGAAAAACACAAGTTTTAGGAAAAAGTACAATGCGAGAACACACGCTTTTCCACGTTCCCGCCAAAACTAAAAAAACATGTTATTAAAATATATTAAAAGACAGTTATCCATGAAGTAAGTATACTTATTCCGAATTAAAATTAAATACTGTTGATTATATTTTTACAATTACAATTTAATTCAATCGAACTAATGTCAAGTTAATAACTTAACCATAACAATAATAATATAGTTTAATTCAATCATATCTTGCTGACACGCGGTTGAAGTACTTAATTATTGTATTTTTATTCAATTTCTGTATTGCCATAATACATTACTACACTTAATATCACTTTTGTATTCATTGTTTTACGTTCATAAAAGCCTAAATTAAATTCATCTAAAATGTAACATACTATTCTATACTATATATATAACAACATTCATTGTCTGTTAGGTGGTACGAAGTTCGCCGGGCCAGCTAGTATTAATATAAATAAGCTACGAGACGTTTGATTGATGTGGTATTCAAAACTGGAGGGCAATTTTTGTGGCCGTAAGTACACTGTGCTCGGTATCTTGAAAGTGTTAGTCGAAGATGCCAAGTCTTACACAGCCTGTATTTTTGCTGGTCAAGTGCCTAAATTAATAAAATGAGCATATGTTGTGGTGAATGATGGCCAAAAGAAAAGTGTCCATCAGTATTATAGAGCACATCACTAATTCTATAAAGGACGAGGAGAGCGGTAGCTCAGTGGTGATATAACACACTCTCAGATCTGGGACAACCACAGAAATAATAATTATTATTTCTATTTCTGTGGGGATAACGCACTAGGTATATTAGATTTGACGATACTCGGATTTTGGGGCGAGAAGCACTTTGTGCATGCAAACTTCGAAAAGCCATTTAAATGAGTCGTTTTCGGAATTTCAGCACAGATAGAGGGCGGTACACGTCACACACGTGGAAAATTATTCTTGGTGGATATCATGTCATCAGAAGCAACTTAACAGTAAAGAAGGACACTCGTAGTTTCGTCTGTCGGTTTGACGTGGTACCGTCTGAAGAAAGTAGTGTAGGTAAAGACGAAGCCGTTTAACCTGCTCCTGCTCCAGCACCTTCACTATCAACACCGCACCGTCCGATCGCGCTTCGTCCGCCCACGCTACACGAAAAACTGCCCTTAAGTCACAGAATAATGAATAGTCTCAGTGCGAGCGTTGGCGAGCGCCCCGCACTCACAATTTCGATGAATGCTTCCGAATGAAGCCGACACATATGTCGTTTGCTATATACAGATCGCGTAAGTTACGATACATTTCTATTTTTTAAATTATTAACATGTGCAAAGCTTTATTAGAACTGCAGCTACATCGTAGTTTACATATTATTATCAGGTCGTTTATCCATGTCCAAATAAACAGCTAATCACAATCACAACGTAGACTATTTACCTCCAATACAATAGAACTGCAAACGTGATACTTCCTGAAACACACGGATACGTTTTATCTCTGTGTACTCTTTGCTTTAAACTTTTCCGTTTTTCCGCCCGTGTGTGCCACCTTTTGTTTTTCACTTGCTTTGTTTATTCACCACGATGTGCGGTGCTAGGTGTTCGATTTAACGGATATATATTGCGTGCACATGGTATTGCAAGCGTTTTAATGCATTTTAGACTGATTCCTTCAAAAGAAGAGGTCTCATAGCCGGGCACATTGATCTAAAGTATATAATTATCATTTACAAAGCGAGCTTCGTCGGTACCCTAAAGTAGAGCACTTGTAAATGCGCTGAAATATCAAGAATATAAAAAACATTACAACACCAAAACAAGGCCAAGTGCGAGTTGGACTCACGCACCAGCTTCAGTACAAATGTTTCAAACTAGGTAAATAAGGGTTACTCATTTTTCCTTTTAAGATTGGGAACCCTAAAAACCATAGTAAACATGTAATATCTGTTATGTAATATGTAATAATATAAATTATTTCTAAATTATTTCGTACTTACAAATACAGTATACCTACTTGTCGCAAGAACAGTAAAATAAATAGGCGAGTAATACTAAAAGAGAAACTTTGGGTAATTGCTGTGATAAATAAGTTTTGTCATTAACAACAATATTAGCTCTAAACGATATTCATTGCTTGCTTGGGAGGTTTATTAAAGTAGTAGTACGCTTATGACTTTTGATACTACCTTTTTTAATAAACTTGGTAATGTCCTTGGCCTCTACCGGCCTATACGGAGTGAATTTTTAAAATGGGACCTCAAGCTACAACGGACGAGGTAGGGTTACCTCGTCCGTTGTAGCTTCAGTTGAATTTTATAGATATACTGATTTTATGAGCAGCCAGAACGTGTCTAAAAAACGTGACTAGCTGTATATGGGAGAGTGTTGGTTCCAACAATCATGTATGGTAGTGAATGCTAGGTATGGAAGAAGAAGTATGAAAGTAAAATTAATGCTGTAGAAATGAGAAGTTTGAGAAGTATGATTGGAGTGACTGTGATTATAGTGACTTTGATGGATAAGGTGGAGAACAGCGTGATAAGAGAATGTTGTGGTGTGGTAGAAGATGTAGTGACAAAGATAGAGAAAGGGATGCTTAATGCTTCCTGTTTAGAACATGGCTGAAGGAAGATTAACGAAGCAAATTTATGAGACGTGTGTGAATGGGCCAGCAGGTAAAGGTAAACGTATCACGACCAGATCGGAGACGTTTTAGAGAAAAGCGAAGTCAACAGTACTATTAGTACTGTTGACTTCGCTTATATCGACAATACCCTGAAAGTGGAAGAAGCGAAAGAGGTATGTCAAGATCGTAGCATGTGGAAAGAAGTAATCTCTGCCTACCCAGAAAAAGGCGTGATTTTATGTATGTACGTTTGAGAGACTGACTATTCACTCTTTTTAATTATATTTTAAACTGTATTTACGGAATTTGAAAAATTTACAGTCGGCAAGAAAATTGGCAATTTCCATAAAAACATTTTTTTATGTCATTCGATCCGCTTCCTTTTAAGGATCAAAACACTTTTTCGGACCAATTAAGGTAAGGATACTAAGTCAGAATTTGCAAAAAAAAACATGTCACATACATTTTGTTGTAAATTAAACACATTTGTCTTGTGATGGAGGTGACATGTATAAATCAGGAGGCATTCATGGTCACCATAAATTATGAGACAATACTGGATAGCATTACTTCTGAATATTTTATACCTAAGTATAACAGTGTGAGAGTTATAAGTCATAGTTCTATACGCCTAATTATCGCTTGCAAAAAAGTGTCTAAATGTAGGTAAAGATTTGATAATCTATATTGGTGACAAGCTTTTGCTTTACTTTTTGTTATTTAACTAGAAACCTTTAAAAGTAACCATAACCTCTGGTTAAAGTTCGTCACGATGTTATTCTTTATCGTCCTTAAAATCTATATATATATATATATATATATATATATATATGTATAAAAGAAAGTCGTGTTAGTTACTACACTTATAACTCAAGAACGGCTGAAGCCATTTTTATGATTTTTGTATTTTTGGAATTGTCTTTGTCAGGAATAGGATAATAAGTATTAAAAACAATGAATAATTGACCTAAAAAAATATATAAGACAAATTATTTTGCCAAAATGTTCCTGGGTTAAAAAACTGCCAATCATTTGATGTTTAATTGTTTTTCCCGTCGATACGGTAAACCTCAAATTAGTAAGGGTCATCGATCCACACGATTACTGTATTTAGCCAGTGTCAAGTACAAAAATTCTTCAAGTTTTTGTGATTTCAAGTCATGTACATTTTAAAAATGTTAATTAATTTTAAATACTGTCAGTAATGACAATTGTATGACATATTTATTGATTGTCAAATATGCGTGCGTTCAGAAATGTATGCTTACCATTTTTTGACGGGAACGTGGAAAAGTGTGTGTGATCTCATTGTATTTTTCCTAAAACTGGTGTTCTTTCGCGTGTTAATGTGTAAAAAATGTGGATTATTAACCATTAAGTGCCGGTGAATGTGTGCGAGTGTAGGGAAACAGCACAATGTTGAAAAACATGCTATTTGCGTTCTCACCAAAATTCCACTAAAAATCTTCAGTAAACACCATATTTTTACTGAAGGTATGACTTAGACTAGACTTTTACTTGAAAACTGAGCTGAAATGTGACTTTAATCCATCTCTCTACTAATAAAATTGATAAAAACTTAAAGAATTTTAATACTTGACACTGGCTAAATACACTAATAGTGTGGAGCCATAATGAAATTTAAAAAAAATTGTGCTTACAAGCAATCAAGACAATAATAATCAATGCCTAGTCAATTTTATATTTTGTAATAATGTAGGTAAATACAGAGATATGCAGGAATGTGATAGCCAATTTATGAGTGCCGTATGTATACAGTTTTATCCATAAGGCAAAAAATATTAGACAGTGTTATTCATGAAGTAAGTATACTGTTTACAGAATTAAAATTAAATGCTGGTGATTATATTATTAAAATTAAAATGAAACTTAATCGAACTAATTTCAAGTTAATAACTTATCTATAACAATAAAAACATTGTTTCATTGCATCATGTCTTGCTGACACGCGGTTGAAGTACTTGATTGTTGTATTTTTATTCTATTTCTGTATTGCCATAGCATTGATTATTTACTTAATAATCAAAGTGCCATAATACATAACTAAACTTAATATATCTTTTTTATTCATTGTATTACGTTCATAAAAGCCTAAATAAAGTTAAAAGGTAACAGGACATTCATTGTCTGTTAGGTGGTACGAAGTTCGCCGGGCCAGCTAGTAATAAATAAATAATAAAGCCATTTATTCATAATCTCAATTTCAATGTACGATATTTTTTAGTAGATAAGTTATTACTTAAAAATTAAAGCAAGATTAGTTATAATAATCAGTTAGATAAAAAAAAACTAACTTATTAGTACTAACTAGTAAGTTAGTATTATTAATGAGGTTTGGACCCTGTTTGGGTAAAGGCCTCCTCCATCCTTTTCCATGACTCCCTGTCCTTGCCTGATTTTATCCAGTCGTTTCCTACGACGTGTACTTGCGTAAGATTATTTCTTTATAAATATAGATGGATTACCAATGTAACCCACAATCTCCAGATGAGTCAAATTGTTACTCAATGCACCACAGCATGCGCAAACTATATAGACAGTTTTTAAAATGCAACTACATTAAATAGAGACAATGGCAAAACGAACCTTAAGGTTAATACTTTCTATCCAATCTACAAACCAAATTCATAAATCAGTCATCATTATTCCCCCAGTTCATTCGGACTGTTGATACGCACATTCCACCCAGACACCTAAATCATTGTCACCCTAGTCCATTATCAACCGATGGCCAGGCGAAAATATTTCCCTTTCAGCTTTTTACAGGGCCTCTTTGGTCCGATTTTTCGGTTTTTGTAACCCCTTTCCTTCTTTGTCACTTGTATTGATTTTTCAATGGCATTGATGGATTTGTAGGTAGGATAGGGTAAAAAAGGATTGCGTAGGTAATAAACATTTATATTATTTGCATTTCATATTTATTTATACTGATATAATTTCGTTTGCCTAGTTTATATACTAATCAATTAAATAAAATGTTTTGATGATACAAAACCCATTTTATTATGGGATAATTATAATACAAAATTATGTAAATATGTTTAAATATTAACTCACATAACGATTAAATTAAATGTTAGTTGCATATCATATTAATTATTATGTATGTATAAATATTAATAATATTTATACATACACTAGAACTAATATTTTACGAAAACCGACTGCGGTTTTTTAACCGACTTCAATAAAAGGAGGAGGTTTCTTAATTCAACCGAATCATATATATTTTTTTAATTTTTGTTCGCGGTTGATTTCGTCATTTATGAACCGATTTGATTCTCTTTTGTTGGAAAGGATATATAGGATATTATCGAGGTCTGATAAATATCACCAGAAATATGGAGATAAACACCTCAATATTGGTACTGAAAATTAATAACGCGGCATTGAAGTCGGTTCTTTTTAGTTTTTTAACAATCTTACTACTTACAGAAAGCACGTCAGTAAAATCAGCTACTTTTTTATTTGACACACATTATATAATATACATAAAACATACAAAAGAGAGCGAACAAAAAAATTAAGTAAATTCAACGCAGAGTAAACAGAATCGCATCGCATCGCATTAAAATCGTCGCGATATTTAATATAAAATAATTTACTTATGTGCGTTCTGCAATCAGAAACTGCTAAATTTTAAACCATTGTGTTTTAAACCATTGTATACATTTCACTTAACAACCATAAAAAAGCGTAAGTAATAAATAACTATACCGGACCCAAACATTGACGTGCCCACACACTTTCTCTGCAATGACCCAAAGCCTGAGATAAGTATTCTCTCGATCATTTTTTGTCGAGGTCGAGATAACTTTTGCAGTTGTATAAAACTGAGATGTTTTTTTAACAATTAAACACCAGGTGGGCTGACAAACTACTACGAAAGCCGCTTTCTACTGCGAGACGAATCTGTGATACCATAAATGTTTGATAATTTTGAAAAGACAAAACGATGTATACGAGTAACTTGGCCTATTAGAGGAACGTCCCTGAAAACGCGCGAATAGAAGTTTGCGGTTTTTCAAATATAATGGAACTTGCTACATTGAGAGACACAATAAAAAAAATTCAGCTACTTATTAGATGTGTCAACAGTTTCACAGCGTTATAGTTATTATAGCAATTCTAATTTTCTAGCAATAAAATTATCAATGTAACCAAAAACATCGAAATCGACCTTTTCTATTGCTATTCCGAAGTAACTATTATATTACGATATTGATTTTGGTTTTTAATACAAATGATTTTAATCTAAAAAGTGTGCAACATCATTTCTTCACATAACATCGGGTGAGATTAAACGAATAAAAACAACTTAACAACTAAAAAAAAAAAGGAAGAACGATTTTTTAAACAATCAATGTATAATTTGAGAGCCTAACATTGCTATTGAATAGTATATTTTCTAGACAAGCGTATTATACTTACAATAATAACATAACAATGTAAAGATACGGCCAAACCGAGGCGTCCTGCGGTCTGCGGGTTCGATCTCAGTACTTTTCAATTGTTTTCGGTTCGCGTTTGGTGTGAACCAGTCGGTACAAATACTACTGCGCTATCTAATCGCCGCCTAGATCGCGTAAGCAGGACGCCGCGGTGTGTCCGTATCTTAAATCAAAATATTATTTATGTAAAATGTTAATCATAGCCTACGAAAAAATTAAATATAATTAGGACTATTAAATAGAATTAAATAGAACTGCAACCATAACTACAATCAGGTTGGGCTCTGTCCAGCTTACAATCAGAGGTATAATCATTTAAAATCGATTACAAAACGAAATAGACTGGCCAAGTGCAAGTCGGACTCGCACTGGTAGGGTTCCATAACACAGTAGAGTATTTTATATGTATAATTTTTCGGCACCATAAAATTAACTTTGTTTTCATAGTGTCAGTATGAAAAACAAAGTTATATTTGCGGTTGTTATATCTAAAAAGCTGCTGACAACATTACTGTATTTCGTTCAAACCTTTCAAATGATTGACTTTGAGAAAAAATGGTTTTACAAACGTCTATGTCATTTTTATAGACACCCTATAGATACGTATAGATTTTATGCATTTTTTTTGTTTCAGTTCCATGTATGTGGAGGGGAGCCTCCTCTTAATGTTTTGTTTTTAGTATAAATCGTAAAGCAATTCACAGAATACACCTACCAAGTTTCAACAGTGAAGTCTTAATAGTTTCGGAATAAAGTGGCTGTGACATACGGACGAACAGACAGACGGACAGACATGACGAATCTATTAGAGTTCTGCTTTTTGCCATTCGGCTATGGAACCCTAAAAAACATACAGACTACAGACAATTAAGAACTTCTCGGTTGAAAATAATAACAATCCTAAACCCTGGGCTTGAATCTTAGCCAGACATCTTTGTCGATAACTCTGCCAAAGTTATGATCAGCAGAGGAGAGATGTGAAGGAGTCCTCTCACTAGGCTCTATATCGTAGTTCATCAATATGTTCTTGGCTATGCTCTTCACTATTTTCAGGGATAGTTGCTCACCTGTGAAAGAAAACAGGCTTTTAATAAAAGTTTGATATAAATTAATACGAGTAATGAGGTTATTATAACCGACTACTAAAAAGTATATATTATATATAAGTATAATATACGTATATATGTTATGTTTGTTCGCAGATAACTTCGTCGTTTATGAGCCGATTTTGATGATGATATTTTTGTTAGAAAGGAGATAATCAAACGGTGGTACCATAGTCATTTCATTGAGATCTAATTGGTATCTCCAGAGATATGGAGATAAACACCTCAAACTCGGTACTGAAAGAAAGAAGTCGGTTATTTTAGTTTTTTAAACGATCTTATACCCTTTAAGTAAAAAAACCTAAATGCTGCACGACGCACTAAACAAAAACATGGTGCTAATTGGTTCTGCTGTGATGTTCGGTGCCAAACAATTTGGAAGAAAAATTGGAATATTTTGCTAAGTGGATCGGATTAAAGTCAGTTGCTCTGTGCCTTGTCTCGCTCCCGTTTTCCATTTCAGACAAGCACGATTCCATCTCAGACCACATTTTTACTGAAGATCAGGTGAGATTTGGACGGCCCGTCTGCGTAGAGGTAAAAATACCTTGATTTTGAACCCGGAAGTCGCCAGTTGAAACCCTAGCCGTGCACCAATATTTTTTTCTACGTGCATTTATGGGTAATCGTCAATAGGTGGCAGGAGCATTATATCGATGTTTTGCCTGACTTGCTACCAAAATACCACATCCCTTGAGAGTCAGACCATTCTAGGTCCAGTGTGTTCACTATCCCCGTCCACATCTCGTTTACCACCAAGCGACAACGCTGGCTGATTAGATATAATGGAAATACCGTGGTCAAGTGCTAATCTGTCAAGAATAAAAATAATTTATGATCGTACAAAACCGACTTCACATGCAGCGATAGTGAAAGTATCCAGTAGTCACAATCATGTCAAGGTCAAGCTCGTATTTGATTATATTGTTTATCTCCATATCTCCGGAGATAATTATCAAATCACAATAAAATTTGAATGGGACCAAACGGGAGTCATAATCTCTCAAACGAATAAATACTTTTTTCATATCGGTTAAGAGAAAACTGAAACGTCCCTGAACACGCGCGAATAGAGGTTTACGGTTTTTCAAATATTATAGAGCTCGCTACACTTAGAGACACAATTAAAAAATTCAGCTACTTATTAGATGTAAAGATGTAGATGATTAGATGTAGACTTCATTGATAGCGATGCGTCCTGTTATCGCAAACGTTTAATAGAAGGAGATGCAGTTAGACAGTTGCTATCTGTATCTCTTTTCTTATCGACGGTTATCGGTCGAAATACATCGCTATTCATGTAGAGACTACCGGCCCTGGAGAGAAAGTGGCTAAGTGATAGTCTGTGTGCAACACAGATTACAGATAAACTAGTACGCAATACAAAAAAAAAAGTGTCCAACATTGACAAGCACGATTCCACTTGAGACCACAACGTGATAGAGGCAAACGCTATTCTAAGTATTCTGATGACTAAGCATTTTTTTACAGGTTTATACCGGCTATTAAAGACGTAAACATTTACCAGAAATTTATGCAGTTTGTTATCTTGCTAACATTTTTCAAAGAAAGACTTTACATGAAGCGCGAGAGATTTTTTGTTGCCGTGAGTTTTTTTGGAATGCAGGTGTGATGATGCCCGTTTATTAAACGACTTTAAAAAAAGGAGGAGGTTTATCAATTCGACCGTATATATATATTTTTTTTTAACCGACTTCAAAAAAGGAGGAGGTTTCTCAATTCGATCGTATATATATTTTATTATTTTTATGTTTGTTCGCGGATAACTTCGTCGTTTATGAACCGATTTTGATTATTCTTTTTTTTGTTGGAAAAGAGATATTCCACACATTCCAAGTGTGGTACCATGGTAATTTCATCGGGGTCTAATAAGTCTCTCCAGAGATATGGAGATAAACAACTCAAAATAGGTACTGAAAATTAATAGCGTGGCATTTGAAGTCGGTTGTTTTAGTTTTTTAAACGATCTTATATTTTCTATGATTTCCAAGGTATCATTAACACTGACTATAACTAATATCTGAGATCCCCGTTGACGTGAAGCATAGTGACTTCTAAGCGAGAGGTCACCGGTTCAAATCCAAGCACGGGTGTTCGTCCACAGGTTGTAGGAGCACATTACATCGATGTTCCGCCTGACTTGCTACCCAATAGTAGCCTACCAAGGAGAAAATCTGCCACCTTAAGTTGTGCAACACACAGTCCTTGAAATTCAGAGTATTCTAGGCCTACTGCGTTAATCATTATTGCCCACATTTATCACCAGGCGTGATATTGTCCAATTCATTTCAATTCAATTCAAATAATTTTATTTTTTGATTATTTTTTTAATCTTATTAGATTACAAAAATAATAATAAAAATAAATCCAAATCAGTCAGGAAGGTGAAGTTAGCAAACATAAAATCACAATCATCACAAATCATGAATTAACACTAATTAACAGCTCTTTTCATAAAGTTGGTAGAAAAATTAGCTTCACAATAATCGATGTAAAAAGGTAGATGCGGTACTCACTCATATGCCACGTAAAAATTATGGAACTAGAAACAACTATAATTATGAAAACACGAATTTCTAATATCGAGCTTGATGTGCATGAAGAATAGAGGAAGGTATTGTTGCTAATTATTTAAATGGATCTGCGACAATTTCACATATAATTCTGTACGTGATACACTAACGCCAGTTTGATTGTGACTAAGGTGAAATTAGGTTCGCAAACCTAATTCATACGGTCCACATTGAGAAGCGTGGTCCCTTATCTCCCTGTTTATATATATCTATGTTTGCAATGCCTTAATATGGCGTGTCTACTGCCTCATTGACCTTGATTTCTTTGTCCCGAATATTATAACAATGTCACTTATGCCAATCCAAATCTGTCTGTCTAAAATTCTCAGATATGTGC
Source organism: Cabera pusaria (assembly GCA_954871355.1). Taxonomy (NCBI): domain Eukaryota; kingdom Metazoa; phylum Arthropoda; class Insecta; order Lepidoptera; family Geometridae; genus Cabera; species Cabera pusaria. The sequence goes on from OX940893.1 coordinate 5,657,658, forward strand.
AAATAATCACAAAAAGTTATAAGAGTCAGACACTGGACTTACTTTCGCAAGTTAGTCGACAAAAGAAGAGAAAGTCTAACTTAGGTATTTTATTTTTATTGAATCGCTCGGTTGAATTACAAATAATCTTGAAGACTCTTTGACATTGACTTACAAATTATTTAACTCTGGGACAAAATTTTGAGTGAAGACTTTATTTAGTCATTATGAAATAGTACCTTACCACAGAGAATAGACTCTAGGTAATCCGTGGTACTTACAACGTTGTATGTATCAAAGCACTCGATGTCAAAGTGTTAGGCACTCTTTATAATTTTTGTACAAACGCCCTAACGTTGCGTAAAATCAGCCTTCTACGTGGCAAAGCCAAGCAAAATTAAATGATTATAGGAGTAGTGTAGTGAAATAAAGATTTTAATTGTGGATGAAATAATTTCTTTAAAAATTGGATTTTGTCGAGCATTGAACACTGTGAAATGTAAGATAAGATGAAACTTATCAGATCTCGATGGGGCTATTATGGAAAGTATACTCTTTCCACCTTTCAAACAAAAAATGAATTTTCCAAATTAATTACTAAATATGACGGTTCTGAGGTAAATTTTCATTTTGAAGTCGGGTAAAAGCAACTTTAAATGTCACGCTAGTCATTTCAGTACCAAGTTTGAGGTATTCATATCCATATCTTTGGAGATACTTATCATAAAATCGATGAAGTTACAATGGGAGTACACGGAAACCCAAACAATTAATTTGCCATATTGATTGATAAAATAATGACGTAATTCTGAAGTAAATAACAAAAAAAATTGTCGAATTGAGAACTTTCTCCTTTTTGAAGCCGGATAAAAATATAAACAAAAAAATTATAAACAAGTAATATACTAATCCAACGGATTAGCCTAGCAGTTCAACGAGGTAACGTCGCCAGCTTATTGGGAAAGTTACCGGCAGACAGCTGCGACTTAGGTTCTGTTTTTTTAGGGTTCCGTTGTCCTGACAAGGAACCCTTATAGTTTCGTCATGTCCGTCTGTCTGTCTGTCTATCTGTCTGTCTGTCTGTCTGTCCGAGGTTTTGCTAAGAGACTGTTAATTTTGTAGGGGTGTGTATATAAATTACGCCGACAAAGTGCTGAAATGAAATTTTGAAAAAAAAAAATATTAGGGTAAGCTTCCCTAAATGCGAGGTGGGGATGGATTTTTTTTTCGTCGTCTACCCCAATGTGTGGGGTATCATTGATTAGGTCTTTAAAATGATTTAAGGGTTGCTAATACCATTTTTCGATTGAATTCTCCATTTATGAAATATTAAACTTTAAAGTGCAAATTTTTGTTCCAGTAGGACGTGTGTCCCCCCCCCCCCCCCTCTAAAAGCTAAACTACTGGCTTGAAAAATCTGTAAAAATTCGTGATAATACAATACAATACAATAACTCTTTATTGACACCAATTTGCACAAAAAAGAAGATACAAACATTTGTACTAAGTAAATTACTGGTACAATGGCGGTCTTATCGCTAAAAACGATGTCTTCCAGACAACCTTAGGATGGAAATTATATTTAATTATGTTGAGCATGGACGGTGGCATGATAGGTGACGAGGAAAGGGTTTAAATTAATATAAAATACATAGACTTACTAATAATCTACATGTATAAACATATACATACATAATACAAATATATATATTATATATAATTTACTATATATATATAGATGCACAATAAATAATCAAATTATAATATTTCTAATGCTGAAACGAATGACTTAATACTAACATAATATTATTTAAGTGACAAGTAATAATTTTTGACATGAGCTTTAAAACTACACAGAGACTGAGCACGTCTGATATCAACTGGTAGATCATTCCAGAGGCGCACAGCGTGCACAGAGAATGACGCATCATAAAAGTTAGTATTATGTGCTGGTATGTTGAGAACCAAGTTTTCCGATGACCTAAGAGAAAGGGAAGGATGAAAGGAATGGAAGGGTGGAAGAGAGAAACTGGAAACGTTCTTTTAAATAAATGGGAGTTGAGGGTTTGAACAATATGGTATATAGAAGGGAAAGGATATGAGTATTCCGGCGAAGACGGATAGGGAGCCAATTAAGTTTTGAGCGGAACTCTGAAACATGGTCAAATTTCCGGAGACCGAAAATAAACCGTATGCAAAAGTTTTGCAACCGCTCAAGCTTGTTCAATTGGTCTTGCCTAAGGTCCAAGTAACTGACATCAGCGTAGTCTAGTAAGGGAAGTAGAATATATTATATAATAGTTCATTTCATGAACTTTAAAGGAAAACTATAGCGGTTAAGATAACTTTATTAGTTTAGTAGTAATAGTCGTTGAACTTGGGTGTTGGATAAATCCTTAGAATAAATATTTTATAGTGACAAAGACGAAGTACCTAGTTGCTTATTTATAACGGGTAAAGACTTGCATTGAATAACGCGCTACTATGGAACCCTACACTGCGCGTGGCCCGACACGCACTTGGCCGGTTATTGTATTTATTTATAACATTTTATTTATTATCGGTTAAAATAATAATTATCTTAATTTATTTTATGTACTATTTGTAAATATTGAATATATTACTAAATCTCACTCTGTTGTCTCCAGAGAAATAAAATTATCGATACCGAAAAAAGAAGGACATTTCTATTTAATTTATGTGAATGAATTGAATTTACCGTCTTCTTTTGTGAAGTTGATAAAAAAATAATCAGTTTGAAAACTGCCGGATGCATCTAGTTACCAACAATGTTGAAGTTAAGTGAATTAGTTAGTTATTAATTAGTTAAGCACATAAAGGTGAATAAGCATTTGTAAAACGACAAAGACCGGTTCTATTTTAACTGCCGTCGTTATGTGAGCTCGTTAACTTTAACTTAGTTTTATGAGTCCAAGACTAAGTTACAGGTCTTAGGTATTATTACTTGTAAAATTCTACTTCATAAATTAGTTGGATTAATTACCTGCCCTATGACTTATTACAATCTATTATCAGCAGAATCATTTTGTTTTTACCCCACTACATGCTACTTTGCAGAGTGTATTGTTTTGTTACGGTTACCAGCCACGACGGACGGACATACGACCACAGCTATCCTCTGAGCACCACTAAGAATATTTATGAAATACAATAAAATATTTATTAAAAGTAAGTTGTTTATATAATACACGATCGAATTGAATAGTTTGTACATAGCGATCTCAGGTGGGTATTTCTTGTTTCATACCTTTTAGAGTGTGATCTTTCAGTAGTCGGGTTTTAGTTTTTGAACTTATTTTTTATTTAAAGCATTTTGGGGTTTTTGTATAATTGTTTACATGTATACATGTCAATATACTTACATAAATACACAGCGATCAACAAACACATAACCCTCCCAACTGCTTCATTGCGACGCCGTGGGGTAAAAATTAGTTTTCTTGACTTCGGCGGGAAATATCTCGCCAACGCTACGCCCGACAAAAATATGATGTACTAAACCCTATCTTCATTTTAAAATTCCTATTCAACGATACCACACACGATGGGGTGTGGTGAAATTTTTTTTTTAGGTCTGGACTTCGTGCCCTCTAGAGGGCGCTACATTCAATTTGTTGTGACGTCACATAGCCTATATATAACCTACATAACCAGCAAACAAATAAGACGCGTCCAACGACACCTCATTTGTCAAATTATGATAAGTAGTTTAGATGGTATGAGGGAACAGATGAACATACATACATACATACTTTCATACCCACATACTGGTCAAAAACATAACCCTCCTTTTTGCTTCGCTGTAGTCGGTTAAAAAAAGAAACCCTTATAAGATCACTTTCTTGTCCGACTGTCCGTATGTCTGTCTGTATGTCTGTCTGTCTGTCTGTCTGTCTGTCCGTGTGTCACTACCGATTTTCTCAGGAACGAGTGAATCTAGCAAGTTGAAATTTATACCAGATACTGAGGTCTACAGTCTCTATTAGGTGTATAAAAATCAAGTTCCTGAGTCAACACAATTAAAAGATAAGGGAAAATTTATATTTTCGCGAAAACTTGTAGGTACAAATATGTACATTAATTTTCAACATTTTTTATTTTTCGGAATTTTTCCTAAACTTGTGCTGTAATACCTTGCTTTTGACCAAAATTGACAAATCTAGGTCAATCGGAAGTACCCTATAGGTTTTGGGTCGAAAACCTATAATTCCCGTTGATCTAGAATCATGACATTCGGCAAGAAGCAAGGTCTTACAGCAAGCACAAATAAAGGAAACATTTTAAGAAATAAAAAACAGTTTAAAATGGAAGGTTGTCCCAATATATACATAGTTTCGCCAATTAAGATAGGCGTTTGAGTAATATATGAGCTCTCATACAATTTAGAGGTCTAGCCTAATTGGTACCAACCAACGTTGGTACGGAAGCCTCGGTGGGCGAGTCCAACTCGACTTAGCCGGTTTTATTTTTGTATTAACATCAAAAAGCAGTTCACAGAATACACCTACCTACAAAGTTTCAACTGTGTTGTCTTAATTGTTTCGGAATAAAGTGGCAGACAGACAGACATGACGAAGCTATAAGGGTTCTGCTTTTTGCCATTCGGCTACGGAACCCTAAAAATTGAGCCGTAGGCGGAGTTTTCAATATCACACGAGTGTTTAATACCTACTTATGTGCTGTATCATTACACTGCTTTACCAAAACTCGTGCAATACCTATCAAAAATTAAACTGGCTAAGTACGAGTCAGAGTCGCGTCTCGCATCGCACACTTAGGGAGGGTTCCGTACTAAAGTACAATACGAAACATAACACGGTTTCAACCTCATATTTGATTAATTGATATTACTAAGAAAATTTTGTTTGGTGTACGAGTTCACGGAAATTCTCGACAGCGCGATCTAGAAAGACGAGGCGCTTATTTACTAGCATCATCTATGTCATTTTGCCAAAACGAATTAGAAAGGTTCTTAGCTTAACAAACATAGATGGCATTATACTAAAAAACACGTTTTTGTATGGGCGTTACGTAAGGGGGTCCCCCCTTTAATTTTTAACGTTATTTTATTTTTAGTATTTGTTGTTCTAGCGGCAACAGAAATACACCATATGTGAAAATTTCAACTGTGTAACTATCACGGTTAATGAGATACAGCCAGGAGACAGACAGACAGACAGAGGGAGTCTCAGTAATAGGGTACGGAACCTGAAAAACTAAAGTTAGCTAAACAAACACAACAATGGCTGTGTAACTATCGGTAATAACGTCGCATACGCCATGTACGCGAATGCGCTCTAGCGCGGTCCCCATAAACAATGATAAAATCAATCTGAAAACTCCTAAGACGATCGAAAGTGTACTTATAATCACATGAGTAAAGATTCCGTTTCTTAACTTATGTGCTTAAAATTTCTTTACCTATAGCATAATTTTGCTAAGAAATCTGTATAATGCTATTTCATTTGTACATGCGTAAAGTCTGTAATTATGCTACTAATTTTTAATTTATGATCAGAACGTGTAATAAAATAATTTAAAATTATAATTTATTTTAATTTTAACATAACATACTGATAACATATGAACACTTCCGTATTTTGTGAACATGCTTAAAATTTAGAAAAATTAAGTGAGTTTCTGGACAAGATTCTCTTCACCTCAGTGCAAAATGAAAAAATTGAGGATGTGTCTTAGAATACCTTCTCTTCTGCCTGAAGGTAAGGAGACTAAAGGATATTGTCAACACAAAATGACCCACAGATAACCAAAATTAAGACGTAAGCTATTCCTAAGCTCTAGTCTCTTCCTAATCGGGCTCATAACTTTAGAACCCTCCTATGCGCACTTAGGAATGACCTAAGGCTAGTGCAAGGGAATTTTTCACTAGGAGTTGCCTAAATTAGTTAGACAAGAACTTAGGAGGTTCTTAAGTTTAATGCAAACAGGTATTATGTTAACTAAGTTTTTGCGATCTTAGTACACTCAATAAGTAACACTTACACACAGTACACTCGCTCGCCCCGCAAACGTAGGTCAACTTCAACTATCAAACGGTAGAACGACTAGGTAGTATCTACTCGTATAAAAACACATCAATAAGTAATGTGCTAACCATAATTATTGTATACATGAACTTTCTAACGCATGTAGGTCGAGACTAGAGTGTCATTATGATATATAGTAACTGCACGGGACAAACACTTCTTAGTGAAAATAGGAACATAATGGCTTTGAATAATGATGTATGATTGAGAGTTTTTTGTATGGCTTTGAATAGCTATTTATTTTGAGGTTTCACTAAAATTGTGATACTGTCGTATTAAAATTGCCTTTAGCGTGAAGTATGTTTTGTGAAATATAAAATTGGAGCGGCCTATGTCCGGCAGTAGACTAGTTTAGGCTGATGATGATGATAATGATGTTAGGCTTGGTAGTGAAATGCGTTATGAATAAATATGTAGGTACGTATAAATAAAAGATGAAAAGTGATTGATAAATAAAATTCTGTATACACAATGTTTACAAGAAAGGTTTGAAGGCACAGAGGTGTAGTTGGCGAATGGTTGACTTTGACGTCAGACGTACCGAGTTCCATCCCAACCGTGCATCAATGGATTTTTCCATGTAAAAAAATATGTGCGCTTTTCACAGTGGCCCTCCAGTTAAGGAAAAACATCGTTAAGAACCTCCAACCCGCACATAGTGGTAGGACACTCTCTAGTGTCCGCCTGGCTAGCTACAACCCCTTAAATTAGACAATCTGTCGCCAAATATCTAATATGTTCCGGCAGCTATCCTTGAGAGCCAGTTCCCATTCTAGGCCTAGCGTGCTACCATCCTCGACCGCATCATCACTTACCAACAGGTGAGATATTGGTGAAGCGTTAGCCTATTAGACATAAATAATATCGTTTAAAAACTAAAAAAGAACCGATTTCAATGCCGCGCTATTCATTTTCAATACCAATTTTGAGATGTTTATCTCAATATCTCTGGAGATACTTATCAAACCTCAATAAAATTACTATGGTACTACACTTGAGATATCTCCTTTCGAACAAAAAAAGAATAATCAAAATCGGTTCATATACGACGAAGTTATCCGCGAACAAACATAAAAAAAAATATATATATATATATACGGTCGAATTGAGAAACCTCCTCCTTTTTTTGAAGTCGGTTAAAAATAAAGTGTATCTGTCTTCATGCTTTACACAGACATCTTTCCTCCCTGATTACAATGCAATAATGACTTAAATGCCGTCCTATACAAGTAACTGCATATTAATGATGGGCCCATTATTTTAATGGATAATTAAATAATGACAATGAGGAAACTGCTACAGTATTCCATTTAGAATAATTACTTTACATGCTTATTATTTAAGTGAATAAAAATAGAATAAAACTACGTAAGGAACTTTACTAGGTACTAGGTACCGTCTCTAAACAGCTAAAGCTAGGTATACAATGTGTCCGTTGGTCGGTATCGGAGCCTTATAAAATATACGAACCTGTTGGTAAGTGACGATGCGGTCGAGGATGATACCTCGTTACGTCTATAATGAGAACTCAAGGATAACTGCCAGAACACATTACATGCTTGGCGACAAAATTTTCAATTTAAAGGTTAGGTTGGGTTATAGATGGCCAGGCAGCACTCTGGACGGTGTCCTACCACCTTTCAGATGATGGTTATGTATACACATCTTTATATAAATGTCTATATAAAACAAAGTCGCTCCCACTGTCTGTAAGTTAGGTCTTTTAAACTATGCAACGGGTTTTAATGCGGTTTTCAACAATAGATAGAGTGATTCCAGTGGAAGGTTTATAACTGGTTTAAACGCGGGCTACAGGGCGCAGCTAGTTGTATATGAAAAAATATATATTAGACTGAAGAGCTTTGCCCGTCGCATGTGTTATATCGTGTCACGACATAAACGTTACATGTTACCAACACCTCCTCAAGAAATGGGGTATATTTTTGACCGACCTCATAATTGTAGTAGGATTAAGAAGATACGAGTACTCTATATCGTATTTTATATACAAAAAAATACTCAATATGGAAACTGTCTAATGTTGTTTGGAGTCCAAGTCATGAGAAGTCTGTTTTTTGTTTTTTTTTTTTGAAACGTTATTCATTACTATGATTTAAAGACAACTAATAATGTTAATACCGTTATGATAAGCTTAGATATCTCCTTATTTCATCAATTCAACAGTACTTTTTGTATTTAAAATATACAGTTCACTTACCTATGCATTTCCTCGGTCCGGCGCCGAAGGGCAAGTAAGCGTAGCAATGTTTAGTCGCTCCCTCATCGTCCAAAAACCGATCCGGATTAAAGACAGTTGCGTCTTTATAATGTTCTTCATCTTTATGTATAGCATCCACAGGAATATTGACTGTAATCATCTTATTCAACAGTAGGTTACTATCCTGGAACTGGTAAGTTTTCATACACTGCCGGGTTAATACAGAGTATGGAGGGTGCAGCCTCAAAGTTTCTTTTATTGTGACATCTAAATAGTCTTCACCATGTTCTTTAGACACAGCATTCCTCGCGGTAACTTGTACTTGAGTATTCTTAGCCAATTCGAATAGCAGTGCGGTCAGTATATTCAAGCATGGCACGTAACCTTCAGTAATAAACAGCGCTAGGATCGAAAAAGCGAAATCGGTTTCATTGATGTTCTTGTTCTTATCATTCAAGCCTCTTTGGATAGCGTGCCCGATATTTCTAATCTTGTTCAGCAGCTTCGAAGATTCTAATACCTTCTTAGTTTCTGAAAACGGCTGCCCCGGTAAAGTAACTATGCCGAACAAAATATATAAAGACGGGAAAATGTTCCTCAAGTAGCTTTTCAGTCTCTCAATTAGACTACGCTGCTGCACTACCGACCTCATCTCCTTTATAACTGAACTATCGATGTTATTACCTAGAAGCAAATCTTGGAAAACGTAGTCCAATACCTCAGACAATAACCGTTGTACGTTTGCATCTCCGTTTGTTCCCGACAAACATTCTTGTAAACCATTTTCGAATTCGCACTCCATAGTGTTCAAAATAGATTCCAAGCCCTCGCGCAGTAAGGTCCACTTTTCGCCGTCGGCGTAAAACAAATTGTTTCGTAAACAAACATCCTGAGATTTGTTGAGACTGAGTCCTCTGCTATGGAAATTTGCGAAATCTGTAGACAGCATCCTCTTTATGACGTCTGGGTCCCGAACAATGAGGTCTGGTATTCTGCTCTTAATGCGTCCCACGAATTTGTCCCTTGGATGCTTAGAGTAAAGCTTGTTGACATCTTCGGTGCTAGATCTGAAGGCCAGCACTCGATGGTAGTCGCTTCCGAAGAAAGGTAAAGACGTTTTGTACGGTATGTGGCGAACGTACCAGTAGCTGAAGAATTTCGTGACGTAATCGAATATGAGCGCGAAAATGAGCGCGAGTAGTACGCTTAAGTTTATCAAAAAACTTTCGAAAAACATTTTAACCGTGACGTTTGCTCGTGGCGGTAAAACAGCGAGCACTGTGGTACAGCAAATGCGGCTGCTGAGATGTGGGTCGAAATAACGGGCCTCTCTGTTCAGTACCTACTCTTGAACTTAGTGATGAGCCATTCGTCATTCTGACAGACGATTTACGGCTGTAATGATTATGCGGAAAGGTGAAAATTGCATGTGAATTTCAAATAAATACAGCCTCCGATCGTCAAGTTACGTAGTTACGGCTAGATGATGGTGGTATTGAACTTGCCACTAGGTTTATAATTAACTTGATAGAATTTGAAGGGGTTAGCGACCTATGTAGTTGGTGCTTGTTTGGGCGCGCTTAATACACATTATGAAGCAGTAAATCCGACAGGAAAGTACATTTTTGGAGGTGTTTTTTTAAATGTGTGATAGCCTAGCGTTTGACCACTGTCTTGTCTGGTAGTAAGCAATGATATGGTCGAAGAAAAACACTACCGGAACACCGTATGAATATAGCGGTAGATTGTCTCCTTGAAAAAATTACCCTAAGGCCATTTTCTTTCTATGCAAAATTCAAAATCACGCTCGCCGTGGCGCCACAGAATACATACCAGTTTTTCATCTCTTTCCTTCCTCTGCGTGAACTCTCGCGACCCCGTTTATTTATTATGACTATAATGAAAGAAATGAAAAGTTTGCTGTTGCTCTACTTTGTAATTGATATTTTATATTGTTTGTAACGTAAAAACTAAAAGCTAAAGGTAGGCTGTATTGTTACTGTTTCTAAACCGAATTCACAAAAAAGGAGGAGGTTCTCAATTCGACTGTATATATATTTTGTTTTAATGTTTGTTACCACAATAGTCGATCAAATTTTGACCGATTTCAAACATTTATTTTGAGGTTCCGTAGCCGAATGGCAAAAAACGGAACCCTTATAGATTCGCCATGTCTGTCTGTCTGTCTGTCCGTCCGTATATCACAGTAATTTTATTCCGAAACTATTAGGACTACAGAATTGAAACTTGGTAGGTAGATGTATTCTGTAAACCGCTTTCCGATTTTTAACTAAAACTAAAACTAAAAATATAAAAGTTTAAGGGGGGCATCCCATACATGAAACTGGAACAAAAAATGTTTTTTCTTCAAACCTATACGTGTGGGGTGTCTATGGATAGGTCTTTAAAAATGACATTGACGTTCTTACAATGATTTTTTCTCAAAATCAATCATTTAAAAGATAGGCGCGTCTAAAGTGGTAAAATGTGTGTCCCCCGTCCCCCTATCTAACTTAAAAAAAAAAGTGTGAAAAATCTAGGAAAAATATATTCTGTAGATCTCAATAAAAACTTTCAAAGAAAATTAGTTTGAACGAGATACAGTCAGCCGTTGTTGAGATATAGTGACCGTAAGAGCGTTTCCACATTATCCGATCCGATATCGGTGTCGGACGCCGATCCGATATCGGGGTAAGTAAAATGTATGAAATATGTACCTGTCTTTCATATTGTCCGGCCCGATATCGGATATCGGAGCCGGCACCGATATGCTGGCGGCACCAACGGACGCCCGTGAGCCGTCGGGCGATAATGTTTGTATGTGTGCTATACGTGTATCTAAATTGTCTCTTGTGTGCGTAGAGCCCGATGCGCGGCGGCCATTTTGAGCTTGTTTACTAGTTTGGTTGTCATCATGGCGTCAAAAAAAAAAAAGAAATAATAATAATAAAAAAGCAAATGGCCGTATCGGAACGATTTTGTCGGAAATATGTGAAAATAGCACCGGTGTCGGCTATCGGATGTCGGCTATCGTCGTCCGACACCGATATCGGATCGGATAATCTGGAAACGCTCTAAGTGTAACTTTCTTTTTCATACAAACACTATGAAAAACAAAGTTATTTTTGTAGTTGCGTAAAATCTAAGTTATAGAATACTACTGTGTTACGGAACCCTACAAGTGCGAGTCCGACTTGCACTTGACCAGTTTTATTTGAGAGATTATGCCACCCGTTTGGTCCCATTTCAATTTTATCGAGGCGAGGTCTGACACTTATCTCCGGAGATATAGAGATAAACATCTCAAACATATTACATACCTTGATGACATATGCATTTGTATACCTTGACGACATGATACTACTGGCTATTTTGACTATCGCGGCATGTGAAGTCGGTGTTTTTCTCGTTTTGTACGATCATAAGTTATCAAAATCTTACATACACAAATGCATTGACGTTTATTAGTCTCACATGAACTCAAGTACCATTGATCCAATTTGCCTAATTTTGGTTTTAGTACATTTGTAAAAGTCCAAGGAAAGTTTAAAAGGTGTAAACATATTAAGAAACTAGCTGTGCCCCGCGGCTTCACCCGTAATAAAAAGAGTTTCATTCATATGACGCGTTTCTGTCATAAAAACCTTGTCCTGATATTTTACAAAAACAACATAAAATTATTAGCAATATCGGCTCACCCGTTCTAAAGTTGTGGCCTGACTAAGGTAAATAGCCAGACGATAAAAACCGAAGACTTATTTTTCTTGAGAAACAAAATTTTATAAGCGCTCTCACTTCCTTTATATTAATAAAAAACTGACAATATTTTTTCCGTTTAAGTCCGTTTTAAAATGTGTATTACCCTCTTAGGGGTGAAATTTATATAAACCCTTTTTTTTTCATTTCTGAGTGGAGAGTGGAGAGTCATTGGTGAGTGGTCCTTTATGTGCGGGTTATCTATAGATAGGTCTTTAAAAATGACATTGAGGTTTCTTAAACTATTTTTTCTCATAGTCAATCGTTTTAAAGACACTTCTTATTCCATTTCCATTCCGTTTCTATTCCATTTCCATTCCATTTCCATTCCATTTCCATTTCCATTTCCATTTCCATTTCCATTTCCATTTCCATTTCCATTCCATTTCCATTCCATTCCCAAAAAAAACGTTTCGTTAATTTATCACAGAGATCCCGTGGCCACCTTCCAGCTGCATCATCAGACACTGAATATCATCTAGATATAAAGTCCTCCTCACTACGAATCAATCGAGCCCAAGCTCGGTGGGGTTATGTTGTTTTATCAAAGAGATGCCGTGGCTACCTTCCGGGTTCATCATCAAACTCTGGATAATAACATCTAGGTATATAGTCCTCCTCAATACGAATCAATTGAGCCCAAACTTGGTGGGTTTATGTTGTTTTATTAAGAGAAGAAGATTTAAGAGATGCCGTGGCCATCTTCCGGCCTAATCATCAGACCCTGGGATATCATCTAGGTGTAAAGTCCTCAAGACAAATTAATCGAGCCCAAAGTCGGTGGAGTTATGTTGTTTTATCACAGAGATGCCGTGGCCACCTTCCGTCTCCATCATCAGACCACACAAGTTGTAACTTGCATTTTAAAAATAATAGCGCGACATTGCAAGTTAAAAATAATAGTTTGTAATTTATTATATCATAATATAGGTACAAATATTAGGATATTTGTTCAGTTTTAGAATTTTATTAAAGTAGAGCAACTTTAGATGCGTAACAAAGCTTGAGCAAGGTAAAGCGAGAGTAATGATAGAGCGAGAGGTACGCTCAAAATTCGGCATAGATCATACGTCTGATCGAGACGACTGTTTTGCCCAAAGAGTAACATAATATATACTGTTTTGCCGCCACTGAGGAATTTTTCACGCGATTCTTGTTTATAAACTGCATTTTTTAGTGTTTCTCCGTGTTATTATTATTTGAGTAATAATTAAATACGAGTGCTACTTTTTACATGGTTATTCAATTAAATCATAGGCATTTTAAAACATAATATTTTACGTAAATGCGTCACTTAATTATCAAGAAAAAAACAGTTTAAAAAACAACGAAATCTGAAAAACTTTACGATTTTGTTACATGTGAATTAAGAATATGATAGATATTAAGAAAAATCGATCCAGTATATATTCAATAAGAAGATGTTTTTCAAGGTATGACTTGAAAATTTTTGCTATTTCTTTATTTATTTCCATATACTAGGTATTCAAACCTAACCCGAAATGGTGTTAGGCACGGCAGATTCCTGTTTAGCGTTTGATTTACCAACCATAATACTTCGTGATGATCCTTAAAAAAATATGTAGCAATAACTTATGTCCAGAATATTTATGTACATCAATTTTTATTTGTTCATACTGAGTGGCTTTGCTTTACAAAAATAGTAACGCTGCACAAATATTTTGCCGCGAGTCAATTTTCCAAGACAACGGCCTCAGGTTTCAGAATATGCATAGTACCATGTATACCTGTACCATGTCCCTAAAACCCTACATCAGCTTAACTGGTAGCAATTAGAAGTACCAAGTCTAGGTAAAGTAGCAAGGTGTGTTCAATCTTGTAGCAAGTTTATGACAATTCATCGCTGTTAAACCTTCACATGTTCATAATTAAGTAGACGCATAATAATTATAAAACGATTGAGTCATTTCCGCAGACGCCACGCGTAGAAAGTGCGTCTAGCTAGGTCATTGTTAAGTACAGTTAGTTATCAGTTATAAACTAGAATTATGATAAAAATAGAAAAAGATCGTATAAAACTTTTAGGGTGCTGACAATTTTTTTTTTTCTTTTTTAAAGATTACTCGCAATGTGGGTTGCACATTACTAGTAGTGTATATATAACCCCGCCAACTAAGCTAAATATGCTTGTGACTGGAGTGGGTTCACGTCAATAGTACAATGGGTGGGGTGGGGATCGAACTCACGATCTCTCGATCGCCAGTCCGACACCTTATCCATTGGGCTATTGCCGCTTTTTTATCCGTAAATGTAGCGAGAGAAAACGAGCAGAATTCCGCTCGCTGGACTCTCACGCTGATGAAACATTTGAAAAAGAATGCCGTTTGCGACTTTTAGGATTCTGTACCAAAAAGGTGCCACTGGGATGTTTTGAGACACCGCTGTCCATCCGCCCGTCTGTCTTACACAGGGATCACCTGATTAGACACACAATAGGTAGACACTGGAAATATTCACAATATGTATTATTATAATGGCCGCTCTAAAATAAATCAAACAATAAAAATATAAGTAAGTTTAAGGTGGACCAAAAAATAAGTAAAGTAAAAAAAAGTAAAAAAAAAAGTAAAAAAAATAAAAAAAAAGTTTTTTAAGGAATATTTGCTTTACCTATCTTATTCAATAATTTACGATAGTTCTAAATTATATGTGTGTACAAAGTTAAAAACAACTAGGTACCTATCTATTAGTGCATTTTATTAAGTAACTTTGGCCACGACTGAAGTGAAGTGCGTGTATTTCAGCTATAATTGTCGTCAGCCTTATCATTTAAGATCGTTAAAAAACGGAAAAAACCGTTATCAACTGCCGCACTGGTCATTTTCAGTAGCAATTGTGAGGTGTTTATTTCAATATTCCAAGAGATATCAGATCTCGATAAATTTTCAATAAGACCACCTCAGGAGTAGGCTTTCGAATAACAAAAGTAAAATTAAAAATTGATTTATACGATCTTAACCCAGCGCCGATCACACCTATTATTATTTTCTTTTGGCATAAAATAGACAAGCTAAAATCATATCTGCTTATTTATCGTATTAAGATAGAGATAGAGTAAGAAATATGATTTATTATAATAACCTTAGTAACTCTATTAACCCCTCCCCTGGTCAAATCTCAGGTGTCGACATTTAGATAGACATATTGATATTATTATATACACTATAGCAATATCACTGTAGGTGTCATTGGACCACCGCATGATAAAAACGTTACATTAACACTGCCATCTAGCAAATGTTAATGTAACTACTACCTTTGAGAGTGCGCCGAAGCGGCAGCAGAATAAGCTTGAGCCATGCAGCCTTCAATATGCATAAAAGTTTTGTAAACTACTTACAGATGGCAGTATAATAACTATAGACATGTGTTATTATTTATTTTCATAAAAGTGACATCTATGGTTATATTTCCGAACTATTAAAATATTAACTTAGCAAAAAATGAGCTTATAGTCAAATACGCTTACTGTTAGTAAAGCTTGGTGTTTTTTATTCGGCTTCATATTATTTTCAACAGATGGCGATTCTTGTCAAAATTTTCTGAAGTTAATTGAAATAATTAATAAATAATAATAAGAAGTGGCTATAGCATTCTTAGTAATAACACATAATTATTAAGTGTCTACCTATTATGGTTAAGGAGATAAAGCCCTATAATAGACAGATGGACGGACAGATGGACAGCGAAGTCTCAGTTATAGGGCTCCGTAACCTTTAGGTACGAAACATAAAAATCAAAATAGAATGAATCATAAAAATAATTTATTTTCAATACAAGAAACGTGTTTCTTTCGGCATTTTTTGAGAGACAAAAACTTATAATACAACATATTATTGTATACGGTGGTTATACGGTGTGTGTATACGGTGGTTTTCGTAGGTACCACCGTACAATATTATTATTACTACTTACCCTTTGTATTATTTTATTACACTCGCACTTGGCAGGCTTAATTCTTCTTCTTCTTATGGCTTTGAAACGCTGCTTGACGTTTTTCTGCCAGTGTCAAAAGTATGGCGAGTGCACAGTATATTTACAACAAAACAACCCGGCAAAAGAAAAATAACTAAATATACATATACTAGCTGTGCCCCGCGGCTTTGCCTGCGTTGAAAACAACTTCTATTTATTTTAATTTTTTTTTTCATAGAACCATCTCCTGACTATAAAAAACACAACAAAAAGAATTAGCGAAATCGGTCCAGCCGTTCACGCGTGATGCCGTGACCAAGGGCAATTGGGGTTCATTTTTAGGGTTCCGAACCCAAAGGGTACCAACGGAACCCTATAATTACTGAGACTCCGCTGTCCGTCTGTCTGTCTGTCTGTCTGTCTGTCTGTCTGTCTGTCCGTCTGTCACCAGGCTGTATCTCATGAACCGTGATAGTTAGACGGTTGAAATTTTCACAGATGATATATTTCTGTTGCCGCTATAACAACAAATACTAAGAACAGAACAAAGTTAAAAATTAAAGAAAAGTTTAAAAAAGTTTTTTACGATAGCGCAGCGCCACCTGTCTAGTTGCTAAGATGGCGCGGCGCTATCGTCTTTACCTTAATCTGAATCTCGGAAGCGGCTCCAACGATTAAATCAAATTTAGTATACCTACAGGGGATTACGGGGGCGATAAATCGATCTAGCTAGGAGTCATTTTCAGAAAATGTTGTTCTATTCGTGTTTTCAATAATCAACTTTATTGATAATCAACTTAAAATATGACTCTTACCGACATCTATTGGCGAGTAGAAGTACTGTATCAGTAAAGAAGTTAGATGATCTCAATTGAAAAAAAAAATGGTATTATTTTTCGTCAATAGATGTCGGGCAGAGTCATATTTGTCTGTTTAAGTGGCAAAAAATACCGAGCAAAGCTCTGTCAACCAGATATTTAATAATATTAATTACTACAATTACTATTACTACTATTACTATTACTACTATATAATACTATTCTACCTTTGTGTTAACGTTTACTTAGTTGGTGTTAGAAGTTCGTTAGAAATTAGTAAATGAAGTCAAAATCAAATTACTTATAATTATTCGCCATTCAAAGAGGTAATGTCGCCAGCTTTTTGGGTACCTTACCAGCGGACAGCGACCTTAATTCAGTTTTTTATTTGTAGATTTTATATAGTCTGTATTATAGTTTTAGGAGTAGTTTAAATTACTTATTAGCCTAGTTATTATAAGGCTAAATTGTAATGGTAGTGAGATCTACCTATGTCATGATAAATTATTAAAAGAAAAAAATAACTGTTCTATCCCCTATGTAGTAAGGTGATCACCGGCCAGCCTCTAATTTCACGTAAGACTACACCAATTCTAATCAAGCCTACATCTGACCCCAAACCTTTCAACAACTTCATTCGTCAACCATTCGCGATGCGATCGAATCGATTCCACCCGACAAAAGATCACTGATCGATACACCACTGTGATCGAAAATTCTATCCTTTTATGTACATTATTGATTTTTAATCGACCGCGAAGGCTCTTCCACAAAGGGTATGAATAGGCACGTGGTAAAAAAGCATTCAGTAGGATAATATTGAACGAAATTGAAGGTGCATTGTTTTTTTTACGGTTGCAGGTTTTGTGTCGAGATCTAAATGGGTGGGGTGATATTCGACTTCTGATTTGTCTTTTATTTTTGGTTAGGAATATCTTTAATGTGTATGACTTTTAGTTTTGATTTCGTGTACGTTATACGATTTAGATACGGTAGAGTAGTAACGGTAAAAGTTCTGAAAAAACACATCTGATTCTCTATAGAATCAGATGTGTTTTTTCTTGCTCAATTATGCTAGAGGTTGCTTAGGCCCTGGTAATCGAAGGCTTTCGGTATTATATTGATTGATTATAAGTTCTTACTTTTCAAGCTTTTGCAGTCACTTTTATGATCCATGTTGTGCATCAGTTTTGTAATGTTACCATTTCATTATTATTTTAAAATATAAACAAACTCAATTTTGAACGTTTCTAAGCTAAAAATAAATTACAGTGAGGAAATGAAACTTGAGTTTACAAATAATAAGAGAATTAAATATTTCATTCAGATTTTATTCTGATTATTAAAAAAAAGTGAATACATTTATACTGTTTTTATTTTAATTGCGTTTTTGTGTATATTTAATTTTATGAGTTTATTGCCTGAAATAAAAACTTATTAATATTATTATCTTTTATTCGTTACATGTCACGGGTCGTACACGCCCGGTCGTTTGGAAGGCATTCATGGAGCCGAAGCCAACATCAAGAGGCCCTATACAACTATTACTTTACTATTAATAGTGGATGAAAAGATATGAAAAACTATATAAGATCGTTTAAAAACTAAAAAAGAACCGACTTCAATGCCGTGCCATTCACTTTCAGTACCAATTTTGAGGGTCTCTGGAGATACTTATCAGACCTCGATAAAATTAACATGGCACCACACTCGAGATATCATTCAACAAAAAAATAATTATCAAAATCGGTTCATAAACGACGAAGTTATCCGCGAACAAACATAAAAAAAATATATACGGTTGAATCGAGAAACCTCTTCCTTTTTTTGAATTCGGTTAAAAAAGATGGTACATTGTATCATGATTATTGGATGAGCTGATTGATGTCTGGTTCCTGGTCTATGGGATGAGGTACGGCACCCGCCAATTATGCCTTATTATAAAATATTTAGGCGGGTGGTGACTTGCCATCCACTGAATGGGCCCTCCATAAAGGCAGACCGTTATATTGGCGCCGAGGGGCAACATTGGTGTGGATAGCTTAGGGTGTCCAGAGGTGTGCTGCACTTTAACTAAACGCTACTAGCGGCATTATGCATTTAACACTTCTACCCTGGAGCTTAGGTCTTAGCTCTTGAGATTCCCACCACCGGCCGGCCGGTCAAGGCGAGCCGGGGGTCAGAGGGTCTCATTTAGCCCTCACGGGATAGGGGAACGCGATGTCGCCACTCACTGTCGCCTCGCCACAAAGCCGCCCCTGCGGGAATTATTATTATTATTATTCAATCGTTTACAAACATCTTTCATGGTAGACTGCTCTACACTTGTAAAATGGTATTGTCACCTTAAATCAATCGATATACAATTAAAGAGTTACGCCTCCGACTTGGCTCACACCGTTTTGAACGACACATCAAAGACTCTTAGAATCAAGATTTAAAATATTGTTTATATAACTTTATGCATGTCCGATAAATCCTCATACTAAATTAATAATCATTATTATACTTATAACAGTAACAAAAAGCCAAAACCATGCACTAATACGACCACAGCTACACCAATTTGACATTGCAGTTTTTACGGTCCCAATTCGGCCAATAAAGCTTGAAAAAAAAAACTCGTTAAGTTTATTATCCCTAATAAACGAGTCTATTCGAGTCTATATGACCAGGGACCGTAATGGCGTAGTCATTAGACTAATGCTATCGCCCCGGGGCTCGTCTTGGTGTCGCCAGGAAGATGATGGGATAAAGACTCCCTAACTACAGGCTTAATGCCAAAGAGACTGCTCTATGAGTATAATATATCACAGTGTTTTGAATTTTCAAGTCGTTGGGACTCAGCTAAATAAAATAGTAAAAGACCATAATGATTGTATCTTGAGGTGCAACGTGTTTTTTCTGTATTTTTTTTTATTAGAGTCAAGCGTTTGATTGTTGTCTTCTGATGGAAGGTATCAATTCACTCGTGACCTGAAGAATCCTGGATTGTACTTTACGGAATATGTCAAGATCAGTGACAGTCAACATAATCATCAATCTCCCTAAAGAAAAGATATCTCTCTTTTGTGGATAGTTTACCCGCCCTTACAAAATGACGCGGAGGTAATATTTGGTATACTACCTTCTTAATAATTCCTTCCCCTTTCAATAAGTGTAATCGGACAGTCAGTCGGACAATCAGTTCCATTCGGAACATGATTTGTACTGCAATTAGTCTGCGTTTTATTTATCTATTATGTTTCATTATTTCACAATTTTTTGGATAAAAATTGTCTGAAGTACTGAAACATGCACTGGGTTGCGGGTGCACGTAATGGTACGGTTGGCAACCCTACATTAATAAGGGGAATTAAACATGTGTTTTAAGTGTGACGTTCGACGTCTAGATGAAAGCTGAATGGCTCAATACCTTTGTTTTTTTTTTGTAAATTCAAAGCGTTATGTTTCTGTTATATCTATATTTTTTGTTGAATATGATCTATTTAATGTTATTTGACGTGTGTAAGTGCTAATTTTTAATTTGCCCATATACTGAATAAATGCTTTGACTTTGACTTTGACTTTGTAATAATAACTATCTTACCATAAAATAATCCAGTGTAGCTTAATTGATGCCAATATACTGATATTACACTCATATAAATAGTATGTACGTATGTCTATGTTCATATATTTCTTAATCTATAGTTATCTAATATATCTATAGTTAATTCTGTCCTTATCTATCACTTGAAGTGAAATAGAGACGAGCGGTTTTTGTGGTGTCGTTTACTACAAGTGCAACACCATATTTGGTACCACCACAGAATAAATAACAGTACCACCACAGTAGTGCCATTCTTATTTCGGTACGTCATTTGTACGTCTAATCTATTGCCTGTATATATCAATACACACACATATGAGTTTACCTAACCTTATACTATTCATTATTCTGTGACCTAACCTAAAGAAAAAAGTCTGATCTAAATGTCAGTCACATCAATAGTTAAATATCCATGTGTGGGTACCTATCATAAGACCAAAGCAGGTGTAAGGTGTAACCTCAAGCCCATAACTGGACACTCGTGCGCATCGGTACACCATTTCAAAATTACCAGTTACGTCAATCAAGATATATCGAAATGTATCAGTTGAGTTATAATATTGGTAACCTAATCTGTATGTCTGTATGTCTGGAGCTTAATCTGTGTCAGATTGCGAATGGAATTTGACGGCAATTATTGATGTTTTGCGAAGCAATATTGAAAAGTGTAACAATTAGTGAAAGGATATTATTGTAGAGATTTTATTACCAGTGAGCATGTATGAAGGCGCTCGTGAAAGTGGAAGAAGGGAAAGAGCTAGGTACCTATGTCAGGATCGTAGCATGTGGAAAGAAGTAGTCTCTGCCTACCACAACAGGAAAAAGGTGTAAGGATTGCAATTGTATGTATGTATATTATTGTGGCTTGCCGAGTGTGCATGCACCGTATTCATTGATTAATCTATAATATAATATCATTTATAAGCGTTTGTGCCATTTTTTTTAAATTTCTTATAAGCTAGCGTTTGATCACTATCTCGCCTGGTGGTAAGTAGTAATAACCGGCAAGCATGTATGAAGGCGCTTATGAAAGTAGAAGAAGCGTAAGAAGTATGTCAGGATCATAGAATGTGGAAAGAAGTGGTATCTGCCTATTTCAACGAAAAAAAGATGTGATTTATGTATGTAGAGTAGGTACGGTTGCATTTTAAAGAGAACAGTTATCTTTGACTATACTTACAGTCCAACCCGATGCATTTAACTAGTTATATTTATACTTCCAGAACCTGTACTTGTCGCTTGTTGATTTTATTTTAATTGTAACTTGTTTCAACGTTAGCGGTCGTATCAAAGTGCTTTTAGCTAATTGGTTGTCTGGTATTAAATGCTTAAAAATATAATAAAACGAAGTGGTGTAAGTAAGAAAATTACAGAAAGTATATACAAAAGATAGGCACATTATGCAGGTACTGATGGTTTTTTAAGTAAATAGATTATTTTTAACCGACTTCAGAAAAGGAGGAGGTTTCTCAATTCGACCGTATATATTTTTTTTTTTTTATTTTTTTTTTATGTTTGTTCGCGGATAACTTCGTCGTTTATGAACCGATTTCGATTTTTTTTTTGTTCGAAAGGAGATATCCCAAGTGTGGTACCATGGTAATTTTATCGAGGTATGATAAGTATCTCCAGAGATATTGAGATAAACATCTCAAAATTGGTACTGAAAATGAATAGCGCGGCATTGAAGTCGGTTGTTTTTTAGTTTTTAAACGATATTATTACGTCGTCTAGCGTTTGAAAACTATCTCACCTATAAGTGACAAATCCGTTGAAGATTACGCTAGACCTAGAATAAGAAACTAAACTTGCTCTTAAGAACAGCTGCCAGGTCACATCAGATGTTATGACAATATATTTTCCAACTTGAGGGTGGCTGTGGGCCAGACGGACATTTGACAGTGTCTTACCAACATGCAGGAAGCAGCCTTTACTAGAAGCTTTTACCTATATCTGGTAAAATAGAACTTGAATGGTATAACTAGTTAGTGGCAGTTTAGTTTTAGGGTTCCGTACCCAAAGGGTAAAACGGGACCCTATTACTAAGACTCCGCTGTCCGTCTGTCTGTCTGTCTGTCCGTCTGTCACCAGGCTATAGCTCATTAACCGTTATAGTTAGACAGTCGAAATTTTCACAGATGGTGTATTTCTGTTGCCGCTTGAACAACAAATACTAAAAACAAAATAAAGTTAAAAATTAAAGGGGATCCCTATACAAAAAACGTGTTTTTAAACGCCATCTATCTAATTAGTTTCGGCAAAATGACATAGATGGCGCTAGTAAACGAGCCCCGTCTTTCTAGATCGCGACCAAACCAAATATTCTTGGTAATATTGATCAATTAATCAAATATATGAGGTTGAAACTCTGTTATGTTTCGTATTGTACGGAAACTTCCCTAAATGTGCGATAAGAGACGCAATGCTAACTCGCAGTTGGCCAGTTTTATTCTATATGCAAAAGATGATAGTGAAATATGCCTAGTTTTCTACGGACTCTAAACAGCGTACTCTACCTGTTTATTTTCGAAAATGCGTCAACATTCAGTTGCAATACACAAACTAAGTGCTTGTCTAGAAAAAAAATCTTTGAAAGTAAAACTATTCCATTTAATTCTAACCGTATTGTCCTTAATTCAGCTGTATCTAAGTATTAAGAAAAAAATTGTCATCCCGTAACAGATCCAAACATGGGCGGTCACCAAAACCTTTCTCCATACAATGAATGAATCAGCGAAAGTTAAATAAAAACGAGACAGAAGTAGAAAATAAGACAATAACAAAATCATTAGGTCCCACTGACCTTGCTGTCCGCAGAACCGTTAGGGCAAACTTTTTTTTTAATAAGGGCGCAGCTATTTCTCTGATCGGAGACCGCAAAGGGACCGAGTGATATAAGGCTGTAGCGGACCCTTCACATTGACCCGCTGTGGAATTTTTTTAGATACATTTTTCTGACAAGGTGAAGACAAGGTGTTTTAGTAGATTTCATACGAGGGATTGCAGTCGCTAATAATATGACTATATAATTTTTGAAGAGATTAATGCGGTTTATTGGAGACTGGCACGCTTTTTTCTTGTTTATTCTTGTTTACTTCGTGTTAGAAATTCCTATTTTTAACCGACTCCAAAAAAAGGAGGAGGTTTCTCAATTCAACCGTATATAAGTTTTTTTGTAATGTTTGTTCGCGGATAATTTCGTCGTTTATGACCCGATTTTGATTATCCTTTTTTTATTGGAAAGAAGATATCCCAAGTGTGGTACCATGGCAATTTTATCGAGGTCTCATAAGTATCTCCAGAGATATGGAGATAAACACCTCAAAATTGGTACTAAAAATGAATAGCGAGGCATTGAATTCGGTTCTTTTTAATTTTTTTAAACGATCTTATTATATCTGTGCCGTTCATCATTAGTCTCATGACATCAAGTCTTTCTTTTTAACTTTTGTGAATATCAATCAATGACAGTCCTGTTATTGATCCATGAAAATGCGCATCATTATTTTGGTCCAATTAATTAAAGTGTATATGAACTAAATTTCTAGCTGTCTTCTTCTTAGTCTAGTTTATTGGGAAGTTCTAATTTTTGTTAAACGTGTTGCTAAAAAAACTAGATACCTATTCTATAACCCTATTGCTTTATAACAATAACACATTTGCAGACAAGGTATTAATACCATTATTTGAAACAGATAGTTTTTAGGACCTTGACAAAAAGTCCAACTAACATTAGTAACATTGCAATGTCTACGCCCTACGGTATATTGATCCGTCCCGAAATGTGCTCATACATTTTT
This sequence comes from Cabera pusaria, assembly GCA_954871355.1. NCBI lineage: Eukaryota > Metazoa > Arthropoda > Insecta > Lepidoptera > Geometridae > Cabera > Cabera pusaria. Next base: position 5,681,825 of record OX940893.1, read on the forward strand.
TAGGAACAATGGGCATGTCAGCTACGCAAGTGCCTACTGCCACTGTGAAAATCCGCCGCCATAACCTTACAGTGTTCCGATAGCACACATTTTTTTGAGAGACAAACCATTCGAGGCCTAGAGACCCGCGCGATACGAGTAGTAACTGTGGTCAAACGCTGGAATGTCACAAATAAAAAAAACTGTTGTTACAAAGCTCTGAGTATTAAATGTACCAGTCCGGATCACGTTCAGTCGCCATAGATCGCAGTCAGTCAGGGAGACATCATCACCACCAATAAAAACTTAATTGCCAAATCATCGTTGCTCCCTAAAAGAAGTGGAGAAAAAACATAGTATATTTTTTAAATTAAAAGTAAACAAGTGAATAATCCCTCCAATATCCTCTCCGGACGGTATGGCGAAGACAGTTTTGACTATAAATAAGTGTCGTATTGTATTCAATATGCCGCTACTGTGCGGCGGCGTTCTACAAAAGAATTTGGAATCTTTATTGTGGGACTGTCTGCAGCTTTCCGTTTCATTCTTATTGGAAAGTTTAGAACGGGATAGATGTTTAATGCGAAATTATCTGGAAATAGTCGTAAGGATAACTAGTACTAGTAGTAGGCTTGAATTAATGGTAGAATTTATTTAGATATAATACTAATTATCTATTTACTTAAAAAAGTTAGTAGATCATAAAGTCAGCTAAATAATAAATTGGTTCTATGATAAACTAACTTTTTTTTTCGTTAGGTACCTGCTACCTATTTGGATGTGTATAGTAGATGGAACAACGCTTTAGCAAAATCTACTTTCTGTTCATTATAAGTCTTGTTTGCTTTTCTCTTCAGCAATTTTAACGCAAAATTACAATATTTGGATGTCAATGGTAGGATAGTATTTATCAATTTTTATTTTTTATTCCCCAAAAAAATAAGTAGGTAAAATACGTAGAGTAATTTTAATGCGAAAACTCGGTTGTGCATTGGAGAGGCTTCAACTTCTGTTTTGAAGTTCGTAGGTAAAAACTCAGTGGAGCACCTTTGGCTCGAAAAAATATCGTGTGTGGATAGAAAACGCTCGACCCTTAGGTCAAAAGTTTTCTTTACGGTACTACGTTTCCTGTAGCATATGCTGACTTAGATTATATTATAGGTAAGGTGTAGGATAAACCTTCACCGTTTTCTATAGCTAAGCATGCCCGGGCTCTGCATCATTCATATTGCAGTTATCGTCTTATGTGGAGGATGCAAAAAAGTCTCAATATTTCAAATTAATTAATGCTAATGTTTATTTTGCTCTCTTTCTGTCATGTTTCTTATTAATTTTGTCTAAATACCCAAAACTACGATCACTTACTTTGTCGACAGCCGAACGCAAACTCGTTAAGAATCTCCACAAGCAATAATTACCTCATACTTTAACTACCTACACTTACTACCTCTAACAACCATGGCGACTCACCGTAACTGTTATACCGTCTAATTCATCCTCAAAATTAGCTCCCTCTAGTTCGTAGTCGATAAATTAATAGTTCGAGATACAATTATTATTATAATGAACAGCTTCTGTGGTAGACCTCTGTCTTGTTACGACGATATCGTAATTGAATCTAGGGTTCGACTCGTTACACTAGTGAGGAAAAAAACTAATGGGGTATTTCAAATTGTTATTTATTGCGATATGCTGAAGAATTAGATGTGAGTTTGGAGTTTATGATAGACAAGTACGGCCACACCGCGGGGTCCTGCGATCTGCGGGCGGATCTCAGTACTTTTCAATTGTTTTCTGATCGTGTTTGGTGTGAATCAGTCGGTACAAATAATACTGCGCTATCTGATCGCCGCCTAGATCGCGCACGCCGGACATTGCGGTGTGTTACCTTAAACTTTTTAATGTAAAATACTTGCTATTCGGCCCGGCTCCGCAAGGATGAAAAGTGACTGTAAATTGAGATAAAACTATCCTATCTCTCAAGGACCAAAATGCACACAGTGTACAAAATTACATTAGAATCGGTTTATTACTTTAGGAGGTCTTTGCGGACGAACAATATAACACGATTTTTTTATATATAAAATAGATGCAAATACAAATTAGAGTCTTAGAGTCTCGCTTGGGCAATTAAGTTGATATACAACAGAAACTGTAGGACGCAAAACTATAAATGTCTATTGTTTTCCGCATCACTGCACTATACTAAGCTTTGTTCAAATGCAGAAAAAAAAATTTGCAGCTGAAGAACTGTCCATGTTTTCTGAAAATATTAAACTCAATCGCAGATATTGTATTGGCATGATTTTCATATCATACAAAAAATTGGCAAGAGGGAAAAACAAATGATGTGTTGTGTGAACATTGAAATGTATTAAGTGATGAACGCAGTGCAGTGAAATCTAGGCATCAATGGTGATGTTGCAATTATATTTGTTGTTGTTGTGACAGTTGCCTAGCATCAGCGTCTTCCAGTTTCACCATTTCTTGATATAGTCTCTGGTACAGTATCAGGATCTTATTTGCCAGACTAACCACAACTTCATTGTTTTTTGCCAAACAACGAGCGGGGCGTGACTTTAACTTTGCTTGTTGTGGCGTCTTCCATATATTGGCATAGTAATTCGCACGGCAAGAGCACGCCATCAACACGCGACGCAAACGTCACGCCCCGCCCGGCTTGCTGTCTGGCGAAGCCTTTACATATTAGGTCACCCAGAATGTTTTATTACTTTGGTAAATACATTAACTTAGGTAAATAATAACACTACTTTAGACAATACCTTGTACTTTGCAGACCGTATTAACTACAGACCCGCCGACTGCTATTCAAAAGCATTTAAACAAGGTGCCAATTAAATATCTATTATATAGGTATCTGACTAGACTCTAAAAGTAGTAGACTAGACAGTGTTTAAATAGCATATTTAGAACTTAATAAGATTCGCATGTTCTAATCGCGTTTTAAATCTAAGTTATTTCCTATAGACATAATAATTAATACCGTTGCTATTAAAACATCGAAAAGTTAATAAAGACAGCTCATAACAGACACATAACCAGCTCCGATGAAATGCACAATCAATCAATCCAGAGTCGTTATAAAGTGGAGCATACTTCGTAAAATATTGTAACCACCTACGCTGAACATAGACTACAATGTTCCTGTAGAAGGTACAAGATATCTATCCACAGAATAAATAATGGTACAAGTATCTATGCTTACAAACAATAGTATCATATAGAAAAAAACATAGTTGGTTTGTAGTATAAACAAAAAAAAACTACTAGACTTATTTTAAAATTCTTTCACCAATCTGCTTTTCATCACCTAAATAAAGTAATTTCTTCTTTAATCACGCTGAAAAATAATAATGGAAATATTTTCAAATGGAGTAGCTGACTCACAAAGTTATTTTACTGGAAACCAGCATATTAATAGCGTATGGTGGAATCAATATTATATTTGGGTTACATATTTAGACAAATTTATTAAATAACTAGCTGATAACCGCCACTTCGTTGACTGACGCCTAGAATTTAGTAGCCTATGTTAATCCTCATTATTAGCTTTTTATTAGCTTCACCTGTATGTTTGTATGTTTGTAACCGACTTCTTTGGGCGCGATTTTGACCCACTTTAAACGGCCAGATTTCGTTCAAACTTTGTAGATTTATCGAGGACCGATGACAATACACAAATTATTCCATTTTTCAACTAAAAAGTAGAAAATAAATAATAATTAAAAAAAACTAAAAAACACGCTTTTTATAGAAAACCGAACTAAAAAATAGAAAATAAATTTTAATTAAGATTGGTGTTAAAAATTTCAATAAATATAAATTAATAATAGTGTGAATTAAAAAAAAATATTTAAAAAAAGCGTGCTTTTTGATATAGTGCTTGTAAGATATTATCAAAATGATAATCACTCTACTCATATCTGTCAATAAAATATTTATAACTATTGACACCTCACGCTTTTTTTTAAATAAAATATTTTTTTTTATTCACACTATTATTGTTAAACATAAAAAAATATAAAGTGTGAGACACTTCAAAGAAACATAATATTTGATTTACGCAGAGCAACATCTCTCGTCGGATTTGAAAACTGTAATGATTTCTTCCGAATGATTAACTTACGTAATAAGTAGTCATAGATGGCGCCACCAATGCATAATTGGGTTAACAAAATGCAATCCACTAATTTCGTCGTATCGATGTATCGAACCGTGGTTTAATTGGCAGAGCACCTGGACGTGTAATCCGGGGGGTGCGGGTTCGAGTCCCGTCGGTACGATGAAATTTTGGATTGTGTTTAACAATTTACAAAAATATAAAGTGTGAGACACTTCAAAGCAACATAACACACTATTATTAATTTATATTTATTGAAATTTTTAACACTATTCTTAATTTAAATTTATTAAAATTTATTTTCTATTTTTTAGTTCGGTTTTCTATAAAAAGTGTGTTTTTTAGTTTTTTCAAACTATTATTTATTTTATAAAGTATCTCATTGTAAAATTTCTGTAATATCGTCCGCTTAGGCGTGATTAGGTAACAAACAGACGGAGTGATAGAGTTACAAACGTTTCTATAATATATGTCTGGATTTTCTTTTGCAAATAGGATGAATTAAAATCCTAGCGTTGCGTGCTCACAATTTTTTCTTCTAACTCTTTTCCTATTTTTTCTCTTAATCCGACATACTTGAAATAAATCTTAAACATTATTCGTAGACAAAGTAGGTAAACGTTGTCTCATCTGTGCAAACACTCTTCGACATGCAACTAGTAATTACCTTTCTAGTTTGTAAGCCATAATAAAAATGGTGCACAACAAAAACTCATCCGGTGGTTTAATAAATCCGTAGCGATTTAATGAAATCGATACTGATGTAACGTAGAAAATAACCCAGTTCAGTTCTATTCGATTACTGTAATCGAGACAGTAATCGAATAGACCAGCTACCGTGCTCCGTGTAGCCATCAAAATTCCACCTTATCTTTTTAATGGAATATGGGATTGCGAGTTATATCAATGAAAAAGCTAAATACAGTCTTAGGGGGATTTCAATAATATAGTAACGGTGTAGAAAATAAATGTTATAGCTGCAATCTCCTAAGTCAGATTTACATAAGAAAAGGATTTTTAATATAAAATATGTCTCATATATATAATACAACTTTTTATTTTGTCATTTTAATCAAACCAAGTTATAGAAGGATTCATCGTGAGTCCTAGGATGTTAACAATGATAGTTATAAAAGTCACTAGTCTAAGTAATACGTACCCACTATTTTATTATGTAATTCAAAAATAAAAACACATTTATAATGAAGAAAGCCTATTAAATCATAAGTGAAAAACATATTACACGTAACACTGAGAAGTAAGAAACTCGCATTTTGGCAAGATATAACGTTTTTCTGATAAAACATTTACCACCACTGGTGGTGTGGCATACACCACTATCATTCTTCTGCGTCACTCACCTCAGGATAACCCTGAGAACATTAGTCTCACTGACTTCATATTCTTAAATCTCAAGCGTCCTGCCGTTTTACTGACCAATGATTTTACATGTAAAGAAGTAGATATTATAGTAGATATATATATTAGTAAGATATTAAGGAGTTTAAACTGTCTGAAACAGATACAACTTCTAGTTTGTCATCATCTCAGTGCATGACAAAGGGTAACATAATATATACTGACTGTGCATGGCATCTCAACGTGCAGAACGCAGCTTATTTCACTTCATAATTATTTTATTTATCTCTCCACGCACTTTTTAGGGTTCCGAACCCAAAGGGTACCAACGGAAACCTATTACAGAGACTCCACTGTCCGTCTGTCTGTCTGTCCGTCTGTCACCAGGCTGTATCTCATGAAACGTGATAGTTAGACAGTTGACATTTTCACAGATGATGTATTTCTGTTGCCGCTATAACAAAAAATACTAAAAACAGAATAAAGTTAAAAATTAAAGGGGGTCCCCATTAGGGAATGCAATCTCGTTCTCGCGAGATCTCGTTTTCGCGAGATCTCGGCGTTTGTTAATGCAAAATTAACATGTTATATTTGATGTCATCTGTTGTTCATGTACTCATTATCTAATCAAGAAATTAGGCCTTTCGAATACGCCTAGCGACATCTAGCGGTTCACGTCAGTAGCTTTATCACACGATTTACTATGTCATTCATAAATCAATAGGACGTAGCATAGATAACACAAAGTCAGTACAAATGTATTTGTCTATTCATTCATAGAAAACGGTCGAGTGAACTAATGTAAAATTATTGGTCGAATGAGATGTTCTGTGAAACATTCATTCGCCCACCTTCTTCGCTATTCAGGGCTCGAGCAGAGCACACGTATCAGATGTAAAAGTGATCAGAAATACAACCGTATCAACGTCCATGTGGATTTCATTCAGTTCCCCGGATAGTTCCCCATTTTCAGAAGAATCAGAACACACTTCAGACGAACCCGCTGAGGCTGCGTGGTCGTGCTTCCTTTGAGGGGAGAAAGTACGCCAATTAACACGCAGCGTGACCTTCGCACCCGGGCGCAGCGCCATCACCACGACGCTGCCACCGGCTCCGCCACCAGCGTTTTTCAGCGAGATTGATCTCGGCCGAAAAATGAGCGAGATCTCGCGAGTTTAACGAGATTGGACTTGAGCATAAAAACGTCTTATTCAAAGCGCGGCAGCGCGCAAAGTGCGCAAACTGACACTGAGCTGCGATCGATTTCGATGCCCTGAGGACGGCGGCCTGCAGAAGCAGTCGCGGGACGAGGTCTCACTCAGATTCGCTTACTGCGAGTTGCGTAGCGTGAACAGTTTGCGTGAGATTGGTCGAATATTGAGTCGAAGCGACGTGCGGGCGGCGTGCGTTTGTTTACTAGTTAGTTATTTGTTGTCAATTTTTCTAGTTCAGCCAAGTTTTCTAATTAATAAAAGTTTATTACTAAAAAGTTTATTAAAAAGTGATAGATACGTTAAACAATGTTAACTACACAGGTAGTTAGGTAACCTACCTAAAAATTTATTGAAAAAATTCGTATAAATAAATGTTATCAACCAATTTACAAAAAGAAGGAGGTTCTCAATTCGTCTATATATATATTTTTCTTTTTTTTGTATGTATGTTACGCGATTACTCCGTCAATTGTGAACCGATTCTAATGATTCTTTTTGTAATGGGTCACCTCGGAAACGTACCCTACGTTTTCGAGGTGATTTCATTGTAATTTAATTGAGATTTGATATGTATCTTCAGAGATATGACAATAAACGTCTCAAACTTGCTACTGAAATTGACTCGCGGGACATTGAAGTCGGTTGTTTTAGTTTTGAAACTATCTTAATTATACCATAATACCTATTATTCTTATTTTTTCCTAATTTATTCAAATATTATTATTATTTGCAAGAATAAACACACAAAACTGTCAATCTCGCGAGATCTCGCCTGAGCCCCAATGTCGCGAGATTGCATTCCCTAGTCCCCATACAAGAAACGTGTTTTTTCGGCATTTTATTATAACGCCATCTATGAACGTTTGACTGTATTAATTATATTAATTACCTATGTGTTAACTTTCACTTAGTTGGCGTTAGATGTTCGTAAGATGGCGTTGTACTTAAAAATCACGCGGCTCCTGTTTTAATAAATGTTTGGAATTGACACGTTAATATAATATAATCATATCTGGATGACCTAACTTTTCTCACAATTTTTATTTTTTTTTGGATTTTTTTTTTTTTTTTTCGTGTTTTATGAAAATTTTTGGCTCCCAATAATTCTCTCACAAAAGAACAAACTTGGAAAATTTAACCATCTCGTCTGGACTCGAACCGGGTCCTTCTGATGGCCATCCGATCGATCTTCCGACTTCGAATGAGCTATCATAATAATGTACATTTGGCGAAATTTACCTTCATGTTCTAATTATATTGTAGAAGATTTTCATTACCTGAAAACTGGGATAAAACAACATTTTCTGAAAATGAAAACCTAGCTAGATCGATTTATCAATTTATTACGTTATTTCTTTCAGCATTTTTTGCTCAATTTTATAAAATATTGTAATGTGGTACGGAATCGGAACCATACGAGTGAAAGTCCGACTTGCACTTCGCCAGATTATTTTTACTATTCCGCACTCTTTGGCGACCAAATACGAATCGATGGTACGACGACAATGCATAATATGCAACGTGGAACGGTTTAGTGACGAATAGCAGCGGGACACAATTTTAAGCGCCATTGGAAGGTCTCAACCAATCTAAAGATAAAAACATTCAGCTATTAAAAGAACGGTAAAGCCACAGTCCACAATGTAGGTACTGTGGTAAAGCTGTGTTGCTAAAAATAACCACATCATTTCACTTATTACCAACAGTTTACAGCTGGCGCGAATTTATAATTAAGTTCTCACGTAACAAAGTTGCAGTACAAATAATGAACTATGCTACTAAGTTAGGGTTTTACGATGAAATAAATGTCTTGGTGTTATTTTCATAAGAGATTAGTATTGAAAACATGGAGCTAAAAATAAACTTTGTAAGGTTCTAAGTTAGGTGTTTTTAATATACGATAGACAACATATCACATGGCTTCGATGTAGTCTACGACGCAAGCTTGCCTCAAAAGGTACTGATGTGTTTTGAATATCCCTGGATTGTACCTACTTATTGAAAATAAAAGAACTCAATTTTTTATTTATTCACATCAATTTTATATATGTAAATCCATTCATCAATGTGAAAATCTATATTATAATTAACTATGCACGTATGTTACTTTATGTTCATGTACATATAACGATAAATTTTAATCACACCGTCTCACATCCGAACACATCAAAAGAAAACTATTCCATCAAGCAAGTACCAAATTATGGCATACTTTAAAGTGATCTGTAAATTAGACGGTAAGACAGGAAATGGCTTCTTAACCCGTCAGTGAATGGTTATTAGCGATGGACCGTGATCGCTGATCGACTATCACTTCTAGTGACCAGTTGATCTTTGGCGCTCGAGTTGGTGTTACGCAGTAACTAGTAGAATTATCTGTGGTGCTACGCAAGTGCTGCGCAAAGAATAGTGAGTAGAGTACGCCCAGAAAACAACACTGAACAAACTGATCATGTAAAAGTTTCACCAGCTTGGAGGAGCAAACAAAGGTGTATTTGTGATCTTGTGTTATCGTTACTTAGGCGCAATCTCTACTAGCAAGAGTGTTGCGGAGATTCGTTCGGCAAAAGCTACTGTTACCGTGTGAGAATTTGTTGTGATACACTACCTTGTGGAAATGGTGGTTTAGTTGCCGGGATAGGACTTCTGTGCCAATGTTGTGTCAGTCAGTTTATTTACCTGAAAAATACTTTTCAATTTGAAGCGTATAGCTAAGATAATGAAGTGGAGATATAATGACTTTGTCACGCTGCGTTTAAGCAGCTTTATCTACTCTGCTTCCAGGCTTTACTATATTATTAGATAGATATACAGATAAACTCTTTATTGCCACACCAAAGTGAATGAGATATGCTTAAATTTAAAGTTTAGCAATAGGCGGTCGTATAACTAATAGATATCTCTTCCAGACAACCTTTGTATGGAGTAGGACGAAATTATAGAGCAGGGTGCTAAATTAAAACAAAAAAAAACCTACCTACCCTACCTACAACAAACTTACCTATAACAACATACACATATACTACCTATAACAAACTTACCTATAACAACATACACATATATTATTATTTAATATCATAGATTATAAAAATTGATTACGTAAAAAACTACACATTAGAAGTGAAACTTCCAAGTTTATTCAATTTAATTCTCAACATCTCTAATAATTTTTTGCCCTACTCTATCTGTCGAAGTTTACCAAATACGTATTCGTAGTTACGCCGTTCTATAATAGAGGGCGTTCTATAATAGAGGGCGTTCATTAATATAAAATATAACATGACGCTTACGTCACATCCGCTGCCTTTGGACCGTGACGCTACGTGACTTCCGTCAAATTCGAAATAAGATACAGTCATTTACCCACTAAAAACTCTCCTAACTCTTCTGCTACATATATTGTAGCCCTCCAACATCAGTAAGACATCGGGCCTGTTTATCACCACACAGAGCTACAAATCAGCAACAAAGTACATGATTTATTGCTGGACTTCTGTCTCGTCTAATCTATGGCGCTTCCAGTGAGCAGTTACCGTGTGTTTAAGTAAGGAACGATAATTGAAGATATGGTATCATACAGTGCCGCTCACAGACATAGATTTAAGTAGATGCTGCAATTGCATCTAATTTTTTACTCCTGGTTGGTGCAATGATCAACTGCACTAAACTGTCCCATTGTGTAATTACACTGGACGGTGGACAATTTCCCTGCAACCCTAGTTAAATATCTAGATAGATATTTAATATCTAGATGTTTTAAGGTATTCGTTGTAGTGCAATGATGGATATAATTGAGCGTGCTTTTGTCTCTTATAGGAAGATGTCATCGCTGTCTATCTATCAAGTAAGCATTTTGTTAAGACAACATTCACAAACACAATTTAGCACACATGGTATACACATATATACATACATGGTATATACATGGTACACATAATATCTATCTTTTTAACCAACTTCAAAAAAAGGAGGAGGTTTCTCAATTCGACCGTATATATATATATATATATATATATATATATATATATATATATATTTATGTTTGTTCGGGGATAACTTCGTCATTTATGCACCGATTTTGATTATTCTTTTTTTGTTCGAAAGGAGATATCCCAAGTGTGGTACCATAGTAATTTTATCGAGGTCTAATAAGTATCTCCAGAGATATTGAGATAAACATCTCAAAATTGGTACTGAAAATGAACATTGAAGTCGGTTCTTTTTAACCGACTTCAAAAAAAGGAGGAGGTTTCTCAATTCGACCGTATATATATATATATATATTTTTTTATGTTTGTTCGCGGATAACTTCGTCGTTTATGAACCGATTTCGATTATTCTTTTTTTGTTCGAAAGGAGATATCCCAAGTGTGGTACCATGGTAATTTTATCGAGGTATGATAAGTATCTCCAGAGATATTGAGATAAACATCTCAAAATTGGTACTGAAAATGAATAGCGCGGCATTGAAGTCGGTTGTTTTTTAGTTTTTAAACGATATTATATGATGCCTATTCATATCTTTATCTGTGATGCCACTTCTAGCGAACGGTATGTGATTATTCTGCCCAACTCGATGGAGTTGTGAAATGGGAAGAGTGGATGCTTAGACTAATGTTGCTGTTAGGTTAGGTTGTTTCTAGATGCAATAGATTTCAAGCTTCATCATAATTATACGTACATTTGCGTGTCCAACAGGATCTTAGTATATCTAGCATCTATTACATTCAGTAATTCCAGTACTCATGGACGCAAGAATTCTGTATCGTATTAATTAACGACCAGGCAAAACGGTAGCGGAATATGCTATTTTGAACCGACTTCGTTTAAAAACTAAAAAACAACCGACTTCAATGCCGCGCTATTCATTTTCAGTACCAATTTTGAGATGTTTATCTCAATATCTCTGGAGATACTTATCATACCTCGATAAAATTACCATGGTACCACACTTGGGATATCTCCTTTCGAACAAAAAAAGAATAATCGAAATCGGAACGACGAAGTTATCCGCGAACAAACATTAAAAAAAAAAAAAAAAAAAAATATATATATATACGGTCGAATTGAGAAACCTCCTCCTTTTTTTGAAGTCGGTTAAAAAAGGATGAGGTTCTCAATTCGACTGTATTTTTTTTTGAAGTTATACTTCTTTCGGCGCGATGGAGAAAAATGATGAGAGTGAATTTTTACGATGCGCGCGCACACCGACACCTAAATTTAACACCGTGAAGTTAGTTCTAGGTGGTACGATGCGCGCGCACACCGACACCTAAATTCTACACCGTGAAGTTAGTTCTAGGTGGCATGACTATGTTCAACTTGTATATTTCATATTTAACCTCATATTTTTACGTTAATAAAACCTTTTTTATCTAAACACATTTTTTTGATTAATTTTAATATTTATCGTTAATCACTACTGCATTTTAGTTATTTGTTTCCCATACGCCACAGAAGTATAACTTCTAACGCGTGTACATAAGTACACACAAGTTTTTTTTTTTTATATTTGTTACCTCTGAACTCCGTCAATCTCAATCCAACTTCCAAATTATTCTTAAAATATTATTAACAAATTCATAAAATTCTTTTTGTTTAAGAGATTATGCCTCCCGTTTGGTACTATACAAATTTTATCGAGTTATGACAATAGGCGTGATGAAAGATTTTGAAATCTTCCGTCTTCTTCTCTTCCAAAATGTGGGAACATTTACTATTCACGAAAAAACCTTTATTTTGGTAATTAAATTAAGTTTAACGAAGTTTAAAGCAATTTTTCTAATATTTTTTCAAAAGTGCGCGAAAACAGCTCACATGTGTCATGGCGTCGGCTGTGACGTCACGCATAGGTCAATGACATACTTAACGTGGTAACTATTATACAATCTGTGACAATGAATACACATGGGTTTACCAAAATTTTATAACATTTTTAAGACCTCATAAGAGGACCTAGGCGTGACGTCATGCGCTGTGATTGGTGTTTCAATCAAAATGGCCAACTGCAGTATTTTAATTTTATTCAAAATCTTAATCATCTCAATGTTTTTTTTAAAACTAGACTAGTGTTTTAAATTGTTTTAATATGTATTTTCCCCTAAAATCTTCAAATCATCGATTTTTTTGATACTGTCGTCATGCCTATTATCCCTGGAGATATGGAGATAAACAATATAAGCAAATTTGAATACGTGACATTATTATAACTAGCCAGTAATTTGACTATCGGGTATATGAAGTCGGTTTTTTCAATTTTTACGGTCATATATTTGCACGATAAATTATTTTGTCCAGTAATGTGAAATTGCGTCTCAATGCCTCGAATCTCTCTATAAAGACCCGCTACACCATTTAGTTAATTGGACAATTTGTACCATTGAATAGAAGATGCACTCATACAGCTGTATACAGACTCGAAGCAGTATCTCCACACGTTGCGTCAGTTGTGGTGTAGCAGGTCTTTAAGGATTTAGGCACAGTTTTAGCATATGTATACATGGCACGAGAAACTAAACATATAATTAATTTCAAGGTAACGGTAACAGGGTTGTAACGCGCGGAATTATGTTATCTAGAAAATATAGTGTTTTTATATTGTTGACCCACGACGGAACGGAAACGATATATGCGTTTGGGGTGGAGGATGTTTTGTGTTACTAAGCACGATCCGCGGCAAATCTAATTCAGCTTTTGCCAGCCACCTGGCGAACATCATCATTTGGTGGCCATCTATAACCAGTGGATTTCTCGCACCTCCTACCCTGTCGTTACCGAACGAACTAGCAAGTACTACTTACGCAGTAACTATTATATAATCTGTGGTAGGGGCACTAGGGGCCGTGATATGTATGGACTTGATATTGGGGTACTTTTCGTTATTGCCATGCTGATTAGGCGGCTAGTAAGTAGCTAATCGAATCAGTATTGCTGATGATTGTTCACCATCAGCGTTTTACTAGTCCAAATAAACAAAAAACGAATTATCCAACAAAACCTTCCTGAACAAAGTGTCAATACGATCTCTGCAATCGTTGATACAGTTACAGAACCAAATACCCAAACACCAAGAACCAATAAAAACAATTCATTCTTAAATTAAAACTCATGCGTACAAAAAGCACAAATCATGGACATGTCGAATGAAATTAACAATATCATCCGCCACATGAGTTGTGAGGTAATCAAGGGAGCGCTCGTTTTTTTGTGTCGATTCTTGGTGCAATCATAATGTACCTGTAGGGCTACCAATACGTTTAGGATGTACCTGGACAAAAATACTTCTATACTGAAGAAGCAGCTGCAAAATACTGGTAAATTATGATATCTAGCATTCAGTATAAGAGATATTGATGTTTCACCTGACTAGATACCAAAAAGAAGCTTGTCTTAACCTTACGGTGTTCCGGCAGCAGCCCTTGAGTGTCAGAATATTCTAGGCCTAGGGTGTTCACCATCTCTGACCACATAACCGCTTACCACCAGGCGATATACTGGTCAAACGCAAGCCTATAAGATATTAAAAAATATATATTGAATTTCTTCAGCTTGGGAAGTTTATATTCTACAGCTTTTGAAATGTAAGTAGCCTTTAATTTTTGATTGATTGATGCTTAGTCAGTTCATACTTTCAAAACCACTGTATGGCCACAAAAACAAAGTTAATGCTTGGACATCAGACTGCCAGAATATTCTAATTTTGATGACAAGCAAGCGCTCGAACATAATCGTGCTTGAAAGAAAGTCGCAATGGCTTTTGGTAAAAACTGTATTGGGTAGATGGGAGATGGCATAACTTTCTAATTCTCTTTTTTTTTAATTATATTTTATAGGCCAGCGTTTGACCACTATCTCACCTGTTGGTAAGTGATGAAGCGGTCGAAGATGGTAAGCACGCTAGGTCTAGAATGAGAACTGGCTCGCAAGGATAGGTCAAATTAGATGTTTGACGACAGATTTTATTACTTGAGGGTGGTAGCCGGCCAGGCGGGCACTAGATAGTGTCCTACCACCATGCGGGGGTTGTTGGTTTCTTAACGATGTTTTTCCTTCACCAGAGGGCCACTGCGAAAAGCGCACACACATTTTTCGTTAGAAAAATCAATTGGTGCACGGCGGTTTGAACTCAGTACCTCTGGCATCAAAGCCAAGATTTTTGAGGGCCCGGTGGCGTAATTGGGAGAACGGGGTCTCACGATTAGGCCACCGGGCCCTCAAAAATCTTTACAGAAACTACAATCTATAAATAAGGAAAACATAGCACTTTTTGCAATCAAGTAAGGATTATATTTAAGTATCTACTGAGAGTCTTGTAATTCTGAAAGCATGGTGCCCTCACTGGTAATATCAGGAGCCGGTATGGTAGCGCTAATGGCGCGCCCCAGGCACGCTCCGTATCAGTAGCCGATCGGATGATGCCGCTTCCAGCAACCGACGTCCCATTATATGCCTCATCCTAGGATTTTTTATTAAGATTTTATAATAACACTCACTGGTGCTGATATTGGATATTTGTTTTGTAGAATTGCCATTTTTATAGTTATTGCTTGCGGTTCTAGTTAGGGGTTAGAATGCTGGGAACTGGTCACGTATACATTTCTGATATGGTTTATTATGCGTATTTTTTCGTTATATGTCTGGTAAGGCTAGTTTTTAAAGCGTTATCAAATTAACGTTGGGTTTGTTAGTAGGCTGAAATCTGAAATAGTTTTACTAACAAAACGAAAAATCATATTAGTTTCAAATCGCAGTATATATTACCGTCTAGCCTTTACTTACGATCAATATCACATCAGATTTTTTGAACACTAAAATGTACACCATCAGCATTTTCAGATGCCAGCTGTTAACGTCATCCATTATTCGTTATCCATCTGTATGACATAAAACCGGCATGTTTCCGCATTTACTCGCAGTCATTAAATCAAAAATTCAAGTAAACCCGCTGGCGAGTGTTTACGTACGAAAATGTGACAGCTTTTGAAGAGTTCAGAGTAAAAAAGCTATTATTCTGGTGCGGTAGCTGGCTGTTGAGTGGCTTGACTACTGAAATTTGGTATTATGGATTCGAGAAGTGTTACACAGTAGATACTCGTTGGTGACTAATTTTCTTCGAGACGAGGCTCTGCAATGATGAAACATGCCTATTTCCTAGCTTTAAAGTGCATTTTTTCCGCTAGTTGCAGTAGTTTTTTATGATAATTGTATTAGGTAGTCGAAACATTATATCGATGTTCCGCCTGACTAGTTATAAAAAATATCTTACCACCATCAAGAAGAAAATCTGCTGCCATAGCCTTACGGCGTTCCGATAGCAATTAGTACTTTAGAGTCAGACTATTCTAGGCCTTGCTTGTTAACCATCTTCGACCACATCATCGCTTATCACCAGGCGAGATAATAGCTAACGGCTATCGCTATCATTTACAAACAAATATGATTGATGTAAATAGAAATAAAATTAGTATGTATAATATTTATTTTAAATTCTATTAAAGGTACGGACACACCGCAGCGTCCTGCGTGCGCGATTTAGGCGGCGATCAGATAGCGCAGTAGTATTTGTGCCGACTGGTTCAAGCCAAACGCGATCAGAAAACAATTGAAAAGTACTGAGATCGCGCCCGCAGATTGCAATGAGACATGAAGAGACTTCTTCAATTATACTGTGAAAAAGTCATTAAATGCAAGCGAATACTTGCTATAAGCAATAAAAAAATTAAGTAAATCTTCTAAAGTATTTTCTCTCGCAAGTGTACCGCACTATACTGTGATTATTGCCAGTTTTTATGCCCCGGCGACGCCAGACACGTGGGGCGATGAAATTATGGTAATCACAGCTGGTTTCATTGCAAGCCTCTGGTTTTTAGGGGCCCATTCAAAATACATACTCTTCTGCGGGTGATACAAGCGAGGAATTTGAGCTGTTGGTAGTGATGATATCTAAAGCAGCTGCAGGACCTGTAAGTGCTGGTTAAAACGATGTTATCTGATGACTATGTGGCCTAAGGTATAGTCTTCTGGAAGTGGAGAAACGTAGTGAGGATAGACGCTAGAATTTAGTTTAATCTACAGTCAGTACAGAAACTTGCCGATTAAAACCATAACAACCTTATTTTATATAATTTCTACAAAAAAAACACCATGTAAATTATTATAATGTAGGTATTCCGTGCTAGCTGTATAACCTACAAATCCGTAGACAATATTTCTACTGAACCACTACCTCCATCACCGTAACCACATATTACTCGTATGTTTTTGTACAATAATTGTCGTCTGCATTCATCAACATCTGGTCTATTCAGATACGCCGCACGCTACATTTCAGTTAATATTTTTGTAGCACGTACTAGTTTAGATTAGACTGAGCTTTTTGCTGTAAGAGGAGCGAGTATTTAAATAATTATTTATTTTTCAGTACAGTTTACAAAGTAACTTAGAACTATATTTGAGGGCCCAGTGGTGTCGAGGGAGAATGATCGGCTTAGACGCCAGAGGTACCGAGTTCAATCCCCGCCGTGTACCAATGGATTTTTCTATCGAAAAATGTAGATTTTTCGATAGAAAAATCCATTGGTAGGTATGTGCGCATTTCACAGTGGCCCACGGGTGAAGGAAAAACATCGTTAAGAAACCCCCGCATGGTGGTAGGACACTAAAATCTAATGAGTTCCAGCAGCTTTCCTTGAGAGCCAGTTCCCATTCTAGGCCTAGCGTGCTACCATCCTCAACCGCATCATCACTTACCAACAGACAACAACTACAAAGACTGGTCTTTAACAACGTGCTTGTTGACCTCACGGGGCCATGGTTTCGACCCCAAACCGAAGAAAAGCAACCTGTGTTTGCAACCTGTGTATGCAACTTGTGTCTTCAACTTGTGTCTGCAACCTGTGTTTGCAACCTATGTCACAGAATACTTAATATAGTAACGTAGTAACGTACCTGTCTGCAACCTACCAAAAATGCACTTTATCGCACTGTAATGCGTACTACGTAAAGAATAGAGTCTTACACGCCATATAGCTTCTAAACGCTAATTCCCAACTACTCTCATCTTACCACATCTAAAACCTCGTTCACTAAGATTATTCATAATTACCAAAGAAATGGAATGCCTCATATTAGTCTTAAATGGAAAGAAAATCGTTCACAAAAATAGTTTGCGCTACAAAGATGGGAAACGTTTTGTTTTTTACTAATGATAGGCAAAGTGGACCATTTCAGTTCATCTCAGTCCTGTATGAGAGTTACCGTTAGAGGAATTAAAATGTGATTAGAATTGGTTCTAACAATAATGTTTTATTTATGGAACTTACTTATCGCATATAAACGATAATATAATAACGTCAATACTTTACTCAGAAAACATCTCTATAAAAACATTTAAAGCACAGCTAATGTGACGATCAGACCTAATGGAGAATATTGCCTTAGTTAAGGTATGAACACACCGCAGCGTCCTGCGTGCGCCATCTAGGCGGCGATTAGATAGCGCAGTAGTATTTGTACCGACTGGTCACACCAAACGCGATCAGAAAACAATTGAAAAGTACTGAGATCGCACCCGCAGATCGCAGGACGCCACGGGCACTACAGTCAGTCAGATATGAAAATTATTATAATTATTCTAAAATCCATACTCAATCAAGATCTCTCGGATCCTCATAACAGAAAAATCTTTGAAGTATAGACAAAGAAAAAAAATGTTTGGAAGAGAATTTGAAAAGAATGGTAAGTCTAAAGCTTCGTCTCTCGACAGCAAAAAAAAAATTTTAAAGTGAAAAAATATAGCACAAGCACGCCATGGTCAGATGTGATGAATCGTTTAAAAAAAATAAAAACGGTAGGTAACCGTTTTTAATTACGAAACAACTACTTACTTATAATAATGAAATATATCTCAACTACTTTGAATAATAATTAGTTTTCGAATGAACTGAATATTAATCGTAACAATAAATTAATATATAAATAAAAACAAATTTACTTGGAGTTACTTGGAGTTAAATATATAATGTCGTGGTGTGAATATGAAACAAATTTTAGAACATGTAGTTCACCACAATTTATCACCAAATAGATAGGTATGGAAATGAAAAATATATCCTTATGACGTTGCATGACTTTATTTTGTTGCCACTTTTCGTATAATCAACCCAACAAATCGCATCCAATTGTGTCACATATATTGAAGTAATAGATTACTAAATAAACCTTATCCACATAATATGACATCCAAACTCCAAATAAATTCCAAACATAAAATATAAAATAAACTTAAAAATAAATACTTTAAAAAATCCAAATCTTTACGTTGTTTATTTACCGGAGTGTCGCTTACATCAAATGAGTGTTATCTGTCAACTGGTGTCTTAATAGAGTAGTAATTAAAAAAATCACGGTTAAAAAAACCATAAAAAAGAAAGCTTTTACCTTTTATAGTTCAAAACATAGCCGTAAGCTACTGTTCAACGTTATAGCTTGGGAGGTGATGTTCAGTTAGTTCACGAAAGGTTTTGATATTGATAGATTATATTTGACGATTTTGAAATAATACTCATAATAAAAATGCTTAATATCTAACGAAAACCATGCATAATTATCGCATATCAAATCTAAACAATAAATAGTGTTTACCATCCTCAACGACATCATCGCTTACCATCAGGTGAGATAGTGGTCAAACGCAAGCCGGTAGCCTATCAAATATAAAAAATATAAACGATTGGAAGGACAATATGTCCTATAAAATTACAGGGTATGTGATATCGTCATAATGTATTATTAATTGTTCAGACCTCATCACTTTTACATCTTTTTACCGTTGTGGCATATATCTTGAATCACCTCATACATTTTTCATATCATCCATTATACCCTTTGGTATTAAAACAATTTATGTTTCTTTATGACGAACGTTTTCAAAATTTAAAAACGAATGACGGAAATATATCGGGAAGGGGGTGAAGTCCTAGCAACGCAACAAAAATGACTTTGGGATAAAAAATGATAAATTTTTTGTTCCTTGGGGATATAATTATAAAAACACAGCCGTGAATGCACTGATGAAGAATACGAGATCCAGCAAATTGGTTTAAGGCCACAGGGCGCAAGCCGCAAAATAACGGTGCGCCAAATGGTGGAAATGAATATTACCAATGAATGTAGATGATAAATAGAGTTATCAATTCACTACAATATAATATCTAATGGCTTTTACAACAAAAGACGTAGTCCTCGAAATGGACAGGCCTAGGACACTTCTTCTACAAAGGCAAGCGGATTCTGTGACGGAATACCTGAGGAGGCCCAGTATTTACGGTACACTCACTGGACATTTGTTATAGTGTTTAAAGTTAAGTAAATTGGACTCAATACAAGTATGTTAACCTATGTTCATATTTCCCTATTTAGGTTCCATCCACATTAAGCGCTCCGTAACGCTGCATCTGGTTACGTTACACCGTTTTATATAGAATTCCCTAATCAATAAAATCTATCAACAATATTTTACCTAATCTATTAACTTTTTTTCGACCCAGGAAAATCCTTTATGGATACCACTCGCTCGAGGTAGATGGTTTTAATGTGGGACTCACTGTCTCAGGGGCAGCATATCCACTAATAACATGGGGTGAGCAATCCTCCAACGATGTGGGGCAAGATGGAGACCGCTAGTCTTCAAGCATCTTGCCCCGGTGACGAGACCCATATGGGCTTCTGTGGCTGGTAGGGATGACTGTTCACCACAGTTTTCCCTAAACCTAACCTATTAAGCTAACCTAACCCTTCTAAATAATGCGTAACCGTATTTCAATAAAAACATTTCCTTATACATAGTACTTTGCCTTAGGTACGAGTAATAAAAGTCAAAATTCAAAGTCAAAAGTCAAAAGCCGCCACAAGTAACTAAAGTAAACAGTTGCTCTCGCACTATTAACATATCAATAATTATATTTAACGTTCAATTAGAAGCTGTTGTTTTGAGTCCGCTCGAGTTTCCCATAAACTGGACGTATTCGTCAATTCGGCTCACATTTGATTAGTTTTACTGTCTATTCATAAAGTTGGGCCAGTAAATTAGAGAATTGATATTTTGCGTGCCGGAAAATTAAAGACGTTTATAATATAAGGGTTATGTTTTCCGTATCATATCGGTGGAGATTCGTGGATTGTGATTTCTAACTTTAAATTAATGAAATATATCTACGGATATTTTGTTATTTACTCGTACATAAATTAAGGTTGATATTCAATCCAAAGGTTATCACTTTAACAATAAGTAAACTTTTTGATGTTTTTTTTTTTGGTAATTTTTTTTAAATTTGAGTGTAAGTTGCATATATACTAATACTACTATACATTCAAAAAATCAAACATATTTTTTTTATTGCCTGACACCTTTGAATATTTCTGGCTGAATACTCAAAGCCTGACACATAAGAAGGAAGTACCTAGGTACTTAATTCTTGTCAATATTGCTTTTTAACTCGGGGATTAAAAATAAAAAACTATTATTTTTACGTCGAACGTTATAAGTTTTACGTGGGTATATGTGTTCCGTAATGTGTAGTCTATGGCATAGTAAGGTCCAGACCAATTTAAATTTAGTTTTTGTTCGATAGTTTTGTTTGACAAAATTGAGAGTGTTCTTAGATTTGATTCATGAAAATCCGTTCAGCCGTTTGAGGGATTTCTACTCGATGAAGCTACGTGAGTAACTTTTATAGGTTGTGCAATTGTAAATTTGGTATAGTATTTCAACGATATGTATGAATGTTGACCTGTTGCTGAGGCATCTTCTGGAATCTGAATATCCTATTCCTCACGTCGGTGTGGAGTAGGATATGGATATGCTGTAAGTTGTAACAGCAGAAGCGTCGTGTTAGGTTCATTCGGAAGAGTCTCAATGAATAGACTTCGTATACATAAATCAGTCGGGGGTGGTTTTAAATTTTAAATTTAATAAATATTATAGTACGATAATATATTTGTTTGATGCCGTACCGTATATACCGTATGAACATACGGTACTATACATTATACTTTCAAGATAGTTAATCTCATATAAATTTTATATTAAGTCAAAAATAAGTCAAAGCTTTATTTTTTTTTTTGTTTTGTTCAGTATATGGGCAAATTAAAAATTTGCTCTTACACACGTCAAATAACATTAAATAGATCATATTCAAAATAAATTTTATAAATATAACAGTAACATAACTTATTGCTTAGAATTTACAAAAAAAAAACAAAAGTATTTAGCCATTCAGCTTTCATCTAGACGTCGAACGTCACACTCACAAAAAATTTTTAATTCCCCTGATTAATGTAGGGTTTCCAACCGTACTATTACGTGCACCCCCAACCCAGTGCATGTTCCAGTACTCCAGACAATTTTTATCTAAAAAATTGTGAAATAATGAAACACAATCAATAAATAAAACGCAAACTAAATAAATATAAGATAGTATGGCAAAATCTGGATAATAATACGTAGAGAAAACCATATTAACCTTTTGACAGTTACACGTTAACGTCGCTTGCACGAATATTGAGATTGGTTAATTTTTATTTTTTAGAACTATTTTTAGGGTTCCGAACCCAAAGGGTACCAACGGAACCCTATTATTAGGGTTCCGAACCCAAAGGGTACCAACGGAACCCTATTACTGAGACTCCGCTGTCCGTCTGTCTGTCTGTCTGTCTGTCTGTCTGTCTGTCTGTCTGTCTGTCCGTCTGTCACCAGGCTGTATCTCATGAACCGTGATAGTTATACGGTTGAAATTTTCACAGATGATGTATTTCTGTTGCCGCTATAACAACAAATACTAAGAACAGAACAAAGTTAAAAATTAAAGGGTTTAAAACAAAAAACGTGGTTTTTACGATACGATACGAAATTAATTCACCTCGACGCAGCTAGATGGCAGCACAGGAAAAATTAGCACGCGCAATCGTTTCATTTGTTAAATTTGTGGTATACAGTATTGAATAATATATCTTCAATTTGAGTACTTAAAGAGCTTCAATTAGCTAGAATCAGAATAGAAAGTTAGTCGTACGAACACTCGGTCTTCCAGATATATAATTATATTTATAACCTTTGTGTTAATATTTACTTAGTTGGTGTTAGAAGTTCGGACTTCGGAAATTCGGAACCCTCCGTGTGCGGGACAAAAGTCTGACTCGCACTTGGTCAGTTTTATTTCATTTCAGCCGTCAGTGTCACTGATCAAAGAAACAAATTAAATAGTAAATTAAAATAATAATATCTTCTAATACTATAAGAATCTTTGTCCTGACATACTGACTGACTGACTGACTCACTGACAGACAACGCACAGCCTAAACCGCTGGTCGCAGAGACTTGAAATTTGGAGGGTATATTTGTCTTAGTACGTAGGGGTGCACTAAGAAAGGATTTTTCAAAATTCACCCCTTAAGGGGATGAAATGGGGGTTCAACGTTTGTATGGAGAAACAAGATTAGATAGTCTTTTCTATCCGAAACTTCACACAAGTGCTTCAGTACAAAAATATATAAATACGTGTTTCAGATTTTTTTGAAATTCCACCTCTAAGAGGGTGAAATGGGGTAACTAAGTGTGAAAATCAATATTTTTTGGGATTGCGCTAAAACTTGGCATGCAGATAATTATTACAACGTTAGTTACCTTTGAAAAAAGATTTTTCAAATTTCACCCCTGAAAGGGATGAAACGGGGGTTTAAAGTTTGTATGAAAAAACAAGATTAGATAGTCTTTTCTATCCGAAACTTGACACAAGTGCTTCAGTACAAAAATATATAAATACGTGTTTCAGGTTTTTCGCTTTTTCGAAATTCCACCCCTAAAAGGGTGAAGTGGTAACAAAGTCAGAAATCAATATTGTGTCGGATTGCGCTGAAATTTGGCATGCAGATAGTAATTTTGACTTAGGTATCCGCTAAGAAAGAATTTTTCAAAATACACTCTTTAAGGGGTGAAGCGGGGGTTCAAAGTTTGGATAGTCGTTTTATTCGACATTTCACACAAGTACTTTTGTAAATAAATAAGTAAATACGAGTTTTAGACTTTTTCAAAATGCCACCCTAAGAGGATAAACTGGGGTAACAAAGTGTAAAAATCAATATTGTTTCAGATTGCGCTGAAATTCAGAATGCAGATAGTTATTATGACGTAGGTTTAGGTATCCGCTCAGAAATGATTTTCTGAAAATTCCTCCCGGATACGGAAAGGGGATTCAAAGTTTGTATGGCGAAACAAGATGGGATAAAGTACGTGTTGTAGGATTTTTCGAAATGGGGTAGGTAACAAAGTCTGTAAATTTAGGTTTTTAGGGTTTTATAAATATGAATCTCGATTTGCCTTAGTCACGCGAAACATGAAAACGGGTGAACCGATTTGGCTAATTTTTATTTGACGTGTTTAATGATAGAATCGTTTTTACAAAATAAAAGTTTTAAGTAAATAAAAGAAGGTTTTAACGCGGGCGAAGCCGCGGGACACTTCTAGTTAAAACATAAAAAAGAGAATACAGCTTTTAAGTATTTTATTCTCAAAGCCAATTCGGCTACAAAGGGTTTTTCATAAACTGTTACTTAATTTATGTAAAAATAACTGCATTTTCGTCGTCAAATACCGTAATTTAGTGGCCCACCAAAGTCGGCCTACGTTACAGTCAAGCCCCTGTATTTATTGAGCTAATTGGCTGTAAATTGAAGGAGGATTGTTAAAATGGCCGCCAATGATTTCGTGTAGTAAAACTCATAAACCCCCCTTGTGTTCCTTGTCGGTTAATGACTCGATAAGACCTCTTTATGGCCTAATTGGAATATTAAAGACGTTTCGGTTTTAGTCAGTTTTAATTTTTATTATTAACAGTGATTAGTGGATGGCTTTTTAGGATAATCGGTTTTGGTGTCTATTTAAATTAATTATAAATTAACTTATTATATTTACAGTCATTAATTTCAAATCGTTTAAAACCTCAAAAAAATTATACATATTTTCATGCGCGTTTTTGAGATGTTTCGTATTGTTGTACACATTTTTATTTCTTATTAAATCGTAATGTTATTACCATGTCTTACAAATTTAAAGCCGTTTTAAAATGTAATAAAAACATTGATTAAAATTATAATACTGATAATGATATACTTGCGACGAAAATAAAACATTAGTTCAGTTTAAATGGGGCTATTAGGTACAAGCAAGATAAAAGCGACGTTAGACATAAGATGTGGGACAAGAACGCCTCCACCCCGTCCTCTCGAAATGGTTTGCATTCCGATATTTCCTTATTTTATAATTTAAGATCGTTTAAAAAACTAAAATAGCCGACTTCAAACGTCGCGCTAGTCATTAACCGACTTCACAAAAAAGGAGGAGATACTTTCATACATACATAAAATCACGCCTTTTTCCCGTTGGCGTAGGCAGATACTACTTTTTTCGACATGCTACGATCCTGACATACCTCTTTCGTTTCTTCCACTTTCATGAGTGCTTTCATACATGCTCGCCGGTAATAGCCGGTACTTTTGTACCGTACACGTCAAATAAATTAAAAATTCGTTCAAACGTTTAACCTTTCTTTAAAACGTCCCCGATCTGGTCGTGAGGAGGTTCCCAATTCGTCAGAATCTTTTTATTTATGTATGTTCACCGATTACTCGACGACGCGTGAACCGATTTGGAAAATCCTTTTTTTTTTGTTTGAAAGGGTCACAAAGGTGGTCCTATATAAATTTAATTGAGATATGTTCAGTATCTCCCGAGCTATTGAGATCAACAACTCCATGTTGGTACTGAACATTAATATAGCGAGGCATTTGAAGTCTGATCTTGCAGTTTTTTAGACGATCTTAACTTATTTTCAGTATTAAGACTGATATGTTTATATCCATATCTCTGGGGATACTAAACACATCTTGATAAATTTAAATTGGACCACATGGGTAGTATACCCATAAGGTACGACCATACCGGCGTCTTGCGTCCGCGTGCTCGGTCGCGATCAGAACTTCTATTTATTTCTGATCGACGTAGATCGCGTGAACCAGTCGGTGCAATACCACTGCGCTTTCTGATCGCCGCCTAGATCACGCACGCAGGACACCGCGGTGTGATCGTATCTTAAAGAATTTTCCATATAGTTTCACGTGTCTTTGAGTAACCGGTGAACATACACACAATTTAAGATTAAGTTTCCAACGAATAGAGAACCTCCTCTTTTGTCAAGTCAATTATAAGAAGAAGACGCCACGTCCGCGCCCCTTCCTCGCCTAAAGTATCTTCAATATGGTGGTCAACGGAAATATTTTCAAAAGTCTACATCACTCCTATATTTCAAAATGTACCCACAATGTATTGGCATAATCTTCGGAAGCCTTCCATCTTATATTATAATGACGGAAAGATCATTACCATAATGCACCCTATGGTCAGTGAGCTTTATAAAATGTATCAATTTGTATGTATAAGTTTGTATCATGCAAAGCATAATTGGAGTTTCGAGGAACTGGTTTTTCTTGTAAGATTAAATGCGCAATATGAATTTTAAGGCAATCGTTAGCAGCTTATTTTTATGATAGTGTTTTAACCGTGATTGTTTTAACGCTTTGTTATATTTTTCTTTTTTAGGGTTCCGTACTTAAATTATTGGAACGCTTACAGATGTGAACGCTTTTTAACCGACTTCAAAAAAAGGAGGAGGTTTCTCAATTCGACCGTATATATATATATATATTTTTAATTATTTTTTTTTGTTCGCGGATAACTTCGTCGTTTATGAACCGATTTTGATTATTCTTTTCTTTTTTTGTTGGAAAGAAGATATCCCAAGTGTGGTACCATGGTAATTTTATCGAGGTCTGATAAGTATCTCCAGAGATATTGAGATAAACACCTCAAAATTGGTACTGAAAATGAATAGCGCGGCATTGAAGTCGGTTCTGTTTTAGTTTTAAAACGATCTTATTGCTTTCCAATCCTTTTAAAACTCAAACAGAGCTTAAAACGAAAAAAAGGGACTTCAAATGCCGCGCTAGTTATTTTCAGTATAAAGTTTGTGTTTAAGTTCAGAATTGTGTCAATAGATGGCAGCACACAGAAAATTAGAACTCACATACGTTTCATTTGTAAAAAGTGTTTACCTACATAGAGACATAGTTAAAAATGTTGTTCAAGCAGGGTGAAGATACAGTCTAGGCTTGTTCCTGCTCGGTCATTAAAAAGATCGATCCGAACTAGTATATTCTTTCAGCTGTACTAGTTCGGACTTCTAGTACTATTAGTACAGTAGGTCATAATTACTCAATTAAAAATAGTCCTTATGACTGTTACCACAATGTTCAAAATAGCTGTTGAAAATAGCATAGAGTGCATCTCACTCGTTCGTTCACTAGTTACGCTAACCCATTCGTTCATCGTCCTTTTCATTCCGTGAGCATGAGCATTTGAATCACAGACAATAATCGCGAACGAAGTACTAAATGTACTACGTACTAGTAGACTTACGGAATAGTTCATTCTAGTTCAGTGTCAAGAATTCATTCATATTAGTACTTAGTACATGTACTACACAAGGCTAATACAGTCCACAAGTGCGTAGCAGTTCAAGAGTGCAAATTCAGTGCTTATAATATAATTTAAAGAGAATATAAATACTACGTAAGATATAATTTAATTATATATCCCAGAGCCTGATAGTTTCATTTACACAGCTCTCATCCCGGATTCTTTGAGTTGTTTTTCTCTATATCTCTAGTAAACATGCGCAGAATGTGTCACTGAAGTGAAAAGATATGTACATATATTTTCCTTGCTTTGAAGTATATCCTTCTTCTAGTCCAGTAGTTCATTTAGTTCAGTTGTCCACAAAGGCTCAATGAATGAATGAATTTTTTGGCGTTTAATTATCTGATTATCATTCTTCGGCTAGTTCGCGTAACTAACATGCTGATATGTAGGTAACGAAGTTGAATGAAAATTAAAATGATTTACATACTTCATCGCCATGCGTTATGGCGCGCTTTGGTCGCGCGCCGTATTACTATAAACAATAAAGTGTCTTACAGCTATTTAAAAATGGGCCTTATTTTGTATGCTTTAATCAAATTTATTTAATATTTATTATTAAGGTACTAAGATAATACCATTATCAGTTTAAGTTACACGAAATTTTACGAGAGGACATAATGTAATCAAAAAAAAAATTTTGGTTTCGAGAGGAGGATTGATTTTACGTTCGGTGATGATCGGCTCAAATCGGCGCGGCGCCTCGGGAGCCTCGGCTCATTCGCATTCGTAGTAGCAATAAGCCGTAGGGAGTATCTCTCTATGCAATTGCCTTGTCTCTCTACGCAATAAGCAGATGGATGAACTAAATGGACTACTGGACTACATATTGTAAAAGTGAACTACTGAATGAATGACAAGAAGCAATTGAAGTACTTAAATTTTGTCATTCATTCGTGAACTACAAACGACTAATCTCTAGAGATACTCAGGGATCGGTGCTCTCTGCAACCCTATTTCTGCTACATATCAACGATCTGCTAAAGCCCGGTATCTTTGGGTATGCAGACGACAGCACTGTTGTAGAGAGCTATACATCCAGTGCACGGACCAGTGCAGCTGAAATCCAATGTCTTAGGGAGGCGATGGTCGATTGCATGAAGTTGTCCCTAAAGGCTGTCTCTGATTGGGGTGATGCCAATCTGGTAAAGTTCAATGCTGCTAAGACCCAGGCGTGTCTATTCTCCGCCAAAAGGAGTCCATTTCAATTGACACCTACTTTTCGAAATGTGTCCGTACCGATAACTGACCACCTTGAGCTTCTTGGCGTCTCTTTAACACCCACGCTCAACTTTGGATCCTACATCGAGTCCAAGGCCCAGTTGGCTTCAAAAAAGCTTGGTATTCTGGCTAAGGTGATACAGTACTTCACACCGGAACAGCTGCTCAATTTGTATCAAGCACAAGTCCGTTCATGTATGGAGTACTGTTCTCACCTCTGGGATGGGTCAGCCAAATATCAGCTGGAGGCGCTGGAAGTAATTGAGAGGAGAGCTAAGAGACTTATAAATGACGACGAACTTGTAGGGAAAAGGCTCCAGAGCCTAGACCATCGCCGCAAAGTCGCTAGTTTATCGGTTTTCTATCGGATACATTTCGGAGAGTGTGCCATCCAATTGCACGAGTTAGTACCGCCATCCCCTTTCTTCTATCGGACAACCAGACGTACCGATGTGCGCCACCGCTTCATGGTGGACGTTCCATCTACACGCACGAAGCGTTTTGCTTCGTCCTACATAATACGATCCGCCAAAGAATGAAACTCCTTGCCGGTGTCTGTGTTTCCCGATAGCTACAACCCGGGGGTCCTTAAGTCGCGAGTGAACAGGTATTTACTAGGTAAGCGCGCTACATCGTCGACCGCATTGTCACTTAACATCAGGTGAGATAGTGGTCAAACGCTTGCCTATACAGCATAAAAAATAAAAAAAATACTCATCAGATCTCGAAAAATCTATTAGCGGAGTAATCGTGTAACAAAGATCCAATAACCGGCCAAGTGCGTCTCGGGACACGCGCAGTGTAGGGTTCCGTAGTAGCCCGTTCAATGCAAATCTTTACCCGTTAAAAACAAGCAACTAGGTACTTCGTCTTTGTCACTTTAAAGGATTTATGCTAAGGATATTGTATTTGGTACAAAATTATCCAACACCCAAGTTCAACGACTATTACTGCTAAAGCAATAAAGTTATCTTTACCACTATAGTTTTCCTTTAAAGTTCATTGCACTATTATCACGAATTTTTCTAGATTCTTCAAGCCAGCAGTTTAGCTTTTGGAGGGGGAGGGACGCCCTACTGGAACAAAAATTTGCACTTAAAAGTTTAATATTTCGTAAATGAAGCATTCAATCGAAAAATGGTATTAGCAACCCTTAAGTCATTTAAAAAGACCTATTCAACGATACCCCACACAATGGGGTAGACGACAAATAAAAAAATTCATCCCCACTTCTCATGTAGAAGAGCTACCCTAAATTTCACCACTTTGTCGGCGTAATTTATATACATACCCTTACAAAATTACATTTTTCTAGTATTAACGGTCTCTCAGCAAAACATTGGACAGATAGACAGACGGACATGACGAAACTATAAGGGTTCCTTGTCAGGACTACGGAACCCTGAAAAAACATACAGACGAACTAAGAACCTCCTCCTTTTCGGATGCCGTTTGAAAATATATACGTGCATTGTCAACATCATACATAAACCGCCATACGAAAAGCCGACACAAAAACATCAACGAATAGCTATGTTACAATCCAAGCATCCGCTAATGCTAATCACAAATAGATCTATCGATACCATCTATTTAATATCGGAGTACGTTATCAAACCTTATATGAATGGAAGAACGAGTTTTTGATTGACAGGGAGCGAATGAGGAAAGGGATAGCTTATTAAAATAATCAAAAATACGGTTGTGGCAACCAATCCTTTAAAAACTCAAACAGTGCTGATAATAACCGGCCAAGTGCGTGTCAGGCCACGCGCAGTGTAGGGTTCCGTAGTAGCCTGTTATTCAATGCAAGTCTTTACCCGTTATAAACAAGCAACAAGGTACTCTGTCATTGTCACTTTAAAGGATTTATTCTAAAGATTTTTTATTTGGTACAAAATTATCCAACACCCAAGTTCAACGACTATTACTGCTAAACTAATAAAGTTATCTTAACTGCTATAATTTTCCTTTAAAGTTCATGAAATGCGCTATTATCACGAATTTTTTCAGATTTTTCAAGACAGTAGTTTAGCTTTTAGAGAGGGCGGACGCCCTACTGGAACAAAATTTTGCACTTTAAAGTTTAATATTTCGTAAATGCAGTATTCAATCGAAAAATGATAGTAGCAACCCAGAAGTCATTTTAAAAGACCTATTCAACGATACCCCACACGATGGGGTAGATGATGAAAAAAAAAATCATCCCCACTTGTCATATAGGGGAGCTACCCTACAAAAAATATTTTTCAAAATTATATTTCAGCACTTTGTCGGCGTCATTTATTGACATACCCCCACAAAATTACAGCTTTCTAGTATTAACGGTCTCTTTGCAAAACCATGGACAGACAGACAGACAGACAGACGGACATGACGAAACTATAAGGGTTCCTTGTCAGGACTACGGAACCCTAAAAATGATACGTGCATTGTCAACATCATCATCTATTGGCTGTAAATAAACCGCCATTAAAAAGACGACAGAAAAAAATATCAGCAAATAGCTTGTTACAATCTAAACATCCGCTATTTCTGATCACAAATAGATCTATCAATAATATCTATTTTCTGAATATTAGAATAGAATAGAAAAACTCTTTATTGTACACCAATATAGAGAAACAAAATATCAAAGAAAACTTAACTAAGATAGTACAATGGGCGGTCTTATCGCTTGAAGCGAGCTCTTCCAGACAACCTTAGGATGGACAGAATTTAAAGCAGAAAAACACGATGGTACAATGCATAGCATACAACTATAGTTAAAAAAAAAATAATAAATAAATAACAACAATCAAAAACCAATATTTTTGTTAAAATACATACTACATTACATAAATACATATACATATATACTATACATACGCTATTACATACATATAAATATATACATACATATACCATACATACATACATACATAGACGATAAAATTACACCTTTGATATGGAAAAAAAAAATAATAAAATAAATAATTAAATGAACTACAAAAGTGATAGAAAATGATTTTTCACCATATTTTTAAAGATTGAAAGAGATTTAGCCTGTCGTATATCTAGTGGATGTGCGTTCCATAACCGTGCAGCTTGAACACTAAATGACTTGCCGTAGTACTCTGAGGAATATAATATTATATATATAATATTCCAAATTTTTTTTAATCCTCCCAGGATTAAAAAAAAATGGGAATATTAAAATTGAAAGAGAAGGTCGGTAAATCACAAGGTTGACAAGGATTTCACTTCTATCTCGCATGATGTTAAGTGAAGATGTGGTCTTTGAGGGAATTGTGCCAGCCGGAAATGGAAGACGGCCGCGAGACGAGGCGTAGGATTACTCTGACTTTAAGTTTAGTACAACTGTCTGAAATCTTCTTCCATACTGGCTGGCACCGAACATTACGGTGGAACTCGGTGAACCGAATGGCGACACTTTTTTGTCCAGTGGGTTGTTCCTAAGTCCTTCGTTAAAAATAAAATTATCCTTTATCCTTTTCTTTGATACTGGCAGTCCTGTGCAGAATTAAACTAAATTGATTCAGTCTTTTATGCGTCAAATGGTAATAAATAGACAGACAAAATTGCTTACTTTAGTATTAGTTGTAGATACTATTATATATTCTGTGGTATTAGTGTGGATTTTTTTACAATTTAAATCAATAAATGTCACGATAAATTAAAATCACTTTCAAAGTAACCCAAAAAACCACATGACTTCCTAACCTCCCACCCTGCACCAATAATGCTCCTGTACTTACTTCGTCCCTGGGCAGGATATTACCCGGGTATAATTATTGGGAGGGATTCATT
This sequence comes from Cabera pusaria, assembly GCA_954871355.1. Classification (NCBI taxonomy): domain Eukaryota; kingdom Metazoa; phylum Arthropoda; class Insecta; order Lepidoptera; family Geometridae; genus Cabera; species Cabera pusaria. Next base: position 5,714,136 of record OX940893.1, read on the forward strand.
ATGACGTTACGTGACAGCCACCAAGGTTCCCTTCATCATCATATGCAATTTGCTGGCCACATCAAATTATAAGACATGCCTGTCTGTCGAACACCTTCCTTTAAAATCGATCAATCAATATCAAACCGTAAACCAAAGCGGTAGAGCTCAAAGTTTTAGATTATGTTAAATAAGGGTGGTTATTAGTCTTCAATATGGCTTCTGTTGATTATGGAATGAAATGAAATGTTTGTTATATTAACGATGGACTTGATGTTGTACGTGCAAGATTGATTTCAGATGACTTGACGAGACTATAAAACAAATTACGGGATTCCAACATGAATGTGGGCGGAAGATACTGATTATTTTAGGTATCATACGAGTTCAGAATGGGAACTACCGTTTTACATTCACTAAATGGCACATTGAGTAAAATAGTTCTGATGACAGCTGTCAAGCTACACAATTTTATAATTAAATGTCAAAATTCATGTTATACCAATGTCTGTTTAGGATAAATCCTCAACTAAAAATAACGTTGATATTTTGCGGACCTTGTAGCATACTGAAAGCAAAATTCACACGCAATTACCCCAATGAACGAGATAAAATTACGAAATATGTTTTTGTACTTTCCAAAGGTAACTATTATTTTATATGGCAACATCTTAGCGTTATCTATGGATTGCACCGTAAAATTCAGTTTTCTCCTAAAAAAGTTACGAGTAAGTATCTTTGAGTATCTAAATAATCTATCCTTGAGAGCCAGTTCCCTTTCTAGGCGTGCTTACCATCTTCAATCGCATTATCACTTACTAACAGGTGAAATAGTGGTCAAAACGACTAAGTCGAGTTAGACTCACCCACCGAGGCTTCCGTACCAATGTTGGTTGGTACCAATTAAGCTAGACCTCTAAATTGTATCAGCGCTCTCAGAGGCCTAATATCTTTATTGGCGAAACTATGAATATGGGTACGCTATTTAATTTTCAAAATTTCTTTATTTTTTGGAATTTTTCCTTTATTTTTGTGCTGTGAGACCTTGCTTTTTGCCAAATTTCATGATTCTAGATCAACGGGAAGTACCCTATAGGTTTTCGACCCAAAATGTTACGGTAAATTTTGATACTTACAAATTTTCGCGAAAATCTAAATTTGCCCATTATCTTTTTATTGTGTTGACTCAGAACCTTAATTTTTGTACACCTAATAGGCACTATAGACTTCAGTATCTGGTATAATTCAACTTGTTAGGTCCACTCGTTCCTGAGAAAATTTGTGGTGACACACGGACAGACAGACAGACAGATAGACGGACAGACAGACGGTAAGACGGACAAGAAAGTAATCTTATAAGGGTTCTTTTTTTTACCTTTTGAGTTAAGGAACCCTAAAAAGTATCTAAAAGCTATCTGACCTATGGTTGAGAGTTCCAAGTGCCTTTATATCTTTTATAGCATACATTTTATCAAAACAGCAAATGAAAGCATGCCAGATGTGTGATATTGAGCTAATATTGGGTTGAACAGTAAAATCTAACTTTGATTTTCGCCAGATAAGGAAGACATCAGTAAATTACAAGTTTCTAATATCCAGGCGTGCTATCAAACATAAGTCAAAAGAGTAGAGACATACGTATAGCCACGAGCAGCAATTAGATATTTATAAGTGACTTCCAAAACCAGTAATAAAATTTGGAGGAAGCACCTAATAATGAACGAGACATTACATGGCTCCGGGCGATACTGTTATTGCTCTTAGTAATCGGAAACTACCTTAATTTTGGTCAATGAATTTGTGAATGCAAATCACAACAATGATCACACAGATTCAAACCTTATCGAAAAAGATATAGATATCAATATTGAATATTTTAATGAAGCAACGTACAATATCCGGTCACTTAGTATGGCTAGAGGCAGCAATTTATTAACGAAATTATTAAGCTCACGAAACAACGCTTTGATAGCTTGAATTAGGCAAAGGTCCATAGAAATTTCACCACGAAATGAAGACTTTATTTTTTCCTTATTTATGATGTTGGAGAGCTATAAAGACGTGAGCAATAATTTAGAGCAGTTACCAATTAAAACTAAAACATAGAACGGTATTGGCTCAATTAAATTTGTTGGAATGTTACTAAAAAGTTCGTTCGAATTTGACACGATTTCAATATAATTTGTTAGTTATCATTAATAATTGTGCTTTATTGTAGCGACTTACTTGAGCATAGGAAAATATTTACAGCCGACTTTAAAAAAGGAGTGAATTCGCAATTCGACTGTATTTTTTTATGTTTGTTACCTAAGAATTCCGTCAATTATTTAAACTATTTGAATTTTTTGTGTTGTTTATGTATTTACTTCGAGTTTATTTATACTGTAATCTGATGAGTGTCTCCAGAGATATGGAGATAAACACGTCGAGTCTGTACCAAACTGATGAACTGAAACAAAAATGATAAGTGCGGGATTTGTAGTTGTTATTTTTCGAATTGTTATTATTATTCCATAAAATGTCATTCTCCAAACAGTGATATTGTTAATTCATTTTTCAATTAAATAGCTGTGTAACTCGAAGTTTCACCCGTACTTGTAAGTAGTTGTTAAAAGTTTAAGCTATAAAACTTTGTACGCGCTAAATGTAGTTCAAATCCGTTCAGCTGTTTTTGCGTGATTGACATACAAACATTAACATTATAAAAGTACCAACGTTGTACCTCAGATTGGGGAACGACATCGCGGTTTTAGCTGCGTTAAAAAAGTATCCTCTGTCCAATTCTGCTCTATAGACTACATGTTTGCAAAATTTTAGCCAAAAATTTTAGTCATATCATACCACTTGACCTTGAGTAGGTCACAAACAAATCCGTACACAAACTGACCATAGCATTTATATTCATGGTATTTCTATATTTGCAGAAAAAGCATAATTATTATTATTAGTAAGTCAAATTCTATCCAAAATTATTATTTACTCTTCATTTGGTTAAGTTCAAAATCGATTTTATTTTTCAATTTATCAGAGCAAATACATTTACTTCTATGTAAATTGCATTTTTCCATAGCGGTCATAAAATTTAACAGACCAATAAATTGAATAACACCAAACTTTTACGTCGTGATACTATCTGCACTGCATTCCTAAATAATTGTAACGTTCTAGAGGCGGCGCGTGCGCACACGGCAATCGGCTTTCATCTACGTGTAATAACTATTCATTGTGAATAATAAAAAAATCGGTATCTCAGACCGAATTGCTGGTTTACCGTAATAGCTAGGAGCTTATTTCGGCGACTATTTATTACCTTTTTTATGTAACTACGAGTACTTCAACAGATGGTGGTTTAAATCATAGCAATGAGCAAACCGTTGAGGTGATTGCTCGCAAATCTAGCGAGGACAAGCGGAAAGGAATAAATAACAAATTAAGAACAGTAGTGACGTTCGAATGAGAAACAACTATAGTAATGAATCATGGTACTACATTAAGAAAAGTAGTGATGACTGAAGCAATAGATGCTATAGAAATGATAGATGAATTATTTTTTTAGCAACAGCATTCAAAAAGTGACAAATGTTTGCAATTTTTAAAAGTGAATAGTAGAACATTCATAGATGAGCTCATTACTAAACTCATTCATATTTTGGCAATGTATGGTATAATTTGATTTTAAATCCTTTCATAAGTAGAACACTTGTAAAAGGTGCGGTTTGATAAATGGTTGAATCATACTTTATAGAATATGGGTGGGCGAAATTTTAAATCCAGTTATATATTATACTTCTGATATTAGTACCATACAAAACATTCAGGTAAAGATTAGATCTGAACTAATACGAATCGATTTTTGCAAAATCATGAAATAAAAATATGGATACGAATAAGCATGTAGGTAACAAATGTCTATAATTTGTCCGAAACTTTTTAGGTTAGGCTCATTATCAGCATAACTTATCCCAAATATTTTTTGTCCTTTAACAATCAGACTTGTGTAATGACATCCTACAAAAACTAAGCAGCTCGTTAGGATGGCGTGTTAGACCATATATTATATCGATAGTAAGTAGCAAAACTATGCGTTTGCATGTATTATTTAAACTACTATTGCAAGTAACAATTTGGCCCGCAGTACCGTTGTGGCTATAGATCAGCTCAGGTGTTGTCTGCCTGCGGGCTTAAGATGTGGAACAACTTAAGAGCGGTTACGCACTACGTCCGATCCGAATACAATCTAAATTTATCTAGGAAACTCAGGACTGAATTTGGATTTTGCTTTTTGCACTATGTCACTATGCATAAATTAATATTTTTTGTTTTAATGATAAATTTATATCAAATGAATGTGAATTAGAGGAGAAGGCTATTTATATATATGAATGACTTGTAATGTGAATTATGAATAAATATATGAATATGAATATGAATATGAATATGTCCGATTTAAATCCGTGATATCTAATCCGAATCTAAGCAAATTAGGGGCACCCTTTTTGCATACGTCGTTTATACTATGGCTTCTTTGGTCTGTCAATAATATTCTCCGAAATGGACATTTACGAATGACTGAGAGAAATTGGATGTCGGAAATTGGATCAGCCATAAACATAGTAGATGTGTACATATATTTTTATGTATTAGTACAACTATTTTTATGGTACCGGCACGCATTTTCACGGATTTGGATCGGATTCGGATCGAACGTAGTGTGGAACCGTGCTAAAAGTTGAAAGCTCTAAAATTTAAAAAATAATTACGTCATGATATTAGGATGAAGACTCGCATTAATAAGTGGACAAAGTCATGACATTTCATAAGTACGGCAATATCGTACGAATTATTTTCATTCATAACATAGCCTTAAATGTGAAACCAAACTTACTTAATGCATGAGATCATAATAATACTCATGACATTATACCTTATTGAATGAAATCCTAAAATGTAATAAATCAATGTGTGAACCACTGTAAACAGAGACAAGGAACACAGTATTTCTGGTGACAATAGTTGACGTAGCAAACCTCATTTGACTTCGACCTGATGGTACGAGTACATCTATAGCAAACGCGTAACTGATTTTTTTATATAATTAGTGTCTAGTGTTTTGTTACATATACACATAGTCATATACTTTTTTTTCATGTTTATATTCATACTAAATTATCAGCCTTGTATGTTGTTGTTGCAATAATTATATTGGTCAAGTATTGATAGGCATTACGGATTTAGATCATTAATATACGGTGTATTATTAAAATAAGTTTTGTTAATTTAAGAAAATAACAATATTGCTATCACATCACTTAACATGACAAAGCTTACAATCTCTGCCAGTTTATCCTTTACACCAAACCACCATAACCAAATGGCAGGTGAGATCCACAATATTGTGGCCACCACGCCCGTCCACATGGACGAATAAATTTGATTCCGCTCGTAATATATTGTTACTTGTGGTTTACGATACAGACTGTCAACGGATTTGTTTCAGAAATATGGTGGATATTATATTTGCAAAGTGAAAAATATATGCAAAGTAAAATTCACAAACTGTACATATTCGCGTATCCACAATAAATATAATATTTTGTCGATTTCTTGATATTTGTGCTCTACAGACTACAATATAACAACGATGACATTGTGGTCGGTTATTACTTTAAAATTGCCAGTATGAATAAGCAATTCTAGAAACTGTATGAGAAGTTACACAAATAATCATTTAGATGTCCAGCACCACATCATTTACTTCTAGAAGTGATTATACTCGTATCACAGGCCAGATCTCTAATAATATTTGATAATTCTATACATTTTTACAAATATTTCCGTCTTAAATTTTATTTCACATTTACACAATTTGTTTTATGTTCGATGGAATATTTCAACTCGTAAATGTATAATTCAATTAGAGATGCACACAAGCTATAAATCGTTAAGATAATTAACAAAAAGTTAAATCTAAAAGATTTGAGTAAATGAATTAAGTAACGGCCAACTTTGATGAATCAATTAAATAATCAGCAAGAATAAGACTACTTCCGAAGAATTGGAGGTAATAGAAGCTCCGAATCAGTATGAAGAGTAATAAACGTATATTTTAACTGATTGTTGAAATAGATAGAGATATAATAAATAGCAGTACGTAGGTACTATAAGTTATATTCAATAATAAGGAACTCCGAATCACAAATACGATTTCACAAAATCTGTAGTAAAGATTTTTATTGCAACGCCTTTAGTAAATTTAAAAAAAAAAACTCTTATTTTAAGCTTGTTTTAAAAAAATATTTGAAATTTGGAACTTAACATGATAAATTAATGATAATTCCATACACTATTTGGTCAAAAGATTTTGCATACATATTGATAAAGGTCACTCCTCAAAATAGCCTCACCTAGAACAATATCTTTTCAAAAAACTTCTATTCACAATATAAATTGACGAAAGTCCAAAACGAAAGCCTACTCATCAAAAGCATAAGTAATGATGCCAAAAGAGAGAACGAGTTACAATAAGAATATGTTGATTAATTACACCAGTGCCTCATTTAGACTTGGCGGTTGTTGTCTCAATCTATTTATAAATTGGGTGGTCTTTAGTAACAGTCATTTTCGTCACAAACAAGATTCTGATTTTTAAGCCGATGGGAGTCAGAAAGAGTGGTTGATGTTACTTATTATAAGTTTGACGTATGGCATTGTAGCTCCTAAATGTTTTTTTTTTTATTATATGAGGTAACAGGGCAAGCACGACGCTCGCTTGATGGGAAGCGATGACGTCTATCTATTACAGATACAGCGGCGTGCAAAATTCTGGACCGCCAGAATTTTGCATGTCACTGCACTGCGCCTGTTACCTTGCCATTTCAACCGAAAAACATTCCTATTTTACGGTCGAAAATTAATTGGTAACTATAATATGTACTACAATATACACTATAATATACACTATAAAATGAATGAACCAATTTTGATTTAGTTTTTTTGTGTCATAGGTGACTTCATCGAGAGTATTTTTAGCTTTGCTTTAAGAAAATCCGTTCAGTACTTTAAAAATGATGATCGTTTTTCTTAAAGATGACGCTATCATGGCAATTTTCATAAGTTTTACTCATTTTACAAGCTTTTATTTAACTTGCAATGTATGTATGTATGTCACTATGTATGTTCGGGTGGAATCTTGGAAGCTAAATTAGACCCACTACCCGATGTCCTATTGGACTCAAATTTGGTGTACTTATGTATCTTCGGTGATAATACAATGATATGGTACCATGGAGCTGGTCTGATGATGGAGACGGAAGGTGGCCACGGCATCTCTATGATAAAACAACATAACCCCACCGAGTTTGGGCTCGATTGATTTGCCTTGAAGAGAACTTTTCACCTAGATGACATCCAGGGTCTGATGATGAAGCTGGAAGGTGGTCACGGCATCTCTGTGATAAATCAACATAACCCTACCGAGTTTGGGCTTGATTGATTCGTCTTGAAGAGAACTTTTTACCTAGATGATATCCAGGGTCTGATGATGAAGCTGGAAGGTGGCCACGGCATCTCTGTGATAAATCAACATAACCCTACCGAGTTTGGGCTCGATTGATTCGCCTTGAAGAGAACTTTTTACCTAGATGATATCCAGGGTCTGATGATGAAGCTGGAAGCTGGCCACGGCATCTCTGTGATAAATCAACGTAACTCTACCGAGTTTGAACTTGATTGATTCGTCTTGAAGATAACTTTACACCTAGATGATATTAAGCGACTGGTGATGAAGGTGGAAGGTGGCCACGTCATCTCTGTGATAAAATAACGTAACCCCAATGAATTTGGGCTCAAATGATTCGTCTTGAGGAGCACTTTACACTTAAATGATAGCCAGGATCTGATGATGAAGCTGTAAGGTGCCTATGGCATTTCTGTTATAAAGCAACATAGTCCCACCGAGTCGATTGATTTTCCTTGAAGAGCACTTTACCCATAATCACATCAAATATTCGTGTAATATTTTAAAACATCATGCCGTCTCTTAAATACTTAGGAAGTAGGTAGGTAATCGGTATCGATACCTACCTACTTAAAAGTTAAAAATAAATTATAAGAAAAAAAAATTTTTAAAAACAAGTTTTTTTTCTGGGACAATGAACTAAAATGTTAAAAATAAATTCTATTAAGTATTTGGCGTGTAGGTACTTACCTATATTTTTAAGAGCTTGAGGCACGGAAGTATAGTAATTACCTAGCCTGAAAAACGGGTAGTGCTTCAAGCTTTTAAGAATATAGGTAAGTACCTAGTACCTAGTAGTATATTATAGTAGATATTCAGTGTAATGATTTTGGCGTAAGGAGTTGAGAATTTTACTTATTTATTCATATAATATATTTAATTTTTAGAATGTCAACCTAAAAATTTCATATATAAGCATAGCTTCAAGAAGCGCCATGTTTTAATGATCTGAGCATGCTGTCTGTACTTTGTTGCACCGCTGTCACTTCACAGAATGTCTCTCATTAGCTTTAACTATTCCCGGCTTTAATTTACTCCATCTCAAAGTAAACTAATAAATCAATATCTCATGCTTCGATAACCAGAGCGTTTAGACGGCCGGTTTGAGAGCGTAGGCGACAGCACTTCATTTACAGTACCGTGCATTCAGTATGAGCTCTCTGGCTAGTCTGACGTGATATTAATTGTATGTGTATTTCGAATCGAATTGACGTAAACATTACGCCAATGAGCCCTATTGGCGTAAAGTTTAGATTTTTAGATATTTTGAGATTTTTTAGTAAAGTCAAGAAGGCTCCGACGAATGAACCGGCGACGCCGTAAATGATAGATGGCAGAGGTCGCAAGTTCAAATCCTAGGACGGGTTTTAGTCCACAGGTGATAGAAGCATATTATATCAATGTACCGCCTGATTTGCTACCAAAAATTAGCTTACCATCATAAAAAAGAAAATATGCCGCCATAACCAATCAGTGTTCCGGCAGCACACAACCCTTGATAGTCAGAGTAATAATGTTAGGCCAAGCGTGTTCACCATCTTTGACCACATCATCACTTACCAGACGATAATTATAAAGAAGACATAACAGAAAGATTATTATATTTTTGTGAAGGTAATTGAGATTTTTAAATTGCCAGAATTTGACTGTCTTTGCACAATGCATCTTATAATTTCAAACGAATTTATCATCATCCTCCTATTTATGGTCACTGCGAGGCATTTAGTACCTCTCCATCTTCTCTTTCTTGATATTTCATGGCCTTCAAGGCCTATCTTGGTCTTTTTTATCGAAACAATTTTCTATATAGTCTATCTATCAATTTTTTTATACTCATTTTATTTTTAATCTGTAACAGAAGAACGCAAAATAACAACAATTTATCTATTACAATTATTATCTGTTACAACAATTCAAAGATTTAAAAAAATTGAATAGAATTAAGTCTACCACATTATATTTAGGGTTTGGGAATTCCCGACAATTTCAATGTCCCGGGACACGAGACAACTCACTTTCCCGGGTCTCAAAGTCCTGGGAATTCCCGGGACTTTGAGACTTTTCATAAAAAAACATTTTTTTGTCTTTTTTTAAGAGGGGTAGCCTTTTTGGAAGAATTTTAATCGAAATTCGATGGTTAAAAAACGCTTTGACGTTTGTTACAGTAAAATTGGTAGTTAAAGCTGTAATTTTAAATTAAATTAATGAGAAGAAATTTATATTGTCGAGACCGCGACGTGACACGACGAAACATCAATCGTCAAAAAAACGGAAAATATTTCAGAAAAAGTAAAATGAATGAACATAACCTCGAAATTTAAACCACTCCACTACTGATGCTGGAGTAGATCTTCTTAAATATATATTTGATGCCTGGGAGAAAGCACAAGATGCTATCGGCGTTTTCTGTGACTTATCTAAAGCGTTTGATTGCGTCTGTCACAAAACGTTAATTTGCAAATTAAAACACTACGGCGTTAACGGAAAAGCACTTGATCTGGTCTCATCCTACCTCTGTAATAGAATACAGATGGTTGAGGTCAATGGCGTCAGGTCATCTGGATCCCTCATAAAAATGGGAGTTCCGCAGGGATCGATCTTAGGACCATTTTTATTTCTAGTTTATATTAATGACTTGCCGTCTTTCGTGCAAAACTTATGTGACATTGTTTTGTTCGCGGATGATACATCCTTAATATTCAAAATAGATAGGATTGCGCCTAAATTTGACGATGTTAACAAATCAATCACACAGGTTTTAAATTGGTTTACAACCAACAACTTATTACTGAACGCCAAAAAAATTAAACCTATTAAATTCTCGCTGCCAAATGTAAGAAAGGGTGTCATTAATAGCAGGATATTAATAACGATGTACCACTAAAATTTGTTGAATCCGCTACATTCTTGGGCATCACCCTGGATTCAAAGCTACAATGGGGTTCTCAAATGCTTGGCCTGAATGCCCCAAGCTCCAAGATATAATATAAATTGTATGATAACAAAATTATTTGTTGTAAATTAAAAAAAAATCCTAATATGAATTTAAAAAAAAATAATTAAAATAAGTGACAAGCCCCATAGAGTTTCTTGGTGTTTCTTCTCTGATGGGAGTACTTCCGAAACACCAGTAGATTCATTCAACAGTCAATCAGTTTTCATCATTTGTTTGCAGATCTAGGGTTGCCTGTAGAGACGGTATTATGCAGCTGATAGACGGACAATCGGTTCCATTTGGAATATGATTAGTACTGCAATTAGTCTGCGTTGTATTTATTTATTATGTTTCATTATTTCACAATTTTTTGGATAAAAATTGTCTGAAGTACTGAAACATGCACTGGGTTGCGGGTGTACGTAATAGTACGGTTGGCAACCCTACATTAATCAGGGGAATTAAACATGTGTTTTAAGTGTGACGTTCGACGTCTAGATGAAAGCTGAATGGCTCAATACCTTTGTTTTTTTTTGTAAATTCAAAGCAATAAGTTATGTTTCTGTTATATCTATAATATTTTTTATTGAATATGATCTGTTTAATGTTATTTGACGTGTGTAAGTGCAAATTTTTAATTTGCCCATATACTGAATAAATGCTTTGACTTTGACTAAATCTGCGCAAAATATCAACGTCACAATTAGAGTAACACGGTCGTTCCGGACCTTTGAGCGAGTTGCAAAACAACCAAACAACCGTCTCCAGAGGACGTGTACGCAGCCCTGTAGTTAGGTTACGTAGTAGACCAAGTTTTTTTTTCTGGAGTGGGTTCACTCCAATATTGCAACGGGTGATAATCGAACCCACAACCTCTCGATCGCCAGGCCATCAACACCTTACACCTTAGCTATTGGGCTATTGCCGCTTTAAATTATTCATTAAACTAACAGATGGCGATTTCTTCAATTATTTGAAAATAAAAATGATAACATAAATATTTCGGCTATCTTGTCTCGTCTCGAGTCTCGACCCGAAAGTCCCGGGACTCGTGACAACTAAACTTATGAAAAGTCCCGGGACTTTGAGACACGAGACGTCCCGGGACCCAGACCCTAATTATATTTAAACGCCAAAAATATGGACTATGAAAGTTAAATGCTAGATATACTTAGAAATTGAATTTGATTTACTGTATTTATTTTAGTCTAAGTTTCAGTAATTAAAGCTATTTTCATTATGAAATCGATCACAGGTAATGCCTTAAGCTTGTCCAATGGAATTTACGCAGCGTCACATTTAAATTAACACCCACTTTTATAAGGTAATTTTTTGTCTTAATGCGGTAATTTTATGCAGCAATGAAAACTGTTATATAACTCAATAACTATATTAATTAACATAATCCTCGCTACCCTCATTCATCATATATCCTTTCAGTCAAATATTCAATGTACTTTGCCTTTATCAATATTTCATGTACTATGCCTCTATGCCCCTTTCTTTTATCTCACCCTGTCAGATGATTAGAATCACACGCTACAAGAGTCTCTAAATAGATGAGTTTATAGCTATTCAAAGAAGCCTAAGTTTTACTGTTTTATCCTTTTAGTTTCAGCAGCAGTTAACACTGTCATCGTTTCAGAAATAACTATTTAATTCATATATTCTGACTAGAAGTATACCGCGGCTGCGCCCGCGTTAAAATTTCCTTTTATTTACTTAAAACTTTTCCTTTGTAAAAATCTTTATATCATAAAAAATACATATAAATTAGAATTTAATTATAAAAACTCACATTCATTTTTATATAGATTTATAAACGTGAATTTAACGTGACGTCGATATAGCGATCGACATTATGTTTCGGCGCCTCATCCGGAGGCCTTCTTCAGGATCTTGAGTGCGGGGCGCTCGCCGACACAGTGCGAGGCTGAACGCGTCGATCGCTATATCGACATCGTGTAAGTCACGTAAAATTCCCGTTTTTAAATCTATGAAAATAAGAATTTTCAAAATCGGTGCCCCCGTTTTCATGTTATCGCGTAACTAAGCCAAATCGGGATTCATATTTATAAAACCCGAAAAACCCAAATTTTCAGACTTTGTTACCTACCCCATTTCGAAAAATCCTACAACACGTACTTACTCATTTATTTACAGAAGAAGTTCGTAAGTGTAAAGTTTTGAATAAAACAGACTATCTCATCTTGTTTCGCCATACAAACTTTGAATCCCCGTTCCGTTTCCGGGAGGAATTTTTAGAAAATCCTTTCTTAGTGGATACCTACGTCATAGTAACTATCTGCATTCTAAATTTTAGCGCAATCCGAAACAATAGGCTGTGCGTTGTCTGTCAGTCAGTCAGTCAGTCAGTATGTCAGGACAAAGATTCTTATAGTATTAGATTGAATTAATTTTTTACGTATTTGCACTAATTAAGTTAGTTATTCCTTGTTCCTTGTCCAGCAGATTTCCCTGGCAATCCAGCGTGGCAATGCCGCTAGTGTGATGGGGTCTTTTGGCATAGGTTGGGCGCGCGAGGGACGGCATCAGGACTTACAGTCATAATCATTTTGTAAATTTTGTAAATTTTATTGTTATTTGACATATTGACAATTATTAATTACGTTCACTGTTGACAATTATTATTCAAAATAAAATGTAAGTCGTATTTTTAAAGGTAGTTAGTTATTATGTTTTATTAAGTGTTATCTACACTTTATATTTGTGTACATTATTATTATTATTATCTAAAACCCAAAAATTCGCTGTCTATTGGGATTGTTTAAAATAATGTATTAAATATTATGATATCGATTCAAAATAACATTTTCCACTATTAGAACTAAAATCGAAGGTGTGCAAACTTTTTTTTTATATAACATACTAGCTGTGCCCGCGACTTCGTCCGCGTGGAATAGTGTCTTTGGGTAGCATTAACAAATACGTACACATACGTATCCCAACTACACCGCGCCGTACCACGCCACGCTAATCGCGCAAACGATATTTTCCGCGACATTGTAACCGATACACTTGCTTCGTGATTAGACATCGCAAAAGTTGAACTCGTTTAAAAACGTTTTCTCTATATAATATTAGTCTGGATAGGCTATTATAGCGTTTGACCACTATCTCACCTGTTGGTAAGTGATTATGCGGTCGAAAATAGTAAGCACGCTAGGCCTAGAATGGGAACTGGCTCTTAAGGATAGCTGCCGGAACACAAGATGTTTTTGTCGACAGATTTTCTAACTTGAGGGTGGTAGCTGGCCAGGTGGACTTACTTTGATATCTAATTATTATTTTTTAAGAACGTGTATAATTTATAATATATGCTTCACTTTATAATTAACCAAATAATTACGTAGCGCTACCTCACGACCAATTTAACAAAATGTCTGCTACTGCCAATTTGTAAGCTTTATTTAATTAAAATTTGTCAATAAATCACGAAAAGAAATGGGCAAAAAGGTGTTGTATATTAATAAAATAATTATTGACCGGCAACTGCAGTTCGGAAGGCGTGGCTTATTCACACGAATCGACAATTTACAGCAAGAAAGCAAAGAATTCATTGTACTTCAATACTTTACAAACTACTTTCCGAAATCATTTACGAACCATGGCTCAGTAAGAGCAGACGTCAAAATTTATTCAATAGTAAAACACGCAATGTATTAGAAACAAAAGCATTCAAGATTTACTCGTCGGGAGTTTACTTCAGCAGTAAAGGTATTAAATCAGTAGCGACTTAAATGTGGTCTTGATTTTTTTTGTTCAGAAACAATTTCCTGTGAGTTTGAATGGTTTGGTTTGCATGTGATGTAGGTACAATATCGATTTGAGGTACACCACCTTTCAACACAATTATATTCAGGCTGTAGTAATGGTGATCTCAGAGCCAATAAGTCAAACCATAATTAGCGGTCTTTTGGCGGTGGAGTTTATTGAGACGATCCAAAGGGAAATGAGAAAGCAAAATGTTACTTATACTTGTACTTAGACTCTTAGAAACAAGCACAATATAGACAGCTTAATGCATGTATATTTTTTTCATTAAACATTATGTTATAATTAAAGATTTTTAAGATGACTCGTGTTTGTTTGGAAGCTTGGAGAGTGGGAAGGTAAGACTTTTAAGTTTTTTTATTAAAATTATAACATGTTAGCTAGCGTTTGACCAGTATCTTACCTGTTGGTAAGTGATGATGCGGTCGATGATGGTAGAACACTAGGCCTATAATGGGAACTGGCTCTCAAGCATAGCTACCGGAACATATTAGATGTTTGGCGACAGATTTTCTAACTTGAGGGGGGTAGTTTTTACTTTTGGTTGTTGCGGTAATCTACCATAAGTGCACTTGAAATACATTTGAAATAAAATGAAAACACTTATAACACTCACACATAAACACTTATAAATCAAATACACTGTAGGTGACACAAGGTTACTTAATGTGGGTTGACTTTTGACCCCTTCTAGACAAAGTTTTCTTCGTTATGGCACAGAAAAAAAAGAGTGTGTGTACTTATGTACACGCGTTATAAGTTATACTTCTGTGGCGTATGGATAAAAAATTACTAAAATGCAGTAGTGATTAACGATATATATTAAATTTAATCAAAAAGATTTTATTTAATTAAAAAAGGTTTTTTTAACGTAAAAATATGACGTTAAATATGATATATACAACTTGAACATAGTCATGCCACCTAGAACTAACTTCACGGTGTAGAATTTAGGTGTCGGTGTGCGCGCGCATCGTACCACCTAGAACTAACTTCACGATGTTACATTTAGGTGTCGGTGTGCGCGCGCATCGCAAAAATTCACTCTCATCATTTTTCTCTATCGCGCCAAAAAAAGTATAACTTCAAAAAAATTGTGAATACTATCATAAAAGGCCTAATTTGAGCTGGGCCTTTCCATAATTAAGCGTTACCATTATATGCATTGAGGGGTACAAACGACATCAACAGAAAGGTCAAAAACCATCAATAAATAATTAAATTAGAACCAATAAAAACAACTTTCTCAGTAGATTATCAAACAAAAGCTACACACAGTCTAAAGAACATGTAGACAGTAATCTATCTTCAATCACAAAGGGGTCTAATCTACCTACTGTCACTACCGAAAGGGTAGAAGCAAAAAAACCGACAAAAGGTGTTATAAGTAAAATTACAGAATTGTTATGAATATACATGTATCATTAGCGGCATATGGACGCCACATGTTCGATGGAGCGGAGCATAAGGTGTATTGATAGGACTATTGCTTATTTTATTTATTCTTCGATAAGTACCGATTTTTTTGTAACAAATAATAAGGAGGGCTTTTGAAGGATGTCATAGAGCAAAAATGTGGTTGTTGATAGTCGAAATAAAACACGAAAATACAATTTTATTATAAAAACTCACGTTCATTTTCAACTTATAGATTTAAAATCTGGAATTTAACGTGACTTACGCGATGTCGATATAGCGAAACATATGTCGATCGCTATATCGACATTCAATTCAAGTTTAATAACAAATAGGCAATCTATAAGAAACCACTATTTGACCTTTGAAGATATGATGCTGTGGCATAAGATTGAACGTTTGCTTGAAAGTGGAAGATGGTAGGAGATAAGTTTCTTTGACGGCAGTGAGATGATAGATTCAAACTTCAGTCCAAATATAAGTCCACCAATTCAATGTCGCTCAGCGAGCTATGGAAAGAGCTGCTCGGTGTCTCTCTGCGGGATCGAATCCGGAACGGATACGCCAGAAAACTAAAAAAAAACATACAAACGAATTGAGAACCTCCTTCTTTTTTGTGAAGTCGGTTAAAAATGGTCGGCATAGCTCAGTGGATTAGCAAACTGAAGTGGCAGTGGGCTGGTCATATCTGCCATAGGACCGATAACCGTTGCGGCAGACTGATTCTTGAGTGGAAACCACGAATCGGCAAACGTAGCGTAGGAAGCCCTGTGACTTGGTGGAGCGACGAGATTCGCAAAGCGGTGGGCAGTGACTGGAAACAAAGAGCCAAAGATCGGGCTCACTGGCGTGTCTTGCCTCCGTCCAGTAGTGGACTGATACTGGCTAATAATGATGATGATGATGAGTTCGGTGCGTAAAACTAAATGAGGTCGAATCAAGATAAAAATTACACTGCTTGATTGTTGTCTGGTAGAGATCGTTCATTAAAAACCTCAATAGTAATAATCTTACGTATTAAGTTTGTTCTAGCTTGGAGTGCAATGTAGAGTCTTCATCCATTATATCTGCTCACTGCAACTTAGTTAAAAATATATCTAACGAATGTTATGGTAGTCTCTACAAGTTCTAGAAGTTTATTTTTATAAAAACTCACGGTATTTAATTTATAGATATGAATTTAACATTACTTACGTTACACAATCAGTGCGATGTTGGTCACGTCGGCGAGATATATACATTTAAATATATATATTTATGTATATATATATATATATATATATATATACCTCAATCCTCTGCAGTCGACATCCTGAGGAAGGCTTTCAAATGAAGCCGAAGCAATTGTCGATTGCTATGATATCAGGTAAGTCAGGATAAGTTACAAATTATAAATGAATAAGTTCTATTAGGTTATCATAAGCACCTACAATATACTAAGAGTAAGCACCCAAAGCAAATCACATACCTGCTTTTTTACGTCAGTCGCAACAAAACATGTAGATTACTGCAGCGACTTACATCTAATCTGACCACCAATTACGGCCGGAATCCGTTTTTTGCTGATGATTTACCGGCGTCGTGCCGCACCCGACCCGTCACGGTGTCGCGTGTACAGATTCACCGCGGTCGAGCGCACCTTGCGGCCTTTTTTTAAGTTTTTTTTAATGTGGTGAAGGGTTCTGTAGAGTATGAGATTACACAAATTATATATATATACGTTTATTTTATGCTGATGCGATATCGGTATAGTGAACGGTAATTGTTTTATTTTCATCCGCAAACTGTCTCCAGATTTTACGTTGTCACCGATACAATGATCATCACGTGCATTATATCAGATTTTAGAATAATAGAGAGAATAATATAAAACACAGTCATCTGCAAGTAGTATAGTGTTTTAATAAATCGGTACCGGCAGGAGATATCGATATCAGTCGCATATTTTGTTGTTGAGGAGCTCAAAGTGGGTCTTGTATACTGTAAGATCAACGCAGAGTTTTAAAGTTACAATTTAAACATATTAAACAAAACCTTTTGTTGAAATATATTAAGGAAAAGTTTTTTTTATTAAATATTGAAGAACTAAGTAGATACCTAATTTTTAATTAGCAGTTAAAATCTTCTTAAGCGAAAGAACATATTATCTGCTTAGTCAAGTTTTTGGACATTGACTTCGCACAAAGCTTGATTCAAGCGGTCATTTCCCTTGTACACCTGCACAATGTGGAAAAAGCTGCCGTCTGCTGTTTTCCCGCAGAACTACAACACGGAGTCCTTCAAAAGGGGCGCTAAAAGTATATTGAAAGGACGGTAATGCATGAGTGACACCCTAGTGTTTCAAGTATTCATATCATAAAAAAACATCTCGTGAGAATCTACCTAATTGTTTATTAGCAGTCAAACTTTTGTCTCGCTTGAAATTTCCAAAGTTATAAGTAATTGAATGATAAAGTTCCTGTCTGTAATTTGGTTGGCATTTTATCATTCAAAACGTGACTTATAATAACTTTGTATTTTCAATATGTCCCTCAGTTTCCAAGTACCGCAGAACTCTAAATAAAGATCACCCAACGAACAGTGACGAACGGAAATTTTGTGGTCCTGGCACGAGCGACGATGGAAAAAAAGTTACGCTGCATTTCTAATACCAAAGAAGTCGTGCTTTGGAGTTAATTTGATTTTTATAGCACCACTAACCAGTTGCCATGAAAGTATTCAATGTAATAAAGATCCATTTACGAATATACTAAATGAATTTGATGTCTAGACGACTAATGTCTAGACGAAAGACAAATTAAGAAATTGTTGGGAAAATAATGTATCCAGCCTATAGAAGGGCAAAATGTCAAGTGAAATAAGTTTCGTATGCCACTTAGACACACGTATCACACATAAACGTCATCACTTATTATCCGGCGTCATCTGTCCTGTTACTAAATATTAATAAATATTCCTTAAACTATTTTTCTGAGAGTACTCATGCGCAAATAAATCATATAATAGTAAACAAGGAACCCAGGAACGCACATTTTAAGTGGACTTGGAGTTAATTGCCTACTTTTCATAACCCAGAACTAATATGTAGTAGGTACTTGTATTACTCGTAACATATTTCACCACACATCGGACCAACAGAATGTGTTTATTAAATAAATACTTTTTATACATAGTTAGGCGATTAAACACTATCTTACCTTCATATTATCTACCTCAAAATGTACAGGTATTTGTATATCAAGGTAAACCTTCGACAAAGAGCTTTCGTCGGTTGGTCCAACCGTTTTCCACTTCCTTCCGTTGAGCCAATAATTGCGAATGACTCAGTTACCCGCATGGCTTTCAATAAATGTATGTGCCCTTATAATTAAATAAACCTTACAAAAAACAAGCAGAGACGGTGCGTAAGGTGCTTTCTTTTATTGCACTATAGACTCGTTATAAATGCGCGGGTAAAATATATCGCCGCCCGTAGTTCTGGACGACCTATAACGATCTTTTACTGCGTTTACATTAATTCCCGGAATAGAACTAGTGGTCTTCGCCAGGACTCTGCTAATACAAATTTAGATGATGTTCAATTTCTAAACTAAGCAATATGTAAAGTTTATACATTTTTTGCATGCCACAAAGGTTAACATATGAATGTAAAAAACCTATATAATAACACTTTATTATAACTATATCTGATGCAAATTAAGCAAATAAATAAATAAGACAAGACGCTCCACAACTTATTACTCACACTACACTACATAGCCCTCGACCGCATCATCACTTACCAACAGATGAGCTAGTAGTCGAAAGCTAGCCTATATGACATAAAAAAACAAAAAATATCTAAAAATATTAATATCTGATTTGATATCCCAACCTATCCTCTATTTTGACCTCCATTTTGGTGACAAAAGTGGCTGCTATGTGCCACTGCTAACGCCTGCCAATAGTGATCACCTAGAATGACCTAAGGCCATGGATGCAAATTATATAGACTGCGTTACATCCTCATACTTTCTATGGACAGTTTGATGGAGTGCATGGAAAGCACCTACAAAGCCTACAAAACTCATCTCAAATTGTTCCAAGTTTAACTTCATAATGTATCTAACATTAACAACTGCTCTACATTCAACTACAAAAAAATGAGAGGCGTGCTGCTAAGTAGGTAAAACAACAGCAGCCGTCGAATTTCCTTAAGACATTAATCACATGGATATGTTCGGTAAGACGTAGGGTAACCACGATGTTAATAGACACGATAAACTTTCAGGTAGCTTGAGATTTGACATATTGATATCTTGTGGTAACGAGCGCAGCGCATTTGGGCAATCCAGATTTTTAGGGTTCCAAACCCAAAGGGTACTAACGGAACCCTATTACTGAGACTCCGCTGTCCGTCTGTCTGTCTGTCTGTCTGTCTGTCTGTCTGTCTGTCTGTCTGTCTGTCTGTCTGTCCGTCTGTCACCAGGCTGTATCTCATGAACCGTGATAGTTGACGGTTGAAATTTTCACAGATTATGTATTTCTGTTGCCGCTATAACAACAAATACTAAGAACAGAACAAAGTTAAAAATTAAAGAAAAGTTTAAAAAAAGTTTTTTACGATAGCGCAGCGCCATCTACCTAGCATCAAGGATGGCGCTATCGTCGTTACCATAATCTGAATCTCGGAAGCGGCTCCAACGATTAAATAAAATTTAGTACACCTACAAGGGATTTCGGGGGCGATAAATCGATCTAGCTAGGAGTCATTTTCAGAAAATTTCGATTTTCAATAATCAACTTTATTGATAATCAACTTAAAATATGACTCTTACCGACATCTATTGGCGAGTAGAAGTACTGTGTCAGTAAAGCAATTAAGGCCCATTTAGACGGGGAGAGTTTCTCTTACGTTTCCTTACGAGAAACCATACGCTACTATCACAAGCACTAATCGCTATAACACAATCGTATCAAAATGTTTACATACAGGCAAGAACTAAAATCTCGCCTACGATTATGTCATACGAGATTCGCATATGACTTATCGCTAGGCGATAATCGTATCTTCGAGACGAGAAGAGTTATTCTACTTTGGTGAAATCAGGTCTTAGTTGGCGTTAATGTTCGTAAGATGGCGTTGTACTGAATAAGGACGCGGCTCCTGTTTTAATAATTGTTTGGATTTGACACGGTAATATAATATAATAATATCTGGATGGCCGCGTTTTGCTAGCAATTTTTTTTTGTAAATCGTGTTTTATGTAATTTTTTGGCTCCCAATAATAGTCTTCTTACAAAAGAACAAACTTGGAAAAATTAATCATCACGTCTGGACTCGAACCAGGATCCTTCTGATCGCCATCCGAACGATCTCCCACCGAGCTATCGTAACAATGCAGCAATGGCTAAATTTACCTTCATATTCTAATTATATTGTAGGAGTTTTTCATTACCTGAAAACAGGGATAAATCAACTTTTTCTGAAAATGAAAACCTAGCTAGATCGATTTGTCAATTTATTACAAGAAACGTTATATCTTTCAGCATTTTTTGCTCGATTTTATAAAATATTGTAGTGTGGTACGGAATCGGAACCCTACGAGTGCAAGTCCGACTTGCACTTGGCCAGTTTATTTAATGTCTCTGTTTCTATTACAGGTAGATTTTATCACTTTTATAAATGATTGTGTGATGCAATTATACATTATTTACATTATTCAACGGCCACATCTGTGCCATAGGGTACATGAAAATACATGGATAATATTAACATCAAACACATTAACTAAAATACAAAACTAATAAGAACACCCTGGTTCGCCACTCAAAGCTTTGGATAAAACTGCCTAGCTTATCAATACAAGGAAATTATTTTGGTAAAACGTGAATGAATTTTATTGTTTCCAAAAAATTTTGTAACATTTTGTGTAAACACATTGAAAAAAGAAAAATTAAAACGTGGCTTAGTACCTGCACTACAATCAAAATCAATACAAAATCGTTTTGTCGATCTTACCAATAAATCTAAATATCACAACTAACAATCCCAAACTTTCAAACCAATTTGGTCACCCGATTCGCGTGCCGGCGCGGTCGCGCACTTTCTACTGCTAACGGTCGGCGCGTGCGCAAAGCACCTGTCCCGCGACCCTTAGTACGTGTGGTTACATTATATATGTAGATGCACTCTTGTCAAAGTAAGCGTGAAAATCATCATCTTAATTTTAAGGTTGCACTAGAAATTTAATAATATCGTTTAAAAACAAAAAAACAACCGACTTCAATGCCGCGCTATTCATTTTCAGTACCAATTTTGAGATGTTTATCTCAATATCTCTGGAGATACTTATCATACCTCGATAAAATTACCATGGTACCACACTTGGGATATCTCCTTTCGAACAAAAAAAGAATAATCGAAATCGGTTCATAAACGACGAAGTTATCCGCGAACAAACATAAAAAAATAAATAAAAAAAAAAATATATATATATACGGTCGAATTGAGAAACCTCCTCCTTTTTTTGAAGTCGGTTAAAAAGAAATACAGTTACAACTACTCGACTGTTACGAATATAATTATTTTAAATTTCATGCCACTGAAATGTATCCCTGGCTATTAATATCTATTTCTTGCATTGCTTCACCTTATACTTTATCAAGTCTTCGCCTTGTTTTTACAGATCACCCAATAACATCTATGTTTTCTTCTAGCACGTTTGGCTTAAATTTAAATTAACAAATTGAGAAGTATTTCTAGATCCTATCATCAATATCTAATCTTGGCAGCAACGTTGCGAAGAAGTACTTAGTTATTATTTATTACTCGACGATATCTACTTTTGCTAATCTAAGTGATACTGATAATTCAGAAGATATGGAACTAGAAGTCCAGATTTTTTTAATTGTGTCAATCATGGATTATTAAAGTTTATAACGGCTATGACCACGTAACATTTGCTTACCGGAAAATAACTCTGATCGGTGTCGGACTGATCTCGAAGTCCTTCGTTGGGGAGTTCGGCCTGTAAATCCGTTCGCGACTAAAACTAAATGAAAACTGAAAATTATGTCTTTTACAGCCTATCTATTCTATCTAGCGACTTCATAGAAAGAAAGAAAGAAAGGTAGTAGGTACTAAAGTTTTACTTACTCACTGACTAACTGACAAGACAACGCACATACCAAATGCCTAGAATTATGAAAAAGATATGAAATACCCAATTAAACCTTTTGTAATGAAAGTTTGAAATTATTTTCTCAGGAGGTAAAACGGGGGTTGAAAGTTCTTATCGGGTATTGCGACTAACCATTTCGCAAGCCATTATTCGTAAATCTATTTTGACAGGGTTCTGTTTAAAGTGCTTCTGTAGAATGAAAATTGCCTTTGTTGATGTTATTAAAGCATCAAGTAGCCTTTCAGTTTTATTACTAAGATAGTGGGTAAATTGCTGTAAGAATAAAACGAACTTTAAAGAACTTTGTAACGCTTTTAAACAACCTACTCTGTCGATTTATTCAGTACCTATACTACGAATAAAGGCCTATTCCATTTTTAACCGACTTAAAAAAGAACGTTTCTTAATTCGACCGTATGTTTATTCGCAGATAACTTCGTCGTTTATGAACCGATTTAGATGATTATGTTGGTGTTGCAAAGAAGATATCCCAAACGTAGTACCATAGTAATTTCATCGAGATCTGATAAGTATCTCCAGAGATATGGAGATAAACACGTCAAACTTGGTACTTAAAATTAATAGCGCGGCCTTTGAAGTCGGTTCTTTTAGTTTTTTAAACAATCTTATGTTTTATCAGTTTAATTCTACTGTTGTTAATGGTTAATAGTATACTTTTATGTCAAGTTATTTATGTTTACTTAGAAACTATTAAGCCGGAGAATAATTTCGAATAAGCCATTTTATTCAACGGTAACTGAAAGTTTGTATGAAAAATTTCGAAAAAAAATTGAAGTATTAATAAAATAAAAATATTATTTCCAACAAAGTTATATTGTGGTAATTTGTGACAGATCACAGTATTTTTTTCTTGCTCTTTTCACAGTGGCCCTCCGGTAAAGGAAAAACATCGTTAAGAAACCAACAACCCCCGCATGGTGGTAGGACACACTATCAGCTAGTGTCTGCCTGACAAGCTACAACCCTCAAGTTAGAAAATCTGTCGCCAAACATCTAATGTGTTTCGGCAGCTATCCTTGAGAGCCAGTTCCCATTCTAGGCCTAGCGTGCTTACCATCTTCGACCGCATCATCACTTACCAACAAGTGAGATAGTGGTCAAACGCTAGTCTATAAGCTATAATAATATCGTTTAAAAACTAAATGAGAACCGACTTCAATGCCGCGCTATTCATTTTCAGTACCAATTTTGAGATGTTTATCTCAATATCTCTGGAGATACTTATCAAACCTCGATAAAATTACCATGGTACCACACTTGGAATATCTCCTTTCAAGCAAAAAAAGAATAATCAAAATCGGTTCATAAACGACGAAGTTATCCGCGAACAAACATTAAAAAAAAACAAACAAATATACGGTTGAATTGAGAAACCTCCTCCTTTTTTTGAAGTCGGTTAAAAAAACACTGACATCTAGCACCCATCTACTTTATATTTAAAGACGAACTTACATTAAAATCGACCCTTACATCATGAATCGCTAACGGTCGCAAGCGCAACAGGTGAACTGGCACCTGCGCATGCGGCAACGGTCGCTTCTTTGTTACATTACGATGTTAGATTAGTGTAGATAGACCTTTTTTGTTGGTAGGAATGTTTTAATGTGCGTTATGTGGATGTCTTTGGAAGGACACTTTTCTGTCTATTTTTCAATCGGCTGTTCTTAACGAAGTGTTAAGTTTTTAAGTTTTAGTATAATACACCATAATTAGAATTTGTTGTAACTGTCATTAGCCAGTGGTGGATTGACCAGCAGGCTGAGTAGGATTAAGCCTTCGGCAGCAGATTTCAGGGGCGGTAAATTTGGGAGCGAACGCGGAGTGCACTATTCCTTACAAATGTATTCCCCCGTTTCCTCCCTGGAATATGCTTCAAATGAGCAAAACTTGTTGCTACAAAAACTCAAAGTCTGCTTGCTGTAGCTATCATTTGCTTTTTTTGACTAACCAATTTGCGAATAGAAATATGACCCTTCAAAAATCTTAAAGAGGTGATTAGAAGGCTTATATTTCTTTTTTGCAATTGGTTAGTCAAATAAAAAATAAGTTCAAAAACTAAAACCCGACCACTGAAAAATCACACTCTAAAAAGTATAAAACAAGATAATATTCTCATCTGACATCGTTTTATACAAACTATTCAATATTTATCGTGTATTATAAAAACAACTTACTTGTAATAACTATTTTATTGTATTTCATACATATTCATAGTGGTGTTCAGTGGATACCCGTGGTCGTATGTTTCTTTGCAGAGTGTATTGTTTTGTTACGGTAGGTGACATACGAGCACGGCTATCCTCTGAGCACCACTAAGAATATTTATGAAAATCAATAAAATATTTATTACTAGTAAGTTGTTTATATAATACACGATACATATTGAATAGTTTGTACATAGCGATCTCAGATGAGAATATTTTCATGTTTTATACTTGTTAGAGTGTGAGTTTTCAGTAGTCGGGTTTTAGTTTTTGAACTTATTTTTTATTTAAAGCATTTTGGGATTTTTGGATAATTGTATACATGTCAACATACTTACATACATACACAGCGATCAACAAACACAACCCTCCCAACAGCTTCTTTGCAACGCCTTGGGGTAAAAATTCGTTTTCTTGACTTCGGCGGGATATATCGCGCTAACGCTACGCCCGACAAAAATAAGATGTAATAAACTTTATCTTAATTTTAAAATCCCTATTCAACGATGCCACACACGATGGAGTGGTATACGGCGCCACATTCAATTCGTTGTTACGTCACATAGCCTATAACCAGCAGACTAATAAGACGCGTCCAACGACACCTAATTTGTCAAATTATGATAAGTAGTTTAGAAGTTATGAGGGAACAGATGAACATACATACATACATATAATAATACAATACAATAACTCTTTATTTGCACACCAAGAAAATATAACAGATAGAAACAGACACAAATTATAAGAATGAGTACAAATGGCGGTCTTATCGCTAAAAGCGATTTCTTCCAGACAACCGGGTATGGAGAGGCATAGAAAATAGATTTTCATAGGTAGGTGGTGTTGCAAAAATTTGAAATTAAAAATATTATTAGAAAAAAAGAAAACAAAAAATAGTATGAAAATAAAACAATTTATTAAGCTATTATATAAGTTATACATATACATGCACATATCATATACATATATACTCACATACACCCAAATATATTAAATTATTCAATATTTTTAACTGAAACCTGGTACAGCTGCGAAATGTAATAATACATACCCACATACCGGTCAAAAACATAACCCTTTTCGCTTCGCCGTAGTCGGGTAAAAAAACAAATGATAGGGGTGGGGCTTAGCTACAGCAGACCTTGATATTTTATAGAAACAAATTTTGCCCTAGAAGCATTTTTCTGGGAGAAAACGGGGGAATACATTTGTATGGAAAAGAGCACCCCTCGTTTCTACTTAACGTCTTATCAGATAAGGACACATAAAACTACTTTTTGTGCTATTGTAATTTAAGTCGTGTGGTATAATATACAAATCAAAGTATAGTAAAAATAATCTAGGAACTGTGAAATTTTGGGCGGCAGAAAAGCAGAAACACTCAGCAACAAAAAAACAATTCGATAAAACATTGGAAAATACGTCGTTTTCGTTGCTGCTCTGAAATTCGTTCACTATGCAGAAACGGAAAATTTAAGGATATCATATTGAGTCGCATAATTTTTATAATGATTATTTTTTGTATTTTTTTGTACATTTACAGGTAAAAAAGAGTATTGCCATTATGTTATTGTTACAATGACCTTGGGGTTAGGTAATTGGTTAAGGCTAAATAGAAGATACTTATTTAATAGATACGGCAGTGATCGACCTTTTTAGGGTTCCGTACGCAAAGGGTAAAACGGGACCCTATTACTAAGACTCCGCTGTCCGTCTGTCTGTCTGTCTGTCTGTCTGTCTGTCTGTCCGTCTGTCACCAGGTTGTATCTCATGAATCGTGATAGTTAGACAGTGAAAATTTCACAGATGATGTACTTCTGTTGCCGCTATACCAACAAATACTTAAAACAGAATAAAGTTTATAATAATATTTTAAAAAACACGTTATAGTTATCGGAACCCTCTAGGTCCCGATACATATAACGTGTTTTTTCGGCATTTCAATGTAACGCCATCTCTGAACGCTTAGTTATTTAAACGTCCCATAGATGGCGCTATATTGAAATGTCGATCCCTAACACCTTTGTTAGACGTAAGATGGCGTTAAAAGAAATAAAATATTTATTAATTATTATTTTTTGCTGGCGAAAATTGGTAGTTGTAATTTTTGGTCGATCTTATAAAATACTGTAGTGTGGTACGGAACCCTACGAGTGCGAGTCCGACTTGCACTTGGCCAGTTTATTTCTAATGGTGTATTATTGGGGTGTAGAGGTATATACTATATTTGACTACCATGAATGCTCGGTAAAAATAGAACCTTAAATTCTATCCCGGAGAACACCCATCTCTAATACACCGGATTTAAAAAAAATGTAGATTAGGACATTTCCAAAAAAATACAGCTATAAGAAAAGCAAAATTGCTGTTGCACCAAGCAAGTTGAATCACATAAAACTAGATAAATCTACAATCGAAAACAACTGGTAAAGTTGTGGACCATCATTTCGAACAAATAACAATAATATAACTAGAACGCAAGTTCACTATCTTTCTACTATTATACATCCAACCTCTGCTATGGAAATACCAGCCCTTTTTCCTGCATGGTAAGGTTGTAAGGAAGTGCATGGATAAGATTGTACGTGATTGCTACGAAATTGGTTTTACTATGACTTGTGGCACGCGCCTACAAAACGCAGTTGTAGTTTCAAATGGTTTTAGTAGGGGCGTCCGAATTGATAAGTTGTATTATAAGATAAACCTTTTCAGTTTCCGCGTGGATCCTGGTCCTACGGTAAGGCACTGTATGACTTGAACAGTAACTTATAAAATGAGTTGTTTAGAACTATATCTCACACACACATTACATACGCACAGTTTCATACTTCCAGACGATATTGACCGTACGGCCACTTAACATCTGATCGGATATGTATTATTCCACAATAAAATAGTGTCAACATTAGGATTTTTGTCGATATTGTCAGCTCTATTTTGTCATATTTATGACTATATATATGACTATGACTATATTTATGTATATTATTTAAATTTGTGTGCATACCTACTCATGTTGGGACAAATAAATGGTATTTATCCTTATGACATCTAAACTAATGTGAAATAATGTGACTACACATAAAATTAAATTTAATTAAAATTTTATAAATTGCCAAGATAATTATTATTTCACAATAATGAAGTTTTAGGAATACATAATTAAATAATAAATAAATAAATCGTTATTAACTAATGTAAGTATAAAATGTACTTTATTAATATATTTTTTCATGACATAAATATGTATACCTAATTGAATTATATTAAATTAGGTCTTGAAGAATTACATTTCAAAAAAACATTTACACAATAATGTGTTTGATCCTATAACCAAGATTTTAGCTTATTTTTATGCATTGTGAAGGTAAAGTCGTTCGTTCGTATATGACTTCGATTTATTCCAAATTCACTCAAAGACCGATGTGATAAGCACCACCTGGCCATTCAACATTTTTTGTAAATCCTGCATTGTCTTTAAAAAGCTTGTTAGATCAAAATAATTTTAAAATATAGATCAGACGACACTCCAAACTTACAAAAGTATGTAAACACTTAGCCGTCTTAAAAAATAGCATAAATATCAATTTTATTATTGCATACCATCGTGGAGAATAGCAAAATCAATATATCTATACTAGTCTATACTAGTCTATACTAATATTATTAAGAGAGAACATTTGTATTTTTGTATGTTTGTAATGATTTGGCTCAAAAACTACTGAACCGATTTAAAAAATTCTTTCACTAATACATAGAATAGACTTTCGGAATGAAAATAGGCTATATATTATCCCGTTTAAATCAAAGGTACATTCGTGGAGACTTAATATGCAGCCTAAGTCGGCAAAAAAAGGTCGAAAAAACACGTTTCTTACTAACGCTGCTCAATTGAAAATAGATAGAAGAATATTTTCTATGCAAGAGTTGTACAACTTAATAAGACCTACAAAAAAGTCCGCGACAGCATATGTCTATCTCTTAAGGTTGACTCACAGTAACCATTTTAATCTTAAAATTTTTGTTAAAAATATTACATTAATTCCAAAGCTATTTTCAAGTATATAGTATTAATCCTTATCCAAATAATTACGTTAATTAGCTTGGCAACATATTATAGATTAAAATTGTTCTTTACAGTATATATTTGAAATGAAAACTCTAGGAAATATCACGAATTTCACATACACGCATCGCAAAATTAATAAAATATTTGCAGTGAAACCTCAGATTAGGTCATAGTTACTACGAAAATATTATTATAAGCTTAGCTATGCTGTAGATCCCCACCGATCACAATCAATTTGAAGTCAATATAGTATAATAATATGATCTATTGTATAAAATAATATTCATCTATATATATATAAAAATATAATATATTAAACCACCCGACTGATCTATGTATAATCTTTTCATTAAAAGCATTCCAAGGACTCTAAACACGACATTTAAAATCTGAGCTGTAAGTTGGTGAGGATTTGAGTATTCTGTAGAGTCCAGGAGATGTCCCAGCATCAGGTTAATGCTTCCATGTTCTTACAATATCGTTGAAGAAGAAGATTTTCGAATTGATCAGACCCATGAAAGTTGATTTCATAGCGCAATTAACTAGAAAAAAGCTCATAGTTTTATAACGATTGAACGAATTTTCATGAATCAAAGCTAAGAACACTCTCGATGAAGACATCTATCAAACAAAAAAAATTGATAGTTTAATAATAAAAACAAAATCGGTTCATCCGGTTAGGTGCTAAGATGCTACAGACAGACACACAGATACACACGTTAAGCGTATATTACCTCTACTTTTTGCGTCGGGGAACGCCGTAAGGTTAAAGCGACAGATGTTCTCCTTGGTGGCAAGCTACTTTTTGGTAGATTTAATGATCCCACTACCACTGTACGAAAACTCATGATTCATGAATGTACATAAAACTTTCATTGGTAGGTATATTGTAGCTAGGATTAGAACCAACGACCGTCGGGTCAGAATCAGGGTAACTATCCTTTACGCCAAAGGGCCGTCCAATATCACTACGTAAGTATTATAAAACAAAGTCCATCACTGCGTCTGTCTGTCTGTTCGCAATAATCTCAATAGCTACTGAACGGATTATCCTGCGGTTTTCACCAATAGCCAGAGTGTTTATGAGGAAGGTTTAGGTCTTAGGTGCATAATTCGTTAAGGTTTTGTGTAAATTGGTTGAAATATGACGATGATTGTTAAATATGTTCATATTTTATATTCGATGCTACAAACTGATACAAATTTTGTAGGCATATATGTTCTACCCGTGCGAAGCCGGGGCGGGCTGCTAGTAATATAATATAATATCAAATATGCTCATCCGTAGGCTAAGGAAAAAGTACTCGTAATTATGATGATGATTTAGTTCAGATTTAAGCAAACTCGTATAAGAGATACTCAAGAATAATTTGTCATTTGCTCAAAAAATTACCATAAATGTTTTGACGTTTCCAATGATTTACTTTAACGAGTAACACTCTTATCCAAGTTTGGTTAAATCCGCACTTAAAGACATTGTATAATTAATCAGGGCGAGCGAAGCGAGCCCTAACACTATCCCACAACCTGAGCACTTTTGTGGTACACTTTACTGAAAAACTATCACGCATATTGATTTGTGCTTTAACATAGCAATTTCAATTTACATGTAGATGTGTTATCAGTAAAAAATATATAATTTTATTATCATTAAAAAAATTAAGATTAACAATTTGGTTCTAGGATAGAATATTATTGTACTACTAACGCCATCCGTTAGAAGAACAAGGAACTAACTTCGCTGCGAACATAATGTTAGGTTACTAACGCCATCTGTTGGAAATCTAAAGAATTTACATCTGTCACCCAAATGACGTCTGGTATCCGTGTGACCATTTGTGGCAGAGTTCTGCCATTTAGGCAGATTTGGGACCTAAATTTTATCTCTGGCAGATTAAGCTGACGATTCCAATAAGTGGCAGATTTCAAGGATCTGTATGAGTTTTGAAATATGAATAGAATTTTGCCAATTTTCTGTTTCTATTTCAAGTATAACATTTTTATTATGCATTTATTTGGTTGGAAATTTGTAAAACTTTGAATGAGTAGGTAAATAAACTTTTTTTTATGATATAATTCAATAATATGATGGCAAATTTTATGCGTTTGTTGGAGTGGTTGGTGGTTGGGCAGATTCACCATTTAATATAAAAAAAACTGACTTAAAAATTATTAACAGGCAGAAAAACTACGCGAGCCTTCATAAAGCTCGGCTTTTAGCTAGTTAAAATATAAAAGTTTTTAATTTTAAAGGTATTTCCAGCATGAGATGACACTCAGGCCCTGTTATTTCTTTTTATTCTTTGACAGCCCTATAGAAAATCATAAATGTACTTGGCACTACCTAGTTGAGAGGTGATAGCCAATCGCAACAGTTTTTGTGCCAAGCATTAGATAAAATTACACCTGGTACTGTTTGTTTGTGGTTGCAATGATATTTGTTTTTCTGATACGCTTGAATTGAGACGTAATAAGCATATTCCTCAATTTTTAATATATTTTATGATCTGTTTAAACTAGAACGGATTATTAAATAGTTAAGTAGATAAACATTATAGATATGTATACCTAAGACGTTGATTATAGAATACATGTACACTTATGTATCGTAAAAGAATAGCTTGAATTTCATAAATAACATCGGAATCGGTACCATGATGATAGGCAAGGTGTTTTGGTGGTTGCATAATATTAAAACCACGGATGAAACTTGGGTCTGTCTCGTTGCAGCGATCGATGAGTCAACATTTTTTGAGAATGCTCCATGTTGAGGCAAAAGCCTCGTTAAGCAAAGATTATTGGGTTTTCAGTAATTACAGCACGATGTTTATTCGTATTCGATTCGTATCGATTTACAACGTAAGTTCTTGTCTCTTGTTCTCTTGTGTTTCTCTTTTTAGAGCGCAATATATTACTGGTAATAATTAATAGTTTACTGGTATTTTTATTTATGAAAATAAGCGTGTCATCATTTTGAGGTATTAAAAAAAATAGGGGGTGATATTATTGCCTGTAAATTATATATACCACCAGCGTTAATGCTTGAATGAGTGGCCTTTAACAATATACTCGTAACACTAGCTGTGTTATATTATTCGCGCTTTAGTTAAATGCAAATAACTTCGCGCGAGACCATAATAAGTAACACAATTAAGGTACACCTACCGATCGCGAGCAGGCCATCATAAACTCAGATGGCGAGATCCGAGTTATGCACCCTTAGCACGCCATCTTGTAGTATTATGTTCAAACTATAAATTTTACACTTCGCACCCAGGTACTGCTTTGTGCAAATCGAACATCGATGATTTATGAACAATTATCGATTAATTCAAGCAGCGGTCGTAAGTTTAATCGAGATTATTAAGCATTCGAGTGAGAGAATCGATGCTTTAAATTATGAAATGGTTAGTAGTGCACTAACTATAACAAATAGAAGTATGAAATATCTATTTCTTTGTGGTAAAAATATTATTCTCGCCCATTGAAAAACAGTTCAACTCTGTATTAGCTATTTTATTTAGATTTATAGTTATCGTGAGGTTGAATCATGATTAAAAAATACCGACTATATACACTACTGTTTGTTGTCGACTGTCTCGACCTAGGTTTTGTGCATGTCCGATGCACTTTCTCGGGAGTATAATAGTGAGTGTAATAGTCGGTATTTCATAATCTGTATAAGCTTTTAGTAGAGTTCTAAAAGTCGGTTGCTATTAAACTATTTGATCTGCCCCTATTTTTAATACGCTTTTATTAGCTTCAGACGTATGTATGTTGTTGTACCCACGCTTTTTTTTTACAATAAAATCATTTTTTCTTACACTATTTTTAATTCAAATTCATTTAAATTTATTTTCTATTTCTAGTTGGATTTTCTATAAAAGCGTATTTTTTTAGTTTTTTTAAACTATTATTTATTGATGGATGTATTCCAGACAATGGTTTTGAACTAAAAACTGAAGAAAAATTACAAATTTTCTCTTGGAATTTTCATGCGGGAAGAATGAACTGATGGAAGTCTAACTAAAACCTAAATTACTGCATAAAAATGCGATCTTTCAATGAACCTCGCACTCGGCAATACTTGTCGTTTAAATCATTGTCATCTTACATACATCGATTGCCAGTAACTCATCATGAACCGTTCGAGATGGTTTTACCAATATATCCCGAATATCATTTTGTAATCTTCAGAGAATACCCTAGACGGTTTATTTTTGAAACGTCATCTATACTAATATTATAAAGAGAGAACATTTGTATTTTTGTATTTTTGTATGTTTGTAATGAGTAAGCTCAAAAACTACAGAACCGATTTAAAAAATTCTTTCACTAATACATAGAATGGACTTTCGGAATGAAAATAGGCTATATATTATCCCGTTTAAATCAAAGGTACATTCGTGGAGACCTAATTTGCAACCTAAGTCGGCAAAAAAACGGTCGAAAAAACACGTTTCTTACGAACGCTGCTTAATTGAAAATAGATAGAAGAATATTTTCTATGCCAGAGTTGTACAACTTAATAAGACATACAAAAAAAACCGCGACAGCATATGTCTATCTCTTAAGGTTGACTGACAGTAACCATTTTAATCTTAAAATTTTTGTTAAAAAATATTACATAAATTTCAAGGCTATTTTCAAGTATATAGTATTAATCCTTATCCAAATAATTACGTTAATTAGCTTGGCCACATATAATAGATTAAAATTGTCCTTTACAGTATATAATTCAAATGAAAACTTTAGAAGATATCACGAATACACGTATCGCAAAATTAATAAAATATTTGCAGTGAAACCACAGATTAGGTCATAGTTACTATGAAAATAATATTATAAGCTTATCTATGCTGTAGATCCCCACCGATCACAATCAATTTATGTTAGTGAACTTAGCAGATCATTGTCCAGCAGATCAAAAAAAAATTGGAGTTCTTTTCGCATGCAGCCGAGTTCTATAGTTCCTGATACTTTTTAAGAATAGTTCTGGCATTTTTGCCATAAAAACGTCAACTGTCAAAATGATCTGCTAACTTCCCGTAGCAGATCATTTTGCAGCATATGAGAAAAAAAAGTGTGTTCTATCCGCATGCAGCTGAGTTCTATAGTTCCTGATACTTTTTAAGAATAGTTCTGGTGTTTTTGCCATTAAAAACGTCAGATGTCAAAATGATCTGCTAACTTCCCGTAGCAGATCATTTTGCAGCATATGAGAAAAAAATGTGTGTTCTATCCGCATGCAGCTGAGTTCTATAGTTCCTGATACTTTTTAAGAATAGTTCTGGTGTTTTTGCCATTAAAAACGTCAGATGTCAAAATGATCTGCTAACTTCCCGTAGCAGATCATTTTGCAACATATGAAAAAAAAATGTGAGTTCTATTAGAATGAAGCTGAGTTCTATAGTTCCTGATACTTAAAAACAATAGTTCTGGCTTAATTGCCATAAAACTTGATTCAATTCCAGAACTCTAGTATGAATGCCAGCAGATCATGTCAGAATATTTCAGAGTCGAAACATTTTTTTTTTAAGTGTTTATTCATAAAGAAAGCTAGAACTCTTTTGTTTATGTAAGATATATAACAAAACTGCAGCCTTAAACTCGAATCAACTCCAGAACTCTCGTTTGAATGCCAGCAGATCATGTCAGAACATTTCAGAGTCGAAATAAAAAATTATAATATCCAATCATACAGGAAGCTAGAACTCTTATGTTTGTGTAAGATATATAGGAAAACTGCAGCATAAAACTCGATTCAACTCCAAAACTCTCGCAGAAATGCCAGCAGATCATGTTCAAACATTTCAAGGACGAAAAAAAAATATTTAAATAGTTTTCAATCATACGAAAAGCTGGAACTCTTTTGATTATGTAAGATATATATCAAAACTGCAGCCACAAATTCGATTAAATTCCAGAACTCTCGTAAAAGTGCCAGCAGATCATGGCAGAACCTTTCAGAGTCGAAAAAAATATTTTATTAGTTTTCTATCACACAGGAAGCCAGAACTCTTTAGTTTCTGCAAGATATATATCAAAACTGCAGCATACAACTTGATTTAATTCCAAAGCTCTTGCATAAATGCCAGCAGATCATATCAGAACATTTCAAAGCCCAAAAAAAATTTTTTTTAAGTGTTTACTCATACAGGAAGCTAGAACTCTTTTGTTTATGTAAGATATTTATAAAAACTGCAGCCTTAAACTCGAATCAACTCCAGAACTCTCGTTTGAATGCCAGCAGATCATGTCAGAAAATTTCGGAGTCAAAAAAAAATATTTTAATAGTTTCCAATCATAGAGACAGCCGGAACTCTTTTGTTTATGTAACATATATATAAAAACTGCAGCCTCAAAATAGATTAAATTCCAGAACTCTTGTATAAATGCCAGCAGATCATGTCCGAACATTTCAAAGACGAAAAAAAATATTAAAATAGCTTTCAATCATACAGAAAGCTGGAGCTCTTTTAATTATGTAAGATATATATCAAAACTGCAGCCTC
Organism: Cabera pusaria; assembly: GCA_954871355.1. Taxonomy (NCBI): domain Eukaryota; kingdom Metazoa; phylum Arthropoda; class Insecta; order Lepidoptera; family Geometridae; genus Cabera; species Cabera pusaria. The sequence continues at coordinate 5,749,752 of OX940893.1, forward strand.
AAACTAGATTCCACTCCAGAACTCTCGTTAGAATGCCAGCAGATCATGACAGAACATATCGGAGTCGAAAAAAAATTTTTTTAATAGTTTCCAATCATACAGAAAGCCGGAACTCTTTTGATTATGTAAGATATATATCAAAACTGCAGCCTCAAATTAGATTAAATTCCAGAACTCTCATTTGAATGCCAGCAGATCATGTCAGAAAATTTCAGATTAGAAAAAAAAAATTAAAAGTTTCCAACCATAAAAGAAGCTGGAACTCTTTTGTTTAAGTAAGATATATATGAAAACTGCATCCTCAAACTAGATTAAATTCCAGAGCTCTCGTATGAATGCCAGCAGATCATGTCAGAATATTTCAGAGTCGAAAAAATTTTTTTTAAAGTGTTTATTCATAAAGAAAGCTAGAACTCTTTTGTTTATGTAAGATATGTAAAAAAACTGCAACCTTAAACTCGAATCAACTCCAGAACTCTCGTTTGAATGCCAGCAGATCATGTCAGAACATTTCAGAGTCGAAATAAAAAATTATAATATCCAATCATACAGGAAGCTAGAACTCTTTTGTTTGTGTAAGATATATAGGAAAACTGCAGCATAAAACTCGATTCAACTCCAAAACTCTCGCAGAAATGCCAGCAGATCATGTTCAAACATTTCAAGGACGAAAAAAAATATTTCAATAGTTTTCAATCATACGGAAAGCTGGAACTCTTTTGATTATGTAAGATATATATCAAAACTGCAGCCACAAATTCGATTAAATTCCAGAACTCTCGTAAAAGTGCCAGCAGATCATGTCAGAACCTTTCAGAGTCGAAAAAAATATTTTATTAGTTTTCTATCACACAGGAAGCCAGAACTCTTTAGTTTCTGCAAGATATATATCAAAACTGCAGCATACAACTTGATTTAATTCCAAAACTCTTGTATAAATGCCAGCAGATCATATCAGAACATTTCAAAGCCCAAAAAAAATTTTTTTTAAGTGTTTACTCATACAGGAAGCTAGAACTCTTTTGTTTATGTTAGATATATATAAAAACTGCAGCCTTAAACTCGAATCAACTCCAGAACTCTCGTTAGAATGCCAGCAGATCATGTCAGAACATTTCGAAGTCGAAAAAAAATTTTTTAATAGTTTCCAATCATACAGACAGCCGGAACTCTTTTGATTATGTAAGATATATATCAAAACTACAGCCTCAAATGAGATTAAATTCCAGAACTCTCATTTGAATGCCAGCAGATCATGTCAGAAAATTTCAGATTCGAAAAAAAAAAAATTAAAAGTTTCCAACCATAGAAGAAGCTGGAACTCTTTTGTTTAAGTTAGATATATATGAAAACTGCAGCCTCGAACAAGATTCAATTCCAGAGCTCTCGTATGAATGCCAGCAGATCATGTCAGAATATTTCAGAGTCGAAAAAAATTTTTTTAAAGTGTTTATTCATAAAGAAAGCTAGAACTCTTTTGTTTATGTAAGATATATAACAAAACTGCAGCCTTAAACTCGAATCAACTCCAGAACTCTCGTTTGAATGCCAGCAGATCATGTCAGAACATTTCAGAGTCGAAATAAAAAATTATAATATCCAATCATACAGGAAGCTAGAACTCTTATGTTTGTGTAAGATATATAGGAAAACTGCAGCATAAAACTCGATTCAACTCCAAAACTCTCGCAGAAATGCCAGCAGATCATGTTCAAACATTTCAAGGACGAAAAAAAATATTTAATTAGTTTTCAATCATACGGAAAGCTGGAACTCTTTTGATTATGTAAGATATATATCAAAACTGCAGCCACAAATTCGATTCAATTCCAGAACTCTCGTAAAAGTGCCAGCAGATCATGTCAGAACCTTTCAGAGTCGAAAAAAAAATGTAATTAGTTTTCTATCACACAGGAAGCCAGAACTATTTAATATCTGCAAGATATATATCAAAACTGCAGCATACAACTTGATTTAATTCCAAAACTCTTGTATAAATGCCAGCAGATCATATCAGAACATTTCAAAGCCCAAAAAAAATTTTTTTTAAGTGTTTACTCATACAGGAAGCTAGAACTCTTTTGTTTATGTAAGATATATATAAAAACTGCAGCCTTAATCTCGAATCAACTCCAGAACTCTCGTTAGAATGCCAGCAGATCATGTCAGGACATTTCGAAGTCGAAAAAAAATTTTTTTAATAGTTTCCAATCATACAGACAGCCGGAACTCTTTTGATTATGTAAGATATATATCAAAACTGCAGCCTCAAATGAGATTAAATTCCAGAACTCTCATTTGAATGCCAGCAGATCATGTCAGAAAATTTCAGATTCGAAAAAAAAAAAATTAAAAGTTTCCAACCATAGAAGAAGCTGGAACTCTTTTGTTTAAGTTAGATATATATGAAAACTGCATCCTCAAACTAGATTAAATTCCAGAACTCTCGTATATATGCCAGCTGATCATGTCAGAATATTTCAGAGTCGAAAAATTTTTTTTAAAGTGTTTATTCATAAAGAAAGCTAGAACTCTTTTGTTTATGTAAGATATATAAAAAAACTGCAGCCTTAAACTCGAATCAACTCCAGAACTCTCGTTTGAATGCCAGCAGATCATGTCAGAACATTTCAGAGTCGAAATAAAAAATTATAATATCCAATCATACAGGAAGCTAGAACTCTTTTGTTTGTGTAAGATATATAGGAAAACTGCAGCATAAAACTCGATTCAACTCCAAAACTCTCGCAGAAATGCCAGCAGATCATATTCAAACATTTCAAGGACGAAAAAAAATATTTAAATAGTTTTCAATCATACGGAAAGCTGGAACTCTTTTGATTATGTAAGATATATCAAAACTGCAGCCTCAAATTAGACTAAATTCCAGAACTCTCATTTGAATGCCAGCAGATCATGTCAGAAAATTTCAGATTCGAAAAAAAAAAATTAAAAGTTTCCAACCATAGAAGAAGCTGGAACTCGTTTGTTTAAGTAAGATATATATGAAAACTGCATCCTCAAACTAGATTAAATTCCAGAACTCTCGTATAAATGCCAGCAGATCATGTCAGAATATTTCAGAGTCGAAAAATTTTTTTTAAAGTGTTTATTCATAAAGAAAGCTAGAACTCTTTTGTTTATGTAAGATATATAAAAAAACTGCAGCCTTAAACTCGAATCAACTCCAGAACTCTCGTTTGAATGCCAGCAGATCATGTCAGAACATTTCAGAGTCGAAATAAAAAATTATAATATCCAATCATACAGGAAGCTAGAACTCTTTTGTTTGTGTAAGATATATAGGAAAACTGCAGCATAAAACTCGATTCAACTCCAAAACTCTCGCAGAAATGCCAGCAGATCATATTCAAACATTTCAAGGACGAAAAAAAATATTTAAATAGTTTTCAATCATACGGAAAGCTGGAACTCTTTTAATTATGTAAGATATGTATCAAAACTGCAGCATCAAACTAGATTCCACTTCAGAACTCTCGTTTGAATGCCAGCAGATCATGTCAGAACATATCGGAGTCGAAATATAAATATATTAATAGTTTCCAATCATACAAAAAGCCGGAACTCTTTTGTTTATGTAACATATATATCAAAACTGCAGCCTCAAACTAGATTCAATTCCAGAACTCTTGTATAAATGCCAGCAGATCATGTCAGAATATTTCAGAGTCGAAAATTTTTTTTTAAAGTGTTCAATCATAAAGAAAGCTAGAACTCTTTTTTTTATGTAAGATATATAATAAAACTGCAGCCTTAAACTCGAAACAACTCCAGAACTCTCGTTTGAATGCCAGCAGATCATGTCAGAACCTTTCAGAGTCGAAAAAAAATATTTTATTAGTTTTCTATCACACAGGAAGCCAGAACTCTTTAGTTTCTGCAAGATATATATCAAAACTGCAGCATACATTTTGATTTAATTTCAATACTCTTGTATAAATGCCAGCAGATCATATCAGAACATTTCAAAGCCCAAAAAAAATTTTTTTAAAGTGTTTACTCATACAGGAAGCTAGAACTCTTTTGTTTATGTAAGATATATATAAAAATTTCAGCCTTAAACTCGAATCAACTCCAGAACTCTCGTTTGAATGCCAGCAGATCATGTCAGAACATTTTGGAGTCGAAAAAAAATATTTTAATAGTTTCCAATCATACAGAAAGCCGGAACTCTTTTGTTTATGTAACATATATATCAAAACTGCAGCCTCTAACTAGATTCCACTCCAGAACTCTCGTTTGAATGCCAGCAGATCATGTCAGAACATATCGGAGTCGAAAAAAAAATGTTTAATAGTTTCCAATCATACAGAAAGCCGGAACTCTTTTGTTTATGTAAGATATATATCAAAACTTTAGCCTCAAACAAAATTAAATTCCAGAACTCTAGTATGAATGCCAGCAGATCATGTCCGAACATTCCAAAGACGAAAAAATTGTTATAATTGTTTCCAATCATTCAAGAAGCTAGAACTCTTTTGTTTGTGTAAGATATATATCAAAACTGCTGCATCAAACTCGATTCAATTCGAGAACTCTCGTATGAATGCCAGCAGATCATGTCCGAACATTCCAATGACGAAAAAAATATTTTAATAGTTTCCAATCATTCAGGAAGCTAGAAGAGCTAGAGCTCTTTTGTTTGTGTAAGATATATATGAAAACTGCAGCCTCCAACTCGATTTAATTCCAGAGCTCTCGTATAAATGCCAGCAGATCATGTCCAAATATATCAAAAACGAAAAAAAATATTTTAATTGTTTCCAATCATACAAGAAGCCGGAACTCTTTTGATTATGCAAGAAGTATATCAAAGCTGCAGCCTTAAACTCGATTCAATTCCAGAACTCTCGTATGAATGCCAGCAGATCATGTCCAAACATTCCAATGACGGAAAAAATATTTTATAGCTTCCAATCATTCAGGAAGCTAGAACTCTTTTGTTTGTGTAAGATATATATGAAAACTGCAGCCTTCAACTCGATTTAATTCCAGAGCTCTCGTAAAAATGCCAGCAGATCATGTCAGAACATTTCAGAGTCGAAAAAAAATGTTTTAATAGTTTTCTATCACACAGGAAGCCAGAACTCTTTTGTTTCTGCAAGATTTATATCAAAACTGCAGCATACAACTTGATCTTATTCCATAACTCTTGTATAAATGTCAGCAGATCATATCAGAACAGATTCATAAAAAATGTGTAATAGTTTCCAATCATACAGGAAGCTAGAACTTTTTTGTTTGTGTAAGATTTAAATCAAATGCAGCATCAAGCTCGATGCAAGGCATATATATATATATATATATATATATATATATATATATGATGAAAACACATTTTTTTGTTTTGCTTATCCCAATTTGCAAGTCTGCTATACAAAAGACTTCAACGCGTGACTGGTTTTTCCTTCCCAATAGTCTACCTTTTTTAATCCAAATTTGCAAAGTAGCGATACAAAAGACTTCAACGGGTGACTCGTTTTTCTTTTTTGGCGCCAAAAATCCTTAATTTTGTTTTTTTATGTACTCGTGTCACTCTCACTACTAAGACGAATCTATTGACACCACTCACGTTAAAATACGACAAGCCGCTTAGGCCCTAGGGCGTGCTAAAGAAATATACATACAATACACTCGAAAAACATAACCCTCCTTCGCTCGCAGCCGGTTAAAAACTACAGCCTTAAACTCGATTTAACTCCAGAACTTTCGTTTTAATGCCAGCAGATCATGTCAGAACATTTAAAATTCGAAAAAATAAAATTTGATTCCAATCATATGGGCAAGGTATATCTTTTTAACCGGGAGGAGATTCTCAATTCGTCTGTACGTTTTTTTGTGCATGTTACGCGATAACCCGTCAATTCTCAACCGATTCGAATGATTCTTTTTGTAATCGCTAGGGTACGTTTCCGAGGCGACCACCCATTGTATTCTTATCCAGATCTGATTAGTATCTCCAGAGATATGGAGATAAATACCTCAAACACAGGAGAATGTCATGGTTTTAGAAAAAGAGTCCCAAGAAGATTATACATAATGGAGGTTGCTATTGCATATACTTTTGAAGACTAAACATGTGCCCTTGAATAATGTTTTTACATTTTCTCGTTGATTTTGTTTTTTGACAGATATTCTTACGGTAACTGTGAGCGAGATAGAAACAAAGGTGGGGAGAATTAATTTGTCTTCACAGGAATGTTCTACCGGGCAAAGTCTTGTTATATGATATATATCTTACATAATCAAAAGAGTTCCGGCTTTCTGTATGATTGGAAACTATTAAAATATTTTTTTTCGACTCCGAAATGTTCTGACATGATCTGCTGGCATTCAAACGAGAGTTCTGGAGTTGATTCGAGTTTAAGGCTGCAGTTTTGTTATATATCTTACATAAACAAAAGAGTTCTAGCTTCCTGTATGAGTAAACACTTAAAAAAATTTTTTTTGGGCTTTGAAATGTTCTGATATGATCTGCTGGCATTTATACAAGAGTTTTGGAATTAAATCAAGTTGTATGCTGCAGTTTTGATATATATCTTGCAGAAACTAAAGAGTTCTGGCTTCCTGTGTGATAGAAAACTAATAAAATATTTTTTTCGACTCTGAAAGGTTCTGACTTATCTGCTGGCACTTTTACGAGAGTTCTGGAATTTAATCGAATTTGTGGCTGCAGTTTTGATACATATCTTACATAATCAAAAGAGTTCCAGCTTTCCGTATGATTGAAAACTATTTAAATATTTTTTTTCGTCCTTGAAATGTTTGAACATGATCTGCTGGCATTTCTGCGAGAGTTTTGGAGTTGAATCGAGTTTTATGCTGCAGTTTTCCTATATATCTTACACAAACAAAAGAGTTCTAGCTTCCTGTATGATTGGATATTATAATTTTTTATTTCGACTCTGAAATGTTCTGACATGATCTGCTGGCATTCAAACGAGAGTTCTGGAGTTGATTCGAGTTTAAGGCTGCAGTTTTGTTATATATCTTACATAAACAAAAGAGTTCTAGCTTTCTTTATGATTAAACACTTTAAAAAAAATTTTTCGACTCTGAAATATTCTGACATGATCTGCTGGCATTTATACAAGAGTTCTGGAATTGAATCTAGTTGTATGCTGCAGTTTTGATATATATGTTACATAAACAAAAGAGTTCCGGCTTTCTGTATGGTTGGAAACTATTCAAATATTTTTTTTCGTTTTTGATATGTTTGGACATGATCTGCTGGCATTTATACGAGAGCTCTGGAATTAAATCGAGTTGAAGGCTGCAGTTTTCATATATATCTTACACAAACAAAAGAGTTCTAGCTTCCTGAATGATTAAAAACGATTACAATATTTTTTTTGTTTTTAATATGTTTGGACATGATCTGCTGGCATTTATACGAGAGTTCTGGAATTAAATCGAGTTGAAGGCTGCAGATTTCATATATATCTTACACAAACAAAAGAGTTCTAGCTTCCTGAATGATTGGAAACTATTAAAATAATTTTTTCGTCATTGGAATGTTCGGAAATGCACTGCTGGCATTTATACGAGAGTTCTGGAATTGAATCGAGTTTAAAGCTGCAGCTTTGATATACTTCTAACATAATCAAAAGAGTTCCGGCTTCTTGTATCATCGGAATCAATTAAAATATTTTTTTTCGTTTTTGATATGTTTGAACATGATCTGCTGGCATTTATACGAGAGCTCTGGAATTAAATCGAGTTGAAGGCTGCAGTTTTCATATATTTATTACACAAACAAAAGAGTTCTAGCTTCCTGAATGATTGGAAACTATTAAAATATTTTTTTTCGTTTTTGATATGTTTGGACATGATCTGCTGGCATTTATACGAGAGCTCTGGAATTAAATCGAGTTGAAGGCTGCAGTTTTCATATATATCTTACACAAACAAAAGCGTTCTAGCTTTCTGAATGATTGGAAACTATTAAAATAATTTTTTCGTCATTGGAATGTTCGGACATGATCTGCTGGCATTTATACTAGAGTTCTGGAATTGAATCGAGTTTAAAGCTGCAGCTTTGATATACTTCTAACATAATCAAAAGAGTTCCGGCTTCTTGTATGATCGGAAACAATTAAAATATTTTTTTTCGTTTTTGATATGTTGGAACATGATCTGCTGGCATTTATACAAGAGCTCTGGAATTAAATCGAGTTGAAGGCTGCAGTTTTCATATAAATCTTACACAAACAAAAGAGTTCTAGCTTCCTGAATGATTGGGAACTATTAAAATATTTTTTTTGTCATTGGAATGTTCGGACATGATCTGCTGGCATTTATACGAGAGTTCTGGAATTGAATCGAGTTTAAAGCTGCAGCTTTGATATACGTCTAACATAATCAAAAGAGTTCCGGCTTCTTGTATGATCGGAAACAATTAAAATATTTTTTTTCGTTTTTAATATGTTTGAACATGATCTGCTGGCATTTATACGAGAGCTCTGGAATTAAATCGAGTTGGAGGCTGCAGTTTTCATATATTTATTACACAAACAAAAGAGTTCTAGCTTTCTGAATGATTGGAAACTATTCAAAATATTTTTTTTCGTTTTTGATATGTTTGGTCATGATCTGCTGGCATTTATACGAGAGCTCTGGAATTAAATCGAGTTGAAGGCTGCAGTTTTCATATATATCTTACACAAACAAAAGCGTTCTAGCTTTCTGAATGATTGGAAACTATTAAAATAATTTTTTCGTCATTGGAATGTTCGGACATGATCTGCTGGCATTTATACTAGAGTTCTGGAATTGAATCGAGTTTAAAGCTGCAGCTTTGATATACTTCTAACATAATCAAAAGAGTTCCGGCTTCTTGTATGATCGGAAACAATTAAAATATTTTTTTTCGTTTTTGTTATGTTTGAACATGATCTGCTGGCATTTATACAAGAGCTCTGGAATTAAATCGAGTTGAAGGCTGCAGTTTTCATATATATCTTACACAAACAAAAGAGTTCTAGCTTCCTGAATGATTGGAAACTATTAAAATATTTTTTTTGTCATTGGAATGTTCGGACATGATCTGCTGGCATTTATACGAGAGTTCTGGAATTTAATCGAGTTTAAGGCTGCAGCTTTGATATACTTCTAACATAATCAAAAGAGTTCCGGCTTCTTGTATGATCGGAAACAATTAAAATATTTTTTTTCGTTTTTGATATGTTTGAACATGATCTGCTGGCATTTATACGAGAGCTCTGGAATTAAATCGAGTTGAAGGCTGCAGTTTTCATATATTTATTACACAAACAAAAGAGTTCTAGCTTCCTGAATGATTGGAAACTATTAAAATATTTTTTTTCGTTTTTGATATGTTTGGACATGATCTGCTGGCATTTATACGAGAGCTCTGGAATTAAATCGAGTTGAAGGCTGCAGTTTTCATATATATCTTACACAAACAAAAGCGTTCTAGCTTTCTGAATGATTGGAAACTATTAAAATAATTTTTTCGTCATTGGAATGTTCGGACATGATCTGCTGGCATTTATACTAGAGTTCTGGAATTGAATCGAGTTTAAAGCTGCAGCTTTGATATACTTCTAACATAATCAAAAGAGTTCCGGCTTCTTGTATGATCGGAAACAATTAAAATATTTTTTTTCGTTTTTGATATGTTTGGACATGATCTGCTGGCATTTATACGAGAGCTCTGGAATTAAATCGAGTTGAAGGCTGCAGTTTTCATATATATCTTACACAAACAAAAGCGTTCTAGCTTTCTGAATGATTGGAACCTATTAAAATAATTTTTTCGTCATTGGAATGTTCGGACATGATCTGCTGGCATTTATACTAGAGTTCTGGAATTTACATTTTTGTTTGAGGCTAAAGTTTTGATATATATCTTACATAAACAAAAGAGTTCCGGCTTTCTGTATGATTGGAAACTATTAAAAAAAAATGTTTTTGGCTCCGATATGTTCTGACATGATCTGCTGGCATTCAAACGAGAGTTTTGGAGTGGAATCTAGTTTGAGGCTGCAGTTTTGATATATATCTTACATAATTAAAAGAGTTCCAGCTTTCTGTATGATTGAAAGCTATTTTAATATTTTTTTTCGTCTTTGAAATGTTCGGACATGACCTGCTGGCATTTTTACGAGAGTTCTGGAATTGAATCGAGTTTGATGCAGCAGTTTTGATATATATCTTACTTAAACAAAAGAGTTCTAGCTTCTTATATTGTTGAAAACTATTAAAATTTTTTTTTCGAATCTGAAATGTTCTGACATGATCTGCTGGCATTCAAATGAGAGTTCTGGAATTTAATCTAATTTGAGGCTGCAGTTTTGATATATATCTTACATAATCAAAAGAGTTCCGGCTTTCTGTATGATTGGAAACTATTAAAATATTTTTTTTCGACTCCGAAATGTTCTGACATGATCTGCTGGCATTCAAACGAGAGTTCTGGAGTTGATTCGAGTTTAAGGCTGCAGTTTTGTTATATATCTTACATAAACAAAAGAGTTCTAGCTTCCTGTATGAGTAAACACTTCAAAAAAATTTTTTTTGGGCTTTGAAATGTTCTGATATGATCTGCTGGCATTTATACAAGAGTTTTGGAATTAAATCAAGTTGTATGCTGCAGTTTTGATATATATCTTGCAGAAACTAAAGAGTTCTGGCTTCCTGTGTGATAGAAAACTAATAAAATATTTTTTTCGACTCTGAAAGTTTCTGACATGATCTGCTGGCACTTTTACGAGAGTTCTGGAATTTAATCGAATTTGTGGCTGCAGTTTTGATATATATCTTACATAATCAAAAGAGTTCCAGCTTTCCGTATGATTGAAAACTATTGAAATATTTTTTTTCGTCCTTGAAATGTTTGAACATGATCTGCTGGCATTTCTGCGAGAGTTTTGGAGTTGAATCGAGTTTTATGCTGCAGTTTTCCTATATATCTTACACAAACAAAAGAGTTCTAGCTTCCTGTATATTAGATATTATAATTTTTTATTTCGACTCTGAAATGTTCTGACATGATCTGCTGGCATTCAAACGAGAGTTCTGGAGTTGATTCGAGTTTAAGGCTGCAGTTTTGTTATATATCTTACATAAACAAAAGAGTTCTAGCTTTCTTTATGAATAAACACTTTAAAAAAATTTTTTTCGACTCTGAAATATTCTGACATGATCTGCTGGCATTCATACTAGAGTTCTGGAATTGAATCAAGTTTTATGGCAAATAAGCCAGAACTATTGTTTTTAAGTATCAGGAACTATAGAACTCAGCTTCATGCTAATAGAACTCACATTTTTTTTCATATGTTGCAAAATGATCTGCTACGGGAAGTTAGCAGATCATTTTGACATCTGACGTTTTTAATGGCAAAAACACCAGAACTTTTCTTAAAAAGTATCAGGAACTATAGAACTCAGCTGCATGCGGATAGAACACACATTTTTTTCTCATATGCTGCAAAATGATCTGCTACGGGAAGTTAGCAGATCATTTTGACAGTTGACGTTTTTATGGCAAAAATGCCAGAACTATTCTTAAAAAGTATCAGGAACTATAGAACTCGGCTGCATGCGAAAAGAACTCCAATTTTTTTTGATCTGCTGGACAATGATCTGCTAAGTTCACTAACATAATCAATTTGAAGTCAATATGGTATAATAATATGATCTATTGTATAAAATAATATTCATCTATATATATAATAATATGATATAATATTTTAAACCACCCCGACTGATCTATGTGTAATAGCTTTTTCCAATGACTCTAATCACGACATTTAAAATCTGAGCTGTAAGTTGGTGAGGATTTGAGTATTCTGTAGAGTCCAGGAGGCTTCCATGTTCTTACAATATCGTTGAAGAAGAAGATTTTCGAATTGATCAGACCTATGAAAGTTGATTTCATAGCGCAATTAACTAGAAAAAAGCTCATAATTTTATAACGATTGAACGAATTTTCATGAATCAAAGCTAAGAAAACTATTAATATAAGAATACTATTAAACTAAGAATACTACTATTAATTGCGCTATGAAATCAACTTTCATAGGTATGATCAATTCGAAAATCTTCTTATTCAAAGATATTGTAAGAACATGGAAGCATTGACCTGATGCTGGGACATCTCCTGGACTCTACAGAATACTCAAATCCTCACCAACTTACAGCTCAGATTTTAAATGTCGTGTTTAGAGTCATTGGAATGCTTTTAATGAAAAAATTATACATAGATCAGTCGGGGTGGTTTAAAATATTATATTATTATATATATAGATGAATATTATTTTATACAATAGATCTTATCAATATACTATATTGACTTCAAAATGATTGTGATCGATGGGGATCTACAGCATAGCTAAGCTTATAATAATATTTTAGCAGTAACTATGACCTAATCTGTGGTTTCATTGCAAATATTTTATTAATTTTGCGATGCGTGTATGTGAATTTCGTGATATCTTCAAGAGTTTTCATTGGAATTATATTCTGTAAAGGACAATTTTAATCTATAAAATGTGGCCAAGCTAATTAACGTAATTATTTAGATAAGGATTAATACTATATACTTGAAAATAGCCTTGGAAGTTATGTAATATTTTTTAACAAAAATTTTAATATTAAAATGGTTACTGTGAGTCAACCTTAAGAGATAGACATATGCTGTCGCGGATTTTTTTGTAGGTCTTAAGGCGCGATTCCACCAGTGTGCCGAACTGTGCGGCACTGTAACGCACAGTGTACGACGCAAATGTTCACGTTGGTCGACTCACTCCGGCAAACAATAACAAATTGTGCGCGAACATTTTAGAAATGTTCGCGCACATCTGTATACTTTTGTGCGCGCACACATGCATGCAGTGGACTCGTGTCGACGCGTACGCGCTTGTTGTTCGCGAACTCAATCTTGCTTCCGCTACCGGAGCGAACATCAGTGAACATGTCCGTGCACAAGTGTGCCATACTGTGCGTTTACAAAAGTTACGCACAACCTTGCCGGTGGAGACAGCAGCTAGACGCGATACCAGTTTAGTACGTGCACTGCTGGAGTTTTGCACAAAATGTTTGTAAACAAATTTGCTGCACACTATTTTGGTGGAATCGTACCTTTATTAAGTTGTACTTTTGCATAGAAAATATTCTTCTTTCTATTTTCAATTAAGCAGCGTTCGTAAGAAACGTGTTTTTTCGACCGTTTTTTTGCCGACTTAGGTTGCAAATTAGGTCTCCACGAATGTACCTTTGATTTAAACGGGATAATATATAGCCTATTTTCATTCCTAAAGTCAATTCTATGTATTAGTGAAAGAATTTTTAAAATCGGTTCAGTGGTTTTGAGGCAAATCATTACAAACATACAAAAATACAAAAACACAAAAATACAAAAATACAAAAATATAAAAATACAAAAATACAAAAATACAAAAATACAAAAACACAAAAATACAAAAATACAAAAATACAAAAATATAAAAATACAAAAATACAAAAATACAAAAATACAAAAATACAAAAATACAAAAATACAAAAATACAAAAATACAAAAATACAAAAATACAAAAATACAAAAATACAAAAATACAAAAATACAAAAATACAAAAATACAAAAATACAAAAATACAAAAATACAAAAATACAAAAATACAAAAATACAAAAATACAAAAATACAAAAATACAAAAATACAAAAATACAAAAATACAAAAATACAAAAATACAAAATTACAAAAATACAAAAATACAAAAAATACAAAAATACAATAATACAAAAAAACAAAAATACAAAAATACAAAAATACAAAAATACAAAAATACAAAAATACAAAAAAACAAAAATACAAAAAAACAAAAATACAAAAATACAAAAATACAAAAATACAAAAATACAAAAATACAAAAATACAAAAATACAAAAATACAAAAATACAAAAATACAAAAATACAAAAATACAAAAATACAAAAATACAAAAATACCAAAATACAAAAATACAAAAATACAAAAATACAAAAATACAAAAATACAAAAATACAAAAATACAAATGTTCTCTCTTTATTATATTAGTATAGATTATCACAGCCAAAAATGTTGTCAACCCTAGTAAGCTCAGGGATCCAAATTATTAAACAGAAAGTCTAACGTACCTATTTTACCTAATAATTGTCTACTTTAATAGTTTTTCTATTTTATTACAAGCTTTTATTTAACTTGCAATGAATGTATGTATATATATATGCATGTATGTATGTATGTAATACATACATATATGTAACTATGTATGTTCGGGTGGAATCTTGGAAGCTAAATTAGACCCACTTCTCGAAGTCCGATTGAACTCAAATTTGATGTACTTATGTATCTTCAGTGAAAATACAATGATATGGTACCATAGAGCTGGTCTGATGATGGAGACGGAAGGTGGCCACGGCATCTCCGTGATAAAACAACATAACCCCACCGAGTTTGGGCTCGATTGATTTGTCTTGAAGAGAACTTTATGCCTAGATGATATCCAGGGTCTGATGATAAAGCTGGAAGGTGGCCACGGCATCTCTGTGATAAATCAACATAACCCTACCAAGTTTGGCTCGATTGATTCGTCTTGAAGAGAACTTTTCACCTAGATGATATCTAGGGTCTGATGATGAAGCTGGAAGGTGGCCACGGCATTTCTGTGATAAATCAACGTAACATTACTGAGTTTGGTCCCGATTGATTCGTTTTGAAGAGAACTTTACACCTAGATAATATCCAGGGTCTGATGATGAAGCTGGAAGGTGGCTACGGCATCTCTGTGATAAATCAACGTAACTCTACCGAGTTTGGTCCCGATTGATTCGTCTTGAAGAGAACTTTACACCTAAATGATATTTAGCGACTGGTGATGAAGCTGGAAGGTGGCCACGGCATCTCTGTGATAAAATAACGTAACCCCAGTGAACTCAAATCATTCGTCTTGACACTTGAGCACTTTACATATTAATATATTACATATTATAATATTACATAATAGCCAGGATCTGATGATGAAGCTGTTAGGGGGCCATGGCATTTCTGTTATAAAGCAACATAGCCCCACCGAGTCGATTGATTTTCCGCAAAGAGCACTTTACCCATAATCACATCAAATAACCGTGGAATATTTTAAAACATCATGCCTTCTCTTAAATACTTAGGTAGTAGGTAGATAGTCGGTATCTATACCTAGCTACTAAAAAGTTAAAAATAAATTGTATATAATACTATAATACTTACCTTTATTTTTAAAAGCTTGAGCCACTGAAGTATGGTAACTACGTAGCCTGAAAAACGGGTAGTGCTTCATTCAAGCTTTGAAGAATATAGGTAAGTACCTACATGCCAAATACTTACTAGAATTTATTTTTAACATTTTAGTTAATTGTCCCAGATAAAAGCTTGTTTTTAAAAATATTTTTTATTTATTATTTATTTCATTCATAGATGTTTGCTAGCTTAATACAAAGATGTCATCACACTCAAGTACTGGCTTAAAAAATGTCCATTTTGGTCCGGCATATATTGCTCGCAACGTACGAGACGTTCGCGTTCCGCGAGGATGCATCGTCCGCGGGAGATCGGTGCTATGGCCTGCTCGTTCTCTGGATCTCACACCCTTGGACTTCTTTTTGTGGGGTTATGTGAAGGACAGAGTGTATTTATTTCTCAGATTGCCCAACAGTTGCCGAGATGGAACAGCATATTGGATCGTAAGTTTTCGTTTAGGTTATTTCGTTAGGTTAGGTCTTTTAAATTTTTTGTCGTTCCGCGAATTAGGTAGAAATGTAGGTAAATTCTGTGCCTAGTTCTCTATAATTTTAATGAAATAGGGTTTGCACATCAGTGAAAATAATAATATATTTTTATTTTTTTGGGGTATGTTATACAGCGTTACTACGGTTCTTAAATATTGTTAATGGACTCGTTATAAGGCCCACTACTTCCTTACTTTTATTTCAAAGTATTTTTATTTATAACATTTTATTCAAGATATTTATAACAAATAAATATCCTTAGCATTAGGCTTTTTACAATATGATATATCAAAATAATAAACAAAATTAGTATAAAACATAATCCAACCTCAAAACCTAATCCTAGATAGCCGCAGGCAGCGGGGCAGGGCCCAATCTACCGGTGGTTAGGGCTGCCAAGAGAGGAACCTCCTGACGATGCGTGCCGTGTCAAGAAGTACCGCCTTCTGTATCTGGCCCTTGAACCGTCTAGCGAGAGTCTCATGAGATGTTGGTCGAGACTCATTATTATTTTTTTATTATTGTTACCATAGTTTTAAGCACAATTTATTTTTATATTGTATATAATGTACTATTTGTAAATATTTTCTGTGAAGGTGAAATTTATCTGTATTCCTAGGTTATTGTTATAAGATAATTATGTATAGTCTAGGTTCAGGGTGGTTCCATGTAAATTTTGTCATCTTTTAGCAATTTCTATTGATATTATGTTATATACCATTGGTTTTAGAAATACTTTGCGCAAATTAAGGCGGGTCGGTTATAAAAAAATAATAATTACAGCTCATAAATAAGACCACAATTTTACGCATACCTAAACGTATAGGCGTGACTATATTTATAACTATCTTTTAAGTAGCTCCATCGTACGGTACGCTACGACCTATCAATTTTTTTGCCTCACGAAATGGGAGCATCATCAGATAACGCTACAAAAACCCGCTGACGGCTTCGCTACAAAGGCGCCACCGTCTCTCGATTACTCTCTATGACAGAGCGTTTTAAAACTCCATATTGATCCAAACTTGTCTATTTTGTTTGGGCTTTATTACATTTTTTGTGCAGATGGGTGCTTAGTAACAGTAAGGATGTATCAATGTTGAGCTGCTATAGGTGGAAAGGTGATAGTGTTTGTGTCAATTTTAGTGATCTTCAATATGTAAAAATTGGGTATCAAATCTTTTCGAAAGATGCACGATATTTGAATGAGAGTTTTTCAACTAGGATTACGTCATAATAAAGTCGCTTTAATGTACGGCTAGTGCTACGCTATCGCTGCAATGTACGATAACGCTACACAGTTCTGTTGTTGTCATAAATATGATGGCAAAACTACGTGTATAACTTTGTTTCTTTCGTTAGACTACTTATAGCATGATCTTTGCCCACATTATCGCTTACCACCAGGCAAAATAGCCTATCTGATATATTAAAATAAAATGATGGTAGTAAGAAAACAACTGGCAGAATGCTTTGGTATTGCCTTAAACTTCCCTCACAAAATCGATGCCAACTATTTTGCCAACAGATTATAGTATCTAGTTAATAAGACTTTGAGCTATACCAATCATTATACTGCAAACACCAACTCAAATTTATCTATTTTTGTAAATTGTTAAAACTGTAACTGAAAACTGTAATGATTTCTTCCGAATGATAAACTTACGTAATAAGTAGTCATAGATGGCACCACCAATGCATAATTGGGTTAACAAATGCAATCCAATAATTTCGTCTTATCGATGTATCGAACCGTGGCTTAATTGGCAGAGCACCTGGACGTGTAATCCGGGTGGTGCGGGTTCGAATCCCGTCGGTACGATGAAGTTTTGGATTGTGTTTAACAATTTACAAAAATATAAAGTGTGAGACACTTCAAAGAAACATAATATATTTGATTTACGCAGTGCAATATCTCTCGTCGGATTTGAAAACTGTAATGATTTCTTCCGAATGATAAACTTACGTAATAAGTAGTCATAGATAGCGCCACCAATGCATAATTGGGTTAACAAATGCAATCCAATAATTTCGTCGTATCGATGTATCGAACCGTGGCTTAATTGGCAGAGCACCTGGACGTGTAATCCGGGGGTGCGGGTTCGAGTCCCGTCGGTACGATGAAGTTTTGGATTGTGTTTAACAATTTACAAAAATATAAAGTGTGAGACACTTCAAAGCAAAATAATAATCAAATTTATCTGCTGCGTTCTTACTGTTTCATAATGTTGTCTAATTCTGAACGATGTTTATAAATGACCACTTAATCTGACCTCTTTGCTCAAACATACTCTCACAATTTGAAGCTCAGATATAAATGGCAGATCTCGGTTAGTAGTTACTCGAAATGCCTGAAATCTCCTGACTTCAGAAAGCTTACAAAGTTGGTCAAGATACGGGTCTTATTACAATGGTGATCCGAGTTAAATAGCTACTGTAACTTGGACTACCTGTATAAAAATACAGTTTGGTTTTATGGGTCAGGATATGATAGTTATTTGTCGATTCCCTGGTGCGATCTATGGTGTATTGCGCTTGTGCCCGCGTCGTTCGCAATTGTTGGTTTAATCGAGCTTTTTATAAGCTCGGTTTGTGAATGTAAAGCCATTCTGATGGTCTTCAATAAGTTATTATAGTGAAATTGTAGGGTTCAGTGGTTAGAAGCGTGAGTTATTTTAATGAAAGTGATTTTTTATTTATTTTTGGTGACCCATGTAGTGCACAATTAGTTTTGTATATGTAGTTCATGTGAAAAAAGACTTACTTACTTTATTACTTTAACTGACAAGCAGCTGAGAGTGACTACATTTTTTGGCTGGATGCTTGACATATGGTTGAGTGTGAGACAAGACTGGCACGCAGCATCAAACTTCGTGGTGCTTATGTGGGCGCACATCGAACCTTTTGGCACATAATAAATAATAGTACGAGTTCTTTTGCCAGCAAATTTTATTTCTTAGAGAGCGACTTATATTTGCTCACGTCTTACGTTTAGACAACTACAGTTAACTTAAAAATGTCAGCAGCGTCTAATAACAAAAAAAAATTTTGGGCAAGTTTTTATTATTAAATAACGTTCGCTACATGCTAGTAACTGTCTACTGTCCGCCTGGCCAGCCACTAATCTCAATTTGGAAAATCTATTGCCAGTCACTAGTGCGTTCTGACAGCTATTCTTAAGAGGCAGTTCCTATTCCAGTCTTAGAATGCTATCATCCTAGGCCACATCTTCAGTTACCGGGAGCTGAGATAGTGGTCAAACGCTATCCTTTGTCCTATGTAAAAAATGTGAATTGTGATTCAGAGTTGTTCTTGTAGATAATAAAGGCCCGATTTATCCTAATAGATACCCATAAAGACCCTTTCCTAACCTAACCGATATACAATAAATCTTTATAAAACAATTATGATGTTTCAATGGGTGGTCTAATTTAGACCACCATTGGTAATCATGTTCCGAACTATTATTATACCTGTAGCTTGTATAGTACAGGAGTAGCGTTTGATTTTATTACACATGTAGAACTGAGTAATGGAAAAATGGCTTGACTTTTAAGTGAGAAGTCACCGGATTAAATCCAAGCACGGGTGTTCATCCATAGATAGAAGGAGCATATTACATCGATGTTGCGCCTAACATGCTACCAATAAAGTAGCTCACCACCATCAAGAAGAAAATCTGCCGACATAACCTGACGGTGTTCCGACAGCACATAGGCCTTGCGAGTCAAAGTATACTAGTCCTAGCGTGTTCACCATCTTTTACTACACTACCACACGAGATAGTGTTCAAACGCTTGCCTATAAGGTATAAAAAATATGATATAAAAAAAGCATCATCACTTACCAACAGGTGAGATAGTAGTCAAACGCTAGCGTACGAGATATTTAAAATAAACTGGCCAAGTGCAAGTCGGACTCGCACTCGTAGGGTTCCGTACCACACTACAGTATTTTATAAGATCGAGCAAAAAATACCAATTTCATTTTTCGCCAGCAAAAAATAATAATTAATAAGGTGTTAGGGA
Organism: Cabera pusaria; assembly: GCA_954871355.1. Classification (NCBI taxonomy): domain Eukaryota; kingdom Metazoa; phylum Arthropoda; class Insecta; order Lepidoptera; family Geometridae; genus Cabera; species Cabera pusaria. The sequence goes on from OX940893.1 coordinate 5,769,572, forward strand.
TTGACATTTCAATATAACGGCCATCTATGGGACGTTTACCTAACTAAGCGTTCGTAGATGGCGTGAAATGCCGAAAAAAACACGTTTCTTGGATGGGGACCCTCTGTTATTTTTAACTTCATTCTCCTTTTAATATTTGTTGTTATAGCGGCAACAGAAATACATCATCTGTGAAAATTTCAACTGTCTAACTATCACGGTTCATGAGATACAGCCTGGTGACAGACGGACAGACAGACAGACAGACAGACAGACAGACGGACATACAGACAGACAGACAGACTGACAGACGGACAGCGGAGTCTTAGTAATAGGGTCCCGTTTTACCCTTTGGGTACGGAACCCTAAAAAAACCGCACCAGCCCCTTCACCCGCGTGGCATATTATTTGAAATGGGGTAATTAATACATATTCATTAAACAGCGCTTTGTGATGTGCGTTATGTATGTATTATATTATAATATGTGTGTTTATATATATATCTATGGGTTAAGTTATTTATGGGTGTTTGTATTATACAAACTAATTTGTTAGTCTATTGGAGACAAATTTTATTATACTATCTTTGTACCTAAAAAATGTGTAAATAGAGTAAACCTTGATGTTAGTAAAAATCAGTGCAACCACTCTTGACCTAAGAACGTCTACCATTAATAAGGTAAATTGATCTGTAAGAAACTATTAGCCGAAATTATTGTAAAAAGAAACGCCTACGTAACAATGCCTTTCTAAACAGCTTACTCGCCTACTCAATCAAAGATGTTTTGGATATATGTGCTACAACTACATTTGGCCACTGCGTGGTGCGCAGCATCGTACGCTCCATAAAAATATGTATTTTATGTCTATAGTCTATAATATCCTATATCTCTATGTTTGAAAATATTCGATGTCCTTTTTAGGGTTCCGTAGCCGAATGGCAAGAAACGGAACCCTTATAGATTCGCCATGTCTGTCTGTCTGTCTGTCCGTCCGTATGTCACAGCCATTTTATTCCGAAACTGTTAGGACTAGAGAATTGAAACTTGGTAGGTAGATGTATTCTGTAAACCGCTTTCCGATTTTTATACAAAAATAAAAAATATCAAAGTTTAAGGGGGGGCATCCCATACATGGAATTGGAACAAAAAAAATATTTTTTTCTTCAAACCTACATGTGTGGGGTGGGGGGGTATCTATGGATAGGTCTTTAAAAATGACATTGAAGTTTCTAAAATCATTTTTTCTCAAAGTCAATCATTCAAAAGATAGGCGCGTCTAAAGTGGTAAAATGAGTGCCCCCCCCCCCCTCTAACTTCTAAAGTAAAGGAGTGAAAAATCTAGAAAACATATATTCTGTAAATCTCAATAAAAACTAACAACGAAAATTGGTTTGAACGATATAAAGTCAGCAGTTGTTGAGATATAGCGACCGCAAGTATAACTTTGTTTTTCATACAAACACTATGAAAACAAAGTTATTTTTATGGTTGTGAAAAATCATAGTAATAGAATACTCTACTGTGTTACGGAACCCTACGAGTGCGAGTCCGACTTGCACTTGGCCAGTTTATTATTTATTCATTATAGTCAAGCGTTTGACCACTAACTGACCTGTACCCTTAGTACGAGTTTTCATGTCAAACTTGATATCGTATATCGAGCAAATTTTGTATGAAAAACAGTACAGCGCCTCTAGTGGTTACTACACATAACTAAGATAAGAACAATCAGGGAGCTAGAATAAGTAAAAAACTATGTGAGATCTGTCAAAAGCGTTGACGATAAAAACTCGTACTAAGGGTACTAATGTTAAGTGACAATGTGGTCGACGATGTAGCACGCCTGGCCAGAAGATACCTATTCACTCGCGACTTGAAGAACCCCAGATGGTACCTTTCCGGAAACTCAGACTCAGGCAAGGAGTTCCAATCTCTGGCGGTACGTATGAACCTAATTTCATATAATATCTTCTATAAAATCTTGACCTGTGATAACATCTACAGGGGGTTTATACACCAAGTTCAAATGAAAACCATCGATGAAGAAGTCATTGGGCTAACTCCATATTATGTTTCGCGGAAATATAGAGTAAACCTTAATTATGGTGCTTATTAAGCAACATTTTGTTTAGTATCTGTCAGACACAAAATACAATAGGCAGCCCCTGAACATATATAGAAGAATTCGTTGAACACGATGAAACTATTTCCTAGACGAATTCATAAGCAATCTTTAATCCACCTACGACTGGAGTCAAACTCTCCAAACAAAAGAGTTACAGATTCATTTAAATAAATGAGTCTATGGTGCCACGCGAATTCCAAAGAGCAATCGTCCCATAGTACCAATCCAGAATAAACTGAAATAAATCGCTTGAACTGCCTTTATCTCGCTACGGGAGCATGTACCATCCCACAGGACACCTCATGCGCCACGGCACAATTAAGACTTAATACCGTCGAGTGGTCTTGTTTTATGCAAATCAGGCCAGCAGTTGCGTGTAGGACGCCTACGCGAAGACTAGGTGGATGGGATGTAATGAGGATGGGGCGGAGATCTTCATTTAAACTATATGGGTGACTTTTGTTGGTTGATAATAATTTTTGTGTAATTTATATTTATGTAATATATATTCAATGTTTCACAGACACCAGCGTCAAATGAAATAAATACTCAACGGTTTCTAGCTTGATTTAAAAAATAATCTATTATATTGTTCATCGCTCAGCACTATTATACATATAAAATATATATAAGTTAACAGTCGATATTCTCGTAATATCATCGTCATTAAATTTAAGCACATTTTTACTATTTTCTATGCAAAATGGGAAGGTTCCGTCCAGAAAGACTCAAGGTACGGACACACCGCGGCGTCCTGCGTGCGCGATCTAGATCTTAATCTGTTCATTGAGACCATTCCAATGAGCCAAAACATATCATGTCTGCTTTGAGTTGGTGAAGAGCTAAGTATTCTGCAGAGATTCCAGTAGTTGTCCCAGCACCAGGTCAATGCTCCTATGTTCTTACAATGTCATTGAAGTAAGAGGATACTGAATTTCGAATTGATCATACCTATAACAGTTGATGACGCAACACTATAAAGTTTTAAAATGGCGGAACGGATTATGATGAATCAAAGCTAAGACTTACTATATTGAGACACCCATCGAATAAAAGAAACGAAATCAAAATCGGTTTATCTGTTTGGGCGCTACGATTCCACAGACAGACACACACATACACAGATACACACGTCAAACTTTACTTATAGCACCCCCACCAGCACCATTTTTTTGCGTCGGAGGTTAAAAATAGGCCGATGATAATAGTGATAAACATAATGTGCATATTAAAAGTACTACGACCTGCATTGTTCTGTGTGATAACTGAATTATTCAGCTATCACTATGTATTTTATCAGCTATGTATTTTACAAAATATATATTTATTTATTACGTTTTAAGTATCCTATTTTCTTTTATTTAATTATATAATATCCTATGATATATATATTTTAAATATCTTATTATATCTATTTTTTATTTTTATTTTATTTAAGTTCTTATTTCTTATTTATTTATCTATTTATTTTTCTGCGTTAGTCCAACACCCGTTTCAGGCCTTTCAGAATATCAGCGTCCAGTATTTCCAGGGTCGATGATCCTGGAAGTCGTGACATTTGTGCTGAGACTGGCCTGTTTCAGCACTTCATAATATTTAACTGTATACTTTAACTTTAAGCATTTTTTATTTGAATATGCTGAATAAATGATTTTTCTTTCTTTCTTTCTATCATAAATATAAAACTAGGATTTAAGATAGCAGGTATTTTAACTACATAAAAAAATTATTATGATTCTTTGAAGTGTCACACACTTTATATTTTTTGTAAATTGTTAAACACCGTGGCTTAATTGGCAGAACACCTGGACGTGTAATCCAGGGGGTGCGGGTTCGAGTCCCGTCGGTACGATGAAATTTTGGATTGTGTTTAACAATTAACATAAAAAAATCCTTAAAAATATATGCATTAAAAAAATATTATATACGTTCGCATTGTAACTTGTCGCCTTCAAAACGATTGTGCTGATATGAACGTGAATAATTAAAATAGTTAAAAAACTACAACAACCGACTTCCACGCCCCGCGAGTCAATTTCAGTATATCAGCAAGTTTGAAACGTTTCTCGTCATATGAGATACTTATCAGATCTCAACGAATTCGCGTAACACATACATACAAAAAAAAACATACAGACAAATTGAGAACCTCCTCGGGAGATTTTATTTTTCAACCGACTTTATTGGAAGTCGGTTGAAAAATAAACCTTGCCTATGCTACTTTGCCCCTATTTAGCTTACCTTGAGTACATTCCCTGTAACCCGTAATATATTGGGTTTATATTTAGTTCAGAATTTGTATTGAAGCGTTAGGCTTCAAGTAGCTGAAGAGATATGGCTTGAATTAAACTCTTAAATATTGGTATATGATTATTTATAGCTAATGTTCAGGTGCAAATATATGCCCTTGAGAGACTGAGAATTCTAGGCCTTGCGTGTTCATCATCTTTGACCACATCATCGCTTACCACCAAGTGAGATACTGAAGAATCATCATCATCATAATTAGCCGGTATCAGTCCACTGCTGGACATTGGCCTCTCTCAAGTCACGCCACTGAGCCCAATCTTTTTACATGCATCCCTTGCGAGGGATTTGCCCTAATCGCCACGCTGGGCAGGCGGGTTGGCAATCGCAGGACGTAGCTTCTCGCACCGGTCACGCTGCTGTCCATCACCGGCCTGTAGGATTTAGCTACGCCATTGTTATGAAATGGTTATACCGCCATTTGTCGGTCGCCAGAGCCCCGTTTGTTGGTCAGCAGGATGCACCACGGGCAGGTGAGGTTGGCTCGGAGCACTGAAGTGGTATTTGTGCTCCCTTACATCCCATAGTCAACAAACTTCTAGTCTACTAGATTGAAAAAAAATCTGTTTTCACAAAGGTAAAGTAAAATGCAGTTAAATGTGTAAGAAGAAGAATATTTATTCATAGTTCCAGTTAAGTATACTTAAAAGTATAAACAGTTTTTATAATTTATAAACTTATTCTAGAAAATATACAAAAATTTGGACGGAAACAGTAATCACAATATACATACGCAATGTAAGTACACTATATCACTTAATTATGTACAGTCTATTTCTACATAACTCTATGTAGTTACTTAAATCAACAAGTAAAATAATATAAATAAATTATTTACAATATATCTAACACAAAGGTTTTCCAGAATACCATATTGCATGGTAAAATAAACCTAGTTCCCGTTGCAAAGATGACTTAATTTTAGCAAAAATTTACATAAAATATAGGTATGCTAATAATAATTTAGTGGATTTGTGCCGTTGCGTATTTTGTCCATAAAATTAAGTTTTTTCTGTGATAGGATGAAATCTATGAAATTTATCACAAAATTATTTATCCATTATATACTTAAATGAATAATTTGTATACAAAATTGTATAGCATTGTTCTTTTATATTTTTAGAATATTTATATTTATAAGGTATTTTTAAATTTATGTTAATTTAAAAATTCCCTACTACTATTAGACACAAAAAAATCGATGATTACCTTCTAGTTAAATTGAACAACAATAATTATCGGTGATGTAGCTCTCAGTCTATTTGATATACTAATTACCTGACTGCGCCAAAAGGAGGGTCATGTTTTTAGAGTGTCTATGTAAGTAGCTATGTATATTTTTTGGCACGCTCTGTAGCCTATACCGCTAACGGCTAATGGATTTTGGATTGAGAAGTGTCGTTAGATTCGTCTAAATCGTTTTCAATAATTCACTTGTTTATTAGTAGGTACTATTAAAGTTTAAGACCATAAACAATTCATTTTAAAATACATAACCTTTTTTTCAGGATGAAGATATTTACCGGCGCACTTATAAGTGAAACAAAATAATGCAAATGCAAAATCTTGTCCTGTAGACAAAAGCTACGTGACTATATCTAATGGGTGCAATATCTTAAGAAGATCTAGAAATAAATTAACACTTAAAATTAATTTAGGGCTAATATCACACTTTTCTATTTATAGATATAGTTTTGAACTTTAAAGTTTAAAACTTGAAACATTCAAGTTGCGTCGCGCGCGCTGTTTCTCTGGTGCTTAGCTGTAACAAAAAAATTAAATATTAAATTTTAATTATTATGAACAAAATATCTTATTTGTAAGGAGTATCTTCTACATCTTATGTGTCATAGTAATAGAAATCACAATATTGTGAACCAATACTTGCGCGTATTTCGTAATTAATCTTGGTCAGTTAATTTACAATTTTATTAATCAGACAATACGTATTGAAATAAATTATATCGAATGTTAAAGATTGAATATACTACTATATTTCAAGATACTGAAGCAGCTTTAAAATATTTTTATTGAGGCCTTACTATTTAATTGTGTTTTGAGATCATGGTACATGTGTAATTTACAAATAAACAGAGCAGTATGCAGTGATAATGATATATATCTATTTCACTCTTTAGTTAACAAGGTTGCAAGATCTACTTATTAGTATTTTAGGCTTAGTGTTTTCACCATCTTCTTTACCACCAGGCGAGATAGTGATCTATCGCTAGCCTATAAGAAATAAAAAACAATTACGTACCAGTATGCAAAAACAAATGGTTCTTCAGATTGGTGTGCTTGGAGAATCCTCGGGAGCAGATATGACATTTATAAGGCCATGATCCACTGTGCACGTACATGTGGGATTTCAGATCCCCAGGTGTAGGGAAGGACTTCGAACAGAGGCTGCATTTGTGTGGCTTTTCCTGTGAAAGAGAAAAGGAGATTTAAATTATTTGGTTTATTGTCAGAACAAACAGAGAACATCATACATATTTCATTTCCAATCACAAGATATAGTTTTGACAATCGGAGTACACTCAGCACTATTCTGCGGAGATACGAATTTCCGCAGGGCTGGTTTTCAGTGCACTACGTTCCTTGAACTCAGATGTTTCTCGAGCGTAGGATTATCTAGTAGCGGGTAAAAATAACATGAAATATTCATTAAGGAAAAAAATCAAAAGCTCTATTTAAAAGAAAGTTAAAACAAATCAAATGTAAAAAAAATATTGAACAAAAAAAAAACCAAAACCCAATGTTCATACTTACTACTATTGTTTTGGTGAATTCTATTTACAAGTCTGAGTGTATGTGAATGTGTGTGAGGTAAGTTTATGTGTGAGCGTATGGGTATACGTATGTGAGTATATTTGTGAGATATAAGTATAAGCTTGTTTTGTTATGGATATAAAACGATGTGTTATTTTCTCCAGCTTCTAGCTAAACCCCGCAGCTTCACCCGTTAAAATAGTAGAATATTCTAGGTATGTGTTAATCCTATTAATATATAATTAATAATTAAATTAGTAAGTTTGTAAGGATGGCTATGACGATGGATGGATGTTTGCTACTCCTTCATGCAAAAAATACAGAACGCATTTGTATGACATTTTACAATAGCAAATGAAGAATCATTACCTAACACTTTATAACTATACTTATGCTAGCTTTCAAACTATTGAAAATATATTAATGTATCTGTATTATATTTATGTATAATATGTGTATTATATGTGTATATTGGAATGTATTATATATTTGTAATTTTGTTTAAGATTATTTATTCTATTATAAAATTTGTATAGCATATCTTTCAAGATCTTATAATTGTACACCACCGTCTTCTACTTCCTACAATTCTCTGTCCATACAAAGGTTGTCTGGTAGAGATCACTTTTAGTGATAAGACCGCCCATTGTTATAATAACCTTAGATGTATTTATAATATTAGTTAAATTTTTTAATGATTGGTATTCAACAAAGAGTTTTGTATTGTATTGTATTGTATAGGCTGTATATATAGATATTGTGTAAACTGGCCGAAATATAACAATAATTATTAAGAGCAAAAGCGGGGTGCACTTTTCCATACAACAGGTAAGAAACGGGGAAATATATTATGGACAATGCTTCTGGAGCAACATTTGTTTCTACAAAAAGTCAAGGTCTGCTGTAGCTACTATCATTTGCTATTTTTTGACCAACCAATATGATTTAACCGGAGACTAATTAGTTGTAATGTAACATGAATAGTCGCTAGTTTTCCGAAAATAAATAAATAATTTTATCATGGTTAGTATAAAAGTATTTTTACTTTTACGCAGAATATTATTTCATGTTATTTTCTATACGGGTATAACGGGTTCTACAACGCTTTATACACTTTAATAAGACAAAATTTTATTAAAGCTGACCCAGACTAATTATAATACCGTGCTACTGAATTGAAACACCTCCGAAATTTATTGCACCTATACCCAAACCATTAACTACTTTTATTAATAAAGTGTCTTATCTATCGCCTTGTTATATTTTATTGAAATGGACCATAGGAAACATTATAACACTTTATCAGCAGTTAAACATTTTATAGGTACCGAATCAAGTAGCTGGTCGTAAATACCTACTCAATAAATCTAAATATCAGCGGTGCTATAAAGTTTATAATTCCCTATTATCTTTCTTTGTATCGCTAGGATCGTCGATATAACTAAATGTTTTGAACGATCTGTCTGTATGGACTATATTATTTTTTATAAGATAAATTCAGACAAAGTACTTTAATCATTAACATACCTATACATTGGAAATAATTTTCGTTTAATTGAAAAAAGTCTTTGTTGTTAAAGAATATTGAAAAACTACGGTTTGAATAATATTAAAATTACCACGTAACCCTAGAAAGTAGCTAATATAATAAAAAAAAAGTAAAAAAAGTAAAAAAAAAGATTGACCTATTTTCTTTTTTTAAATAGTCTACGATATGTCAATACGTGTCATAGATAATTCAAGGAAAGATAAATTTAACGTCAGCAGACATATTTTAATAAAACAAAATTAAAACTATAAATTGTTGAAAATGATGATATCATAAAAGGTTCAAAATTAATTTACCAAATTATTTCTAAAAGATACATAACAGTTAATATAAGCTCTTTTATTTTTATTCAGATAATTATTATACTAAAAATGGAACCATAGACAAAAGATAGTTTACCAATGAAGGTACGTGATATAAACTATCTAGATTGTATAGATGGACAAAAAATCAATCTCAAGAGACAATGGGGTGCCTAATGACGCTCACGTTTAAAATCAAACCCATGACAAGGCAAAATATAGTGCAAATAAGTGCGATTAAAAAATAGCTCTCATTAAAGGCAGCTCAGTCAGTCAGCTGTATTATTAACCGACTTCACAAAAAAGGAGGAGGTTCCTCAATTCGACTGTTTTTTGTTTGTTACCTCAGAACTCCGTCAAATCTTAACCGATTTGAAAAAATCTTTTTTAGGGTTCCGTAGCCGAATGGCAAAAAACGGAACCCTTATAGATTCGTCATGTCTGTCTGTCTGTCTGTCCGTCCGTATGTCACAGCCATTTTATTCCGAAACTGTTAGGACTACAGAATTGAAACTTGATAGGTAGATGTATTCTGTGAACCGCTTTCCGATTTTTATACAAAAATAAAAAATATAAAAGTTTAAGGGGGGGCATCCCATACATAGAACTGAAACAAAAAAAAAAAAAATTCTACAAACCTATACGTGTGAGGTGTCTATGGATAGGTCTTTAAAAATGATATTAAGGTTCCTAAAATCATTTTTTTCTCAAAGTCAATCATTTGAAAGATAGGCGCGCCTAAAGTGGTAAAATGTGTGTCCCCCCCCTCTAACTTTTAAAGTATGGGAGTGAAAAATCTAAAAAAAATATATGCTGTAGATCTCAATAAAAACTATCAACGAAAATTGGTTTGAACGAGATACAGTCAGCAGTTTTAGAGATATGGCGACCGCAAAGATAACTTTGTTTTTCATACAAACACTATGAAAAACAAAGTTAATTTTGTAGTTGCGAAAAATCAAAGTTATAGAATACTCTACTGTGTTACGGAACCCAACGAGTGCGAGTCCGACTTGCACTTGGCCAGTTTATTTATTTATTTAAGTGATCAGCCTTCTGTTCGGTCCTATTAAAATTTTATCGAGCTATGACAATTATCTCTGAAGATATGGAGATAAACCATATAAGCAAATTTATATACTTAGATAACAATATGATTCCAGTACTTGTGACTATCACGGCATGTGAAGTCGGTTTTTTTCGTTTTGGACAATCATAAATTATAAAGAAAGCATGAGCTTGGAAATAAATGTGTTATGTTTTGTTTTAAATATCACCGATTTCAATAACGTTTTTTGTAAATATGAGAAGAAAAACTATAACATTTTGTCAATCTATTTTTCCTTCAAATTTTTATATAAACTAGCTCTGTGGTGGCATAGTTACTACATTTATATGTGTGTTTGCTTCTACAAGCGTAATCGTTGACTTTATTAACCATTCATAATTGGCGTCTATGTCGACATTACAGCTATGGTCACCGTGACTTTGTGGTAAGACAGTAAGCGTGCGGGTAGCTTAATATTTAGAACCATTAGGGAACATCAAATTTTGTATGGTTCAAAATGAAAACGTTAACTACTACCGTTGGTCAGTACATTTATAACATTATTTTTATTTACTGCTCAGGATAAAAACTGATTTTAGTGTTTTAATGATAATAAACAAATATTATGTAGGTAAATTATTCCATTTTATTGCATCGTATCGTTGTCAATATTTTTTTGATAAAGAACGTTTTTTGAATGCTATATAGCTGGTGGTCTCTACATATTAGGCAACGGTTTATTTTCATTATATATATATATATATATATATATATATGGAGATATTATTATATATCCACCACAGACCCTAGTATTTTGTAGTATTCTATTTATAGTATTATGAATGAACATTTATTGTAGTGTCATAGTAGTAAGACTTCTGCTAGTCCGCCTGGGGCGGTACCACCACTTTGCTAATTACATTTTAGCCGTGAAATAGGAATGTTTTTCGGTTGAAATAGCAAGGTGTCCAGTGAAATTACAGGGCATGTGAGACTAAACATCTTTATGTCTCATGGTTACCAGGCGCAGCGTAGTGACATGCAAAATTCTGGTAGTCCAGAATTTTGTATTGGCTTTGACTCCATCTGCCTTCCAAAAGTCCAGGCGTTATAAAAACCCGATAAATGAATAAAATCCGAGCATAATAACGTATATCACATCAATAAACAAACACCATACAAATTGCACGCATACAAAGCGCAGTGCTTACAGATCTGTTAGCAAACGACCGAGTGGGCACAGAACAGGAGAAATTGTTTTGTGTTATTAAATGCCACTCGACGCACCTTGAGTTTTAGTGAGCCTAATGAGCGCTAAGATATGTAAATTGAATACACACACTTAAACAATTTCATGGTATTTATTTTGTGTTGGTGGCATTTGACTATCTTTGTTTTTACTGAACGCAATTTGTGGTTGACAAGAAAGTTTATGGATAAAATGTCTACCATTAAGTACCTTTATTTAAATTTATATTTCAAATTTCATTTTTATAAGACAAATAGAAACAGTATATTCATGTAGTAAATAAATATAGTATAAAAGCTGATGGACGACTTTCACCGTCTTAATTGCTTTTTTCTGAACTTTAGGACTCAGGGATAATGGACCATTTCCACTTACGAATATGCCCTCATACCAAGGTAGAATATATTATATCGATCGACAAAACAACTTCGCAAAACAAGTCGTCAAAATATTTTGTTTATTATATTACTAGCTGTGCCCCGCGTCTTCGCCCGCATTAAAATATATCCTATAGCCTAATCCATAACACTGGCTATCCCTGTGCAAAATTTCAGTTAAATCGGTCCAGCCGTTTGACCGTGATGAAGTCCCAAACAAACAAACAAATAAACAAACTGACTTTCGCACTTATAATATTGGTGTTGATCTACACAGCTACAAATAATTTGTTAGTTACTTAAAACACCCAATTCAATGAATTCTGTTTCGATAATTACTGAACAACATTATTAATTACCTTTAAAAACCAGAAGTAAAAATTACCAGTAGAGTTAATCACTGGTTGAATTTAATTCATTAGGCGCCTTATCGGTTCCGATTTCTATGTAATTATAACTTCTATTCCCAATCTGTTAAAGTTAATTGCTTTTTAGTCATTTCCTGTAAATTCCATTTGTATGATTAAAAAAGTCTTCATCAAGCTTTTACAGATCCTCCCATTCCGTTCACGCTCGGCCCGCCCTCTATTGACTGTCATTTTTACACTGGCATGCATGCTATTTTGTACAGATAAAGGTGTAGCATTTAATGTCTACAACAACGTTTTTAGGGCTTTATGTAAGGATTTTAGAGTTCCGTACCCAAAGGCTACCAAAGGAACCCTATTACTGAGACTTCGCTGTCCGTCTTTCAGCATTTCAGAGGGCTGTATCTCCTAAACCGTAATAGGTATAGATACTTGAATTTTTACAAAGTATGTATTATTATGGGGGATTTTATAACAAATACTGAAAACAAAATAAAATTAAATAATAAAGGGGGTAAACATAATAAACGCCTAAAAAGACGTTTCTTGTATCGGGTACAAGAAACGTGTTTTTAGTCGTTTTTTGCTCAATCTTACAAACCGTAATAGACAGACTTGAAATTTGCTCAAAGTGTGTATTATAAGTTATAGCATCAAATAATAAAAACTAAATTAAAATAAGACATACAGAGGGTCCTCATACAAAAAACTTATTTTTCCGACAAATTTTGTTCAATCGGAACCCAACGTGTGCGAGTCTGACGCGCACTTGGCCAGTTTATTTTATTTTAAAATACAGTCACCAAAATATGTATGAGGGTTCTTCTTTATTATATTTGCTATAAATATATTTATTTTTGAAATAAATAAACTTTTTCAATCATTATTTTAAAATAAATGCTTATATATTTTTAAAGTTATCGCTTTTTATAACCTTTTTGCTTTAATTGCTGCCAAGTATATAGTGATTAGTTTATACATGTATAAGTTATCAGCCTCAAACCATCGAGGTACATGTAAACCAGAGGCGCCCATCATAAACTGAATTACGTGCCGAGCGGCGCGCGATCGGGCGTGAGGAGTACTTACGCTAAACTAAGCGAGATGTAGATTCAGCGCTGTCTTTTAGGGTTCCGTAACCAAATGGCAAAACACGGAACCCTTATAGATTCGTCATGTCTGTCTGTCTGTCCGTCCGTATGTCACAGCCATTTTATTTCGAAACTATACTAAACTACAGAATTGAAACTTGGTAGGTAGATGTATTCTGTGAACCACTTGCTGATTTTTATACATAAATAAAATATATTAAAGTTTAAGGGGGGACATTCCATATGGAACTGGAACAAAAAAAAAAATTCTTTAAACCCTACGTGTGAGTCCGACATGCACTTGGCAAGTTTATTATTTGAACGTAGAGCTGGTTCGCGACGCCACATCTGGTACGTAGTACATAAACATCGATGCCTCAAACTAATCATATTCTTTGAATGAACGATTTAAGTAAATTCAAATTAAAATATTGTATTCACGTGTCTAAATTTAGCTCCATTATATTAAATTTTGTGAATAATGATTTAAATAAACAAAACAACGAGAATAACAAATCTAACACGAAAACAAATGCGAAACCAATATTAGATTATGCGGCTAACACAAGGAACACAAAGGCTCCGTTTTTTACGCGAATGCAGTAGCTCAATCAAGCACCGTAAAAAACATATCCCAATATTATATCTTACCTTGCTACCGAATATTGAAGAATAAATCAATAAACAAAGACCCATTAGCCGTCTGACAATTTCCTTTGGATAAATCACGGTCAGCGCAAAAAACAGGACCGTCTCATAATGAACCGAGGTGGCTATTTTTGGTACGATAATGGAACGGTACTACTGATTTTGATGGTGATTATGAACTTTTCAATTTATTTTTGTGACGATATTTGCAGACCTTGTCAATTTTAAGGTACGGACACACCACAGCGTCCTGCGTGCGCGATCTAGGCGGCGATCAGATAGCGCAGTAGTATTTGTACCGACTGGTTCACACCAAACGCGATGAGAAAATAATTGAAAAGTACTGAGATCGCGCCCGCAGATTGCAGGATGCCGCGATGTGGCCGTACGTTTAATGTAGGTGCATATGTTTTTATATGCTGTTAATTATATACGTTTCATGATAAAAATTAGGTATACATTCTCTTTTGTCAGGTGTATTACCTACGCATTAGCAAAATGTATCGAGTTCAATAATTTGTCTTTAATGCAAAATTGTTTTTCTATTTAGGATAGTTACTGATACAATACTGATAAAGAAAAATAAATAAATATTATCTTAATACTATGGCCATAACAGTGTTACTATGATATAATTGATGTTTCCTGTTTTAATACCGTTTTATTCTCGAGCCTGCAAAATCTCGATCACGAATCTTTCGCATCCGTATCTCGTCTGAACAGTGACGTATGGCCGTCCGATACGCCCGCACCGCGTTATGGAAATCGAATGCAAATGTGATGTGCTTCGGTTAATTTAACTAAATAAATCGATGCAACCTGCGTGCGACTGTATCGGTATTGCTCGTTAACGTTTTATTCTCGGCGGTCAGGATATGCGTGGGATTATTGATGAGGAAGTTAGAATGATAGAAAATAGTTTGCAGTGGCTTTGTGTTAGCTTTATTTGAAGTTTTTAACGCAATTTATTTTAAGATAAAAGCTGATTTTAATGAAATATATAATTGAGTATATTTGTTTACAAAAATAACCATTAAAAATATTTGAAAATTCAGAAAAGATTATAAACGTTTTTGTTCATACATTTTGAATTATTTACAACTAGCTTGTTTTTATATAATGAATAGGTATCTACTTGTAAGTTAGAACATAATAAATAATTAGTATATTACCTAACAATATTATTTAGATTTTTAATAGGTTTTGCGGTCGTTTAGCAACACTAATCAGATCTAAACAGAGGTATTCAGACATTTTTCATTTATTTTTTAACAGAAGATTCTTACCAATTATTCAGCTGCGAGTTACAAACTGATCTGATAAATTCTTTATAGATTTTCTGGTTCAATCAAAGTAACAATAAATCAAAAGCAGATATAATTAATAACCGACCCAATTAACTGTTCGTTCCGATGAATGTCAAAAGCAAGGGTTTTAATTGGTAGTTGTATATCATGTTAATGAATAACTATAAATAGTGTAGGGTAGACAAGAGCTAAAATTTCTGACTGTGAATCTCACGTAAGTCTTCAAGAACTTAATGATTAAAGAAAATATTTATATAAACACAAACTTTATTGGTATCATGTATTGTAATGATCATCAGCCGGTATGTGTGTGTGTGTGTGTGTGTGTCCAAAAATAAGCAAGTATACCAAATTTGAGTCCAATCGAACATTTGGAAGCGGTTTTCATGTAGCTTCCTAGATTATTACCTAGTTTATTGTTTAGGCATACAAAACTTAAAGTATTAATTACGTAATTATTTAGGTGATAAAATTAGCTTGTTGCTTAAAACGATATCTTCAAGGCAACATCAGGATGGATATTATAGGAATATTACAAAGAATGGATGGTGACGCTCAATAAAAATAATATCAGAGTGCTGAAAATAATTATTTTCTTGTGAAATACTATTCTAACACATACATATTACTTGGATATCCTTACTTTTGTATGTACATGAATATAACCCGATACAAACCGGCCGTTTCATTAAGAATCACCATCCAGTGGGATAATTTAATCAGTACCGTCGGCAAAAGAAAGATAACACATGATTGATTGTGCTGACGATACTTTGTGATCGGAGACACAGAATAAATGTAAAGTAACTTTGACGAAAATAACTAGATTTTGTTAAAATATTTGGTTAAAGTATGTTGCAGTTAAATTTAAAAAAATGGAGATATCCTGAAATCCATGTCTGAGTCTCACTTGTTTAAAACTTGAAATTTATTCAAAGTCATAAAATACAAATAACACAAACGAAAAAGCTAAGGCTAGCGTTTGACCACTATCTCGCGTAGTGGTAAGCGATGATGTGGCCAAATATGGTGGACACGCTAGGCCTATAATACTCTGACTCTAAAGGGCTGTGTGCTGCCGAAACACCGTAGGTTATGGTGGCAGACTTTTTCTTGACGATGGTATGGTATATACTACTTTTTGGTAGCAAGTTATTATATTATTATTATTATATCTTGACGATTTTTTAAATATATCATTCTTCGGTCATGATTACATTAAATAACCAAGAAGATAGAATAGGAATCTCAACTTTGAACTTTTTTTCATAGCCTTTTTAAGAAGATATTCTCGACTCAATGATTCATAGTCAATTAATTTAAGGTATGACACCGATAAAAAGTCGTTCGACAATGTTGTGAGAAGATGATAAGAACCTGCCTAAAAAAATAAATTTAAATTTTATTATGAAAGCGGCACGGTTTGTTTTACAAAACTGGTTCTTTCATGAATCAATTTGAGTGACACATCCGAAAGACTTGATGGAGTACAGGCTTAACATAACATATCGTCTCGTCCACGATACGCAAGTACAATAACTTAAATACTACAAAATTGCATCTGAGATACCTACATTTATGAATACCCTTCTGTATCCTTTGTAAGTAGATACTTATTGGACTTTCTAACCTGAAAACTAACTCTGACTGTCAAGCACAGCCTTTCTTTACCAGTACGTTGCATGATATGTGGATGCTAATTGCTTAGGGCTAGTGTTGTGGTGGTTTTTCGATTTTTCGATTTCGATTTTCGAAAACTTTTGACTTTGAAATTGTATGATGTACGGAAGTTTATCAGCAAGAGCTTAGTGGCAGTGAAAACCAAAACAAAAAATTAGGAATTAAGAGACTTAACTCTGCATATTTGATAAATAAGAAGGATAAATAAGGTAGGAGATCTTATTATGCTAGATGCAAACAAATAAGGATAAAGGAGAGTTACTGTCACACCAATCACAAAAATTTTGACTAAACGTAAATAAATCAAGTTTATAAGTAAACAACAGCTATCATATGTCAAACATATTTCTTACACAACAATGTAGTGTATGTAATTTATATTTTTTCCAGGTGCAATCAGTTAGAAATCTTAACTCCTAGAAAAAATTGCAGTAAATCGAATGATAACAATAATTACTGTGCAATAATGCAAGAGTACCGTGACTGAACCCCATCAATGCCATGGGCGTCATTATAAGGAAGCTTTGAACAATCACCACATAATCGACACATCGGAGTTTTTTATACCACAGTCATTAGGCACACAACTGAGGCGGAAAATGGTATTATCTGCACGCATTTCTTTATTCTATGAAAAAACATTTCATAATGGCCGCACGTGGCGTAGTGATGTAACAACGTGCTGTGGATGGGACAGTCTTAGTCTTGTTAAGGAGGATGAGTAACTTTTCTAGTTCTATGCTTTATACTTTAAAGTACGCTTCCACGCTTAAAGCTTTTATATTATTCTTGATTATTTCTTAATAGATGTTACAATACGGTAAAAAATAAAATGTTTTGTATTTGTTGATTAAGCTATACAGTCAGCTTATAGAACAACGCAATAGTTTAGTCTATATTTAAGTATATATTTCTCTATATAGTCAAAAGTGAAGAATTAATTTTATATAAGTGCATTTTCATTGTTCATCTTTGTAATATTTCAATATTACGTACGTACGTAGCGTAGAAAATTACCTGCATAGGTACTTTTATAAACTATCATATTTTTTCTGTTAAATCTTATTTATAAGACATCAATGCATGAATACTAAAGCCATTGCGAGACTTTCTGATTATTTTTAAAGAACAAAATCGTACGTCATACAATGTTATTCTTATTTAAGATTATATTCGGACAATTAATTATACTGTTGTATGAAATGCAAGACCGATCTTGGATTGAAACAATTCCATATATCTTCCCAACACTAAGTACAATGTGGTTGATTAATATGAATTACTACTGTCAGTAATACTCCATTGGTCATTATTTGTAAATCAAGTGCAGCGCTGAGCGCGTGCGCACGCAATGTCTTATTACTTTTATATTTAAATATGTTAAAATATGTAAAATATGTTAAAAATATGTTAAATAAAATTTAAAAAAAAAAACATTTTATTCATACATTGCGATTTGATCAGAATGTATAAATGAGGTCTTAGTCGTATTTTAACGTTTTTAAGATTAATTTAGGTACAACTTTTTTGATATATTCACTTATCTGATCCTAGATAACATCGTTTTAAAAACTAAAAATAATCGTCTTCAATGCGTTATTAATTTTCAGTGCCAATTTTAGGGTGTTTATTTCAATATCTCTGGATATACTTATCATACCTCAATAAAATTACCATGGTACCACACTTAAAATATCTCCTTTACAAAAAAAATATTAATCAAAATCGGTTCATAAACGACGAAGTTATCCGAACAAACATAAACAAAATAATAATATATACGGTCGAATTGAGAAACATCCTCCTTTTTTTGAAGTCGGTTAAAAAAAGGAAGCATTCGAATCGGTTTATAATTGGCAGATTAATCACGTAACAAACAAACAAAAAACATACACACGAATTGAGAACGATCTTCTTTTGAAAGTTAGTTAAAAGTGTTTCTATTTAATATTAATACGAGACATTTACACAAAAAATCCGATATTAATATAAATACCATTCCCATCAAACTAGCACAATACGATTTAGCTCTCATACAAGCCGAGGTAAATGAAAGAGATATTGTTTACGATTCCATAAGAAATGTACTAGGTTCAGGTCCAATTTATTGTGGGACTTCCGATTGAGAGCGTATGATATGTTGCGTATTGAAATTCTATGAATGAGACAATGATCCTTGATCTACGATGAAGTCTTTCGAGAGAGCTTCAAAAGATACCGACAATATCTACTGATAATGGTTGTTATTTTGTAAGTGACGTTACGATAAGTTTTTAAGTTTGTCTGTCTGTCTGTCCGTCTGTCACCAGGCTGTATCTCATGAACCGTAATAGTTGGACAGTTGATTTTCACAGATGATGTATTTCTGTTGCCGCTATAACAACAAATACTAAAAATAGAATAAAGTTAGAAATAATATAGGGTCCCCATACAAGAAACGTGATTTTTCGGCATTTCAATGTAACGCTATCTATGAACGCTTAGTTAGGTAAAAGTCGCATAGATGGCGTTATATTGAAATGTCGATCCCTAACACCTTTGTTAGACGTTACGATGGCGTTATAAGAAATAAAAATGTTTATTAATTATTATTTATTGCTGGCGAAAAATGATAGTGGTATTTTTGCTCGATCTTATAAAATACTGTAGTGTGGTACGGAACCCTACGAGTGCGAGTCCGATATGCACTTGGCCAGTTTATTTACATTCTATGTTTAAATAGATGTTTGATAATATCGCCAATTTTGTAAATGAAGTGTCAATATTATGAGTATTTAGTGTAAGGGTGACCTAAGTCGACCTTACACTAAATACTCATAATACTACATACTCTATCTATGATATTAGGTAGAGCCAACGTACTAATTTATTTGAAAATCACACTAGTATAAAAAAAAAGTATACTTAAAAGCATACTTGATGAGGTACATTTTGCGATATCATAAATTTAAATATAGTATGAGCTTCTTTCAACAACAACTAATCTACTGACATAAACTTTAAACTTTATTGGATGGGTTCAGACAGATATATAGCTCCTAGTCAAAATAAACTTATTACTAAGATAGCTATTGAAAGAGTCAACAAATAACAAATCATGATCTATTTTACGACTTACTCACGATTTTGACCGAATGTTTCCGAAAACCAAGCATTTGAAAATTTGATTGAATGTAAAATGTACTCTTAGGTGTTAAATGAGGTTAATACAAAAAACCTAAAACAAACATTTTTAATGTCACCCATTATTATACATTTTCATGAAAAAAAAACTTATTGTCAACCGACTTCCAAAAAAAAAGGAGGTTCTCAATTCATCTGTATGTTTTTTTTATGTATGTTATGCCATTACTCCGACAATTGTAAACCGATTCGTATGATTCTTTTTTTAATCGATAAGGTACGTTTTCGAAGTAGTTTCATTGTAATTTCATATAGATCTGATAAGTATCTCCAGAGATATGACGATAAACGTCTCACACTTGCTACTGAAATAAACTCGCGGGGCATGGAAGTCGGTTGTTTTAGTTTTTAAACTATCTTAATTATTTTTTATCGACAAGGAATAAACAATGAACATTTGCGAGATGTGGTGATGGCAGATGGAGTAAGTCCCAAGAATGTTGGTCTGTAGGAAAAAAAGCCAATCCAATACAAATACAGAGGAGGGTCAACGACATTGTAATGTACGCAGAGGACATAGCTAAAAGTAGCTCAGAACAGGGATGAGTGACTCAAGGGAAAAGAGGCTAATGCCCAGCATTGGGCAGAAAACAGCTGCAATTATGATGATGATATCGTCAACTCCTCATTCAAGACTCATGTTATTTCGATTTCATAGTTTTTCCATAGTTTAGTAATTAGTGAAGTCAGTTATATAGTTGTTAGATAATAGACGAAAACAACTTTAATAACCGGCCATGTGCGTGTCGGGCCACGCGCAGTGTAGGGTTCCGTAGTAGTTTGTTATTCAATGCAAGTCTTTACCCGTTATACACAAGCAACTAGGTACTCCGTCTTTGTCACTTTAAAGGATTTATTCACTTTATTCTACGGATTTTGTATTTGGTACAAAATTATCCAACACCCAAGTTCAACGACTATTACTGCTAAACTAATAAAGTCATCTTAACCGCTATAATTTTTCTTTTAAGTTCATGGAATGCGCTATTATCACGAATTTTTCCAGATTTTTCAAGCCAGTAGTTTAGCTTTTAGAGGGGGGGGGGGGACGCCCTACCTACAAAAATTTGCACTTTAAAGTTTAATATTTCGTAAATGGAGCATTCAATCGAAAAATGGTATTAGCAACCCTTAAGTCATTTTAAAAGATCTATTCAACGATAGCCCACACGATGGGGTAGACGATGAAAAAAAAATTCATCCCCACTTCTAATATAGCTAAACAGCTAATAGCTAACTAGGGAAGTCTAAAAAAAATATTTTTCACAATTTTATTTCAGCACTTTGTCGGCGTAATTTATATACATACCCACACAAAATTACAGCTTTCTAGTATTAACGGTCTCTTAGCAAAACCTCGGACAGACAGACAGATAGACAGACAGACAGACAGACAGACAGACAGACAGACAGACGGACATGACGAAACTATAAGGGTTCCTTGTCAGGACTACGGAACCCTAAAAATAGAGACAAATTATCCATTACATTCAATATTAATTATTTTTTATATCTTATAAGCTAGCGTTTGACCACAAACACTTGGTCGTAATTGAAGATGTGTGCGCAGATGGTGAATACGCTACGCCTAGAATACTTTGACTCTCAAAGGCTTAGTGCAGCCGGAACACCGTAAGGTTGCGGCGGCAGATTTTCTCCTTGGTGGTAGTAAGCTACTTTTTGGTAGCAAGGAGGAACATCGGTGTAATATGCAAGAGCATAGCACGGGTATTTGGCCACTGGTGGTAAGAACCACCAGTGGACAAACACCCATGCTAGGACTTTAACCGGCAACCTCTCGTTTAGAAGTCAAGACATTTTTATTCAATTTTCAGTTATTACGCCAAAGGGGCTCTCAAAAAGGCCTCTGCATCTAAATCACCCTTCGAGCATTTACCAATAGAGATGTTAACGCAAGGCGTACCCCTCTGCTGGCCATATAGAGGGCTATATGGCCAGCAGAGGGGTACGCTTTTGGCAATATGAGCGTGCGTAACTACGCTGTATTTTTAATACTGTGTGCGTGTTTCAAGCTAGTGTGCGGGATCGTTAAAGTGAGTGATTTGTGTGTATGCAATACGTGTTTACCTCGTCCCCCGTAAGTATCGGCAGAAAAAAATGTTTGCGAATTACAACGTTAATATCTCCATTGGTAAGTGCTCGAAGAAATTGCTACATGTTTTCTAAAGCCCATATAACTTCCTTCTATTTAGAAGTCGGTTTAAACAGGAATTATCTAATAGTCAGTAAAATGTCAACTACATTATTATGCCTAATTAGGTACCTTACATTTTTATATCATCGGCAATGTAAAGAAACATTCTCTAAATTCGGATGTAGTCGTTCTGAACAAGTATTATAAACCAATGCTTGAAAGCTGTCTATCAATAAAGTTACATTTAAATTACTTCCTGTCTGACGATTGCATAGTTTTAATTCTGCTCGATAAATGAAGTTCGGTTATTATTGATTGATATTTTGTTTGTACAAAAATAATAATATTAAAATTTATAACCACCTCCGACTGATCTATGTTTCTACAGTTTATTGAGACCTTTTCAACGAGCCCAAACTCGACATCTCTGCTGTAAGTTGGTGAGATGTTAAGTATTTTACAAGATTGTAGAAGATGACCCAGCTTTGGGTCAATGCTACCATGTTCTTACAATAACGATATTCGTTAAAGTATCCTCCATACCAAATTTTGAATTTAACAGATCTATGAAAATTGATTGCATAGTGGTCAACAACTAGAAAAAAACTCATAGTCTTAAAACGGCTAAACTGATTTTCATTAATCAAAGCTAAGAACACTGTCGATTAGGCAACTGTCAAACAAAAAAATACTAAATCAAAATCGGTTCATCCGTTTTGACGCTACGATACCACAGACAGACACACAGATAATTATACAGATACACACGTCAAACTTATAGCACCCCTTCTTTTTGCGTCGGGAGTTAAAAATGACTAACGTGGCATTTGAAGTTTTTTTTTCGCTTTATTATTGGTCAGGACTATTTTTAGTCCAAGGCTATAAAGTTATTATATTTTTAGGTTTACTTGAAGTTAGTGAAAACTGCGTTTTAAATAAGTTCCGTTGCATA
This sequence comes from Cabera pusaria, assembly GCA_954871355.1. Lineage (NCBI taxonomy): Eukaryota > Metazoa > Arthropoda > Insecta > Lepidoptera > Geometridae > Cabera > Cabera pusaria. Next base: position 5,792,666 of record OX940893.1, read on the forward strand.
GAATACATGCAAATAGGGACAAAACCACAGAATAATGAATAGTACAAATCCAAGATAATAAAAGAGCGTTGAAACAAATCGCAATTTCGTGCAAGTTTCTCAAAAGCAACGTAAAAATTTAGATTTTTCTATCATATTTTAATGAATGCAAACAAGCTAGTCTCAAAGCTAATTATGTGCTCTAAAATAATTAGCAAAGGGGTAATTAGCAATTTAAGCTAATCACTGTTTGATCTTGTAAATGTTAACTGTTCTGATTATTTTATTAAAAGCTCGGAACGAAGAAAACGAGACGTGATTTCCTGCTAATTTAGTTTTATGATTCTTAAGAATTTGTTCAGTTGTTTTTTTGTGGTAAAAATAGTAAGTACAGGACAAACACATAATCAGAGAAGATCTTTTTATTGCGGAAAACCAAGCAATAGACCATTTAAATTTTAATTTATTTTGCCCGATTCCTATAGCTTAGAGAACTACATAATTATTACGTCTTGTTTAATTCACGTTTAGATGATAAAAAATAAGGTATCTGGTAAAAAGCTGTCAATTATACAAAATCGCCGTTGTAACCTATTTTAAAGCCTTATAAAGGCAGGTGCACATTGCACCGGGCGCCTTTAATGAGATTATGGTGGCAATATGGCTTGAGTCGTAAAATGAACGTCAGGACGGGTAATACTGCGTTTTCTAAAGGAAAGGTGTTGTTCTTATTGCAGGGCCTTTGTGGAAGTTATATAGGGAAATATTTGTATGGAAATTGATTCTGCTAATGTATAGAAAGGAAGGCTTGTGTATGATCAGTTTAAATATAGTAAAAATTCAATGTAATTGTTGTTACAGAAATAAATTGCTTTCTATTTTTGATTGGTAACCTTAATGCTATACGTAGGATGCTATTTATTTTTATTTAGTATTTTAGTTTTTATTTTATTTTAGTAACAAGTTGCTTACTTTCTACAACTGACTGCGCCCTCTACGAGAATTTTTACATCCAGATAATAAAGACTGCCTTCTTTATTTTTTGCTAAGGTACTAACTCCGTAGTCTGTACGATAAGGTAATATCTATCTAAAGCTTTTAGGCCTATGTTATTATATGGTCAGGGTTTAAATGCTAAACCGTTGATATTAGTGAAATGTGAGACAGTGACAGTGTAAAACAAGATAGTAATAGCATATGGTGCATCAACTCCAAACAAAATCTTTTAAGAGGTCAGTGAACTTCTGCCATAATATTTTCAAATAAATTCTACTCGATACAATTTCCGTACTCAGACAATGAGAAGCAAGCTCCATCGCTGACCAATAAGGGAACGCTTACAATGTGTCAAGGAGATGCTATGCTGACGAACGCAAATCCGATAGTTGTTGAGACGGCAACCAATCTTCTTGGCTCCTTGTTACTCAAGTTGTGGAGTTCAGAGAATCAGCGAAGAGCGTTTAAATATAATTTTTACGTTTTTATAGTTTTGTTATAATTAGTCTATTGCCTGATAAATACAATACAAGCAAGGTGTTTGTCTGATGGGAAATTATATCTGGTAGTAGAAGATATAGTTAGTTCTGTGATTTGCAAAGCTCTGTATTGTCATTAATTTTTTTCTGAAAACGAGTTAGTTATATTACTAATATCAAAAGAGAAGGTAACTGCTATTGTTTAATAGTTTCACTTAATAATATTGTGTTGTCCCATTCTGACAGCAAAAATTGAAAATAGATAAATGTTTTGTTAGCATATCAGAGTAAAACTACGAAGATCATTTACCCCGCAACATGCTATCACTTACACCACGCCCTATTGTGTGTGGCCAGGAGCCACCAATTGTACTAACAGTCAAGCCAGACGCAAAGACAAACAGATTGACAACAAACAAATAACGAAGCTCTAACGAGTGGAAAAGTGTCAGTGGACGTGCGCCCTCGCCGATTGTCAATTGTCACGAGTGGGAAAGTCACTTTTTCCTTTCACACAAGAACTGAAACAATGAGCGCTTATGCATTGTTACGTAAGGGAGAAAATTTTAATGTTGAATATTGTTCATGTAATTACGAGTGATAATGAATGCGTAATAAGTATATAATAAAGAAAATAGCATGGTGTCTAACGTATTTGCGAATATAATGATACGTCAAACTGTAATTTAATTAAATAAGATTTGATTTTATAAAGAGATTTGAAACACATTTTTTGTTCGACTAAGTATGCTGCCGCAACGTAAAAAAATATTTTATAAGTATTTACAGCGAATAGTACGTTTATTTTCCTTTAAATGTACTGATCATGTTATTTTAACGAACTTCAGCAATTATATTTTCATTTTATCTTCGGTGGTGTGTATCTAAAATGTTAACTATGAGTAAATACAAATAAAAAATGGAATTTAGGTTTTTGCTTTCTGCTGGTAGGGTTCTAAAAAGCTGTCATTACATTACATGACATTACTTACCTCTTTGAATGGCGAAACTAATGCGTTGCCCGTGGTAAACGCAAGCCCTTTGGTCGTGAGAGACACCAATTAGGTGGAATTAATTTAATCTAGATTCTAAAATAAATCGGTCTTCAAAAAATCAAAACAACAAAAAGCTTGCTAATGTTAAGCAATATTAAGCCCTTTTATAATTTATTTTAATCTACAATATGTTTAAATAATTGTGTGGTGTTTGTAAGTTTTTATTCGTGAGCCATTAAAATATGGTTATTTGAAAATAAAACCTTTCTAAAAATTAAATAAAGAACGAATTAATTTCCCGTATTATTCATAGACGTAATATAAAAGGATAGTGCACTGCAGATGTTTTGACAAATTCAATTGAATCCGTATACTTTTAACAATAAGGTTATAATTGCTTTTTAGAACAAAACGGCCCAATTGAGAGACATCAGGGTAGGAGTGTGTCCTTGTCTAACATCCTGCTAGTCCTATATAATTATATATACTATATGTATGGTATATATATAAGTTGTCCATACAAAAGACAGGGACAAACTCCGTTCAAGGTCGGTCTCATGGGGGCCGGTGTACGTGATCAAGTTTAATATGTTGTAGGTCTTTGGTATTATTCTATTCAATTCAATGATTGATCTGCGATTCAAAGGATCTTTCAGCTGTCAACCGCTGAAATAAAGTGGACACTACCAAACGTCTAGTTATAGTAAAATAATAATGCAGCGCTACAATGGCTTGATATCACAATGGGTCGATGCTTATCTTAAATCAATCGGGCAGAATTCTGTGGCTACGTAGAAAATGGCACTGTGGCTTATTTTATTAATCTCATCGAAATATATATATTTCGATGATTAATCTACATTTTGTTTGTGAATTGTGTGAAACGTAGTTATAAATATTAAAACACGGGACTTATTGCGCTAAAATATTATTTTATTTAACTTGACGTTGTGTGAAACGTGTTTTACAAATGTATAATTATATTATATTATATTAAGCCATCTGCCATCTTGTGCCGTTTTACACCGACTTCCAAACCAAAAACGGCGCGTTTTTATCTGTAAAAATGGTAACTAACTAATATAACTCCTGTGCTGATTTTCAGCTTTGTTTTGGGCACAGAGCGTCGCTTGAAATTATGGTTGGAGGTGGTTTCTGTTTTTTGAGAGGCAGACGTTAGCGTTATATAGCAAGCGTTTTTCCTGCACCTATCGCCTTATATTATACGGAATAGATAATAGTACTATCTGTTAGAATTTTTATCCAGCCTGAAAACCAAACCTTAACCTTTATAAGATGAGACCTTATCCGATGCACCAAGTACATAATATATGTGTGGTATATGTAATGTGGTAATTTCATGCAATGATCATGTGAAGAAGAAAAAAATGCCTGAAAGTTATAAAAACAGCAACAAGACGAGTTTCAAAAAAGTAGTCGATTGTTTCATTAGCACGAAAACAAAAACTTAACCCTTAGATGCTGCGGGCATGCCCGTTGCATGAACTAAATACCGCGGTCATCTCATATAGCATGAGTTCACACACACCGTGCGAAGCCACGGTCTGGTGGTTGTCTTCGGTAACGTCTTACAAACTCCGATACGGTTCCTTGGATCACGTGGGAAGACCGAATTCGGTTAAATGATTCATTATGTTTTGGAGGGGCCAGAATTTCTGGCTGGTTTTTTTGGGTGCTTTATTTAAAAATCAACTGTGGAAATTTACTAACAGCCATAACATAATGTTGTTGTTATTATTTTAGCAGCCTACATTTATTTAGATGTTATTAAAAACTAAAATATTATTTTTTATATTTCAATCAGCAAATGATTCAATGAACAAATTCAAATATGAAATCTGGTATGAATTGAATGTGATTTTATTCAAAACCCCTGAGCCGATTTGCGTAATTTTGTTAGATAGTGTTGTATGATAGGTTCATACATTTTGTGAACATAATAATGATAAGTTTCAACAATATTAAGGGAAAATAGTTTTATTTATTTTGGTTTTAGGAAAATAAAACAATATAATAAATACATACAAATGTAAGACTGTCAGCAGTTAGTTCAATTGCCATTTCGTCAGATTAGACCTAATTTCTCCAAACAATCAAAGTAATGGGTTGAATTGACAGAACGATTCCTTTATTGCGTCACGCTGGCTGAACACAGGGTGTTCCCACAGTGACCTGACCCGTAATTTATTGGCCCCTTACCTTACCATAACTACCTGTGACGCAGGTGCGCAAGACGTCAGGGCTGTCAGTGATGGTCGAGATTGTCATTTTTTATTAATTGACATGTGAGATACTCTTTATGAGATATTCGACCTCATTTATTTTTTGTCACTTGCAATATGCATTTGCTTGTTGCTTCTTTTATAGTATTCTGAGATTACTAAATATATATTTTTTAAATATTGATAAGTGAGATAGTCGACCTATTTTACTTTTTGTCGCATAGGGCTTTTTTAATTTATCAGTTAGGGCCGGTGTCATGTGTGATGTATTTTTTTACCGCTAATACGAAAATTATTGATTGTTTTTTTTAGTATCAGCTGCCTATAACAAAATGTTCAGCTGTTTGAATATTTAGTTTTATGAAATGTTGTGCGTCCTTTTTACAACCGCGATCATTCTTATAATAGTTACTAAAATACAAAATTATTTTCACAATCTGATCAATCACTCACAATCAATCAATCAACTCACGATCAATCACAATTCTGAGTTAAGGATCTATGAAAGTGTGGCACTAAAAATTTTGGTATAAATTGTGATATTGCAAGATATTTTTTTTCTTTTTGCGATATATTTCTTTTGACAGCGACACCCCTGCGACCATTCACCGTGACCACTTGTGATTTTCTTAAGTCGTGGACACATGAGGTCATAGTTAAAGTAAAAACCCTCAGGTGGGGCGTTATGGGAAGTGAGCACGGTAACATCACTGTAATGTGCACTAAGCTTTACCGGACCGTAATATGCCACTTGGAATGTATTATCATCACTTAAGACGGAGTAATTATGTTTTTGAGTGTAATTGTAATCGTTGGAGTGATAAATCTGGGAAATTATTAAGCGTGTGTTTCTCATTGTTGTGCAAGCGAATGCGCTTTGTAATTAAGAGAAGATACTTTGAAAAGTTGCAATTTGTATAATTTACTTATGTAATTATGGAAAAAAAATAATAATTTGGTAAACTTTTCAATATTGAGAGTAATGTATTGTTTTTCTTTTTAAATGGTTAAAAGTAATCCCTTGTTATATCTATGTGATAATGTGTGATACTTGATCAAATTATCATTAAATGATTCACTTTTTAGAATTTTCATCAATCATACTACTTTTTAAAATAACAATATCACAATCAGCCGGTGTCAGTCTACTACAGACTGGACGTAGGCCTCTACCAAGACGTACCACTAAATCCAATCAATTAAGTTATAATTTAAATTGAAATGTAATAATACGTTATTTAAAGTTGTTAAAAAAATCAGCCTGTATGTGCTTGCCTGGCAGTTTGGCAAACAGCTATGCGAGGCGGTTTTCCAATCGGTTTTACAAAGCATAATGCCAGGACTCAATTAACGAATGTTGAGAATGAACGTGATGAGACATCTGCATGTCATTGTGATGACAATTTCCATTAGCATAATAAGATTGTTTAAAAAACTAAAAGAATCGACTTCAAATGCCGCGCTATCAATTTTCAGTACCAAGTTTGAGGTGTTTATCTCCATACCCCTAGAGGTACCAATCAAATCTCGATGAAATTACTATGGTACCATTCCGGGGATATTTCTTTTCCAACCAAATAAGAATCATGAAAATCGGTTCATAAACGACGAAGTTATTCGCGAACAAACATAAAAAAATAAATATAAACATATACGGTCGAAGTGAGAAACATCCTTTTTTGTGTCGGTTAAAAACCTCCTTTTTTTGGAAGTTGGTTAAAAATATCACGAATAGTATAAAAAACCTACATCTGTAATGTTATTATGTTGACTAACAAGACTTGATAACGATTAAGATTAGTTTTATTTTTAACCGACTTCAAAAAAAGGAGGAGGTTTCTCAATTCGACCGTATATATATATATATTTTTTATGTTTGTTCGCGGATAACTTCGTCGTTTATGAACCGATTTTGATTATTCTTTTTTTGTTCAAAAGGAGATATCCCAAGTGTGGTACCATGGTAATTTTATCGAGTTCTAATAAGTATCTCCAGAGATATTGAGATAAACATCTCAAAATTGGTACTGAAAATGAATAGCGCGGCATTGAAGTCGGTTCTTTTTTAGTTTTTAAACGATATTATTATTAACATAAGTAGTCAATACATAACTACATAGATAAGATAACTCAAAAGTAACGATTATATTTTACTAATAATATAATACAACTAGAGGTGACACAAGATTGCACAAGAAGGTACTGCCATCACGGAACTATACATTGCGTGTCGATACTCACTTACTGCATAGACCATCGAGTAAAAAACAATGCGCCGTCTTTATGGTGTAGCTGTAGCGCAATGAAAGTATATTCAATGTAGGTACATATGAATTATCATAAAAAAAATCGGCCAATATAAACAAGCGTATTGTAAATAGGTTCAGTAGGTCGATAAAAATGATCTCTTTTAAATAGAGTGAACATTTTCTAAAATTAACAGTATTTGTCAACGATGTGATGGCAATATGGTGATTTTACGAACGGTGGTGATATTGTCTTACTTGCTTTTTAAAATATCTTTAGTATCGTAACCAATCAAAATATTTAGAGCTAATTTTAGCAAAATAAAATCGTGACTGACTGAATGTGTGAATACAGTGTTAAAGAATGGAAAGTGATACCATATTATGTTCTAGATCATCTTATGTATATTTTCTCAATCATCTAAGGAATCTATCTCTTTTTGAGAGATAGATAAGAGAGTTCGCCTAAATAAACTAAATGAACGTAATTATTAGAAATTAAAGCTACAGGCGCTACAGCATCCCAATGATGGAAAGTCAAAGTCAGCGAATATCGGGCTCAGTGGCGCATCTTGGGAGAGGCCTACGTCCAGCTGTGGACTAACACCGGCTGATGATGATGATTATGATGACAGCTACAAACCTTAAAAAAGTCTAGTTTTGGTTTGTTTTTCTGTGATTTTGTATCGGTTTGTTTGCACGCAACGACCGGATCTAAGTACTTAATAGCAATAATTAACAAAGTACGATTAAACCTAATGTTTTGTTTAAATTCCTTACAACCATGTCAAACGTCGCAAACTCTGTACGTTTATGTGATTCAGATATTTTATTTCATTAAAAACTTCTTTTTTTCTGTAAAAGCATGGATGATCCTTTTTCCATCCAAAGGATTCCTATTTATAAATTAGAAAAACTGTAATATCTTAACCCATTGTTAGTGTACATCAAGGATAACAGGTTTTTTTTATCATTTTGCAAATTAATTGTTTGCCGTGTAAGTTTCCGTAATTATGTACACAATAGATTATAGAAGTTAAATATGGACAATTTATTCATATCACTATTGTTTAAATTACGTCGGACGTGCATGATCTATAAAAATTTATTACAATTTAACTACCTACTTAAACTAAGACAAGAACTATTAACATATTATTTTAAACAATGGCGGATTAAATAATAAGAATCTTACTATGAGTTTAAGTTATTGTAGGTAAATATTAATAATAAAAAATAATAAAAACGAATTATATTTATTCAGTTTTGTTTGATTTGATTTGACCGATTTTTGTCATGATTTTGTCATCAGCTTAAATACCTAGGTTTACATTCACTGTAGAGTTTGGTTTTGGAACTCACTAATCAAAAACATGTCACTAACCAGCAAGTTTAATACTGTTATGATAATTTTAGTGGAGCAGTGTTTAACCCCCAACCCCATAAGAAGGGGTGTTATAAGTTTGTCGTGTGTAACTGTGTGTGTCTTTCACATGTTGTGTTAAACGGATACAACGATTTTGATTTAAGTTATACACTGAAGGAGAATCGTAGATTGTATCATGGGGGCGCAATATAGTATTTTTCTTTGAGGCCACACTTTTGGATCTAGGGCGTAACGAGGGCACGTCGGCCGAGAGAAAATAACGTTGCGGCCAAGTGATTTACTCTGCTTTTCATCTCCTTCTATAAGAAAAGGGAATAGATAAAAGGCCCTTTGATATAGCAGTAAAATAATAATTAAATAAGTACAAGTCTAGGTCATTAAAATAATTCGCGTGCTTTTTTTTCTTTTTAGCCACCACATTATATTTGTATTGTGCCACTTTACACGCACTTTTTAGGGTTCCGTAGTCCTGACAAGGAACCTTTATAGTTTCGTCATGTCCGTCTGTCTGTCTGTCTGTCCGAGGTTTTGCTAAGAGCCCGTAATTCTAGAAAGCTGTAATTTTGTGAGGATATGTATATAAATTACGCCGACAAAGTGCTGAAATAAAATATTGAAAAATATTTTTTTTAGGGTTGCTCCCCTATATGAGAAGTGGGATGATTTTTTTTTTCATCGTCTACCCCATTGTGTGGGGTATCGTTGAATAGGTCTTTTAAAATGATTTCAGGATTGCTGATACCATTTTTCGATTAAATGCTCCATTTACATCATCATATTTACGAAATATTAAACTTTAAAATGCAAATTTTTGTTTCAGTAGGGCGTCCCCCTCCCCCTCTAAAAGATAAACGGCTGGCTTGAAAAATCTGGAAAAATTCGTGATAATAGCGCATTTCATGAACTATAAGAAAAATTATAGCGGTTAAGATAGCTTTATTAGTTTAGCAGTAATAGTCGTTGAACTTGGGTGTTGGATAATTATGTACCAAATACAAAATCCTTAGAATTAATCATTTAAAGTGACAAAGACGGAGTACCTAGTTGCTTGTTTATAACGGGTAAAGACTTGCATTAAATAACAGGCTACTGCGAAACCCTACACTGCGCGTGGCCCGACATGCACTTGACCGGTTATTTATTTTTCCCGTAATTTTGGTCTTGTTAGATTATTTTAACCTCATCAGCGCGTTGCGCACTGCATTTTATTGGACAGTAACATTTTACTTATAATATTATTTTTGAACCTCAGTATACAGAGCACTACAGAAGAAAACTCATAAGTTAACAATAAAAAAATCGCTTTGCCGCTCTTTCAAAAGGCTCGAAAAGAAAATACTTATTTTACGCGCACTTATCGAGGAACCAACCACCGTTTTTCGAATAGATGGGATGAAAAGAGATTATATTGTAATACAGGACTTATCGCGCTAAAAACATAATTTTATTTACCTCGACGTTTCGATCAAGTTGCATTGACCGTGGTCACGAGAAGACTGAAGTTGTGGGTATCAGCATTGTTTTGATTGAGAGTAGTTTGAAACTACCCTCATTTGATCTTGATCGGAGTTGCCATTGCGACACACAATACTGACGACGTCGTCAGTATAAAATTATGTTTTAGCGCGATAAGTCCCTTATTACAATATAATTATGTGTGTAAATCGCGAAAGTTTAAAATTTACTATGAAAAGAGATGTTGCCGTTGACAATCTTTTGTATACTTATTTTCTCATCATCGTTATAAAAGATAACATAATCATTTCCAAATTATCTCTAATAAAACGATTTTCCCAATATTGTCCTAAAATGATCATAATTATGTACAAAATATACGGAAAAGTAACGGTTATTTTAATTTAATAAGTCACAAAATTAAAGGGTTTATTTTTAGTTATTTTTTGCCCGTTTTCACATGAACATTATCTCACCGTTGCTATCGTTGTGTGTGTTGTCTTGTGACGAGGCCATGGACAACTGATTCTAGACCAATTCACAAATTGAAACAGTGTCAACCCATCTTTCAGAATAACTGCTATCAAATATCATGCAAAAACCTAGCAACCACTATTAAGTATTATATTTGGGATCGTAATAGTTTAGGAATCCACACTTACGAGAAAATTGTTCATACTATTGGCTATTTTATGGCAGAATAATCAATTATAACAATTTGCATTAGAATTCTCATAATTCAGGATCGTAGAAAAGCAAACACCTAATACATTCACAGTATTACATTATCCCATGCTATTTTCATCTATTCATAGATAAAGAAAACCTCAAAGGCAAATAGAACTCACTTGATTTTAATAATCAGTTGCCAACTTTATTAGAATACAAAGCAATATTCATATGAGTAACCTACGACCCATCTTCTCACGAGCACCACGGTCCAAGGGGCATGCCTTTCATGCATCGCTGACCGCCACCAATGCACACCTTACTTTTGTGAACTTTACCACAACATAAAACGACTCATACTGTATATACTGTACCTATATACACATACATACTTACCTGATGTACAAAACAAAGCAATAGGTGGGCGTAGAGGCGAAATTGCGCGGTTGTATTTCCTTGGATGATTCACCCGTATTTAAGAAAATGTTGACAAGCGTATTATAGTGGTAGTAAGCTTAAAGGTACGGCCACACCGCGGCGCCTGCGATCTGCGGGTGCGATCTTAGTACGTTTCAATTGTTTTCTAATCGCGTTTGGTGTGAACCGGTCGGTACAAATACTACTGCGCTATCTGATCGCCGCCTAGATCTCGCACGCAGGACGCTGCGGTGTGTCCGTACCTTAAAAGGTAAAGTAATAGACGAGGCAGTTTTAATTTTAATGTCTGACCATGACCTGGGAATTAAAAGCTTCTCTGTAGTGCAAAATAATAAAATTGCTTTATTTATCTGTTACAGATTTTTTCATACATGAACTAATTCTGTAATTTTATAAGTACGATATTGATTCTATTGCAGATATCGAACCCTACTCTATCAAGAAAATATCTTTGTGTGTAATTCAAAAAACCTCATAATTACTAGATCTATCTAGGTTTAAAAATATAAAATCCCATATCAAATTTGATCATCTCTGGGTATAATTTTATTTATATCTTCAGCTTTGTTATATACTTCTAACAATGATAATGACATACCTTTATATGCGTCATCCTATGGTAGTACAAATTGGAGCTGGCAGTAAACCGCTTCCCGCAGTGCTGGCATTGGTGAGGCTTCTCCCCGGAATGTATTCTTCTGTGCGTATTCAAACTGCTCGATGTACTGAACCCTTTGTTGCAGACCATACAGACGTGGGGTTTTTCTCCTGCAGAAAAAATTGACAAGATTAATTTTGATTCCAAACCGAATTATTTACGCACCTATGTATTTGATTATTTCAATAATTTATTGGTCAATTAGCACGGACTCATAACATTATACATACCAAAATAACATTCACAATATTCATAATCATCATATCAGCTGGTATCAGTCCACTGCTGGACATAGGCCTCTCCCACACACACTGTCACATTATTCAAATCCAAATAATTATAAAATTAAAAATGTCAATTCATTCATCATAATGAAATTAAAAGTTGTTAATGTATAAAGTCTTGCTGCCAGGGCGGCCAGCATACTGTATTATTATGTCTAGACAGCATGTTATTAGATAATGTAAAATATAAAATAACAAAAAATATAATGTAAAAATAAGTAATTAGTCAATTATCTATCACAGGTCCACGTGTTATCGTTACAATATTTTTATAAATTAATGTAGCTGAAATCAATTATTCTAGAATAGGTTTCAGCTACATTTGATTTTAATTTTAGATTATGAACATTCCAAAATACTTGATATCATTGCGTTAAATTGCGTTAATTTTCCATCATAAAGTATAAAAGTTCTTTCCTGTTTATTAAGTCACAATATAATGCTAGCTAAATGCAACACATAGATAAATCATACCTGTGTGAGTTCGCATATGCCTTTTCAACAACGACGGTCTATCAAACGCCTTCCCGCAAACTTCACACGGCAGCAATGCTCTTTCTGACTTTGCTGGCCTTCTTTGGACTTTGGGTGTCATCTCGAGGAGTTCATTGGATGATCCAGCTGATGATACTGATGTTAGAGACTCTCCTGATACTGACTTGTGTTCATCTTCATTGCCAGATGGCGGTGATATCGGTAAAAGGACTCGGGATAATAGAGAGGTTGATAAGTCTAATGGTGAATCTGTAACGAGAGAGGAATGGTTGTATGCTACTTACTGTTTTTATGTTAATATTTCAATTTACATTTTGAATGTTCAGTAAACAAATTTAACAACAATGATAATGTTCAATGTTAAATGTTCTGTGAAACGTTGTCTTTCTAAAGGTACGATTACACCGCGGCGTTCTGCATCTGCGTGCGCCTTCGCGATCTGAATTTCTATTGTTTTCTGATTGCCGTAGATCGCGTTTGGTGTGAACCAGTCGGTACAAATACTACTGCGCTATCTATTCGCCGCCTAGATCGCGCACGCATGACGCCACGGTATGGTCGTACAATCAAAATAAAATTTACATTTTGTTAGACTCTATATACTCTTGCAACTTACGAAAAATAAACAAAAGTTTCCAAATGGAGATGAAAAAAACAAAAAATTTCGGTGATTGGGCGGTACTGAACGTTCACGATTGAATCAACTTTTTACCCTATAACTGCCACTCAATCTTACATACCACAAACGCATTGCAAAAGAACGTGATAAAACTAATAAGCTCCGAGCAGTACAGAATATACCACGTAACGTTTTTATATCGCACTGCCACCTGCAAACACCCGCACATTCCACCGAACGTTGAACTATAAAGAAAACTTGATGAGATAAACCATTTTACTCGTGTTTTTATTTGATTGGCTACTTAGATCATTAGAAGCAGTTATTGGTATAACTTAATCAAAATCAGTCCTAATAAATTCTCACAACTCACAAATCTCTTCATTCGGCTACTTCAACAGTCAACCCAAGATTTATTGGACGAAAACGGCTTCGAAACAAGATTGTTATGATTGCTAACAAAATTGAATATTTCACTATTTATATGAGAAACGAAATAATCTAGCTCCGAGCAAATTTCACGGTGATTAATAAGTCATTTTTTTAACGTATCAAAAACTTTTATCATGTACCCGCAATCAGGCGAAATTTTTTAATGAACCTATTTTATTGACAACCGTAAATTTTGCTATGGATCTTATGGACGATTTATTTTTATTGCAACTCTAGAGCGCCGCCTTAATTGGTGTTCCCAATTTCGCCATTGAAGATTGAACATCATTTGTTGTGGTGTTTTATAATCAATTTTATCAGGTTTGCTATAAATCTTCTCGTTTTAATACGTCGCCAGATCTAGGGTTTAATTAGTTGCGGCGTGTTTCTGTTCTAGATCGGTGGATAGTTATATTTCGTTATCCATTCTGAGTGTAGGTATATTTCAAGATTGCGGGATAGGGAATACTCGATATGGCGAGGCGGCTAGACAGATGGCACGATGCTATCTTACGCTAGTCGGCCGTCCGCGTTTTATTCATGCGACAGCCTATTAAATCATCTACTTATTTAACCGATAAATTAAAGTACTCGACGTTTTTAAATGAATATTTAAATGGGAATCTGCGAATTACTTCTGTTATTTAGTGTGGGGACAAGTGGACGTTGTATTATCGATGGGGCGAGATCGGATCGTAGCAAAGGAAACCGCTTTCTTATCAATTCGTGTGTAACTCACGGCCTGGTAAAGCTATGTTTCTTATTGCGTTGAATGCTTACTGTGCAAATGTATGCTGAGCTATAAAATGAAATGTACGATTGTGTGTCTCGAAGTATCTGTGATATAAGACGCTTATGTCATCAGTCAGTAGTAATTCTGCATTTTTATTTCGTGGTTTGAATCCTGAGTGTTGTTTGTTTTTACTAGTCTATTCTCCGTGTTGGATATTTAGTTTTTTGGCATTTGACGCTGTAATTTTCGCAACGCGCTTGTGTACAAGATATTTTTTTATTGTAGTAATTTTTTGCATGGTGGCACACCCCGAACACTTGCTAAATCTCCATACAAACTAGCGTTTTAACGACCGACACTGTGACACCGACACAGACACTACACACATGTCGTTTTTCTATACGTGCACTTGTGTGCGTGACGTCTAAGGTTGTCGCCCGTTAATCACCGTATCACAAATTATATAATAGTTACTTCGTACATACGTACACTTACCCAAAAAGCTTTTAACACTAAACGTATTAATCGCTATTTCGTAAACCATCGTCTACAGAAACATTAAAGTTTTTTTAAATATTCTACAAACTAAATGTTATTTACGCACGAGTGTATATCGTTGTTTCATTTATGAAAATGAATTCTAAAATACAAATATGTAGGTAAGTATATAAGTATTGATAATATACCTAAATAATAAGAACCTACGTAAATTTGAACCTCCGGTGTCTACTGGTCTTAACATAAATGTATTAAGTTGATGTTCTTCTCCTCGAGAGTAGCACCTATTGTTCTGTAGCCGTACGCGTGTAGCGTCCTTGCTCAGACTGGCCCCTCGACAAATCAGAATCGGTGGCGGGGTGAGGAACCCCGGATTGGTGGGGGAAACAGTGTCCATTCTATACGTAGTATTATTATCTTTTCTATGATGGCGGTAAAATACTGTGTCCGCCTGGCCAGCTACTACCCTCTTGTCGGAAAATCATCGCCAAACATCTAGTGTGTTCCGACAGCTGTTCGTGCAACCATCGTCGACTGCATCATCACTTACCAACAGGTGAGACAGCGGTCAAACGCTAGCCATAAGGATATAAAAAATTGGGTGACTTTTATGTTCGTATCTATAAAGTACCTGACTATGGTCTACTAAATCTGTTTTGTAACAGACTTTAAAATATTTTCAGACCATTTGCGTTTTTACAACTTACTGGCAAAATATTCTTTTAAACATTACATCTGATCTGAATAAAACATAAATATGTTTAGAACTTAATTTAGATTGACATAAACAATGTTAATTAAAATTAGATGCATGCGAGTTTTCTCTAACTGCTATGGAAATAGAGTCGTTATGCTTATCAAGTTTTCGATAAGGTTATTGATTGGTGAAAAATCGGATCGTTTACTTAGAAATAAAATAGCTGAATGATAAAAGTAATCGTTCCAATTTAGGGCAATTAATAATCACCCATGCATTGCCATAAAACATTTTAAAACCACTTTAAAGTTTAATTAATTGATTTTGAGTCTACTAGGGGAGCCACCAGTTATTTAGTCTTATGCATGAAATTTTCTCTAAGACTTTCTCCCTCTTTCACTGCCATTTTTTATTCTTATTGTTTAATGTTTCAAGGCATATCTATTACAGCCCCTATAGGACCTACCTTCACAATTTCAACTTTTTAATCTTATCTTGGTTATTATTATATTGTAGGAATTCAGCTGTAAGTAGGCGTTTTGTTTTTAAGGAATAGACTAAAATGTACGGCCACACCGCTGAGAGGCGGGATCTGCGGGCGCGGGCGCAATTCACTTTTCAATCCCTATCAGATCGCCTTAGATCGCGTTTGGTTTGAACCAGTCGGTACAAATACTACTGCATTATCTGATCGCGCCCACGCCCTCGTTGCACATCACAGCGGTTTGGTCGTACCTTAAGCTAATCAATAAATCTTTGTTACGATGTACTCGTATGTACGAAAAAGTAGAAGTAACCATCAAATGTTGCTATTTAGTTTGTTTGCTGCAGTGTTTTATGAAGGTGTATGTATTTTAAAACATAAATACAAACTCTGAGACACGTATGTACTTGTCACAGAGTTAAGGTATGCAATAATATGTTTTTGTTTTCTTTGACGAAAAACAGACAAATAATCTGCTTTAACGACACTTTTATCCTAACTCTCCACTTCGTTGTCCCTAAAAGTATTGTCTCTTTAAACAAGTGTTGAAAAAGTGATAACATTCGTTAAGGGCGTTTCAACTTGCCCACCGCTTGATATAAAAAAAAAAACAATAAGACAATCGACTACTGCACCGGATCGGTGCATCGGCGCAGCATTTGATGTGCCGCTGGGCACAGTGCATTTAAGGTAGTAGGAATCTGGCTCGGACTCTTCATTCTAGGTGAATAACGTGCTTGATTTTTAGTGAAATGCTGCATTTATGCAACAACCACCTTTATTTGACTGCTCACCACCACCTTTATTTGACAAATTGAACTCTATTCGAATAAAAAAAAATTAAAATGCTATGGCTCATGTTGCCAAATCTATAACTTCATGCATGTGTTGTATAGAGACAGCTGCTACGCCACAAGCTTAGTGCTACGGATTGCGTAGTTGTGTCATATCGTAGGTGCATAGTACACGAAGTATGAAGAGCCACAGTTATTAAATCAATGTATTCTACTGAATATTTTGTACTATGTTACAGGCCATATACCAATACGCACTGCTTATGGTAATATCGAAGAGTGCAGTGATTTGATAAAAGATATTTTGTTCAACTTACTTTGCAAGAGTTTTTAACGAATGTGGCCACAAATAGTCGTATAAACCACTTTGAAGAGATTACTCAAAATTATATCCGTAATTTTTTTTATAAAAAGCGTCAACATTTCTTTTAAAACGAGTATTTCTACGGTAATAATAATCGTGAGAAAAAGTTATTTGCGAATTCATTTTAAACTTTTTAATTTATGCTACTAATAAATCCTAAAAATATATACGAATTTAAAGTGCCTCCTAGTTCACTTTCACTGTTAGATATAATTTGGCTTAATCTCTTTAGTGCTAAATTATTCAAGTTTCAATTAATACTTTACTAAATCGCTAGATATATTACCCTAGAAATGTATTTAGCTATGAAAAGAAGTTGTAGGTAGTTTTTTTGTTATTAATTAAAATATAACGATGAGCAAATTGAAAATATTTGAGCTTATGATGGTCATATAAAAAATTGCAAGAGATTAATATTCAATTCAGAGACGTAGAATCTTAACACCTGTTAAATTTTACTAAGGCAACTCGTTACTCAACTGATTTTGCGATAAATACAATTAATAATAAAACTGGCCAAGTGCGAGTCAGCATCGCGTCTCTTATCGCACACTTAGGGAGGGTTCCGTACATTATGAAACATAACAGAGTTTCAACCTCATATATTTTATTTATTGATATTACCAAGAATATTTGGTTTGGTCGCGATCTGGAAAGACGGGGCTCGTTTACTAGCGCCATCTATGTCATTTTTCCGAAACTAATTAGATAGATGGCGTTTAAAAACACGTTTTTTGTATGGGGACCCCCTTTAATTTTTAACTTTATTTTGTTTTTCCTAAATACATCATCTGTGAAAATTTCAACTGTCTAACTATCACGGTTAATGAGCTATAGCCTGGTGACAGACGGACAGACAGACAGACAGACAGACAGACAGACAGACAGATAGACAGACGGACAGCGGAGTCTTAGTAATAGGGTCCCGTTTTACCCTTTGGGTACGGAACCCTAAAAATTAATGACATAGTTTGACTTGCATGTTCTTTCAGTTTTCAAAATAACATTTTTAGGCCTATCGTGTTCACCATCTTCAAGTACATATTGCTTACCACCAAGCAAGATAGTGATCAAGCGCTAGCCTATACATCCTAAAAAAATAAAAGCTCAGTAATTACTCTTGAATGGAAGACGGGTCGCATAATTGCGCTTTATAGATTGAACGTCTGTAGTTCTAGTGCTTTATAAAGCTTAAGCTCTTCTCATATCCTCTAGATTAGCATGATTCCATTACCCTTCTTAGACCGCATCGTCACATAACATCAAGTGAGATGACCGTCGAGTGCCTGTATATATATATTTTTTTAATTTAAAAAAAGCCTACAATCAGTGTGGGTTGCACATAACATAACAACTAAGCGAAATATGCTTGTGTTTGGAATGGGTACACGTGAACATTGCAATGAGTGGGGATCGAACTCACGACCTCTCGATCGCCAGGCCGACGCCTTAACCATTTAGGCTATTGCTGCTTAAGTGAATAGTTAAGTTAAATTAAGTGAATAGTTTACCTTCCAATATCGAGTCCATGGTTTGTCTATAGAGGTTGTTCCTCATTCTGACGAAGAACATCTCTTCAGGTCTTTCAGGAAGGTAGTAGACCACCAGCTCTGTATGCACTGATATTGGTTTCACTGCTTCGTATACTGGTTCACCTTTGATTTTTGTGCAGACTAGGTTTACCTAGGATAAAATATTTAATGTTAACTTAGGTCATTTGGGTAAAAATCTTGCGTTGCTTTATCACTTTTGTTGTTGTGTCACTTTAATACTATCATCAATTCTTTCTATTGCTGAATATGGGCCTTGAATCTTCTCTATGACATTTAAGGTGCGGACACACCGCAGCGTCCTGCGTGCGTGATCTAGGCGGCGATCAGATAGCGCAGTAATATTTGTATCGACTGATTAACACCAAACGCGAACAGAAAACAATTGAAAAGTACGGAGATCGCACCCGCAGATCGCAGGACGCCGCTGTGTGGCCTACCTTTAGGCTAGAGCTATAAATAAAAAAACTGGCCAAGTGCAAGTCGGACTCGCACTCGTAGGGTTCCGTAACACAGTTAAGATTTTTCACTCCCATACTTTAAAAGTTAGAAGGGGGGGAAAGACACACATTTTACCACTTTAGACGCACCTTCGAATGATTGAATTTGAGAAAAAATGATTTTAGGAACCTTAATGTCATTTTTAAAGACCTATCCATAGACATCCCACACGTGTAGGTTTCAAACATTTTTTTTGTTTCAATTCCATGTATGGGATGCCCCCCCTTAAACTTTTATATTTTTTATTTTTGTATAAAAATCGGAAAGCGGTTTACAGAATACATCTACGAGTACCTACCATGTTTCAATTCTGTAGTCCTAACAGTTTCGAAATAAAATGGCTGTGACATACGGACGGACAGACAGACAGACAGACATGACGAATCTATAAGGGTTCTGTTTTTTGCCATTCGGCTACGGAACCCTAAAAAAGGACCGACTCCGACTAATTATGGCGATGATGATAATAAAAGGCGAGTGTGCGCACACCGGCGGGTAAGGCCATTGAGGCTTGCTTATCTACTATATAAAATCATATTTAAAGATTTCCTTACATAAATTCACAGACACATAGAATCATAGATATATAGAAACCAGCGAAGCTAATAAAAGCGTGTTAAAAAGGAGGATTTCACGCCGGCCCGAAATTATTGAAACCTATATTTTGTTGCCATTTATAAATGTTTTTCTGTATGTATTTTATAATACAACATAATAAATACTAGTACAATTAATACTCGTAATACTAAAACGACGAAATAAAAATTAAAAAACCCGATCCCGCCGTCTGCCAATGTTTTTTTATGATACTTATATCAAACAAGCAACTGCCCACCTGATGGGTAGTGGTCACCGTCACCTAATTATCATCATCATCAGCCTATCTCCGTCCACAGCTGGGCATAGGCCTCACCTATGGCACGCCTAATAATTTGCTTTAATTCACCAACTCCAAAGAAAAGTTGACGTCATTTTTCCAATCAATTTCCTACAAAGTCAAATTTAATTTTGTTATGCTACATGACTAACCAGTACTAAAGCGACTACTACTAGTCACTAATACTTATTTGGAACAAGCAGCTTAAATAATGATCATAATAAGTTTTACTTACTTGCGGTCCATAGTTATCTGATACCCGAAGAAATCGAACCCAGTTGCAGTGCCGGACTTGTACGCTCCCAGACGCACATACTTCGTCGTACAGTCCAAACCGATGTCTGACCTGCGAAAGAGAAAAAAAAGATTAAGTTAACACCCAACTTAGATGCCACGCGAGTTGGTTTCAGTAGCACTTATTAGACTATTATCATAATATCTCTTGAGATACTTATCAAATCTAGATAAAATTGAAATGGAATGAAGTGAAACCGCCATTTAGATAAATCCTACCCATAAAAAATAATAATTCAAATCGGTTCACAATTGACGAAGTAATCACAAAAAAACATTCAGATGAATTGAGAAACTCCTCCTTTTTGGAAGTCGATTGATACATGTATAAAATAATAAACTCTTATATTCACAAATAACAGTTAAACCTTGTGGTCAAACTAAACGACATATGCATATATATATATATAATACTAGAATTCACCTGTCTGTCTGACAAAAAGTCTGTCATTTGAACCCCAGTATTGCTCAGATGCTAATGCTACTTACTTGCGGCTAATGCTATCATCATCTATACATCTATGTTATTATCTATCTACATGACACTTAGGTCCATATGAAAAAGGGAAAAAAAAGATTGAGCACCTACATTCAACATTTAAGAGGTAAACTATTTTTAAGTCTCATTTAAGAATATTGTCTGTAACATAAGTATTAACATTTTTATTAATTAATTTCTTTAAATCACACGAGTAAAACGAGACACAGTTATAAACAATTGCGACCACAGAATTCCCATCTAATAAATCCCCATTTTTCAAATCCATAAAGAACTAGCCACATATTTAGATATCTCCGTCAAGCCTTTATCAAATCCAGCGTATAACCGCATTATCATAAGCACGATGGAATTGCATCTCTAATCGGATCTGCCATAGAATACAAAATCGTTAATTAGAACAGAGGTGCCAGTTGTAAAAAATAAGATCGATAGGCAATTATCGAATAGTAATTAATAATGAATAATTGTTTAAATAGACGTTCGTGACTGTATTTAGTGGGCATTGGTTATAAATTAATTATTAGGTTTCTGGTTAACATTGTCATTTAAGTTAAACGTCAGATTTAAGTTCAGATGTCAAAATTTAAGAACTGCTCTGTTTTTATTGTCTTGTCTGTAACTTTTTATATTATATGCTATGGTTAGTTATTATAACCAGGCATTTTGAGGCAATATTTACAAAAATGGCAGGGCTCTTAGATAAATAGTCATACCAAAGAACTACTTTTTATTGTTGTGCTGATACGATGATTTTAGGCCCACACTTTGACACAAGTTAGAATAAACATTTATATAGCAACAGCTATAGTTATTAACACAGTTTTTAAAATAAATTTTGCCTTTGTGACATTTTAATAAGTGATAGTAGCCAAACTAAGGCTTCGGCGTCAGATCGTAAGTTCGATTCCCACCTATTGTACTATTGACGTAAACCCACTCCAGACAAAAGCATATTTAGCATAGTTGGAGGGGTTATTACAAGACTACTAGTAATATGCAACCTACATTGCTAGTAAGCTCTAAAATAAATAAAAACATGTCTTAATTTAGGCACATCATTCGTTATTAAAATAAATTGTTCATTCTAAACTGTAACATAATCTTTGACTAAGCTTTCAACTTACCGCCGCCGTATACATTCGCATAATGATGTGAAAATTACAAGAGATACGACTGCATACGAAGCCGCAAGATTCAAACTATTCCGCAATTATACAGGGGAATATGGTCATTTTAATTATGCTAATCTTGATTAGGACGGTTTTATTGAATAATTATGTTATAATGCAATTGCTTCAAAATAGATAGAACTATATTTTGACTCCAGTACGGTCTCATAAGACAGAAAATGAAAAGTTTTGGACTCTCCCTCTAAGGTTTCCACTTCCTACCGAACCACCACTATTATGTTTTCTGTGACCAAACGGAAACATGTCGTGAATCGATGTCACTGATTTAAAATATGATTTTCGTTCGATACAAAAATTTACTTCAAATTTGTCGCAATATCCTATTCCTGTAAAATTAACAATAATATTTATTTCTTTAAGTCTTTCTCAAGAATATTTATTTATTTATTAAATTAAAATCTAACCAAACATAATTAATGTTAATAAAAGGCATATTAAAAACACATTAAAATCACCAAATAAACAAGGTATGATGCAAAGCATAAACTCAATATCATTTAAAGCTGATGTTAAGATAAAGAAGCTAAACACTCAATAAAATAACAATTCTAATAAAATGTCACAAACTAAAATATTTGAAGATAACTTAGTTGCTTAATGTTAACCATGATCTGTTTGAATATTCAATACGTTCAAATAAAATGAGATCGACCACAATCTTTGATCACCACGAAATTATTAAGTCAAAATATATTAAAAATGTAAATTTATACTATTATTATACTCCAAATTAATTAATTGGTAATATATGGCATCTGATGAAGTTGAGAAGTCATTCAAATAGTGATTTGGTTGTTGTAAATGTTTTTTTTTTAATATCTTATAAGCTAGCGTTTGACCACTATTTCACCTGTTGGTAAGTGATGATGCGGTCGAAGATGCTAAGCACGCTAGGCCTAGAATTGGAACAGCCAGTTCCAATTCTAGGCCTATCTCAAGGATATTGTATTTTTTTTTGACATTCAGAATCACTAAGGTTGTAAAGTATGTCATAAATTGATATGAAGATATGAAGTTGTAAAGTATGTTGATCCTACTTATTATTCTCGTGTGAATTCTATGAATGAATTTTCATTTATTAATCAAAACGTCATCAAAAATAACAACAATCCTGCCACAATTTAAACATTCGCATATAAATAAATTATAATTAGGTATAACGAAACATTATAAATGTATTCCTTCGGTAGTCTTATAGCCCTGGGACTTTCTCACGCTTGACTTCACATTATTAGAAAAAGTCATAAATCTTATTAACGCACTGATTGCTTTTCTTAATAATACAAGCTCTTAATTATTTGAAACAGTCCGCTGATATAAATAACGTTATAAAATAATCAATAAGGTCCTAAACTGCAAACATCGGGTCGAAATTGACTCACTCGCAACTCACAGGATTATCCGAGTGTTTGGAAGCGAAAATAGATCTTATGGTTTGAAAATAAGAGTCTTGAAAGCGTTGCAATCCAGTTCTGACTCAGTAGTTTTTTTTGCAAACATAAATCAGAGCACCGTTATTCGAAAAGCTCGAAGACATTCAGGGTCTTTGTGATTTCAAGTTTTTGCACTAACGTATGTCTAAGCCTTTTAACGGCTGAAATCTTTAGTAGTTTTAGATCCCATATAGGGATTTCTTGGACGTGTCTATTTTTTATCCACCAAACTGTATTTTTTAAAGGAGAGAGTAAAAAAGTGTATCAAAAGGTGAATAAGCAAAAGGGTTACCTAGCTTAAAAGTAGTGATATAAACCGATTTTAGTAGAAATCAATTCAATTAGATAGAAAAATAACAAGTCCATTAAACAGGTTAAACGAAGAAGGAAAGACGGAAGATTGAACGGAGGTAGAAACATGTTCTAATACCAACTCTACAACAAGCACGCGTAGTTAAATGCTTGTAAAATTAGATTACAACAATCAATTAACACCAATTATTAGATTGGGTGCTATTTCAATTTAATTAACAAAAAAATTCAGTGAATTATGATTCTTACTGTTACCATTTTAGGTAATAAATCTCAGCATCGATTATAAATATCGATTCTGAACGTATGCTGCCCGTCATTTTTATTAGGGCAACTTAAAATTCCACGCGTACTCGATATATCGATGCCGGTATTCGATGCCGTATCGATTTTTAATCAATCTCCAAAATGGGTTCTATCAAAACTTAATTGACGGCAATCGTGAGGTACTTTAAAAAGCTTTCTTTAGAGTACCGATCTGAGACAATAATCGATATGTGCACAAAGAGGAAAGAAAATTTAAGAATACTTAGGTATGTTTTTAAGCAATGTAGAATGTCTTGTAATGAAGATTAAAAATAAACTTTATCATTCTTAAATCTTTGTGTATTATTGCACTGTAAACAATTTGACGTATGTAAAGCATGTACTTTATTTAATTTCAATTGCATTGTTGGAAGGCAGCTATTTTTTTTAAATAAGCTTACCTTCTATTATTCTGGGTTGCACATTACTTAGTAGTCTTGTTAACCCCTACATCTAAGCTAAATATGCTTGTGTCTAGTGTGGGTTCACGTCAATAGTGCAGGGGTGGGTATCGAACTCACGACCTCTTGATCGTCAAGCCGACGCCTAAGGGGTATTACACCACACTGAAGCAGGATCCCTAATTAAGGGTTGGCGTGGCTCTTAATTAGAGAGGTTTATTATTACACTACGTCTAACTATTATAAACATAATGGCATGCAAAATTCTGGATAGCCAAAAATTTTAAACTTAGAGCAATGATAAAAAAAACGACCACTTTCCGCGCTCGTCCCACATCGACGAATGCCTGCCCTACTTCCCTTAGTGTTATTACACTGCACGGTGGCAAGCACACTTCGGATCGGGCGCACTTTTGCTTCCTAATTAGAGAGCCTTACTGCCTTATTCTTAATACACCTCCCTGATTCAGTTTGGTGTAATACCCCTGGGCTATTACACCTAACTATTACTTGGGCTATAAAAAATATAAAAAAAGCTATTGCTTGGGCTATTGCCGCTTCATGTTAAGCTCAGTCGCCGCGCCAAAATGTAATCCAGCATTTAGGTTACAAGTCGCTATAACAAGGCAGCCGTATCTGATACTGTCGTAATAAATAAGTAACATCATATTTAAATAAGTAACCTTACTTTCACTCAGTCCATATACCATAATAAACACATGAGACTTAAAGACAGCAAATACACTAGCAATAAATTAACTATAATATCATAATAGCATCTATCAGACAGACGGACGGCCGGCTACTTTCTTGCATAAGGAGCCGCTTGGGCACGAGTTATCCTCAAGCTATCACGATGCTATAATAACGGTGCCAAGCTAGTTGGGGTTTTCGGTGAATAGGACCTAATATAGTAAAAAATGATCACCGCTTGAAGTTATATTTACTAGACACTCAAAAGTCAATCAAAATTTGTGTGATCTGAGCTATTTAAATTATGTGTAAAGGTCGATTCACACATATCAGTGAACCCACAGTTCCGGCACAGTACCGTTACAGTTGCGTATCCGTGCTACAGTGGTGCGTCAGTGCTTCAATTCACACATATCAGGCACAGTACAGTTCTCTGCGGGTCTTCGTGCACGACGTTCCCTTCAGACTAGCGTTGACGTCGATTGTTTTGATGGCACTCTTCAATATAGCTATGATAGCCATTGCTTTAGACGAAGAAGAAGAAGAGAATCGAGGAAAAAGAAGAATTCCATTTTGTTTTCGATGCAGCAGCGTCAGTAATCCGTGATAAAATATCGTCGTCGCCGATCACGTCCGTGATGGCCGGTGCCGGCACTGACACTGACAAGTGTGAATACATCCATAGAGAATGTTTGAAAGAATAATTATCACTGATGCGGTACTGTGCCGGAGCTGTGGGTTCACTGATATGTGTGAATCGACCTTTAATAGCGTGATTTATGATTATTTTATTTTCACAAAAAAATATTTAATAAAGTATCTCCTTGTTACATTTCAGAAAGATCAATCAGATCATCCGTTTAGGCTTGATTTGTTTACAAACTGACAGAGTTACAAACATTTTTATAATATTAGTCTACTCTATATGGTTAAATTGACGTCTGATGCAGCTAATGATGTGATCTTAAATGCAGTAGAATAATTCATGAAAAAATTGCAGTGAGATGATTTGACTACGGTCGGTTTTTAGGCAAATCTACATTTAAACATAAAAAAAACTTAAAATGCAATTAAATAAACCTTTGTTTGCAGTATATTACAGTTCAACCCAAAGTTATCAAAAGGATTGTATATAATATTTAGATTATATGGAGAATATGACCACTAGTCTGAAGAGAATGAAGAAAGCAAAATGAATCAAAATTGTTCACTTTGAAAGAATTTAAAAAATATATCAATCTGAAAATATGGGATCATTATTATTTTTAGATTTCATTAATACATTATTTTTACTATGAAATACATAAACTGTATTGTAAGTAATTATAATGTATAATTAAATTTTCAACTATACAGCGTCAAATAATCAGTCTTTTCCAACGTATTATAATTTCTTTATTAATAAACACCGGCATAAGAGCACGTACACACTAAACAAAAAAGAAGATTGCCACAGAAGCGCTCACGAGCGTGGCTCGGGGCGTCAAATCGCTTATCGTGCGCTCACGTTTAGTGTAAAGGTGATTGCGTACTGGGTACTATTTTTTTACTAAAGTATTAGTAGAAAAAGATAAAGAAATTCATTACAAAATATAACTAGCAATAAATATTTAAGTACACTAAAATATCGGTGAGAATTCGTTTAAAAATTTGCTGCCTGACTCCGTTAAGCCTTATATTTATGAAAATGAAATTCTTCCAATCTGTTTTGGCTAAGTTTATTTTTAGCAAGCAAGCGTTGCTAAAAATGTGAGCTAACAGTATAATGTTGTATCTGTAATAGGTTAGCCCTTTTCCCTTTTAAAACTCTTACTCTTTCTTTTAAAACTTTACCTGCTACCGAACGCACGGTTAAACTTATTTTGATTTTAACGTAGAGCTAGGAGCGAAAGAGTCTATCTATGTCTCTGAAAAACAAAATTAAGTAAAACATGAAGAAATTCGCAAAGCGTTGAGAACTTCTTCTTATTTAAAGTAGTTTTAAAAGTAATCAATCCAAAAATTTAAGTATTTTTAAAAGTAATTTTATTTTTGTCTCAATCAACATTTACAAAATACATCCATTAACACACTATTAGTAAACAAGTATCAAATATCTAAAACACAAATATGTAAAACAAAAAAAAAGAAAACTATCATATTAATACCACAGATAAAAAAAACTACTTTCTCCAGTATGCACACAGTCTAACCACAAATGTGAAATACTTGCGCTGTCAGATGCCAATGTCAGAGCTACTACTTGGATTCACTCAGCTGAATCTTGATAACGAGATTCATTCACTGACTGTACTTTTTGTTTATCTATCCGCTTTCCTTTGGATACTTATTGGTTTGTAGATTTATGCTTCCTTGTTGCAATTATGAGGGTTTGTTTATTTATTCCTTTTTATATATTAACATATTCTTTATTAATTACCAATGTATAGATGTAAGTACCTTATTGACATTTTTTTGTATTTTTTGTATATTGTATTGAATCTGCTAATCAAAAAACTTAAGATAGGTATAAATTCATAAAAGTTAATTAGACATTTACAAGAACTACTTTAATCCAAACTTACCTATTGGCCGATGACTCGTAAATACAAAACAAAAAACACACATTTATACACTAAAACTTGCAAATGCAAAAATATTTTGCTTCTCAAAATGCTTTTCATAAATATGGACACATATAAACAAAAAAATCCATAAAACAAATTCTAACGAGAGTTTACAAAAAATATGACTTTCTTCAAAAAATATAATGGCTCGCGCACACGAAAGCACGGGCGCGCAATTTGGCCGTCGCAAATAGGCGCTTGCGGCGATGCGGTCCAGTGCAATCAAACTTTAAGTTTTGTACTACTTAAGCCAGAGTTTTGTTAAATAATATGTCACGCAAATGGTACGAATTAAAGTTCAACCATACAGTAAAAAAAAAATAAAAAAAACACACACCAATTGAACCAAATAATGATTAATATCGCTCAGAAATAATTTACACATTTAATTACTGACTCCATGAACCAACATTATTTGTATGATATTCCTTTTAGTTACCTACATATTTAATATTCGGGTTGCCATTACATAAAAGTTTATTGCATTGAGTATTTATATTATTGTCTTAATAAGTCAAACTATGTATTTAGTCCGCTTATACTTCAAAAACATATCTATCTAATGTAAGTACTTTGCATAAAATGAACTTGAAACAACTCATCGCGTGCTGCACACATAACGAACTCGCAGCTGCGTAGATGTACCGATCGCTTTAACAAAACCGCTACTTAAGCGTACATGCAACATATTGGTATGTCAGACCACGCCTGGGGCCCAGACGTTAATTTTGGCTTCTGTTTAAAGAACACAATCCCGAAATTAGTGTACTAAAGGCCTAATAGTGTCCCACCTCAAGGCAATGCCTCGGGAATTTCTTCTTTGTGTCTGATAGCGTGATGATATTCATAAAGAAAATCATGCAGCGTGTAACGAGAGACTAATTTAGGGCTCAAAAAATTTACTAATTGCGAGGTTGGCCGACTAAACGCGTTTAGTTAAGTGCCTATCTCGGAACAATGATATGAATTTTGGTGTTCAGTCAGAAATTGGTTTATAAATATGTTAAGATTATATTGGACTTGTTAAATCTTTGAACCGAAATAGTTAAGATTTCTGGTGATATGTTTTAAATTACATTGAAAAAAATCTATTTAATATAACAAAAACCTGTCTGCACGCCAAACCTATTGTCAAATTACAAGACTTGTAATATCTGAAAATATATTTACAAAGTGTTCAAACAAATTATTTAATTAATTATCGAAGCGCTGAATAAAGGCAAAACAATAGAATCGTATTTTTTATAGCTTTTTTTCATTTCAAATTCAAACTAAGCGATCAACTCGAGCTCTACTTGAAGTTACGTAAGCAATTGTTGAATATTATTTAAAAAAAAAACAGAGGACGATAATACTCCATGATTGTTCCAGCTACCAATAAAGCACGTGCGCAAAGACAAGTGGTGCAAATAATTTGTTAAAATGGCACAAGATCGTGAAGGCCGCAGGTAGCGGTAATAACTCAGTATTATTGCAACTGGACACTGAATGTGCCCTCATAGTGCAAGGTAGGAGAGGTAGCGACTTGAGTTAGAAGGATATGAAAGGAAGACAAAAATAGAGAGATTTTTGAAAACACGTAAGGAATTCTTATCAACATATTTTTTTTATTAGGGACAGAGAAGTATTTGCCACGTACGTCACCTAATGGTAAGTGAAGTAATAATGCGGTCTAAAGAATAATCTTGCTAGAACTAAATAAACTGGCCAAGTGCGAGTCGGACTCGCAATCGTAGGGACCCGATTAAACAAAATTTGCCGGAAAAATTTAGTACATGTAGTTTTAACATCGATATTTTTAAATGCCGTGTCATTACTTAACATGCTTTTATTTACTACAACGCCATCTAACGAATATTTAACGAACTATTAACACCAACGAAATGAACGTTAACACAATGTTAGGTAAGGTAAACCAGTGTTTTTCAACGCGTGGGTCGCGGGGTCGCGACCCCCTGGGGGGTCGCAAAGCCTCTATTAGGAGACCGCGGGGGGTCACGAAGCCTCAGTAAAAGAAAAAAAACAAAGTTTGAAAATATACTTTTAAAGAAAATATTAATAAAAGAGCATTTGTAGCTATTGTGTCTGAGAGTGCTTATAATATTTGTTTCAAAAGAAAACTATGTAATTTGTTTCATGTAGGCCACACGAACAAAGCCACGGGTAGAAGCTAGCATTATAACAAAATACAGATTATAAACAGTGCAAGTAGGTCGATTTTTTTTCATACTAAGGGAGTTGCGTCGCGTCATGAAAAAGGTTGTAAAACACTGGTATACAATCGTTCATACATGGCGCTATAGTAAAAACACGTTTTTTTTGTATGGGGACCCCCTTTAATTTTTGTTTTGTTTTAAGTATTTTGTTGTTATAGCGGCAACAGAAATACATCATGTGTGAAAATTTTAACCGTCTAACTATCACGGTTCACGCAATACAGCCTGGTGACAGACGGACAGACAGACAGACGGACAGCGGAGTCTCAGTAATAGGGTTCCGTTGGTACCCTTTGGGTTCGGAACCCTAAAATGACGGCAGTTAGACGAATTCCTAGAAACAATTTAAGTACAATACACTGGTTTCGCCCTTTCTAAAATTTACTTTATTATATAATAATTTATATTATATATTTACGTTGTGCTTTTAAGTAATTGAGAAGGACTTATTGTATTTTATTTTCCTGATCCTTAAAAACAAGTCACTATGCATATCAGCTAAAAGTAGAGAGAGTGTGTTGTTTTTTACCGGTTTGTCTCACTGCTATGAGCAAGGAGATAGATAGAAAAAACAAAACATTAATAATCCTTGCTCGTAACAGAACAGAACAAACTTCTTGTCCTATTAGTTGTCTCTACTGTGCTTTTTTATCTATGACATTGAAAATCTTAAGCAATGCTGGTAATTAACTTAAACATTGCTGGTAACGCAAAAACGCTTAATTATCAAATTGGAAAAAGTTAAATAATAATAAAGTCAATAATAATAAAGTTAAATACGTAAGCTATTTTTTCACCGCTGCGCTAATCCACTGCACGACAAGACTTCAATAAATTGGAGTCCAGCGGATGACGATCATTTAATTTTCTAAGCATTTCCAAGTATTTGTACCGCTTCTAGCTTGTAACAAATCGAATAAGACCGCAGGGCGTGTTCCAAAATGCTACAGCCATGGACAAAATTGCACCTCATTTTGTTATAACCCTACCGGTTTGTGATTGTGTACTATTTGACACGTATCCGGACTTTCGACGGCTGTAACATTGATTGATTGTAAGGGACTATTTTGTAGCTAAATATGTGGAGAAAGATAACATAAAAGCTATTTAAGAAACCATTACCAAAAAATACATGGTGTATGAGACATACGACATTCTTGAAGATTATGACAAACGCGTAACGGTGGATGTGACAATGTCGATCGATAATTTATCGGTTTGAATGGCACCATGCGTTTGCGACCTCTGTGAAGACCTCTTGTTGTTTGTGAATACGGAGGTTAATATCAAAAGTCAAAAGTCAATGTTCAAATATTCAGTATATGGGCAAATAAAAAATTAGCACTTACACACGTCAAATGACATTAAGTAGATCATACTCAATAAAAATATATTATAGGTGTAACAGAAACATAACATATTGCTTTGAATTTACAAAAAAAAAACAAAGTTATTGAGCCATTCAACTTTCATCTAGACGTCAAACGTCACACTTAAAACACATGTTTAATTCCCTTGAATTATGTAGGGTTGCAAACCGTACTATTACGTGCACCCGCAACCCAGTGCATGTTTCAGTACTTCAGACAATTTTTATCCAAAAAATTGTGATAAAATGATATTATCGTAAATATCGTTCTAGGATAAGGAGCGCAGTGCTTGGACGATTTATTTTTTATTTTATTTGTAATAAAAACGTTTTTAAGAATTCAAGTCATAAAAATGGGTCACAGTCACATTTCAGGTCATGTTGAAGTCAAGGTCTAGCCTCCAAGTCATACCCTCAGTAAAAACCGGTACATAATGGTTAATAACATTTATTACACATTAACTCGCGAAAGAAAACAATTTTTAGAAAAAAATACAATAAGAGCACACACACACTTTTCTACGTTCCCGTCAAAAAACTCGCATTGACGTTTACAATTTGGCAATCTTAAGATTTGACAAATAAATAACTTGGTTAAATAACATATTTTTAATTCATTCTTACAACATTAAAATAGAATAGACCCCAAATGTAACGTAAACCCAGTTTATGCATAATAGTAATCACCAAAATGTAAATGTGCGTATTGCTTACATTTTTTATTGTTTTGTGACAACATACTAATTTTTATTTATTTAAAAAAGATGCCACGATACGGTCGTTTAGAAGCATCTTGCTCTCGTCAGAACAGCAAAAGCAAAATACAAATGGGTAGATCTTTGCCAGCCTATCTCGCCACCTGGGGCCTTATTCAGTATGACCAATGAGATAACGCGTTCCTTAACGCGCCACGTTACGTTATTGAAAAATTGTATTCTGTATGCCACACGATAGGTAAATTATACAAAACGCGCCCGTTACACGTCCTCATATGTCACGATATTTTGACAGCTCATAACGCGCTCATAACCTTACCTACCGCGATTTAATTGGCATAGAGAATACCATAACGCGGAGATAACGTAACACGGCACGGTAAGACTTTAAAATGGTCATACTGAATAAGGCCCCTGGTCTTACAGATATAACTACATGATTACTGATTTGAATTACCACGGTGTTGACACGCCACTTGCATGCAATACCGACCGTGACGGAGGGTAGAGCACAATACTTCGCGCATCAATGTGCGACGTGGTTTTCTACATTCCTGAAGGGAAATTGTTTTGTTATGTATTCGTAAATACTACAGCACAATAGTAATCTACATTATGATTCAATTAAAGGCCGTCTAAAGTTGTTGTAATTTCTTGTCTTTTATACATTTTTTTTGGTTTGCCAAACGAACACATCAAATTTTATTAAATTATGTGGTGTGACATGAACAGTGTCTGACCTTCTTGAGGCAAACACATTCCTCATCAGCCACACCTCTTATTGCAAATGATGTCCAGACATTATTTTTTACCGACTTCCAAAAAAGAAGTTATCCCAGGAATGGTACCACAGTAAAATTTCATCAAGATCTTATAAGTATCTCCAGAGATATAGAGATAAACACCTCAAACTTGGTACTGAAAATTAATAGCGTGGCATTTGAAGTCGGTTGTTTTAATTTTTTAAACGATCTTATTAATTGTATAAGTCTTTCGCTTACCATCAGGCGAGATAGTAATCAAACACTAGCCTATCAGATTTTAAAAAAAATGTTTCTATCATACATTACAATTGCCACATCATGATTAGATTAATATAATGTAAAATTAAAGTAACATTATAACACCCTGTCATTTAGTAGTAATTCCGAATAATAATTAAATAAATTGCAAGGTTACACGGTGCTTGCTTGCAGTATTGAGCGTGACGGTAAAGCACGTGAATGTCACGGTCCGTTGTACCACGTGACGTTACGGTACAATATACCACGTGTCGGTAATGCACCTGTTTGAGAGGGTTGTTGCTAGACCGTGACGTATTGTCAACACCCTGTAATGTGATGATTAAAGTTACACACCGTATAATCGAATGATAATTAATGGCTTTTACTGTGTTTATTTTTTCGGGGGAATTATTTTTTTATTTTCCTATAATATCTCTCTAATAATTATTACTGTAAGTTTCAAAATGTATATATACTTACATGAATATGGTAAAATTACCTTTAAATTTATAGATTCTTACAAAACTTTTTATCAAGTATCTATACTGAAACTGTAAACATTTGTATAAGGTTTTAAGTTTTCATGGTCACTGACACTATTATTAGAAATAATTACGGAAAACGATAAACGAAGACAATGGTAAATTTCCAATAGTTAAAAAAGAATAATAACTAACATTTTTGTTTGTTTGGGGTTCTTTAACTACAAAACACATTGATTATATTCTGATAAATTATAATTTATATATATCATTATATTCTGATAAATCGTTGCCAATATTTATTATTTATACTACTATACGTACTAATTCGCTAAAAGTTGTAAAAATGACGAGATTATTTCATAAGACCCAAAACCACGACAAACAAAAATGTCACTGACACATTAAAATAAGCCTAAAACACACGCTCGGGACTGTACTAATAAAAGGACAACCGATAAAATCCACAGTTAACATTCTACGATTCTCCCAATCCTTGTTAAATGTCCTTTAAGTATCCTAACGAGTATTGTTACACCACCAATAACAATCTTTATTGTACTTCTTGTAGACAAGACATGGGCTGAATGAAAATCACGCATTTCTTAAAAGATGTTGAGAGTATTTCGTGAGTTATTTACCTGTAAAAGGAGTGAGAAATAAACGATGAAAGGAAATAACAATGTAGCAGCTGATTTTTAAAGGCAGTTTTTATTTGAGAATACTCAAACCATAATAATATGTACGTTAATTCTCTATTTTTATTGAGATAGTTTAAAAACTAAAACAACTGACTTCAGTGCCCCGCGAGTCAGTTTCATTTAGTAACAAGTTTGAGACGTTTATCGTCATATCTCTGAAGATACTTATCAGATGTCAATCAAATTACAATGGAACCACTTCGGCAATGTACCCTACTGATTAAAATAAGGCATTTTTTTTAAATAAAGATTACTCGCACTGTGGGTTGCCCATTCGAATCGATTCACAATTGACGGAGTAATCGCGTAACATACATACAAAAATAAAATAAAAATGACGAATAGACTAATTGAGAACCTCCTCATTTTTAGAAATCGGTTAAAAATAATAACGATGCGCAAAATGTTTTTAAAATAATATTTTTAAGTGACTACGAACAAAATAAATGTAATGCGGTCGAGCCGTATAGTTGTAAAGAGGGTATAAACAAATAAAACTGACTTTATCATAAATATTATGGTTGGTGATTGTATCAGACGGTAATAGGTCACGTCACGGTTCGGTATACCACGTGACTTACTGTTAGGGGTGGTAAACTGACCGTGTAATTAATGGTTTACAATCCCAGGTAAATAGTTTAACAGTCAATTAGTTTAATATTGTCATTAAGTTTGTGATCAATTCATACATTTTTTATTTTCAATAAAATTTTTGAAAAACTATTCTGATATAAATATTTTTAAATGTATAAGAAATGTTTTGTTTTGTAGATTCAGTGAAAGTTTTACTGTTATGTGTATATTATTATCAAAATCAAACTACCACTACAAAAATAAAACTCCACACACATGGAAGAATATATGTGAGATGTACATGGTAAGCCGTCAAATTTTATTCATGAGTGTCGAACATATTCTTTCGCTACAACTTCTCAAATCTTACAACTACCATACATGGTTTTAGGTTTCAAACGATACAATTTCTTAAATGTCTTATACAAAGCCTGGCCTATAGAAAGGATTCCGCAAAAAGCTCCCTCGAAAAGGCTAACAATCAAGCCGTCACAATTTTAATCAAGGGTTCCGCAGATTCTATCGCCTTTTTCACTTTTGGATTCCATCGGAACGTAATAATTGCGCACAATAACAGGGCTGATCTCAATTTGCTCGTGCGATTTGGTAGCTGTTTTAGCTGGTACAAAGAATACTGATTTGTAAAAAGGCACAATTTCAAATTATATGTATCTACAAATTAAATAATTACAGTTATAGTGTTAAGGTTACCACGTGATGTTTTTACCGACATCATAAAGGAGGAGGTTCTCATCTGTATAGTCAAATTGACAAATTCTAAGTGAATGAACACAATATCATATTAAAATATAAGTTATGAGTTGAATATCGATTTCCATAATTATATTTTCAACCAATCCAATTATTATGGAACTAGCAATAACCACTTACTATACTGATATTAGTTTCTCAAGCGTTCGTTATAAAACTAAAAGGAAACAGAAAACTTTACAACACCAAGGCAACTTAAGACTTGTAATTATTTTGTAATTGGTGGGCTGGCCGGCTCCGGTAGCAAATATATCACGGAACGAGTTAAAATGAACAAAACGCTCAACTCTATTCTTGTGAAAGACGGTAGTAATCAATGGAAAAAGAGCATAATGCTATTTTGGTTAA
Source organism: Cabera pusaria (assembly GCA_954871355.1). Classification (NCBI taxonomy): domain Eukaryota; kingdom Metazoa; phylum Arthropoda; class Insecta; order Lepidoptera; family Geometridae; genus Cabera; species Cabera pusaria. Next base: position 5,828,456 of record OX940893.1, read on the forward strand.
GAAATTGAAATAAACTACTAGCCTAATTATACATATCAATAAGTCATACAAATAGGTGAAATAAAAAATATATTTTATGACCCGTGCCCCGTGGTTTTATCCACGTAGACATCGTTCCTGTGGAAACATCGGGATGAAAAGTGGGAATACTCTATGTATTATTCTAGGGTCTAGGCTATGTACATACCAAAATTCAGCTCAATCGGTTGAGTAGTTTTATCGTGAAGAAGTAACAACTTACACACTTTCGCCTTGATCATATTGTTAGGATTATACACAATTCAAAATTTAACCGTCCGGTGGGACTCGAACCCAACGCTGAAATTATGGAGATTGTAAATAATAACGTAGAAAAATATAAAGTGTACCGTGACTTACGCGATGTCGATATAGCGATCGACTTATGTTTCGGCCTCATCCGGAGGCCATCTTGAGTGCGGGTCGCTCGCCAATGCGTGCAACAGTGCGAGGCTGGACGCGTCGGCGAGCGCCCCGCACTCGAGATCCTGAAGATGGGCTCCGGATGAGGCCGAAACATATGTCGATCGCTATATCGACATCGCGTAAGTCACGATAAATTCCCGATCTTAAATCTATAAATGTAGTTATCATTTATAGGAACATTGTATTTAAAAATATATCAGACGAATGTATTATCATTAATAGATATAATATATATTATCTATATATATAAAAGAAAGTCGTGTTAGTTACTACACTTATAACTCAAGAACGGCTGGAGCAATTTTTATGATATTTGTATTTTTGGAATTGTCTTTGTCAGGAATAGGATAATACGTATTAAAAAAAAACGAATAATGGACCTAAAAAAATTATGTAAGAATAAATATTTTGCCAAAATGTTCCTGGGTTTAAAAACTGCCGATTATTTGATGTTAAATTGTTTATCCCGCCGTTTTTATTTTTTTGTATAATTATAGCTCCACACGATTAGTGTATTTAGCCAGTGTCAAGTAAAAAAATCTGCCAATGTGTGGATAGCATTACAATATTCGGGTTATCGCGTTTTTTTTTGTATAATTATGGCTCCACACGATTAGTGTATTTAGCCCGTGTCAAGTAGTAAGTCAAGTAAAAATTCTTCAAGTTTTTGTGAATTCAAGTCATGTAGATTTTAAAAATGTCAAATATTGTCAGTAATGATAATTGTTTAACATATTTATTGATTGTCAAATATGCGTGCGTTTAGAAATGTATGCTTACAAGCAACTTAAAAAAGTTTATATATTTTCCAAAAACCATTTTTACCAATTTTTATTCTATATCTGGATTGCCATAATACATTAATAAACCTTATATCTCTTTTGTATTCATTTATTACGTTCACAAAAGCCTAAAACAAGTTAATCTAAAAGGTAACACGACATTCATTGTCTGTTAGGTGGTACGAAGTTCGCCGGGCCAGCTAGTATCTTATAAGTACGGTTCTAATATACTTACTTAAACTAATTACTGCAAATACTAAAAATAACCGGCCAAGTGCGTGTCGGGCCACGTGCAGTGTAGGGTTCCGTAGTAGCCCGTTATTCAATGCAAGTCTTTACCCGTTATAAACAAGCAACTAGGTACTTCGCCTTTGTCACTTTAAAGGATTTATTCTAAGGATTTTGTATTTGGTACAAAATTATCCAACACCCAAGTTCAACTACTATTACTGCTAAACTAATAAAGTTATCTTAAGCGCTATAGTTTTCCTTTAAAATTAATGAAATGCACTATTATCACGAATTTTTCCAGATTTTTCATGCCAGCAGTTTAGCTTTTAGAGGGGAGGACGCCCTACTGGAACAAAAAATTGCACTTTAAAGTTCAATATTTCGTAAATAGAGCATTCAATCTAAAAATGGTAGTTGCAACCCTTAAGTCATTTTAAAATACCTATTCAACGGTACCCCACACGATGGGGTAGACGACGAAAACAAAATTCACCCCCACTTCTCATGTAGGGGAGCTAACCTAAAAAAATTTTTTTTTTAAATGTTTATTTAACCACTTTGTCGGCGTAATTTATATACATACAAAATACAAAATAACAGCTTTCTAGTATTAACGGTCTCTTAGCAAAACCTCGGACAGACAGACAGACGGACATGACGAAACTATAAGGGTTCCTTGTCAGGACTACGGAAACCTAAAAAGGACAAACCTCGTAAAATATTCAACTACGCTGCTAAAAAATCCTAACCTTCTAATTAGCAATCCATATTTAATTATAGAAATTAAGCAAATGAAGTAATTTGATAGAACTAAAACAACAATTTGAAAGTTATTAAGATACCACTTTCAACACATACCAACAGTAATTAATTTACTTATCAACACCTATATCAATGCAACTTCATACCAAATTACCATGCACCAGATGTTAAGGCATGTGTCCATTGAGATAAATTAATATTGCCCGATAGTTGCCCGATATTAGCATTCTTGAATTTACCGTTAGCCGATACAGATTCTTTGTCGGTGCTGTTAATAAGCAAATCTGTGGAACTCGTCTGCACTAGCAAGTGTACTTTACTTAGTGATGGGCATATCGTCGTAGTCTTGCAGTCTTGGTTTGTAAAATAATGTTACTGACTACAATAATAAGTTGAATTATGGCTAGTATTATTATAAAACACTGATGTGTGGGATATAATTTAATTAAAATTGTATATGGTTTATTATACTTGTTCTAAAAATGTTGATCATAATGTAACATTTTTGAGTATATATATATATATATTGGAGTAGTATTTTGAAGCGGCATTCAGTATAGATATTATTTCATTTACTTGTTTATTGCAAAACATTATCACGTATTTAAAAATCAAAAATACTCAGCCATAAAGTAAGACAGCAGTCTTGTAAAGTCTTGCTATACATGAATTATCCCAGCACTAGCTGATGCAGAGCAACTATCTGATTAGCATTCCTTCTCGTCCCAACTCGAAACGATAAATTCAATTATTCTAAATGCACTAATTATGAGATGTCTCATGCATTAGGAGATAATTATTTGTAAAACAGTAGAACATTAACAATTACTTGCTTGCATTGAATTTTCACTGTGTCTAATTGGTACCAGCAGTATTTGTATAACCTTTAATTTTTTTTGAGGGTCCGGTGGCGTAATCGGTAGGACCGTCGGCTTTAATGCCGTGGTATCGAGTTCAAACCCCGCCGTGCACCAATAGATTTTTCTATCGAAAAATGTATGTGCGCTTCTCACAGTGGCCATCCGGTGAAGAAAAACATCGTTAAGAAACCAACAAACCCCGCATGGTGGTATGACACTATTTAGTGTCCGCCTGGCCAGCTACCACCCTCAAGTTAGAAAATCTGTCGCCAAACATCTAATGTGTTCCGGCAGCTATCCTTGAGAGCCAGTTCCCATTCTAGGCCTAGCGTGCTTACCATCTTCGACCGCATCATCACTTGAAATCCAATAGGTGAAATAGTGGTCAAACGCTAGCCTATTAAATAAAAAAAATATATATTCCTTTCTGTTTACTAAAATTTGAATAATTAATTTAAGATCGTTTTAAAAACGAATAGAACCGACTTTAAACGTCGCGCTAGTCATTTTCAGTACTAAGTTTGAGGTTTTATCTTTATATCTCTGGAGATACTGAACATATCTTGGTGAAATGTAAATGTGACAAACTGTGAAGTATTACCCTTTCAAATAAAAAAAGTATTTTCCAAATCAGTTGAGGCGTCTTCGAATAATCGGTGAACGTTAAAAAAAAATATTCCAGCGAATTGAGAACCTCCTCCTTTTTGTAAAGTCAGTTAAAAATAAGACTATTAGAAGGTGTTTTTACACATATCTCATTACGCCCCGCAGGCAGACTAGAATTGTGCATGCTCGCTTTTTACCAAGCCTTGGACGTTTCGCACATTAGTCGACATATACCTACTCTATCATCATTATTAAAATCATCCTGTGGCCAGACTTTCTCTCAATATGTCTAACTGCAGGACAAAGTTTCCCCAACTTCTTCCACTCTATTATCTTTCCTCTTCTTTAAAATTTCACGGCAATACCTTCAAAAGCATCTAAGTCCTACATCATCTCGCCATCACTTATGAGGACGGCCTCCGTTGACACTATGTTGACGTGTCAGCCCATCTTTGCTTATCGCAGAAATAGGAATAAACTATTTCTGTGTTGCCGTGTAAGTACTTAACAATCAGAAAATATTCAAGCTTGAAAATTTCGCGTTTATTTGCAGATCAATATTTATCACAGACTACTTCGTTTACGCAAATCAAAATAGGTTAAACAAAATACATAGATACTATATACCAAATATGCAGCTTACTAAAATTAAAACATAAATTCAAGTTAACGAAAAAAAGACATAAAATGCATAAAATATACGAGGTGACGAAGATGGGCTATAAATTGAAGAGCCGGCACTTTTGTCCAAAGATCTAACAAATTAACAGATCTCGCTTCTGATTCAGTAGAAATGCCATCATGGAACATTAATGGAATAAAACAAAAAAAATGATTATGAGGGGTTCTTACATTTAAAAGTCGATAAAGTTTATCAAACGATTTCAAGACAAATTGGGATAATCTATTAGCTTGAAATGTTTTGGGATTTGGAATTTTATTAACACTTGGATTGTGAGATAACAACCTTTATTTTTACTGTAAGCCTTGTGTATTTGGTAGCGATATGTAGGTATCATTTCAGTGCCCACTGATTATTATGACTTAAGTCAATGCTAAATAAATACTGATATACTAAAGACTCAATGAAAAAATTTGATATTTTTAACCAAACAATACGGTAATTAGTCATTTTCAGTAGTTTTTCAAGCTCAAATATTATACCATATTAACTACCTGCACTGGCGTTTTATAAATCAGCCCAGTAAAATTACTGGATATGTGATAAACTTTACGTCTTAATAATTTAAGATAATTGTTTTGAAGTAACGGTCATATTGGAATAACGCGTAACAATTTGACACTCCAAAGTTATGCGTGCCAAAATGTATTATTATAGGCAGACGTCATTGCTTACCATCAGAAAATTGCTTGCTTGTGTTATCATTTTATTATCATACAAAAACAACAAGTTCCGGCCTTCAGACATAAAGCAACTCTGCAAAGAATAACAGAAAATAAATCAAATATTGTTTTCTTGTTATCATATATTCTATTATTATTACGGTTAAAAATAAAAATAGAAATTCTACGAGGGGCAAAATGTATCAAGAAGACGGAAACATAAAAATGTGCGTTAATAATAAAAGTGCTCAAAACTGCCTTAGTACAGGAAACCAATAAATAAACCACTAAAATTACGTTGATTATTGAGAAACTAGAATATATTATAATAAATTGGGAACATCGTCAGAAAGCGTAATAATTGTAAGTATACTAGTTATGCCATATCTATATATGTATAGTAAATTTAATTATTATATTATAAAAAAAATATTATAAACTGACTGACTAAAAATATATCGTCAAATTGAGTTGATATTTTGGAGCATACTTTTAGTTCCTCTTTTATTGTAAGTGTTATCTAAAATAATATTATAAAAATAAAAGATTTAAGTTTTTGTTTGCTGGTTTGTTACGATTTCAATCAAAAACTACTGGACGGATTTAAACATTTCTTTCACTTATAGAAAGCTACATTATCTGCAAGTAACATATGTTATATTTTGTCTCCGTACTCTAACGGGAACCGAAGCTACGCAGGTGAAACCGCGAAGCGCTGCTAGTATATTATAAAGACAAAAAAACTGTGATTTGATTTAGATTACAATGTGTATTTTTAGGCTTCAGGAATCTTCTATTCCAAGCTAGGCTGCAGAATATTTAGGCTCTAATGACCTCTCCAAAATCTCCAACCTATATTTTTAACCGACTCGAAAAAAGAAGGAGGTTCTCAATTCGTCTGTATGTTTTTTTTCTTTTTTTTTTGTATGTATGTTACGCGATTACTCCGTCAATTGTAAACCGATTCGAATGATTATTTATTTAATCGGTAGGGTACGTTTTCGAGGTGGTCCCATTCTAATTTCATCGAGATCTGATAAGGATCTCTAGAGATGTGACGATAAACGTCTCAAACTTGCTACTGAAATCGCTGGGCATGGAAGTCGGTTGTTTTAGTTTTTAAACTATCTTAATTAGTAAAGCACAAATTGATCAATCAAAAAAACTGCCATTTTGGTAATGTCTAAAACCATATTTAGATTACTTTAACTTTACGTATTATTTACTTTATGTATTTCTATAAACTAGTATCGATGGATCCAGTGTCCAAGTTTTTACCATAATAAAACAAAACAACCAAACTGGTTCAGGTTATTTGTATGTAAACTCTTGAATAACATTGACTTTGTGTGGTACCTTATTTTATATTACTGATAGCAGAACATCCATAACCGTGGCTTACTACCAGTTTACGCTCCTTTCTAATCGTTTAGGATTAATTTTCTATTTAAAGAGCCTTGTAAGGAATATTGAAAGTATAGGGTGTCCAGATCATTCTTGGGATACAAAAACGCAAGCATTTCAGGTTTGTCTTAGTATCTACGGTTAAGAGATAGAACGTTTATTGCTTCCAGCTAATTTAGCATATTTGTTTGCGCTATCTTATATGCATACAGTAAGTAATGGATGGTGTGATGTAAGATGAAAGTGAAAGACGCGATAAACTTAGAACAACTTTACTAATCCTATACTTATATTGTGAAGGCGAAAGTTTATGTATAGGTTTGTTACTTCTTCACGCTAACACTACTCAACCGATTAAGCTGAAATTTAATATGCATACAGACTAGACCCTGTAATAACACATAGATTATATATATTATATATATTATAAGTGTATTAAATTAAATATTATGTATAAAACAACTTTTTTTTTTTATATCAAAGTTGACAAACAAGCAAGCGGCCCACCTGATTGAAAGTGTTCACCGCCGCCTATAAACACCTGCAACACAAGTAGTATTGTCATAAAATTAAAACTGCCAAAAAATAAAAACACCACAAAAGCAATTTAACGACAAAATTATACAAATTACTTTATATCAATAATGTCTATCCACTAAAACAAAACACTGCAGTTTACGTTGTCATCTCGTCTCAATCACTTCATTATATCTATTACTTAAAATTCATTTATACACAGAAGTGAATTTAAATGGCATCTTAACTGGAAGATAATTAATAAACTGACGATAAAAGTCCACCGACTTACACGATAAGTGTAGCCATGGATTATGCACTTTTAGAGATATCCTTTTAAACAACTCACATAGTGATAATAGTGGTAGGACTTCTGCAAGTCCGCCTACGAAACCTTCTTTTTGTCAGTTCTTTAACCGTTAAGTATTGTAGAGAAAAGTTTTTCTATGTACAGGAGAAAGTGTCCAATGAAATTAAAGGGCATGTAAAACTCAACATTAGGATATTATATTGCGATAGTTCAGTTAAAGTTAGATAACGAGTGCAGTGATGCACACTATGTGATATCTGACACAGAACGAATACACATATTAATAATGTATATTATTATTACATTACATAATTTCTTTAAAAAAAAATGCAAGTGTAACGGTATGTATTATGTAGTCAAACTTGTGTCTTCTACGATGCAAAAAACCTATCATCGGTATATAAATCAGTCAATGCATTATGCAGTTTATCCAATAAAAATCGTACTAATTGTTACCAGAATATGGTCACTATTCGGATAAGACACAAAAGTCAGACATAAATTACCTTATCTGACTGGCATTTCCTTTGATGTCTCGATATCTCCGGCAAAAAAATTAAAAAGTAGCGATTTATTACTAAGCTAATGAGACAGTTCGTTAATTTGGCAAATATTTGCTTAATTTGCTAAATATTGATGTATTCTGACATATTTGAATATTTCCCATATAGATTATATCGACATTCCCATAGAGTAATTTGTCAGGTTTTATCAAGGTTGTAAATTTGATAGATAGCTACTTTTTTTACAAATATTTTAGCGGCTAGTTGTAGATATTGACTAGCCACTTTCAGAAATTTGAATTACTTCGAATATTTAAAAATGGGTACCGTCTATATAATATAATACTTAAAAATGGGTACCATCTATGGTACGGTCTATATAATTATTTGTGTCCCTTTTTATTTGATTTCAAAGAGTTTTCTCGGTCTTTTTAGAAATCTGGCCCTAAGTCTAAGAGCTTCAGGGAAAATTGAATACCAGATTTCCTGGATAAGGCTGACAAAAATTGTGGAGAGCATAATACCGCATAACCGAAGGCAGGTGATCATGCTCAGCAGCAAACAATAAATGGCTTAATACATTAAGTTATCAGATAGACAGAAAATATGTTTTCAAATCGTCTTTTAAATCAATAGGCGGCAGTAGCCCAATAGATAGGGTGTCGGACTGGCAATCGAGAGGTCTGACTCCCCACTTACCCATTGCACTATTGACGTGAACCCACTCCAGACACAAGCATATTTAGCTTAGTTGGAGGGGTTAACAAGAATACTAGTAATGTGCAACCAACATTGTGAGTAATCTTTTTGAAAAAATAAAAACCATTTTACGCGCACTTATAAACATAATCCGCTCTTGAACCTACCCTTTAGCTATGTAACCTTGCAGTTACCGTCTCCCGTTTCACCACAGAGCTATACTTGTGACTGTACTTGTTGTTATTCGACACCCGCTGTGCGTTACGTCAGTTACCGCAAAGATAGACTATGAATATGCTTCTGTTTAGGAGAGGTGGTGAGTTATGAAGGCCTTTGTAGACACCTTGTGAGTCGGAGTAAAATCAGGTATAATAAAATAACATAATTATGAGCCCATTAGTTACAAAAAATAAAGTTAATCCCTAAAATTAAGAGCTAACAATAAAGCTACCGTAGTAGCCGTAGCTCTACCTAGATGTTATTATTATTAAATAATCATAACTTTCAACTTGTTTCCGCCTACTGCAAGGCATAAACCTTATCCCTCTTACGCCACTCATGTCTGTTCTGACATTTTTTATTATTACTTAACAACTTTTTAGGGTTCCGTAGTCCTGACAAGGAACCCTTATAGTTTCGTCATGTCCGTCTGTCTGTCTGTCTATCTGTCTGTCTATCTGTCTGTCTGCCTGTCCGAGGTTTTGCTGAGAGACCTTTAATACTAGAAAGCTGTAATTTTGTGGGGGTATGTATATACGCCCCCCCCCCCCCCCCGTCTAAAAGCTAAACTGCTGCCATGAAAAATCTGGTAAAATTCGTGATAATAGCGCATTTCATGAACTTTAAAGGAAAACTATAGCGGTTAAGATAACTTTATTAGTTAAGCAGTAATAGTCGTTGAACTTGGGTGTTGGATAATGTTGTACCAAATACAAAATCCTTAGCATAAATCCTTTAAAATGACAAAGACGGAGTACCTAGTTGCTTGTTTATAACGGGTAAAGACTTGCATTGAATAACAGGCTACTACGGAACCCTACACTGCGCGTGGCGGCCCGATACGCACTTGGTCGGTTATTATAAGTGCCTCTTACAAAAAGGTTCTTTTTATGATACGCAAGATAACAAGACAAGCACAGCGCTCGCTTGATAGTAAGCGATGACTTTTATTACTACAGAAACAGCCGCATGTAAATTCCTGAATAGCCAGAATTTTGCAAGTCACTACATTTATGTTATCCGAAGACATAAAGATGTTATATAAGTCTCACATGCCCTGTAAATTCACTAGACACATTGCCATTCAAACCGAAAAACAATCCCTATTTTACGGCTGAATGAATTGGCAAAGTGGTGGTGCCGCCGCCCTTGGTGGAATAGCAGAAATCCTACACTGCCGTAAGACCTTTATTTTTTCTGTGCTACTACTCCAGAAAGCCGGTGACCGTAAGCACTGTCATCGCAAGCATAACAGAATGATTTTATCATGAACTGGTGAAACTGGCCCTAAGAAACTTATATAAGTCGGTTCTCATTGCGCTCTAGGGTCCAAATTAATCATTATAAATATATTGATCCTGCTTCTTACTTGTATACGCGCTGTATTTATGAATATCGATATCGTCTTATAATGATGAAAGTCTACAAGTAAAACCGATACTTAAAAGCTGAGCAATTATAAAACAAACTTTCTCATACTCTCACGCGAATCATAAATCGAGCATCGACCTAATAAAACAATATAACGCTTTTGCAATAAAGTAGCGGTTAAAAAGTAGTAATTTCAATAAGTCTAGTCGTGACGCGATCGGTTGTAAATATGGATGCAGTAATAAGACCTGCGCCCGCGCTTCGACTACTGGTTAGTTTGTGACGGTTGGATTTATGTAAGACCGCAAATGTATGTAGTGTAAATACAGTAGGTGAGAAGCAAAATGAAACGTTGTTGCCGTTTGTGATTGTTTTAATAATTTATAATTATTGTCGTAGGTTTTTCCGCCGATCTTCGCAAGGTCACCGGCAACGACTGGATAAGATTTGCCGAGGATCGTGCTTAGAGACGTGCTTAGAAAAGCTTTCATCCAGCAATGGGCACGTACAGATGATGATAATGTTCGCGAGTTAAGGTACGGACACACCGCAGCGTTCTACGTGCGCGATTTAGGCGGCGATCAGATATCGCAGTAGTATTTGTACCGACTGGTTCACACCAAACGCGATCAGAAAACAATTGAAAAGTACTGATATCGCGCCCGCAGATCGCAGGACGCCGCGGTGTGGCCGTGCCTTAAGGCAAACAAGCTGATATTCTGATGGAAGTGGTTACTGTGTGACTTTTGTGGTATTTGTATACCCTTTTTATTTTGGCTAAAATATTTTGTAAAAATACCCTTAATAAATTTTACGAAAGACAAAACAAACTATCATCTACCCAATTATTGATAATATTGGTAAGTATTTTTAATTTTATTTCTACTACTTTATAATGTCTCTCAAATATGAAGACCACATACAGTCAAGCTAGTTTATTTTATAACGAGATAATTAAACTTCAAAATGCCGAAAAAACTTGGGATTGAAATAAATCAAGAAATTAAACCCATAAAGTTGAGCTTCTATCAACTATAAAATAAAGGAAATGAATCAAGATCGGGCTCCTTAGTTCACGAAATATTAATCACTTCATCTAAATACAAAAAAACAATATATATTATCATTATTATACACAGAATATGCAGTGAGTAGGTCTGTATGTGTAAGCTTGAGCAAGTCTAGTGGTAGGCTGAATATGGTTTGTGAGAGATACGAGTATCTATGGATTTCTTTGACTGGATTTTCACAGGTATTCATAAAAACGGTATGGTAGTGAATCACTAAAACTGCCAATGAAATAGGTATTTAGGCAATAAGAATATTCTATTTCTTCTTATGAGATGTGTTACCATTTGCCATTATTATAAAATAAAAAAATAAATTAAAATAAAATATATTTACTTCAGGCCACTATAAAACAACAAACTAATTAAAAAACAATAAATTTATAATAAACTAGTATAATATACTAGTATAAAGTTAAAATAAAATAATATATTATAGTATATTACATTATTCTTCATATTTCCGTGATGTTTCGTCGATTTGTCGATACCAACACATATTTTCTTCGACGACACGAGTAAAGCTTGAAACTGTACTGGGATAAAAACTTATTTGCAATAATGGTTACTGCAGTATACCCAGGTACTGGGCAATATGCATCTATTTCAGTGTCTAGCTAGTGACCAATATTTCCTTAGTTTGGAATCAATATCGTTATTAGCCGATGTTAGTCCAGTAGTGTAGTAGTCATCGCTCCATCTAGCTAAAAGACGTTTAATGCAGATCACAATTTTTCCAAAGGTGGTTGAAACATATTATTATATCGATGATCGTCTGACTATCCAAAAGTAGCTTATCACCATCAAGGAGAAAATCGGCCGCCACAACCTTACGGTGTTTCGGCAGCACACAGCCCTTGAGAGCCATAGTATTCTAGGCCTAGCGTGTTCATTCATCTTTGACCCCATAATCGCTTACCACCACGTGAGATAGTGGTCAAACGCTTGGTTATAAGGTATATATTAAAGAAAATTGAGTTGATCTGAGAATTTCCTACACATTGTTTTCTTAAACACAGTTTTCAGTCAAAAACTCGTTTATCCAATTACATAGTTATTAGTTCTGCGACATATCTACTTGACCAGGCTTGCTACCCACCTTGCTTAGACTTAACACTTTATCGTTGGTTTCATTGTAATGACACTTTGATAAAATATAATATCAAACGATAAAAACATCATAAAAGATTTTTGCTAACCGAAGTCGCAGACAAAAGTCAGTCGTACATAAAATCAGATTGAATCGTTAAACAGCCATAAGGTAACGAGATGTTGAATAAATTCTTCTGCTTACTTAATGTGACGTTAACTGAGGATACTATGGCCCATGGTCTATAAATGCTTTAATGGTAGCTCAACGGTATCCGGTCGATGAGCTTCCGGCGAGTGAATACATCGATTAACTGGTACAACTCTAGTTAGTTACCAATTGGATATAAAGGTAAGTGTTTACTGATCATTACGCCAGTAATAAAACAATGCTAATTCAGATTTTGTTTATTAGGTAAATTGCAATGACGGCAGCTCAACGTCTAGGGAGCCTACATATCTATCGAATACAAATACTAATAATCATGCTAACACCATTCTTATTGAACTGGTGACAGCAACAAAGTGCGAGATACAGCCGAGGACATATACTAAATTTTTTATTTATATCTGGCAGTTTTAAGATTGACAAGATTATTTAAATCTCATGATAAACCTATTGACTTAACTGCAGCGTTCAAACTACAACTGTTATAAAGTGTGATTTTTAAGTCGTGTGTCGTAACGGCCACCCGCCCTTTTACGATATTTTTTGTACAGGTAACACAACAACAACAACTTTGTGCCTGTAACGAAATGCGTCGCTCATAAGGTCTCGTCCAGTGTGAACTAGTAAAATGTGGTAGAATTTTGCTGCTATATTTGGTAGATTTGTAAAAAAGGATCACGCTGGGTCTCGATAAATTGTACAATGGGACTAAGTAAGTTAAGTACTTATAAAACTCAAAAGGAATTTTTCAGATCCAAATAAATGACATACTAATTCTGAGATAACAAACAAACAAAAAATAAGGTCACTTATTTGTAGTCGTTTAATATATATACTGCTATATTTGACAGTTATAAAATACGTTGTTGCTTTTATAAATTATCTTTCAAATTACTTTAACATTCCCTCAAACCGTCAATATCTTGCCCATTCACAACCACGTTGGGAAAAAAAATGATCTAATTAGGTATTAATTAAATACATCTCTAATAGGTATGCTAATTAATACATCCGCTAATGTTATTTATTACCAGAGTTCTCGACATGGGAGCCAAATGTGTTACTTTATTTGGTAGGTTTATCGTCATTTCACTTGCCAATACATGTGTGAAATTTCAAAAGTGGGCAAAAAAAATTGTGTCTTAAATTTATGCTTATATTATAATTATACATTAATTATGCATATTCTGACAAATATTTAGAAGGAGATGTAGGTATCTACACGTTTCATGTTATTTATTTCTGTTTTTTTAAATGTATTTTCATATACACTAATGCCTGGTTCCTATAACATACAAACGAATCGTTTTGCTTACGATCGGTTAAATTTAACAGAAGAATGTTTACGTCTCATGTCAAATTTAACCAACATAATAAGTAACAGTAGGAACCGAGCATAAGCAAACAAAAAAAAATTAAACGAATTGAATCAACATACGAACGGTACGTCATGGTAGTAACGGTAAAAAATTAAAATCACACATTTATCTAAATCTCGGCTTCCGACAATATTGGCGGAAACGTCTTTTTTAAATGATTCGGAAGAGATTAAAAACTGGTTGATTTTGAGATAAAATGCGACCGGGAAAGATTCTATCATAGTGCAATTGATATGTCTATCGTTTTAATTGTTATTATGTTAACAAAGTCATGATAATTACAGTTCGTAATAAAATTGAATGTATATATTTTTTGATATCTTATAGCGTTTGACCACTATCTCACCTGTTGGTGAGTGATGATGCGGTCAAAGATGGTAAGCACATATTGTTGCAAAAGTATATTTTTTTACGTTTATACGATTTTAAGCAAGTAGAAACAGAAACGTACCGTTAAACCTTACAGATAATTATTTAGTTAACAACATTAAATCTAGTGTTAACGACCTAAAAGGTCAAATTAAAATCAGTTCCCATCCACCAAAGAAAGCTTATAAAAAGCTGAACACAACTTTGATTTATAAAGGTTTACACAAATGCCCCGCTAGGTGGCTAATGCATTTGACCCCACATCGCCCCGTGTTAGCGTCCGAACTATGCTCTTAATGCTCCGAACAAATCACCGGATTCCCATCACCCATCATCCGGCAGTCACGACAAATCTTATTAAAATCAACGGCTATCATCATTGACACGCATTTCTTTAACCATTACCACTCGTGTACACACGCGTTGAACTAACATCATTGCAACACGGTAATGGTTGTTTACTTCAGCGATCCAATCGTTAACTTGATTGATATTTGGTTTGGAGAATAGTGATGTATTGAAACCTGTCAGATGTACACACAATAAACAGTTTCACAACTGAATTTGAATACATTTGCGTCAACATTTTAAAGTTTGACTATAAATCTAATAATTACAAATGTGCATAGTGCTAATAAAATTAAGGACGCGTGAACGATGCTTTGGATTGAATACATTTGAAAGTTATTGATATGCTTTTTGTTTCGGTAATTTGTTTATCCAATCATTTGAGTAATGGTTAAATCACGATTTGTTATAATTTGGTGTTTGAATGTAATGATAGGAGCAGTTTTAATAAGTTATAGTCATTTAATCTAGCATGAAATTAGTGTTAAGTGTTGAATTTTGAAATAGCGAGTTGTAGCGTTTCATTCAAGGTCTTTATCATCTACGATGGAAACTGGACACTTTCCTATTACAGGGTTGGTGTAAAAACTTAGCAAATACTGCGTTAGAAAACACCTTTTAAGATCATTTACAAAACGAAAAAAGACCGACTCTTAATGTTATCATTTTAGTACCAATTTTAATATTGTTATCTCCATATCTCTAGATATACTCATCAGATCTCTATGAAATTACAAAAAGACCAAACGAAAAGTATACTCTCTCAAAAAAAAAACTTTCTAAATCTGTTTATAAATTATGGAGACCTCAATATGTTTGTTACCTCTTAATTTTTTAAATCTATAGAAAAGAAGGCACATGCATTTTTATAAAAAAATCATTAGTTGCCTGAAAACAAAAAGAAGTCCACTAACTCTTATGAATTAATTTATCAAAGTTACCCATTGAACATGACGTAAAAGTTTTGCAAGCATTACTTCATTAACAGTAACTCTCACACTTAAAAGTCTCTCACGAAAGAAAGTGAAATTAATACACCAATAGGTTCACAAAAAGAGTTCCCATAGACTACCGGCTGCGGACGTCCTCTATTATAAAATTAAATTAGCATAACATAACATTAACTGTAGTGTTAAATGTAGCAACTTCCGAAATTTTGAGATACGTTACCGTAAAGTACTTATTGATTGAGACATTGCGTCGCGTCGTTAGAAACAAGTTTTTTATCTAATTTAAAATGACTGGAGAGTACAATAATTGTACAAACATGATCGTAAAAATACTTACACTAAGTAATGCAAAAAGCGGTCTTATTTTTTCTATCTATCTAATACGACATAATTATTTACATTTTTTTACGTAGGTACTGATCTGTACTTATTTTACTTAGTTATAGAACTGATAATATTATTTCTTCTGTGGGTATAGTTGCTTAAATATTTGTCCAATACCGTTATTAACACAGATCCATATAAATAGTAGAGGCAACACTTTAAAGCGTTTGAATTTTATTTCTCTACAGTGTTACAAGCTCACGTGTCATGAAATTTCTTTAATTTCTCTCAGATAACATTACTTGTACGACATCGACACCAGTATGGGAGCGGGAAAGCTATGGGATGCTGACCGTGACGAGTTCAGTTGCTATCACTCGAGTATCGGATATCACTGGACTTTGTGATCCTCTTAATAAAATGGTAATGAGATTGATAGACCAATACTATAATTTACCTATTTATCTAAGTAAGAAGTATTTCGCTAGAGAACTAAAGTGATCGACATAGCTCAACGGATTAGCAAAGAAAATTTGTAGTGGGCTGATCATATCTGTATCAGGACTGATAACCGTTTGGGAAAACTTGTCCTAGAGTGGAGACCGCAAATCGGCAAACGTAGCGTAGGATGTCCTATAACCAGGTGGAGCGACGATATACGCAAAGCGATGGGCTGGCTGGAAAGAAGAGCTGAAGGGCTCAGTGGCATATCTTGGGAGAGGCCTACGTCCAGCAGTATACTAACACCGTCTGATAATGATGATGATGATATTTACCTAAATATCAAGTATAATAATGTATTTAAGTTATAGCAAAAATAACAACACTAATTTGTAAGCTAGATTAGCTGCCGAGCATAAAGTAAAATTAATTGGATACTTACAAAACTGTACTAGGTATCTATCTATTACCACTAGATTAGTATAGCATTAAAAAATAATTCTCTATTCTATGGGCATCAATATCACCTCAAACAGCATCGAACAATCATACAAAAAATAGGAACAGTGGATACATCGTCGTTTTTTGTGGACAAAAAATACCATTCACATTGTGATTATTATCGCGCATTAGTGAATACTTTTTTGGAAGACCACATGTCAATTTATATCACCATTGATAGTTTTTTCGCTGCAGGTAACTTTTTTTCGTTAAGATCTTGACTTTTTCGAATTTGCACCTTCCCAAAAGCTCGTTTTTATGGTTTTAGAACAATTTCGCTAACGATGCGATAGATTGTGCACTTCCGGACACCTTTTGTGAACGTGTTTTTTTGTGTGGTTTATTGGAAGAGGGAATTAATTTTTCGAATTATTAAAATGATATTATCATGCTTAGGTTTTATTTACGCTAGTAGTAGAAACCACAATTTGAGGAGCGTTCTATCGACAGTTGTAAATAAAAACTTTTTGTAATTAATATTTCATTTCCATATAAAACAATATTTACAAATAGTACATATACATCTATAACTTAAAACTAAATTAAGATAAAAACTATTTTAACTGATATAAATGAGTAAAATGTTATAAATAAAAAACAGAACCTAGGTCGCAGCTGTCTGCCGGTAACGTTCCCAAAAAGCTGGCGACGTTACCTCGTTGAATTGCTAGGCTAATCAGCTGGCCGAGGCACAGGCCGGCTCTTTGGTAATTCATTATACCTAAAAATTATTCTTTGTCCTATTCTATCATAGTGGCAGTCTTTATTTAACATTTAAAGCTTTAAAAATCTACATACAGCAGAATACGTGCTTAATTTATATTTTTGGTACGTTGCGAACCAAAATAATTCTTGACATTATACTTGACATTTAAAAAGCTTCTTGTACACATTTCAATACAAATTCAAACAAGTTGATCAAGTTTTGGGACAATATCCTTTTTGCTGAATATGCAAATATGTTGCATTAGCGTGCAAACTAGGCTAATTTGGCTAGGGTATAAGTAATAAAACCGCAATATATTGTAAAATGAACTCAAGCATAGTGTGATTCTTTTTTCTATCCGGCCTCTTGCCGACAGAAGTGGGACAGAAAAAAAAAGTATTCGATTTGGCTTCTTGATATTTTATTCGTTACCGACTCTTTACAACTAAAAATACAGAGAGGTTTCATTGTCTGTGCATCTCCTTTTAAGACAAATCGGTATAGACTATCAATCAATATAATGCAAACATAATTATAAACAAATAATAGACATACGCTTACTCATACAGAATCGAAATTCTATCCAATTTGAGCTTTACACGTTTACCCAGTCCTAATAATATTCAGTTACACATTTTCACAGCTACAAATCACTGATATGTATACCGCACAGCGGTAAATTGGTTCGCGGCAAATAATTATATTTTATTGCTGTGCTTTGACCGATAGTACGAAGGGTATAACTCAGACTACGTGTCTGTAACAAGACTTACGAGTAATAACTGTTGGTGTGATTTTGTACAATGTTGCTCGGGATAAGTGTTGGAAAATGTTTTTGAGGCATGTAAAATGTATTATACGCAAAACAATACGCTGAGAATTCATAAAATGCTTAGGATTAAAGCGAAATATAGATTATAATGAATAGCTCATGATATTTTTTTAATATGCTGTATCCATATAAAAATATTCTGAATAATCTTCACAACTTTTTGTAGATGGCGTTGCTTGTCAGTAGATCGCGTAAATGATTGTAGTCAATTGTGCCAAAAAGGATTAAAAATTAATCACGATTTATTATAATAATATACGCGTGAATATTTTGATAGAATTTCGCACATTCCTCAAAACATTTTAAGTTTGTCCCTTGTCCTTATTTGTCCCATTAACTTTATGTTCATTGAATGCAATTCCAATAAATAACACAAATACTCTTTACATAAAAGTATTTTTCTTTAAAAATAAAAAAACTTAAGGTCAATATAGTTTTGTGTTTTTTATGATTAAAGTGTTGTGGTGTGACTTATGCAGCTTATATGAGTGTGATTGATCAACAGTTAACCCACGCAATTTAAGGATTAAAAGTTTCCGTTAAAGTATCAGTTAGTGTCCATAGATTTAGGTTAAGACATTAGGCATTTTTTACGAATCTCTAAAAGATAATGTTTAATTCATCGAAACAAAGTTGTGTTAATCAAGACTAATAGTCTTTTATTTTTTCATAACATTTCTTTTTGCTTGTGTGGGCGATATACTTAACTTAGTAAGGTGCTTTGAGCACAGAAATAAAATGTAAATGGAGCTACAAACAAAACGATTTTTGCTATGTTTACTTGATAATTGGTTATGATTTATTTTATGATTTATGATTTTAACGTGTATATGTGCGTATATTTATACTGCCTACACACTGAATAAATGCTTTGATTCTTGATTCTTCTTTGAAACAGTCAAAACATAACTAAAGCACATTAAAGTAGGTACTATATTTTTTAGTTTTGTTAATAAGTCTTTACATAGGAATATATTAACAATATCTATTACAACAAATAACTCTTGGTTACATAAATTTCCATCCCAATTTACAATCTATTTGGTTGGTCAGTATAGTAACCTTTGAACAAAGATGGTCTAAGACACCGCCGATGCTAAAATGACTCTGAAAAGTGAAGTTAATGTAGAATGTTTCCTAGTGTGGTTATTTTACTTTTACTAACAAATTACTTGCCCATATTATCTAAGCCTCTAATGAACCCAAGTTAAGTTGTTTCAAAGTAAATTTATTCAAATATTTCATTCAATTCTACAATCGAAATCGCAATGTACTATATTACTTCAACTCCTAGAGTATAACTCATAATCCCTATTTTTTGTTATAGACCTATACCACTTGGTTTAACTCTATGATTTTTTTATCTTTCACTAGACAATATTTTAGACTAAGTTTCACGGCTAACTTAACGGTTGACTCGATCCGATCTCCAATACTTTAATTAATTGAAAACAGATGTTTCCTTGTTAGCCGAATAGAGTTTAATTGAAATTTCGATCACCGAGGCATCGATAACCTTTAGTTAATCAACTGCTAAGCACAATGCACGCCCGCGGCGTCGCTTACTTTCTACAATGGAATATAATCACCTATTGTTATACGAAGAAACAATTATAATGTGTGGAATCAAAGTGTAGAGAAAAGTGCGTAATAGTATTTTTTAAACAAATGTTTAGTATATATGGAAATTGTGTCTTGTGAGTGTTTGTTTTGTCATTTATAATCTAAATTAAAAATAAAGTCCATCTTCTGGATAGTTTTGTAAAATGTTTACTCGTTGGCGTAAAGGACAAATTTCTTTACTTCTAAGCAGAAGTTCACAAGTCAAATCCTAGCACGAATCTTCGTGCATAGGTAGTGGGAACAATATATCGATGTTTTGCCTGACTTGATACCAAGCTGACCACCATCAGGGAGAAAATCTGCCGCATATCGTGACGATGTTCCGGCAGCACTCAACCCCTTAAGAGTCAGACCATTCTAGGCCTAGCGTGTTTACCATCTTCAATCACATCATCGCTTACCATGAGGCGAGATAGTGGTAGACAAACGCTAGCCTTTCAGGTATGAAAATGTCAATTTGGTAAGGTATAAAAATTCAACAGCGGAGTTGGCTTGGAAAGAGCGCTCACTGACAAATAAATCAACAGCTGATATTTATTGCTATAAATTGCACATTTCTCAAAATCTATTAAATAAAATAAAGACTGAACAAGAAATAGCGAACGAAATTGATTTATGCATTGACATTAATGTGTATTAAACAAGGATTATTATCCTTTAAAAGTCGTGAATATTATTTAATTCCATCGTTTTAATCCCAATCGCTTTTTATACGATTCTTTGTATTTTATTGACCCGCTAATGTGACGAACAATCATTCGAAAATAGTTATAACCAGTAGCTATGAAATAGATTAAAAAGACCATAAACAACATGAATAAAAAAATCACACTTTAGAATAAGAAATAGCATCATTTATTATGGCTATATAAACATGGTATATACAGCCTGAGAAGATATTGATCCCCGTTATCTTTTAAAGCTTTTAAGAAACCGCGAAATGAGTATATGTGAGTCTATTAATCAATAAAATATACACGTTCAAAATATTTCTAAATTAAGATAGTAGGTACGTGGGAAAGTGCACATTATAATGAACTTGTGGACGGCGTTGTAAAATCGTATCGTTCAAATCCAAGTTTGGTTATGTAAAGTGTACAGCAGCTGTGTTAGCATCGCACTTTGGTATTTATATACACAGATATAAATACCAAAATGCCATTTACAATATACGTTAGACAGAAATAGAAAATATATTTTTTGCAATAAATATGTAGTGATCCAGTCCAGGAGACAATGAAATTGGAGGGGATGTGAGACTAAAAATCCGATGGTCTCAAGATATTGGGCGCAGTGCAGTGACGCACGATATTCTTTCAAAGTTATCCATGTCACATGCTTACTCAACCGCCAAAAGGAGGATACTGCGTTTCTCGCGTATGTATGTTTGTGGATATTTTTTCACCGTTTTAAATGGTCTTGAATTTTTCGTAAACCAAACGTTTGGTAACAAAACACTTACGGTATAAAATATCCTAATGCCAGACCATTAGCATATTTTATACCGTAAGTGTTGTTATAATTTGATACGAAAACGCATTTTTGACGGAGTTCAATTTAATCTTTTCAATAATTCACTCGTCTCTTAAAGGCAACGATCATCATCTGTCGAGCTTCTTGTTTAAAAAAGGCGCATGAGTCGAACGCACTCCCAAGTCTCAAGGTTCTTTTATCTTATCAATCGACCATATTGCTCTACCTAAAAGGCATTCTAACGATTACCTTAGTAAATATGCCATTACTACATATTATATATGTACTTACTTACCTATTACTACATATTTAGGTAATACATTACTTTCAGCTGCTCGCTACTTGACCACGGCATGTCTATGTATGTCCAGAATAGAGCACTATCGATCATTGTTTATCGATGTCTTGCTTGTTATCTGTACAAATCTAAATGTCCTGCGGGATGGCAGCATGCAAAATAGGACCAAGAATGTTTTACTAATAATAATATCGTTTAAAAACTAAAAAACAACCGACTTCAATGCCGCGCTATTCATTTTCAGTACCAATTTTGAGATGTTTATCTCAATATCTCTGGAGATACTTATCATACCTCGATAAAATTACCATGGTACCACACTTGGGATATCTCCTTTCGAACAAAAAAAGAATAATCGAAATCGGTTCATAAACGACGAAGTTATCCGCGAACAAACATAAAAAAAAAAAAAAAATATATACGGTCGAATTGAGAAACCTCCTCCTTTTTTTGAAGTCGGTTAAAAAAGTGTCAGTACTATTTTTAAAAGTTACGAGCATGATAAATCAACGGTCTTATTTCTCACACTGCGAAATATAATCATAAACTTCTCTTAGAAAGTTTTGTGAGTAATAAAAATATCGTAGTGCGCACTAAAAAATTAAAACCTCAAATAACAGGTCTCACGGTACGGCTAATTTTAATATTTACAAAAATGTATCATCTCGTATCGGTATTAATGTTCGACAAACATACAATTTATTTTTTATGATTACTCTAATTTGTCAAATCTACAATATTTGTGTCAAAGACTTCTCACAATTAATTAATACCAACAGAAGAACCGATATCTTAATTAATTGTTTTCTTCATTTGAACGAGAACGACAATTCTCACGCATTATCGTAACATTTATATCCTCTTTTCATTTCCGAATATATATTATTTTGATTTTATCAGAAATTGCGTGCGTTTTAGAGCTTTTAACGGGCTATCCAGAATCTCTTCCGTTTTGCTTTGAATACTTAATTAAGCTCTAATGATATGCAAAAAATACTCTATTATATACGTATTTAGAGTCATATTTAAATAAATAAATATGTTTGGATTAATTGAAACGATTGAATACACACCCAGGCTATATTTTAATGTATTAATTTTAACAATAGATTTACGCTAACAATCTTATTTTGACGCTATATAGTCTCCCAAGACAGGATATCCTAATGGGGAGCCTATTACTCACAGCGATATTTTACGTTATAAACATAACATATCAGAATAAACATTATTATTACTATTTATGTGACGTGTTATTAAACAGTATTTGATGCACGAGTGCCAACCCTATTTGTGATAAACTTAATAAAATGTTTATTATGGTGAAAATAACTGTTAATATAATGTGTTCAGTTTCTAGTACAGATATAATATAACCTTATTTATACATCGTGTTGATTTTGAACACAGCTATGTAAGCAACTATGATATAAATTAGTAAAACTATTTATCACCAACGTTAGACCCCATCTTGAAACAGGTACTTGTTTGAGAGAGATACAACTATATTCACCCTGAGGGACGATTTTATCACTATTGCTATTCCATGATTTATCTATATCTTGCAGTATTTAAGTTTGCGTGCTTTAAATATTAATTGCTGCTCCATGAATAAAGCCGTCCTTATGAATACTAAGGAGTGGACACTTGCACCGCTCCTGGCTTTTGCAGTAAGGCTTACGATACATTAGGCGCAGCTATCGCTAGTACCTACAGTATACATTATACACAAAACGTGTTTTTTAGGGTTTCGTGTACCTTAAAAGGAAAAAGGAACCCTTATAGGATCACTTTGTTGTCCGTCTATCTATCCGTCTGTCCGTCGGTCAAGACACTTTATCTTCTTAATGCGTAGAGGAATCAAATGGAAACTTATAATAAATACTTGGGTCTATTTATGTCGAATATTTTCGTATATTTTGCGATTTCACAAGGGAATCAAAACCTTTAGGGTACTTCCCGTTAACTTAGAATCATGAAATTTGGCAAGAAAGAAGGTCTTGAACCACTTATTATAGTAATAAATCTCAAAACCGTAAATATGTACTTTAATAACAAAAAAAGTTAATTACTAATTTGCAACTTCAATAATTCTTCAGGGCATTCTAGGCCGTATTCACCATCTTCGACCGCATCAGTGCTTACCAACAAGGTAGATAGTGGTAAAACCCTAGTATATTTAATATCTAAAAAAAACTTTGTCGTAGGGTCACAGTAAAGAAAAAATAATAAAATTACTAAAATAATCGTTATGACATTATTAATGATACATAAATTGTCGAAGAACCATCAAAAGCTCTAAAAAAGAGCATGGAGCTTCACCATGATATTACGTGATTCAGCATCCATGTGCATGCGATACAATGAAGCTTAATATGACAGCACCCTAACACTTTCCAGAAGGCCGGACCTATAAAGCTGTGATGATGTGTTATTGTATTATGCTAACATTGACATGTTTATGGAAGCAGGATTGCATTTTTAATGGATCATGGGGTATTTATTGTAATAGTTGTCTGTTGAGATAGGTACAACGAAACTAATATGGATTCTGATTATAGCGAATAAACAGGTACTGTAGGTAAGTGTTCAACTAGGTACTGATATAATAGAGAATAGAAGTGACAACAAATTTCATGTTATTTAAAAAATATGTCAATTATAGTATAGAAACTAATTTCTCTCTCATTTGTTTGATGGAAAATTAACAGCTGAGTTACTAGATACCTATGCGTTTGCTGTATGTCTATGATGCTTACATAGCAGCTACCATGTTTTTCTGTGCCTATTTTCACGAATGTTGAGGAACAACAACAGTCCCGCGGTTTATTCACGACGGCGAAAAAATATCAGTTGAGGCCCATTCACATCGCTCATAAAGCCCAAGCTTCCTACAACAATGCCATCTCATAATCATCCAAGTTCAAGACAATGTAGGAATATCACATGATGCAATAGGTGAAACACCTAATTATCTCATAGCAGAGTAAACTTTCGCTTTTGTGTTCTAACAATGCTGCTTCTTGCGACGTTTTTGTGAGGTTCGGGTTATTGCTATGAAGTTATGTGAATGACTCGACGGTTTTCCGCGTTTTCCATGGTGGTATTAATAGTGTCTATGTGAACAATTTAATTAGAATTATTATGCATTGTATTGTATTATGTATGTGTGGTGTACTAGTAGGTGCATTGAATTGTAAAGGCGAGTGACTTACACTTCATAAACCTTGATACTCGAAATGGTTCGCGAATTCATTTCTTCGGGTTAACTTTTACTATGTTTTGCAACTGAATTTTTTAAATTAAAATGATATGAGACTTTTTTATTGCTGATAGGCAGTTATCTAACCAACTCCTCGAATGATATGATAATGATATACACAAAGATAAAAAAATCATTAAATGCCTCATGATGTGCCCATACTCAAATTCTAAAGCCAAGACGAGACGGCGTGAGCATATCTGTTATCATATAAAAGTTTGTCTTGGCTTAGATTCAATCCCACGTCTACAAGGTCGGGCCACTACAAACTAGGCAGTCAACTGAGGCCCGTTTGCACTAAAGTTAAGAAATATTCAAAGTTTCTGTAAAGAACAACATCCGGAATCAAAATCTCAAAATACTATAATATTTTGCCGATAGCCTAAGAAGTATCCTAAATTTATCTACCTTCATTTAAATTCACGGATTTGTTCATTTTTTAATCTATTAACAAGCTAAAGCGATTAGTAAGTGTAGTGCAAACGGGCATGAGTCATAGATTTGTCTCTTAGCAGGCTGAACTAACTATATCGGACAAAGCTTAATTTTTTACAAGACTATAACAATGCGAAATACTTAAATTATGAAGCTCGTAATGCTTTTATCATTTATACTTTCCGTTTTTCATTGGTCAATAATTAGTTATCAACTCACAAGGATACGGTATTATAAACATGTAATTATGACATTTATAAAAGGCAATTACAATTATTGTTCCAAATCTTGACTTAACTTCCTTACCAAGATATCCGCCCACTCACTAACACCCAATTTCTAAACTTTACAAGTTTCTCGCTCCAATAATCGATACATAAAAGTTTTATAAATGGCATCTGTCAGTATGAAACAATCGTAATTAGACTCTTGTATTGAACAAAAGTCGAGACTGTAATGAACTGGGAATGGCGCGTGCGCTCATACAAAAAGCTACCAGTTTGTGTGGTGCATGTTGCAGAAGATAGCGGCCTTGAGTTTCGTAAATAATTTTCGGATTTCATCGAGTTTTGCTAACTAAGGTTTTACTTACTTAGTTCTACAACTAATGTTATTACATTACACTATTAACAAACTAAATAAATAGGAACAGGTGCGTACAATTTGTGGCTGTTGCTCGCTACTGTCGCTGCTGCAAAAGTGGCGGTGGCACGTGACAGCCACCGGTGGCTGTAGTTGATGGCCCGTTTGCGGCAAGCCTAAGAGCGTTTGTCCACTGCAACGGCACGGGGACGTCACCAGCACTGAGATTTTTTCGGGGCGGTTTGAAAATGATGTGCCGGCGATCGTTTGTCCACCGCCACCGATTCCGGTGGTTCTGTTTCGTCTAGCTGTCATACGTGGTAGATGCGTTTCCATAGAAATAAAACAAACAACCTCAGATAAAAAAACAATAACCTGTTGAACGGCGACGGGCGCCGGCAGTGTGTGGACAAGATCAAACGTGTTTTGTATTGCGAGCCAATGCCGGCACATCGGGCCGTCAAAATTTTTGGCCGGTTTCTAGCGGTCGCGCCGATCTACTCGAAATATCGGCGGCCGGGATGACGTCGCCCGGTGCCGATCATGCTGTGGACAAGCTGCCATACATATATATGTACCGCTACTTCGGCGCCGGCATTTTGTTTTCAATAGGTAACTTTTGTTGCCTGTGACGTCCCGGTGCCGTTGCTGGGGACAAACGCTGTGAGGTTTGCTAATTCGCTAAACTACTAATTCGCTTCTCTCTTACCTCTATACCACAGCGTTAAGTAGTCAGCTCAATGAACGTCTAACGAAGGTAAATTAATTACAAATACAATGAGCTAAACACATACCAAACATATAGAATGTTATTTGATGAATGGAGAACGTTATGATCACGGCTGTTCGTTTATCTTGTCCTTTTCGATAGGACAACTTTCTGTTGGTGATTCATAGCTATCATGACTTTGAACAATTGATTCATACTCCTGGGTCAAGTGCTTTGAGTGAGTAAAAACATCTAAATGTACCAAAAACAACATTTTGCGTTTAAATTCTAGTCTCATTTTATCCCCAAATAGTGAGATCATGAACTAAAAATTATTTTCATAGCTGTAAAATAATTGGTTATTGAATTTTTTATGTTCTCATGTTCCCATCTAACATTTGAGAAATTACGAGTATACGTATATTTATGAAAAGAAAGAAAAAGATAATTTTTATCACAAAAAAAAACACAATGGAAGGACTAACATATGATACTCGTAAGTACAATTAAAATGTTTCTTCTCTGTCATCTGAACTTTACAAAACGGCACACACATTTGACATTTTGTATTAGGAATTCAATTTGCAACACGCTTCTAATTGATCCTGCCTCATTTCTACTGCAATAACTGCATAAAATTATGGCTATAATAAAAAGAAAAATGTCTAACACAAATGACATTCCACACTATACTTTTTCTGAAGGGTGCTTGCACCCCGCACGAGCTAATGTAAAAAGGTCATACTGCATTTACACATGCCATGAAACGTTCGACAAACTTGAGTGAACTTTAAGTTTAAAACTTAGGTTTCTTGATGTTTATATTTTTGTTTTTTTTTTAAATATCATACAGGCTAGCGTTTGACCACTATCTTACCTGTTGGTAAGGGATGATGCGGTCGAAGATGGAGGCACGCTAGGCCTAGTATGGGAACTGGCTCTCAAGGACAGCTGCCGGAACACATTAGATGTTTGGCGACAGATTTTCTAACTTGAGGGTTGTAGCTGGCCAGGCAGACAGTGATAGTGTCCTACCACCATACAGGGGTTGGGGTTTTTTAATAATGTTTTTCCTGCACCGGAAAAGCGCTCATACATTTTTCTAAAGAAAAATCCATTGGTGCACAGCGGGGATTGAACTTGGTACCTCTGGCGTCAAAGCCGACCATTATCCAACGACACCACCGGGCCCTCAAACGGGTCCTTAGCCGACTTCACAAAACAGGAAAAGGTTATCAATTCACCTGTATTTTTTTTTAAGTTTGATGTCACCTTTTTTCCCTATCAAAAATAATTTAGTATGAATTGCCAAATATAATGAATACGAGTATAAAATAATATAGTTTTTTTAACCTAAATGCCTCAACGCTTTTCAAAACTTCTGATGAATTACTCAAAATACTTGTTGCATTGCTAAAATCTTATTTAAAATATTTAACACATGAAAATCAATGACAGACATTAAGTTTTACACTACCATATTGATCTACGGTACGTACAAGCGTGGAATGGCAACGCGAATCCATCGTCATTCGTATTAGGTATACGAAAACAAATTAATATAGGTAATATAGGTAAGCGATGATGTGGTAGAAGATAGTACACACTCTTAAGGTCTAGAATATTCTAACTACGCGAATGTGTAAACGTAGTCTCAGTTCCACTTCAAAACCTTTGAGGATAAAATGCGTCAGCGCACATTTCGCAAAATTATACGTTGCCGTGAAGCTATTGGCCTTTTTCTTAGGTCAGCTATTCTTGGACGTTGAATGTTGACTAATAGAGGAAATTCTATACTGTTACAAACTCCTGAACATTATTATTATATTTTTTAGTTATTTTTTTGTCTGACGTTACCAGTTGTAATGTAAATGTCTTGTTTGATGTTATGGCCACTTTTAAAATCTTTATCTAATCGTGTATCCTTTCTGGCCTAAAATGAATAAACAGTATAAAGGTATCGAAATATTATAATTTTTTTTTTAAATTTTTAACTTTAAAAGTAAAGTCAGAAAAGTAAGATCAGTGACTTATTTGACATTTATCACGTTCGTCTACACGGATATTTCGTTTTTTTTTCCCCAAAACCCTGTAGACATAAGCTCCTGACATAAATGACATCCGTACAATGACATAGCCGTCAATCATAGCGCTTGACCAAGCTCGGCGCATGCGCAATCATGGTTTTTATACAACAGAGCGCACCCGACTGCGTTCGCATCAAACCAGTCTAATCTCGGTGAAAGTGTATTTGTGCATAACATAACACCTGCGTCGTATAGGTTGTGAACAGTTGTTGAGATTGGGTGATTTGATTGTCTGGCATAATTCTTCTAGATAATACCAGTTTAAAAGTCAAATCAAATACAATAAATACTCAATGTTTTTATACTATGATCAAGGAATTATTTATTTTAGTATGTGACGACATCAAAATATTTCAAAATAGCCATTATATCTTGATTAAAATTTTAGTATGCTTATAAATTATATTATAAGTAAGTCATCTAATTGTAACTTTTGAGTAGGTTTGTATACAACTTCTTCTAACTAATTTCCGTGCTTATTTCAATATATAGATAGGTGCTTTGAATGAGTCCAAAAATGTATTCAAATTAGATAAAAATGCAGCCCGTATTATATGAAAAAGTTTACATAGCGATGGTGACCGCCTACAATCACACGGGTCATCCACTTGTTTGCTCACTATTAGGTATGACATAAAAAAACTCACTACCTTACTGTAGAAAGGAAACTGTAATGTCAATGTCATACATTGTAGGTAGTTCTATAACTGTTTTCTATTACACCTGCCCAAAATATAAGTGCGATTACTTCCGGTAGAGCAAGCGCCTCGGGTGATCACTTAATATGTTATTACTAATTAGTATTCCGGAAAAGAAAGAAGTATCCATTATCGCATGTTAGAAAGAACTAAATTGATACTAGAGTTTTGGACGTCCGTTGGCCATTTATTTTACTTGAGTTGCTAAGTTTGCGGTTAATGTTGTTGTTTAGATCTTGGTTTCATTTATTTTAGAGTAAAATTGGTAGGTGTTTAATAAAACGTCATTTTTATACGCGAGAGGTTTTCACTTTTTGAAGTGAAACATATTTAGGCACATTGGGGTAAAATTTGTCGGATGTGACGTAGCGTCACGGTCCGAATCAACGGAAGTGACGTAAGCGTCATGATATAATATTTTATATTTATAAACGCCCTCTGTTGTAGAATGGCGTCACTATATTACGTAAAAACTCGCTATCATATGGGCATTTGACCCGCTAAGCTTAACAGATGGAGTTGTACAAAAATTGATTAGTGATATGGAGAAATAAATTGATATAAAAACTTTTAGCACAATGACAATTTTTCTTAATTAAAGTAGGGTAGGCCAAATTTTGGTTTTTAATCAAAACTAAAAGTTTTAGTGCTTGAACTTTACAAGTAGATAGATAGATAGATAACACTTTATTTGCACACCACTTATAAAATAAACATTGAACATAAACAAATTAAAAATACTTAAGCTATGTAATGCAAAGGGCGGTTTTATCGCTTAAAGCGATTTCTTCCAGACAACCAAACAGAGAAAAATATTGCGAGACTGTAACGGACGGAGGTGTATCACTTTTTATATCTTAAATAACTTTATAAATATATATACCTACTTATAACACATACATACTAATAATACTTATATAAGCATAATACATAATTATTATCCTATTGACACAATACATATAGATAATTCAAAATACACAATGATCAAAATATTACAATATAAGCAGGGATTATTTTACGTATATTTTAGAACAAAGAAATGCAAAAATCATGTACAACAGTTTTGATTTAAAAGTAGACTAGTGTCAATGTTTGGTCCTTTTACCCTACCCCAGTTTTAAATATTTATCTCCAGTATAGTAAGTGTTCGTTGCGCCCTATATTTAAGCAGCTTGGATTTAAATTTAAATAACAGAGCGTTTCAGAACTAAACGCTGATAAATACTCAATTCTGACGAGTAGTACAGATCCTTAATATCTAATTATATTAAAGGTAAAGTATATTATGTTCAGGTTGCTGACGAAATTATTTTGATCTTTATTAACAAACATTTGAGTTCACAATTGGATTGGACTTCCATATACATTCTGCTACATCATTGGTAGTAGATTAAACCTATAAAATCAAGTAACTGGCAACATAAATAGTATTTTTATTATAATCTAGGTGGGGTTACTACGTTTTCTCCTAATGAGAAGTAGCTGACGTTAAATTTATACCTGTTTACTGCACAAATAAGGTTTTGATCAACTTCACAAAGGAGGAGTTAAATAAATAAAAACTGGCCAAGTGCAAGTCGGACTCGCACTAGTAGGGTTCCGTACTATACTATATAGAGTATTTTATAAGATCGAGCAAAAATACCACTATCATTTTTCGCCAGCAAAAAATAATAATTAATAATCATTTTATTTCTATAACTCCATCTAACGTCTAACAAAGGTGTTAGGGATCGACATTTCAATATAACGCCATCTATGGGACGTTTACCTAACTAAGCGTTCATAGATAGCGTGAAATGCCGAAAAAAACACGTTTCTTTTATCGGGACCCTCTATCATTTTTAACTTTATTCTGTTTTTAGTATTTGTTGTTATAGCGGCAACAGAAATACATCATCTGTAAAAATTTCAACTGTCTAACTATCACGGTTCATGAGATACAGCCTGGTGACAGACGGACAGACAGACAGACAGACAGACAGACAGACAGACAGACAGACAGACAGACAGACAGACAGACATACAGACAGACAGACAGACAGACAGACAGACAGACAGACAGACAGACAGACAGACAGACAGACAGACAGACAGACAGACAGACAGACAGACAGACAGACAGACAGACAGACAGACAGCCAGACAGACAGACAGACAGACAGACAGACAGACAGACAGACAGACAGACAGACAGACAGACGGACAGCGGAGTCTTAGTTATAGGGTCCCGTTTTACCCTTTGGGTACGGAACCCAAAAAATGGAGTTTGACCGCATAATTCATACTTTTTAATTGTATTTGCGTGAATGTCTGATTTTGATCATTTACAATACCCGATAAAAAACCGACTTCAAAATGTAGCTGTGGTCATTTTCAGTACTAAGTTTGAGATGTTCACCTCCATATCTCTGGAGGCTATTATCCAATCTCGCTAAAATTACAATGGGACCAAACTGAAAGCAAACTCTCGGTTATGTTTCAGTATTTTTAAAATCATTTAAGAAATGACGGAGTTCTGAGTTAACATACAAAAAAACATACATGCGAATGGAGAATGCATATATTGTTTATCTCCATATTTCCAAAGATAATTGTCATATCTCGATAAAATTTGAATGGGACCAAACGGGGGCATAATCTCTCAAACGAAAAAATACTTTCTCAAATCGGTTAAGGTTTAATGGACTTCTGTGGTAACAAATAAAAAATAAAAAAATATAAATAAAAAAATACAGTAGAATAAAATTGAGAACCTCCTCCTTTTTGTGAAGTCGACTGAGTCGTACTGAGTTATGGCATGTACTAATTTCACAATGTCTGAGTAACACTAACCGAGAGTTAAAAATAAAAATACCCTGTTTACGAATAAATCTTGCCGGTAAACATTTGTCAAGAAGCAATTACTCATTACTTTAAATAAAATTAATTTTGTGAATTTATTATCACTAACTTCACTAAAAAAGGAGGAAGTTCTCAATTCGTCGGAATCTCATTTTTTTCTGTATGGTCATCGATTACTCGAAGATGCCTGAACCGATTTGGAAAATTCTTTTTTTGTTTCAAAGAGTACCCTTTTCAGGTGGTTCCATTAAAATGTTAAAATTGTTAACGAAATCGGTCGAGCCGTTTTTAATATATCAACATTTGTATTACTATGCAAATGCAAATGTATACCTCGACGAAACGCTACTAACTACAGGCTACTTTGACTAGCGAGACGTTTGAAGTCGGTTCTCTTAGTTTTTAAACGATCTTAAATTATTGAACTACACCTGGAGTTCGTATTCATAACACGGCAATCAAACTTTAATAACTGCACTGACCATTATATCTCTATGGTGCCAGTGCAGAAGTATACATTTTATAAATTTAAATACTCTCAATAGAAAACAGAAAAAACAAACAAATTGTCTCAATCATACGAATCCAGGCAACCGCTACCATTCAGGCACGTAACGCATAACCCGTAAGTCGGAAAACGCAATTATGCGGTTTAAGTTACGTTAAACTTTTTGTATGATCCCATGTAAAAAGCATCATCTAGTTGGCACTACGTGAGCCTTCGGCTGCGGTTAGATATCGATTGAATATTGCTAGCCATTGTTTGTATAAGGCCTTTATATGAGCAAAAAATAAGAGAATTGGTTCACGGAAAAGTTTGTAGTTTTCACCGACTTCAAAAAGGAGGATGTGTTTAGTTCATGTTTTATAATTGGTATAATAAGCAGTACTGCTTACGTCTTATAAAACCTCCACTGAGTTACAGATTTCCTGTCATTTTAATAATACTATAATAATACATTTAAATTTCTCCTAATATTACAGATTTTTGGGAAAAAACGTGTATCTTTAAATCCAGATTCTATACCACAACTACGACAAGACAGGCTGACAGACACACAGTCAGACAGAAAAGCTGTTAAATTGTCAATTTAGAGAATCACAGGTCGTTATCTTAAAGTGTTAGTTGATACCTTACTCTTACCTACCCTGTAATTTATTTGTACTCTTACAACACTTTTTCAAACGGAAAACATTATTTCTCCGTGGCAAAACATAGGTTGAAAAGTAGTAGTTTTGTTCAGAAGTACTCATTATAATATAACTCTTTATTGGAAAAAAGATTTAAAATATCCATTCATAATATTTCATAGGGTTGATTGACAAAATACTACCAGTGGTTAGTAATTTTAACATATTGACAGTCGTAATTTTATAAAGAATTCACAAAAAAAATTAACTTTTCATGTCATATAAATGTAATTAATGCCCTTGCTTTTTTAAGTGTTTTCATTTTATTTTTAAAGATATCACAAACAGAAAAATTACCTTAAATTAAAATATCAAATACAAACATCTAAAATTTGCATAACTACCTATAATAGCGATCTTGAGCTAAGATAAAAACTCAATAACAATATAATAAAAATAATAATAAATTAATAATACATCGTTCATAATAAGTATGAGTGACGCAAACAAAAGATCCATTCATTATTATTTTTCAGTGTAAAAAAAAAATTCCCATATCAACATTTAGAATATTAAAAATTATGTTTAATTTATATTACGCTGAAGTCGTAACCATTGCATGACGGATTTTCACACTAAAACAATAGCTTCAAGATGATTTACACAAGTTATTTTATAACTTAAACTTCATTTACGTTACTTATTCATAAGGTTGCTTATATAATGAGACAAAAAAAAACAACAGCAATAAAAATACAATAAATTGAAACAAATATACACATTGTATTTTTTGTTGTTGTTGTTACTAAGGGTGAAGTTCACAGACTAATGATTAATGCCGATGATGTTTAATCAATGCTTTTTGACTATTAGTGGCAACAAAGAAATTACATTTCAATCGTTTCCTGATATTTTAATATTTTTATATCGCATAAATTTATTATTTTGTTTCTATTTACTTATGATCGTTATAAACTTAATATATGTGACTTTTATACCAGGAATCAATTTTTATTTAGTTTCTCTTGCTGTATTACTTTATTTTTAAGTTCGATATTTTGATATACAGACAACAATATACATAATTATTTTTTTAATAACTGGTAAAATAGCGTTTGACCACTATCTCACCTATTGACACATGATGATGCGGTCGTGGATGGTAGCTCACTAGGCTTGGAATCGGAACTGATAACCCCCATTAGTAATTCGTCTGTTAGCGTTTCGAAAACTATTATGTGGCGTCATTTAACAGCCTGAAAATATATTATGAACCGATGAATCTGGTGCTCATATTAATGAAATCAAATGTTTTGCAACTCTCAGCTTTAAATATTAAATAAGTTATACAGTTATATTGTAAGTATATATGTGATTATTAAGCGATTCACTACAAAGTCAAAGTCAAAGTCAAAGCATTTATTTAGTATATGGGCAAATTAAAAATTTGCACTTACACACGTCAAATTACATTAAACAGATCATATTCAATAAAAAATATTATAGATATAATAGAAACATAACTTATTGCTTTGAATTTACAAAAAAAAAAACAAAGGTATTGAGCCATTCAGCTTTCATCTAGACGTCAAACGTCACACTTGATGAAAACTGATTGACTATTGAATCTACTTGTGTTTCGGAAGTACTCCCATCAGAGAAGAAACACCAAGAAACTCTATGGAGCTTGTCACATATTTTAGTTAATTTTTTTTAAATTCATATTAAATATTTTTTTTAATTTACAACAAATAATTATGTTATCATAATTATTACTACATATCTGAAACCTTGAATTCAGCGTTAAATAGCACATATAAGTGAGTAGTTAACCACTTTAGTCTGTGAGACGATATAATGTAACAAATATGTATTATACTTACCATGAAATGTACAAAAAGTGGCTACCACAGAATAGTAGAAATTTCTTCATTTCTGTGTACCTACATACCTATATAGCCATATTTTAGAGGTGGAGCTACATATAAAGAATCATAAGCTAGGTTTTGCACGCACCATGGATGACGAAGTGATGATGACGATAACTTAACTAAGCTTCATAAACAGGTGTATGAATATTCTAATCTTTCGAAATAATCTGATTTTGATCAACTTTACGCTTTTTCAAGTCGCAAGTAATTGGCTCAACAGCATGCGACACTGAAAATGTAAAACGCTAGTAAATATGTCATAACTAATAACCTTTTAAGGAATGAAAATTTGCTAATATGTAAACATTAACAAAACAGCACTAAACCCTGTTCAAGTATTAATATAAAATTACTTACATAGACTTATTTAATGAAACATCGATGTAACATAAATAGTGTTAGTTTTCTATGTCTGGATAAAAATAAAAAAAGACT
The DNA here is from genome assembly GCA_954871355.1 of Cabera pusaria. NCBI lineage: Eukaryota > Metazoa > Arthropoda > Insecta > Lepidoptera > Geometridae > Cabera > Cabera pusaria. Next base: position 5,864,190 of record OX940893.1, read on the forward strand.
TACATCATGCTCTGCAACGTAGCTGTACACATGGAGCTTATCAATTCTGATGGTACCCTGAAAAGGGTACAGGGGAGTTCCCCTCGGTATCTCCACAGAAGACCAGACGCTGACAGAAGCCTCTCTACCCCTCGCTCCACCAGGCCTCAAAGCCAAACTCAGTTCCTGAGGTATCAGTACTAAAGTCTCCATTATCACCAACACAAACCCCAAAAAATAATCCTCAAACTAATATCAAAGAACTCGACCGTCTATATCCATCACATTTAATTAGTACAATAATCGCCCCGTCTCCTCGATTATCGGAGATGTCGACCAAATATCGCCCGGTGATCGATCGGGCGACAGTCCTCGGTAATCACTTGTTTATCGCGCCCGATGCTCTCACGAACTTTCAGTATCACACGAGGGATGCGTACGCGCTTCTATCTCGGCGAGTACTGAAGGAAGCGCTAACATTGACCTTACTGGCGGCCGTGATCGCGTTTACAGTTCATTTTTTGTTCGATAAAAAGGAGAGGAGTAAAGCCCTACACAAAACCTAAGCCAATCGATTTATGAAAAATCAACCTTATAGCTTCAATCTTAAGATGTTTGTGAACAGCGGGTATAAGTTTGTAAGGTGTTGTAGTAAGGTGCCCCCCTCCAAAGGCGTCACCTGCGAAGTATCGCCTGCGCCGCCCGTCTGACTTACTGAGCGTTGGAAGCTCACGGCGAGCGCACCTGATGGCAACCTGCGCTGCAACCTGTTCTAATGCACTTTTTATTAGACTTTTGGGGTTCAATATTGGCGCATGTAAAAGGTTCTTTTGAATAAGGTGTGCTATGAATAGAGGATTCTATATTATTTTTTGATATTTAAACATTTTCATACGGCGTTTTAGATTAGTTAGATAGTGAACATGTGTTATATTGTTTTCTAAATAAATACTTTTTATAAAAAGAGAATTTCGAAAATTAATTATACTACATTGATCTATTAGAGTCTATTAGGTTTAGAAAAAATATCTATTACAGACTATCAAAATTTGAGAAATATTTGTTCTATATTCCAAAACCAATCGGTTTTAAAGTTTTTAAAACCGTATAAAAAACCGTTAAAAGGTTAAAAAAAGTGAAATATTAAACAATATTTCACTTTTTTTTATTTCACTCTGTAAATAAAAATAAACACCTTTTGGGTCAAATTTTTGCTTCTGGATTTTTATTAACTTTAAAAAAAAACTAGAACATCTCACGCAGACCAGTATTGAATACTAAAATTCTAATTTGCATTATTAATCCGAGTACACGTTATCAGCCTTCAAGATACGGTACTGAATCTGTGTGAGATCACCTTAACACTGAAGTAACATATAAACTATCAAAGAAACTTATACCTTAACGTGGGACAAATAAAGTTGATATTTAATTAGTGTTTGGTATTATAAAGTCGACGACCTGGACGCACCTGCCGCCACCGCAATCGTACTTGCATTTGTTATGTTATAGCGACTTTGAATAAGGAAAAAACGTGTTAGGGGCCTTACTTAAAACATTATTTAGGCGTGACTTAAATAATTCAATAATGTTTTGTCTCGTTTCCATGTAAGATACCTTAATTTTCGTTGATAAAAAAATTACATAGCTGTTTAACGCAGTTAGTTGAAGTACAGTTTATAATTAAGACCTATTTAAGCATGATCTAGGAACATAACTTCATTTTTTTTTACCGAGAAAGCGTGATAAAATAAATATTGGAATACATTTACCACCTAAAGTATCTATACACCTAGTACCTACAAATGAATTTTAAGAAATAGTTAATATTGTTAAATTGTTTTAAATAATAGTATAGAGAAAACGAGGCGATTATTTAGACGCCAAGCAGTTTTTTTAGTGTTTGTATTTATAAAATTAAAATAAACTATCATCCCTTTTGACTATAGACAAGCAAATAAATACTATGAGGTAGCAAATATAAAAATGCGAACTGTAGTAAGACATTGCGACAAAAACAAAAAAATGCTGAATTATATTTAAGAAACATGTCATTAAAAGTTCTATTTCAAGATTCATTTTTTTTTTAATTAACGTGTGTTTGAATTTCTAAATAATAGTTTTTTTTTTAAATTTATTTTTACTTATATCTATAAAATTAATAAATCCAGGCAATTGTGCTTTTCAACAGATGTTTGAATTACATATACTATAAAAATTGGGTGTAGAGTTTTTTCTAATCCACGTATCAAAAACATTAAATGACTATAATAATTTTTATATCAGTAACGCAAGCGTAACACGCATTATACAAAAGACTTCAACGCGCTATGGGGTCTACCAAAATTTGTTAATTTATAATAATATTGGTATAGTATGGAAAGAAAATTCTTTACCGCAAAAATAGCTATAATATTTTATCCACTGTTTTTGATCCATTTTCTCCGATGTTTATGTAGCTTTGAAACAGTTTTTTCTTATTAATGTTAAGTATATGTATAAATCAAAAATAACAAAAAATAATGTGTTTCTTTATACATAAATTGTTTGGCTTGTTAATAATGGTTTTGATATTATGAAGCACACAACCTAAAATTGTATAGGTACAAAATAATACCTATCTACCCATGGACCATAAATATCAGCTATTTTACAGCAAAAATCTTAAAACAGTTTGTTATAATTGTTAAAATCAACATAAACATTTATGGCAGGTATTATGTTAATGAATTTAATAAATAGGTAATTATAGCAATAAAATTAAACATGAATCGTTGAGTTTGGCAGTATTTAAGTTTTGTGTTACCTATTAGCTCTTTTGATGAAGCCATTGCGCTTTTTGTATTGGTTTCATGTAAGCATTTTGCTACGTATATAGGCAGTTATTTTAAATCAGATAGAATTTGATATACTGGAAGTGGAAGACATAGCAAATATTTCTACCATTATAGAACCGAGAAAATATAAATCTAAGTTTTAAAAATATACATATCTTTGTTTAAATGCTTTAATACAAATTTAAAAGTTGAAATTTTTTTTATTAAATTCACGAAGGATTCATGATTAGCTCGTTTATCAGAACCGTACTTCGAGCATTTACCAATGGAGATGTTAACGTTGTAATCCGCAAACATTTTTTTCTGCCGATATTTACGGGGGACGAGGTAAACATGCATTGCACACACACAAATCACTCACTTTAACGATCCCGCACACTAGCTTGAAACACGCACACAGTATTAAAAAAACAGCGTAGTTACGCACGCTCATATGGCCAAAAATGGCAATATGGCCAGCAGAGGGGTACGCCTTGCGTTAACATCTCCATTGGTAAATGCTCGAAGAAACCGTATAATACCTGCAAGTCATGACAGGACATAGCACCAATTACTTGAAAAATAAATGCCTACTGTTATCTGACAGAGGATGGTCCACTCTATTTTATTATTTTTCTAATGAGGTGTGTTGCAGACATAAAATTTAAAAATAATTATTTTTTGCAGCAGTAGCAGCCACAGTCTTTTGATTTCAACACAATAAATTTTAGATGTTCGAACTCAGGCGTAGGCTAGACGTTCAGTTTATAATTTGGTTCATTGGTGTGATAAAAATTGATGGAACTCATTCCGTTCACGAAATAAACAGACAAAGCTAGAAGTTCAGTTTTTATCTGATTAGTATTTAAACGCATTCGTAAAACGTACAGTTCAGACGTGAAATGGATACAGAAGTAAAAACTAAAGCACGTGTTACTATTATATTAGCACTTGTTCTATAAAGAATAATTAAGAGAAAGAAATTTACAAAATGTTGCTACAAAAGTGAGAGAAAAATACACACATTTGAATTTATTGGCTGAAATTAAAATATACGGTGATATAGAATATTAAAAATGAATTCTTTTAAAATAATGTGACTGTGAATGTAGTAATAGATAGTACTAATAGGCTGGGACGCACTCGGTACTGAATCCTGTGACGTGCATTTCGTAATCTCAGAAAACATGTCCTCCTCCATTGCTGTCACTGATCAACTAATCTAGTGTGCTGTTAAATGCCAGTATTTACCATAAACTGTCATTTCAAGAATTGAAAATTCTAGGATACCGTGGTAAATACTGACCTCCATCAATACATGTTTACACGATTAATAAATATCACGGTATTGGGTTAATACTTATAATCCACATTATGAACTGAACGTGTAACCTTTACCTTAGTGTACATAATTCTGGCATTTCATTGTTTTTCAGGCTTCATATTTTGATGTCACTTTTGACTGTAAGAGTATAGGAAAAGAAATCCAATAACTACCTATTTCAGAAGATGATCTATTATTAGCAGTTTAACAATAACATACTAAGAGACATGGACTTAGAATAAAATCTTAATTTTTTTATTGTTTTCGATGACTTAAAACATCGGACTTAAAATAATATAATAGATATAATAATAGAATAAGATATAACGCGACCAGAACCACTAAAATCATCGCCTTAGATAAAACTAACATAATATTTGGTTAACGATCATAGGTAGATAAAAACAAACGAATGAAACTAAACTCAGTTGAAATTGCAATTATGCAATCGTACCATACAATTATTGTAAACACCAAAAAATCGAGACGACAAATCAATGTACGGGGCGTGGCCACCGAGGCGTGGCCTGGTTGGTGCTGCCCCGTGCCTTACCGGCCGCTATTGTCCAAAGTCAGCCACCTATCCGAGATTTCACGCTTTGACTCAGTGCTGATTGTTGACATGTGTGTAACTTAAAAATGTATGTTCTTATTTTCCTACTTTCGGAGTCTATGGGTAGAATAGCCAGGAATTTTAGACATTACGTGCTGTGACTGGCCTGTTACAGCATCTACATTTTTTTTAAGTGAAACTTTTATGACTTTGCCTCACATTTTTTCGTCTATCTATCACATGTCGCGACATGCATGATATACCGGTGCTGATTGGTGGATATGATGTATTACATTTAGGTCTAGCTGTGATTGGCGGACGCTTCTGCTGTGTAAAACTGCTAGCATAGTAGCTAGCTACCATAGCTACACATTAACAAAAATTTCACCAGCATCGAGGTTTCATAAAAAAACACACTATTTTTTACTTTATAGTTATAGATTAGTAAGTAAGTTGCATTTTTTTTTCTCATTTCTACATTTTATTACTTTCACTTGTAAATTATGCTGAATAAATTTACCGACGTGAGGTTGTAGCGCCAGATTTTATCATTGATGGTGGTAAGCTAACTTTTGGTGAGCACCCATGATGTGCTTAACATATATTTAACTAGCTGAGCCCTACGACTTCGCCCGTGTTAAGAATTATCCTATAGCCTATTCCATAGTACCTACTGGCTACCCTAAACAACGTCGAAGAAGTCCCAAACAAATAAATAAACTGACTTTCACATTTATAACATCGCTGTTGATAATATTATAATACAATTAAAAATAAAATGATCCTATAATACATTATCTGCTTTCAAAATTTGATGTATGCCTATTATCTAAAATATGGTCGTTATATTTTAAATAAAAAGTTTTAAGTAAATCATTAGATTAAATATTATTACAATGTTTTACCCACGACAAAACGGAGACTGTATAAGCGTTGGGGGTTATGACGTTAACTTTTTAAAGGACGTAGTCGTGGGTGTTTATTCAAAATTTTAATTTTGTTACTTGTTTAAATGCTTATAATTATAACAACTACCTTTAGCTCTGCGTAACATTTAAACACCTAAATATCGCGTTTTATGAACCCTGTAATGTCTATTAATTACTATAAGGCACCTTGCGCACTATACGGCCACGACTCCACCCATTGGCCGCAACGACCAGAGCCGGTAGTATCTACATGCATAGCGATGAATTTCGAGCGATAATCGTCAATACTAAAAGAGATGCAGATAAAAACTGTCTAGCTGCATCTCTTTCTAGCAGACGTTTGTGATGACGCATCGCTATCAATGTAGAGACTTCCACCCCAAGTCAACTAAAGAAACCATAATAAATATCGCGCACAAGACCAGCCCTCTAAACAAAATCCAATTTCTGTCTCCATTCACGTTAACGCAAGTTCAAAATGTATGGGAATGACATTTATTTTTCCGCAACAAAGTTGCCATTCCCATACATTTTGAAACTGCATCAGCGTGACTGAAGACCGACTTTGGACTTTGTCTAGGAGGCCTGGTCAACTAAAGAAGAGAAACCAGAAATAAACGTAGTGCACTAGTCCGCAATGACTCCGTCCAGTGGCCGCGCGACCAAGTGCGCGACGTTCATAATGGTTCACTGGCCGGAGTGGTAGCCATCTAGTGCGCGGGGTGCATAAGCATACATATAAAAAGCATAATCACAGAAAACATTTCAAATATGAAATAATAATCTGAACAATACCGCATTAACGCCACCTTACGATACAGCCAGCCCAAATTGAGTTGAATTTAATGATTATTAAGCTGGGAGTAGACGTGACGGGTCGGCCGATTACTGTCTGCTCGGATCATCGGATTTTGAACACACGGGGTTGAAATGCGTTTGAATACGCTGAAGCTATTAAGACGTAGTGTTTTATTATACACACATTGAAATAGCTGTAAAAAAAACCTTGTGAGTAAATGTATTATTTACAAGATTCAAATTTCTAATGTTTATTTATTATTAACCCCTATAAAATGATATATGAGCGATGTCAACTTGTCAATGTCAAGAGAGGCCTATGTCCAGCAGTGGACGGAAATTGGCTGATAATGATCAGGATGATGATGAATGATGATGATAAATGATGATGAATAAAGTAACTAGCTACTACGTGCTACTACCTACTACATGCGCGCGCCCATTAGGGTGTAATAGTTTAAGGGCTGTAAGATTTAGCTTAGTAAAAGTAGACATGAAGAAGTAATAAGAAAGATATAACTAATTTTTAAATGAGTGAATATAAATTGTCAATGAGTGATAATCACTCGGTGGCCACAAATCATCACGTCAACTTAAATTCATTTAAAATGAGTATATCAATTATTCAGTCTGAATATGTGTTATACTTTAATAAAGCAGTTACATAGAGAACAACTTTGTTGTGAACCTAAAGTGGAATAGTTGAATGTTACGCTACATAAAATACATGTGCGTGAAAGTAACTTTCATTATCTTAAAGATAAAGTGAAATATTGCAATAACAAACGATTACATAACTCTGGATAAGTCTTTATAAAAAAAGCTAATCAATTATTATGTTTAAATGTCTTAGGAGGTTCATACTAGCGCAATGCGCCTTGTCATTTATGTTGACGAGGTATTCCATTCCTTATTTCATTCGTGTGTTTACAAATATCTTGTTTGACGAGTTTTCGGTATAGACCGTACGATAAAAAATATGTTGCGCCTAGAGTAGAGAATATGCTATAATACTACGTACACGTACGTACAGTCTTTGTTAGTGTATTAATAAAAAAGATATTCATGATATAAGGACGATATTTAGTAAAAAGCAGTCTTTGCGTTTTTAATAAAATAACTTCGACTCCTCGTATCATAACACACTCATTTCAAGCCAAAGCCGACTTTGAACCTCTCTAATCTTCTCCGAAAGACAAGGCGACATGTACCGTCTTTTAATTTTTATTTTAAAATCTGTCAAAGATTTACTTATCAATTTTATGACAGATTCATTGGGCCACGACTTTTAAGGTTAGGAGATAGGGTTGCATAAAATTACTTAGTGATATGCTTTAAAATAGGAAATAATTGCTTTTTAACCGACTTCAAAAAAAAGAGGACGTTTCTCAATTCGACCGTATATATATATTTTTTTAATGTTTGTTCGCGGATAACTTCGTCGTTTATGAACCGATTTTGACTATTCTTTTTTTATTGGAAAGGAGATTTCCCAAGTGTGGTAATTTTATCGAGGTCTGATAAGTATCTCCAGAGATATTGAGATAAACACCTCAAAATTGGTACTGAAAATGAATAGCGCGGCATTGAAGTCGGTTCTATTTTAGTTTTTAAACGATATTATTTTAATAATATTAGTGTAGCGAAAAAAAACTGGCTTGAAGATAAATGATCAACTGGTCACAATTATTCGTCAAAAAATAGTTATTCTAGTAGAAAACGTGTCTGCGATCAAATATGAACGTTGTTTAATCAAGTATGACGTTTGTCAGAATTACATAAATTTTTATATTAATTAATTTATATTAATTTTAAAATACTTCGAATCCGAAAGCCTTAAATTCAAATATATCCGATTAAAATTAGAATACCTATGCAGGTACACTTCACTGTAGTTTTTATTATAGGTATCGACGCTGAAGTACTAACTGTAAGAAAATTATATATTTATCGGACAATCTTAAAAAAACACTCCACAGTATTCTTTGACACTAGTATAAAACAAAAACGCCGATGGATTGATCGAATCTGCCCAATAGTCAGACATAGAACAAATATTTGTGGTCGTCAATACAATGTTTTAAGTTCCCATCTTTATAATATAGCAAACAAAAATGTAGATATATATGGATTTACGAAATACCAATTTAAAACACAATTGTTTAATTGGCTAATACAATTAACATACGAGCAAGCAGAACAACTGCTGAATACTCGTGAGTAACCTGCACGAACAAATACACCCTCATGTAAAATACACACATACACACAACACACCCACACACACACTAACCCACGCACGCGCACACACACACACACACACGCACACACACACACACGCACACAAAATATATCTTTTTTTATCATTAATTTTCACTACTAAAACTTACTTACACTCCTCACGCACCTTTTATTCACAATATATGCATGACACCGATTTGGAGGAATCACGTTGTTTCCGGAAATACAGACTCTTTAGGTCTAGTTCCGGAAAAACAGTTCCAAACTGTACACCACTGTAATTTAGCCCTAGTTTAGACACAAAAATCGTTTGTAAATATTGTGTAAGTAAGGCTTAACAGAAAAATAAAGAAATTTATTTTATTATTATTTATTATAATCTCTTCAACTTGTGAGGTAAACTTAATCCACCATTATCTTCCAGCCTATGTGGTTCACTTTTGACATGATGTTCGTGAAGGTAGTTGTAAATTGATTTTTAAACTCGATTCGTTAAGAAATCCAGTAAGGTAACATAATCTGGAGATTAGTGATGCTGCGTGATCAAAATTGTTCAATTCTGTCTGTTTAACAGTTACTTAGTGTTCTGCGGTTTTGTTCGAATATTTTTACTAAGTTTTTAATTAATAAGCGGCTTGAACTCACACGATGTCGATAAAATGATCGACAATAATTGTTTCGGCTTTGTCCGGTAGTGTTCCTTGTGTAAACGTCGGAGTGCAATTTGTAATGTAAATAAACTGGCCAAGTGCGAGTCAGACTAGCGCACGTAGGGTTTCAATTGAACAAAATTTGCCGGAAAAATAAGGTTTTTGTATAAGGACCCTATCAATTTTTAATTACAGCGTTTTTATTATTTAATGTTACAGAAACTATTGTAATACACACTATAAACAAATTTCACCTCTCTATCTATTACGGTTTGAAGGATCGAGATAAAACGCCTGAAAACGCCTGATAAAACGCCTGAAAAAACACGTTTCTTGTCTGAGGACCCCATTGTATTATTAGCTTTACTCTATTTTTAGTATTTGTTGTTATAGCGGTCATAGTAATACATACTTTGTGAAAAAGTAAAGTCCCTATCTATTATGGTTCATAAACTCAAGTAGAAACGCCGAAAAAACACGTTTCTTGTATGAGGACGACTCCCTTTAATATTTAATTTTATTTAGTGTTTTTTGTTAAATCCTCCATAGCAATACATACTTCGTTACAATTTAAGTATACTATTACGGTTAAGGAGAAACAGCCCTGTAAAATGCAGACGGACGGACGGACAGTGAAGTCGCACTCCTTTGGTACCCTTTTGGGTACGTAACTCCACTCAAAAACATTTATACGTTCATATGTTCATTAAGATAGTCATATTATTTAGTCTGTGTCGTAGTTATCGACGATCTTTCAACTAAAAGATCAGACGGTCGCGAAACGGCTATAGCCTCTGGTCGGGAGCACATTAATGAATTTATAATTTGCGGCAACAATTAGACTGCGAGCGCCTGAGGAACGAATTTAAATGGTAAATCGGCAGTCGTTGGCGGGTGCTGCCCACTGGTCGTTATTGTTTAAAAACCTTTTTTTGTGCCCTTAATCTGTGTTAAAAAAATGAAGAACGTTTTGGATATAGCATATAGCAACGCGTAGAACTGTGTAGCACTGTGGCTTAATTGGAACATGTTATTCCGGAGGTTGCGGGTTCAAGTCCCGTCGGTACAATTAAATTTTGGATTGTGTTTAACAATTTACGCGTAGAACTATTTAACTGATAACTGACTTTTTGGTTTGATTATTTCAGCCTATACATCTATGGTAGTTTTTCAACCGACTTCCCGAAAAGAAGGAGGTTCTCAATTCGTCTGTATGTTTTTTTTTGTGTGTATGTTACGCGATTGCTCAGTCAATTGTGAACCGATTTGAATGATTCTTTTTTAATCGGTAGGGTTTGTTTTCTAGGTGGTCCCATTTTAATTTTATCGAGATTTGATAAGTATCTCCAAAGATATGACGATAAAAGTCTCCAACTTGCTACTGAAATTAACTCGCGGGGCATGAAAGTCGGTTGTTTTAGTTTTTAAACCATCTTAAATATTAGTTTTCTTGTTGATTATGCTATTTATTTACTCTTATTATTAAACCGATCTATCAAACAAAAAAAAAACACTATCATAACCAGTTAGTCCGTTTGGGGCCTTCGATGCCAAAGATACAGACATCACTGACACGTCAATCGTAGAGCACCCCGCTATTTGTGTCAGGGGTTAAACATTTTTAAAAGGTAAGCACAAGTAGACAAAACCTTCTTATTTAACTAGTATAATACAGAAGCGTACGACGTAATAATTTCACCGTATTCCTTCACAATAAGAGGACAAAAACTCCAGTCTTGCTCCCGCCATTACGCATACGTTTGCATGGGGCAGAATAATTTGGTCGCCTTCCGGGCCTGGGGCTATGCATGCCAGCACGATACGAGATGGTAATACGGTATGGTAGGCTATAGATATATTGATAACTGTGCATGATTCTTTATAAAGATTTTCTAGTGATAGAAGACAGTCTTTATAACAAGATTTTACGCTTACCTCGGGCAACGCATTAGTTTCGTGATTCAAAGAGGTAATGTCGCCAGCTTTTTGGGTACTCTACCAGCAGACAGCGACCTAAATTCCATTTATTATTTGAAGTTTTTATTTTCATTATTAGTCGTAGTTAATATTTTAGTTTAATTAGTTTTTTAAATTGTTTTGACTATTGCGTTAAGCTTTTATCGAACTTGCCGTTTTGTATGTATGTTATGTATCACAAATATCTCTGTGGCACCGATTACTAAAGTTCTATGGTATATTATTTATGTTGCCACAGGTTACCACCTGGAGCATTATATCGATGTTCTACTTGATTTGTTACCAAAAAGTAGCTTAACACCATCAAGGTGATAATTTGTTGCCATAACCTTACGGTGTGATAACCTGTTGCCATAACCTTACGGTGTGGTAACCCGGCAGCACACACCTCTTAAGAGTCAGATCATTCTAGGCTTAGCATGTTCACCATCTTTGACTTAATTATTGCTTACTATCAGAGACAAAAATAACTTTAAGGGCCAGTTTCACCGGTTCCTGATAATTCGTTAGATAGTTATCTGACACATGGCGCCATATAAAAGCTGTCAAAAATCTGTCAGATTTCTTTATATTAACGCTATCAGGAATCCATTAAACTGGCCCTAAGTGTCCTAAACAGTAAAGTAATATTAAAGAGAAATAACAAGAAGCTTTAAAGACTCAAGGATTACTTAAAAGTAACTATGTTATTGTTGTAGACTAAGCGTGATCACCATCTTCGACTACATTTCTTACCACCAGACCACATAGTGATCAAACGCCAGCCAGTATATATATTAAAAAATTACTTACGCAGGCACTAAGTTATTACAGTGTAGGTGCTTGAAATAACCAATTGGTGGCATGTAGGTGTACGGTGAATGATACCATTAACTGTACTGAGCGGTTAATCTTTTTAAAAGTCATTATGTTACATTATTTGTTTTATGAAGTTGGTAGCAAATTTTTGTGCCCGTTATTTAAGATAGATTGGTTTAAATGACTGAGACAAAGAGTAGGCTGCTAATGAATTTATTGTTTTAGCTATTTGGCTAGTAGACGGATTAACCATATTTGTCGATTCGCAATAGGGCTGAGTGAACTGCATAAAGAGGGTAATATTTTTTGGGCGTTTATAGGTTGGTCCAAAATATAGAAAGTCCAAATTACTGTGTGTCATTATAAAAGCTTAGATTTCCTATTTTTTTAGGGTTCCGAACCCAAAGGGTACCAACGGAACCCTATTACTGAGACTCCGCTGTCCGTCTGTCTGTCTGTCAGTCTGTCTGTCTGTCTGTCTGTCTGTCTGTCTGTCTGTCCGTCTGTCACCAGGCTGTATCTCATGAACCGTGATAGTTAGACGGTTGAAATTTTCACAGATGATGTATTTCTGTTGCCGCTATAACAACAAATACTAAAAACAGAACAAAGTTAAAAATTAAAGAAAAGTAAAAAAAAAGTTTTTTACGATAGCGCAGCGCCACCTATCTAGTTGCTAAGGTGGCGCTATCGTCTTTACCTTAATCTGAATCTCGGAAGCGGCTCCAACAATTGAATAAAATGTAGTATACCTACAGGGGATTTCGGGGGCGATAAATCGATCTAGCTAGGAGTCATTTTCAGAAAATGTTGTTTTATTCGTGTTTTCAATAATCAACTTTATTGATAATCAACTTAAAATATGACTCTTCCCGACATCTATTGGCGAGTAGAAGTACTATATCAGTAAAGCAGTTAGTTGCTCTCAATTAAAAAAAATAGTAATATTATTCGTCAATAGATGTCGGGAACAGTCATATTTGTCTGTTTAAGTGGCAAAAAATACCAAGCAAAGCTCGGTCAACCAGATATTTAATAATATGAATTACTACAATTACTATTACCACTATTACTATTACTACTATGTAATTCTATTCTACCTTTGTGTTAACGTTTACTTAGTTGGTGTTAGAAGGTCGTTAGAAATTCGATAGATGGCGTTTGGAACCCTCCGTGTGCGGGACAAAGTCTGACTCGCACTTGGCCAGTTTTATTTTAAATTATTGTGTAGTTACGGAAACATTTTATTGATAGTTAAGAATTTTTAAATTTCGATACATACGTTTGGAAGCTTTTATTTAATTGTAATAAACTCGCGTGCATGTCGGAATCGCACTCGTAGGGTTCCGTAACACAGTAGAGTATTTTATAACTATAATTTTTCGCCACAAAAATTTCATAGTGTGTGTATGAAAAACAAAGTTATATTTTCGGTTGCTATGAGTCAAAAACTGCTGACTATTATCTCGTTCAAACCAATTTTCGTTGAATGTGTTTATTGAGATCTACAGCATATTTTATTTTTAGATCTTTCACTCCCTTGATTTAAAAGTAAGAGGGAGGGGGACATTTTACCTCTTTAGAAGTCTATCTTTCAAATGATTGACTTTGAGAAAAAATGGGTTTAAAAAATTCAATTTCATTTTTACACACCTATCAAAAGACATCCCGCACGTATAGATATCATAATAAAAATTAGATTCAATTCCATGTATGGGGAGACTCCCTTTAATCTTTTTTTTTTTAATTGTAAAGCACTTTACAGGATACACCTACCTACCAAGTTTCAACTGTGTAGTCTTAAGGTACGGACACACTGCAGCGTCCTGCGTGAGCGATCTAGGCGGCGATCAGATAGTAGATAGTAGTCAGAGCGCAGTAGTATTTGTACCGTTCACACCAAACGCTATCAGAAAACAATTGAAAACTACTGAGATCGCGCCCGCAAATCGCAGGACGCTGCGGTTTGGCCGTACAAAGCTACGGCCATACCGCGGCGTCCTGCGATTTATTAAAGATATATTAAATAATAGTTTCGGAATAATGTGGCTATGACATTCGGACGGACGGACAGACAGACAGACATGACGAATCTAAACGGGTTCCGTGTTTTTCCATTCGGCTACGGAACCCTAAAAACTGATTGAATTGTATTGCACTGCAGATATTTAACTGAATTTTATGCACATTATGTTACAAAAAAGCCGAATAAATATAAATCTCATGTTAAAGATTACCTAAACATAACATACTTATAGAATGGACTGATGTTATAAAGCTGTAGATTGATAGCTTTTAAAAGTCGGTTAAACAATAGCCAAAGTAGGCAAACAAGTCCCGCAAAGCCCACACAAAAAGCACCTATAAATAACCCTCAAAGTTCAAACGTTAAACGGCCAGTAGCAAGTAACATTTCATAAGAAGACATTAAGGTTAGTTTTAAACTATACCAGTAACGATGCTAGTAACTTGAAAATTATGCAATTGGTACAATCATCATTATTCTATTTATATCTAATTACTATTCTAAATCATTGAATGTTTTTTTATATTTTAATAAATTATAAGTTTGCCTTGTTAACGTATAATTATGTTAAAATATTTTTAGCGTATCATAGTCTGAAATACTCTAAATTCAAGTCATTTGGAATATTCCAAATTCATCATGAATAAGGGGATATTGCATCGTAACTCACAATAATTCTTGTATTCATTTATGAATTCCCGACAGAAAAAGAGAAGTGTTAAAAGTTTGACGTGTGTATCTCAGTATGTGTGTATCTCAGTGTCAGTATCGTTGCTTCCTCAATGTTTCTTTAATTGACAAAATTTAAATTGACTGGAACACAAAACTTACTTGCAGAGTGTGAATACACCTTAAAAGCCCGGAGTTAAATCTTGTTTAAATAATTGTTGCTCTTTGTAAATCATATTTCAAATCATAGTGTACAGTATGTACTCATTAAAAACTCATACAGGCTCCAGTGTAATAGGTTTCTGTGTAAAGTGTAATTATTTTGTTACAGCTGTTAGTGATATTTTAACGACGTAAAAAAGTATGAAGTATTTTTTTTAACCGACTTCAAAAAAAGGAGGTGGTTTCTCAATTCGACCGTATATATATATATATATATTTTTTTTTATGTTTGTTCTGTGATAACTTCGTCATTTATGTACCGATTTTGATTATTCTTTTTTTGTTCGAAAGGAGATATCCCAAGTGTGGTACCATGGTAATTTTATCGAGGTCTGATAAGTATCTCCAGAGATATTGAGATAAACATCTCAAAATTGGTACTGAAAATGAACATTGAAGTCGGTTATTTTTTAGTTTTTAAACGATATTATTATATGTACGATTAGTCATACAAAATATTGTCTTAGTACACCATTTTGGAGCGCTGGCCCGATTTTCGTGATTATCTTTATCATGGTAATAGATGACTACGAGCAAGGGGGTAGCGTGAATTTTTTTGTCCGGTCTTATAAAATAACAGCTTTAGCTTTATAATACAAACATTTAAAAAAATATACCAGATGTAACCTGCAGCTTCCCCTCAGTTAAAAAGTGTCCTATATGTTTAAATTAAGGTTTTACACTGTATGCCAAATATTATCCAAAATCTTTCAGCCATTTTTGCGTAAGTGAGTTACACAATATATATCACAATCATGCAAACAAACAAATGTTTTATATATATTTTACAAGTTTAAATGGCAATTTTATATTTTTGAATATATTAAAAAAATGCATTAAGTAACAAATCATCATTATTATCAGCCAATCTCTGTCCACTGCTGGGCATATGGTATAAAGCTACTTTTTATAGTAAGTTAAGGTGAAACTTCGATATAATATACTTTTACCGCCTGTGGACAAACACCCGTGCTAGGATTAGAACCGGCAACCTCTCGTTAAGAAGTCATGCCATCTATCCTTTACGCCAACGGGGCTCTTACAACTATGCAATTATAATCATTTAAAACTCTCAATTACTGACTAAGTATAATATTAAAACCACTTAAAATGCCTTAAAAATCACTTATCTTCAAAATTCCAGTCTAGACAAAAGGAAATTTAAATTCCAAACGTTTAAACCCTTAAAATGTTATTTGCGTGAGTTCCATAAATTCGGGAGCGGAGAGTATCCCCTTAGGATATGCCTACTGAATGGCAACCAGCATTTAGCAAAGGAACCTGAGAAATATAGTTATAGCAGTAGGGGCTGTTCAGTGATTAACTACAATGATAAGTTTTGATATTTCAAATGAAGAGATTGACAAAAAAGGCGCAAACAGGAGGCCAAACGTAAGACGTTCGTAAAAGACACGTTTTCGCACCGTCTTCTCTATTATATATGTTTTGCATTTCAAGACATGCTTATATAAATATAGTAATATAAAATATAATATAAAATAATATATATTATAAAATATAATATAATAATATAAAATATAATATAAAATATAATATAATATAATATAAAATAAAATAAAATATATAAATATATTCCAAGCTAAAGCTTGGAAGTTAATTAGAAAGACTATTTCTATCTGGTATTTTATTTAAAACTCTAGAAGTTGGTCGTAAAAAGGCAAGACTTTGTGTTTTGGCCTGAAATTTGACCAAAATGATTCGTAAATTTTCTAGTTCATTTTGTATTTAACACATAATATAATACATAAATGTTAGGTTTCTGCACTACTTCTAATTCTTCGTATAAACTATAACGTTGTCAATTATCACAATCCTTTTTGCACGCAATGTTTTCAAAATCAGATCCAAAGTTATCGATTTAAATATTAATAGATAGATTTAATATATTACTACACATTATGTATAGTTTATTTTTAACCGACTTCAAAAAAAGGAGGAGGTTTCTCAATTCGACCGTATATTTTTATTTTTTTTTATTTTATATTTGTTCGGGGATAATTTCGTCATTTATGCACCGATTTTGATTATTCTTTTTTTGTTCGAAAGGAGATATCCCAAGTGTAGTACCATGGTAATTTTATCGAGGTCTGATAAGCATCTCCAGAGATATTGAGATAAACATCTCAAAATTGGTACTGAAAATGAACATTGAAGTCGGTTCTTTTTTAGTTTTTAAATGATATTATTTATTATTGGAATTATTTAATTATATAATTTTTATTACAATTTATATTGTAATTTTTTTTATTGATTGGTTAGAATTTGTTTCAAAACCAAAATTATCCATCACCTAATTATTTCTGTAACTAGAATTTCACACAAGACCCATACTGTTTATATACCAAATCGTGCACTAAAACAGGCAATCAGAATCGAAACAAAATGTGAATTTGATATGCAAAGTTAGAAGCGTTTACTTGAATTAGCAGTTTCGAATTGATATCGACTGGAAAGCAGTTCAGTAAGTGCCAATTTACCGATATGTTTACGATATCAGTTATTGGTAGGCGCGATCTATATAGATTTCTTTTTTATGAGGTAAGTGGATTGATCTGAAGGTTATTATTATTGTTGTTTATCAGTTATGTGTAATGTAGAGGTCTTGGGTTTTTGCATTAAAAGGTTATTTGCGTAGACATCTGCTGTGGACTTAGACAAGTAATTATTATATTATTCGGGATGTAATGGAGTACAAATACCACCTCAGTGCTTCCAGCCAATTTCACCTGCCCATGGTACATCCTGCTGACCAACAAACGAGGCTTTGGCGACCGACAAATAGTGATGTAAAAATTTCAAATAATGGCGTAGCTAAATACTACAGGCCGGTGACGGGCAGCAGCGTCACCGGTGCGAGGAGCTACATCCTGCGATCGCCAACCCGCCGGCCCAGCGTGGTGGTTAGGGCATATCCCTCCCAAAGATAAGAAAGTCACACACAAAACTAAGGCCCCAAGGCAGTGACTAGAGAAGAAGAGCCGAAGATCGCGCTCAGTAGCGCGTCTTGGGAGAGGCCTACGTTCAGCAGTGGACTGATATCGGCTGATGATGATGAAATTATTCGCTGAGTTGCGGCACGCTTTTCAGTAAAGACAGCTTAAAACGTTGGGATTGTTGAGCTGTGATTAATGTGAATAAGAGTCAAAATATTTTTTCAGCGCCTTGCTGGCGTCCTTTGTTTGGTGTGGACAAGCACAATTTAACCTCAGAACATTATATCGATCGTCATCGTCGATTAACATCAGGTGGTATAGGTGGAATTTATAGAGCTGGACACGTTGCGAGATATGGAGATGGCAGGTGAAGTAAGTTCCTCACAGGCCTCGTGTCTAAAAACGAAGCTGCGGCAAACCAATACAAAATCGACAATATAAAAAAATACGACGAGAGAGAGAGAGACAGGGAAAGAGAGAGAGATGGAGAAAGAGAGGGGGAGAGAAAGAGAGGGAGAGGGAGAGAGAGAGAGGACATGACCAAAAGTAGCTCAGAACAGGAATAAGTGGCCTAAGAGGGTCCACCTTCTAATGCCCTGCGGTAGGCTGAAATGAGCTGCATGTGATAATGATAGTAAGGGTGGTATTCCGGTGCTTGTCTATAGACAATCATTTATTTTCATACAATAATCAATAGTCAATAGCCAATTGTATGAAAATAAACGTGGAAGAAGGCTATAGGCACATTAGTATATATTGAACTCGATCAAAACTCTCCTGAAGGGTAAAATATGTTTCTGTTTTTTTTTTATATCTTATAGGCTAGCGTTTGACCACTATCTCACCTGTTGGTAAGTGATGATACGGTTGAATATGGTAAGCACGCTAGGCCTAGAATAGGAACTGGCTCTCAAGGATAGCTGCCGGAACACATTAGATGTTTGGCGACAGATTTTCTACCTTGAGGGTGGTAGCTGGCCAGGCGGATACTAGATAGTATCCTACCACCATGCGGGGGTTGTTGGTTTCTTAACGATGTTTTTCCTTCACCGGAGGGCCACTGTGGGAAGCGCACATACATTTTTCGATAGAAAAATCCATTGGTGCACGGTAAGGTTTGAACTCGGTACCACGGCATCAAAGCCGACCGTTCTCCCGATTACGCCACCGGGTCCTCAAAATATAACTGTGTATAATAACTTTGTATTATATACCTGTAGTATAACTGTGAGTGAAAAAGGATATTTTCCTACGCTCAGTTAGTAACTGTGTCTTCCGCGGTTACTCAGTAGGTAGTAGGTCAGACTCAGAATAAGATTTTTTGTCAGAATATAAGTAAAAATATAAAAAATCCAGAGATGTTATTGCAAACAAAGTTGCATATTCATTCATTCACATATTCTGAGCTCTGGCAAACAAATATTACACATTATCGTGAAAGAGGCCCTTATAATCCATTCTAAAGTTACAGTTCTAAAGGATTGAATCAAAGTGAACCAAACTCAATAAAAAAAGTATGGCTAGTCAGTCAAATCCCTAACTATCCCACGATCTAAGGATCCGATCCCATAAATCTAAATAATTGCCAATGAATAATTCCGGTAATTGGTCGGCGTACGACGTATTCATCAGACGTATAAAGTCGCTCCGATCTTGTAAAGGAATATGGAAGTTGCAGCGGTTCTTTATATTATTTAAACTAATGATCAGGCCAGGCTTCACACGGGCATGTGTGAATTGCCGAGTTAATTCAATCAAATCTCTTCGAAATTTGCGAAGACAGTATTAAAAGGAAACGTCGAGTTAAATAAACATTAATGTGTTAAGCGCGATAAGTCCCGTATTTTAATATTTATAACTATATGTTCGAATCGCGAAAGTTTACATTATAGTATTAATAGGAGTTCACAGAAATTTAATTCTTAACTTTTTTCTGTAATTTAATATCTGATAGGCTAGCGTTAGACCACTATCTCGCCTGGTGGTAAGCGATGATGTGGTGTGTGTGTGTGATGACTCTCAAGGGTTGTGCTGCCCTAACGTCGTAAGTCAATTACGGCAGATTTTCTCCTTGGTGGTGGTAAGCTACTTTTTTAGTAGCAAGTCAGGCGATACGTGTATATAATGCTCCTTCCACTTGTGAGTAAAACGGAAAAAGGTGTGATAAAAGGGAAACTAAGAAGTTAAAGTAATTAATGATAACCACCCAATTATTAAAGCGGCAATAGCCTAATGGATAAGTTGCCGGACTGGCGATCGAGAGGTCGTGAGTTCGATCTCCACCCTTTGCACTATTTACGTGAACCCACTCCAGACACAAGCATATTCCTATTAGTGTGCAACCCACTTGCTAGTAAGCTTTAAAAAGAATGAAAAAAAAAACCCCACCTTATTCCAAAATCAAGAAGCCCTATAAGTATAATTATAATTAGCGATAGCGACAATATTCGTTCGGTAAATAAAACATTTTTCTTTTAAGCAACGTCACAGAAAAGATAATAGGCAACGTCTCAATTTCTATGAACGGAACATTGTTTTTAAAATAGACGTATGGTATTGTCTACGAATAAAAAATAGATGTTTACCTCCAGATATATAGATAGATGCTGCAAAATACCAGCAGTATTAAAGTAAAAATCCGAGCATACCGAATATAACCGCAACTGAAAATATAAATAAAAGAAAACCTATTGTATCTAAAGCGTTTTAAAACCGCATAGAGCAAAAGCGTTCAATTAGCCGTCGAACCTTCTCCCATAACTCGCAAATCGTTCCAGTAATTATCGGCTGCATTACTCTTGAATATAATGTCTCATTGTTAATTGTTGGGCGGTAGATATCGCGGGCGGATCTCTTTGCTCCTGTCCGCGTTATCTTTGGAAGTAAGGACGCGCTTACATGGGAAGAGTTACTGGGGGTAGACACTGGAGCAAGTGCTAAAGCTTGGAGGAAATACAGGCTTTGATAGTTTCTCAGAGCGAGAGTAGCAGTTGCACTAATTAAACTAATCAAGCATTTTAAGTGGAAAATAGTAGATATAGTATTATAATTTACATTTTAGCTTGATGTTTATGCATGGTTGTATAGTGCCATCTAGCGCGGCAGCGCTGCATGCGTTATCGACACCTTGATACTGAAGATGATTTAGCTATAGCGTAGCCACTAAATGTGTGCATGCCTTGTTATATAATTGAGATATTTCATCATTACATTAATCGCTGGACTAAAATAAATTTAAAAATAAAATCGTATTTTTTATTTTCAATTTTTAAACTTCAAATACTAAATTGAAGTTTTTTTGCCAAACAAAATATGAGTAATCTCATTTCAGATGAAGTAAGTAACATAACATTTCAATTATTCATCATGATCATTATCAGCATGTATTAGTCCACTGCTGACCATAGGCTTCTCCTATAATACGCCACTGAGCTCGATCTTCAGCTGTCCTGTCCAACCGCTACCAGCCACCCTGCGAATATAGTCTCTCCACCTAGGTGGAGGGCGACCTACACTGCTTTTGCCGAGTCATGATCTCCACTCTAGAACACGCTTACTCCAACGGTAATCGGTCGGTTATGTCGGTTACCCTAGTTCTCTGTCGTATACTTCAATAATCATCATCACAAAAAAACGTACCTAAAATTCAGAATTCGCTGCCATCGAACATTTTGCCAAAATTCGGTGACTAACCTAGCGACATATCTGCTTTCGGTGATTGAGATTGTTTTTACATAGTAGAAGGATTACATATAAGATAATCAATTATAAATATTTATTATCTTCATATAATTATAATTCATAACGCAATAAATAATAATAAATTGATATTATTTTGGTTTATTCACAGTTCTACACAATAGTTAATAACTTCTTTTATACTTTTTTTACTTCATTTTCAATCAAATCTATACTGTTTTTTTCGATGTGTTCAATCAATAAATTACTCGACCGTGTCACTCTCTCAAGCAATAGCGAGCTATTACAGTCATTGATTTCGTTTGCAATTAACACCCAGTGTAGCTTTCCTGTGGTGATTTTCTAAAGAATCGCCATTATAAATGGACCGATCAACAGGTGAATAAGCCCTCGAAGACTATGTGGGATTTAAGGTAAGACCACACTGCGGCGTACTGCGTCTGATCTGATTTTTAATCGTTTTCTGATCGCCGTAGGTCTCGTTTGGTGTGAACCAGTCGGTAAAAATACTACTGCGCTATCTTATCACCGCCAAAATCGCGCACACAGAACGATGCGTTATAGCGGTACCTTTAGGTAGATATTCGTATGTTAGTTCAATAGATATTATGTTACCTTAGACCTCCTTAGACAAACAAATTAATGTAAAGGAAAACGCGCAGGTGTCGAGTAAAGTAATAATTTTAAAAGGACATAACATTTCTGCTGAATGAAAATTTGACTATAATATTTATATGGGACTAGCTGTGCTCCGCGTTTTTACCCGCGTAGACTTCGTTCCCGTGGCAATATTGGGATGAAAATAAAATATGTGTTATTCCAGGGTCTAGGCTATCTGCGTGTTCAATATTTATGTCAGCTCAATCATTTGAGTAGTTTTAGCGTGAAGAAGTAACAAACATACATACAAACTTTTACCTTTAAATATATGTAGATTTGTTGGCAACTTCACGGTTTCCAGGACAATGACTTTTTTACTATGCCTTGTTTAGTCGGCGGATCCCAGTTGATATGAGATAATCTTATATACGTTTTTTAGGGTTCCGTACCCAAAGGGTAAAACGGGACCCTATTACTAAGACTCCGCTGTCCGTCTGTCTGTCTGTCTGTCTGTCTGTCCGTCTGTCACCAGGCTATAGCTCATTAACCGTGATAGTTAGACAGTTGAAATTTTCACAGATGGTGTATTTCTGTTGCCGCTAGAACAACAAATACTAAAAACAAAATAAAGTTAAAAATTAAAATTAATTAAACACGTTTTTTGTATGGGGACCCCCATACAAAAAACGTGTTTTTAAACGCCATCTATCTAATTAGTTAGATGGCGCTAGTATACGAGCCCCGTCTTTCTAGATCGCGACCAAACCAAATATTCTTGGTAATATCAATTAATCAAATATATGAGGTTGAAACTCTGTTATGTTTCGTATTGTACGGAACCCTCCCTAAGTGTGCAATAAGAGACGCGATGCTGACTCGCACTTGGCCAGTTTTATTTAGTGTTCCGTACCCAAAGGGTAAAACGGGACCCTATTACTAAGACTCCGCTGTCCGTCTGTCTGTCTGTCTGTTGTCTGACTGTCTGTCTGTCTGTCTGTCTGTCTGTCTGTCTGTCTGTCTGTCTGTCCGTCTGTCACCAGGCTGTATCTCATGAACCGTGATAGTTAGACAGTTGAAATTTTCACAGATGATGTATTTCTGTTGCCGCTATAACAACAAATACTAAAAACAGAATAAAGTTAAAAATAATAGAGGGTCCCCATACAAGAAACGTGTTTTTTCGGCATTTCAGGCCATCTATGAACGTTTAGTAAGGTAAACATCCCATAGATGGCGTTATATTGAAATGTCGATCCTTAACACCTTTGTTAGACGTTAGATGGCGTTATAAGAAATAAAATGTTTATTAATTATTATTTTTGCTCGCGAAAAATGATAGTGGTATTTTTTGCTTGATCTTATAAAATACTGTAGTGTGGTACGGAACCCTACGAGTGCGAGTCCGACGTGCACTTGGCCAGTTTATTTTGATATACGGAATTTTACACAAGAAAAGTCGAGCACAGCTCTCTATTATTATATATGTATGTAAATATAGTTTTAAAACTTCGGGATTTATTCTATTTTACCAATATACAACGACGACGATTATCACATCCGTACGGGAAGAATTAGTGAACTTAGAATATAAGTACCAACCACAAAACATGTTAGGTATATATCCTTAAGATACGACCACACCGCTGCGTCCTGCGTCCGCGTGTGCGTTCGCGATCTGAATTTCTATTGTTTTCTGATCGCCGTAGATCGCGTTTGGTGTGAACTAGCGGGAACACAAATACTACTGCGCTATCTGATCGCCTTCGCCTTGTATGCGCAAGCAAGACGCCGCGGTATGGTCGTACCATTACCATTATTCTTATAAAATAAATTATTTGATCTAAGTTTCTATTTCAAAATTATATACAGTGGGGAAAAAGTAATTAAGATCAATTATATAAAAAAACATGATAAGCATTTACTTATCGTTTCATTACATCCAATCTCTAATCATAATCTAACACTTTAGTTGCTTGACATTTTCGTACCTATATATTTCATTAACTGTTGTAGATTAGCAATATTTTACTGAAGTTCCCATTTTAGGCCTAGCGTCTTTACCATCTTCGACCGCATCATCACTTACTAACAGGTGAGACAGTGGTCAAACGCTAGCCTATAATATATTTAAAAAAAATACATGGTAGGATTTTTTTAATAATGCTAGCTTGTATAAGTAGCACTAAACCATAAGTTGTCTAATGGCTTGTTTAACTAGTACCTGATAGCCCTGCCCTATCTAAAAACAAATAATATCTGTAAATATATCAGAAAAGTTCCTATATCTGACAGATTTTTGAAAGTAAGTCAAATAACTATCTGTCTGTTTATCAGAAACCAGTGACTGATTGATGATTACTAACGATTGGCGAGAAGCTAATTTTTCTTCATGATAATTTTTGTACTGGCTGCGACTCGCTGTGATACCCGCGATTTTTGTAAAAAAAAAAATTTTAATAAATAAGGCACATATGTATACGAGAAACTCTAAACGACGCACAATTAATATTCTAAAGTAAAAAGTCTATTTTAAATAGATAATATCAATAATAATTATTCTAAATATAACAAAAACATAACCTAATTGCTTTGAATTAAAAAATAAAAGTAATGAGCCATTCAGTTTGCATCTAAACGTCGAACGTCACATTTAAAATAATTGTTTATTTCCCTGATTAATGTAGGGTTGCCAACCATTTGCACCCCCAACAGGGTTGCACCCCCAATGCATGTTTCAGTACTTCAGACAATTTTTATTCTAAAAATTGTAAAATAATTAAACACAATAAATAAATAAAACGAAAAAAAAGCTAATCGCAGTACATATCATATTCCGAACGGAACTGTGTTTACTTGTGTGGTTGGACATTTCTAATCAACCGCCATAATTACTCGACGAATATCACGCCAGTCGCGCGACTTTTTTTTAAATAAATATCGCTATATGACTTTTCACCCGTGGATGGAGTATTAAGTGGATGTGGCATTTAAATAACAATAATAATATGAGAAGGATAAAACTATACAATCACTAACTAGTATGAGAGAGCGAGATGAACAACAATTTCTTATCCTTCTCTGCGTATGCGATTTTACAAACTGGCTCCAGCACTGGAACCAAGTTCTAGTGCACCCATTGGCTCTCATCCGCTGTCATGGTATGACCCGACACAATTACGTTGTTCATTTGATCTGACAGCTGGCATATGTATCATCTGTTCATAATTTTTGTCGGGTTATATCTCTATAGCTATTTCATTTGCATACGCTAATGTTCTCTATATATATATATATATACTTTCTCAGAAGCATTCTTATTACTACTCAGTTTAAATGTTTCTGGCAAGGTTTCAGATGTTAGGTCATTCCACATCTTATACTCGTAGGTACGCGGCGAGAACAATCGTGTAAAACGAGTAGTATGTTATGCCCACGTATCTATACTGTGCGGATGTACTTTTTGACGGTGTCGGTAGTTTTATGGTAGAAACGGGACGGAGGTATTAAAAAGCTCTTCAGAACATTCCCCGTGATAGTACATATAGAAAAGGCTAAATGATTTTGGCTCTACTAAATTATTAGCGTTTTTATGCTTTCTGAAGCACTTAGCGGATTTCTTAAATTGCATATTTTAAAATAAAAGTAAAGTTTAACAAAAATTCACATCAACAATTTAAAGGAAAAGGAAAAAAATTAAAAAGTTATGATGTTTTAGGCAACATTTTATTGTTTGGCTTTATTAAAAAGTAGAGGTTTATCCATCACTACATTTTAAGTTTCTACAGTCAATATTGGCTATGACTAAGCATATATTTAGCCAAATCAATGTAAAGCAGAAATGATGTAGTGGTGTAGTGGGAGAATGGTCGGCTTTGGCGCCAGTGGATTGAACTCGGTACGTTCAATCCAATGGATGTTTCTATCGAATAATTTATGTGCGCTTTTCACAGTGGCCCTCCGGTGAAGGAAAACATCGTTGAGAAATCCCCGACAGACCCGCATGGTAGTAGGACACTATCTAGTTTCCGCCTGGCCAGCTACCACCCTCAAGTAAAAAAATCTGTCGCCAAACATCTAACGTGTTCCGGCAATAATTGTCCTTGAGAGCTTAATGTGCTACCATCTTAGACCGCATCATCACTTATCAACAGGTGAGATAGTGGAAAAAAAAAATATGTACAAACTTTGGACAATCGCGTTCGTTTCGGTTGCACGTCTACCAAGCCCTACACCAGGACAGCATTCTTAATTTATTATCATCGATTAAAACCTTATCTGTACGATGAATAATAATAATACCTTTAGCAAGTAAATAGTTCGATAAGATTAAATCACTGAAACCTATAAGTTCGTCTGGTCTACACTAATTTTAAGATTGTTGTGGGTGATGGTATTCAAAATGGTGCTAATTATATTTTTAACTTTATTTTTGAGTACCCATGCATACTTGGATATGACAGTGCCAGATTATAAGCATACCTTTGATCAGAGTTTGTTTGAAGAAGTGCTAGATGCGGAATTGTGTCATCAGCAAATGAATTATTTGATCAATAATAATACCAATCTGTTGTTGAGATGTAAGTACTAGTTTTTGATTGCCTTTTATAGTTTGCTTCAAACAGGTGAGCAGGTAGCGAAAATGACGTATAACTAGGTGGTACGTGGTACAATATACCTAAGGACCGACGTAGGTGAAGAGGAAGCCCTGCCCAGTGTCTATTGGGACACGTAGGTTAAACAATTAAAAATACTCAGGGGTATTACGAAAGTCGTTGATCATTATGTCATTAACCCACAGAGCGCAACTAAAATCTAACTAAAATATACTGTACTATATAACGAAAATATGCATCATATTTAAAATAAATGTAACTAAAATCACGATATTTACCATATTTTTCAACTGACATCCAAAAAGGAGGATGTTCTCAATTCGTCTGTATGTTTTTGTAAGTATGTTACGTGATTACTCTATCAATTTCGAACCGATTCGAATGGTCCTTTTTTTAATTGGTAGGGTATTTTTCCAAGGTGGTCTTATTGTAAATTCATCGAATCTGATAAGTATCTCCAGAGATATGGCGATAAACATCTCAAACTTGCTACTGTAACTAACTCGCGCGGCATGAAAGTCGGTTGTTTCTTGTTTTTAATACGCTTTTATTAGCTTTAGACGTATGTATGTTTGTATGTTAGTATGTAACGGAATCCTTGAACATGATTTTAACCCCCTTCAAAACGTCGGATTTTGACCCGAAATTTGGCATACTTATTAAGGACCGATGACAATTCAATATTTTAAACATTTTGACCCGTTATCCTTACTAGGATAATAAGGATTACGCTTTTAAAAAAATTCGACTAAAAAATGAAAAAAAAAAGCGTGGGGTGCATGGTATCAATAGTTCCAAATATTTTATGAACAGATATGACTAGAAGGGTTATTTTGATAATATCCTGAAAAGCACCCCACGCTTTTTTTTACAATAAAATCATTTTTTCTTACACTATTTTTTAATTCAAATTTATTAAAATTTATTTTCTATTTTTTAGTTGGATTTTCTATAAAAGCGTATTTTTTTAGTTTTTTTAAACTATTATTACATCTTGGTTATTATTATCACATGAGTAAAGAAGTTATTACTATGTGATACATTAAGTACTAGATGATACCCGCGACTTCGTTCTCGTACACAACGAATTTAGTGTTCTAAGTTCAACCTCATACTATAAAGTATCTACTTGTTACATTGTCCATTTACGCGTGATTAGGTAATAATCAGACAGAGTGACAGAGTTACATAAGTTTTTATAAATATTAGTCGAGATGTATTATATATTATTGATGTCTTATTGTTCTTTATTTTTAACCGACTTCAAAAAAAGGAGGAGGTTTCTCAATTCGACCGTATATATATATATATATGTTTTTATTATGTTTGTTCGCGGATAACTTCGTCGTTTATGAACCGATTTTGATTATTCTTTTTTGTTCGAAAGGAGATATCCCAAGTGTGGTACCATGGTAATTTTATCGAGGTCTGATAAGTATCTCCAGAGATATTGAGATAAACATCTCAAAATTGGTACTGAAAATGAATAGCACGGCATTGAAGTCGGTTCTTTTTTAGTTTTTAAACGATATTATAAAACTAGTTTTTTCCGAACTTGGCAAACCAATTGGTGACATTTCTTTGTCTAGTGGGCATTTCGAGCAATGGCCGAAAACAACCGCCAATGGTATCCCATTTAGCACGACTCATGAATCACCTATAGATGACTTTAAAGTTACTAAGGAAGCCGAAAGGCAACAATGACTTTTGTATGGATGATAAAAATCCCTTTTAATAAATAATTAATATAGCTTGAAAACTAAAACAACCTACGTCCATGCCCCGCGAGTCAGTTTCAGTACCAAATTTGAGACGTTTATCTTTACATCTCGGGAGATACTTATGAGATCTAGATTAAACTACAATGGGACTACCTCGGAAATTTAGCCTTCCGATTAAAAATAAACATTCGAATCGGTTCACAATTGACGTAGTAATCGCGTAACATATACGAGTACATACAAAAAAAATAGAACATTACACAAGTAGTACATTTTCAAGTTGGCCCCATTTTAATTTCATCGAGGTTTGATATGTATTTCATATGGAGATAAACACCTTAAACATAGTACTGAAAATTACTAGCGAGACATTTTTAGTCAGGTTTTCTCGTTTTGTAAACAACCTTTAATTATTTACATTAAATAATGCGGTAATTTTAATAGAGGGAAATGTAACTGGTCGTGCTTTGAATGACTATTAACTGTTCATAATAACTTGAAGGTAAATTAGGTAAATAGCCTAATATTTTTTCCTAATTGAAAATCATAGTATTAATTCATACTTATCGCCAGACAGAGTTTTGAAGCAATGGCAATTAAAAATAAATAAGGAACAAATACTAATCCCTCAGCTTATGATATCTATGTTGGTTTTATTATTTCTTAATTTTTTTCATAAAAATTGTCTTAAGTACTGAAACATGCACTGGGTTGCGGGTGCACTTAATAGTACGGTTGGGAACCCTACATTAAAGTGTGACGGTCGACGTCTAGATGAAAGCTGAATGGCTCATACCTTTGCTTTTTTTTTGTAAATTCAAGGCAATAAATTATGTTACTGTTATATCTATAATATTTTTTATTGAACTATATATATATATAATATACTATAACATCTATTTAATGTTATTTGACGTGTGTAAGTGCTAATTTTTAATTTGCCCATATACTGAATAAATGCTTTGACTTTTGACTTATCGACCGCATCGTCACTTAACATCAGGTGAGGTAGTAGTCGAACGCTTGCTTATCTGCCATAAAAAAAAAAATAGATTGAGGACAGAGCCTGTTTGTGTCAGAAAAAGATTAAAATAATCATCGTATATTGATTATGTCGGATTTACAAAAATGATATCGACTATAAAAGAAAAATAACTAGAAAACAGTATTACTCATAATTACTCCAATGATTTTATATGTAGATTATAAGCTTTCATTAGTTGTGCGAAGAATATTTTATTTATACAGTAAAGTCCGTTTATAATGACATCGAAAGGAACTGACAAACAAGTCATAATAAGGGACGTCATACAAAGCGTTTTGTGAAATGAAAAACCTTTTTTATGTAAATATGAATGTACTTAAGTAGTTTAATACATAAACATAGTTCAAAACAAAAACGAGCCACGTGCCGAACATCGTCGGGAATCAACGAACATTACCGAAGGTGTACAGAATCATGTCGGTCATTATAACCGGACATAATTTACATTTTTGTATTAAAAATGGGTCATAATAAGCGACATGTCACTGTAAGGGAAAAGGGAAGTCATTATATCCGACTATTTATAAAGAATTTCATATGAAAACCAAACTTCGTAGTATAGTTACGTCATAATAACCGGTTGGTCAATATAGGCGGAGTCATAATAAACGGATTCTACTGTATTATCTTATCTTAACTGATGTGAAGTAACATCGTTAAGAAACCAACAACTCTCGCATGGTGGTAGGACACTATCTAGTGTCCGCCTGGCCAGCTACCACCCTCAAGTTAGAAAATCTGTCACCAAACATCTTATGTATTCCGGCAGCTATCCTTGAGAGCCAGTTCCCATTCTAGGCCTAGCGTGCTTACCATCTTCGACCGCATCATCACTTACCACCAGGAGAGGTAGTGGTCAAACGCTAGCCTATAAAGTATTAAAAAAAAAGTGAAGATGTAATCGATGATGTAGCACGCTTCCCTAGAAAATACCTGTTCACTTGCGATTTCAAGACCCCCAGATGTACTAAACAGGAAACACAGACTCTGACAAGGAATTCCATTTCTTTGTTGTGCGTATGATAAATGTGGATACAAAGTGCTTAATTTGTAACAAGTCATTTGTTTCAGTCCTGGACGCAGGAATTCGTACCCCACGTGGACTCCTGGATGGGAACTTGGTAGACCTCGGCAATTACTTCCAATGCCTTAATATCAACCATGAAGCACCTTCAACTTCGTCTACTATCGAAGGAAAATACTGCATGATCGACTTACCCTTAAACCAGGAATTAAATTTGCCAAGTTTGCCCAGCTTACCTAATATTACCTGGCCTGATATTCCTTGGCCGGAGCTCGATCCTAGCATTTCAAGGCTCAGTGAGGATATCTTACAAAAAGTTTTACAGTATGAGAGAGTTCGAAGAAGTTCCCAAGTTATGCTAGGTGGTGGCAGTTTGAACAGGTATCTATGAAATCTTTTCAACCGACTGCCAAAAAGGAGGAGGTTACGCAATTACTTTTTCCGTATTACCGATTCGAATGATTCTTTTTTAAATTGCTAGGGTACATTTTCAAGGTAATTTCATCGAGATTTGATAAGTATCTCCAGAGATGTTACATTTTGTGTATGTTACGCGATTACTCCGTCAATTCTGAACCGATTCGTATGGTTATTTTTGTAATTTCAACGAGATCTGACAAGCGTCTTCAGAGATATGACGATAAACGTCTCGAACTTGCTACTGAAAATGACTCGCGGGGCATGGAAGTAGGTTGTTTTAGTTTTTAGGGTTCCGAACCCAAAGGGTACCAACGGAACCCAATTACTGAGACTCCGCTGTCCGTCTGTCTGTCTGTCTGTCTGTCTGTCTGTCTGTCTGTCGGTCTGTCTGTCTGTCTGTCTGTCTATCTGTCTGTCTGTATGTCTGTCTGTCTGTCTGTCTGTCTGTCTGTCTGTCTATCCGTCTGTCACCAGGCTGTATCTCATGAACCGTGATAGTTAGACAAAAACAAAAAGGGGTCCCCATACAAAAAACCTGTTATTTCGACATTTTACTATAGCGCCATCTATGAACGTTTGACTGTATTAATTATATTAATTACCTTTGTGTTTAATTAGACAGTTGAAATTTTCACAGATGATGTTTTTTCTGTTGCCGCTATAACAACAAATACTAAAAACAGAATAATGTTAAAAATTAAAGGGGGTTTCCATAAATGAAACTTGTTTTTCGGCATTTTACTACAACGCCATATATGTGTTAACTTTTACTTAGTTGGCGTTAGTGTTCGTAAGATGGCGTTGTACTGAATAAGCACGCGGCTCCTGTTTTAATATATGTTTGGAATTGACACGGTAATATAATATTATAATATCTGGATGACCAAGCTTTGCTCGCAAGTTTTTTTTTTGTTAATCGTGTTTTATTAATTTTTTTGACTCCCAATAATAGACTTCTTAAAAAAGAACAAACTTGGAAAAATTAATCATCTCGTCTGGACTCGAACCGGGGTCCTTCTGATCGCCATCCGATCGATCTCCCACTGAGCTATCGTAACAATGTAACAATGGCGAAATTTACCTACATATTCTAATTATATTGTAGGAGTTTTTCATTACCTGAAAACAGGGATAAAACGATGAAAATATTGTTTTATCCCTGTTTTCAGGAAATGAAAAACTTAGCTAGATCGATTTATCAATTTATTACAAGAAACGTGATTTCTTTCAGCATGTTTTGCTCGATTTTATAAAATATTGTAGTGTGGTACGGAATCGGAACCCTACAAGTGCAAGTCCGCCTTGCACTTGGCCAGTTTATTAAACTATCTTCATTATTTCATTTCTGAGATTCAGATTATATATATACAAGAATTGCTCGTTTAAAGGTATTAGATATCGATACCTCTGGGCTCAAAGGTCGTAAAGGACTTTTTGACACTGTCTTACTCAGTTTTTAATTCTCTATCGATCTCTTTATTCCGTTCAACGAAATTTGCAGAAAAAATGTCTTTACGACCCACATAATGCGAATTTTAAAATTATTTTATCTTTCCAGATTTGCCGAAGACAGTCCTCTATCGGACGTAGCTCTTATGTTAGCTCTATGTATACCTAAATCGTGTACTACGAAGCAAGCTATAAACGAACTGATAAATACAACTCAACTGGGCTTACAATATGAAGATCTGTACTGTCGACTACCGAGAGATAAGCAGTGGGTAGCGGCAGATTATGTTGCGGTGTAAGTACTTTAATTTTATGAAGGCCATTTGTTTCGGTTCCGTACTCGAAGGGTACCAACGGAATCCTATTACTGAGACTTCACTGTCTGTCCGGCCGGTCCATCAGTAAAAGGACTGTATCTTCTAAACCTTATTAAGTAGACACTTGAAATTTTTGCAAAGTACGTATTAATAGCCTCTATATTAATATATACTTTATAAACATTGTTATAACTACAAATACTACCTCAGACGGATGGACGGAAGGACAGACGGACGGATATAACGCTACAATAATACTAAAGTTCGGTATTTGAAACTTTGATATATTTCAAATTTTCAGTTTTTATTTCTTCAAACTAATTACATCAATGATTTAAATTGAACATCTTGCCGAGGTTACGTAGTATTATATCTTTTCTATGCCGAGGTGAAATGCTAATTCTAAAGAAGCTAATACGCAATATTTATTTCGTATTCAACATAATTTATAATTTCATCTACTCAGAATACAGAATAAACTAGAAAGCGTCAACTCGTCTAAAAGTGAAGCTAAAACCATTCTTACTAGTGTGGATTCAAGCGACGGCAATTCGAAAAGTCACTTTGTGAACGTCATTGCGTAATTAACGTGTTTTATGAATGTCTAATTAAAGTATATAAAGCTAACGTGGGCCAGTCATAATCGTAAAAACCCTAGTCAAACCTTCGCTGCACGCGGAGCATTAAAAGTGTGGGAAAGAGATGCCTATATAGGGTTATTAGTAATTCGACGTATCCCGGCAGGTGCAGCTAGGGGGGCTAAAATGCATTTAGACCCCCCAATGTATGGGTGAAAAATTAGTAGTTTACGCATCGATGTATATGTACTACGTACCAGATGTGGCGTTGCGATCTAGCTCTACGTTCAAATAATAATCTGGCCAAGTGCAAGTCGGACTCGCACTCGTAGGGTTCCGTAATACAGTTAAGTATTCCATAACTATGATTTTTTGCAACTATAAAATTAACTTTGTTTTTCATAGTTATATTCAAGTTATCTTTGCGGTCGCCATATCTCTAGAACTGCTGACTGTATCTCGTTCAAACCAATTTTCGTTGTTAATTTTTATTGAGATCTACAGCATATATTTTTTTTAAATTTTTCACTCCCATACTTTAAAAGTTAGAGGGAGGGGGTGGGACACACATTTTACCACTTTAGACGCGCCTATCTTTCAAATGATTGACTTTAAGAAAAAATGATTTTAGGAACCTCAATGTCATTTTTGAAGACCTATCCATAGACAACCCCACACGCATAGCTTTGAAGAAAACATTTTTTTTTTGTTTCAGTCAAGTCAGTTTATGATGTCTCTGGTTTACATGTACCTCGATGAGTTTACGAGATATTTGGAAATTATCAATTTTTGAAAAAAACGCCTAATTTTTTTTGTTACAAATTTTTAAAAAAAGTGGCCAAATAAATGTTACTCAATATATTTTTATTCGTAGGGAACTAAGTGATAAAGCTTAAGAGGTAATAAAATATCCAAAAATACTTAGCATGTAATAACAATGACTAATAACGATTTTTATTTGTTTGATAATTTTATCGATTAGTCATAAACAATGATTTTTTCTTATAAAAACAGTATGAGATTAGCGTGAAAATTACTAATAAAACTTTATAGTTTATTAAGCTATCTAAAAAGGTATAACAATTGGTATTTTTCACTAAAACAACATTATCAAAATCAAAACTATCATGGAACGTACTCAGACCCAACGCAGTAATCATTATCAGTAACTGGCGTCAACCCGGTTTTTATACCCATTCCGACACAAAAAGAAGGGGTTGTTATAAGTTTGACGTGTGTATCTGTGTATTTTTGTGTCTGTCTGTGGCATCGTAGCGCCCAAATGGATGAACCAAACGTTTTGTTATTACATGCTAAGTATTTTTGAATATTTTATTACTTCTTTATCACTAAGTTCTCTACGAATAAATAAAAAAATAAAACTGGCCAAGTGCGAGTCAGCATCGCGTCTCTTATCGCACACTTAGGGAGGGTTCCGTACAAGACGAAACATAACAGAGTTTCAACTTCATATATTTGATTAATTGATATTACCAAGAATATTTGGTTTGGTCGCGATCTAGAAAGACGGGGCTCGTTTACTAGCGCCATCTATATCATTTTGCCGAAACTAATTAGATAGATGGCGTTTAAAAACACGTTTTTTGTATGGAGACTCCCTTTAATTTAAAACTTTATTTCGTTTTTAGTATTTGTTGTTTTAGCGGCAACAGAAATACACCATCTGTGAAAATTTCAATTGTCTAACTATCACCTCACAGCCTGGTCACAGACGGACAGACAGACAGATGGACAGCGGAGTCTTAGTAATAGGG
The DNA here is from genome assembly GCA_954871355.1 of Cabera pusaria. Taxonomy (NCBI): domain Eukaryota; kingdom Metazoa; phylum Arthropoda; class Insecta; order Lepidoptera; family Geometridae; genus Cabera; species Cabera pusaria. The sequence continues at coordinate 5,899,367 of OX940893.1, forward strand.
TCCCGTTTTACCCTTTGGGTACGGAACCCTAAAAAGAGTAGCATTTAACTAGCCAATTTTTTTTTGTTTGGTTACAAACATCCAAAATTGGGTGTTTTTCAAAATATTACCTACTAATTTCGAAATATCTCGTGAACTATTAATTTTCGCCCATATATTGGGGGGGGGGGGGGGTGGTCTAAATATGTCGCATTTGCCCCCTTATATGCTCGTGCAGGGAATACGTCGAAATACCAATAACCCTGTATAATGCTCTCTATCGAACTTGCAGGACTTAAGAAAGATAATAGTGATATTCCACTTTCTTATCGATATTAATACGGTAAAGCATTTACAAAAATAAAATAGAATCAATAATATTTATTTATTAGGAAAATAACAACATGGTAATATATGCAAACTATATATAAGAAAACTGCAATCTAGGTACAACAAATTAATAGACATCTATATATTATAACCTATATACACGCTCGTAATTGTAAACATAGAAAAATCACGATTTGATTTATAAACTCTTAAAACTATGTATCAGTATAGTCAGGTCAGTTGTACATGCATACTGACCAAGAATTAAATACACTGAGTACATACTATTGTGTATGTGGCTACTTAATCTTCGTCACTATGACTGTCATCACCTAAGTTCATGACAAAGCGCTCACATAAATGTGCATTTTGTAAATCAATATTGTTGTTAAAAAATACGTCCATGTTTATGTTTCCAAATGTCAAATTATTATGAAAACATATTAACCTCGCTACCTGTATGTTTTATATGCAGGTGACATCTATTTACCTATTGTTGTAGACTGTGTCAGCGCGCTTTCGGCAGCAATTTTCCGGGAATCGATAAGCCCTTAGTGATAACCAGTTTATAGATAAGCGGCGCGCCGCACGTGCCTCTCTCTATTCCACCGATGATTCATGGCCTCGCGGGCAGCAAAGGTTTGCCACGAGCTTAGCAACTTAAGAAGAGAGGCGCACGCGGATTTCTGGATCTGTTTTCGGGCACAAAATAATCGCTTGAAATCACGGTCGGACGCGGTTACCTTTTTTTTTCTGTATTCTGAGATCACGATGGTGACATGTTTGAACCACGTACTATTAACTCAAATCAATAATACTATGTTATGTTTTTTAGCGTTATATTCCCGATACTTCTTCTGCTGGTTATCGCGAGTACCGGCTATGATGTATATCAAACAGTGATTATTAGAAACGGTAAGACACATTATCACTAATCAACGTCACTATCAATAACAGCTTGTCTTAAGCCGGTATTATTAAATGATACCCAGGCGTCGATCTGTTCTTGAGTCATCGTTATTATCATAAAAAGCCTAAATTAGTCCACAACCGGACGTAGCAAAGGATACAAACATGCCACTGAGCTCGATTTTTGGCTCTTCCTTTCCAGTCACTGCCCGCCACTTTTCTTGACGAGAAGTGAGCTAGTTATTTAAATGTTTGACTATGCGAGAATTAATCAATGTAATAGATTCATTATGTGCTAGCATTAGTAAACATCCGTCAATGTTTGATGGAACTTTGCAGCGAAAATATTTTTTTAACACCAATGATCAAACTATTATTACTATTTAATTCAAAATATTAGAGTAATAATATTTTGAAAATAAAAACTATTTATTTTATTAAAAATATAGGATTTATCCTATGTTTGTATCCTAAATTATATAGCTATGTTTGATAAACCAAAAGAGAATAAGAAATCAAAATGAATGAATTCTTTTCGGTGATTTTATTTAAACCATAAATAAATAATTTAAGGAACTATAAGAACCGACTTCAAACGTCGCGCAAGTCAAAGTAGCTAGTAGTAACTATTATATAATCTATGCCAGTAGTTAGTATGTCATCCAGCAGGGCTAGCATGGCCTTATCCCCGGGGGATAAGACAAAATTATTTCCCTGTTTTTCGCCACTGACAGGAGATCAACACAACAATTTAAACCCTTGGTGAAGTTTAACCCCGAGTTTTGATTTTGATTCGTATTAAAAAGTTTGAAAAAAGAATTGATTAAAAGTCAGCGGGCGTTTATAATTATCGAAAAACTTACTTATAATTTGCCTTCTCCACCAAACAAAATACGGATAGGTGGAAAGACAAAATAGTCCCCTTGCCATGCTAGCCCTGCAGGTATGTAAATGTATCGTTATACAAATGTTGATAAACTAAAAACGGCTAGACTGATTTTGTTAAATGGGACTACCCTTTGAAACAAAAAAGAATTTTTCAAATCGGTTCAGGCATCTTCGAGTATACATACATAAAAAATAAAAAATAAATTGTTCCGATGAATTGAGAACTTCCTCTTTTTGTGAAGTCGGTTAAAAATGAAGACGATTTTTAAAATTTGGAAATCTGGTGTAATTCGTGCCACGTAATGCAGCTGTATCGCTGGCTCGTGGTGGCAATCATAATATTAAAATGTGTAAAAATTACATAATATTATATGATACCGTAGCTCATAGGCTTAGCGTATTCACCATCTTCGACCATATCATCGCTTACCACCAGGTGAGATAGTGTTCAAATGCATATGAGATATGAAAAATGCAATTTTTTTGAAATTTAGTGAATAATGGTCATGTTAACATAACTTACTATTATTTAAAATTAACTACAATAATCTTGAACCTTACGACTTATAAAAATAATAAATACTCCTTATTTTATAAAGCTAGTTGCAATAATTTGGAAGTTATTTAGGTTTTTGTTACTGACCCGCTTTTTTTGCGGCCCATTGTAAAATTTAATAAACCCAGATTTGTTGATATTGTGATATCTTGACAAGATAAGGCGATTGACAAGTTTAGTGCAAACGGGCTTAGCTATCCTATGCTCAAACAGAAGGTATGTTCAGAAAAGTGCACGATTCAAGCAGACCGTAAAGAGCAGGTCTTACCACATTAAGCAGGATGTCAATCAAAACTAAACATACATTTGTTAGCTTAGTATGATTATTTGATTGATTATTACATAGTTTTGACAGCTATCTCGCCTGGCAGTAAACGATGATGTGGTCGAAGATGATGAGCACGCCAGGCCTAGAATACTTTGACTCCTAAGGGCTGTATGCTGCCAGAACATTTATGGGAGTATTTTTTCCTTAATGGTGGTAAGCTACTTTTTGGTAGCAAGTCAGGCGACGGCATGGAATATAATATGCTCTTGCCACCTGTAGATGAATAACCACGGTATGATTTAAATTGGCCACCTCTCGCTTAGAAGTCAAACCATCTACTTATACTGTACGCCAACGGGGCTCATAAGTAAGACAGTTAAGGATAGGACCAAAGTCAGTTGTCTTGCGCCTCCAAGTCAGTTGTCTTGCGCCTCCAAAGTCAGTTGTCTTGCGCCTCCAAAGTCAGTTGTCTTGCGCCTCCAAGTCAGTTGTCTTGCGCCTCCAAAGTCAGTTGCCTTGCGCCTCCAAAGTCAGTTGTCCTGCGCCTCTAAAGTCAGTTGTACTGCGCATCCTCACACTGACGTTTTCTATATATTTTTTTAAATATTTCATAGGCTAGCTTTTGACCACAATCTCACCTGTTGGTAGTAATGTCGAAAATGGTAAGCACGCTAGGCCTAGAATGGGAACTGGCTCTCAAAGATAGCTGCCGGAACACATTAAATGATTGACGACGGATTTACTAACTTGAGGGTGGTAGCTCGCCAGGCAGACACTAGATAGTGTCCTACCACCATGCAGGGGTTGTTGGTTTCTTAATTATGTTTTTCCTTCACCGGAGGGCCACTGTGACAAGCACGCATACATTTTTCGATAGAAATTAAATTGATGCACGGCGGGGATTGAACTTAGTACCTCTGGCATCAAAGCCGACCATTCTCCCACTTACACCACCGGGCCCTCAAATTTACAGACAAGCACGATTTCATCTTAGATCGCATCGTCACTTAACATCAGGGATACTTAGTCGTCAAGCGCTTGTATTTCAAGTAAAAATAAATTTAATAATGCTGAAAAGTTTGACGTCACAAAGATTATTTGGTTTGGTTGATACTATATGTGTTGTGTCCAAGGTTATGATCGATCGCTGTGATGACTCATATATATAATAATTTCTGATTATAAATCTGATATTTTTTAGATTAAGTGTCTGATAATATGACAAACGTGCATAACTATTATCAGTGTATTATCTTGTTATTGAAATAAATGAATCACGGCGTTTTAAGAAATTGAACTTAGAATACAGAAAAAACTGGCGAAGTGCAAGTCAAACTCTCGCACTCGTAGGGTTCTGTAACTAAGTAGAGTATTTTTATAACTACAATTTTTCGTCAGAAAAAAATTACCTTTCTTTTTCATAGTGTTTGTATGAAAAACAAAGTTATGTTTGCAGTTGTGTCTCAAAAACTGCTGACTATATCTCGTTCAAACCAATTTTCGTTAAAAGTTTTTAATGAGAATTAAGCTATAGAAATATTTTTTTTTAGATTTTTCTCTCCCTTACTTTACAAGTTAGAGGGGGTTAGGGGGGTTATAAAGTGGTAAAACGTGTGTCTCCCACACGTTTTACCACTTTAAAAGGGTCTATGTTTCAAATGATTGACTTTGAGAAAAAATGGTTTTAGGAACCTCAATGTTATATTAAATACCTATCTATAGACATTTCGCTCGTATAGGTTAGATGAAAACATTTTTTTTAGTCTCAGTTCCATGTATTGGGTGTCCCCCTTAACGTATTTTTTTCACAGAATACACCTACTTACCAAGTTTCAACTATGTAGTCTTAATAGTTTCGGAATAAAATGGCTGTGACATGCGGAGAGACAGACAAACATGATGAATCTATGAGGGTTCCCTTTTTTTCCATTCGGCTACGGAACCCAAAAAACCAGAAACTGTGTTCAACCGTAATTACACGTGAATCTCTGTGTCAAAAAATCGATCCGATAATCCGCACGCGCCTAACTTCTACTAAGCCGTGTAAAGTTTTAGCTATCATTTTCAAAGGCAGAAACGGCACAAGAAGGCTTTACATAATTTTACATTATTTTAATACACACGTTATCTACGCAACGACGGTCTCATATTGACTTATCGAATGGCTGGCGCGTGATACTACACTATTTAAAGAGTGATTTTAATGGCTTCACTTTTAGGTGAGTGGACGCTTTCTGGTTTAATCTGTATTCTGAGGGATTAAAGTTAGATTTGTTACGTATCTAATAACATGTATGTTTGAGTAATTATATAAAAACAAAATTTTCTTTGTAGTACGTTCAATGTTCAAGTCAACACACCCTGTATATGTTATATAGCCAATGGTAGTCTAGTATAAGGGGACTGTCTTGTAAAATTGATTCGCAGCAAATTATTTGTGCAACGTTAATATTTTATTAAAGCAAAGCCACTTAATATGAATAAATAAAAATTGATGTACATAAATATTCTGGACATAAGTCATCACAAGTTAGGTTGATGTTGATGTTGATTAGGTTAGTTAGGTTGATACTAGTAAAGTAATGGGATTTAGGTACGTGCTTAAATACTAAGTTTTTTTCTACCGACTTCCAAAAATGAGAAGGTTGTCAATACGTCTGTATTATTTTTTACACCACCAACCATTATAGTGGTTGAGATCAGGGCCGTGAATTTTGACCGATAATCATTGATACGAAAAGAGATGCAGATAACAACTGTCTAGCTGCATCTCATTCTAGCAGACGTTTGCGAAGACAAGACGCATCGCTATCAATGTAGAGACTTCCACCCCTGATCTATAAGCGCGGCTTTTGAAGTCGGTTTTTTCGTTTTGTACACGATCTTAAATTATTTTCAATAACGTTCAAAAGATATTAAACTGGTCTTGTTTTCAGATCCGAAGCGAATAAGCAAGATCTGCACTTCATTCTCTGTGTATACAAACACACGAAGATTGGTGACATACACACCCGTGCCAGGGACCGTTGAGTCAATTGATGGAGTCAGGTCATTTGCTATGATGTGGGTCATCATTGGACACACGTATGTGAACCAATTGTCTGATCATATGGCTAATCCCATGGATGTCATCAGTGTGAGTAGAGAAACATCGATGATAAGGTTTTGTTTAGTTTTGGTAGATCTTTCTTTTCAACCAACTTACAAAACGGAGGAGGTGCTAAATTTGTCTGTATGTTATTTTTAAAATGAAACTTTTTTAATATCTTAAAGAGTAGCGTTTGACCACAATCTCATCTGTTGGTAAGTGATGATGCGGTCGAAAATGGTAAGCACGCTAGGCCTAGAATGGGAACTGGCTCTCAAGTATAGCTGCCAGAACACATTAGATTTTTAGCGAATTTTATTACATTGCCTCAATTTATTTTGTCCATCTATCGCATGTCGTCGACATGCATGTTACATTACAGCCGGTGCTGATTGGTGGACATGATGTATGAACATTTAGGTCTAACTGTGATTTGCGGATACTTCTGCAGCCATATTTGTATACATTCTAATGTGTTATTTTAATTGCTGTCATAGTAGCTAGCTACCATAGCTCTTGGTATATTTTTCTAAGATAACACATAAACTAAAAAGTTTCACTTGCGTCGTGGTTTCATAAAATCACACCACATTTTTTTTTATATATACGATTTAATTATATGTTTGTTCGCGGATAACTTCGTCGTTTATGAACCGATTTTGGGTATTCTTTTTTTGTTGGAAAGAAGGTATCCCAAGTGTGGTACCATGGTAATTTTATCGAGGTCCGATAAGTTCTCCAGAGATATTGAGATAAACACCTCAAAATTGGTACTGAAAATGAATAGCGCGGCATTGAAGTCGGTTCTTTTTTAGTTTTTAAACGATATTATAGTTTTTAAACTATTTTGATATGGTTTGAATTTATATCTTTTTATAGTATCACTTAATTTTCTTAGCTTGCGCTCAAGTGAAGTTATGTTTTCCTCGCCCACCGTATACTATATATATAATACTAGAAGTGTCCCGCGGCTTCGCCCGCTTTAATACCTTCTTTTATTTACTTAAAACTTTTCTTTTGTTAAAACGATTCTATCATTAAACACATCAAATAAAAATTTGTCAAATCGGTTAACCCGTTTTCATGTTATCGCGTGACTAAGGCAAATCGGGATTCATATTTATGAAACCCTAAAAACCTAAATTTACAGACTTTGTTACCTACCCCATTTCGAAAAATCCTACCACACGTACTTTATCTTATCTTGTTTCGCCATACAAACTTTGAATCCCCGTTCCGTATCTAGGAGGAATTTTTAGAAAATCATTTCTGAGCGGATACCTATGCCTACGTCATAATAACTATCTGCATTCTGAATTTCAGCGCAATCCGAAACAATATTGATTTTTAGACTTTTTTACCCCAGTTTATCCTCTTAGGGTGGCATTTAAAAAAAGTCTGAAACTCGTATTTACTTATTTATTTACAGAAGTACTTGTGTGAAATGTCAACGACTATCCAAACTTTGAAGCCCCGCTTCATCCCCTTAATGAGTGTATTTTGAAAAATTCTTTATTAGCGGATACCTAAGTCAAAATAACTTTGCATTTAAATAATTATATAATAACTTTGCATTTAAATTATTTTAAATCTGCATGCCAAATTTCAGCGCAATCCGAAACAATATTGATTTCAGACTTTGTTACCCCACTTCACCCTTTTAGGGGTGGAATTTCGAAAAGGCCTGAAATACGTATTTACTTACTTAAGTACTTGTGTTAAATTTCGAATATAAAAGACTATCTAATATTGTTTTTCCATACAACTTTTGAACACCCGTTTCATCCCCTTCAGGGGTGAATTTTGGAAAATCCTTTCTCAGAGGGAACTAAAGTCGTAATAACTATCTGCATGCCAAATTTCAGCGCAATCTGAAACAATATTGATTTTCACACTTTGTTACCCCATTGCACCCTTTTAGGGGTGGAATTTCAAAAAACATGAAACACGTATTTACTTATTTTTTTACTGGAGCACTTGTATGAAGTTTCGAATAGAAAATACTATCTGATCTTATTTTTCCATACAAACTTTGAACCCCCGTTTCATCCCCTTCAGGGGTGAATTTCGGAAAGTCCTTTCTCAGAGGGAACTATCGTCGTAATAACTATCTGCATGCCAAATTTCAGCGCAATCCGAAACAATATTGATTTTCACACTTTGTTAACCCATTGCACCCTCTTAGGGGGGGAATTTCAAAAAAACTTGAAACACATATTTACTTATTTTTTTACTGAAGCACTTGTGTGAAGTTTCGAATAGAAAAGACTATCTAATAATGTTTTTCCATAGAAACTTCGAACCCCCGTTTCATCCCCTTCAGGGGTGAAATTTGAAAAATCCTTTTTCAAAGGTAACAAACGTTGAAATAATTATCTGCATGCCAAGTTTTAGCGCAACCTGAAAAAATATTGATTATTTTCACACTTTTTTACCCCATTTCACCCTCTTAGGGGTGGAATTTCAAAAAAACATGAAACACATATTAATTATTTTTTCACTGGAGCACTTGTATGAAGTTTCGAATAGAAAATACTATCTGATATTGTTTTTCCATACAAACTTTGAACCCCCGTTTCATCCCCTTCAGGGTAAATGTTAAAAATCCTTTCTCAAAGGGAACTAACGTCGTAATAACTATCTGCATGCCAAATTTCAGTGTAATCCGAAACAATATTGATTTTCAGACTTTGTTACCCCATTTCAGCCTTTTAGGGGTGGAATTTCGAAAAAAACCTACAACATGTATTTACTTATTTATGTACTCAAGCACTTGTTTGAAGTTTCGAATAGAAAAGACTATCTAATGATGTTTCTCCATAGAAACTTTGAACCCCCGTTTCATCCCTTTTAGGGGTGAATTTTATAAAATCCTTTCTTAGCTGATACTAACGTTATAATAACCCCCTGTATGCCAAATTTCAGCGCAATCCAAAACAATATTGAGTTTCAGACTTTGTTACCCCATTTCACCTTCTCAGGGGTGAAATTTCGAAAAAACCTAAAACACGTGTTTACTTATTTATGTCCTGAAGCATTTGTGTGAAGTTTTGAATAGAAAAGATTATCTAATAATGTTTCTCCATAGAAACTTTGATGAACCCCCGTTCCATTCCCTTCAGGGGTGAAATTTGAAAAATCCTTTTTCAAAGGTAACTAACGTTGTAATAATTATCTGCATGCCAAGTTTTAGCGCAATCCGAAAAAATATTGATTTTCACACTTTGTTCCCCATTTCACCCTCTTAGGGGTAGATTTTCAAAAAAACCTGAAACACGTATTTCCTTATTTTTGTACTGAAGCACTTGTGTGAAGTTTTGGATAGAAAAGACTATCTAATCTTGTTTCTCCATACAAACTTTGAACCTCCATTTCATCCCCTTAAGGGGTGAATTTTGAAAAATCCTTTCTTAGTACACCCCTACGTACTAAGACAAATATACCCTCCAAAATTCAAGTCTCTACGACCAGTGGTTTAGGCTGAGCGTTGTCTGTCAGTGAGTCAGTCAGTCAGTCAGTATGTCAGGACAAAGATTCTTATAGTATTAGATATATATACACAAATATAGAGCAGCATACAATCATGCGGCCCTTCAGATGGTATATTATGGTTACCGCCGCCTATTAACACCTCTGCGATACAAGAGACAATATTGTTGCGTTTCCTGCTCTTTTGAAAGAGAAATCGTTGTGTTAACTCTCCTTGTGAAGCCACTCAGATCAACATTCTGTTGAAAAAACATCGGGAGGAAGGTCATTCCACATCACGCACGTACGCGGAAAGAACACACGCTTAAAATGCGTTGTGTAGGAAGACCACGTGTCTGTAATATGAGCTGTAATATAAGGATGAGCACTCTCACGAATACGCGACTTCCGGCAGTCAGTTGAAATGCAATTACGTGAAATTTTGATTCATTATGAGGGTAGAAACTAGATTATTTTACTTTTATTTTATATATTTTATATTACACTTATTTCACAGTGGATCACTTCCGCATCATCCATCTGGATTACAATGGGACCCATCACCGTGGACACGTTTTTTATGCTGAGTGGACTTCTTCTAGTTTATACTACAGCTGGTAAAATGACCAGATGTGAGTAAGCGATATGCATGGATTTTAGATTTAAGCAGTTGAGGGCCCGGTGGCGTAATTGGGAGACCGGTCGGATTTGATGCCAGAGGTACCGAGTACAAACCCCGCGTCCACCAATGGATTTTTCTATAAAAAAAAATATGTGCCACTCAGATGATTTTCGCACTTTTCGCAGTGGCCTCCAGTGAAGGAAAAACATCTTTAAGTAACCAACAACCCCCGCATGGTGGTAGGACACTATCTAGTGTCCGCCTGGCCAGCTACCACCATCAAGTTAGAAAATCTGTCGCCAAAACATCTAATGTGTTCCGGCAGCGTCCTTAAGAGCCAGTTTCCATTCTAGGCCATGTGTGCTTACCATATCAGACCGCATCATCACTTAACAACAGGTGAGATAATGGTCAAACGCTAGCCTATAAGATATAAAAAATAAATTTAAAAAAGTTGCCCTTTTTTATTAGTGACACGAAAGCTACACTAAAATAAGAGACCCAATTGCTCATTTGACGCCGGAGATAGCTGGTTTAAATCTCAATGCGTATTTGACATTGGCACTCCGGTGAAGGAAAACATCGTTAAGAATCTCCCGGCTTAGTAAACTGGCAGAATACCGGTGTTGGGCAAGCAATCAATGTAGTTACAATTCCTGCTTGGTGGTAGGACACTGTTAAATGTCCGCTTGGCTAGCTACCACCCTCAAGTTGGAATGTCTGTAGCTATAACATTTAATGTGATCCGACAGCTGTCCTTAAAAGCCAGTTCCCGTTCTAGGCCTAGCGTGCTACCATCCTCAACCACATCGTCACTTACCACCAGGTGGGATAGTGGTCAAATGATATTAAAATAAAATCTTACTGAGTACTAACTTGACTACAATATCACATAGTTTTAGAGACGATACGGTACGACCACACCGCGGCGTCCTGCGATCTTCGGGCGCGATCTCAGTACTTTTCAATTGTTTTCTGATCGCGTTTAGTGTGAACCAGTCGATACAAATACTACTGCGCTATCTGATCGCCGCTTAGATCGCGCACGCAGGACGCTGCGGTGTGTCCGTACTTTTAGGCGTGCTACACACATAGGCTTTCATCGGCACAGCCGGACGACAAAATCGAATATGTGTCGATGAAACTTCGACTTGGCTTAGCCGTACATGCTACAGTCGGGAAAACTCAGCCGAGCAACATCGAATCAGAGCGCAGGGCGCTTACACCAGGTGTCATTCCAAAATATTCAAAAATGACGTTTTCAAGTTTTTACTTCTGCTGGCACTTCAAGAGTGCAACCCGTTGTTTTTTTCATTATTTTTTTTGTGCTAGATTGATTTTAAGTGACGATGCGGTCGAGGTATGCGGTAGTTACCTGTTCACTCGCGATTTGAAAACCCCCGGGTTGTAGCTATCGGGAAACACAGATACCACAAGAAATTCCATTTCTTGGCGGAACGTATGATATAGCACGAACCAAAATGCTTCGTGCGTGTAGATGGAAAGTTTACCATGAAGCGATGGCGCACATCGGTACGTCTGGTTGTCATTAATCTATCTTATCAGATGACAAGCTACATAATTGTCTACCTTATTGTCTATTAAAAATCTCTTCGTACTTCCATTTTCAGCTAAACTGCTCAAGAATATTCACTTATTCTACCTCAACCGCTTGCTACGTATGTTTCCCATGTTGGCTGCCTATGTTCTGATTCAGGCTTCGATTTTGAATCGTATATCGGACGGGCCCAACTGGGCTGTTATGGCGGACCACACCCATCGATGCCGCGTTTACTGGTGGTCAACGTTACTACACATACAGAATTGGGTGAATCCGTCTAGTATGGTAAGTGTTTCGCCAAAACTAAAATGTGAAAAAGGTCGTATTTGGTGCCAACGACTTTAAAAGCTATCTACCGGCATTGCCTTTAAAATAACTTTGCTGTGTAGCGATAGAAATGTTAAGTTATGTTGTATTCTTTTTAGTTTTAACCAAAAACATTTGGAGTATTTCGGGGCGCAGTGTGACTGTTTGCATAAACTATAGATTGTTGAGATGATAGCAAGCATAGAATTCAAACAAATTCGTAGGTACTACCTATCTTGGCGACTTTTCAAGCAGTCTAGACTATACAGTCTCTGAAATATTATAATAAGGGTTCTGTACCTTAAAAAGTCAAAAGGAACCCTTATAGAATCACTTTGTTGTACGTCTGTCTGTCTGTCTGTCTGTTCGTCTGTCAAGACCCCTTTTTCTCAAGAACGCGCAGAGATATCAAGTGAAAACTTATATCAAATACTCGGGTCTATGGTTTCTATTGGCGGTAATAGAATTAAACTTGTAAGTTAACGCGATCAAAAGATATGACCGTTTATCTCGCATATTTTCGCATATTTTGCGATTTCGCAAAGTAATCAAAATCTATAGGGTACTTCCCGTTGACCTAGAATCATGAAATTTGACAAGAAGCAAGGTCTTGAAGCACTTCGTAGGGTACCACTCCCAATCTAGGCCTAGCGTGATTACCATCTTCGACAGCATCATCACTTACCAACAGGTGAGATAGTGGTCAAACGCTAGCCTATAAGATACAAAAAAAAATTGCACTTTATATAATTAGGATAGTTTAAAAACTAAAACAACCGACTTCAACGCCGCCCGAGTCAGTTTCAGTAGCAAGTTTCAGACATTTATCGTCATATCTCTGAAGATACTAATCAGATCTCGATAAAATTTAAATGAGACTTCCTTGAAGATGAACCCTATCTATACAATAAAGAATCATTCAAATCGATTGACACTTGCCGGGGTAATCGAATTGAAAACCTCCTCCTCCTCCTCCTTTTGGACGTCGGTTGACAAGCCACTTACAATGCATTTCTAAGATTATTTTTTTTAAATAAAAAAGCTTACTCGCAATGTGTGTTGCACATTGCTAGTATTCTTGTTAACCCCTCCAACTAAGCTAAATATGCTTTTATCTGGAGTGGGTTCACGTCAATAGTGCAATGGGTGGGGTGGGGATCGAACTCACGACCTCGATCGCTAGTCCGACACATTATCCATTGGGCTATTGCCGCCTTAAATTTTTGTAACCTTATCTTCATTATCTTTTCCAGTGCCTCGCCCACAGCTGGTATTTAGCAATAGACGTCCAACTTTACATAATATCACCATTGGTGCTATTCTGGGTACTGGGCAAAAGGAAACGAGTAGCTTGGATTGCTCTTCTGTTTGCTTTACTCATTTCTCTGGTCGGAGCCACGGTATATAACTTTATAATGGAATTCCAAGCCGGTCCTGTCATGCCCAGGTAAGTGACATCTATAATTATTTAAGACTCTTTATATAATATTCACACTCATAATACTATTTATATCCGGAACGAAGTTATTCGACAGGGAACTAAAGTTATCGACATAGCTCAACGGATTAGTAAACTGAAGTGGCAGTGGGCTGGTCATATCTGCCGCAAGACTGGTAACCGTTGGGGTAGACTTGTCCTAGAGTGGAGACCGTGAATCGGCAAACGTAGCGAAGAACGTCCTGTGACCAGGTGGATCGACGACATACGCAAAGAAATAGGCAGTGACTGGAAAAGAAGAGCCGAAGATCGGGCTCAGTGGTGCATCTTGGGAGAGGCCTACGTCCAGCAGTGGACTGACACCGGCTGATGATGATGATGAATACTATTTATTGAAAACATGCCGATATTGCCGATAGGACTTGAAATAATGTTTTACTTTCTTGAAAGTGATTAATTTTAAAATTAATTCTGTATTACGGAAGTATTGGAAACAGTTGCTACTCTTAGTTCAGTGATTTTAGACTTTAGTTTCGTCGTATTGCTGAATTGGGTATAGTACCTAGGAATGTTTCCCAGGAGGTGCGGGTTCGAGTCCCGTCGGTACGATAAAATTTTGGATCAGTTAAAATGCTTAGAGTTTTTTTTGGGCTAAAAGGTAACAAGACAAGCACGACGTTCGCCTGATGGTAAGCGATGACGTCTACCTATTACAGATACAGAGGCATTCAAAATTCTGGACTGCCAGAATTTTGCATATCACTGCACTGCGTCTGTTACCTTCAGACATAAAGATGTTAAGTCTCATATGCCCTGTAATTTCACTGTACACCTTGCCATTTCCGAAAACCATTCCTATTTCAAGGCTGAAAATTAAATAGCATAGTAGTGGTACCACCCCAGGCGGACTAGCAGAAGTCCTACCGATACAAAAAAAGAGTAAAGAGTAAATTTATAACATGCGTTTAAAAGTTCATATTATTATATATTGTATGGTAAGAGATGACTTGCCTTTAATTCTTGGACAGAGGCCTAACGATAACATCAAACGTTTTTGTTTTGTTTATCTACGAATTATTAGGCTAGATAAAGGTACGGACACACCGCGGCATCCTGCGATCTGCGGGTGCGATCTCAGTACATTTCAATTGTTTTCTGATTGCGTTTGGTGTGAACCCGTCGATACAAATACTACTGCGCTATTTGATCGTCGCCTAGATCGCAGCACCTAGCACGCAGGACGCCGCGGTATGTCCGTACCTTAAGACATTTGAAACTAAGAAAATATTTTCTAATTATTATTGTCTATCATCTAAAAATTTGTTATTATATTTTAAATTCTATTTTTTTCTCAGTGGCAACCTAGAAGGGCAAGAAAATTACTTGACAAAATACTATGTGAACACTCTGTGTCGGTCATCACCGTTTTTCATCGGTATGATCTATGGTTACCTTCTGCATTTGAATAGGCAGCAGAAAATACTTATTTCTGCGGTAAGTTTATTTGCTCATAGGTTGCGCTCTGGACACATCCCATCGAACAAGTTCTCATTCCTGATGAAAAGATAGCTTCTCCAAGTTAGGACAGTTGTGCTGATTGTGCGGTGATCGAAGATGTGCAAAATGTACTATGGGAGTGTGTCCGGAACGCAGCCTTTAGTTTACTCATATTAGTGCTACGAGATATTGGATATCGGCCTTAATAATTCTATGTTAAGTGAACCTATGTCAGAACAATGTATACTATATATATGTATACTATATAAACTTATAGATTTGGCACTAGATAATACCAATGAATTATATTAAGAATTAAAAAATAATAATGTTTACAATTTTTTATGACCCTGACAGTTTTTATGACCTACTTAGTCAACACCGATGACACAAAAGTTAAACTTGATATCCACTTAGTTTAAGATAAATAATCATGATGATTATTGAAGGTTGTATTAAAGTAAAGGGCAATGTGGTCGTTCTGCGACAAAGCTCCAAATAAATTTAAAAAAAAGTTTCTTTGGTCATAAATTATTTATTATTAAGTAATTTAAGTCTGTTTAGATCAAGAAAAATTAAAATTGAAGTACATTTTCTATTACATACATACATTAAATGTATGTAATACTCCAGGACAACAAAGAATCGAAAAAAAATTTATTTCCAATAAATCTGAGCTTCATGCATATTCCCTATTATTAACGTAGTGGACCCTAGGTATGTGGTGTCTTCACACGATTCGTGTCGTTAGTCAAAGCATTAGAATATTTCAAGGTTTTGTAGATTCAAGTCATAAAATCCAGTTGAAGTAACATTCAAGTCCAGTCCAAGTCATATCCTCAAACTCAGTAAACTTTAAGGGCTTTCAGTTAAATTTTGGTGTTTTTGTAAAATGGCATATTTTTAAACATAATGCTAAGCCATTTCCTTGTTTACTAATATACATTTAATAATCCACATTAAAAAGTTTTAGGTAGAAATACAATGCAACTACACACTTTTTAACGTTTCCGCCAAATCTTCCAGTAATATTTTATTACGAATCCAACTCATTACTAATTTTTTTTTCAGGTTCAAACAGCAATTCTCTGGGCCTGTGCAGTAATCCTCCTTGGAGCAGTGACGTACATCACCTATTCTTACATGCAGATAGACTGGGACAATCAAACCATGGACAGTCTTATCAACAGCTTCATGAGGCCAAGCTGGGCTTTGGCTGTGGGATGGATAGTGTTTGCATGCCATCATGGTAGTGGAGGTATGTTATTATTTTCTATTACTTACTTACTAAGACCGTAATGTGATGATCCAAAAAAACACGTGGCTCCTGTGTATGTAGACATCGTGAATCTGTTTGCATAGCTTATAATATCGTTTAAAAACTAAAAAAGAACCGACTTCAATGTTCATTTTCAGTACCAATTTTGAGATGTTTATCTCAATATCTCTGGAGATACTTCTCACACCTCGATAAAATTACCATGGTACCACACTTGGGATATCTCCTTTCGAACAAAAAAATAATAATCAAAATCGGTGCATAAATGACGAAGTTATCCCCGAACAATCATAAAAAAAAAAAAAAAAAAAAGTATACGGTTGAATTGAGAAACCTCCTCCTTTTTTTGAAGTCGGTTAAAAACTGAATACCTAATATATATAATACTGCTGTTACCCGCGGTGTCGCCCGTGTTATTTGAGTCTTTATGACCTTTGAGGTCTAGATCGATGATCTCTTAGGCCAAATCAACACAGATGACCCCAAAGTCGAACTCAATATCCTTTATTGCTAAAGTAATTAATCAATTTTGGTTAGGTAAACGAAGTTGTGCTGTTTAAATGTTTGACTCAACACAACAGTTCCTGAAACATTTCTTCTTACCCGCGGCTTCGCCAGCGTTATTTATGTCTTTATGACCATTGAAGTCTAGATCGATGATCTCTTAGGCCAAGTCACCATAGATGACTCTCGAAGTCGAACTCAAAGCGAAAATTTTTTACGACTTTTTATGACCCTGACAGTTGTTATGACCTACTAAGTCAACACCTACATAATACTACCTACATAAATGTTTGAGTTAACACAAAAGTTCCTGAAACATATCTTACAAAGAAAATAAGGTGAATAGCTGCGCGAGCGAACATTTTTTTTGACTTTTTATGACCTACTAAGTCAATACCGATGACACAAAGGTTAAAACTGATATCCACTTATTTTAACGTTAATAATAATTAAGATTATTAAAGGTTGTACTGTTTCAATTTATAAACTCGTTTTGATGCACGTGGCTATTAAAATACGAAAACATGCTGAAATATTACCTACAAAGTAGATAAAACAAATGCTTGCGCGAGTGTAGCGAGCGCGAATAATTTTTACGACTTTTTATGACCCTGACAGTTTTTATGACCTATTTAGTCAACACCGATGACACAAAGGTTAAACTGGTTATTCACTTATTTTAAGGTTAATAATCATTATGATTATTGAAGGTTGTATTGTACTGTTTTATGTTTATTGTACTATTTTCATTTATGACTCGTTTTGATGCATGTGGTTATTATTATACAAAAGTTGCTGGAATATAACCTACAAAGAAGATATAAGAAATGCTTGCGCGAGCGCAGCGACTTAATTGCCAGAAAAAAAGTATCCTATGTGCTTCTTTGCCATATGAACTGTAATATGTATAGATTTCAAATCTTTTTAGGCAAATCGGTCAAGCCGCTTATTCAAGAAGAGGTTTACAAAATTCAAATTAAAAAATTCAAATTATTTACAAAATTCAAATAAAAATATCTGGACCCCCTGACTCGACGGCCAGAAAAAAAGTATCCTATATTCTATTCTACCCTATGAACCGTCTTTATACAACATTTCAGGCAAATCGGTCAAGCCGTTTATTCAAGAAGAGGTCTTATATTTACAAAATTCAATTAAAAATATCTGGACCCCCTGACTCGACAGCCAGAAAAAAAGTATTCTATATCCTATTCTGCCCTATGATATGTATTCATACAACATTTCAGGCAAAACGGTCAAGCCGTTTATTCGAGAAGAAGTCTTATATTCACAAAATTCAATTGAAAATGTCTGGACCCCCTGACTTCTCTTTCTTTCGTCCTAAGTCCTAAACTTTCGCTAAAAATTCCATATAACCGGCAAAAAATCCATATAATCTGTAGAAATTATTTTCGAACCAATTCACAAATTTTCACGAGAATCTGTAATGCAACCTGAAGTAGCGAGCAACCTGACATGTATCTGGTCATCACCGGACAAACGACAGCATTTGCCAGAAACCACAGAATAAATAATAGTACCATAAACGGAGAAGAAACGCACGCGCTTCGCGTTCGCTTGGTCAATAAAATTCACTTTTCGAAAAATACGGTAAAAGACCTACAAGAGACTGCCTTCAAATGGCGAGCGAGTCATTTTTAACCGACTTCGCAAAAAAGGAGGAGGTTCTCAATTCGTATGTATGTTTTTAGGGTTCCGTAGCCGAATGGCAAAATACGGAACCCTTATAGATTCGTCATGTCTGTCTGTCTGTCTGTCTGTCCGTCCGTATGTCACAGCCATTTTAATCCGAAACTGTTTAGACTACAGAATTGAAACTTAGTAGGTAGATGTATTCTGTGAACCGCTTTCCGATTTTTATACAAAAGTAAAAAAAATAAAAGTTTAAGGGAACATCCCATATATGGAACTGAAACAAAAAAAAATGTTTTCTTCAAACCTATACGTGTGGGATGTCTATGGATAGTTCTTCAAAAATGACATTGAGGTTCCTAAAATTATTTTTTCTCAAAGTCAATCATTTGAAAGATAGGCGCGTCTAAAGTGGTAAAATGTGTCCCCCCCCCCCCCCCCCCTCTAACTTTTAAAGTATGGGAGTGAAAAATCTAAAAAAAATATATGCTGTAGATCTCAATAAAAACTAACAAAGAAAATTGTTTTGAACGAGATACAGTCAGCAGTTTTTGAGATATGGCGACCGCAAAGATAACTTTGTTTTTCATACAAACGCTATGAAAAACAAAGTTAATTTTGTAGTTGCGAAAAATCATAGTTATGGAATACTTAACTGTGTTACGGAACCCTACGAGTGCGAGTCCGACTTGCACTTGGCCAGTTCATTTTTTTGTGTGTATGTTACGCGATTACTCCGTCAATTGTGAACCAATTTGAATAAGGTAAGGTAAGGTACATTTCCGAGGTGGTTCCATTGCAATTTCATCGAGATCTGATAAGTATCTCCAGAGATATGACGATAAACGTCTCAAACTAGCTACTGAAACTGACTCGCGAGGCATGGAAGTCGGTTGTTTTAGTTTTTAAACTAACTTAATTATAGAAATTAGATTAAG
The DNA here is from genome assembly GCA_954871355.1 of Cabera pusaria. Classification (NCBI taxonomy): domain Eukaryota; kingdom Metazoa; phylum Arthropoda; class Insecta; order Lepidoptera; family Geometridae; genus Cabera; species Cabera pusaria. The sequence continues at coordinate 5,918,651 of OX940893.1, forward strand.
TAAAATTATCCAAATCAGTAATTATATGATAGAGTTCTGAGCTCTAACTTAGGTTGTATAAAAGCAACAAAATTAGTGCCTTCTATTGATATGTCTGATAGATAGTTTCGGATTTTCTTATAATCTTGGGAAATTGATAAGTAATTATAATATTCTGATATAAAATTGTTTACTTTTACTTAGGTGTAGTTAGGCTTTTCAGTTCTCTTTGCCAAAGAAGAAAGGTGTGACGTTCTTTTCAACTGCTACCATATCGCGATGCATCCCACACTATATAACCTATTACTTCTTAATATTTTCAGGACCAATAAACTGGGTGCTATCTCTCCAATGTTTCAAATTATTAGGTCGTCTTTCCTATGGGATGTACATCGTGCATTATTCACTCATATTCGTGGTCAATTCGTCTAGACTAGCCCCAGGATTCTTTTCCCCTAATGCCTCGGTAAGTTAAGAAAGCAACTCGGTAATAAGAATGTGAAGGGTCATTATCATATTATGTCTAACTAAGATATTTTATTCATTGTCAATGATTTATCTGTTTGTTTACAATTACTATTATTGTTAATTTAATAGAATACCAATAATTGTAGACTATCGCGATCTAAATGAATATTGCAATTTGTAATGCGCGGCGCGAATAACAAAATAGTGTATTTAGAAAAGCGCCATCTATTAAAGATAATTAGAACTTATTTCAGCTACACCTTGCTAGCAATAATTTGTAGATGTTCTACATTTATTTAATAGATGTCACTGTCACAAATTTGGGAATGCGCCCTCTATTTTATATTGTTTGAACTACTTTGAACGCTAAAATGCGTACTTCACTATAAAAATAGAGGCAATTTAAAATAGTTCCAGACTAGTATAGTAGATGGCAATTTTTAAAATAAAATTAACAAGGCTCTGTAGGTAATTTTTGAATGGTGAATTTATATTAATGTTTGTTCAATTATTTTTATGCAGTAGTTAGATACTAATATAAATAATAATAAAATGCCCTTTCCAGTTATTTAAATTCCTGGCTGTCTTTGCGCTTGCTGCGATCGTTGCTTTCCTTCTGACGCTACTCGTTGACTCTCCGTGCTCTACTCTCATCAAATACTTTATGGGCGGAGGTAAGTAATTTCCAAGACTATATATACCTACTTACCTATTGTGTATTTGTATTACTACGTAATACTATTAATTATTCTGTGCGAGTACAGTTGACTTCGTTATTATTGCATACTGACTTATTGCATATACAGCACTTTAGAAGCACTTTACCACTATTTCACCTGTTACCTGATGTCAACTATCTCATTTGATGGTGATGGTACAATTTAGGATGGTAAGCACCTGTGGTGTTTGTCTGAAAATGGGAGACGGCAGTGACATAAGGCAACCGAAATGTTTCCAATGCAAAATGCGCAATTGTTTCATGCCGGAACTTGATGAACCGATTCACGGCACAATTTTCTTTGTTTGGCTTAGTGGATGGTCCGAGCCCCGCCATGGCTAAACTCTACCGTCTGTTGTCACCCAAGTCAAATCTCAAATCACATTATTTTGGTTTTTTCAACAGGTGGTAGCATTATATCGATGTTTCGTCCGACTCGCTACCAAAAATAGTTTACCACCATTAAGGAAAAGATCTGCCGCCATAACCTTACGGCTTACGGTATTCCGGCAGTACAGCCCTTGAGAGACAGACCATTCTAGGCCTAGTGTGTTTACCATACCAACATGCCAGATAGTATATATTGTTATAGTATAGACTAGAAGTGCCCCGCGGCTTCGCCCGCGTTAAAAACTTCTTTTATTTACTTAACACTTTTATTTTGTAAAAACGATTCTATCATTAAATACACAAAATAAGAATTAGCCAAATCGGATCACCCGTTTTCATGTCATCGCATGACTAAGGCAATTCAGGATTCATATTTATAAAAACCGAAAAACCCAAATTTTCAGACTTTGTTACCTACCCCATTTCAAAAAATCACAACACGTACTTTATCTCATCTTATTTCGCCATACAAACTTTCAATCCCCATTCAGTATCCGGGTGGAATTTAAAAAAATCCCTTCTGTGCGGATACCAACGTCATAATAACTATCTGCATTCTAAATTTCAGCGCAATCCGAAACAATATTGATTTTTGGACTTTGTTACCCCAGTTTATCATCTTAGGGTGGCATTTTGAAAAAGTCTGAGACTCGTATTTACTTATTTATTTACTTAGAAGTACTTGTGTGAAATGTCGAATACAATGACTATCCAAACTTTGAACCCCCGCTTCATTCCCTTGAAGAGAGAATTTTGAAAAATTCTTTTTTAGCGGATACCTAAGTCAAAATAACTATCTGCATGCCAAATTTCAGCGCAATCCGAAACAATATTGATTTCAGACTTTGTTACCGCACTTCTCCCTTTTAGGGGTGGAATTTCTAAAGAGCCTGAGACACGTATTTACTTACTTAAGTACTTGTGTTAAGTTTCTTCCTCTTAGGGGTGTAATTAAAAAAAACCTGAAACACGTATTTACTTATTTTTTTACTCGAGCACTTGTATGAAGTTTTTGAATAGAAAATACTATCTAATCTTGTCTCTCTATACAAACTTTGAACCTCCGTTTCATCCCCTTCAGGGGTGAATTTTGAAAAATCCTTTTTCAGAGGTAACTAACGTTGTAATAACTATCTCCATGCCAAATTTCAGCGCAATCGAAAACAATATTGATTTTTACACTTTGTTACCCCATTTCACCCTCTTAGGGGTGGATTTTCAAAAAAACCTGAAACACCTCTTTACTTATTTTTTTTACTGAAGCACTTGTGCGAAGATTTGGATAGAAAAGACTATCTAATCTTGTTTCTCAGTCAGCCAGTCAGTCAGTCAGTCAGTATGTCAGGACAAAGATTCTTATAGTATTAAATAAGTAGTCAAATGTCAGCCTGTCAGATACAAATAAAAAAAATAGTAAAAAACCGTTCGAATAAATTATGAACTGTACCTACGGCAAATGTTCCTTTTTTCACACATTCTGTGCGCTACATGTCTAAAATATCAAAATTGTGAGAGAATACTTACCACACAGAATATTCAGTACATTGTTATTTACAAATTTTCACAGGTCAAAGAAGACCACAAGCAAAAACTGTAACTGAAGAGAGTTCACCATCGAACGGCACCATGAACCAGGGATACGTTAACGAAGAATCAAAAAATGTTTACTTATAAGAATAGTTCAATGTAATTATAACTTAGCTTAATATACCTTAAATAATATTAGATTTAAACTGCGGGCGGATCAATTAGCCATATTATATGAAATCACCTGAATTGTTTGTTACACACAAACAATTCAGGTGCCACCGATTATTGCTTTTACATCTTGGGTAGACCTTTAAAATGTTATCAAGATATGGCCCTTGATTCTCAATCATTCAAAAATCTATTCAGATTCGGAAGCTTCATTTCGAATTTTTAATATTGATAAATCAATGAGCTATTTTATCGCGGAAACCTTTCCGATTATAATCACCGATTTTTTCGAATTAAAGTATCAAAAGTAATCGATCGGAGCATTGTGAACTGCAAAGATCTGAGTCGAAGGAGAGGCAGTTTCCGAATCCGAATTTGATTTCAAATGATTGAAAATAACCCTGCTGATAAATATCTTCAGAGTAATGGAGATAATCACCTTCAAAATTTGGAAAATCTATCGCTAAAACATGACATGTTCCGGCAGCTGTCCTTGAGAGCCAGTTCCCATTCTAGACCGAGCGTGCTACCATCCTCGTTCACATCATTTACTATTTATTAGCTGAAATAGTGATCAACCGAATACTATTCTGTTTGTCTGGAACTGGAGATAGCATTGAGGGAAAAAAGGTGGTGCTGGACTTATTGGATAAATTACATAATTAATAAGGACCAACTGTGCCCCGCGGTTTTACCCGCATAGACATTGTTTCCGTAGGAATATCGGGATAAAAAATATCCTATTTGTTATTCCAGGGTCTAGGCTGTCTACATACGAAATTTTAGCTCAATCGGTTCAGTAGTTTTTGTGTGAAAGAGTAACAATTTAAACATACATCCATACATCCACACAACCACACATTCTTACAAACTTTCGCGTGTATAATATTAGTAGGATAGTAGGATATTGTTTTTACGTTTTGATGACTATGTGTTAATAACATATTAACATTTATATTGATTGTGATACATTTACTGGGTTCACAACCAGAAGACTGCAACATATTTTTTTATTAACTTGAAATTGTTAGACAAATTCTTGTAATATGTCAGAATTCAGAAGTAGGTAATCCCACATATGGATTTCCTCCAATCAGTTATATACTAAAGAATCTAGATTAAGGTAGTAAATGAACTAAACAATAAAAGAACTGTTCTATACAAAAATAGTTTTATTTTCACCCTTAAACCGCTAGTAAATTAAACTACAATATGTACTAATTTGGCAAGATATCGGTGTAATTTATTTCTTTTGTAAGTTTTATAATGAACAAATTATTATTTTTGTATTCATTTGCCTCTAAAGCCCGTAACAAAGAGTCACAAGTAAAATCTCGGCAACGTCACTTGACGATGACATGCAATCTACAAATTATGGTAGGCGTTATTTGCATATATGATAGGCAAATGCCACGATGCTGCTCTGTGAAGTGAACATAGTTTCCATTGTAAAAGTTTCCTACCACACACACAACACAAGTTTCTACGCATGACGCAACCAAACGTCAAATGACGACAGCGGGCGTATGACGTCAGAGGGCTATAAGGGTTTGTACGTAAAATATCGTAAAAATCTACGACTAACCCTTTACTATATAATATTATTATATTATATATATACTATATTATATTATATACTATATATGTAAAGGATTAGTCGTAGATTTTAACGATGCGATGCCGCATCGCAGTTTTGTGTACAAGCCCTAACACCACATATTTCGGAAAATAGGCAACAAATTACTTAGTTGATAACCAGACAAACATCGCGTTAGATATGTGTGTAGCTATCGACTTCCTTATCTTGATCTTGAGTGTGGATCGGAAAGGCGGAAATTGAAACAAGCGGACGTTCCACACACAGACTGAGTTGCACCATAAGATGGTTTTAACTATAACAAACTTCAAAAATCTGTCAAAATCCATACCAAAACATCGGTTAATAGTTACGGTTAAATTAAGATGGTGCAACTCAGCCTTTAAATACTGAAGATAACGGTAACAATACCTACTGTGATACCTACTGACTGAAGTAAAAACTATAAAAAAGAGGGAAAAACCGTAAAAATTCTATCTAAAATGGAAAACAAAACAAGATACCTACCTACGTTGTCTAAACTAAATATTTATTATTTCATACGAAGGTATTTTAATTTATTTTTACCTTTACTATCACAGATAAATAATACAATTCTCTCTTATATAAGTACTCGTATCATAAACAGCCAAAAGTAAAATATCAATCGCACTATCGCTTAAGGCGTCAGAATGGCGATCGAGAGGTCGTGAGTTCCATCCCCACCCATTGCACTATAGACGTGAACCCACTCCAGACATAATATATAATTAAATATATATATAAACATAAATATTTAACTTAACTAAGCTTTATCCCTCCAACTGGAGGGATTAACAATACTACTAGTAATGTGCACACCACATTGCTGGTAAGCTTTAAAATAACATTACTTCAATATAGAACATCATAATTGCATTGCAAAAAAAATATTTATGCGGATACTAGCTAGCAGTAACTATTAATTGTTCTGTGGCAGTACTCTAGAAAGTAATCTTTATCGATACAATTACTCTGTTATCGATTTTCGTTGCATTCGGCTAAAACATTGAATCACGTTCCAAAAAAATCTGGGCATTTCAAATTCTCCACAGCCCTATAGCAAAACATAAAGTTACTTCTAGAGTCAATAAATTAGCTTACCAACTCAAGCATCTAACACAAATCAAAATTAATTTTCTAACAAAGAAACCATTACCAACCTATCTATGTCTCAAAAACTTGCTTAGATATAGCATGAATTTGCTCGAAAACTCCGCAGTCAATCGATACCTAAGTGCCAAATAGGCTATCGTCCTATGCAGAGCTGTGAACAGAATCAACCCGATAACTTGAATGTAGTAGCTTTCATGAATCATTCCAACGTCTCTCAGCAACATTTTAGGGTCAGAGTAAAGGCAGAAGTCTTCAGGGCATTCCATGTAGGCTCTATCTTTGTATAGAGCTAGGGAGAATCCAGACAAGCCATAGCGAAGGTAAGATGCAGACATAAGAGTCCTCATTGATCCTTCTATGAATGGTCCGAAGCCCATTCCGTAGGTGGTAAGAGCGAGAAGAGGCGCACATATTGCTGGGCCAACTATTGAACCGTTCTGTAAAAACAAAAGCAAATTTGAATTGGGGTAGGTATAAGTACCTATCTGGTACTACTACGTATACGTTTTCGACTATCTACAAGATTTCTTTTTGACTTCTACTCGACACAGAATGAAGAAAAATGTTTATTACAGTCTTTTGAGTTTGAGCCTTTCTTCTCTAGCGTTGCGTTTAATATTATTTTGCTCTTTATTATTATCGTGACTAACAAAACCACTAAAATTTGCTTCACATTGTTCATTGGTATCGATTATTATATGATTGAACCTTGAGTGATTAAGAAGTTGAAGTTTTATTTAACTTGACGTTTCGACCAAGTTGCATTGATCGTGGTCGGAGTAAAGAACAGCAAAAAATGCATTTTAACCATACAGAACAGTGTTGCTTAACTAGTGCTTAGTTGGTAAGCAAGCAAACTAACTTACCAAAGTAATAAAAATATCTCTAATAATATTTTGCAGAATTTATATATCAGACATTATATAATGTGGTACGATTTTGATCGTGCTACGGAAGTTTGTCTACTTGTGTTAATGCTACGAGTAAAATTTCTGGCGCAAGACTCAACAAATTTATAATACACGTTGGACAAATAAGGAAATAGTCACCTAGAAACTTACAGTAACACTAAAGGTAGATCCAACTGCCAATCCAAGCCCTTCAGAGCACACAGCAACAAGCAGACCACTTATTGCAAAGAGTACAAATCTGTCCCATTCCAGCAGCTGTCCAGACATTAGGTAGGTGATAATTATGAAGGTCATGCTTAGAATTCCCTGAAACATAAGAAGTTTATATTAATATTCCGGGCGATCCATCGAAATAAGACAGTAAGGAGATTTTTTTTACCATAAGAGGTTTTTTATCATGTCACTAGTTAAAAAGGCTGATATTTTTTTATTGATATTGATTGATTAGATGAAAATAAATGTACTTCTTATGAATTTCTAGAGATTATTTTTATAATTTACAAGTAAATGAAAAAAAATCTGTTGAATCTTGCTGCAAATTCGTTCTACTACTAAGAATGTTTTGCGGGCAAAATACCGTCAGACAAGCAGATATTATTTGATCTAGCGCTTAATAGTGAATTCAATATTCTCGTCTAAAGAAATTTCAACATAGTACTTGCATTCTATAAGTTAGTAAGGAATAGAATCGTGTGTCTATTTTCAGCGACTAAAAAATGTAGGGGTAATCAAACTATGGCACAGGTGAATAAGTTATGTTTTAGGTTAACCTTAGACCTCAAAAAGCTTTATCTTAAACCTCATCTCGTCACTAACATCTCAAACATGAAAATATACTTTCATTCAAATTAAGATCTAAAAAACTTACCATCACAGGTATGGTCGAAAAAGTCAGTGCTGTATAGTATGCTTTGAGACTATACCAACGATTGAAGTACTCACGGCGTAGCATCCGCACTTCTAACGGAACTAAAACATACAGATAAATTACTTCCCATGTGATGTTATTTTTCACAGACAATGGAATCGGTTTCGAGCCTTTTCCAATCAAATTCCGTATAAGTATATCATTTTTAAAAAGAATTCAAGCCGAAATTGCGTATCTGGCGCAGGCTGCTTGAATGACGGGTTAATAAATGTTCTATTTGGATTAGAGATGAGATGCACTGCAGCTTTTTTTTAATCTATAGGCTAGCGTTGACCCTTATCTCACCTGTTGGTAAGTGATTATGCGATCGAAAATGCTAAGCACGCAGGCTAGGCCTAGAATGGGAACTGACTCTCAAGGATATCTGAGGAAGAAGAGGGGCCGCGGCGGGAGAGGAGTGCCGGTATTATGGTGCGCTGTCCTCCTTATCTTCCGTCTGAACAGCAGATGTCGGACGCGGTGAAGCCACAAAAAAACGAAAAGTATCGGCATGGCTATGAGTCGCCCTTGCTATATTCTGCGGCTAAAGCCTAGCTGTGGAGCCACTTATAACTAACGTCACGTAAAAAGACCGCTGGCGGTCAAGCTGTGCATTAGGCGATTTATCGGTCTATTTGGTAATATGAGGTACGCGCGGGCCGGGCGGGTTACGCGCTACATGCTTGCCGGTGTGCTATTGGTTCGTCACTTGACTTTTGTTTCCCGCGCTATGTACCCATGCAAGCGCGAGTGTAACCATGCGCAAACAAACCCCCTCCATTCTTTTTCAGCTTTCTTTTTACGTGACGCGAGTTATACCTGACCCATTGCAGGGAACCAGGGCAAGGCGATAAGACATGGGGTTGTCTTGCACCCATTTGCTAGAACGGTTCTCGGGAAGGATGTTGCGATTCACCATGTGCTTAAGTATATCGTGACGAGGAGGGGAGGGGCAAAAGTCTGCCTAAACGTCTAGTAGATGGATCCTTATAGATATACGCCGTCGAGGCCGTGGAAGTGTGCAAAAGCGCACCCCGTACACATACACGGCATCAAGAGGGAACACCTTGGGTTCGATTGGACTAAAAAGTCCAATCGAACCGGACATAGCCGCTTCGCTGACCCCACAACAAAATGGTTCCGGATCAGGTTTCTCCAATAGAAAATAATGTGCATTGGCTAAGTTCGTTGTCATGATTTCATCTTAAGTCGCATCGTCACGTGAGATGGAGTCAAATGTATGCGGCTATTTAAAAAAAACTCACACAGCAATATCGGTATCATAGTATATGTATACATAAAGAACACAACACAGCTGAGGCAAAACTTGAAGTTGACGACTGGAACCGCTGCATTGTTGCCAATCATGAAGAATATACTGCCCAGAAGTATTGCAGATATCACGTGATGAGCCAGCTGGATCCAGAGTGATATCTGGAATAACAACGGATATTATTTAAATTTACATCTATGCCGATGATTGCAACAACATTCATAAATTATGTTCAAAATATTGACATCAAGCATGTATTTAAAAACATTTTATGCAAGAAAATTATGATTTAACTTGAAAACTATTATAATGGAACAAGCCCCTGCTTTTTCAATAATATTGTAGATCTATTTGTCTGATAACACTGATATGAGATACAATTTTCCATATATTTTGCACTTACAGAATTTCTTTTCGTTTGAGTGAACATTCTTGCCGTCAGTATAAAGCATTGTGTGAGAAATGTGGTTGGGAACTCCATCTTGGTGGTTTCTTTGGCGACGTGCTCCACGAATATTCTTTGGATGGAATCATCTGAATGCAAAACCGGTTTTCTGTAAGAAACAAAAACAGTTTAATATATATTTTGATAAATTAGTTTTAACTCTATGAAATGACTTAGTTATGTGAAATCTTAGGTAAGACTTCCAGCAGTGCAGTTAAAGAGGCCTATGTCCAGCAGTGGACTAATATAGACTGATGATGGTGATGCAGACTTTTTTTTGACCGAACTTGACCACTATCTCGCCTGATGTTAAGTGATGATGCGATTGAGTTATCGAGTTAGTACATTACATATGTATGTATTATGTTTTTATAGTGGCAACAGAAAAACATCATCTGTGAAAATTTCAACAGATTAACCATCGGTTAATTAAATACAGCCTGGTGACAGATAGACAGACATACAGACAGACAGACGGACGAACAGCGGAATCTTAGTAATAGGGTCCCGATTCACTCTTTGGGTTCGGATTTCTAAAACATTGCTTATATCTCGAATTGAGATTGGAACCTCATTGCAGTACTACTTACTTTCCACCTCTAGCTGTCATTCGATCCAGTCTTCTACATAGCTTGCCATTCTGGCTGAGTTCAGATAGCTGAGCTGCATACTCCTCGGCTCCGAGCAAGGTTTCCAGCACGAAGTCGGCAGGATTGTGGGTCTTTGGGCAGATGTGACCGACTTCAGCTAGGTACGGCACTAAGAGTTGTGGAGCTCCCTGGAACAAATATTATGTATTTATTAGACAACTGAACAAATAAATTATATAAATAAATATTAAAATTAAATATATATATATATATATATACATTCAATATATGTTATTGGCTAGCATTAGACCACTATCTCACCTGTTGGTAAGTGATGATGCGGTCGAAGATGGTAAGCACGCTAGGCCTAGAATGGGAACTGGCTCTTAAGGATAGCTGCCGGAACACATTAGATGTTTTGGCGACAGATTTTTTTACTTGAGGTAGCTGGCCAGACGGACACTAGATAGTGTCCTACCACCATGCAGATTATAAATCTATGAAGTCAACATCTTTTATAATACATTTTTACATTTCTCAACCTTTTGTATGTATGTTGCGCGATTACTCCGTCAATTTTGAACCGATTTGAAAGACTCTTTTTTCATCGGTAGGGTACATTTACGAAGTGATCCCATTGTAATTTCATCGAGATCTAATAATAATCTCCATAGATATGACGATAAACGTCTCAAGCTTGCTACTGAAGTACTGAAATTGACTCGCGGGGCATGAAAGTCGGTTGTTTTAGTTTTTAAACTATCTTAATTTTATTATTATATTTCAAATATCTGATAGGCTAGCGTGTTACCACTATCTTGCCTAGTATGTATGAAATGATGTGTTCAAAGATGGTGAACACTTTAGGCCTAGAATGGTCTGACTCTCAAGGACTGTGTGCTGCTAGAACACTGTACGGTAATGGCGGCATATTTTTGTCCTAGATGGTGGTAAGCTACTTTTTGGTAGCAAATCCGGCAAAAAATCGATATAATGCTGCTGGACTACCACTTGTGGAGGAATATCCAAAAGTGCACTAGTAAAAATGGTTAGGATTTGAACCGACAACGTTTTGATTAGAAGGCAAGCTATCTAACCTTTACATCAACGAAACTTCGAAATAATAAAATTATATTTATTCCTTGATAATGGAAATATTACAAATTAAAACATCTATAAACACCTAGCACCTAAACTAGGTTCGAAACCCGTGATAGAGGTGCCAAGCCTCTTCCGTCAGTTGGTACATACATGGTATATATATAGTATACTAGCAGCCCGCCCCGGCTTCGCACGGGTAGAACATATATGCCTACAAAATTTGCATCAGTTTGTTGCATCGAATATAAAATATGAACATATTTAACAATCATCGTCATATTTCATCCAATTTACACAAAACCTTAATGAAATATGCACCTAAACCTTCCTGGCTATTGGTGAAAACCGCATGATAATCCGTTCAGTAGCTATTGAGATCATTGCGAACAGACAGACAGACGCAGTGATGGACTTTGTTTTATAATGCTTACGTAGTGATATTGGACGGCCCTTTGGCGTAAAGGATAGTTACCCTGACTCCGACGGTCGTTGGTTCTAACCCTAGCTATATGCCTACTAATGAAAGTTTTATGTGCATTCATGAATCATGAGTTTTCGTACAGTGGTAGTGGGATCATTAAATCTACCAAAAAGTAGCTTACCACTAAGGAGAACATCTGCCGCCGTAACCTTACGCGTTCCCCGACGCAAAATGTAGGGGTAATATACGTATAACGTGTGTATCTATGTGTCTGTCTGTCATCTTAGCACCTAACCGGATGAACCAATTTTGTTTTTATTATTGATAGTTTTTTTTTTGTTTGATAGATAGATGTCTTCATCGAGAGTTTTCTTAGCTTTGATTCATGAAAATTCGTTCAATCGTTATAAAACTATGAGCTTTTTTCTAGTTAATTGCGCTATGAAATCAACATTCATAGGTCTGATCAATTCGAAATTCTGCTTCATCAACGATATTGTAAGAACATGGAAGCATTGACCTGATGCTGGGACATCTCCTGTACTCTACAGAATACTCAAATCCTCACCAACTTACAGCCCAGATTTTAAATGTCGTGCTTAGAGTCATTGGAATGCTTTTAATGAAAAGATTATACATAGATCAGTCGGGGTGGTTTAAAATATTATATTATTAAATGTATAGATAAATATTATTTTATACAATAGATCATATTATTATACTATATTGACTTCAAATTGATTGTGATCGGTGGGGATCTACAGCATAGCTAAGCTTATAATAATATTTTCGTGACTATGACCTAATCTGTGGTTTCAGTGCAAATATTTTATTAATTTTGCGATGCGTGTATGTGAAATTCGTGATATCTTTTAGAGTTTTCATTGGAATTTTATACTGTAAAGGACAATTTTAATCTATAATATGTGGCCAAGCTAATTAATTTAATTATTTGGATAAGTATTAATTCTATATACTTGAAAATAGCCTTGGAAGTTATGTAATATTTTTTAACAAAAATTTTAAGGTTAAAATGGTTACTGTGAGTCAACCTTAAGAGATAGACATATGCTGTTGCGGACTTTTTTGTAGATCTTATTAAGTTGTACAACTCTTGCATAGAAAATATTCTTCTATCTATTTTCAATTAAGCAGCGTTCGTAAGAAACATGTTTTTTCGACCGTTTTTTTGCCGACTTAGGTTGCAAATTAGGTCTCCACGAATGTACCTTTGATTTAAACGGGATAATATATAGCCTATTTTCATTCCGGAAGTCCATTCTATGTATTAGTGAAATAATTTTTCAAATCGGTTCAGTAGTTTTTGAGCCAAATCATTACAAACATACAAAAATACAAAAATACAAATATTCTCTCTTTATAATATTAGTATAGAAGTATAGATATATAGTACCAATAAATAGTCAAATATATTTGACTATTTATTGGTTACAACAGTGTTTTTTTAATATCATACCTGGGCCTCTTATTAGCCGCAAAAATTGTAGAGTGGGATTTGTAAAAGATGTTCAGAAAGAAATAAGTATGAACAATATTTTTAAGTATCAAGCATGTATCAAGAACTTTTTTATAAAGCTTACTAGTATTGTGTGTTGCAAATTAGTACAATGGGTGGGGATCGAACTCACGACACTCTCGAACGCCAGTCTGACACCTTATCAATTGGGCTGTTGCCGCTTCAAGTATAGTTCAAAAACCACAATTACTTCAAAGTTTCAAACCTAAATTCAGTCTACTCGGTTCATCTTTACAAAACTGTATGCAAGGCGCCGAGTTCGTCTTGACATTTTACTGTGAATCACTCACGTGTTTCCTCGGAGGAAACTTTTCAGACAAAACACACTATTTATCTATTCTCCTCCTGCTTAGAAATACAAAGCATTGAAGTTGCTGAAGTAACTAGAAACACTACTCAGATGTCGTAGCGTAGAAACAGTGATGGAGCTTGCGATGTTTCACGATGAAATGTATACTGTACTAGCTGGACCCCGCGGCTTTGCCTGCGTTTAATCTTGGATATAAACATTTCTCTTGAATTATCTTTAGCTGAAAACTGCATTAAGATCCGTTGCGTAGTTTAAAAGATCTAGAGAATCTAAGAGAAAGAAAGAGATCTAAGAGAAAGAAGAGAAAGAAGAGCGTACCGCTACCGATAACAGGATCGCTTTTATTAGGGTTCCGTAGCCGAATGGCAAAAAACGGAACCCTTATAGATTCGTCATGTCTGTCTGTTTGTCCGCATGTCACAGCTACTTTATTCCAAAACTATTAGGATTACTCCGTTGAAACTTGGTAGGTAGGTATATTCTGTAAACCGCTTTACGATGTTTATACAAAAACAAAAAAATTAAAAAAAAATCATCAGACCTATACGTGCGGGTGTTTATAGATAGGTCTTTAAAAGTGACATTGAGATGAAAACCATTGTTTCTCAAAGTCAATCATTTGAAAAATAGGCACGTCTAAAGTGGCAAAATGTGTGTCCCTCCCTCTAACTTTTAAAGTAAGGGAGTGAAATATCTAAAAAATATACATGCTGTAGATATCAATAATAACTTTCAACGAAAATTGGTTTGAACGAGATGCAGTCTGCAGTTTTAGAGATAATTACAGCGACCGCAAATATACTATAACTACAACTTTGTTTTTCATAGAAACACTATGAAAAACAAAGTTAAATTTTTGGGGCGAAAAATAATAGTTATAAAATACTCTACTGTGTCACGGAACCCTACGAGTGCGAGTCCGACTTGCACTTGGCCAGTTTATTTTATACTATGTAAAAAAGTACATAATATTATTATGTGGCAGAAAATGAGACATGGTTTTAATTTGAAGGCTTCAAAGCTAATACTGTAAGTATCGATTTTTACCGACCTTGTAAAAGGAGGGGGTTCTGAACTCGTATGTTTTTTTATGTATGTTCTAGCATACCTCCGTCATATATAAACGGATTAGCAGAATTATTTCTGTTCAAAAGAGGTGTACATTCGGAAATTACCGTATTTAAATTTCGTAAAGATTTAATGAGTATCTCTAGAGATATGAAGGTAAACATCTCAAACTTGGTACAGAAAACGAGCGCAGAATTTGGAGGCGGATTTTTATAAGTTTTTCAAAGATCTTAAGTTATTGAGTATTTATTAGGTATCTACTTATTCTTATTATTATTACTTTACTTTATTTTTCTGATGATAGAAATAATGATTATTGTTTATATACCGGCTGTAATTCACGTACCTTTAGTCGAATTTTCTCGACCTAGGTTTCTAGCGAGTCCGTCGCTTTTCCTCGGGAGTGAGGTCACGCGGTGAGATCGCGATGTTCACATGATGATATAATGATCATGGCAAATCAGAGGAAAGAAATAGATCCGAATCAAAATAACTAAAACCTCGATCTTGTTTTTATTTTCAAACAACACAATTTCCTTTAAAACCTTCACGCTAGACTATACGTAGCTTCAATAAATGTATGATAATAAGTTAAAGATCTGACACTCATTACCATGTTGCACTAAAACTATATCGAGACAGACATCATTCTTGCTGATACTCAAACACATCACTTGACTTTTTGTCCGCGCGAACTAACTCGGCAGCCTAGGAAAAGTAGCCTTAAAAACTCAAGTTACTACTAGATTTCATCGTAAAAATGTCAAAAGATCTTTACGTAGTACCTATATCTATTGTAATTACAAAAAAACCAAGGCAAGACTTTAAGTTTAAAGTTAGATTACTGGATTCCACTATCCATAGCTCAGTGGAACCCCGACCGCTGGGAAATCTGCATCTTAGCACTAACAAATGAGTAGAAAGTTCTCGACTGCGGAACTAGATGGTTATTGTTAACTGTTTCCATTCAAAATTTAGATGATTGTACTTCCGGCGATGCCGAGTTATTTAATACGTTGGCTGACTCAAAGTTTTACTTTGTCGGTTTGGGTTAAATGCGTTTTAATTATTGTGTTTCATTATTTGACATAACTAGTTTTTTTGATATAAAAAATTGTTTGTTGTTCTGAAACATAGACGTGCGTGTATAATAGTATGGCTGGCAACCCTACTTTAATATTTTTACCCGACAGCGAAAGAACTTTGAAGTATGTATGTATGTTTATTACTTTGGCATGCCCTAGAGCCTAAACGGCTCGTCGTATTTTTATGTGAGTGGTGTCAATAGATTCGCCTTAGTCGTGAAAGTGACACTGGATACATCAAAATAATAAAGAAAAAAAACAAAATTCAGGATCTTGGGCGCAAAAAAGTTATATGTAATAAAAATAACTGACCAAGTGCAAGTCGGACTCGCACTCGCAGGGTTTCGTAACACAGTTATATATTCCATTACTATGATTTTTCGCAACTACAAAATTAACTTTGTTTTTCATAGTGTTTGTATGAAAAACAAAGTTATCTTTGCGGTCGCCATATCTCTAAAACTGCTGACTGTATCTCGTTAAAACCAATTTTCGTTGTTTGTTTTTATTGAGATCTACAGCATATATTTTTTTTATATTTTTCACTCCCATACTTTAAAAGTTAGAGGGGGGGGGGACACACATTTTACCACTTTAGACGCGCCTATCTTTCAAATGATTGACTTTGAGAAAAAATGATTTTAAGAACCTCAATGTCATTTTTAAAGACCTATCCATAGACACCCCACACGTATAGGTTAGAAGAAATTTTTTTTTTGTTTCAGTTCCATGTATGGGATGCCCCCCCTTAAACTTTTATATTTTTATTTTTGTATATAAATCGGAAAGCGGTTTACAGAATACATCTACTTACCAAGTTTCAATTCTGTAGTCCTAACGGTTTCGGAATAAAATGGCTGTGACATACGGACGGACAGACAGACAGCGATAGTGAGACGGCGCTATTGAACTAATTTTACTCCAATTTACACAAACACGACACAACTATCACAACACAACCAGTCTTCTAAACTGGCTTCATCTGGTTCTTCAGTTAATTGGCATCTAATATAATGGCAGAACTCAGTGCACCGATTGACTATAGATTATATATATATATTTTTTTTCAGTCAGTGGAGTCGTTAGAGCTATATAGAGTCAAAAGATACTACCACCAGTTGAAGCTCATTTGGCACCACCCAGGGATCACGCGTAAGGTTAATGAATATATTTTATAGGCTAGCGTTTGACCACTATCTCACTGCTGGTAAACGTTGATGTGGTCCAAGATGATGAACACGCTAGGTCTTGTAGAAAACTCTGAATCTCAAGGGTTGTGTGCTTCAGGAACACTATAAGGTTATGGCTGCAGACTTTCTACTTACAGTACTTTATAATCAAGATTCAAACTCACAATAACTATAAAGGTATGGCCACACCGTGGCGTCCTGCGATCTGCGGGCGCGATCTCAGTACTTTTCAATTGTTTTCTAATCGCGTTTGGTGTGAACCAGTCGGTACAAATACTACTGCGCTATCTGATCGCCGCCTAGAACGCGCACACAGGACCTTCCGGTGTGTCCGTACCTTAATTCTATACACTTATTACAAGAATGCTGTCTTTCTGACTTATTCAGAAAGCTTTTGTCGTAATAAAAAAGGGCATACAACTTCAGCCTGATAGCTATTTTGACAACGGTGCTACACCAAAACTTAGTAATGTGAATGACAATAAAACACATAAAATAAAATAACCCACAATTTTATCTGCTTTTAGAAACCCAACCCCGCCCGTGGACTACGTTTTTTGCCATTCGGCTACGGAACCCTAAAAAGGATGTTTAAAAGTCATTGTTTTTTAAGTGTGGTGTCAAAATAAAGAATGTTTAACGTTGATTACGAATATATAAATTATATGTTTTATTGAAGTTTGGAACAGGAAATGTTACCAACTCCACCACCACCCTTAAGTTAGAAAATCTGTCGCCACACATCTAATGTGTTCCGGCAGCTATCCTTGAGAGCCAGTTCCCATTCTAGGCCTAGCGTGCTTACCATCCTTGACCCATCATCACTTATCAACAGGTGAGATAGTGGTCAAACGCTATGATATAAAAAATAAAAAAAATGTTAACAAATTGTGGCATTTCGTAAACCACCTATTTCATGTTCATATCATACATATACTCTTTTGTATTAAAATAATTTATTTTTCATATTACGGAACGTTTTAAAATTTGAAAAAGGAAAAACTATGACGGATTAGAGGGAGAAGGCAGTCCAGGGGATTCGATTTTGGTCTGGACAAAGAAATGTACTAAAAAGGTTTCAAAAAGGAGAAAAATAATTCAACGTGAACAAAGAATACGATATAATGATGATAGATGCTGCCGTCCTGGAAGCCGATGTGGGATCCAGATTCAACCAGCAGCTAGCGGGCATAGACCCTCAACTGACCATCGGTATGGGTCCGAAGGCTCACCAACCGCTTGGTCGCAAAGCTGCGATGATCTAAGATGCAGACTTTGGCTAATCAATTGATATACGTCACAAATGATGTTCATACGGGAGAAGCTGCGACAAGCTAAGATGCAGACTTTGGCTAATGAATTGATATACGTCACAAGGTCTATATAGAGGATTTTTGTAGAAGAGCAGTGATAAACTCTAAGTGTCATTTAGATAAGTATCGTAGAGTATGGTAGAATCTATTGGAATATAACTGTAATAAGCCGTCTTTTATATTTTATTGTTTAGATTTCCCCTTTTAGGATCCATCCGCATCAGTTGCATTACGTTACAAAATCTTTTTGTCACGCAGTAGGGTTTTTTGTACTTTTCAATAATTCACTTGTTTAATAGTCTGGCGTCAACGATTGGTAGACAGATGAAAGGTCTTTTCAACCGACTTCTAAAAAGAAGGAGGTTCTCAATTCGTCTGTAAGTTTTTTTTTGTGTACGTTACGCGATTACTCCGTCAATTGTGAACCGATTCGAATGATTATTTTTGTAATCGGTAGGTTACGTTTTCGAGGTGGTTCCATTGTAATTTAATGGAGATCTGATTATCTCAGAGATATGACGATAAACGTCTCAAACTTGGTACAGAAATTGACTCGCGGAGCATTGAACTCGGTTGTTTTAGTTTTAATACTAAATTAATTATTAAATTCATAAGTGTTAAATTTATGCTTTTGCTGTGTATATGACAATTGATTATGAGTTATTTTATAATTTTATACGTGTATGTGCGTATATTAATTTAATACTGCCTACATACTACTAAAGAAAAGGCTTTGAACTTTAAACTTCGATTAAATCTTTTTATATAAAAGGTTTTAATTAGTATATCTATTGAATATTCAGGAAATTATGTTTTTTGTCCAGTGCCTATGTTACTTTACTGTTTGGGTAGGTATTTTATTATAACGTTATTTTGAGGTTGAGTTTAAGTCGTACCTACGTCCATAATTGGTCTTTGTTTGTTTCCCTGGTCACCATACCATATTTTGCGTAAATTGATTGCTCTAGGAAGGTTGAAGTCAGATAGTGAGACAATGCATAAAATAATAACAAATAGTAAAAACTTTTTATAGAAACCATGAAATGAATTCTATGTAATTGAGGTACATACACAAGTCTATTATAAACTAACAAAACGGCTCAGAGTCTTAAACACTGTTTTATGGGACCCACAAAGTTTTGTACACTGATATCCATTTAAAATGAGGTTGCCTTACCTTAACAACTAAAGTTCAAACACTTTAAAACTCGGTTTAACGGAAAGTTGCCATTAAATGTTAGCTGCATCGTAAAATACTGGATTAAGGCTTTGGTCGCTATTAGAGAGGCAAGGCGATACGACAAGAAAGTTAATTAGATAATATCGTTTAAAAACTAAAAAAGAACCGACTTCAATGCCGCGCTATTCATTTTCAGTACCAATTTTGAGGTGTTTATCTCAATATCTCTGGAGATACTTATCAGACCTCGATAAAATTACCATGGTACCACACTTGGGATATCTCCTTTCCAACAAAAAAAGATAAATCATCAAAATTGGTTCATAAACGACGAAGTTATCCGCGAACAAACATAAAAAAAATATATATATATATACGGTCGAATTCAGAAACCTCCTCCTTTTTTTGAATTCAATTCAATTCAATTAAAAAGTGACTGTTTTTAACCAACTTCTAAAAAAGGATGAGGTTTCTCAATTCGACCGTATATATATAAGTATATATATATATATATATATATGTAAATATATATATGTATATATATATGTATATATATATATATATATATATATTATGTTTGTTCGCGGATTACTTCGTCGTTTATGAACCGATTTTGATTATTCTTTTTTGTTCGAAAGGAGATAACCAAGTGTGGTACCATGGTAATTTTACCGAGGTCTGATAAGTATCTCCAGAGATATTAAGAAAAACATCTCAAAATTGGTACCGAAAGTGAACATTGAAGTCGGTTCTTTTTAACCGATTTCAAAAATCTAATATATATATATATATATTTTATGTTTGATCGCGCATAACTTCGTCGTTTATGAACCGATTTTGATTATTATTTTTTTGTTCGAAAGGAGTATCCCAAGTGTGGTACTATGGTAATTTTATCGAGTTCTTATAAGTATCTCCAGAGATATTGAGAGAAAAATCTCAAAATTGGTACTGAAAATGAACATTGAAGTCGGTTCTTTTTTAGTTTTTAAACGATGTTATGTTGTAGACTTTTCAACCGACTTTTTCTTTATGTATGTTACGCGATTACTCCGTCAATTGTGAACCTATTCGAATAATTATTTTTTTAATCGGTAGTGTACATTTCCGTGATAGTCTCATTGTAATTTCATTGACATCTGATAAGTATCTTCAGAGATATGACGATAAATGTCTCAAACTTGCTACTGAAACTGACTCGCGGGGCATGAAAGTCGGTTGTTTTAGTTTTTAAACTATCTGAATTATATTATTCAGAGATAATTTTCTCACTTGATGTTAAGTGATATTTCATGCATATATAGCTATATACATAGCTTTTATGTGTTCTTTTTTTAACCGACTTCACAAAAAAGGAGGAGGTTCTCAATTCGTCGGAAACTTTTATTTTTATTTTATTATTATGTATGTTCACCGATTACTCGAAGACACCTGAACCGATTTAGATAATTCTTTTTTTGTTTCAAAGGGTACCCTTCCCAGGTGGTCCCATTTAAATGTTAACGAAATCGGCAGAGCCGTTTTTAATATATCGACATTTGTATAACGATGCATATAATATGTGATAGTTACTTCGTCTACTGTCTACTTTGACTAGCGTGACGTTTGAAGTCGGTTCTTTTTGTTTTTTAACGATCTTTAATTATATTTATTAAAGTCCCGGGAATAATTAAGTAGGTATTTCTTATAGCGTGATTTTTTTTCTATCGCACATGTAGCGGATTACTCGCCTTAATGGATGCCAAATTTAAGGTTATGTATCACAAACTTTATGATAAAATTCTTTACTATAAAATGATATCGCTTAACGAGTAAAGGTACAGACACACCGCTGCGTCTTGCGAGCGCGATCTAGGCGCAGATCAGATAGCGCAGTAGTAGTTGTACCGACTGATTCACACCAAACGCGATCAGAAAACCAGAGATCGCGCCCGCAGATCGCAGGAAGCTGCGGTGTGGCCGTACCTTAACTGTAAATCGAATATCCTTGAAGTTACAACAATTATAGTTTGCGTACAGCTGATTCAAAATACGCGTTTACATCTAATTTTTAACCGACTTCAAAAAAAAGAGGAGGTTTCTCAATTCGACCGTATATATATATATATATATATATATATATATATTTTTATGTTTGTTTGCGGATAACTTCGTCGTTTATGAACCGATTTTGATTTTTTTTTTGTTCGAAAGGAGATATCCCAAGTGTAGTACCATGGTAATTTCATCGAGGTATGATAAGTATCTCCAGAGATATTGAGATAAACACCTCAAAATTGGTACTAAAATTGAATAGCGCGGCATTGAAGTCGGTTCTTTTTTAGTTTTTAAACGATATTATTAATACATTAGATGAGGTCCCCACCAGGTTGACCAGAAGAATTCAAGGTAACTACCGTGGTACCGCTACCAGTTTTTCACTTCCGAATGTCCGATTGTATGTTGCCGCTAATTGTGTGTTTTTGAAGCAAAAACTATCATAAAATAAAATAGCTAAGTGCAAGTTGGAGTCGCACTCGTAGGGTTCCGTAACACAGTAGAGTATTTTATAACTAAAATTTTGCGACACCAAAAAATTAACTTTGTTTGTTGGACTTGCACTTAGCCAGTTTATTTTTTTCATAGTTTTGTATGAAAAATAAAGTTATATTTGCGGTCGCTATATCTCAAAAACTGCTGACTGTATCTCGTTCAAACCAATGTGTGTTGAAAATTTTTATTGAGATCTATAGTAGGTTTATATTTTTGTTTAGATTTTTCACTCTCTGACTTTAAAAATGTTGGAGAGACACATATTTTACGACTTTACGCGTGCCTATCTTTCAAATGATTAACTTAGAGAAAAAATGGTTTTGGAACCTCAATGTCATTTAAAGATCTATCTATAAACACCCTGCACGTATAGGTTTGATGAACATTTTTTATAGTTTCAGTTCCATGTACCTCCCCCCCCCCCCTTAAGATTTTTTTTTATTTTTGTATAAAAATCGTAAATTGGTTCACAAATACACATACGTACCAAGTTTCAACTGTGTAGTTCTAATAGCTTCGGAATAAAGTGGCTGTTACATATGGACGAACAGACAGACATGACGAATCTATAAGGGTTCCGTTTTTTGTCATTCGGCTACGAAACCCTAAAAATACCTTTTTGTGTATTACAACCCAGAAAATATATGTGTAAAGACATAATATACATGTATTTTATGTTGATTTTAGTATCAAGTTTTATTCCATGCATAATATAATGGAACGTAGGTAACATCGTAAGGTATTCACCAAATGGTTACTTATTTATAATAACTATTGCAAAATATTATAAGTTTACATAATAATATAAATTAAATATATTTATAACTCTAGTGAATCCTTGACGATCTGTGGAAAATAATGGGAAATCAAATGCCCTTTGAATCCACTGGTTTTTCGGATGTAATCCCATCCCATCAGAGAAGAAAGATCAAGAAACTTATTATGGGGATTCTCATTTGTATTTTTTTTTATAACTTAAATACTAACATTTTAATATGACATGGATATGTACTAAATTAAATATTTAGTATTTTGTTAAGTAAAGGCTATTGTTTGATAAGATACTCAATAGTTTTAAAGCTTAGCAAATTCGACTACCTTCCGTTATTTTATTGTGATAAAATAATATCCAATGGAATATCCGTGTTACAAGCAACTACTTTTCCAACTTTCTCGAAACTGTTCCTAACAATGGCGTCTTAAAACCCCTCTTGGGAGATCTGAAATAAGTCAGAAAAGAAAAAGAGGTGTCGATAAAAAGAAATATGAAAATTGCAGACAAGTTATTAAAGTACTACGGAAATGGATCGGTAAGGGTACATTCTCAATGGATCAAAATATATCTACTAGTTACCAGTTTAACTGATTAGCTCTATAACAGAGCTGTGGGTGATACTTTATACTGAAAAGAAGTAATCACCAACACAAAAGTGAAAGGAAGGGAAAGGAAGTCGTTCTTTTTAATTGACTTCAATTTAAAAAAAACCGACTTCCAAAAAGGAGGAGGTTCTCAATTCATCTTATCATCTTATCTTCTCATTCATACACGAAAGAGTAACAACGAATTTGCTTCTTTTTTGTTGCAAAAATAGCTAATTAATTAATATTATATTATATAACTGAAAGTTATAAGTGGATAGAAACATAATTAGGAGTTCAAGATTATAAACTCATTCAACAGCTTGAGACCTTTTGAACTTTACCTTCTTACTTAGTTTATTTTCTAAGATTCACTTTAATTGGTAAAAAAACTTTGTAGTCAATGTTGGTATTTTTTCATCCAGTATTTTTACCCTTAGGTAGCTATCTATACTCTCTAAAGATGGTTTAAACTTTAAACTAAGTTCGTAAGTAGCTATAATAAGTAGTTTGTACTATAGTTTGTTCTACTAAGTTTTAAGTTTGTTATCTTAGTAAGTGTAGTGTGTACGATTACAAAAATTGTTTCATATCTTATTTTTGTTTAAGACTTAGATGTATTTTCTATTGAAAGAAAGGTATGCTATTATTTTTATCTTAGTAGGTACTGAGACGTTTTTTTAGGCTTCATTGCAATGTTGCCACAAATTACTTTATAATGCGGTAAGCATCAGATAGATTGTACTTGCTCTAGGCAGGAATTTAATGTATGCCTCAAAAATCATTAAACTTTCTCGATCCTTTCTTCTATTTGCTTTGCGATATTTATTCCGCTGTTATAATAAGCGCTTCTAACAAGAACTCCTTCACAAAATCAGTAGCATTAGACCTTCAGCAAAATAATATTTTATTCTGCTCGTCTTGCATCTACATTTTTAATAAAATAACAGGACAAAAATTGCCAAAAACCCGCAAGGTAAAAGTGTGTTAACACCGTAAGAGTACACTTCCGTACAGAATTCACTACGTCCTTCAGCGTGAAACAGCTAATGACGGGATCAAAGCCTTATAAAGCGTAATTTGGCTTTTGTCACCAGCTGTACTCCGAGCAAAGGTCTTTTCCGCTGCGCCTCAAAGGGACCCGGCTTCAACAAATAGGCTGTCTCTCTGTTAACTCATCATATTGACGAAAACAGTTATTTAGCTTGGGTAATGTGTTGTTTTTTCTTACGCTGGTAAGTATGAAGTTTAATTTCGTCAATATTTTCATTAGTCTGATTTTTAGTTCAAGTGCATGGAAGGATTTTCTTCTCTTCATTTAACTGTTTTTAGAGGCTGACAGGTAAAACAGAACGCTTGCCTGATGGTATTTGGTTACTTTTGCTTATAACTGACAAGAGGCGGCGTTGGCCGCGTACACGAGTATTTTTTTACAAGCTTTTATTTAACTTGCAATGTATGTAGTTATGTATGTATGTCACTATGTATGTTCGGGTGGAATCTTGGAAGCTAAATTAGACCCACTTCCCGATGTCCGATTGGACTCAAATTTGGTGTACTTATGTATCTTTGGTGACAATACAATGATATGGTACCATGGAGCTGGTCTGATGATGGAGACGGAAGGTGGCCACGACATCTCTGTGATAAAACAACATAACCCCACCGAGTTTGGGCTTGATTTGTCTTGAAGAGAACTTTACGCCTAGATGATATCCAGGGTCTGATCATAAAGCTGGAAGGTGGCCACGGCATCTCTGTGATAAATCAACATAACCCTACCGAGTTTGGGCTCGATTGATTCGTCTTGAAGAGAACTTTTCACCTAGACGATATTTAGGGTCTGACGACGAAGCTGGAATAAAGCAACATAGCCCCACCGAGTCGATTGATTTTCCTTGAAGAGCACTTTACCCATAATCACAACAAATTGCCGTGGAATATTTTAAAACATCATGCCTTCTCTTTAATACTTAGGTAGTAGGTAGGTAGTCGGTATCTATAGTGCGTCAAGTCGTCCGCGAGATCGAGTAAAATAGTGCTCCGTGTTTTTATCGTATTGTGTTGTAAAATGGCACAGTAAGCTAACGAAAATATTATTCGCGACTTATATAAAATAGTTGAAGGACTCGTGAATAAAGTGGACTCTCTAGAGACTAAGATCGATCAGCAATCAATCATTATTGAAATTTTTTTTACCTAAGCAAGAAACAACAACTCCAACTACCCGTAAGTCAATAACGAATGTATCGAGCACCGCCAACGCGCCGGCAGCGCTACAGCGACCTCCACCTGTCTTATGGGGGTCTTCAAATCGCGAGTGAATAGGTATCTTCTGGGTAAGCACGCTACATCATCGATCGCATCATCACTTAACATCAGGTGAGATAGTGATCAAGTGCTAACCAGTTCGGTATAAAAAAAAAAAAAAAAAAAAAAACCTCGTGGCGCACGGTTAAACGCAGCCGCTGTAATCGCTAAATTAAGTAATACTTCGAAAAGGACAGGGAAGACAAACTCACTAAGCAACAAAGTTGCTGCAGGTGCAAGCGAGAAACCAAGTACACCTGTGATGACGGCTACGATTAAGAGTACTACGACTTTGACTTTGACATCTGTGTCAGATACAGGTACTATACCTAGGATGATGGATTATAACCATCGTCCTAGTACTATACCTACAGAAGAAATGACAGCAGCCGCGGTGACATCACGGCGGTGTGGGGCCATTACATCGGATGTTTCGTCTAAGTAAATAATGAAGTTTGTAACCAACAGTGGCAAACAGTACCTCCTCGGCGGCGAAGAAACTTTAAGAAACGAACATCGCAACCTGTAACAGTAGGCAGTGGCGATAGCAATAACGGAATACAAGCTGCAGATATAATTTATTACATCCAAGCCTGGCAATTTAAGAGTGAAACTACAAAGGAAGAGGTTTTGCGCTTTCTTAATACGATTGTTAAGGCAGAGTATTACGTCGAACAACGAGTATTAAAAACTGATAAGCACGCATCGTTTATCATCGGCATGCCAGAAAGCGTATACTCGCAATTAACTGAACCAACTTTATGGCCTCAAGGAATCAGGTTTGCTAACTGGGTTTTTCGCTTGCGCATGGAATCGCAGACGACAGGGAAGTGAGTGAGGGAGAGAGCACACCATTGCTCGATCCCTGTCTCGCGTCTGTTTTACAAACACGCCCGCGCGCGGCATGATTTCGAACACCATACAGAATCACAAACTTATGAACCAGCTCGTGATCTACCACCAAAATATTCAATCAATCAATAACAAAACTGCAAAGCTAGAAGTCTTACTGAGAGACGAATTAAAGTGTGACATGCTCGTTTTGAGTGAACATTGGCTATGTGAAGCCAACTTGACACGTATCACCATAAATAACTTCGAACTATTGTCATATTCATTGTCCCAGTAAAAGTTTGTTTTTAAAAATATTTTTATTTATAATTTATTGTCCTATTCTAATCTGCTGGCTATGATAATATGACGTCTACCCCCCCCCCCCCCTCTCACGTGTCACGTGCCCGTGTTCGGTTTTCTGCCTTGATGCACACCATAATTATTTTGATTAAATCTGAGTCTACCGGATTTGTTGTAGCAAGATATAAATCTAGGCGGAATTCTATAATCATATATTATAATGTAACCGGCAAAGTGTATAATTTAAGTGTTGTATAGAATACCTAGTTATTATATAAACAATGCTCGGCTCTTCTAGGCAATGTATAAAATATTGTATAGATCGTTTATTATTCTATACTAAAAACTCACGTTATTTTTAAACTTGCCGCGCGAGTCAGTTTCAGTAGCAAGATTGAGATATTTATCGTCATATCTCTGAATATACTTATCAAATATCGATGGGTGAATGAGATGAATCCTGCCTGTAATAAATAAACTGGCCAAGTGCAAGTCGGACTCGCATTCGTAGGGTTCCGTAACACAGTAGAGTATTTTATAACTTTGATTTTTCGCAACTACAAAATTAACTTTGTTTTTCATAGTGTTTGTATGAAAAACAAAGTTATCTTTGCGGTCGCCATATCTCTAAAACTGCTGACTGTATCTCGTTCAAACCAATTTTCGTTGTTTGTTTTTATTGAGATCTACAGCATTTATTTTTTTTTAGATTTTTCACTCCCTTACTTTAAAGGTTAGAGGGGGGGGGGGGGGGGACACACCACTTTAGGCGCGCCTATCTTTCAAATGATTGACTTTGATAAAAAATGATTTTAGGAACCTCAATATCATTTTTAAAGACCTATCCATAGACACCCCAAACACGTATGGGTTTGAAGAAAAATTTTTTGTTTGTTTCAGTTCTATGTATGGGATGCCCCCCCTTAAACTTTTATATTTTTATTTTTGTATAAAAATCGGAAAGCGGTTCACAGAATACATCTACCTACCAAGTTTCAATTCTGTAGTCCCAACAGTTTCGGAATAAAATTGCTGTGACATACGGACGGACAGACAGACAGACAGACAGACATGACGAATCTATAAGGGTTCCGTTTTTTGCCATTCGGCTACGGAACCCTAAAAAGAACTATTCAAAGCGGTTCACAATTGGCAGAGTAATTGGGTAACATACATTAAAAAATAAACTGGCCAAGTGCAAGTCGGACTCGCACTCGTAGGGTTCCGTAACACAGTTAAGTATTCCATAACTATAATTTTTCACAACTACAAAATTAACTTTGTTTTTCATAGTGTTTGTATGAAAAACAAAGTTATCCTTGCGGTCGCCATATCTCTAAAACTGCTGACTGTATCTCGTTCAAACCAATTTTCTTGGTTAGTTTTTATTAAAATCTACAGCATATATTTTTTTTAGATTTTTCACTCCCATACTTTAAAAGTTAGAGGGGGGGGGGGACACACATTTTACCACTTTAGACGCACCTATCTTTCAAATGATTGACTTTGAGGAAAAATGATTTTTGGAACTTCAATGTCATTTTTAAAGACCTATCCATAGACACCCCACACGTATAGATTTGAAGAAAAATTTTTTTTTTGTTTCAGTTCTATGTAGGGGATGCCCCCCCTTAAACTTTTATATTTTTTATATTAGTATAAAAATCGGAAAGCGGTTCACAGAATACATCTACTCGTACCTACCAAGTTTCAATTCTGTAGTCCTAACAGTTTCGGAATAAAATGGCTGTGACATACGGACGGACAGACAGATAGACAGACAGACAGACATGACGAATCTATAAGGGTTCCGTTTTTTGCCATTCGGCTACGGAACCCTAAAAACATACAGACGAATTGAGAACCTCTTAACATAGGCCTAGCGAGATAACCATCCTTGAACACATCATCACTTACCAACCATTGAGATTAGTGGTAAAACACTAGCTAGCCTAAGATAAAACAACAATTAATACGTTGTGCGTGTATTAGAAGGTATGGCAAGTTCTAAGCTGTGAACATGTTTATTTTACATGCGAAAGGTGACCATTTTCTGTTTTTGGCGGTATCCATCACAATACCGGCTGAACATTCGGTAATGTATTAAAATGCCTAAAACATATTTTTTTTTATAATTTGTAATTTATTTTTATTTTTCTGTTTCTTTTCAATGTTTTGTTATCTGTTTATTCATTTTAATTTGTTTACTTTTTATTTGTATGCAATATTTCTTTTGGTGTAACAACTTTTAATACATTTGTAATTTGTTCTGGAATAAATGATATGATTATACTTTGGAAGAACACCTAGGTACTCTATCGAATACCGGATTATAACATTGCTCGCAACATAAACACCCATTAATCTTTTTAGATTACAAGTCATTAAATCTTTGATAGGAATTAAGTTTGCTGACGTCAATGTTTGACGTCATTGTAGATATTTACCTAAAATTCATCTATTACATGCATATCATTGTAATATCATCCGGTAGTTTGACCACATATAAACAATATTTATAGTCACTACAGATTATTGATAGTCATATATATATGTATATCGCGTTCAACCGCACAGTTGTCAACCGTGCTTAATAATTTAAATTTTTTCAGCAATCACACTTGTTTTTTACACGACCTTTAGTGATTGGTGGATACATTTTATGGTTTATTACTATGTGAAGTGTTTGTACAAGTCACAAGGGTCTAGGTCACAGCAAGATTATGTCATAAACATTGGAAGTAGTTCATCTTTAAAGAAGCAGGACAGGCAGTAATTAATTGACTGTATACTTTAAAAAAATAAATAAATAAAAAAAATAAAAATAAAAAAATCTGTGGATACTGTTCAAAACAGATTGAAAATTAGGACAATATTATAGCCTGAGAACGTTTGACTTTAGCTACCAGTGCAAAAGTAAGTAACTGTCCCTACTTACGCGTATGTCATATTTCAAAAATCTACTATGTATAAATAAAATATTCTGTATAACGCTACGTTTAATCATACATAAACTGCTGTGCTTAAACGAAATTGAAAATAAAGCAGTTGCTTATGTAAATCTGTGATAATAGGAATATAATCTTTAGCACTGGTTTGCCATCCGCTTAGCTGTTTAAAAACAGGAAATGTCATAAAATAAATAAAAAACGAATGGCCAGCTTAATAAACATTCTAACCATACGCGCGAACAAATTCAAACAGCTTTCTGGACAAAATAAAAGGTCACTTGGCATCACGTTTCCGTAAAATTTTCGTTTAGAAGTTAATTAGTTCATGCAAAATATTAATTTGTTTTGGGAGCTCTCAGGCGGGATTTGGTGAGATAAACGAATGTGGATAAATGGGAGTTCAGAGGTGTAGTAAATTGTGATTTCTTTATTTATTATTCACTAGCTGTACCTTACGGCTTTTCCTGAGTTCCTATGTGTCAATCTATTTTTTATTGTGTGCTAATTTTTACTACAAATCCGTTCCGCTGTCTCATACATTGACACATCTTTTACATTTATCATCACCTCACCATCATTACTTATAATATTGTTACGTGCGGGGTGGTATTAAAATGCCAATCCGATAAAATGAACGTTTATTTCCACTGAACCTACCTGCACATTGTGTAACCTAGTTACACAATGTGCCACAGTAGTTGTCCAAATCGTCTTGAACTATTATCAAAAGTTAACACACACTGAGGTCGTTGGTAATTCACAATCACTGATTTCACTGTTCACAACACTAGTTCACTGATAACACTTAACGATCACTTGGTCGCTATCCGCGCTTAGATGGTTACACTGCCGTTTCCAAAGAATGACTGCCTCAAGCCGCGATTTCAACGTCTTATATAGGACGAGAATATTTCTACAGAACATTCTAGCATTGTCTTGAAAACAAAAGACAAAAGACGTTCAAAACAGAGCAATAAAAATCACAAACAATACGCGGCTTTCCTTTGAACATCTGATGTAAACAACTTTACCATACATGCAAATTTGATCTCTAACGACTTAATAATAAGGTACAATCTTAACTACAAAACTAGATACATTGACTAGGGTCGAAATTCCAGGAAGGTTACTTTTATGACGTTCGGGTGTTTATGGCGGTGTAATTAGTCGGGTGTAATAAGTATATTTTTTTCCCACGGTTATTTGTTCTCTAGAACGTTCTGGCGTAACAATATAGTATAGAACAAAGTTGCTTCCCGCGTCTGTACGCTTCATCGACGTCATAGCAATGTACGCTTAGATCTTTTAAAATACGCAACAGATGTTAATGCAATTTTCATCAAAAGATGGAGTTATTCAAGAGAAATATTTATAAATTGGATTAAATGAAAATATATAAATGGATTTATTGTGTCTTTAAACATAAAAAATATAGACACACACACACCGTGTCTAATCGCACAGCAATCTCTCAACGTTTGATCAGAGTTAAATTAAATTACTAATAACTTTAATGTCAGCAAATCTTGCGCAAATAAACTGGCCTGTAACTCTAAATTAGCCTTTAAATGGCTTTTCGAAAGCATTTAACTTAAATGTAGGTTCTTAAGACAGTTAATTCTAGAGAACCATCGCGAGACTACTAAGGACTCTCTATTTAATTTGTTGAGACTCAGGGCCAGTTTCACCAGTTCCTGATAAAGTGACAGATAGTTGTCTAACAGATGACACCATATAAAACTTGACAAAAATCTGTCAGATAAGTTGCTAATCGGCTTATTAAGAACCGGTGAAACTGACCCTCAGTGTTACGATCACTGGTTAGGTTGTACCTGGCGGATAGTTACCTAAATAATTATTTATCTACGAATTTGCTAGACAGAATTATAGCAAGTAAGACAGGCCGGCTATTATCTTAATGTTTAATACAATTTTTAGGGGGTTAGGCCAAGTAAGTAAAATATTCATAATTAGTGGTTACTAAAACCCGACTTCATATGCCATACGTATCAGTTTTAGTGGCAAGCTGGAGATGTTTATCGCCATATTTCTGTAGATATTCATCGGATCTCAATTAAATTTATCATGCAACCACCGTGAAGCGGTATATACACTACCTACTAAAAACCACTCGATGCAATTTGGTGGAGTAATCGCGTAATGAAAATGCAAAAAACAAACATACAGACGAATTGAAGACCTCTTTTTTAGAAGTCCGTTGAAATATAGTTAATTTTGTAAGAAATTGGAGTTGTCAAATGTTTTAATTGTCAGTTATAATTTATCTGCAGGTTAATCAAACGGACCTGCGACGTTATCTCAGTTGAATTTGTTAACGGTAAGTATCAGGTGTAACTGGGCTATAAGTCACGAGTCTTGTGTTAACTTAAGTTATAATTACACTTTACTTTCTTGAGAGACAGTAAAAACGTTAAATAAATCTTAACAAGCTAACAAGGGTAGCAAGAAAGCGAGTTAGAATATTGTTTGAATTTTGACAATAGAGATTGTGATTTTTCTGTATTGAATTTATTTCAAGGTAAACAACTTAAACATCAAACACGTGAATGAACCAGATGTGATGTTATCTTTATCTGTTAAATAAGAGCTGAATGGGTCAACATTTTTGTTATATTTAAAATTCAAAACGATACATTGAGCTTTTTAGGGTTCCGTACCTCAAAAAGAAAAGGGCCATAAAAAAAAAATTATATACGGTCGAATTGAGAAACCTATATAAATAGCGAATTAACAATTACAAACTTATTTACAGTTGGTGCATTAACTGTGCTTAGGCATCGGTCTAGTGATCAAACTGCAAAGTTAAGTTTGTCCCTTAACAACTCGCACTTGGCCGGTTTTTTTTGTTTAAATAATTAATTATAATTATGATCTGTTGTATCTTATTTGTAGATGTCTGTTAGTTACTGAATAAATGCATTTCATTTTGAAATTTGCTTTTTGTACGTAACGTTATTAACAAGGTCATTGAAAATTACTTATTTAACAAGGTTTTATTTAACTTGCAATGTATGTATGTATGTATGTATGTATGTATGCATGTATGTATGTCACTATGTTAGTTCGGGTGGAATCTTGGAAGCTAAATTAGACCCACTTCCCGATGTCCGATTGGAGTCAAATTTGGTGTACTTATGTATCTTCGGTGACAATACAATAATATCGTACCATGGAGCTGGTCTGGTGATGGAGACGGAAGGTGGTCACGGCATCTGTATGATAAAACAACATAACCCCACCGAGTTTGGGCTCGATTTATTTGTCTTGAAGAGATCTTTTCACCTAGATGATATCCAGGGTCTGATGATGAAGCTGGAAGGTGGCCACGGCATCTCTGTGATAAATCAACACAACCCTACCGAATTTGGGCTCGATTTATTCGTCTTGAAGAGAACTTTTCACCTAGATGATATTCAGGGTCTGATGATGAAGCTGGTAGGTGGCCACGGCATCTCTGTGATAAATCAACATAACCCTACCGAGTTTAGGGTCGATTGATTCGCCTTGAAGAGAAATTTTCACCTAGATGATATCCAGGGTCTGATGATGAAGCTGGAAGGTGGCCACGGCATCTCTGTGATAAATTAACGTAACTCTATCGAGTTTGGGCTCTATTGATTCGTCTTGAAGAGAAATTTAAACCTAGATAATATCCAGCGTCTGATGTTGAAGCTGTAAGGTGGCCATGGCATTTCTGTTATAAAGCAACATAGCCCCACCGAGTCGATTGATTTTCCTTGAAGAGCACTTTACCCATAATCACATCAAATATCCGTGGAATATTTTAAAACATCATGCCTTCTCTTAATACTTAGGTAGTAGGTAGGTAGTCGGTATCTATACCTACCTACTAAAAAGTTAAAAATAAATTAAAAGTAAAAAATATTTTTAAAAACAAGCTTTTATCTGGGACAATGAACTTAAATGTTAAAAATAAATTCTAGTAAGTATTTGGCGTGTAGGTACTTACCTATATTTTTAAAAGCTTGAGACACTGAAGTATAGTAATTACCTAGCCTGAAAATCGGGTAGTGCTTCAAGCTTTTAAAAATATAGGTATGCACCTACACGCCAAATACTTACTAGAATTTATTTTTAACATTTTAGTTCATTGTCCCAGATAAAAGCTTGTTTTTAAAATATTTTTTACTTATAATTTATTATACATGTTTATTTGCGAAAATGGCCACTGACATGTTGGTTGACCACTACAGTTAATTTTTTTTTATTTATTATTCATTAGGATATAGGGAATAAAAGCAGCTTAGACATCGATCGAAATCGAACGACGACGTCGCATAATTATACTTATTTGATTTATTTTCATGTGCCTACGCCATCTCTTGAGTCTCCAGGAGTTAAAATGTTTTTTTTTAGAAAACGCCTCCATCAATGCTGGACATTGGCTTCCCCTAACAGGTACTTGGTGGCACGCACTAAGAGATATCCAGCAGTTGACTGATACAGGCTGTTGAGGAAGATGATGCTTAATTAGATGTCCGGCAAAAGTTACGGAAGCTTTATTTCAAACAGTCATGTCAAAATTTCATCCTATCTGCCTACGAAGTCTTGGTAGTATTTATTGAGTTTGGGCTAGACATGTAAATAGATAAATATCCCAGTCTCTGAAACTGAATTGTGGGCAGAGTGTTAAGGTCTTTTACCCACTAGGAACAGCGACCTTATCATGTAATTTGCTTGAAAATCGTCGGAGTAAGAAAGACGCAGCAATTCAGCCTGCTGAGCTGTATTTTGCAACTCTATTTTGAATATTTATATTGAAAATTTGTTTTGAAAATTATACGACAAAGGCCGCAGTGTTTTTTATTTTAAGTTTTAGGTATGTACTGATTTTAGTTGAAATAACCGACTTCAAATCATAATCATTGAATATTTTTCAGTCATTGATTGGCTCATCATATTTGAAAAAAACAAGCAAATTCAGGGTCTATCATCAAATACGCCCTTTTTTTTACTTATTTTTAATTTTTTACCTGTTCTACAACTTATTTCATGTACCTTTGGCGATCGTTGATCATGTAAATTGTTTGATCAATATAAATTGATGATACGTTGAAATATTCAAAAAGATTGGAACAAATATATTTATTAGGATTTTTTATCTCAAGAGCAAACATAACTTTATAGTCTTGCTGTCGTTCTGTCAAGATCCTTTATTATATGTTTCCATACCCAAAGGGTGCCACTGCTAACGCGACCTACCGCATCGGGAACTTAATAGGAAGTATTATATACTCTCTCAAACAAAGAAATAATTTTCCTAATCGATTAATAAGTCACGGAGTTCTGAGGTAAAAAACATTAAAAAATATAGTCAAATTGACATTCAAACCAAGAACATTTTTCGAAAGAAATAGAAATGGTATTATGTCTCAACTAAGTGGATTCTAACCTTTCCTAAAGACAGACGCAAACTAGAAGACGTTTCCCTAACAAACAACTCCTGACCCCAAATTCATGGAAGCACTCTCGCAAACTCTCACTGAACCAATTAATTCCTGACGTTATTTCAGATCGGTGCCATTTTAATGAATAAACCATTTGATTCGGGTTTAAAAACTTTCCGATGATCAGCGAAGTTTCTAATTAGTTTGGAGACAATCTGATTCCGATATTTTATAATGTGCGAGGCTATAGGATTGAGTTGTAATTGTTCTATCACTCTCTTTCTGTCTATTACCCCAACGCAAAAAAGGGGATTTTTTAAATTGTTATGGGCAAGTTTTACGTGTGTATATATGTGTGTCTGTCTGTGGCATCGTAGTGCCCAAACGGATGAACCGATTTAAGTATAGATATTATATACATATATATGTAGCTTTGGTATAAGTTTTTGTTTGTTTGAAAGAATATACTACCCGATTGATCCAATTGTAATTTCATCGAGATCTGATGAGTAGGTATCTCCAGAGATATGGAGATAAACACCTCTAACTTGGTACTGAAAATGACTTGCGCGGCATTTTAAACGGTTTTTTTTGTTTTGTTTTTAAATGTAACGTTTTGTAACTTTGGAAGCATTTTAATATTGAAATAAACAAATAGCCATATTTTTATCTTACAAGGAAGTTTGAAGTTTAAGATGGATTCGTGCTTTACAGGAAGTGGATAACTGTAATTATGATGACTTGATGAGGCGCTGAGCATGTTTACAGAATAAAGAACAGTACTACGTAGCATGCCCACATAGCACTACTTTAATTTAAACACTTATTCGCCTTTGAAGATGCGTCATAACATTACGCTTCTGTAAATGTAGGGCAAAACGTAACGTTTTTGTATAATTTGAAATGCTCATAAAATAGCAGCTGTGGAATATCACCTTATTGAAAAGGCCATCATACCTCATCGCGGAATATCAGTATTCATCTCTACGGCACGTATCGCAGTATCCGAGTAATTTCACCCAGATATTCGGAAATACGAAGCATTTGCGGCCAGCGTGACCATCATTCAGTTTTATAACGGATAATGAGTTGACCGCAGGAACGGTTGTGTTTTAAATGAATGTGCGTATTTTACAGTGTCCTTCGGGGAAGTAAAAACATCGTTAAAAAATCCCGGCATGGTAGAGAGACATTGTCTATTGACCTAGCCTAGCCAGTTACAATCAAGTTGGAAAATCTGCCGCTAAACATCCAATGTGTTTCGGCAGTTGTCCTTGAGAGCCAGTGTCCATCCTAGGCCTAGCGTGCTACTATCCTCGACTGTATGATTATTTAACTAGAGATGCGTTTCTTTAAGTTGTGTTTCACTATTTCACTTTTTTTATTTTTTTTATATAAAAATTGTCTGAAGTACTGAAACACACAGTTACATGTATGGTTGCTTTTAACCTACTTTAATATTTTTTTTAATATTCTGTCGTAAACGATTGGATGACAGCTGAATGGTTCATTACTTTTGTTTTTTTTTCTAATTCAAAGCGTTTAAAATTCTGCTTTTGCTATGTTTACTTGATAATTGGTTATGATTTATTTATTTATATGATTTTGACGTATATATGTGCGTATATTAATACTGCCTACATACTAAAAAAAAAAAGAGTTGAGATAGTAATTAAACACTAGTCTATACAATCTAAAAAAACAATGTGTTGTGGTTGGCTAGGTATATAACACAGAAACTCAAGTTATGCATATAGCTTGAGGCGTAAGTAATGGATAATCCTTTATCTATGGATATGAGACATCACGACGATCATCACGAGACGACTGATCGGAGAAAAATCAGTAACCGTTTCACGGTATTCGAAATATATATAATATTGAAAAAAAACTAGGGTTCACTCAAAGAGTGCCAACGAGACCCTATTACTGAGATTCTGCTGTCGGTCTATCCGTCTGTTCATCTGTCGGTCTCGGGTCTGGATCTTCTAAGCCGTAAGAGGTAGAAACTTGCAGGAAAATAATAAATCATTCTTGCGGAAAAAAAGAAAAATGTCACTCGATTGTCTATGTTATTGTTTGGTATAAATTAATAGGTGCAATAATAAAATATCCAAGAATAAAAGAAGAATGTTGAGCCCTACTCGAGGAATGCTCTCTGATACGCGGTATTCAAATTTATCGATTTTGGCGTGCATTGAGATAAATCATTCATATGCTGTAAGGGGTATGTATTCAGAAATGGTCTGCATACCAACGTTATCTTTATGGTTATTAGAATGGAAGAAAATCATGAATGTGGATGTGAAGAGATTGACTAATGAACTTGCTGCAAGCTTTGTATTGACTTGATACCAATACATTAATTTTTTTAAGCGATTTACTAATATTTTTGACCGTCTTTAAAACAAGGAGGAGGTTCTCAACTCATCTGAATATTTTATTTTTTATGTATGTTTTTCGATTACTCAAAGACGCCAGGACCGATTCAGAAGAAGCTTCTTTTATTTTTCGATATGGTAGTCCCATTAAAATTTAATCGAGATCTGATGAGTATCTCTAGAGATATGGAGATAAACACCTCAACGTTGGTAATTACTACTGGAAAATTACTAGCACGGCAAATCTGTTCTTTTAGATTTCGAACGATCTTAAATTATTTTCCAAACAAATCTCTACTATAAGGGTCCCTATGTATGTGTCCCTCAGAGAAATCATACAAACATACAAATCACGAAAATGATTAAATCCAGAGTTTCAAACCCACGAGTTTCAGTATTGTGGTCAGTCCCATTAATTACTTGACCACCTGACCAAAGAAATCTAAAGAGTGTTTTTAAAATACAGGCAGAGAGATTCTCGTAGATATTTCTTTTGCTTCTCCTGCAAGTGTGCGAGCCTAAATGATATTATGTGTGTGAAATATCTGTATTAATTGCAAGAACTATAATTATATCATTAAATCTTACCTGATAGCAGCACATTCCTCGAGCTAGCACATAGATCCTGTCGAACAGCGTGAAGAGAGAAGCAGAGGGTTGGTGGATAGTACAGATGATGGTACGGCCCTGGCGAGACAACAACCGGAGTAGCACAACCAGCTGACGGATTGAAACGACGTCTAAGCCACTGAAATACAAAAAAATATAATAAAAATCAAGAAGCATTATATTACGTCCGACTGAAACTTGCATCCTTGATGCCATGAAGAATTCGTGCTGAGTTTGATGGTAGAGTTTATGAGTATCATGTTATGTGTTAACCTACTAACAAGGAAGTTTTGTACAAAATTGGAGTATCAAATTGTAATACAAAATTGTATATTTTTACTTGTTTATGCTTTAATTCCTTAACGGATAATACTGTGCTTTACCAGTCTCTCAGTATATTGAAACATGAGTTCCTAAAATGCTTGCACCGTTTTGCACGCCCTAAATAAGAAATTTAATTCAATTATTTTCGTTACATCTTTAAGACATTATCTACATTATAAAGCTATTTTTGGCGTTTCCTTTGCAGAAGAAAACAGTTAAACATATAAGCCTGTTTTACAGCCCTCGTTTCACGAGTTTCAAGGAATCACGTCCCACATTCTCATATATTATTACACACAAACTGTTACAGTTTTATGATGAGGGCGGAAGGTCGGCTCCCGACCTTTGTAACAGGTCGGCCATTGACTCGAGAGACTTGGGTTCGATTTCAAATATTTGTCTAAGCTTTAAATATTTACTTTAGCTTTAAATATTTGTTTAAGACCCTTTAAAGGATCGCAATTCAACACCTTGGTTACTTGTGTTGAAAGTGAGTGGTGTATTAGCACAAAGCGAAATGTAAAGCTTGGGTACTTACTTGATGCTTTTGAGAACCTATTTATAACGTCGTTGTGTTATACATTTTGGTTGCTGATTTGGCTTGTTTTGTTTGCTTTTTGGATTATTTTTAAAATTTGTACGGTGTACGGGAAGTGATACTTACTAAATTTATCTTTATATTTTTTGTACCCACATTTGGTATTATATTAGAACAGGATTTCTTATATGCCTGACGTTTAAATTAAAATTTATAGAACACTTTAAAATTTAATAATGAAAATAATCCGCTGAATTTCATCATTGAAGATTGATTTTCCGCAGTTTTTCTCATTCTCTAATTTTAAAATATGTAAATGGATTTACGACCTCGGTGCTCCCAGCCAACCTCACCTGCCCGTGGTGCATCCTGCTCACCAACAGACGGGGCTCTGGCGACCGACAAACGGCGGTATAACCATTTCATATCTATGGCGTAGCCAAATTCTACAGGCCGGTGACGGGCAGCAGCGTCACCGGTGCGAGAAGCTAGTCTTGCGATCGCCAACACGCCTGCCCAGCATGGCGATTAGGGCATATCCCTCCCAAGGGATGAAACCAAAATGGAAAGTCACAAAAAGCCGCGGCCCCCAGTACCCGGCCGCCCTGCTATTCCTGACCACGGCGGCGGCCACGGTAACGGCAGGGCAGGGGGTGCTAAGAATCCCCGGGTTACGGTAGGCCGCCAGAACAAACTGACCCTCGCAACGTACGACATACGCAAAGCGGTGGGCAGTGACTGGAAGAGAAGAGCCGAAGATCGGGCTCAGTGGCGCATCTTGGGAGAGGCCTACGTCCAGCAGTGGACTGATACAGGCTGATGATGATGAAATGGATTTATATATGTTTATACATGCAAAGTAGTATGTAATGTTGTTAGTGTTGGTTGTACAGTTAAAAAGAAAATATTTTTTTCCTGTTGTCCTTTACTTCGAAGTCAACGTTAATTCTAATAATATAAGATCGTTTACAAAATAAAAAAATTAACTGGCCAAGTGCGAGTCAAACTCGCACTCATAGGGTTCCAATTGAACAAAATTTACCGGAAAAATAAGTACATAGTTTTAACATCGATATATATAAATACCGTGTCAACACTAAACATGTTTAAAAGATAGATAAGCAATCGTTCATAGATGGCGCTATAGTAAAAACTCGTTTTTTTTTGTATGGGGACCCCCTTTAATTTTTTAACTTTGTTCTGTTTTTAGTATTTTTTGTTATAGCAGCAACAGAAATACATCATCTGTGAAATTTCAACCGTCTAACTATCACGGTTCATGAGATACAGCCTGGTGACAGACGGACAGACAGACAGACAGACAGGCCGATAGCGGAGTCTCAGTAATAGGGTTCCGTTGGTACCCTTTGGGTTCGGAACCCTAAAAACAACTTCAGATGCCACGCTAGTCATATTCAGTACGAAGTTTGAGGTGTTTCTCTCTCTCTGTCTCTACTGATATTAAAAAGCAAATGCATAAATACATAAGTAAAAACGTTTTAGATTTATAGTTATCGTGAGTTTGAATCATGATTATATATTACCGACTATTATACTAACTTAGTGAGTATAATAGTCGGTAATTTATAATCAAGTAAAAACGTTATTCAAAATTTAACCTCTAAATGCACGATAGACCGATTTGGCTACCTAATACTCTTGTGATTTTATGAAATAAAGTTTGTCATAAAATAAAAGTTTTAAATAAATAAAAGTAGTTTTTAACGCGGGCAAAGCTGCGGGGTATATATACCCCGCTATAGCTACTAGGTCTATAAATGAAAGAGTCCTGAAGTAGCCAACATAAAAAAAATACCGGCGAATTGAAAATCCATATTTGTAAAGTTGGTTAAGCATTTGCAGGCGCTAACGAAGTTTCATCCAATGTTTGCTTAGAAATTTTATGTTCTGTTGACGAGCCTAAACAAATAAACTTGAGTTATAACCTCGTAAAGTTAAAGCGTCGTTTAAAATTAATGTTTGCGGGGTTAAATTTTAATGGGCCGTGAGAGGGACTGCACGACTTTTGCAGTGCTCTGAATGGATGTGCATTTACGTGAACATTATTCCAGACCATTGAGATTTGCGTAAAGCTTTCTTTGATTATCTGCGTATTTTTAACCGACTTCAAAAAGGACGTTTCTCAATTCGACCGTATAGATATATTATGTTTGTTCGCGGATAACTTCATCGTTTATGAACCAATTTTGATGATTATTTTTTGTTGGAAAGCAGATATCCCTAGAATGTTACCATAGTAATTTCATCGAGATCTGATAAGTATCTCCAGAGATATAGAGATAAGCACCTCAAACTTGGTACTGAAAATTAATTGCAGCATTTGAATTTGGTTCTTTTAGTTTTTTCAACGATCTTATAGTAAACTAGAGTCGTGCTACTTCAACCTAAATAACAAGGAGTTAGAAGACACTGGGAGACGAGGCTTTGTATGTGGCTCTGTATTATTGTGCTAACTACAGCGCAGTTATTCAATACCCATCCTCCGATCTGACTATTGTCGTATTGATGTCTCTCTATTTCTCGATGCGTAAACTTGTTAGTTTGAGCCTAGGCGGTAGCGTGGCACCGTAGCACCAGTGGTCACACATTTAGAACCAACCATTACCAAAAAAAAAAACAAAATCAAAACCAATATTATAAATGCGAAAGTCAGTTTACATAATTATATTTGTTTGTTTGGGACTTCTTCACGATCAAAAGGCCTGGACCGATTTAGTAGAAATTTTGTGGAGTGGTAGCCAGTATTAATGGTTAAGCTATACAATACTTTAAAACGCGAGCGATGCCGCGGGGTCCTGGTAGTATTTAATACAGTGAAATCATTAGGTATTATCTTTTATAAATCTCTCTACAATAATTACATACTGTACTAAATGTATTATTATGTATTATGTTTCTTTACGTTACCTACTACACTTTATATTTTTTGGACATTATTATCTACAATCTAAAATGTCACTGTACACACGGGACTTGAACCCGTGCCCGGGAAACATGACCAAGCGCTGTGCCAAATAGGTACGATGGAACTACTGGATAGTATTCTAACCCGTGAGTGCCATTGGTATGGTGAAGTTTGGGATTGTATATTACAATGCATTATTATGATGTGAAAACGGGAATTTAATAGTACGGACACATCGCTGTGTCCTGCGTGCGCGATCTAGGCGGCGATCAGATAGCGCAGTAGTATTTGCACTGACTAGTTCACACCAAACGCAAACAGAAAAAAAATGAAAAGTACTGAGATCACGCCCGCAGATCGCAGGACGCCGCGGTGTGGCCGTAACTTTATTCGGTATCGACATAGAGCGCAAGACGAGCGCTCCGCACTCAAAATTCTGAAAAGGCTTTGTGTGCCCTCGCGTGAATTTTTCCTTTAAAAAACAAAATAAATTAAAAATTGACTGAGTTTTAATAAAAAAACAATTATAAAAGAATAAAATACCTTTATATTATATCAATAACTTTTAAGCCGTAACAGCATACGGTTAGAACACAACACGCCGTTTAAATTTCAACGTTATGGCATGAACAAATATTTACACATTAAGTTTAATGTATTTAATGCAAGCTTTATTGAAAACTCATATATTACCCGAGTCAATGCAACCGCAACAATAAAATCAACACAGATATCGAGCGCTCTGTAATCAAGTTCGATACTTCAGCCAAATTACAAATCAAATTGCGTGAACGTGAAGTTTAATTATTATGCACCTTGGTTGTATAGATACGTTTCGAATTTATTATAGCTATGCAAGCCTGCATGATGCTGCTATGAGGTCGATTTTATTGTCTGAGAGGAGTTACAAAAAACCTCACATTCTAAAAACGGCTGAACGGATTTTCATGTCTCAAAGCTAAAAACACACACACGTCGATGAAGACAACAGCTATCAAACTATAATATCGTTTAAAAACTAAAAAACAACCGACTTCAATGCCGCGCTATTCATTTTCAGTACCAATTTTGAGATGTTTATCTCAATATCTCTGGAGATACTTAGCATACCTCGATAAAATTACCATGGTACCACACTTGGGATATCTCCTTTCGAACAAAAAAAGAATAATCGAAATCGGTTCATAAACGACGAAGTTATCCGCGAACAAACATAAAAATATATATATATATATATACGGTCAAATTGAGAAACCTCCTCCTTTTTTTGACGTCGGTTAAAAATATACTAAATCAAAATCGGTTCATCCGTTTGGGCTCTACGATGGCACGGACATCAAAATTATAACACACTTTCTTTTTGCGTCGTAGGTTAATAAGTGTTATTCGTACGTATTATCATACTTCGTAAACCAACATTTTTTCATGTCCAAAAAGTAAGCAAGTATTGACAAAAAACTTGGTAGGTACAGTAAACGGTAAATGTACCGATGTCGTAAATGCAATAATTTATTGCCAACTTAAAAAATCTTCCTACCTAGTACAATGTACCACAGAACGCTAGTCGTACCAATATAATTAGTCTAGATTCCAATCTAAGCCGAGGGTGGGGCCAATCGAATTTTAATGGCCAGAGCAACGCATGAAAGCAGTTTATTGCTTCTACTGGCGAGAACATAACCAATTCTTGCTACGTTCACCTTAGCCTCAGGGCTTTTGTGTGCCTGGGATCAGTATGAACATAGAAAGATGAAATTTCCTTTTTCTGGTTTTTGTAGAAAATAATATTATTTGAGAATAGTATATCTCAAAAAACTATTCTCCAACATTATTTTTTACTTATCTAATACTAATGTAAAAACCAGTCACATATTTATATTGTGATTGGTTTTCGAATGACTATAGATAAGTATGAGTGTACTTAGTTTTACTTTCACCGTAGTGCATGACTGATTATGTTATGCGCTACGCTATACATACCTGATGCGTATGATAATATGTAGCATGAGCTGTACATTCCTTAGTTTATGCTACACAAAAAGCAAAGGTAACGCCACTGTTAAAATGTACTTATGAACCTTGCATAAACTTTACGCATGCTACGCAAACAATCAATAGCTACGCGCTATGCGTCTCCCTTTATCGGCCCATACCTAGTTATGTGTTGTTTTATACACTTCTTTATCTACACTCATGCAAAAGGTAGTGTCATATTCAAATAAAAAACCAAAAGTTCACAAAAGTTAGCTAAACAAACATAAAAATGGCTCTGTAACCATCAGTCAACCGTGTATGAGTCAAGTAGGTAAATACCAATTGACCGCGCATGCGCCAAGTAAACATCGGTCAACCGCGCGTGCGCCCTATCACGGTTCCGATAAACATTGATAAAAAATGTAACTGAAACTCCTTGGTCAATCCAAAGTGTACTTTGTTAGAAAATTATTTAATAGCATTATTTTGTTAAATAATTGAAGATCGTTTACAAAATGAAAAATGCCGACTTCACATGCCGCCATAGTAAAATATCCACAAGTTATAATCATGTCGTCAAGGTATCAAATTTGTTTGTATTGTTTATCTCCATATCTCCGGAGATAATTGTCATATCTCGATAAAATTTGAATGGGACCAAACGGAAGGCATACTCTCTGAAACAAAAAAAAATGTTTCAAAGATTCTGAGGTAACAAACATAAAAATTAAACTGGCCAAGTGCGAGCCAGACTTTTGTCCCGCACACGGAGGATTCCGAACGCCATCTATCGAAATTCTAACGAACTTCTAACACTAACTAAGTAAACGTTAACACAAAGGTAGAATAGTATTATATAGTAGTAATAGTAATAGTAGTAATAGTAATTGTAGTAATTAATATTATTGAATATCTGGTTGACAGAGCTTTGCTCGGTATTTTTTGCCACTTAAAAAGACAAATATCACTCTTCCCGACATCTATTGACGAATAATAATACTATTTTTTTTAATTGAAAGCAACTAACTGCTTTACCGACACAGTACTTCTACTCGCCAATA
Organism: Cabera pusaria; assembly: GCA_954871355.1. Taxonomy (NCBI): domain Eukaryota; kingdom Metazoa; phylum Arthropoda; class Insecta; order Lepidoptera; family Geometridae; genus Cabera; species Cabera pusaria. The sequence goes on from OX940893.1 coordinate 5,963,494, forward strand.
GATGTCGAGAAGAGTCATATTTTAAGTTGATTATCAAAAAAATTTATTATTGAAAACACGAATAAAACAACATTTTCTGAAAATTACTCCTAGCTAGATCGATTTATCGCCCCCGAAATCCCCTGTAGGTACTAAATTTTATTTAATCGTTGGAGCCGCTTCCGAGATTCAAATTAAGGTAAAGACGATAGCGCCATCTTTAATGCTAGACAGATGACGCTGCGCTATCGTAAAAAACTTTTTTTAAACATTTCTTTGATTTTTAACTTTGTTCTGTTCTTAGTATTTGTTGTTATAGCGGCAACAGAAATACATCTCTGTGAACATTTCAACCGTCTAACTATCACGGTTCATGAGATACAGCCTGGTGACAGACGAACAGACAGACAGACAGACAGACTGACAGCGGAGTCTCAGTAATAGGGTTCCGTTGGTACCCTTTGGGTTCGGAACCCTAAAAAACGGCCAAGTCGAGTTGAACTCGTCCACCGAGGCTTCCGTACCAACGTTGGTCCAATTAAGCTAGACCTCTAAATTGTATGAGCGCTCATATAACTCAGAGGCCAATCTTAATTGGCATCAACTATATATGTAGGGGACACCCTTCTATTTTCAACTTTATTTATTTTTGTAGATTTTCCTTTATTTGTGCCGTTAGACTTGCTTCTTGCCAAATTTCATGATTCTAGGTCAACGGGAAGTACCCTATAAGTTTTCGACCTAAAAACTATGGGGTACTTCCGGTTGACCTAGAATTTTCAATGGTCAAAAGCAAGGTCTTATAGCACAAAAAAAGGCAAATTTCCGAAAAATAAAAAAAAGTTGAAACGTAAGTTTCATTTTGGTACTTACAAGTTTTGCGAACATCTAAATTTGCCCAAATCTTTTTATCGTGTTGACTCAGGACCTTGATTTTTATCACCTAATAGCACAGAAAAGATAATAGTCCTACGATAGGGACTATAGACTTTAGTATCTGGTATAAATTTCAACTTGCTTGGTCAACCCGTTCCTGAGAATATTGGTGGTGACACACAGACAGACAGACAGACAGACCGACAGACAGACAGACAGACGGACAAGAAAGTGATCTTAAAAGGGTTCCTTTTTATACTTTTTGAGGTACGGAACCCTATAAAAAATATTACAGTCTAATTGAGAACCTCCTCCTTTTTTGTGAAGCCGGTTAAAATATTTATCATAATGACATTTTATAATTTCATTTCAGTTGCATAAAGTCTGTCATTATGGTACTATTTTTGAATTCATAAACAGAACTTTACGATATGAGTGTAGATAAAGTAGGTTTATGACACAGGCTATATACTTGTACACCTATTGTTTATCTGTACACGCTCATAACTTCTAAACTACTCGTCTTATCTATACATACGAGATATCACTGGAAGTATCGTGCCGTTTTACAGGTAATAAGTTTTATACCCTTTCACATATCCTTAGTTAAAATATAATGTTAAGTCTAATTTATCGTCTAACAGACCGCGATGCGACGCGGCGCGCACTTATTAAGAGAGTGATATAAAAAAAAAACTTTATTTACTACACAAAAAGATACACATTTCATTGAGTTAGTTCGGCGGCGCAGCGTAAAGCCGAGTGTAAACAATTGAACTTTATTAAATACACAATAAGATACACATTGCATTGAGATAATTTGGTGGCGTCGCGCGTTTTGTTGCGCCGCGCGGCGTCGGGCTGCGCTGCGCTGCGCTGCGCTGCGTAAAAACAAAAGCATCGTCACGCTGCGTCGCATCGCGTTGCGATGTGAACTAACCCTAAGCTATTTCATGTCTTATAGAATACTTTCTGAAAATACCTATATCACAAATTGTATACAGAAAAATCAAAATCGGTAAATCAGACACGTTTAATTTTTATTTTTCTCAATGAAAGTATGTAAGTCGGATCTACCTTCGACGACCACCAACATTTAGGACCGATTTCCCGAACATGATTCGGGTAGACTCCAATAAAACGTAACGGGCGGGCATGGCGATTAAACCAATTACCTACCATTGTGCCAATTTTGTTTACCTTATTTCAATTGGCAAACATAAAGGAACATTGGCTGCTCTGTAATAAGAGGTAGCTAGTTTCAGATGTTAAATTCCGAATAACTATTTCAGGATATAAGCCTTTTTAATCCCGCTGGTAATAGGAGCCTTTGTGTGATTTGGAAAATAATATTGAATTATTTAGTTTTAATTGGCTTGATATTAATATGTTGAAGTGCTTGCTCTAGAGCATAACAGAACATTTTGACGTTAATTTTGATATTGATTCGATCTCTGCAGATGGTTACAATTATTATTTAATACAGTCATCCAAGATTAAAAATAGGGTTGACCTATGCATCTATTATGTTATTTCTAAAATATTTACATACACAGATACACAAGTCAAATTTATGTATAACCACAGATCTAGAATTTCACTATAAACGTAGTGAAATCCTAGATCTGTGTAAATAACACCCCTTCTATAAAACAAGTACTTGATGTGCCATACGTGCTACTAATGATGCCTCAGTCTGTATTTCCCAATAAGTGGCAGACAATGAAAAATATTTTAATTTATAAGCCACGTGCCGCCATGTATTGACATCTGAAGTACCAGACACGATGTCCTGTTGAAAACCCTTTGTTTATTAGATACAGTAGATACAACGCTATAAAACAATATCATTGAGCTACTAAGTGCGCAATGGTGTATTAACCCTAATGAAACCATACCACTACAAAATTATCCTGTAAGCCACCAATGTAAACTCGAAATAAAAAAAATATCAAAATCAGACTTCCCTGTAAAAAGTTGTGGTCTTACATAAAAAAATATATACGAGCCGACTTGAGAACCTTCTCCGTTTTTTTCGCCGGCTAAAAACCACATGAACTATTCCTATCCGATTTTCATTCCCACTGCGGAAAAAAAAGAACTGGACAACATGAAACAATTACATCAATAACTCATATTAAATCCGGGATTATTCTTTCGTTTAGATACAAAAGCGAGATTTGTTCGAGGCCGGGGCTAATTGGTTTTTTCACTGGACCACGTAATAACTTTGCAAATATTGGTCGTGGTATTTTAATGGCTCGTAATATATAGATTTATTACTGCGTTACAATATGGTTATGTAATTTGCAATGCTAATGTTTCTTATTTTACCTAAAGGGCTATCAGATTAATTTTGGATTCAACGATTTAAATTAGATTTTGATTTGATTTTAAATATTTTTTTAATTACCACATAAAAATGAAACTTTTGACACCATAATGAATTTGCCTTGTAAGGGTCAGCCGATAGCGCGACGTGACGCGACGCTCCGCGCACTTATTAAGAGAGAGATACAAAAATAACTTTATTTACTACACAAAGAGATACAAATTTCATTGAGATAGTTCGGCGGCTTCAGGCTGCATTGCGCGGCGTCTCACAGCGCCGCGCGGCGCAGCAGTTAGTGATAAAGAATTGAACTTTATTTACTAGATAATAAGACATTGCATTGGGATAATTTAGTAGCGTCGCGCGTTTTGCTGCGACGCGCGGCGTGAAAGCATCGTCACGTCGTGTCGCGTTGCGTTGCGGTGTGAACTACCTACCCTAAATAATAGTGTAAGAGTATATTGTAGGAGATGCAACATAGTATTTTTTTTTTGCCACTATTTTAATATTTCTTATATTTCGATATTTAAATCTAGTAGAGTAGCGAATAGAACATCGGTCGAGATAAAATAATGCTGCGACTAAGTGATACACTCTACTTTTTATCCCTTTGTATGAGAAAAGGCAATAGATAATTGGCTCATTAAAAGTTTACGAATGGATAAGATGAAAAATTAGTGTACAATAATTGTATGACATGGTTTGTATTTAATTTTACATAATAGCATTTTGGGCCAATTTCACCGGTTCCTGATAATGCGTTAGATGGTTAACTGACAGATGACGCCATACAAAAGCTGTCAAAAATCTGTCAGATTTCTTCATTTTAGCGCTATTAGGAACCGGTAAAACTGGCCCTAAAACTACTAAAGTACCAACTTCATTTTGAAGTCTCTGATATGGCAGAAGGTATTTATCAAATATCGATTAAGTTTATTATTTAAATAATTACTCCTAAGATATGAAAGTTCAAATATTTTTTTTCATGAAAAGAAATATCATCGTGAAGAACTATTGACAATAACTGGCGGCAAAATCGAGTAAAATGTAATTTTTTTACCTAAATATCTGATAGGCTAGCGCTTGACTACTATCTGGCCTGGTAATGTGGTCGAAGATAGTGAAAATTATTGAAAATTACATCTGAATCTGGAAAGGCGTCGCGTTATCCCGTATGTCACTCTCATATCAATTAATAACAACTAATCCGCAGTATAGCCAAACCCAATACAGCAAAATTCCACAAAATGAAATGGATATACACACCACCATTTTGGAGAGTGTGCCATCCAATTGCACGAATTATTCCCACCATCCCCCTTTTTTATCGGACAACCAGACGTACTGATGTGCGCCATCGCTTTATGGTGGACATTCCAACTACCCGCACAAAACGTTTAGATTCATCGTTTCTAATACGTACTGCTAAGGAATGGAATTCCTTGCCAGTGTCTGTGTTTCCCAGTAACTATAACCCGGGGTCTTTAAATCGCAAGTTAACAGGTATCATCTAGGTAAGCGTGCTACATCGTCGATCGCATCGTCACTTAACATCAGGTGAGATAGTGGTCAAACGCTTAACTATCTAGTATAAAATAAGCTGGCCAAGTGCAAGTCGGACTTGCACTCGTAGGGTTCCGTAACACAAATATTATGTTTCTTTGAAGTGTCTCACACTTTATATTTTTTGTAAATTGTTAAACACAATCCAAAATTTCATCGTACCGACGGGACTCGAACCCGCACCCCCCGGATTACACGTCCAGGTGCTCTGCCAATTAAGCCACGGTTCGATACATCGATACGACGAAATTAGTGGATTGCATTTGTTAACCCAATTATGCATTGGTGGCGCCATCTATGACTACTTATTACGTAAGTTAATCATTCGGAAGAATACATTACAGTTTTCAAATCCGACGAGAGATGTTGCACTGCGTAAATCAAATATTATGTTTCTTTGAAGTGTCTCACACTTTATATTTTTTGTAAATTGTTAAACACAATCCAAAATTTCATCGTACCGACGGGACTCGAACCCGCACCCCCCGGATTACACGTCCAGGTGCTCTGCCAATTAAGCCACAGTTCGATACATCGATACGACGAAATTAGTGGATTGCATTTGTTAACCCAATTATGCATTGGTGGCGCCATCTATGACTACTTATTACGTAAGTTAATCATTAACAAATGCAATCCACTAATTTCGTCGTATCGATGTATCGAACCGTGGCTTAATTGGCAGAGCACCTGGACGTGTAATCCGGGGGGTGCGGGTTGGAGTCCCGTCGGTACGATGAAATTTTGGATTGTGTTTAACAATTTACAAAAAATATAAAGTGTGAGACACTTCAAAGAAACATAATATTTGATTTACGCAGTGCAACATCTCTCGTCGGATTTGAAAACTGTAATGTATTCTTCCGAATGATTAACTTACGTAATAAGTAGTCATAGATGGCGCCACCAATGCATAATTGGGTTAACAAATGCAATCCACTAATTTCGTCGTATCGATGTATCGAACCGTGGCTTAATTGGCAGAGCACCTGGACGTGTAATCCGGGGGGTGCGGGTTCGAGTCCCGTCGGTACGATGAAATTTTGGATTGTGTTTAACAATTTCCGTAACACAGTTAAGTATTCCATAACTATGATTTTTCGCAACTACAAAATTAACTTCGTTTTTCATAGTGTTTGTATGAAAAACAAAGTTATCTTTGCGGTCGCCATATCTCAAAAACTGCTGACTGTATCTCGTTCAAACTAATTTTCGTTGTTAGTTTTTATTGAGATCTACAGCATATATTTTTTTTAGATTTTTCACTCCCATACTTTAAAAGTTAGAGGGGGGGGGGGGCACATATTTTACCACTTTAGACGCGCCTATCTTTCAAATGATTAACTTTGAGAAAAAATGATTTTAGAAACCTCAATGTCATTTTTAAAGACCTATCCATGGACACCCCACACGTATAGGTTTGAAGATTTTTTTTTTGATTCAGTTCTATGTGTGGGATGTACAATATGACCCCCTTAAACTTTTATAATTTTATTTTTGTATAAAAATCGGAAAGCGGTTCACAGAATACATCTACCTACCTAATATATCTACCAAGTTTCAATTCTGTAGTCCTAACAGTTTCGGAATAAAATGGCTGTGACATACGGACGGACAGACAGACATACAGACAGACATGACGAATCTATAGGGGTTCCGTTTTTTGCCATTCGGCTACGGAACCCTAAAAAAACACCATACACTGAAAACCACCACCAACAGTAAGTAATAACATAGTTATTATTTTATACTTACGTAGTAGGTTCATCTAAGAAGATAATAGGCGGGTTGTTAACAAGTTCCAAAGCGACTGAGAGCCGCTTAGACTGCCCTCCGGAAAGACGTTCTGACATTGTATTCCTGTGATCCCAGAGACCGAGAGTCTGTAAGATTTCTTCAACCTGTAGGAAAAACAATACGAAAATAAGAGAAATAATATTATACTAATGTTTGCGGTCATACCTAACTAGTAAGTTATTTTTTAGGATTCCGTAGTCCTGACAAGGAACCCTTATAGTTTCGTCATGTCCGTCTGTCTGTCTGTCCGAGGCTTGCTTTGCTAAGAGACCGTTAATACGAGAAAGCTGTAATTTTGTAGGGGTATGTAAATAAATGACGCCGACAAAGAGCTGAAATAAAATTTTGAAAAATATTTTTATTTAGGGTATTTCCCCTATATGAGAAGTGGGGATGAATTTTTTTTCATCGTCTACCCCATCGTGTTGGTTATCGTTGAATAGGTCTTTTAAAATGACTTAAGGGTTGCTAATACCATTTTTCGATTGAATGCTTTATTTACGAAATATTAAACTTTAAAGTGCAAATTTTTGTTCCAGTAGGGCGTCCCCCCCCCCCCTCTAAAAGCTAAACTGCTGGCTTGAAAAATCTGGAAAAATTCGTGATAATAGCGCATTTCATGAACTTTAAAGGAAAATTATAGCGGTTAAGATAACTTTATTTGTTTACCAGTAATAGTCGTTGAACTTGGGTGTTGGATAATTTTGTACCAAATACAAAATCCTTAGAATAAATCCTTTATAGTGACACAGACGGAGTACCTAGTTGGTTGTTTATAACGGGTAAAGACTTGCATTGAATAACAAGCTACTACGGAACCCTACACTGCGCGTGGCCTGACACGCACTTGCCCGTTTATTTTTTTAGTATAAATACCGCAGACATCGAACTACGTTACATACATGATAAATATAAATATGCCATACATACTGTATATTTAATAGATAATAGATTTCATCACTTTAGTTAGGTGATGAATTGCCGGTAACGTTGAATATATTTTTTATTATTTTAGTTGTAGAGCATTTGTACAATGTTTTTATTGAATCCGTCAAAATAAATAAAAAGCTTAAGACTTAAATACCCTGTTTCAACACTTTAGGGGAGAATTTACAAAAACCCTTCTAAGTATGCGTCTGCATCATAAATCTTTATGCTACATTTAAGTTTCTAGTCCTAGCCGTTTTGGCTCTACGTTGACTTATCAGTCAGTCAGTTATAATGTATAAAAACTGTACAAAACTAATTAATGTATAAAATAATTTAATGTATAAATCTCTCTTATCTATCTTATCAGAAGTTAGGCGTGTGATGACAGTTTTAACCCCAGAATACCCGACGTTTGGCAGAAAGTCTCAATCTCGTTAATAATAATTGTCGCTTTAATTTGGCAGCTTTTTCAGCTGAAATGGTAATTTTAAATGACACCCAAAATTTGAACGCGATCTTATTCTGGCTATGTTCACAGTTGGCTTTTTTATTGGTATGCACAAACCGTTAACTTATTCTCACATGTTTTTTTCTTCTCTAGATTACTAAATTTTTATTGTTACACAGACATGTTTGAAAAATTACCAAACAATTTTTTTGTGGTATTTTTTTTATTTAGGATGGTAAGTATTATTATAAATAAATCAGTTAAGTGCGAGTTGGACTGGCTCACAAAGGTGTACCAGCGTACTTATACTACTGATAAAAATCGAATAGAAAATGCTGAAGTAAACACGTGTCTAGTATGGCCCTTTTAGTTTTAACTAAGTTTTTTAATACTAAAGTTTTTTTATAAACGTGGATTCAGCAATACACATTCTGTGAATATTTCAATTGTCTACCTAGATACAGCCCTGTGACAGACGGACGGACGGACAGTGGAGTCTCAGTAATAAGGTCCCGTTGGCAACCTGGCAAACAAATTCAATGGAAAAAATGATCGAGAAGCCATCACGAAAATCATTCAGAAAAGTAATTCCTTACCAATAAGCACAGAGCATTTTCAGCAAGTCGTCAAGCTTAGATCCCTTGAAATGGCTGAATGATGTCTCCATATAAAGCAAACGTGATCTCATCAGATTTAAAAGGCACATCTTACCCTCCGATTGATCCAAATACTTCTCAATTCTATGCATAAATGATGAACGGGATCCAATTAGAAAGAGGCAGTATCAAGGATTTTATTGTAATGTAAGGACAGGGGCTTGGAAATTGGTGAATGATGACAGACGCAGATTGATCTAACCAAAGACTTTAGCTAAAATAGCTTTTCATTATTCTGTGGACTGACTCTTTATATAGAAATAGAAACCTATAGAAACGAAAAAATAAATTGAAAGTGAACGCACCGCAAATTACAATCTTCTTATATATATAAATATCAATTGCTGTTCGTTAATCTAGGTAAAACTCGAGAACGGCTGGGTCAATTAAGCTGATTTTTATTTTGAAATGTATGTCGTAGTCTAGGGAAGGTTTAAACGGTGAGAAAATTTGAAAAAATTGCGAGGAAGATAGTAAGAACAACAATTTCATTTGTCGCATTTATATGCAAATGAATTATAATATGAGGTAGAACAGTTTATACTGTTCTACCTACTTTCCTGTCAAACATTTGACGGTCGTCTCTTCGGTACGGTAGGGTTGTTCTTACTATCGCGTAGGTATTTAAATTTTAATATTTTGAATTTTGATAGTTGTCCCAGGTTGTCATTGTTAGTTCGTTCAGACATTTTTATCATTGTATTGACATATTTTGATGGCTGTTATTATGGCGTTTCCATATATGGGTATTCGCTATTTGTAAAAAAAAACGATAAAAACAAAATAAAATTAAATAATAAAGGGGATGTCCATACAAGAAACGTGTTTTTGAGGCTTTTTATGCTCGATACAAACCTTAATAGATAAAGACTTGAAACATACTCATGGTGTGTATTGCAATGGCTGCTATAAGATCGAATAATAATAAAATCTTTTTCAAAAAAAATAAAACCGACTTCATTACCACAAACAGGCACTCAAAAGCGAAAAATAAATTACTTAATATAATTATTATAAGCGCTACCCACTTATCTATTTGAAGTCGGTGCCAGCCGGTACGAGCTTACGAAAGTTGCTATCGTAGTTTTTTTAACTATCAAACAAAACAAACTAAATCAAAATCGGTTCATCCGTTTGGGCGCTACGTTGCCACGATGACAGACACACAGATACACAGATACACACGTCAAACTTATAACACTCCTTCCTTTCAAATCAACGTGAAGAAAGATGTAAAAACATTATTCAAGGTCATATTTTTTAGACTTCAAATGTATATGCAATAGCAACCTTCATTGTGTATAATCTTCTTGGGACTCTTCTTCTAAAACCAGTACATTCTCCTATGTTTGAAATATTTATGTTCATATCTCTGAAGATACTAATCAGATCTCGATAAAATTATAATGGGACCACCTCGGAAACGTACCCTACCTATTAAAAAATAATCATTTGAATCCGTTCACAATTGACGGAGTAATCGCGTAACATACACACAAAAAAAAAACATACAGACGAATTGTAAACCTCCTCCTCTTTTGTGAAGTCGGTTAAAAACTAAATTAATTTAAGGGGGTCCCCATACGAGAAACGTATTATTCCGGCAAATATTGTTCAATCGGAACCCTGCGTGTGCGGGTCCAACTTTGATGGTTTATTTATATTCGCGGTACAATAATAATGTATATATTATTAATATATAATATATTAATCTTTGACTACTTTCCGGTCCAATCGAGCATCGTTTCTGTTACAGAACTCTAATATAAAATTATGATTTACCGTCAATAACCGGTTTTTCGGGTTGCAATAAATTAAGCAATGCGCACCGCATTGCTTAATTTATCCCGATTTGTACTCGACAAGAATTTTATCATGTTAATTTTTACGATCATTAAACATAATATATATAGCGTGATAATTTTTAATACAAAATAATGGAGTTACCATACTTAAGATCAGTTTCTCCGGATACTGCAGAGATCTTATCTGACAGATTTTTGACAAATGTTGTATGGCGTCGTCTGTAAGATTTGTTATCCTTATTAAATGGCCTTTAAATTGTTGATTTTTTTATTTATCAACCGCTTTAACAGTACCCAACTTAAGTAAACACTTGCCATTGATTGCAGTCCATGCAATGTATCTTTAGGAAATCTCAACCAAACATGCACTGTTTATAGTCGCTGAGTTAGAAGAGAACAGCTAGAGTATGTAAACATGCCTCTTTGAGTCGGACACTGCTGATGGCGTTTCTACTGAACCGAGACAGCCTTTGCCGGACACTAGCAGTGGCTTTCAGCTTGGAATAGCAAACATTTAGATATATTAGATTGTCAAACTGTGTAGTATAGTTCTCTTAGGAGCTATTATGGAAATAGGCATTCTTCTGTATATATGTTCGTTTAACAAATATACATTCAGTCATGTTTTTTTATGTATATATCTTAAAGGCAAGCGTTTGACCACTATCTCGCCTGGTGGTAAGCGATGATGTGGTTGAAGATAGAATACGCTAGGCCTAGAATACTCTGACTCTCAAGGGTTGTTAGCCGGAACACAGGGATGTTATTTATGGTGGCAGATTTTTTCCTTCATGACGGTAAGCTCAAGTCAGGCGGAACATCGATATAATATGCTTCTACCACCTGTTGACGAACCCCAATTCTAGGATTGGTAGTAGTCCCCTCTCCTTCGAGCATCGTTGCTCCGTCGAGCAGTCACCGAGTTGACTCACTATTAGGTTTTTTAAGCTTACTTGCAATGTGGGTTGCTCATTACTAGTAGTCTTGTTAACCTCTCCATCTAAGCTAAAGATGCTTGTTTCTGGAGTGGGTTCACGTCACTAGTCCAATTATGGGTGGGGATCGAACTTACGACCTCTCGATCGACAGGCCAATGCCTTAGCCATTAGGATATTGCCGCTTGAAATGTATAGTTATTATTACACATTTATGGCCTTAGTATATATTATACTATTAAAACTAAAGTGCTTAGTTTTTTGACCAGTTCGTAATTGAGAGCCGCTGTTACAAAAACTCTACTACAGAATAAGTTATTTTTCAAAAAAATAAAACCGACTTCATAACCACAAAAAGGCACTCAAAAGCAAAAAATAATTTACTTAAAATTATTATAAGCTCTACCCACTTCTCTATTTGAAGTCGGTGCCAGCCAAGTCTAATAGGTAGTAGATAGATAATACCTACATGTATCTACCTACTTACTAACCTACATGTACCTATGTACTACTACTGTCCAAATTGGCCCTGTGCAATTAAAGCATCTGACACACACGATAATTAATTGTCTATTTTATTACAATAACTCCAAATACTTTTATAACACGCACTAGTTGTATTCCAAAATGAATATTAAAAAGTATTATTTGCGATTATTAACATTAATTGCCGCCATATGGCCAACAGAGTACTGAATCACTCTACTACGTTATAAGAGGTACTTCCCTATATTGTGGATACCCGAATTATGAAAGCACTGTGTAGCCAACCTAACAACGGAAAGTATTATTTACGTAGTAACTATTATATAATCTGTGGTTTTATGCTTATAATTTTTTTTTGCAGTGTTGATTGGTACAAAGTACGTCCATAATTCTAAGTTATATAATTATGTATGCAGTGTCGCGGGACTGAAATGGCCACCATCTTCGCCAAATGTCATGTCATGTCAAAAAATATTAGGTATGTTTAAAAAAGTTTGCACCCTAACAGACTTTGCCCGGTAGAACATTCCTGTGAAGACAAATTATTTATATTTATATATAATTATTTATTATAATTATTAATATATAATTATTTATTGAGGGCCCGGTGGCGTAATTGGGAGAACGGTCGGCTTTGATGCCGTGGTACCGAGTTCAAACCGCCGTGTACCAATGAATTTTTCTATCGAAAAATATATGTGCGCTTCTCACAGTGGCCCTCCGGTGAAGGAAAACATCGTTAAGAAACCAACAATCCCCGCATGGTGGTAGAACATATCTAGTGTCCGCCTGGCCAGCTACCACCCTCAAGTCAGAAAATCTGTCGCCAAACATCTAATGTGTTCCGGCAGCTATCCTTGAGAGCCAGTTCCCATTCTAGTCCACTTCTCTATATTCGACCGCATCATCACTTAGCAACAGGTGAGATAGTGGTCAAACGCTTGCCTATAAGATATAAAAAAAAAATATCCCCAACTTTATTTCTATCTCGCTCACAGTTACCGTAAGAATATCTTATATGCAATAGCAACCTCCATTGTGTATAATCTTCTTGGGACTCTTCTACTAAAACTAGTACATTCTCCTATGTTTGAGGTATTTATCTCCATATCTCTGGTGATACTAATCAGATCTCGATAAAATTAAAATGGGACCACCTCGGAAACGTATCCTACCTATTAAAAAAAAATCATTTGAATCCGTTCACAATTGACGGAGAAATCGCGTAACATACAAAAAAAAAAAAAAAAAAACATACAGACGAATTGAGAACCTCCTCCTTTTTTGAGAAGTCGGTTAATAATGATGTCATAGTTGTTATGCAAAGTTTATATCGAGATATGAAACATCTATGTTATTTGGTAATATCTAATGTTTACTATCAACGTCAACATGGGGTTTTATGTGAACTAAGATCATACAGTGGAATTACTGTATGGCATATAATGTTCAGAAGTGCTACTAAGTTTTATTTTTGCTTCGAAGCTTAAAGCATTTATTATTATTTATTCTGGGCAAACTTCCTCGGTTTCGTATGGGTGAAATTTCTATGATAGTTTTAAGGGTTCCGTACTCTAAGGGTAAAACGGGACCCTATTACTAAGACTTCGCTGTCCGTCTGTCTATCTGTCTGTCTGTCTGTCACCAGGCTGTATATCATGAACCGTGATAGTTAGACAGTTGAAATTTTCACGGAATAAAGTTAAAAATAATAGAGGGTCCCCGATACAAGAAACGTATTTTTTCGGCATTTCACGCCATCTATGAATGCTTAGTTAGGTAAACGTCCCATATATGGCGTTATATTGAAATGTCGATCCCTAACACCTTTGTTAGACGTTAGATGGCGTTATAAGAAATAAAATGTTTATTAATTATTATTTTATGCTGGCGAAAAATGATAGTGGTATTTTTTTGCTCGATCTTATAAAATACTGTAGTGTGGTACGGAACTCTACTAGTGCGAATACATTACTATACATACATTACTAGCTGAGTCTTGCGGCTTCACCCGCGTGGAACTTAATGTGTGGCAAGTGAAGAAGAATGTCAGATTCACACACACCTTAAATTTCTATTGTTTTCTAATCGCCGTAGATTGCGTATGGTGTGAACCAGTCGATACAAATACTACTGCGCTATCTGATCGCTTAGATCGCGCACACGGGACGCCGCCGTGTGGTCGTACCTTTAGGCGATGGCCGATGAAATCCGAAAGTAAAATTGTATGTGTTATTCCAGAACCAACACTATCATATTTCTAATTTCATTCGAATCAATTAAGTAGTTATAGTTACAGAAAATATGTGGAAACAAACATTATTTAATTTTCCAAGATTTAACCAAACAAAATTAATTTTACACCAATTAATTTTAGGAGTAGATTACAAAAAATAAGTAATAAATGTTTCATTATTTGTTATAAGGTATTGTAAGACGACATTCGCAAAGCGGTGGGCAGTGATTGGAAACAAAGAGCCGAAGACCGGGCTCAGTGGCGTGTCTTGGGGGAGGCCTACGTCCAGCAGTGGACTGATACCGGCTGATAATGAAAGTGGAGATCTAAATATGGCGCCAGTTCCTGACTTCGCGGCATTCAGTACTGGACTACCTGGAGCGGACGATGACTAACTTCACTGCGTATTAGGGACCTCTTGCGTTGCGGACGTGTGTGCGGACATTAATTAAATTACGATTGATATTTTGATGTTTAGATTTAGGTTTTTCTGTATTACATAATTTAAGGGACTTAAGTTGTTTTCCTTATTAGTGCCGCTTCTGATATTTGGAGTATAATATATGATGTAGTGGTAGGACTTCTGCCTGTAGTGGTAGGGATTTTGCTTGTAGTGGTAGGACTTCTACTGTATAGGTAGGACTTCTGCTAGTCCACATCTATTAATTCATCCGCGAAATAGAAATATTTTTAGGTTTGAATGACAACGTGTCCAGTGAAATTAGAAGGCTTTATGTATCCCGGTAACAGGCGCAGTGCAGTTGCATGCCACTGTATCTGTAGTAGGTAGACGTCATCGCATACCATCAGGCGAGTGTCATGCTTGTCCTTATACCATCTATCATAAAACAAAATATAATACATATATACGTACATACACTTGAAAAACATAACCGTCCTGGCGCAGCCGGGTAGAAAGGTTCCTAACTGCCTTTATTTATAAAACTCTCAAAGGGCGTTTTCAAATACTGTGCAAGGATACTGAGATGTTGACACGCCACGTATATTTGTGAATTTCCCATAGGAAATGAAGCAAAATGCCACCATGCTCAGTGATGAGTGACTTTTACGTACTAAGTCAGTGTAATTTCATTTTAGCTTTAGCGGCAAAATTATGCATAGTAATGATATTACATACTGGTATGCAATTGCTTGTATTTACCAAACATATACTCTTTGGAATAGATTTTTCAACCAACTTCCAAAAAGAAGGAGGTTTTCAATTCGTCTGTATGTTTTTTTTTGTATGTATGTTACGCGATTACTCCGTCAATTGTGAACGGATTCAACTGATTTTTTTTTTTATAGGTAGGGTGCGTTTCCGAAGTCGTCCCATTGTAATTTTATCGACATCTGATTAGTATCTCTATAGATATGACGATAAACGTCTCAAACTTGCTACTGAAAATGACTCGCGGGGCATTGAAGTCGGTTGTTTTAGTTCTTAAACTATCTTAAGTATTAATGATCTGATTGATGTCTGAGGAAAATCAAGAAGCTCGCTAGATGGTTAGTAATGACGTCTTCATAAACATATACTGTGGCTCGTAAAACTCTGAATGGCCAGAATTTTTAAGCTCGTCATATCATCACCGCGCCTTGTAATTTTACTCCGCGACGCTTTACCTTTCCAACCGTTAAACTTTAGGGAAGATGTTATATTTTACTTTTACTTGCACGTAGAAGAATAACACGTAGAAAAAAACATATTTTTATAAAAAAATATCATATATTCATTACAGTTTTTAATTCATCTTTGTTTATTGGCGGTATATTCGGAAGTCTTCGATGGCGTCACCGCTGCCGGTTTTGCTAAATATTTCCATTGTAACCGCGCTCTTTTACGTCATCTCAATTTGCTAAAGTAACGCAAAGTACGTACGTAACGTGTATGACAAACCATCAAAGCAAAATAAAATAAACCAACAGCATTAAAAAACGGGAGTATTGTTTACCTTAAAAATAGTATCTGTTCTATCATAATTTAAGATCGTTTAAAAAACTAAAAGAGCCGACTTCAAACGTCGCGCTAGTCAAAGTAGCCAGTAGACGTAGTATCTACTACATAATCTGTTCCAGTAGTGAGTAGTAAGTTGTCGAGATAACTAAATGCGTCGTAATACAAATGTTGATATATTAAAAACGGCTAGGCCGATTTAGTTAAAATTTAAATTAAAAAATAATTTTCCAAATTGGTTCAGGCATCATCGAGTAATCAGTGAACCTAAAAACTGTTTTAAAATACGTTCCATTTTACAAAAATAACTTTAAACTATAATTTATTTTTGAAAATCTTTATTATTATAGTAGATATAATTGACCTTACTATAGTATATTAAATTGACCTTACTATAGTAGCTCTACTTTAATATTTTTGTAACATTTTTATTACTCGTTTTTTTCTTACTTTTTTTTTATTACTGCATAAATATTTATATTGCATCTTTCTTAAAGTTTTATATTTTCAATAAATTTCCGCTATTATGAACATATTATATTCCCTGTGAACATTTTACATAGGTATGTTAATTAGAAGATAAAATACAAGTACCGTGTATTCAGACCCTTCCTTTACCTTCAAAACTTACTAAAATTAAATCAGGAACTATGAGGAGTTACAAAAGGATTATCAGGCTTAGCAGTATTACTTAGATACAGCTTAGTTTGTACCTGGATTGGAACCGGGGATACATATTATACATTCTATACGAGTTTTGCTTGTCATTAGTTTGATTCAAATACGGGATTAATTTGTTGTTTTGTATATTATTTTCAAGATTTAAATCAACTAGTAACCAACCCTAGCTTCGACGGATCATAATATTTCGGACGACCCATTGGCGTAAAGGGTAGATGATTTGACTTCCCACACCGCGGCGTCCTGCGTCCGCGTGCGCGTTCGCGATCTGATTTTCAACCGTTTTCTAATCGCCTTGGATCGCGTTTGGTGTGAACCATTCGGTACAAATACTACTACGCTCTCTGATCGCCGCCTAGATCGCGCACGAAGGACGCCGCGGTGAGGTCGTACCTTTACCCAGGTCGGGGGATCAAATCCAAGCCATGCACATGTTATTTTTTCTATGTGCATTCACGAATCATGGATGTTCATCCACAGGTGATAGGAGCATTATATCGATGTTCCGCCTGACTGGCCACCAAAAAATAGCTTACCATCATCAAGAGCAACATCTGCCGCCATAACCTCATTTTGGTTTTCCAGCAACACACAGTCCTTGAGAGTCAGACCATTCTAGGTCTAGCGCGTTTATTATCTTTGACCAAATCATCGCTTACCACCAGGCGAGATAGTGGTTAAACGCTAGCCTATCAGATATAAAATATAACATTAGTAGGTAGGATAAGTATATATTATTTAGCAGTGCATTATCATAAGTTTTCATCTATAGTTACTAACACATCTATTATTATATGACAATAGAATTGTTTACGGTAGGCATATCTACTAGATTGTAGTATTTTTGTGATGATTTTGTGATGATGAGATCTGATATTTCGGCGCTGTTGCAAGCGCTATAAACGTAGCGCTTGCAAAAAAAAGCACCAAAATTTCAGATCTCATCATTTAACAAAATACATGACTCTAAAGACGCAATTATGTTTTACGACTGTTATATATATCACCACATAGATAAAACAACCGAAGCTACAAATGAAACTAAAATGATTTTGCAGTATCGTTTAGTAAAGTAAATAAACTTATCTGTACTTACAATGAGTTCTTTCTCAGCTTTCCCCAGTTCTTTCCCCAGTTTTAGATTGGCTGCTATAATCATAGACTCCTGAACTGTGAGCCTGGGCTGAAGAAGATCATCTTGCATAATATAGCTGCTGAGCTTCTTGAAGACTTTCATGTCTCTTACGTGACCGTTGACTGTGATACGCCCATGAACACCGTTAGATCTAGAGAAGATAATATTTGGTTTTAAGTCATAAGCTAAGCTAGTGGCCACCTTAGCGCGACGCGTATTGCGTTTGCGTTGAGCGGAAAAAAAATTAAGCAAAACAAGCGCGCGGCACCATGTCCGTGCGGCAACGGTGTGCGCATCTGTCAGAATATTGTTTTAATTTACAAATTCAGGGTCCATAACTGACGACAAGGTGGAACTACTCCAAGTGGATAGCTGAAGTTCTTTAGTAATTTTAAACACTCGCTGCAAATGTGGAAACAGGAAGCAACCTGTTACGCTCTCTGTCGCACTTATGGGCTTTATGTGAGGTATAATAGTGACGCACCACTGACGTATCAATATTAATATTATGTATAAGATCGTTTAATAAAAAACTAAAAAGAACCGACTTCAATGCTACGCTATCAATTTTCAGTACCTATTTTGAAGTGTTTATCTCCATATACTTATATGATACGTCCGGAGATACTTATCAGACCTAGATAAAATTACTATGGCACCACACTTGGGATATCTTCTTTCCAACAAAAAAATAATAATCAAAATCGGTTCATAAACGACGAAGTTATCCACAAACAAACATATATATATATATATATATATACGTCGAATTGAGAAACCTCCTCCTTTTTTTGAAGTCGGTTAAAAATTTGAAATATATAATATCAATATCAGTGGTGTACAAAACACGTTCGTCTCTAACGCATAAATCATTTATGTCACCGCGGGCTGTGAGCGTTTCACTTTACTATATACCTACTACTAAAAATTATTTATTAAAATATTCTTATCTTTATTATTTTAAATATGTTTGTACCTATCTCAAAAGATTTTATCAATTCAACCTCTAGGAAATCTATCGTAAAATTCCTTCCTATCTCGCAATCTCTGCACGTCATCAGCCAAGTCTAAATTGAGCTTTAGCCTACCTACATCTCGATTGGTTTTCCATATTCATATTGGCTTTTGAAATAAGGTAATAAGGTCAAATTGAAATGATCTCCAATTTCTAAGGGGAAGGAAGTTCGGCGGAAAAAGGTAGCTATGGCGGAAAAAATGGGAAATTTAAGATAAATAGCCTTTCTTGATACAAATTGTACTGACTTAAAGTTGAGTGATAGGCGTTAGAACGGTAAGAAAACATTTATTCCTGTCTTAATAATTGTATTTATATGTCTTAGGGTCAGTTTCACCGGTTCTTGATAGCCCTATCAGGAACTAATCTGATACATTTTTGACAGCTTTTATATGGCGTCATCTGTCAGATAACTATCTGTCACCTAATACCTATATATAATAATTTACCTGTCAGATAAATTCCTAATATTTACACAGGAACTTTTCGGTACTCGAACTCTCTTCCCAAACCCTTCATAATTTCAAATGCATTTTAAAGGCTTTATGCCTTTCATTATAAATATAGTGTCAAGCTGCTATCTATTTTAAATACAAATAATGCGAGTTAAACTTTTATATTTAAGCTTATTGTGTAATACCAAGTATTTAGTAGCCTATGTTTGTCCTCGTGCTATATAGAATCTCCTTGTTCAATTTTAGTAAGCTAAGATCGTCCGTTTAGGCGTGATTATGTAACAAACA
Source organism: Cabera pusaria (assembly GCA_954871355.1). Lineage (NCBI taxonomy): Eukaryota > Metazoa > Arthropoda > Insecta > Lepidoptera > Geometridae > Cabera > Cabera pusaria. The sequence continues at coordinate 5,983,068 of OX940893.1, forward strand.
GACAGAGTGACAGAGTTACAAACGTTTTTATAAGAGTTTATCTATCTATCAACTGTAAGATTCAAGTAGTCATCCTTTTGGAATGAAATTTCTTTCATCAGATAACGTCACAAACTTACGTATATCCAGCAAGGATGTTCAGTAACGTGGATTTCCCGGCGCCGGATGGTCCGAGGATGCAAGTCAGTTCCCCCGACCGGAACTCGCCTGAGACGTTGTGTAGAAGAGTCCGCTCCCCTAAAAATAAGGTTAGATGTTTTAAAATTAGAATGCAGGGAAATAAATATTCGTGAAAAAATGATATATTACACACACACACGACCCCTTGAAGTTTATCGGAAAAAAGTGGCGTCTAACAAAAAAGTGTTGTGACATTTTGAATATATTTCAAAATCACTGAAATATGTTATTTTTTACGATTTCAACCCTTCGCCATTTTAAAAAAATTACAGAAAATGAATTGACAAAAATATTCATGTAAGTGAAAATACTATAAAAATGAAAAAGCTTAAAATAATTCAGACTGGCGGACATGACAAACTTACATAAGATACTTCTGTTATTAAAAAACCTAAAAAATCTTCCTGTAAATAATATCATGGGCCAGTTCATACTAAGGGCCAATTTCACTATCATTTATCATTTTTGACAACTTTTATGTGGCATCATTATGTCAAATTACTGTCTGAAACTTTATTCGAAACCGAAATAGTTTATCTGGCAGAAACATCACTATTAGCCTATCAGTGAACGTTGAAACTGATCCTACGCCTTTAACAACAGTTTTTAGAATTTCGCACTGTTTATTCGTAGATACATTTGTGCACGCAAATCTTAAAAAGGCAACGCAGTCATTAGTACTTGTTTAAAAGCTCCATTCAATCGATAAATAAATAAGTTATATATATTCGCGAGGCATCGTTAGTAACAACTATGTTTATAATTATGTTATCGAACTAATGATTTAATCACATTAAACAAGCTTCCTATATAATTTTAAGATCTTATACTTCTTATGATACTCGTCATCACTTAACTTGAGATAAAATCTCTAAGAACTTTGACCTAGCCGTCATAAATAAACTTGAAACTTGTTTAAGTCATTAAACAGCTGATTAATGGATAATTCCATTGTACACAGCTGCTAACAAATAGCTTAGTTACTTAGATGCTATAATATTAAAAGAATCTTTTGTCTTGTCATCGTTTACACTGTCATTTAGACTGACGTAAGTGCTTATACCCCAAGATCTACTGTGTGAATACGTCTTTCATTTCAAACATTACCTCATGACATTCACTCTTGCAAAAATGTACATTTATCCATATATCGTTAGTCCATTTTATTTATATAGGTATTACTAAATGCTCTATGTATGCTTTATGTACCCAATGAATGTCAGCTTATTGATCGACTTCAAAAAAGGAGGAGGTTTCTCAATTCGACCGTATATATATATATATATATTTATGTTTGTTCGCGGATAACTTCGTCGTTTATGAACCGAATTTACATATATTTTTTTTGTTGGTAAGGAGATATCCCAAGTGTGGTACCATGGTAATTTCATCGAGGTTTGATAAGTATCTCCAGAGATAAAGAGATAAAAACCTCAAACTTGGTACTGAAAATCAATGGCGCGGCATTTGAAGTCGATTCTTTTAGTTTTAACGATCTTAAAGAATAATTAATTTAAATATATTAAATTCATACACGTTACGTACATATTTATCTAATACTATAAGAATCTTTGTTCTGACATACTGACTGACTGACTGACTGACAGACAACGCACAGCCTAAACCGCTGGTCGTAGAGACTTGAAATTTGGAGGATATATTTGTCTTAGTACGTAAAGGTGTACTAAGAAAGGATTTTCCAAAATTCACCCCTTTAGGGTATGAAATGGTGGTTCAAAGTTTGTATGGAGAAACAAGATTAGATAGTATTTTTTATTCGAAACTTCACACAAGTGCTTCAATAAAAAAAAAAGTAAATACGTGTTTCAGGCTTTTTGAAATTCCACCACTAAGATGGTGATATGGGGTACCAAAGTCTGAAATCAATATTGTTTCGGATTGCGCTTAAATTTGGCATGCAGATAGCTATTTTGACGTAGGTATCCGCTACGAAAAGGTTATTCAAAATTCACTCTTTAAGAGGATGAAACGTGGGTTCAAAGTTTGTATGAAGAAACAAGATCAGTTTTTTTTTCTATTGAAAACTTCACACAAGTGCTTTTAAAAATAAATAAGTAAATGCGTGTTTCAGACTTTTTCGAAATGCCACCCCTAAAAGGATGAAGTGGGGGAACAAAGTCTGAAATCAATATTGTTTCGGATTGCGCTGAAATTTGGCATGCAGATAGTTATTATAACGTAGGTATCCACTAAGAAAGGATTTTTCAAAATTCACTCCTTAAGGAGATGAAACGGGGGTTTTGAACCGATTTGGCTTTTACTTCTTTGATGTCTTTTACGATAGAAAGGTTTTTACTAAATAAAAGTTTTAAGTAAATAAAAGAAGTTGATAACGCGGGCCGTTGAAGCCTCGGGGTACTTCTAGTTGAAAATAAATGCTTTATTATGTCATATTAAGACATAAGTAATTTTTGCTATTATCTTGAGATTAAAACTTATGTTCGGATTTATTATAAAAACGTTATCATAATAAAACAATAAGAAAAAAAAATCCTTTCCATTCAAATGTGCAATTTTGCGGCAATCTATCTTATATTTTTTAATTTACTAATTTATGAGAAACAAGGGTGCTCTCAGTGGCTTTGTCCTCGTTAAACGAATGTTATGTCCTATTCCACCGAATTACTTATACCTATAAAACATTTCAGCTAAATTGGTGTAGCCGTTTGACAATACAGAGGTATCAAAATTTAACAAAACATATACGGACTTTCGCATTTATAATCTTGGCTTTGATATTAGTGAAAAAACCTAATACAATTTGTACAGTTGTATCTCGGACTATCATAGTTACAGCGTTGTAATAAACGGTTAGTATTACTAATTACCTACTAAAGCTTACCCAGGCTTACCCCTATTTATGACGTAAGTGCAGCCAACTGTGTATTATGTCATTATGAACTACTCGTATGTTTTTTTATATCTTATAGGCTAGCGTTTGATCACTATCTAGCTGGTGATAAGCGACGATGTGGTCGAAGATGGTGATTACGCTAGGCTTAGAATACTCTGATTCTCAAGGGCTGTGTGCTGCCGGAACACTGTAAGGTTATGGCAGCATATTTTATAATTGATGGTGGTAAAGTACTTTTTGGTAGCAAGGTGGTTTTTTATAATATACTATATATTTCTTATAGGCTAGCGTTTGACCATTATCTCACCTGTTGGTAAGTGATGATGCGGTTGAAGATGGTAAGCACGGTAGGCCTAGAATGGGAACTGGCTCTCAAGGATAGCTGCCGGAACTTTCTTTCTTGAAGGTGGTAGCTGGCCAGGCGGATACTATACAGTGTCCTTCCACCATGGAGGGCCATTGTGAAAATCGCACATAAATTTTTATTTTCAATGTTAAATATTTCACGAGCATAGATTCCCTGATACTTATGATAATCAACAAGTGTGATGGTCACGAGCAGGCACGTGATGATACGGTCTACTGAGCATCATAAAAGGTAATGAAACAGTTTGTGTTTCCGCTCTGTGATTTTGTAATAACGTAGGTATTTTACTGTGTCGACTTTTTTACCTTATAGATTTGCATGAATTTACTTATTTTTGACTATATTTTTTAATAGGAGGAAGTCCTCAAACTACGTCAATGTTGTTTATTTACGTACCCAGATGGTGAAAACAGTACCCACCAGCCACCGTTCTCCGTCCGTCTTTTCGTGAAAGGGCTTTATATTTGACCCATGATGTGGTGATGATACCAGGACCTTTAGACTAGTCTATGACATCGCGAGCCTATCTTGGCAGAAATGAAAACTACATAAGTGTTCACTGCTCACCTTAAAACAAAAGGAAATCCCCCGACCCCTTGTAGTTTATCACAAGAAAAAGATTTTCAGACAAAAGGTACGGACACACCGCTGCGTGCGCGATCTAGTTGGCGATCAGATGGCGCAGTAGTATTTGTACCGACTGCTTCACACCAAAAAGTACTGAGATCGCGCCCGCAGATCGCAGGACGCCGCGGTGTAGCCGTACCTAAAAAGGTGGCCTCTCAAGAGGTAAAAAAGAAACTTTGTGACATTTTTGAACATATTTCGAAATGGTTGAAATATATACGTTTTCACTTTTCAGACCCTACGTCACCGCCATTATGAAAAAATTCCAAAAACTGAATCGACAAAAAACTCCTGTAACTATCGAACCCGTTCACAAAATTTCACGAGAACCGGTTGAGAAATGCGGCCTGCAGAGGAGAATAGGACATCGGACATTCAGACATACGAAAGCATTTTTAAGCTCAAGCTGAAACGGAGACCTTATTTTCGATCGGTCAAATATGTATCCGCGATATGGCCGCTACAGCATATTTCTGTGGCTATAGTAAAATAATTAATACAAAATAATTCAGATAGTTTAAAAACTAAAACAACCGACTTCCTTGTCGTACGAATCAATTTCAGTAGCAAGTTTAATGTTTATCGTCATATATACTCTCTGGATATACTTATCAGATCTCTATGAATTACAATAGGAACATCTTGGAAATGTATCCTACCAAATAAAAAAAATATCATTTGAATCGGTTTACAATTGACTGATTAATCGCGTAACATAATACAAAAAACACATACAATTTGAGAATCTCCTCTTTTTTAGAAGTCGGTTGAAAATAAAAACATTCAGTTTTACCTAGAGCTGGCATTGTAGATTTTTAAATTAGGTTTAAACATAGACTAGCAGACGCTGTCAACTGAACAATACAATATCCATTAATATCTCTCACAAAATATAATTGGTTGTTTTTACCAGAGATTAGTTATAATTTAACTATGTAGTGCTAAGAAATAATGTAGACTTTGTGTGAGGATGAGAATGAACGTATTGAATTTAAAAAAAACGGTCAAGTGTGAGTTAGACTCGCACTTCGAGGCTTCGGTACAAATTAGTAAAATTAGGTTAAGGTACAAACTTAACTTTGCAGTTCGATTCGATCCCTAAACTGATGCCTGAACACTTTTTATTTTAAATTGTAGATAAACAAGCGTTTGACCTCGATCTCACCTATACACTGTAGACATACACCAACAAAAATCTAAATTACTATTAAAACTATTATTACTAGCGAATTTACTATTTAGTATATTCGCTTTTTAGGGTTCCGTACCCAAAGGAAAAACGGGACCCTATTACTAAGACTCTGCTGTCCGTCTGTCTGTCTGTCTGTATGTCTGTCTGTCTGTCCGTCTGTCACCAGGTAGTATCTCATGAACCGTGATAGTTAGACAGTTGAAATTTTCACAGATAATGTATTTCTGTTGCCGCTATAGCAACAAATACTAAAAACAGAATAAAGTTAAAAATAATAGGGGGTCCCCATAAATGAAGCGTGTTTTTTTCTGCATTTGAATATAACGCCATCTATAAACGCTTTACCTAAGCGTCCATAGATGGCGTTATATTGAAATTCCGATTCCTAACACCTTTGTTATACGTTAGATGGCATTATAAGAAATAAAATGTTTATTTATCATTATTTTTTGCTGGCGAAAAATGATAGTGGTATTATTTTCTCGATCTTATAAAAATCTGTAGTGTGGTACGGAACCCTACGCGTGCGAGTCCAACTTGCACTTGGCCAGTTTATTTTATTATTGAACTACATCTTTGTTTCATGGACATGTAACTGACAAAGTAGTTGTACCACCCCAGGCTAGACTAGCAAAAGTTGTACCACTACATATATTTCATAAGACCAAGCACCATAAGATAAGCAGTGTGTAATGGGAAGAATAGGTTTCCCAAGTCTATTAGACTTTAGCTATACCACAGCAAAAATAGTAGTCCATGTAGCTATACCAAATGTCGCACGTATATTCGAACTATATATATTTCTTAGGTATCCAAGTTCTACATTACCTACAAGACATCAAATCAAATCAAAGCATTTATTCAGTATGTAGGCAGTATTAATATACGCACATATTTATACACGTCGAAATCATAATATAAATCATAATAAATTATCAAGTATGTTTACTTGATAGCAAAAGCATAACTTAACGTTTTGAATTTAAAAAAACAAAAGTAAAGAACCATTCAGCTGTCATCCAATCGTCGAAGTCAGACTATTAAGAAAAAATATTAAAGTAGGATTTCCAACCATACACGTGCCTCTGTGTTTAAGTACTTCAGACAATTTTTATATTTTAAAAAAATGTGAAATAGTGAAACACAACTTAAAGAAAAGCATATTTTTTTTCATCAATAGCCTATCTATACCTTTGCTCGGAGAAGTCTCATAAACGTCATAAGGTTTAAAGTAAGTAATAATTGCATGAGTGCTAAGTAAACGGTAGTTGATATATAAGTATATTATTATCTTAGCTATAAATAAGTGATAAACATCAACTTGTAAAGTGATAAATTATGATAATACTTTAACGATGCGGCTATTTTATGTTTAAAGATAATAGATTTTGTACGTGATACATAAATCAATAGTACACTGTGATACGAGGTATAACAAAAGTTAGGTTACAATGTATAGAAAAATCCATCGAAGAACAGCGAGGACTTTAACCCGCTACCTCTCGCGTCAAAGCCAATCCATTCTGACACTAGGCCCTCAAAAATACATTATTTTTTTTGCCGGTTAATCTAGTACAACTCTAATCAGTTATGCAGACATGTCGGATCAAGTTGCATGAAACGGCTATAGGGATATACAACGAGTGAAAACATACACCCACATCACTTTCCAAGCATCATTGTACACATGCAAAATGAATCCATTGTGCTAGTTACTTCAATAAATGTGTCTTAACATTGTTAGAAAAAACAAATTACTACTCAAACAACTACTTGAAACTGGTCTTCAGTAAGATTAAAGTATTGACTACTTTAATCCCTCTGAAGGCCAGTTTCACCGGTTCCTGATAGCGCTAATATGAAAAAATCTGACAGATTTTTGACAACTTTTGTCACGTGTCAGATAACTAACGCATTATCCGGAACCGGTGAACCTAGCCCTAAATGGTAAAGTATTAAAATAATTAGGAACATTTGTACGTACTAAAATTAATACTGGCTTAGGTACTATTTTTTTAGTTTGATTTAAGAGCGAACGCGGGTGCACTTTTCCATACAAATGTATTTTTTCCCCGTTTTCTCCCTTAAAAATGCTTCTAGAGCAAAATTTGTTTCCACATAAAATCAAGGTCAGCTTTAGCTTACAATAGCTTTAGCTTTAGCCCCTATTATTTGCTTTTTTTGACTCACCAATTGCAAAAAGAAGTATAAGCCTTTTAATCTCCTCTTTGAGATTTTCGAAGAATCATATTTCTATTTACAATTGGTTGGTCAAAAATATGAAAAAAGTGAATTAACAAGTGTTACAAAAATAAAACAAATACCAATTATAAACAGTAATAAGTACATTATTTTTAGTTTATGTAAAGCGAGCTTCCCATTAAAAATGTTGGGCTTTGCATCTGTTAGACGTTTACAATTTCGGAAAACATCGATAACTATGTAGGGCTAGAGACTACCCGGAGATCCGGCCTTATTGTGTAACTCTGATCATGGTCATAATTAACTTGTAAATTGTAATACATATTGAATAGTTTGTACATAGCGATCTCAAGTGAGAATATTTTCTTGTTTCATACTTTTTAGAGTGTGATTTTTCAGTAGTCGGGTTTTAGTTTTTGAACTTATTTTTTATACAAACTGTGGTTTAAAGGTAAACTTGTTACGAAAAGATGCTGATGAAATTTTAAAGAAATCAGCCGAGCCGTTTTTAATATATATCAACATTTTTATTACGATGCATTTATTTATTTCGACGACATACTACTAACTACTGGCACATATATTATATAATAGTTACTACGTCTTCTAGATACTTTTACTGGCACCACGTTTGAAGGCGGTTCTATAAGTTTTTTTAACGATCTTAAATTATTCTAAAGCTCGATGTTTATAATTTAAGGTCGACTCCTGTACTTAGTGTTGGTCTTTGGTCTGCGAAATAAAGCTGCTTTACGCAACAGTAATGTTTTACTGCGGCAATAGCAAGAGCACAGAATACTAGCCATTTATGTTCCTGAGTTAGAAGGACAAACTACCAATGAAATTAATTGAAGTCAGAATGAGAGCTACGGAGCAAGGCAAGGCTAGTGTTTCTATAGGACTTTTCTACTAAGCCTGAGTTGATACTTTGTCAGCTATTCACTTGATGCTTTTCGTTTTAAAGTATGTGTTACGTTAAATTTTATTGTATCACAAATTTTTGAAATAAATAGTAATAATAATTCTATTCTAAATAAAAAAGGAAAACTGAAAAAATTTAAAATACTTTTTTTACAGCAATAGAACATAACATTAACTCGGTATTTAGGTACTACAATAATTAGATCTAAGGCTGATTTATTTGAACAACAGAGACAATGATTTGTGATCTTCACACTAGGCAAGCCTGTATCGTGAAGACCTACTTCGATCTACATAACTGTATTTGACTGTGAAAATATTAACAACTATATTAGCTTAGCTTTATAAATATTCAATTATATTCGTCTTACAAGGCAAAGTGTCCAGTAAATTTAAAGAGCATGTAAGAATCAACACTATTTGAGGCTAGTTTCATAGATTCCTGACATTATTTCACATAAATATCTGACACAGTAATTGTACATTAATATTAGTGTATGTTATTTACATAGAGAAAGTATACATATGTAGAGAGAACATTAGCGTATGCGAATGAAATAGCTACAGAGATATAACCCGACTAAAACGATGAACACGTGATACATATGCCAGCTATAAGATAAAATGAACAACGTAATTTGGTCGGGTTATACATGACAGCGGGTGAGAGCCAATGGCAGCACTAGAAACTGGCTTTGAAAACATTGCTGGAGCCAGTTTAATCGCATACGCAGGTAAAGGATAAAAAAATGTTGTTCATCTCGCTCTCTCATAACAGTGATTGTATAGTTTTATCCTTCTCATATTATTATTGTTATTCATATACCACATCCGCTTAATATTTCATCCACGGTAATTTACATACTGCCATATAAAAGATGTCAAAAATATGTCAGTTATGTTCCCCCTCAACCGGCAGCTGTCAAAAAAGCAAAACGGCACATTTCAGCAGGTCATTTTTTTGCCACTTGAAAGCTATCAGAAAACGATGGCAAAATTATTATAATCTGGAGTTTAAGGTGCTTTTTTATACTCATAAGAGATATTTCATAAAGACAAAATGACAATTACGTAGACGCGGATATTTTATTTACTTGTAACCGCCACAAAATAAATAAAATGGTACAAGTGACCACACACAGTTTTCATTTTTTTTTTCACTAATTATATTTAACTAACTAACTTAATTATATTTTTTTATGTGACTGCCTTTACCTAAAACAATTAAATATATTATACGTATTATACAAAGAATATTTAGTTTGCTATTCGATAACCTGTTCCCCTTAGTGACAAAGGCTAAATTTTGTGAAGATAGCGGATTTTTAGGTCACAAATATTAATGTATATTGTTAGTGTGTTATGTATATTTTTCATTCAGCATACTTTGCTACATCCACGGTCAGGTTTTTTGTTTTTTTTTTTATTATTTTGTTATGAATACAAGGCATAATGTACAATTCCTCAATGTAATTTATGCCAAACTGCTGAGCAGTTTGTCGGCAGATATTACTCTCATTTTCTTTAACATGGTACCTTGATAACAACTAAATAGTTACATTGCTACCTTATTAAACTAATGTTATTTGTATGAAGTGACACTGTGCTTACTTTATTTATTTTTTATTAATTTCTGCTTAAAGAGTGTTTTAAAGTAAGACTCGTTAAAGTTTTCAGATTAGTAACTACGTTTATCCTAAAAAAGCAATAAACTATTGAAACTATTATTGCAAGCCCATTGGCACATGAGTAAAATGTGCCATTGGGCTATAGTCATTTGTTTCAAAACCCGTACGACGTCGAGGGTCGGAAACCATACGTTACCATGGATTGAATAGGGGCGGAAAGGACCCTGACTATACGAAAGATTATGCGGCAAAACAAGGACAGATTATTAATTGATTATTGTGGACCTACTGCCTATGAATATAAGTAAATGTCTTAAATTTATATTTAGGTAGTAACTTTAGCAGACACTGATGCCCGTTGTGAGTATACAAAAGCTCTCGGTGGTATTACATTATTAATTATAAGTTAAGTTACATAATTAATGGTATACAACCAAGAGTTTTTGTGAGTATAGTATAGTAAGATGTTTACCGTTTTTAACCGACTTCACAAAAAGGAGGAGGTTCTCAATTAACTGTATTTTTTATGTTTGCTACTTCAGAACTCCGTTAAATTTTAACCGATTTAAAAAAATATTTTTTTGTTTGAGAGATTATGCCTCCCGTTTGTTCCCATTCAAATGTTATTGAGATATGACAATTATCTCCGGAGATATGAAGATAAACAATAAAAGCAAATTTATACACTTAGATGACGTGACTATAACTAGCCAGTTCTTGGACTATCGCGGCATATGAAGTCGGTTTTTTCGTTTTACACTATCATAAATTATTTTTACGCTACAGACAGACAAACACGTTATTACTATCTCAAGTGATGTTAAGTGACAATAGGTCACAGGTAGAATTGTGATTGTCTGGACCTCAATAATATTTTGATCGTTTCCTTTCGAATTGCGGAACAACGTTGATTCAAACGTTTATGTCATCATTATAGTGAAATGTCAGTAAAAAATTTTTTACGATGACAATTTGTGGTAAGTTGTGAAATTTTACACAGGCATTGTAATTTCCTGTCCTTTCTAATTCCAGTTCATATAAATGTTTATTTTATTAGTATGGATATTATTTAGTCACCGAAATCAACCGATAAATGAAATAAAATAAGATGGGCTAGCTTTACTGACAACGTTTCAGATTTAATGATGATCTTTTTTTTCATATCTTATAGGCTAGCGTTTGACCACTATCTCACCTGTTGGTAAGTGATGATGCGGTCGAAGATGGTAAGCACGCTAGGCCTATAATGGGAACTGGCTCTCAAGGATAGCTGCCGGAACACATTAGATGTTTGGCGACAGATTTTCTAACTTGAAGGTGGTAGCTCGCCAGGCGGACACTAGATAGTGTCCTTCTACCATGCGGGGGTTGTTGGTTTCTTAACGATGTTTTTCCTTCTCCGGAGGGCCACTGTGAAAAGCGCACATAATTTTTTCGATAGAAAAATCCATTGGTGCACGGCGGTTTGAACTCGGTACCTCTGGCATCAAAGCCAATTGTTCTCCCGATTACGTCACCGAGCCCTCTAATCATCATCATATACTAGTCCACTGCTGGATATAAGCTTCTCCAACTGCTTATCACTGAGCACGATCCTTTTTTTTTTTTTACCCAGGAAAATCCTTTATGGATACCAACTCGCCCGGGGGAGCGAGATGATTATGTGGGACTCGCTGCCTAAAAGGCAGGATACCGCACTAAAAACCTGGGGTGAGCCGTCATCCACCGTAGTAGGGCAAGATGGGATCGCGCTAGCATTCACCACCTTGCCCCGGTGGCAGACCCAAATGGGCCTCTGCCGCTGTGGAGGGATAACCTTGCTCACCAAGGTCACCCCTCAACCGTCACGTGGGGTAGTGCAAGCCGTTGAAGAGTCCCCCGACTCTCCAACAGTTACCCCACAATGACAGAGGAGTGTGGCTCGTCTTCTCGTCAAACTTACCACACCCTCTGTCCCTCTGATGACTGGTGTGCGAAGAGCAAATACCCCTACTCGCACACCGTCCGCTGTTCGAATCGCATGCCATTGCCAGTGGCATGCGAGACTCCACTCTACGACCGTCACCGGCCCCACCACTTGGCCCATTGGGCCCACGACCCAGGTACACAATGTGCACCCCTCAATAACAGAGGAATGCGGCACGTGCTCTCCTCAGCAACGCCCCACATCCTCCGTCCCTCTAATGACAGGTGTGCGAAGGGCAGATACCCCTACTCGCACACCGTCCACCGTCCGGCTCGCATGACGAAAGCATGCGAGCAACCCTCTTGCAGCCGTTACCGGCCCCGCCACTAAGTCCGAGCATTATGCTCAGACCCACCACCGGGCGGCTCCCACCAACGAGCCCGCCCTGCCCCGTCACACTGTGCCCTCTGCTAAATATCAGAGGGACACGCGGAGGAGCCCCTCACATCGGAACTTCGCTATCGGTCGACAACTTAACCCAGTTGACTGAGAAAAGTTGTCGGCCGATACCCAGGGTACACCACGAGGAGGTGTTCCGACCCGCACGCCTATATATACTGAGCACGATCCTCGGCTAATATCATCCAGCTCTTGCCAGCCACCTTGCGAACATCATCGCTCCACCTAGTCTGAGGGCGTCTGGGGTAAACGAGTTCACAGATCGGCAAACGTAACGTACATTGCCGTAATACAAATATGTTTAGCAAAATTTTACAATTTCAGAAATATCGCGTATTGTATGAAATGACTTTAGCCAAATCATTAATTTTATAATATCAACAACAAAAAACTTATTTATTTTTCATTTTTATTTTCAATTTTGAAATATCAATTGATAAAGGGTCAAATGGCGTGGCATCGTAATGACGTCACAAGCCTGTGAATAAGCCGTCAAAATAGCGGACCCTATTCCTCTACGTCCCCTACGGGACCCTATTACTAAGATAAATATAATAATATTCCTATAATATTCCGCTGTCCGTCTGTCTGTCTGTCTGTCTGTCTGTCTGTCTGTCCGCCTGTCACCAGGCTATAGCTCATTAACCGTGATAGTTAGACAGTTGAAATTTTCACAGATGGTGTATTTCTGTTGCCGCTAGAACAACAAACACTAAAAACAAAATAAAGTTAAAAATTAAAGGGGGTCCCCATACAAAAAACGTTTTTTTAAACGCCATCTATCTAATTAGTTTCGGCAAAATGACATAGATGGCGCTAGTAAACGAGCCCCGTCTTTCTAGATCGCGACCAAACCAAATATTCATGGAAATATCAATTCATCAAATATATGAGGTTGAAACTCTATTATGTTTCGTATTGTACGGAACCCTCCCTAAGTGTGCGATAAGAGACGCGATGTTGACTCGCACTTGGCCAGTTTATTTTTTAATGTATGTTTACTGATTACTCGAATTTGCCCGAACTGATTTGGAATTTTTTTTTTTGTTTCAAAGGGTCCCATTCCCAGGTGGTCCCATTTAAACACAGGCACTGGCACAGATTATGTAATAGTTACTACGTCTACTGGCTACTTTGACAAGCGCGATGTTTGAAGTCGGTTCTTTTAGTTTTTAAACGATCTTAAATTATAATTTTATACAGTCAAAATATATCACAGGTTAATCATAAAGTTTCAGATAGTTATCTGACATATGACACCATATAAAAGTTGTAAAAAAACTGTCAGATAAGTTTAATCAGGGCAGAAACCGGTGAAACTGACCCAAACCTGAAGTAAGGTTATGGCGGCAGATTTCTCCTTGATGATAAGGTAATAAGGTAAGTCAGGTGGTACTTAAATTGGTAAACTTATGCTTCGAATAGGAGTTATTTTGACTCCTATATTTTGTATACAATAAGACCACTAATAAAAATAATGCTTAGCTACCTAATAATTATTATTATGATGATTAAAACTACTCATTTATGCTAATAATAATATAGTAGTATAATAATATCATTAAACAGTCTATCATCAACAGGATAATCAAATGGTTAAAATGTCATAAAATTTATATGATAGTGTTACAACGCTTATAATAAGATAATCATATCTGTGAAACAGATTACAGACTAAGAAATATGGTAATTAAGCACTAACAAAGTTGCTCTGTACTTCCTCGCCTAGAATTAGTAATAAAATAATTGCTAGTACAAGATATTTAAATATAAATATTAATTTGCAATAATTAGAGCCAGTTTCACCGGTTCCTGATAGCCCTGCCCTATCAGTAACTATTTGGACAGCTTTTCTATGGCGTCATCTGTCAGATAACTATCCAACGCATTATCAGGAACCAGTAAAACTACCCCTTCATAAGCTAATAGTATCCGGCACAATATATTACCAAGCATACGATAATTACTGGATGGATTTTTAATAAAAGAGGGTATGCAGACCGTATGTATGTAAAAAAAATAAAAGTGTGCACAGGTATAACATTTTATTGATTTTGCAACGTAAGTGCTGGTACATCCCTATCCATGCGGTCTCGTCTAAACAAAACATGTATACTGTACGTATTGTTCAAAAAATGACTACGATCTTCAGACTTTCATGGTCTAGGTTTACTTATACCCACGATAGTTGAAAACTTTTTGATAGGCATCATCTTATCATCATCATCATCATCAACTCGGTTGTCTGGAAGAAATCGCTTTAAGCGATAAGACCGCCCTTTGCATTACTTAGAATAAGTATTTTCCTCTGGTATTTTTCTGTAATTATTGGTGTGCAAATAAAGTGTTTATCTATCTATCTATCTTAGTTCTCTGGCACATTTGCTTGAAAACTTGCGGAGTAAAAAATACGCAGCTATACAAGCCTTTCCTCAGGTTTTAAAGCTATTTGTTTAGTGGCGACGCTATTATGATACACATCTCACGTTGTTGTGTGGAGGCACAGAATGATTAATAATACTACGGTGGAGGGTAGAGACAAGGAGAATATTCTCCATACATGAATACACGAATACATGAATACTTCAGAACTGAAACTTTAAGTAGAGCTACCGTAGCAAGAGTGTGCACCAAAGTCGAAAGTCAAAGCATTTTATCAGTATATGGGCAAATTAAAATTCTGCACTTACACACGTCAAATAACATTAAATAGATCTTATCAATAATAATTATTCTAAATATAACAAAAACGTAACTTATTGCTTTGAATTAAAAAAAAAGGAACAGAAGTAATATACCATTCAGCTTTCATCTAAACATCAAACGTCACACTTATAACAATAAATTATAAGTAATTTTTTTTTACAAACAAGTTTTATCTGGGACAATGAATTAAAATGTTTAAAATAAATTCTAGTAAGTATTTGGCGTGTAGGTACTTACCTATATTCTTAAAAGCTTGAAGCACTACCCGTTTTTCAGGCTAGGTAATTACTACACTTCAGTGCCTCAAGCTTTTTACATTTTAGTTCATTGTCCCAGATAAAAGCTTGCTTTTAATATTTTTTTTTACTTATAATTTATTTTTAACTTTTTAGTAGGTAGGTATAGATACCGACTACCTACCTACAACCTAAGCATTTAAGAGAAGGCATGATGTTTTAAAATATTCCACGGATATTTGATGTAATTATGGGTAAAGTGCTCTTCAAGGAAAATCAATCGACTCGGTCCCCACCCTATGTTGCTTTATAATAGAAATGCCATGGCCATCTTACAACTTCATCATCAGATCCTGGCTGTCATTTAAGTGTAAAGTGCTCCTCAAGACGAATTATTTGAGCCTAAACTCGGTAGAGTTTCGTTGATTTATCACAGAGATGCCGTGGCCACCTTCCAGCTTCATCACCAGTCGCTAAATATCATCTAGGTGTAAAGTTCTCTCCAAGACGAATCAATCGAGCCCAAACTCGGTAGAGTTACGTTGATTTATCACAGAGATGCCGTGGCCACCTTCCAGCTTCATCATCAGATCATGGATATCATACAGGTGAAAAGTTCTCTTCAAGACGAATCAATCGCGCCCAAACTCGGTAGGGTTATGTTGATTTATCAGAGAGATGCCGTGGCCACCTTCCAGCTTCATCATCAGACCCTGGATATCATCTAGGTGAAAAGTCATTTTCAAGACAAATCGATCGAGCCCAAACTCGGTAGGGTTATGTGCATTTATAACAGAGATGCCGTGGCCACCTTCCGTCTCCATCATCAGACCAGCTCCATGGTACCATATTATTGTATTGTCACCGAAGATACATAAGTACGCCAAATTTGAGTCCAATCGGACATCGGAAAGTGGGTCTAATTTAGCTTCCAAGATTCCACCACATACATAGTGACATACATACATACATTGCAAGTTAAATAAAAGCTTGTAAAATATGATTAATTCCCCTGATTAATGTGGGGTTGCCAACCGTACTTTTACGTGCACCCCCAATGCATGTTTAAGTACTTCGGATAATTTTTATCCAAAAATGGTGTTATTGGTTGTAATTGATCATAATAAATACTAGGTGCACCCCGCGGCTTCATCCACGTTTAATCCGGGTTATAAACCTTACTCTTTTATTACTCATCTATTGATGAAAACCGCATTATATAATAACCTATATAAATAACCGTTGCGTAGTTTAAAAGATCTAAGCGTATAGACATCGTCCAGCGCACAGACACGTAGGGAAGCGACTTTGATTTATACTATGTAAAGATTTATTATGACGTCATTACTACGTTCACAACTACTAAGTTCTCTCAGTTCTCTACCTACACTAGCGCCATTCTGGCTATTTAACAATTGACTACATTTTGCCATCCGTTTTTCAGTTTGATCGCTTTATAAGATGGCTGATGATGGATGATATTAGAGGGGGGGGACACACACACATTTTACCACTTTAGACGCGCCTATCTTTCAAATGATTGACTTTGAGAAAAAATAATTTTAAAAACCTAAATGTCATTTTTAAAGACCTATCCATTGACATACAACACGTATAGGTTTGAAGAAAAAATTTTTTTTTCGTTTCAGTTTCATGTATGGGATGCCCCCCTTAAACTTTTATATTTATTATTTTTGTATAAAAATCGGAAAGCGGTTTACAAAACTCATCTACCTACCTGGTTTCAATTCTTTAGTCCTAATAGTTTCGGAAATAAAAAAGTGCAAGTCGGACTCGCACTCGTAGGGTTCCGTAACACAGTTAAGTATTCTATAATTATGATTTTTCGCAACTACAAAATTAACTTTGTTTTTCATAGTGTTTGTATCAAAAACAAAGTTATCTTTGCGGTCGCCATATCTCAAAAACTGCCGACTGTATCTCGTTCAAACCAATTTTCTTTGTAAGTTTTTATTGAGATCTACAGCATATATTTTTTTTAGATTTTTCACTCCCATACTTTAAAAGTTAGAGGGGGGGGACACACATTTTACCACTTTAGTCGCGCCTATCTTTCAAATGATTGACTTTGAGAAAAAATGATTTTAGAAACCTCAATGTCATTTTTGAAGACCTATCCATAGACACGTATAGGTTTGAAAATATATTTTTTTGTTTCAGTTCCATGTATGGGATGCCCCCCCGATGCCCAGATTAAACTTTTATTTTTTTTACTTTTGTATAAAAATTGGAAAGCGGTTCACAGAATACATCACCTACCAAGTTTCAATTCTGTAGTCTTAACAGTTTCGGAATAAAATGGCTGTGACATACGGACGGACAGACAGACAGACAGACAGACATGACGAATCTATAAGGGTTCCGTTTTTTGCTATTCGGCTACGGAACCCTAAAAAATGGCTGTGACATACGGATGGACAGACAGACAGACAGACATGACGAATCTATAAGGGTTCCTTTTTTGCCATTCGGCTACGGAACCCTAAAAATTTGAACTTGGATGTCCTTGAATTTTAAATCTTTTTGTATTGCGCTTTGTGTATCGTGCTTTGTGTCAGACCTCTATTTGATGACAACAATACTTAAATTTATTTCAAGTAAATTACATAATTTTATCGTATTATAAAGTAAAAAAGCTATTGCAAATTATATTTTTAAACCGTTTATTTTGATTGACAGAACAAAAGCAATGACCCAATGGTTTTCGTTTTGTAATCAACCACATTGATTACTCCGGATGTAGATCCTACTCACTATAGTCATTTTATAGATTTATCCACAATAACTACAAAGTTTTAAAAACCTTTTTGAAACAATTTAACAACAAAAATTTCAACAAAATTCAATAACAAAATATTTCTTGTATAGCATAACTTATCGATAGCGTAAACTGTTTAATACTCCGTCTACGGTCAATATAGATAATTTGACCGGTTATGACAGTAGAATAAAAAAAAAATTGAGTCTAATTTAATTTAATGGTAGTGGCTAAGTTTTTAGGTACTATTAATAAATATAATTCCTTGACAAAGGCTCCGTTTCACCGGTTACTGATAAAGTTTCAGATAATTTACCTATCTGACAAGTGAAATATGAAAGTTGTCAAAAACCTGTCCGATAAATTTGTCTGTATAGTGTCATACAAATACCACACAGGTAGCCATTCCAATAGTATTCCAAATAGTATTCCAATCACAAGCAGTGTGCGTTTTTTTTATCTTATAGGTTAGCGTGTGACCACTATCTCACCTGTTGGTAAGTAATGGTGCGGTCGAAGATGGTAAGCATACTAGGCCTACAATGGGACTGGCTCTCAAGGATAGCTGCCGGAACACATTAGATGTTTGGCGACAGATTTTCTAACTTGAGGGCGGTAGGTAGCCAGGCGGACACTAGACGATATATAACAACAACCACCATGTATAAAACAAAGACATAATGCAAAACATCTTCTAGCAAACAGGCTTCTAGCTAGACCCAACAATCTAAACCGGTCCTAGTTTGGATTATTATGGATTTTAATAAACTCAACTCAGTTGTTTAGCCAAGATATCACATTGTCAAAGCATCTCACTTGTCTCACTGATAGTGGTTAAATGCTTGTCTGAGCAGTATAGACAACTGGTACGTACTGTACTTAACTGATACAATCCGTACAAAGTTATTTGCTTCCACATTCATTATACGTACTGCCAGTGATGCCACTGATTTCTGAATTCCTTGCCTGAGTCTGTATGGAAAGGTACATATGGGGTTTTCAAGTCACGAGTCAATAGGTGGGTATCTTTTTGCCAAACATGCTACACCGTCCATCACATTGTCACTGAACATTCGCTTAACGTCAGGTGAAGTAGTTTTCAATGGCATGACTATATAAATAGTATAAAAAAAGTTAGTATTGAATGATGTAAAAGAAAAAAATAATTGTGTCCTATAATTGTAGCTCGTAAATTTATTTATCTGCATCCTGCGTCCGGTAACGTAGAAGGTACTATTATTTATTCTGTGGTCCACTCCAGTGAGGGAACGAAATTCGTTTGATAGAATGTTAAAAGGCCTGAATCAATCACGCATTCCTTTTGTTCGACTTTTATTAGACCCTACACATCTCTTACGTTTTCATTATTACATTTTCAGAGAGCTTTTGAATACTACAATTACCCTTGATAAACAAAATAGGATAGATGTACAAAGGTTGCTCTAAGTGGATTGGATTAATATTAGTGAGTAGAACTAAAACCTGCGCCTCGTCTTATTGCCATCTTCCATTTCTGCATAGGCAGGAAACTATATCAGACACAACACAGCAGGCGAGCAAAAAGAAATGTGTAAAAATAAAAAAATTATGTGTGAAATATGATCGTGTTTACCTGTTGTGAATAAAAAAGCTAAAACGAAGTCTAATTTGCTGTAAGTAGTAAATAAACTGGCCAAGTGCATGTCGGACTCGCACTCGTTCTGTAACACAGTAGAGTAATTTATAACAATAATATTTCACCACCAAAAAATTTACTTTGTTTTTCATAGTGTTTGTATGAAAAACAAAGTTATGTTTGCGGTTGCTTTATCTCAAAAACTGCTGACCGTATCTCGTTCAAAACAATTTTCGTAGAAAGTGAGAATCTACAGTTTATATTCTTTCTAGATATTTCACTCCCCTACTTTTACCCCTAAAAGTTAGAGAGAGGGTGGCGAGGGCACACATCTTACCACTTTAGAAGTGACTATCTTTCAAATGATTGACTTTGAGAAAAAAATATTTTAGGAACCTCAATATTATTTTGAAAGACCTACCTATCTATAGACACCACGCACGTTTAGGTCTGATGATATTTTTTTTTGTTCAGTTCTATGTATGGGGAAAGGCCCCTTAATCTTTTATTTTTTAATTTATTGTTTAAAAATCGTAAAGCGGTTCAAAGTATACACCTATTTACCAAGTTTCAACAGTGTAGTCTTAAGACTATTAATAGTACCATATAACAGTAAAGAACTAAGTACCAATAACTATTAATAGTTTCGGAGTAAAATGGCTGTGACATACGGACGAACAGACAGATAGACAGACAGACATGACGAATCTAAAAGGGTTCCGTTTTTTGCAATTCGGCTACGGAACCCTAAATAAGAACGTTTCGCTTGGCAAGCACTTGTAACGAACCAACTAGCCAAGAAATATACTTGCTGCTTTGCTCGATCACAAACCGACTCAACATCGAGAACGGGGAAATAGTGTTATTGTGCATCTCACACAACATAGCTCCGCAGGGAGAGATCAACACCAATATTGGGCAATATTTTTCAAGTTTTGCGCTCCAGTAAGTCGTTTCTGAGATCGATAGCTCTCATTCCTTGCTGTAGGTAGGAAATATATACGCATGGGAAAATAGGAAAATGCCTGACGATTGGTTTCAGAAAGTAGAAAAGATCGTAAAAGTAAAGAGTTCGTCGAATTTCTTCATACAAGATCAAATTAATAAAACGTCTTGAATATGAGTTTTGCAAGCGATTTTCTTGAGCAACATAATCTTATATATTCACATTTATCGAAATACGTAGCAAAAATTAATCAATTACAATTATTTTTTGTGAACATAGTGTATGCTAATAATATAGATTTCGCTACCGGTCAAATTCCGTCATGGAATAAAATATACTCTCATCTGTTATAAGAACACGACAAATATTATAATTATGAGATATAAGATATATATTAGATCTCTATTATATGACTTGTCTGTCTAAAACAGCGGGCTTAGTTTAACGTGTTTTTAACCCCCGATGCAAAAATAAGGGGTGTATAACACCCCTTTTTTTTTTTTCTTCTTAGTTTGACGTGTGTATTTGTGTGTCTGTCTGTGGCATCGTAGCGCCCAAACGGATGAACCGATTTTGGTTTAGTTTGATTTTGTTTGATAGGTGTCGTCATCGAGAGTGTTCGTCATCGTTCAGCCTTTTAAAAATAATGTGTTTTTTTCACTTGATAACGCTATGCAAGCAAGTTTTATAGGTCTGAACAATTCGAAAATTAGTATCAACTTACTTTAACGATATTATAAAAACATGATAGCATACGCAAAGCGGTGGGCAGTGACTGGAAAAGGAAATCTTGGAGAGGCCTACGTCCAGCAGTGGACTAACAGCGGCTGATGGTGATGGTGATGATAGCATTGATCTGATGCTGGGACATATCCTGGAATCTGCAGAATACTCAACTCCTCACCATTTTACAGCAGAGATGTCGAGTTTGGTCTCATTGGAATGGTCTCAATAAACAGATTATACATAGAACAGACTGGGGTGGTTTTAACTTTAGTATTATTAAACTCGAAAGCGAAGTCGAGACGGTCGACAGTAAACAGTGGTGAGAATAATGGTAGGTAGGTACTTTAACATAATATTTTATGAAGATTCGTGACTAATCTTTTAAAACGTTATACATTTGGAGAACCTAACTGTTAATATTCCCTAGCAAAATAGTGCAATAAGTAGTTTATTGCAAAAATATATATCATCATTAAATTTTTAGGCGGACACTGACATGAAGATTTTTTAATAAATTCCATTTAATTTATCCTTCAAACTTTTATGGATCGGAAGCAAAGTTATAATGTCAACGAAAAAAAACAAAATGTTGTAACTATTGCATAAATCATTATTTAAACTTTTCCTCTTCGTTCTTAGTCAATTCGTTTTCGATTCGTCTGTATGTATTTTTGATGTTTGTTAAGCGATTACTACGCTATTAGTTGTAAACCAATTGGAATTCTTGTTCATCTTCGTTGTTGTCAAGATGCAGTTTTCGTCAAAACAAATCCTCAGTTCTTTAGCAAAGCTTCCGATGCCTATCTGAAAAACACGCGGAATCCGGACAGACTGTACCCTGAGTACGAGTTTTCATCGTAAACGCTTTTGACAGATCTAACATAGTTTTCGACGTATTCTGGCTCCCTGATTGGTCTAAATTTAGTGAAGTGTAGTAACCACTAGAGGCGCTGTACTGTTTCTCATACAAAATTTGTTCGATAAACGATATCGAGTTTGGTAAGAAAACTCGTACTAAGGGTACTGGTCTATAATCTAGACACACGGCCTAAAACAACAATATATCAAAAACAATGTCATGCAATGTGCATTAACGTTTTCAATGCTATATCAGAGGAATTAATGTAAAGCGATTCTAAATAGAATTATTAAATTGGCTAAGAACAAAAAAAATTATAGTGTAAATGAATTATTTAAATAATTATCATTAACGATGCAATCACCGACAAAGACATTTTTGGACATAATTTAATTGTATAAGTATTAATTACCACAGAATGTATGATTAAGTATATAAATTACTCATTTTTATTTGATTAATTTAATTTAAATAATGAATTAGTGCATTTCATATGTCATAATCATGACAAGATAGACGAACTTTTAAAAATTACCATAATCTTTGTACCTACTCTATTCTTTATGAAATAAATGTATTCGTGTTTCTTTGGAGTGTCTCACCTTTATATTTTTGTAAATTGTTAAACACAATCTAAAATTTCATCGTACCGACGGGACTCGAACCCGCACCCCCCGGATTACACGTCCAGGTGCTCTGCCAATTAAGCCATGGTTCGATACATCGATACGACGAAATTAGTGGATTGCATTTGTTAACCCAATTATGCATTGGTGGCGCCATCTATGACTACTTATTACGTAAGTTAATCATTCGGAAGAAATCATTACAGTTTTCAAATCCGACGAGAGATGTTGCACTGCGTAAATCAAATATGATGTTTCTTTGAAGTGTCTCACACTTTATATTTTTGTAAATTGTTAAACACAATCCAAAATTTCATCGTACCGACGGGACTCGAACCCGCACCCCCCGGATTACACGTCCAGGTGCTCTGCCAATTAAGCCATGGTTCGATACATCGATACGACGAAATTAGTGGATTGCATTTGTTAACCCAATTATGCATTGGTGGCGCCATCTATGACTACTTATTACGTAAGTTAATCATTCGAAAGAAATCATTACAGTTTTCAAATCCGACGAGAGATGTTGCACTGCGTAAATCAAATATTATGTTTCTTTGAAGTGTCTCACACTTTATATTTTTGTAAATTGTTAAACACAACCCAAAATTTCATCGTACCGACGGGACTCGAACCCGCACCCCCCGGTTTACACGTCCAGGTGCTCTGCCAATTAAGCCATGGTTCGATACATCGATACGACGAAATTAGTGGATTGCATTTGTTAACCCAATTATGCATTGGTGGCGCCATCTATAACTACTTATTACGCAAGTTAATCATTCGGAAGAAATCATTACAGTTTTCAAATCCGACGAGAGATGTTGCACTGCGCAAATCAAATATTATGTTTCTTTGAAGTGTCTCACACTTTATATTTTTGTAAATTGTTAAACACAATCCAAAATTTCATCGTACCGACGGGACGATACATAGATGGCGCCACCAATGCATAATTAGGTTAACAAATGCAATCCACTAATTTCGTCGTATCGATGTCGAGGGCCCGGTGGCGCAATCGGGAGAACGCTTGCCTTTGATGTTCAAACCGCCGTGCACCAATGGATTTTTCCATCGAAAAATTTATGTGCGCTCTTCACAGTGGCCCTCCGGTGAAGGAAAAACATCGTTAAAAAACCAACAACCCCCGCATGGTGGTAGGACACTATCTGGTGTCCGCCTGGCCAGCTACCACCCTCAAGTTAGAAAATCTGTCACGAAACATCTAATGTGTTCCGGCAGCTATCCTTGAGAGCCAGTTCCCATTCTAGGCCTAGCGTGCTTACCATCTTCGACCGCATCATCACTTACCAACAGGTGAGATAGTGGTCAAACGCTAGCCTATAACGTATAAAAAAAAAAAAATGTATCGAACCATGGCTTAATTGGCAGAGCACCTGGACGTGATATCCGGGGGGTGCGGGTTCGAGTCCCGTCGGTACGATGAAATTTTGGATTGTGTTTAACAATTTACAAATGTATTCGTATTTGAATTTGGTATTTTCAAACGTTTTTGAGTGCAATCGAATGAAAAAGAAAAGAAATATAATATCAGCAGTAAAACTGTTTTGAATGACTCAACAAGAACCACATTTCACGGTGTGACTTTAAAAATTGATCGATCTACATTCCCCTTGACATCAATTCACAGAGCTTTCCAATATTGAATAACTGTCGAGATGTTGTTCAAACCCTAATCCGGAAATGGGTCTATTCATAAAGTCCCAGGTACAAAAAGCCCGTTTTACAGTAAAGTAGTACCTATTATCCTATTTGATACTGAGAGAAGCAAGCACCTCCAGAAGATTTTTAGAGAGCAAAAATTTATTTTTAACCATCTCAAGTTTTTTTTTAATTTTGCGATTCATACGGAACTGCGGTACTTCTGTAAGTATTTTAAATTTTACGTTTGTTTGTTTCGTTATGGTTTGATGCGGAACTATAATTAGTCTAGTTTCAATCGACAAAAACAGGTTACAAGAAGGTTAAAAAAAGCAGAAGCACAATATTAATTATCTAGGTAGGTATTTTTTTTAGTAAGATAATTGTAGTAATGCTCACTGTTTTAATACATAGACATTAAAATGAGTTATAGTCATTTAATAATAAGAAACATTGCGCTTCAGTGAATTACATCAAATAAACTGGCCAAGGGCAAGTCAGACTCGCACTCGTAGGGTTCCGTAACACAGTAGAGTATTTTACAAGGATTTATTTAACTTGTAATGTATGTCTGTCTGATGTTCGGATGGAATCTCGGAAGCTAAATTAGACCCACTTTCCAATGTCCAATTGAACTCAAATTTGGTGAACTTATGTATCTTTGGTGACAATACAATAATATGGTACCATGGAGCTCGTCTGATGGTGGAGACGGAAGGTCTCTGTGATTAAAAAACTAAACCCTACCGAGTTTACGAGTTTGGGCACAGATTATATAATAGTTACTGCGTAAGTTTGAAGACGAATTACGAAGTAATTCGCCAGAGAACTAAAGTTATCGACATAGCTCAACGGATTAGCAAGCTGAAGTGGCAGTGGGCTGGTCATATCTGCCGCAGGACTGATAACCGTTGGGGCAGACTTGTCCTAGAGTGGAGACCGCGAATCGGCAAACGTAGCGTAGGACGTCCTGTGACCAGGTGGAGCGACGACATACGCAAAGCGGTGGGCAGTGAATGGAAGAGAAGAGCCGAAGATCGGGCTCAGTGGCGCATCTTGGGAGAGGCCTATGTCCAGCAGTGGACTGATACAGGCTGATGATGATGATGATGATGATGATGACGTAAGTTTGGGTTCGATTAAATCGTCTTGAAGAGAAATTTACACCTAGATGATAGTCAGGGTCTGATAACGAAGCTGGAAGGTATTCACGGCATCTCTGTTATAAAACAACATAACCCCACCGAGATTGGGCTCGATTGAGTCGTCTTGAGGAGCACTTTACACCTAGATGACATTTAAGGTTAATGATGAAGCTAGATGGTGGCCACGGCATCTCTGTGATAAATTAATGTAACTCCACTGAATTTGAGCTCAATTGATTCGCACTTTAAACTTAAACGATGTCCAGGATCTGATGACGAAGCTGCAAGGTGGCCATGGCATTTATGTAATAAAACAACATAAACCCACCTAGTTTGGGCTCGATTTAGTCACGGGCGTGGTACACACATTTTACCACTTTAGAATTGTCTGTCTTTCAAATGATTGACTTTTGAGAAAAAAATGGTTTTAGGAACCTCAATGTAATTTTTAAAGACTAATTTATAGACACCCTGCACGTATAGGTTTAATGAAAGTTTGGAATGATTCTTTTTTTAATCGGTAGTGTATATTTTCGAGATGGTTCCATTATTATTTCATCGAGATCTGATAAGTATCTCCAGAGATATGATGATAGTATATATTCGAGATGGTTCTATTATTATTTCATCGAGATCTGATAAGTAGATACTTAATAATTAGACGTTTATCATCATATCTCTGGAGATCCAGAGATATGATGATAAACGTCTCAAACTTCGTACTGAAATTGACTCGTGGGGCATAGAAGTCGGGTTTTTTTTCTTTATTATTTTTGTAAATTGTTAAATTTTAATGTTATTGTTAAATACAATCCAAAATTTCATCGTACCGACGGGGCTTAAACCCGCAACCTCCTGGATGACATGTCCAGGTGCTTTGCCAATTAAGCCGATATATCGTTACGACGAAATTAGTAGATTGCATTGGATTGGATTGCAAAAATATAAAGTGTATAACACTTCAATGAAACATAATATCTTAATTATTGTTTAATAGGTGACTTCATCGGGGCTATTCTTAGCTACGATTAAAAAAATCTGTGAAGCTTTTTGAAGATCAACATATTTTTAGTCCTTCTAGTTGAAGTTCTTGTTGAAGACTAAAAAAGTGTTGATTAATTTCTAGTTGGTGAGGTTGAAGAGCAACTTCAATTTTAGGTCAATGTAATGTCAATGATATTGCAAAAAATATTGTAACCTTGACCTATCGGTGTTTTTCAATTATTTTTCCATGTATTGTTATGGTGCAAATACGACACTTTACAAAAACGACAATTTCCGACTTTAGCAAAATTAATGCTCATGCTTACTACTTAAGGAAATTTGCAATTCACGACTATATTTTATTTAAAATCTGTTAATCTGTTGAGATCGGAAACAATAAAATCGGCAGGAATTACGGAATTCCTTCTGATTTTCAGCTGTCAACTGATTCTAATTTAAATATAATATAAGTATGTACTTCTGCTAGCCAGAATTCTAAAGTCTTCAAAACTTATTAATTATTCGGCCTTTAAGTTCGAAAAGATCGTATTGTGTGTATAATAATTTATTTTAAAGAATCATAAGGCAAATATTCCACTGTTAATTTTGATTCATAGTTCTATGAATAATTACGAATATTTTAAATAATAAAAACTTGTTTTGGAAGGATACTGAGGGCATACAATGCTCATGCTCCTTGAAAATGTTTGATATTATAACCGACAATATTAATAGATTTTGTGATATGGTGACCATTTCGGCCCTGCGGTCTAAGACAAAATATACATACAAAATACTGGCTAACTTATAATATAGAATTATAGATGTTGGACATTCCGTACAGCTGATGGCGACGTGTTCTAGAATGGAGATCACGGCAACAAAGCGTAGGACGTCCTCCAGCTAGGTGTAGTCATGATATACGCAATCTGGCTGGCAGTGGTTGGAAACAAAGCTAAAGATCGTGCTCAGTGGCGTGCCATAGAAGAATTTCTTTGTCCAACAATGGATTAATACTGGTTGTTAATGATAATCGCAACAGATTCCCAGTTACATTATATGACCATGAAATAGAAATGTTTTTCGGTTTGAAGAGCAAAGTTGTACCGTTGAATTACAGACCATTTGAGACTCTACATTTAGGTATTTCAGACATATCGGATTTGCGTGTACCAGCCTCTGCTACAGGCAGGCATCTGGCAAAAACGTAGTTACTTAATCTTTTGACAAACATACTTAAAAATAAAAACAACGGGTTGCACTCCGGGAGTGCCGGCAGAAGTGAAAACTTGAACATTAACGTTGTGCATTTGGTCTACTGTCCCTCCGTCTTACGAATTTTCGATCAGGTCACGTCTCTTGACGCGAGTTTACCATTTTTTACCCTTACCAAAAAAAGTTTCTACTCTTCCTCCATCTTACGAATTTTCGATCAGGTCACGTGTCCTAACGCGAGGTGCTGACGCAAGTTTAACATTTTTTACCCATCCCAAAAAGTTTCAACAACGCTAAAAAAGTTTTCACTACAAAAATATGGCGCGCGGCCTCAACTGCGTGCAGTTACATAATATATTAAACTTTCTCCTTTCGTTTCATGTTTCCATTTCGTAAATTATTCTTAAGTGTGTGTCTTCACAATATAACTAAAACTATTTTTGTAGAAGTGAAGAAAATTTCAGCATTTGAATTATTTGGATACCATAATAATAATGTGTTTATATAATGTTTAATATATATAATGTTATGTTTCTTTGAAGTGTCACACACTGTATATATATATATAATAATATATTTTTTATATGTATAATGTTATTTATATTTTAAAGATAAACATATATCCTAATTAAAAACGTTCAAATACTATAATAATTATTGTGTGAGTAAGTGACAATTTATTTTCGCATATCCAGTATAGGTCCTATTTAGAAGCCATTTAGTTAATAAAGTTATATTTTACTGAATTTTGGGCGGAAATTATGGTTTTGACTTTACATCGGTATGCTGTCTCGAAACGTTGAGACTTCGACCACAAATATTTTTTTAATCACTTATTAACAACCAAGTGCTATTAACATAGTAACCGCTAATTGCCATTATTATTGTTTTGTTTGATTTTTCCTTATTCCGAGTCTTTTAACAATCATTGAGAAAATGATTTAAAATCCAACTCTAAAATGCGCATCGCGAGAGATCAAAGATTTTGGTATACAGAAAAGAAGATACATCAACCCTTTGTCTTTATAACATAGTTATAACTTAGTAGAGGTGCTCGTTATATTAGACAGCAGTTAAAAAGCGCAGATTAAAAATATAGCAGACGCAGTCTGCTTTTTATATGTACAGCAGTCTGCATTCTGCAGCGCAGCTTCGCCCAATCATAATTTTGTTTATCGAAAAATATACGTTGTCTGTATTACTTTCTTACATACTTATGTAATTTTTTGTAGGTGAGTAAAATATAGTAATCGTAAAAAGCACTTGGTTTATTTTAATCTCTCGAAGTGTTCAACAAAACAACCATATCACATACTAATATAACATTGAGCGTGTCGTTTCGTCCAAACGCCGCGGCGCCGAACACAACTGCGATTTAAAACGAAAAAGCAGACATGCTATTTTGTTTTAAATCGCAGGAAACATATTCTGCACATTTACTGTGCGTTTCGTTACAACGCGTTATGCGTTTATAGCCGTTATGCACACGACTATAACTTACTAGCTGTACCCTGCGATTTTAACCACCTAGACATCGATCCCGTGGGTATATCGGGATGAAAAATATGTATTACCCTTTTACTATATGTAACTGTTCACCCAATGTGTCATTCCAAGGTCAAGGCACTCTAGGCTATCTAAATACCAAATTCAATCGCTTGAGTAATTGTACCATGAAAAAGTAACAAAATATGGCACAAATTTTCTCGCCTTTATAATATTAGTAGGATAACTCTTTTCTTTTAATAAGAAAGGTAGGTGGCGGAAATATTTCCACGAGGCATCATTAATTATGTAGTTGACAAAAAAATAATTTTACTATTAATAAAAAAGTATCGCAAAAAGTGCCTAAAGAAATTTTCTGTCATGTGGTCTTTAAGTATACACCGTTTTTTGTACAATAAAACACGACATAGCTGTAATAAAAATGATTAAGTGTATTTTTTTAGACAATAGTCGAAAAAATCTCGTCATTAAAAATAATAACCGGTGGAGATAATTTACATATTATATCTCCAAAACTAATATGA
Source organism: Cabera pusaria (assembly GCA_954871355.1). Classification (NCBI taxonomy): domain Eukaryota; kingdom Metazoa; phylum Arthropoda; class Insecta; order Lepidoptera; family Geometridae; genus Cabera; species Cabera pusaria. Next base: position 6,012,954 of record OX940893.1, read on the forward strand.
GATTAGATGGCAAAATGTTGCCAAAAAGACCTTGATTAGCTTTATAGCACATTTTTATCTCAGACTATCATAAATAAAACTGGCCAAGTGCGAGTCAGCATCGCGTCTCTTATCGCACACTTAGGGAGGGTTCCGTACAATACGAAACATAACAGAGTTTCAACCTCATATATTTGATTAATTGATATTACCAAGAATATTTGGTTTGGTCGCGATCTAGAAAGACGGGGCTCGTTTACTAGCGCCATCTATGTCATTTTGCCGAAACTAATTAGATAGATGGCGTTTAAAAACATGTTTTTTGTATGGGGACCCCCTCTAATTCTTAACTTTATTTTTTTTTTAGTATTTGTTGTAATAGCGGCAACTGAAATACACCATCTGTGAAAATTTCAACTGTCTAACTATCACGGTTAATGAGCTATAGCCTGGTGACAGACGGACAGACAGACAGACAGACAGACAGACAGACAAACAGACAGACAGACAGACAGACAGACAGACAGACAGACAGACAGACAGACAGACTGGCGGACAGCGGAGTTTTAGTAATAGGGTTCCGTTTTACGGAACCCTAAAAAGGCATATTCGTGCCGAACACCCGAGAGATCGCAAGTTCAGTAATGAGTTTGTTACTTCTTTACGCTAAAACTACTTAACCGATTGAGCTGACATTTTGGTATGTAGATAGCCTAGAATGACACCCTGAAATAACACATAGGGTACTTGTTTACTCCCAAATTAATCACAAATTTGAAGGTATTGAGGCATCACATTTATTTAGAAATGTTCAATTTGTTTACGTTTAGAAAATAATTGTTTCTTAATTATAGATATACCTGCAGGTAGTAATATTTTTTGCTATCATCATTAAACATATTTTATTTGACATGTGAAAAATAGCACATCGTAAAATGTATGGATAATTATTTAATTCTATACCTATTATATTTTAAGTTATTATGAACGTTTTATTAACTATAATTAAAAAGTGATTATTTTCCTTCGATTTTTTTAAAATTATTTCTCGATAATTCAGCCAACATTAATAGTTTTACGTAATATATTCATTAAAGTAATCTATATACATATACAGTAAACTATAATTTCACGCCAAACCCTTAACAGTAAACTGACTTGCGAGTTTTATTAACAAACCACAATATAACACCACAGTGGAGAGAACAGGGGCAGAAGTTATCTAATACTATAAGAATCTTTGTCCTGACATACTGACTGACTCACTGACTCACTGACAGACAACGCACAGCCTAAACCGCTGGTCGTAGAGACTTGAAATTTGGAGGGTATATTTGTCTTAGTACGTAAGGGTGTACTAAGAAAGGATTTTCCAAAATTCACCCCTTAAGGGGATGAAATGGGGGTTCAAAGTTTGTATGGAGAAACAAGATTAGATCGTCTTTTCTATCCGAAACTTCACATAAGTGCTTCAGTAAAAAAATAAGTAAAGACGTGTTTCAGGTTTTTTTGGAATTCCACCCCTAAGAGGGTGAAATGGGGTAATAAAGTGTAAAATCAATATTGTTTCGGATTGCGCTGAAATTTGGCATGCAAATAGTTATTACGACGTTAGTTCCCACTGAGAAAGGATTTTCCAAAATTAACCCTCGAAGGGGATGAAACGGGGGTTCAAAGTTTGTATGGAGAAACAAGATTAGATAGTCTTTTCTATCTGAAACTCCACACAAGTGCTTCCGTAAAAAAATAAGTAAACACGTGTTTCAGGTTTTTTTTTAATTCCACCCCTAAGAGGGTGAAATTGGGTAATAAAGTGTGAAAATCAATATTGTTTCGGATTGCGCTGAAATTTGGCATGCAGATAGTTATTACGACGTTAGTTCCCTCTGAGAAAGAATTTTCCAAAATTAACCCTCGAAGGGGATGAAATGGGGGTTCAAAGTTTGTATGGAGAAACAAGATTAGATAGTCTTCTCTATCTGAAACTTCACACAAGTGCTTCAGTAAAAAATTAGGTAAACACGTGTTTCAGGTTTTTTTGAAATTCCACACCTGAGAGGGTGAAATGGGGTAATAAAGTGTGAAAATCTATATTATTTCGGATTGCGCTGAAATTTGGCACGCAGATAGTTATTAAGACGTTAGTTCCCTCTGAGAAAGGATTTTCCAAATTAACCCTCGCAGGGGATGAAACGGGGGTTCAAAGTTTGTATGGAGAAACAAGATTAGATAGTCTTTTCTATCCGAAACTCCAGACATGTGCTTCAGTAAAAAAATAAGTAAATACGTGTTTCAGGTTTTTTTGAAATTCCACCCTTAAGAGGGTGAAATGGGGTAATAAAGTGTAAAATCAATATTGTTTCGGATTACGCTGAAATTTGGCATGCAGATAGTTATTACGACGTTAATTCCCTCTAAGAAAGGATTTTCCAAAATTAACCCTCTAAGGGGATGAAACGGGGGTTCAAAGTTTATATGGAGAAACAAGATTAGATAGTCTTTTCTATCCGAAACTTCACACAAATGCTTCAGTAAAAAAATAAGTAAACACGTGTTTCAGGTTTTTTTGAAATTCCACCCTTAAGAGGGTGAAATGGGGTGATAAAGTGTAAAATCAATATTGGTTCGGATTACGCTGAAATTTGGCATGCAGATAGTTATTACGACGTTAGATCCCTCTTTGAAAGGATTTCCCAAAATTAACCCTCGAAGGGGATGAAACGGGGGTTGAAAGTTTGTATGGAGAAACAAGATTAGATAGTCTTTTCTATCCGAAACTTCACACAAGTGCTTCAGTACAAAAATAAGTAAACACGTGTTTCAGGTTTTTTTGTAATTCCACCCCTAAGAGGGTGAAATGGGGTAATAAAGTGTAAAAATCAATATTGTTTCGGATTGCGCTGAAATTTGGCATGCAGATAGTTATTAATTACGACGTTAGTTCCCTCTGAGAAAGGTTTTCCAAAATTCATCCCTGAAGAGGATGAAACGAGGGTTCAAAGTTTGTATGGAGAAACAAGAATTGATTGTCTCTTATATTCGAAACTTTACACAAGTAGTTTAGTAAATAAATGAGTAAATACGTGTTTCAGGCTTTTTGAAATTCTATTCCTAAAAGGGTGAAGTGGAGTAACAATGTCTGAAATCAATATTGTTTCGGATCGCGCTGATATTTTGCATCCAGATAGAAATTTTGACGTAGGTATCCGCTGAGAAAGGATTTTTCAAAATTCACTCTTCAAGGGATGAAGCGGGGGTTCAAATTTTGGATAGTCATTTTATTCGACATTTCACACAAGTACTTCTGTAAATAAATAAGTAAATACGAGTTTCAGACTTTTTCAAAATGCCACCCTAAAAGAGTGAACTGGGGTAAAAAAGTCTGAAAATCAATATAGTTTCGGATTGCGCTTTATTGGGTTTTTCGGGTTTTAAAAATATGAATCCTGATTTGTCTTAGTCACGCGATAACATGAAAACAGGTGAACCAATTTGGCTAATTTTTATTTGATGTCTTTAATGATAGAATCGTTTTTACAAAAGAAAAGTTTTAAGTAAATAAAAGGAGTTTTTAACGCGGGCGTAGCCGCGGGGGACTTCTAGTATTCCTATAAATTTTTGTTGCCACCTAATTACTGTTAAAATACATATAAAATACCACAGTTTTTTTAATTCTAAAAGCAGTATTATAGAGAATAAAAAAATAAAGAAATAATAAAAGTAAAATGAAACAACATGGATAGATATAACATTATAAAATTAACATTGAACGGTGGTGTGTATTTACATCAGATAATTTAAAGCTCTTTCTCAATATTGCTTAAGGACTACATAGACGGTTACATATTATAATGTATAAGCATATATATTCCACAATATAAACTTACATTTTTTTTTGCGTTTGACCACTGTCACTCCTGTTGGTAAGTGATGATGCGGTCGAAGATGGTAAGCACGCTAGGCCTAGACTGGGGAACTGGCTCTCAAGGATAGCTGCCGGAACACATTAGATGTTTTTGGCGACAGATTTTCTAACTTGAGGGTGGTAGCTGGCCAGGCGGACACTAGATAGTGTCCTACCACCATGCGGGGGTTGTTGGTTTCTTAACGATGTTTTTCTTTCACCGAAGGGCCACTGTAAAATCGCACATATTTTTTTTCTATAGCAAAATCCATTGGTGCAAGGCGGGGTTTGAACTAGGTACCTTGGCATCAAAGCCGACCGTACTCCCGATTACGCCACCGGGCCCTCAAATATGCATATTCATAGATACAAATATTGTGAAATATTTAAGACTTAGGTAAAATAATAGAGGAGAGAGAAATTAATATACATGTTCCTTGAAGCTATTGGTTTTTGTGCACGGCTAGGGCAGAAAAAGAGGAGTCATAGTAATTTGTACTATGTGCTGGAGTGTCGCGGAGCAGGTTCTCTGATGACCTCAGGAAAAGGGTATTTAATGAAGAAAGATAATGGAATCGGGCGATTTTATTGTAAAAAATGTACCATGTAAGGTAAACAAAATGACAATGCATTAGAACGCATTACAAGGACCATGTTAAAATTTATAATCATTGAAAATTGGGTGAGGATTTGTATTATTTTTTTTATATATTAATATCCTTTACTACTAAATTGAAATTAATAGTTTATCAGTTTTACAGTGCGTTTCTATCTTTATTTTTAGTTTTATTACTTTAAGGGCCAGTTTCAACGGTTCATGATAAAGTTTTAGATAGTTATCTGATTCCCATACAAAAGTTGTCAAATTCTGTCAAATAAGTTTTTTGTTAAGTATTTTAACGTTATCTGAAAGTCTGCAGAATTATCCGACTGTTGTTTCTTAACTGCGCCAAGACACTAAAGTGGAAGTCAAACAATACGGGTAGGGGTAAAGGCGCTAGGGTTCAATTGGGAAACTTAGTTCATTAGTTATATGTCGAGATGGTACTAAGTCGAGAGTTACTATTCTGTTGTGTCTATACTGTGGCTCACTATTGTTTTAACATTTATAGGTTTACAGTGACTATGTTCGGCCTTTTAAGGGTTAACTCGAGGCAGTATCAAGTCAATGTTAAAAAAATAGGACATTTGCCCACTATCTAAATCCGAATCTAATATATAGTAATTCAGTATCTAAGTATATTTTTTTCTTATAAACGAGTTAACGACCCACCCTGGCCCGCACGGGCTTAACATATATGCCTATATTTTTTGCATGACATGTTTGCGTCACATTTAAATTAACATCTGCAACAGTCATCGTCATATTATTTCAACCAATTTACATAAAACCTTAACAAACTATACACTTACCTAAACCTTCCTCGTGAATCACTGTCTATTGGTAAAAAATGCATGATATCAGTATGAAGTAGTTTTAGAGTTAAAAGCGAACAGACAAACAGACAGACGCGGTGTGGGACTTGGTTTTATAATATGTAGTGATATTCGAGCTTAAGTAAACACAAGCTTTTAATTTATTAAAAGCTTGTGTTTACTTAAGCTCGAAACGTCGTTAACGTTTTAACGTTAAATCAAATATATTATCAAATATGATTTAAGTACTAATAATAACAATACATACTAAACCAAATTCGACTGTCCTAGTACTTTCTATTAGAGAGTACAAGCCAGATACATCATCAGTTAAACTCGATGGCAACATATTATTGCATTGTGATCGAAGATACGGAAGTAAAGTAAAGCGTCTAATCGAACGCCAGGAAGTTGTTCTAATTTAACATACAAGATTCTTACGTTATGTTTGTGTGGATCACCACACAAACATACATACATTCTAACACGGCAAGTAACAGCTTGTAAAAACGCGTCACAGAATCCTTGTGTATTGTAATTCTATTAAATCCGTGGACATAACCGCTAACCGGTCGAATGGAATTAATTTAGTGAAATTGACATTTCATACCTCTTAAAAACCGGTTTGACAGCGTAATTGGCGTTCATATTTAGTAATCTAAAACTGCCAGTCAGTTGATAGAATTTATTAATTTTGATTAGTTGATAAATTGGTTATTAGTTTCTTAAGCTGTAAGAATTGTATCTGCATTCGAGGTTTTGTTATGCGAGTGAATTACTATGACGAAAACTATCGGGGTTTTCGAGTTCATGCTCTCTCATTTCGCATTTAATCTAAAATTGTTAATTTTTATGTTAACATTAGCATTCTTAACATATTTGGGTAATCGTTCAGGTAACGGCAACATCGCAAAAATAACGGAGGTATGAGAGTGTCCTAATCTTCTTAATATATAAAATTCTCGTGTCACAGTTTTCGTTGCCATACTCCTCCGAAACGGCTTGACCGATTTTGATGAAATTTTTTGTGCTTATCCGGTATCTATGAGAATCAGCCAACATCTATTTTTCATCCCCCTAAATGTTAGGGGTAGTCCACCCCTAAATTTATTTTTTTATTTTTTAGACACAATTTTTAATTTCTATTTTTTTATGATACAACATACAAAAATACATACAATCCTCAATTTTCGCTCTTCTAAGATCAACCCTTATTTTTTAATAGCCATTTTAGTAATTTAATCATTTTTCCTCCATACATACTTACAATAAGTAAGCTATTTTTTGTCTACACTATAAATTACTACGAAATTATTTATATGGCAAAACAACGTTTGCCGGGTCAGCTAGTAAAATATATATTTTGAAGGTAATAATTTCATAATTATTTAATTGTATTATTAGCCCGAAATCGGAACTTCGTTGACGTCACCTTTCAATTTTTTGTGGCAATAGCGGTCTTTTTAACCGACTTCACAAAAAAGGAGGAGGTTCTCAATTCGTCGTAGTCTTTTTTTTAATTTCTTTTTTTATAACTAATTGCAAATTGCCGAAGAAACGTATCGTTAATGACAAGCTGTCAAACATCGATGTGCTGTCAAACAAATTGAAATGAACCAAGAATAGCAAAGTAAATTTGGCGGGAATATTGCTTACCTTAACCAAAGAAAAAATAATAATACTACGTACCTTAACAACATAATTTAATGCCATAAACTTTATACGTCACTACAAGACGTTGATAGGTGTTTTAAAATACGTTGCACTACAAAACTTCTTACAATATTTTTTGAAAAAAACCTTTAGTTAAAAAAAAACACACTGTAGTTTGTACATACTTAAAATCTCGCCCTTTTTCCGTTTGTGTATGCAGAGACCACTTCTTTCCACATGCTACGATCCAAAGACACGTCTTTCACTTATTCTACTTTCATGAGCGACTTCATACATGCTCGCCGGTTATAGGTACTACTTTTGACTAGGCTTTTCTTTAAATCGTCTCCGATCTGGTCGTGATACGTTCGCCTAGGTCGGCCTCTACCGGCTAGCAGTGTGTAACTCTTCATTTATATATTCGTAACATTTTATATACTTTAAATACATAAATATTTTTGTATATCTTCCCCAAATAATATCTAATGGCCACATACACGATACATGGTTGTTTCACGAATCACGATGTATTTCTTTCCATCCGAAGATTCATTTCGAATCGCTTTCGATTTATTTCATATCGTTTTTTAGCGATAAGAAGGATGTCTTATCACTGTAAAATTTTGACGTTTATTTGAGAAATGTTAAATCTTTTTTGCTTAATTGATTGTTAATATTAAATGTATTCAATAATGTCTTTGTGACGCGGTCTATTCAATGGGCAATCTCATCGCAAAGAGCGACTTTTTCCAAACTGTATGTTTTATAAATTCTTACCTTTATGCGAGCTGACAGCGTAGTTAACATCTTCAAATAGTATGTGTACAGGTGGTCGTTTTGCCATACGGTTCAAGGCTTTTAATGTAGAACCTGCCCTCTCCAAGGCCGCTGGAGTCCATTGACTTTCCTGACCTTCCTCAATAGCTAAAGGGTTCGCTTGGTAGGATGTATGCGCAAGCGCAGCTCCCGCAATAGCACGACGCACTAAAGGAACGCTTGACATTATTAATTTTAAAAACTTGTTTTGTATTAATTACGATTCACTTATTTCAATAATATTTAGTAATGTGCTAAGAATATATTTAAATTAATTAATTTTTGTTCGAATAAATTTTCAGTCCGTAATATAAATGCCAATTTCACCAGTTAAATAGGAAATTTGATCCAAGCAAGAAGTTATTTTACAGATAAATGTTTTACATTGAAAGTTATTTATGCATCGATTGACTCTCTTTTCTTATTTTATTTTTATATAAAAGCTCATCTCGATATTTAATTTCAAATAGAAGTTCAACTATTTATAACACAATAAAATCACTATTTTGTTAATATTGGTTTCTTTTTAATAAAACAGTTATTTTTTTCTTCTTTATTAACAAAAAATATTTTTGAAATTCGAATAGTTCGTTAGCATCGCTGCGCGTGAAAGCGACACTCGATGCGCGCGCGCCTCTTTAGAGACAAAGTAGGACTGAACGAAATAAAGCAAATGAAGCCGACGGATAAGTTTGATAATTTTTATTTCAAGTTTTTATTAATTAACTATAATATCTTGAAATATTTCTTCGTGGCCTTGTTTGTTACTCATTATTATTCGTTTAAAGAAAGAACATATTAATTAGTAGGTACGAACATTTAGAATCTTTTAACCAACGAAAAAAAATAAACTCCCTGTTTGTAACTTATAATCATCATCATCAGCCAGTGTCAGTCCACTGCTGGACGTAGGCCTCTCCCAAGATGCGCCACTGACCCCGGTCTTCGGCTCTTCTTTTCCAGTCACTGCCCACCGCTTTCAGCATGTCGTCGCTCCACCTGGTCACAGGACGTCTTACGCTACGTTTGCCGATTCGCGGTCTCTACTTTAGGACAAGTCTACCCCAATGGTTATCAATTCTGCGGCAGATATGACCAGCCCACTGCCACTTCAGTTTACTAATCCGTTGAGCTATGTCGATAACTTTAGTTCTCTGGCGAATTACTTCGTTCCGGATTCGATCCCGCAGATAAATACAGAGCATAGGTCTCTCCATAGCTCGCTGAGCAACTTTAAATTGGTAGAACAGTCGAATTGTGAGTGCGCACGTCTCGGCTCCGTATGTCATCACAGGTAGGACGCACTGATTAAAGACTTTTGTCTTTAGACACTGCGGTATAGGCGACGAGAAGACTCGACGGAGTTTTCCGAATGCTGAATACTTCTCTGGATTTCCCTCTCGAAGTTGTGTTTTCCTAGTTGGAGCGTCTACTCTAGGTAAACATACTGCGTAACAACTTCAAGTGGGATTCCATCTACGGTAATCGGTTCCGGAACAACGTGCTCGTTGTACATGCCTTTGGTTTAATCCAAATTCATCCGGCGACCGATGCAACGAGAAGATTTAGCTAGGCCATTCAACATCCTTTGTACTCGTAGGTCCTCCAGGTTGTAACTAATAACACAATATTAATAATGTTTATTTTTTGGAATGTATTCCAGGTAAAGCCCACCACTTCGTTTTGTTCACGTACACGAAGAATTTTTTCACTGTTATGCTCTGTCAAACAACATTTAATTTTGTGTGATCGGAGTAATTTAAGTTATTTGTAAAAATTATGATTTTATTTTTACTGGAAGTCGCCTATTTCCATCTTCATCCTACAAAATATATCCTTGTTAAATTTCAGTACGATCGGATCGTCCGTTTAGACGTGATTAGGTAACAAACATCCAGAGTGACAGACTTACAATAGTATATTTCATTACAAGTGCGGAAAGGCTGTCATTGCAAAGAGTTCCGACAAATGTCTACCCGAGCCGAGGCGCAGCCGAAGGCGAGGGTGACAGTCGGAACAAGTTGCAATGACGATTCCGCACGTCTACTGAACGACTATTTTTAATACAGTTGCGAAAAAACGAAGCAATTTAATAAAATAATAAAAACACAATAAACTCAACTAACTTAACATTTCTCTCCACGCAATAAACTCGTCGTATGTAGCGACTTTTTGACTTTTCCGGTAGAAAGTTCTCCGAAGCATTTTGTGCAATTATACTGAGTTCCGGTGTTATTAATTCAAAAAACTAGGGTCGAAATTACTCATTTTGTGCAACAAACAACTAAACTCGCAAAGAAAATTTCTGAAAAATGGCACCAACCGTAGAATATAAGCAGAGTTTTTTTTCTATGCCCATACAGCCAAGTCTTCAGTAAAATTTTGTATTGATATGAAATGAAAATGAAATTTAATGAGATGAAATGAAATGAAACTTAACCTAACTCATTCAATCAAATCATTAAATCTGATATTGAAACAATTTAGTAGCTTCTTTTTAGAAATATACGTATTTGAATGAATCATAAAAACTTCTATGATTTTTTTTAGTAAAAACTTCATGGTTGGTTTTTCTTTTTAATAGACATTATTTTGACAGTTGGGAAAGAAAATGCACGAGTTCAGGAAAGGTAAAAAAAGCACGAGTATGTACAGTCCAGCAAGTATAACTTGGCGTGCCTGTGCGCCACTGTGCTTTTACTTTGTACTTTGATAACAGTTTCTCTTAAACCACTTTCAATTACTTTTGGCATTATTGAACTATTTTAATGTAGCAGATTTATCAACAATAATGTCGCGGTAATCTCTCAAACGTCAAACTCACAGTTTCAATTAAAAGAATTAGTTCCAAAAACCACCACCGCCAAGTTATACTTGTGGCACTGTAACAGCCCACATCCCGAACGCTATACGCCCTGCAATACGCCACTTTTTGAGCAACTGTATTAAAAGAGATTTAATAACATTAGTCTGGATAATAAAAGAAACAAAACACGGTAAAGTGGAGCAGCATAGTGCACTTTTAAATACCTGATGATGATCGTGATGCTTTGTTTTTTCTTTTTTTATTTCCAAGTATACGAGTATTCATCCAGTTTTACATTATTGAATCAAAAATTAAAAAAAAATAATTTAATATCAGTGCACGTCGTGCATTCCGCCTTCCCTTACCTCAAGCATCATCACTTTTGTCACGTAGAAGTCCAGAATATGCGTTGGTTAATACATACAACAAAGTAAGCACAGTTTGTGACATCAAAGACTGCACTGTCTACAAATGTAAAAATATTGTATCACAATGGCTTTCCCAAATCTCATATGAAGAGACAGAGAATTACATTTAAGTACCGTTTTACCCATTAAACACCCTTATTCTCAATCAACTGAGCATACACACACACATCCGCGCACAATACACACACACACACACCTACTCACACACTTACACTTGCACGCACCACGCACACCTACTCACACATTTGCACACATCATCCACATCAAGGACAGGCAACTTTTACTTTCATAACCAATTTTAGATAAAATTATCTAAGTTACAACAGTACAATAGCACGCAGTAAAAATCAATTATCAATGTATGAAAATGGTAAATCACCAAACATTTAGATAAAATCTCTGGGTCTCGCCGACAAAACAATTTGCATCTCACTTGTATCTCATATAATATGTTCTTTGTTTTTTTTTTTTGTAATATATAGCTTATACAACTCAAATAAATAAAGCCCATTATCGCACAGCTACGGCTAGTTAAAGCGTTAGTGAACACATTGTTTAAACATAAAATTACCTGTACTGTATAATAACTAAGAATGTTTAAAATTAGAAAATAAGGTTTCATTTGGTAAATAAACATTTTATCATTATCATATCAAAACAGGTATTTTACAAGATTCAAGTTATTTTTATAGAATGTGTTTTCTAGAAATTTATACAATATTGTTTGAAAGGTCGGGGAAATACTCACTGTAAGGATTGAACAAACGCCCATTGTTTAGTTCTTCGTATCTTCGTTCGCTTATTGACTTATTTAATTTCAAGAGTAATTCATTAGGTAAACATTATGTTAGACCGCGTCCACAGAATAATTAATAATAGTTGCGGCGTCGTCTCATAACATGAGGTGAAATAAAAAATAATAATAATATAAGTAATTAATTTTAAACAGCTAAAAATTAGGATTTTTTATTCCTAACATCTTAGTAATTATTTCCCGATATTCTAATTTGATGATGCACAATGGCATTAGTAACTGTTATTTTAAGTTCAAAAACCAAGCGAAATCAACATTTCCAACTTTTTAACCTAAATTTCACAGTCTGTTGATCCGGTTATAGCATTTATATGCAGAAATAACATTCGTAGAAAACAGTTACTTGATTGATGAATTGTATTCGCACAATTTTTATATTTTATTGCCTTACATTTATTTGAATCGATTGAAGTCCGACATGACCATATCGCTGCACTCGTGAAACCCTTGCGAATTTCCCCATATAAATAATTTATGCTCGTACAAAACGAAGAAACCGACTCCACATATCCTGACAGTCATTTTTATTGCCACGTTTGAGATGTTTATCTCCATATCTCCGGAGATCATTATCAAATCTCAATAAAATTTAAACGGGAACAAACGAAAAGCATATTTTCTCTGACGAAAAAAACAATTTTTCAAATAGGTTAAGATTTGACATAGTTCTGAGGTTCGGTTCTCAAACCTACGAATTGAGAACTTCCTCCTTTTTTAGGGTTCCGTAACCGAATGGCAAAAAACGGAACCCTTATAGATTCGTCATGTCTGTCTGTGTGTCTGTCTGTCTGTCCGTCCGCATGTCACAGCCATTTTATTCCGAAACTGTTAAGACTACAGAATTGAAACTTGGTAGGTAGATGTATTCTGAGAACCGCTTATCGATTTTAAACAAAAATAAAAAATATAAAAGTTTAAGGGAAGGCATCCCATACATTTTTTACAATTTTTCTTCAAACCTATACGTGTGGGGTCAATGGATAGGTTTTCAAAAATGACATTGAGGTTCCTAAAATTATTTTTTCTCAAAGTCAATCATTTGAAAGATAGGCGCGTCTAAAGTGGTAAAATGTGTGTCCCCCCCTTCTAACTTTTAAAATATGGGAGTGAAAAATCTAAAAAATTGGACGGATTGGACTCAAATTTGGTGTACTTATGATACATAAGTATTTGGTGACAATACAATGATATGGTACCATGGAGCTGGTCTGATGATGGAGACGGAAGGTGGCCACGGCATCTCTGTGATAAAACAACATAACCCCACCGAGTTTGGGCTCAATTGATTTGTCTTGAAAAGAACTTTACGCCTAGATGATATCCAGGGTGTGATGATGAAGCTGGAAGGTGGACACGGCATCTCTGTGGTAAATCAACATAAACCTACCGAGTTTGGGCTCGATTGATTCGTGTTGAAGGGAACCTTTCACTTAGATGATATCCAGGGTCTGATGATGAAGCTGGAAGGTGGCCACGGCATCTCTCTGATAAATCAACATAACCCTACCGAGTTTGGGCTCGATTGATTCGTCTTGAAGAGAACTTTTCACCGAGATGATATCTAGGGTCCGATGATAAAGCTGGAAGGTGGCCACGGCATCTCTGTGATAAATCAACGTAACTCTAATACAATTATTTCGTCTTAAAGAGAACTTTACACCTAAATAATATCCAGGGTCTGATGATGTAGCTGGAAGGTGGCCACGGCATCTCTGTAATAAATCAACGTAACTCTACCGAGTTTGGTCCCGATAGATTTGTCTTGAAGAGACCTTTACACCTAGATGATATTTAGCGACTGTTTATGAAGCTGGAAGGTGGCCACGGCCTCTCTGTGATAAAATAACGTAACCCCAGTGAATTTGGGCTCAAATGATTCGTCTTGAGGAGCACTTTACACTTAAATGATAGCCAGGATCTGATGATGAAGCAGTAAGGGGGCCATGGCATTTCTGTTATAAAGCAACATAGCCCCACCGAGTCGATTGATTTTCCGCGAAGAGCACTTTACCCATAATCACATCAAATATCCGTGGAATATTTTAAAACATCATGCCTTCTCTTAAATACTTAGGTAGTAGGTAGGTAGTCGGTATCTATACCTAGCTACTAAATAGTTAAAAATAAATTATAAAAATAAATTATAAGCACTACCCGTTTTTCAGGCTAGGTAATTACCATACTTGAGTGCCTCAAGCTTTTAAAAATATAGGTAAGTACTTACACGCCAAATACTTACTAGAATTTATTTTTAACATTTTAGTTCATTGTCCCAGATAAAAGCTTGTTTTTAAAAATATTTTTTATTTATATATTATTGTGAAGTTAAGTAAAAAAGGTAACGGATGCAGTGTAATGCAACCTCAAATTTTGCCAGCCCAATTTTTTTGTTTTATGTGTTGCGTGTTTATCGTTTCTGTTATAGGTAGACATCATTGCTTAGCATTGAGCTATTTGTCTTGCATATCCTTTTACCCAACACATAAAAATATATTGGCTTGGCTTCAGAGGCCCGCATTTAATTTCTACTCAGACATGTATATTGTGCCAAGTTCAGATACTTCAAGTGAAGTATACGGCATTGTTTATCAGTCATCGCAAGATTTGGCCAAAATGCATTTACTTTCTAGTTGCCTCATGTTCTGGTTAGTGCAGTTTTTTAATTAGTGCAATTAATATAAATAACACTGTAATGTTACTAAAGTTCACCATTCACGTGCAAGCCTTATTTTTTACGAAAAACCGGTATCCATCCATTCTCCTAATATTGTAAATCAATTTATCATTATTTTTTATGTTCTCTACCTGTTAGTAAATATTAAAATTTAATAAAGCTATGTTAGATTTAAAACATGCTTTTCAACCGACTTCCAAAAAGGAGGTTCTCAATTCGTCTGTATGTTTTTTTTGTGTATGTTACGCGATTACGACGTCAATTGTAAACCGACTCAAACAATTCTTTTTGTAATCGGTAGGGTACGTTTCCGAGGTGGTCCCATTGCAATTTCATCGTGATCTGATAAGCATCTCTAGAGATATGAAGATAAACGTCTCAAACTTGCTACTGAAATTTACTCGCGGGGCATTGAAGTCGGTTGTTTTAGTATCTTAATTATTACGGTATAAATATTACACGTTAATGTTCAACATACAAGTTTAACAAAGTATTTTGAGACGTGGAGTATCTCTGAAAGATCGAATTCGAAATGAAGTCATCCAACAGCAAACTAAAGTTCATGCCATAGTTCAAAGGATTACTAAGCTGAAGTGGCAGTGGGCTGGTCACATCTGTCACAAAACCGATAACCGTTGGGGTAGACGTATTCTAGAGTGAATACCAAGGCTCGGTAAACGAAGCGGGCTCATTCCCTCAAGTTCAACCAAACAGTTGACCAACCGGTTGAACTAGTGCGAATATTTTTCCCACTAGTTCAACTGCGGATGATTTTCTTTAGCAGTTGACGTAGGACGCCCTCTAGCCATAGAAGAGATATTAGCACCAGCTAGCCAGAGCGATTATATATGCAAGCTGTTCGGCAGCGGTTGGAAACAAATAGCTGAAAATCAAGCTCAGTGAATATAATAATAATATAAACAATTTCTGCGAACAGCCTAATAGCGAAGAGTCTCGACCAACATCTCAAGAGACTCTCGCTAGACGGCTGGATCAAGGGCCAGATACAGAAGGCGGTACTTCTTGACACGGCACGCATCGTCAGGAGGTTCCTCTCTCTGCAGCCCTAACCACCGGTAGCTTGGGCCCTGCCCCGCTGCTGGCGGCACTCTAGGTTTATGTTTTTTTATAATATTGTTTATTTGTTATGATTTTTTTCTATTGTTGTTTGGATATCTTTATTGTAAAAAAACCTAAAACTAAGAAAGAAAATATAAAACGTATATAAATAATTTAAGATCGTTTCAAAAACTAAAAGAACCGAGTTCAAACGTCGCGCTAGTCAAAGTAGCCAGTAGACCTAGCAACTATTACATAATCTGTGCCAGTAGTTAGTAGTAACTAGTAAGTCGTCGAGATAAGTAAATGCGTCGTAATACAAATGTTGATATATTAAAAACGGCTCGGCCGATTTCGTTAAAATTTAAATGGGTTCAGTTTAATTCGGTTCAGGCATCTTCGAGTAATCGGTGAACAAACATAAAAAAACCGACTAATTGAGAACCTCCTTCTTTATCATGAAGTCGCTTAATAATAATATAAATAAAGTGCAAGATTATTACCAATTGAATTAATAACGAAATAGGTTTACCACTATCTCACCTGATGTTAAGTGGCAATAATGTGGCTCAAGGTATAGCAAATTTGCCTGGATACCAATTTGTTCAATCGCTACTTGTAACCCTCAGATAAAAGTTATCGGGAAACACAGAATTGAAACACGACTTCCATTTCTTGTTAGTGCACATGATTAATGTAGAAGCAAATCGGTTTTTTTAAATCATTAAGAACCTACAATCTCAGCTATGCAAACTAACATAGCAAGTTTTTTTTGGAAGGCGGTATCAGCGCTTAGTGCCAACTTTTTTTTATTAAACTAATGCCGTTGGCCTTTGCATGACTTTTTTTAATATACGGCGTTTGGCGCTCAACTATCCATTTTAATGGTTTTGAAGAACCAAAGTAAGCCTTAGATAATTCCATTTTCCATTTCATAGAAGTAATCCTAAACATATAGAGCTACTCCAGCTACCCTAACCATATATATAAGCAGCTCCATTCTATATCTCACGCCTCTAAGAATCAAAACAAACTGCCCGAAAGTATTCCTACAAATCTTGTTCTACCTAACATTCACTAACCTAAAATACGTGGGAACACTGTCGGTATTTTTGTATGCTGGTCCTGCAGTCGAGCAAATGGCCCTTTGGGAGGGTAGGGCGAGAAAAGGGCAGGAGATGAACATGTTCTTTGGTACTTACTAACGGCGAAGGATGGGCGGTGCATGTTAACTAATAGTTTTGGCCACACTTTGTGGGGTTACGGCGGAAGAAGGGTACCTCGTATTTTGTATGGATGCTTGCTTACCTCTATGTTACAGTTAATGATAATATATACCCTCAAGTCTTCACAATGAATATTGGGCTATAAATAACTTCTGATAAAGTTAGTATTACAATTTGTATGTAATCTTCTGTTAGTATTACTGACAAATAATGAACCTCAGTAATATTAGACGAGTAGCTTGGAGTGTAAGTATTCTTAAACAATATTTTGGAAAGGTTTGTCTGCTAAATCAGCCAGCTTAACGTTATATTATCTTACTAGCAGCCCGCCCTGGCTTCGCACGGGTAGAACAAATATTCCTATAAAATTTGCATCAGTTTGTTGCATCGAATATAAAATATGAACATTTTTAACAATCATCGTCATATTTCAACCAATTTACACAAAACCTTAAAGAATTATGCACCTAAACCTTTCTCATAAACCTCTGGCTATTGGTGAAAACCGCAGGATAATCCGTTCAGTACCTGTTGAGATTATTGCGAACAGGCAGACAGACGCAGTGATGGACTTTGTTTTATAATACTTACGTAGTGATATTGGACGGCCCTTTGGCGTAAAGGATAGTTACCCTGATTCTGACCCGACGGTCGTTGGTTCTAATCCTAGCTATATACCTACCAATGAAAGTTTTATGTGCATCATGAATCATGAGTTTTCGTACAGTGGTAGTGGGATCATTAAATCTACCAAAAAGTAGCTTACCACCAAGAAGAACATCTGCCGCCTTAACCTTACGGCGTTCCCCGACGCAAAAAGTAGAGGTAATTTATACGCTTAACGTGTGTATCTGTGTGTATGTCTGTAGCATCTTAGCACCTAACCGGATGAACCGATTTTGTTTTTATTATTGATAGTTTTTTTTTGTTTGATAGATGTCTTCATCGAGAGTGTTCTTAGCTTAGATTCATGAAAATTCGTTCAATCGTTATAAAACTATGAGCTTTTTTCTAGTTAATTGCGCTATGAAATCATCTTTCATAGATCTGATCAATTCGAAAATCTTCTTCAACGATATTGTAAGAACAGGGAACATTGACCTGATGCTGGGACATCTCCTGGACTACACAGAATACTCAAATCCTCACCAACTTACAGCTCAGATTATAAAATGTCGTGTTTAGAGTAATTGGAATGCTTTTATTGAAAAGATTATGCATAGATCAGTCGGGGTGGTTTAAAATATTATATTATAATATCTATACATCAATATTATTTTATACAATAGATCATATTAATACTATATTGACTTCAAATTGATTGCGATCGGTGGGGATCTACAGAATAGCTAAGCTTATAATGATATTTTTGTAGTAACTATGACCTAATCTGTGGTTTCACTGCAAATATTTTATTAATTTTGCGATGCGTGTATATGAAACTCGTGATATCTTCTAGAGTTTTCATTTGAATTATATACTGTAAACGACAATTTTAATCTATGATATGTGGCCAAGCTAATTAACGTAATTATTTGGATAAGGATTAATACTATATACTTGAAAATAGCCTTGGAAGTTATGTAATATTTTTTAACAAAAATTTTAAGATTAAAATGGTTACTGTGAGTCAACCTTAAGAGATAGACATATACTGTCCCGGACTTTTTTGTAGGTCTTATTAAGTTGTACAACTCTTGCATAGAAAATATTCTTCTATCTATTTTCAATTGAGCAGCGTTCGTAAGAAACGTGTTTTTTCGACCGTTTATTTGCCGACTTAGGTTGCAAATTAAGTCTCCACGAATGTACCTTTGATTTAAACGGGATAATATATAGCTTATTTTTATTCCAAAAGTCCATTCTATGTATTAGTGAAATAATTTTTTAAATCGGTTGAGTAGTTTTTGAGCCAAATCATTACAAACATACAAAAATACAAAAATACAAATGTTCTCTCTTTATAATATTAGTATATGAATATTATTTTACACAATAGATCATATTATTATACTATATTGACTTCAAATTGATTGTGATCGGTGTGGATCTACAGCATAGCTAAGCTTATAATAATATTTTCGTAGTAACTATGACCTAATCTGTGGTGTCACTGCAAATATTTCATTAATTTTGCGATGCGTGTATATGAAACTCGTGATATCTTCTAGAGTTTTCATTTGAATTATATACTGTAAACGACAATTTTAATCTATAATATGTGGCCAAGCTAATTAACGTAATTATTTGGATAAGGATTAATACTATATACTTGAAAATAGCCTTGGAAGTTATGTAATATTTTTTAACAAAAATTTTAAGATTAAAATGGTTACTGTGAGTCAACCTTAAGAGATAGACATATGCTGTCGCGGACTTTTTTGTAGGTCTTATTAAGTTGTACAACTCTTGCATAGAAAATATTCTTCTATCTATTTTCAATTAAGCAGCGTTCATAAGAAACGTGTTTTTTCGACCGTTTTTTTGCCGACTTAGGTTACAAATTAGGTCTCCACGAATGTACCTTTGATTTAAACGGGATAATATATAGTCTATTTTCATTCCGAATGTCCATTCTATGTATTAGTGAAAGAATTTTTTAAATCGGTTCTGTAGTTTTTGAGCCAAATCATTACAAACATACAAAAATACAAAAATACAAATTTTCTCTTTATAATATTAGTATAGATTATTAATTATTAATTATAGTATAGAAGTATAGATAAGCGAATCTACAAGCATAGCGTAGAATGAACTCTGACCAAGCTGAACCACTACATACGCAAAGCGGTGGGCAGTGATGGGAAAAGGAGAGCCGAAGATCGGGCTCAGTGGTGCGTCTTGTGTGAGGCCTTTGTCCAGAAGTGGACTAATACCGGCTGATTATGATTAATCAGTCAGCTTGACAGGAATTTTTTCTTGTATTATAGTACATTTAGTGCGCATATTTATAAAAAAAAATCCGGTTGGTATGGTTTGAAGTCAATGATTCGACTTCAAACCATACCAACCGGATTTTTGTGGATGGACTGAGTGGTGGAAAATGTGGAAAAAAAAAAAATTATAGCTTAAATACTCTAGATGAACACACCTCCTAAACAACAATACTGTATCTTTAATGAGTATATACGTCATTGTTTATCATCATACGAGCGTCGTGCTTGTCCTGTTATCATATATCTTAAAATGCATAATTATAATGAAGGTTATCTATCTTTTGTACTCTCTTGCTTTTGTAGTAAAGGGCAAAAAATTATCTACTTTATATCAAAGTGGATAAAAGTATTTATTTGGATAAGGATTAATGTATAAACCAACAATGTGCATAGTATACACATAATACACATAATGTAATTTAAATATTTTGCTATGTCACAATGTTCTTTATTTTACAGTTTATGCAGCGCAGCGCACACCGAAAAAGCTGCCAGACGGCAGGATTTTTGCTAATAACTTGACAATTAGTTATAGATATCATCATCATTCATCATCATTATCAGACAATTTCCGTCCACTGCTGGACTTAGGCCTCTCCACTGAGCTTGATCTTCAGCTATTCGTTTCCAACCGCTGCCAGCCAGCTTGCGTATATCATCGCTCCACCTAGCTGGAGGGCGTTCTAAGCTACGTTTGCCGAGCCGTGGTCTCCACTATAGAACTCGTCTATCCCAAAGGTTATCGGTTCTACGACTGATGCGACCAGCCCACTGCCATTTAGCTTGTTAATCCTTTGAGCTATGTCGATAACTTTGATGGTTCTCTGACGGATGACTTCGTTTCGTATTCGATCCTTCAGAGAAACTCCGAGCATATCCCTCTCCATAGCTTACTGACCAGCTTTGAGTTGGTGAACTAGTCGCACCGTCAGTGTCCACGTCTCTCTTATTATAGAATATACCTACTACCAATTTACACAACATCTTTGTGTTTTAAAGCATATGTGCTATACTGATGTATAAGCTATAACACTGTTAAGTTTATTCAAAATCCGTTCACAGAGTTTTGCGTAAAGGAGTTACAAACATTCATCGAAAACTTTCGCATCAATTTTATTAACAGTCAGCATAATAATTGTAGTAAGTAGGATAACATGGCTTGAAGTCGAATACTGTTTCTTTTATACGTCAAAGGAATCTTACCCCATCCCTCCTCCTCTAACTATCCTTTAAACTCTTCATAGAATCAAGAAAGGACAATTCCTTATAAGTAGGAGTAAATCAAATCAAAACCAACTCAGAATTTAACTTAACACAAAATGAATAAGAAGAAAGTTTTATCTGATTAAATTCCTCTTAACGTATTTATTTCCAAATATAGTAGGTGAACATTAACAAGAACGGAAGTCGATAATAAAAGTACGTTGAACTTTTGAACAAAGAGAAAATATGATTTCGATTGCAAATTAAAGTAGGAATATACACAGAAACTTCAACTGTTCTATAGTATATACAGAAGGAAGTAACAATACGTATTTATTCAGTGGTAAATGTGTCACAGGTAACGTATTTAAGTTAGCCTTTATTGTCTCAAATCACTGATTTATTTATACCAAATAGGATCAGTCTTAACTACATTTTAAAGTGAACATTTTATGATTAAGATTTTTTATAAAAGAATGATACATAAAAACAATACAGACGATTCGATAACCTACACATTTTTAGAAATCAGTTTGTCCTGAAAAATTAAAGAAAAACACAAAGTTATGCTAAAAACTTAAAACAAAAATACATATTCAATAAACAAGAGTGAAACTTATGTCAAACTTCGCGTTAGCAAAAAGCGTTGTCTTCTGTCAAAATCGTTACAAATACAAATATACAAATACAAATATTTTTATTTCGGACAACAATGATCCATGGGTTATTAATCACTAGTACTTATATTATGGTTAGTATCTTAAAAACTAAACTAAAACGAATACATTATTATACTTATTAATAAATCATGTACCTGCGAGGCACTCCGTGCGGACGACTACCAGCGGAGTTTTCGTCTGATGTTTCGGTCATCGTTCGCATGAAGTGCCTCAGCACAGGCGCATGCGGATCCTCTGCAACTATTTTCAGGATGCTGTTGTTACTTCCCCGCACCCTCCTAATAAGTGATGCTACTTTTTTCCGAATGACGACATAAAAGCCGTCAGTTTGGCTTTTCGCAAACATTTCGGAGGCACTGCAAAAGCGGGGAAGTCTCAACATCATCCTGAAAATGTTATTGTATTGGACAGACTATTGGTTACGTACACTGAGTACTGAGCCACTGTTTGGGCTCAGTAGCATGACTTGGGAGAGGCCTATGTCCAGCAGTGGACTGATACCGGCTGATTATGATGATGATGATGATTGGTTACGTTTAAGAAAAATATATTTTTTTTTGCGTCATATTCCAAGGTAATTTATTATATTTATCTGCGCAACGTACTTTACACACCTTTCAGTTAAGCCAATTTGTGAGGGACATATAGACAAACGGACAAAAAAGTAATCCATCCTCTAATGTGGGTTCCTTTTTTTCCTTTTGAGGTACGGAATCGCGGAACCCTAATAATTGGGTCCCCATACAAGAAGCTTGTTTTTCGGCTTTGTTCAATCTTATTAAATATTTTACGTGGTACGGAACCCTATGTGTGCGAGTCCGAATTGCACTTGGCCAGTTTATTTTATAGCACAGTGTGACCTAAACCCGCAATTTACGCACGCTTTTCCGTAACTTAAATAGTCGATTATTGCACGACTTCACGCCGTAATAATCGTCTATTTGACGGAAAAGTGTAGCAAGCGTAAAGTGCGGGTTTATGTCACACTGACAGCTATAAAATAATATACGATACTCGTGACTTAAGTTGTCTATTGTCATAGAAAAGATAATAATACTACGTCTATTGTTGCACGGCGTAGCACTACGGCGTAACTTCACGCCGTCCAATAATAGACTACTTATTTCACACGTATCGTAATATAATATTATTGTCATTGGATAAGCCTTTTACAAAATCTTATGTACTGTTATCATTTTAAGTAGGTAAGTCAATAAATACTTCCTTTAAATTTTACTTTCTCCGGAACTCTTCAGAATGTTAAATGTTAAAGTTCACGCTTCGATTTTTGACCCATTCGCACATCGCTTAAAAAGACGAATGTTGTTCGCGACCTTTTAGCATTTCAATAAAATCGTCGTGTAATTTACTTTATCCGATACGTTGATAACTTCCTGCTAAATATTTGTTGATCGTTGATGCTAATAAGTAATTAATTCTATAAAACTTGCCTGATTATACTTACTTAGGTATATGAGGTTCTAAGTTATTGCAACATAATAATTATTATGTAATACTAGGAGTGCCCCGCGGCTTCACCTGCGTTAAAAACTTCTTTCATTTACTTAATTTTTTTCTTTCGAAAAAAACATTTCTTTAACAAAATACTTCAAAAAAGAATAAGCCAAATCGGTTTATCCGTTTTCAAGTTATCACATTAGATTTCACATCATATATCATATCACATCATTTTTACAAGCTTTATCTCTACCTACTTCACGGCGAATTTGTCCGTCAAAAATCTTGCGATTGATTTTAGAGCGACTTCCAGGGGATCGATTGAGCTGAAATGTTGCATACATGTATAAATCGCGTGACATTGCAATATTATGATGACATGGTGCTGATCTGATGATAGAGCTGGAAGGTGGCCAAAGGAACTCCTAAACTACACATGTTATACCTGTAGTGTTTGGGCTCGTTGGATTTGTCTTGACTTACTCTAGTCCTAGGTTATGGTAAAGCGTTCGTTTAAAAAGGTTTTTTACAATATTACTTGTATTTAATCCGAAAAACCATATTATTTTCCGACTTTTTACCCCATTTCAAAAAATCCTGCAACAAGTATTGACTTATTTATTTACAGAAGTACTTATATAATCAATCGAATGAAACAGACTATCTCATCTTGTTTCTCCACACAAACTTTGAAGCCCAGTTCCATCAGAGGTGAAAAGAGGGAAAATCCTTTGCTAGCAGATACCTACGTCACAATAACTATCTGCATGCCAAATTTCAGCGCAATCCGAAACAATATTGATTTCAGACTTACACCAACCACTTCACCCTCTTAGGGGTGGAATTTCGGAAAAGCTCGAAATACGTATTTTCTCATTTATTTCACAAAAAGTACTTGTGTGAAGTATAAAAAAACTGTACTATAAGTGTAAAAAAACTATCTAATCTTGTTTCTCCATACAAACTTTGAACCCTGTGTCATCCCCTTAAGCGGGGAATTTTGGAAAATGCTTTCTTAGTACACGCTTACATACTAAGACAAATATATCCTCTAAATTTCAAGTCTCTACGATCAGTGGTTTAGGTTGTGCTTTGTCTATTAGTCAGTCAGTCACTATGTCAGGACAAATATTCTTATAGTAATAGAATATTATAAATAGTTCTATTTTAACATCATGTCTGTTTATCATAAGTGCAACTGCAATAATTATACATTTTCTAACTTGAGCGTGGTAGCTGAGCAGGCGCACGCTAGATAGTTTCTCCCACTATGCGGGGGTTAGGGGTTTCTTTACGTTGTTTTTCTTTCTCCGGAGGGCCACTGGGTAAGCGTACATGAAATGTTCGATAGAAAATCCATTGGTGCACGGCGGGGATTGAACTCGGTACCTCTGGCGTCAAAGCCGATCATTCTCCCACTACATCACTGGGCCCTCGAAATAAATATAAATAAACTAAAAGTGCCCCGCGGCTTCGCCCGCGTTAAAATCTTCTTTTATTTACTTAAAACTTTTCTTTTATAAAAACGATTCTATCATTAAAGACATCAAATAAGAATTAGCCAAACGGTTCACCTGTTTTAATGTTATCGCGTCACTAAGGCAATTCGGGATTTATATTTATAAAACCCGAGAAACCAAAATTGTTGTTGTGACTGTGTTACCTACCCAATTTCGAAAAACCCTATAACACGTACTTTATCTTATTATGTTTTGCCATACAAACTTTGAATCCCCGTTCCGTATCCGGGAGGAATTTTTAGAAAATCCTTTCTGAGCGGATACCTATGGCATAATAACTATCTGCATTCTACATTTCAGCGAAATCCGAAACAGTATTGATTTTTAGACTTTTTTACCCCAGTTTATCCCTTATTGATTCGTTAACAAGAAATGTTTTTGTCTTCTTCGCACTGTAAAGAAGTTCAAATAGAGCTTCGTTCAATTTTTAAGCGACTTCACAAAAAAGGAGGAAGTTCTCAATTCGTCTGTATGTTTTTTTTAGACATAATTTTCTCAAAACCTTTAAAAAAAACTTAATTATTATGCACACATAAATAAGCACACGATTGATATCAGCCCTTGGACGTTCACCGTCAGGGCTTGGCAAGGTCACTTTAACTTATAAATTACTAGAGGCAACAGTCAGCATTAGTTTATTTATTACCTGCATGCAAATGCGGAAGACGGGTTTTAATAGCCATGATTGTATAATACATGTATAGACAGATTGGATTGGCTTTTGCGCCTTAAAAATTAGAAGTTTTATATACTAGTTAGTATACTGTTAATTGTAGAATTTTGTAGGCACTTTATTTTTTATAGTACTTATTTAGGCTCATTTAAGTGATTTTAAAATAATTTTAATACTATATATATATGTATATATATAATTAAGATAGTTTAAAAACTATAACAACCGACTTCAATGCCCCGCGAGTCATTAGTTTAAGTAGCAAGTTTGGGACGTTTATCTTCATATCTCTGGGGATATCAGGATTATCAGGTCTCGATGAAATTACAATGGGACCATTTTGAAAATATACCCTACCGATTAAATAAAAAATAAGTTCAAAAACTAAAACCCGACTACTAAAATATCACGCTCTAAAAAGTATGAAACAAGAAAATATTCTCATCTGAGATCGCTATGTACAAACTATTCAATATGTATCGTGTGTTATACAAACAACTAACTTGTTATAAATATTTTATTGTATTTCATATATATTCATAGTGGTGTTCAGTGGATACCCGTGGTCGTATGTTACTTTGCAGAGTGTATTGTTTTGTTACGGTAGGTGACATAAAGTCCAGAACTAAAAAAAAATTTCATCCCACCCCATCGTGTGGTTGAGTTCCTTGAATAGGAATTTTAAAATGAAGATAGGGTTTTGTACATCATATTTTTGTCGGGCGTAGCGTTGGAGAGATATATCCCGCCGAAGTCAAGAAAACTAATTTTTACCCCACGGCGTCACAAAGAAGCATTTGGGAGGGTTATGTGTTTGTTGATCGCTATGTATGTATGTAAGTATGTTGACATGTATACATCTATCCAAAAACCCCAAAATGCTTTAAATAAAATATAAGTTCAAAAACTATGTCACCTACCGTAACAAAACAATACACTCTGCAAAGTAACATACGACCACGGGTATCCACTGAACACCACTATGAATATGTATGAAATACAATAAAATATTTATTACAAGTTAGTTGTTTATATAATACACGATACATATTGAATAGTTTGAACATGGCGATCTCAGATGAGAATATTTTCTTGTTTCATACTTTTTAGAGAGTGATTTTTCAGTAGTCGGGTTTTAGTTTTTAAACTTATTTTTTATGTACTCACGAAACAGCACCGTTAAAAGACTTTACTTATTTATGTACTTTGGTCAAAACTCAAAGAGTCACTTCTAGAAGTATTATAAAATAAACACATAATAAATCAATCTAACTAAATGTTTATGTCCCAACCTCTCATATGAAACACCATAATGTTTATTCACCTTGAAATTCTGGTGTTGTTGTGTAAATTAATTAGGTATTATGTTTTCATTAATAGCCGTTACAAAACATATAGGAGTATTTTAGAGTAAACATTACGTTTAATGATTTATTTATTGTAATAGAGTAACTTTACTTGTTTATGTTTTTTTCCATTGAATATTATATTTGTTTAGGTACAAATTACTTCCTGTGCAAACACTTTACAATTCACATTTTAATGCTTCTATATTTGTACGATCATAAAAATTAAACTTAGGTAGAGTTGCACCGCACCATCTTACTTCAACCGTAACTACCTATAATGGCTCCTCTACATGATGGGCCAGCGCTTGTCCAGCAGAATGGCCATGCGATGGTTGAAAAGGATCTACACAATGGCCCACTACATATATATATTTATATTTATATAAATTAATATATATATATATATAAATTAATATATATATATATATATTTATTTAGCACGTACAATTAACTGAGTAATGGCCGACGTGTAGATGCGTACCGCCATCGCTGGCCCAACCTTTGATGTGTGGGCGAAAAACCGACACCGCGGCCATTCCGCCGCCATCGTACGCACCACAAGCCAGCCTACGCCACTACGCCCTCTATATGGTGGCCCACTACGATGGACCATCATGATGGCCCATCATGTAGAGGAGCCATAACAATAACCGGTATTTTTATGGATCTATGGAGTTTGACAGATTTTTGACGTTTGTTATAGTTAAAGTAAGATGGTTTAGTTTCAGCTTTCTGTTAAATTGACATAATACCACCGCACTGCAGGAAGACAATATTGACCCACACAAAGCGGAAAATCACTACACATTCATCATATGCACAGGCAAAGCGTGGTATTTCTTGCCTGAGTCTGTGTTTCCTGAAAGAAACTTTTCGAATGATTTCTAAATAGGTACTTTTAGGCAATGTGACAACGTCATCACGTTATAAAACTAGTCAAACTCTGATCTATCCACAATAATAATTGAGATAGTTTATAAGATCGTTTAAAAAACTAAAAATAATGACTTCAATGCCGCGCTATTAATTTTCAGTACCAATTTTGAGGTGTTTATCTCCATATCACTGGAGATCCTTATACCTCGATAAAATTACCATGGTACCACACTTGGGATATCTCCTTTCCAACAAAAAAATAATAATCAAAATCGGTTCATAAACGAAAAAGTTATCCGCGAACAAACATAAAAAAAAACATATACGTTCGAATTGAGAAACATCCTCCTTTTTTTGAAGTCGTTTAAAAAACTAAAACAACTGACTTCCATGCCATTCATGCTTCCATGCTTCCATGTTTCAGCCATTGTACTATTCGTTATTCTGTGGTTTCAGTAGCAAGTTTGAGACGTTTATCGTCATATCTCTAGAGATACTTATCAGATCATAATAAAAATAAATGGGACCACCTCGGAAATGAACCCTACCGATTAAAAAAAGAATCATTCGGATCAGTTTACAATAGAGTCGAGATCGGTAGGAATGTACTTTAAATGGCAATGAGGAAATGATAAAACCCCTTCCTTGTTTATATGATAAAACCCCTTCCTTGAAGTAAAAGTTTAAAAAAATTGCGGACCCCGCGCTGCGGACGTTTATCTCCATATCTCTAGAGATATTTATCAGACCTCGATGAAATTACCAAGATACCACACTCGGGATGTTTCCTTTCCAACAAAAAAATAATAATCAAAATCGGTTCATGAACGACGAAGTTATCCGGGAACAAACATTAAAAAAAAACATATACGTTCGAATTGAGAAACATCCTCCTTTTTTTGAAGTCGGTTAAAAAACTAAAACAACCTTCTTCTTCCAATTCCTTCCAAGACTTCCATGCCATTCATGCTTCCATGCTTCCATGTTTCAACACTTGTACTATTCATTATCATCATATCTCTAGAGATACTTATCAGACCATAATAAAAATAAATTGGACCACCTCGGAAATGAACCCTACCGATTTTTAACTTTACGATATTATTCGTTTAAAAACTAAATAAAAAAGAACCGACTTCAATGCCGCGCTATTCATTTTCAGTACCAATTTTGAGGTGTTTATCTCAATATCTCTGGAGATACTTATTAGACCTCGATAAAATTACCATGGTACTACACTTGGGATATCTCCTGTCCAACAAAAAACAAATAATCAAAATCGGTCCTTAAACGACGAAGTTATTCGCGAACAAACATAAACCTCCTCCTTTTTTTTAAATCGGTTAAAAAAAGAATCATTCGAATCGGTTTACAATAGAGTCGAGATCGGTAGGAATGTACTTTAAATGACAATGAGGGATAAAAACCCTTCCTTGAAGTGAAAGTAAAAAAAAATTGCGGACCCCGCGCTGCAGACGTTTGTCTCCATATCTCTAGAGATATTTATCAGACCTCGATGAAATTACCAAGGTACTACACTCGGGATGTCTCCTTTCCAACAAAAAAAACGGGCTACACGAGGCTAGTTTTTCAAGCTAGGATAGCAAGCTAGTGTTAGTAAGCTAGCAAGCTAGTACTTCTTCGTGTAGACAAAACTATCTTCATTTGTAAGCTAGTTTACAAGCCAGGACAGTTTTTAATAGGATGGAGTTCTATTGTCAGGCTAGTAGCGTCCCCCCACCACTGATTTTACTGATTTTAGTAAGTACTAGCTTAAAAAAATCTAGCCTCATGTAAACAGAAAACCATGCTCCAAGCTAGGTCAGCAAGCCAGGACAGTTTGGTAAAAAACTAGCTTGCTATTCTAGCTTGAAAAACTAGCCTCGTGTAGCCCGGGCATTACAATAAGTAAAAATAGACAACGGTGTATTCGATAAAAAATAATTTATTGCATACCTACTGCACCTAGCGAGATGCCAAAAGGTTAAACAAGACATCGTATATCTAAAATAAAGCATACATGCATAAATTTCCGCTCATTCCACTATTTTGGTGGCAACCAAATAAACCAGCGTCCACAGATAGGGATAGCAGTTACTAAGTAACCGTTCCCTCGACGCCGTTTCCATAAGATCTAAGTTACTATTACAGGGGATTATTAAATTTGTACACCGAAACTATAATTCAGTTTGGAATATTGTGCAACCACAGCCTTATATCGTAGAGTAGTATGTGACGTATGAATATGTAATTAAGTTTGAATTAATAATATGGGTTTGTGAATGTGGTGAGGAAATAATTCATTTTGTGGTACTAATTCGAATTGACGAGTAAGGCAGGCCGCACACCAGGCATACACTTGTAACTCGATAATTGTGGCGCCATATTAAACTAACGCGCCACAAAAATCGAACGTGTTCGATCTTGAATTCGTGTAGCGCGGACAACGTCTCGTCATAAAGTGCGCCCGCTACAAATGTTTCCTCAGTGTGTGTGCTCACGCACTAATATATAGGGGCGTTAAATGTGTCGCGTTTCAAATGTGGCGCCACAATTGTTGAGATACAAGTCTATGCCTGGTGTGCGGCCTGCCTAATGCGATGTTTTTTCATGGATAATATCATCTCTTATACGTAAAAACTTATCTCTATATCTCTGAAATACTCAGCGGATCTTGGTAATATGTATCAGAACAGGATACGTGCCTTCTCACGACAACAAATCATATAACCATGAGTACAAATGGACCTTCATGGAAAAACAGTTCAGAATTAGTGGAAACATTGAGTAACATGTACGCTAAAACAGTGTTAGTTATAAAACATTGAAATTAAGAACTAAATTAGTAGTATTCAGCATCTATCACTGTTCAACCGACTTTTTTTTTGTGTGTATGTTACGCGATTACTCCGAAAATTGTGAACCGATTTGGATGGTTTTGTTTTATCGGTAGGGTACGTTTCCGAGTGTCCCATGGTCCATGGTCAAGTGGTCCCATTTTAATTTCATCAAGATCTGACAAGTATCTCCAGAGATATGACGATAAACGTCTCACACTTGCTACTGAAGTTGACTTGAAGTTGACGCGGGGCATGGAAGTCGGTTGTTTTAGTTTTTAAACTATCTTCATTATTAAACACTTTTTAGGGTTCCGTACCCGAAGGGTAAAACGGGACCCTATTACTAAGACTCCGCTGTCTGTCTGTCTGTCTGTCCGTCTGTCACCAGGCTATAGCTCAATAACCGTGATGGTTAGACAGTTGAAATTTTCACAGATGGTGTATTTCTGTTGCCGCTAGAACAACAAATACAAAATATAAAATTAAAAATTAAAGGAGGTCTCCATACAAAAAACGTGTTTTTAAACGCCTTCTAATTAGTTTCGGCAAAATTACATAGATAGCGCTAGTAAACGAGCGCCCCGTCTTTCTAGTTCGCGACCAAACCCAATATTCTGGGTAATATCAATTAATCAAATATATGAGGTTGAAGCTCTGTTATGTTTTGTATTGTACGGAACCCTCCCTAAGTGTGCGATAAGAGACGCGATGCTGACTCGCACTTGGCCAGTTTTATTATAAGACCTGGCGTGTTAGTATGTTATATAAGTTTGTGCGGCCACATATTCAAATTATAAAGGTAATAGTTACTATGGTGTATATTTTGGAAGATACATTAGAACCACTTCTTGAGGTCGATTGAACTCAAATTTAGTAAGCGTGCAAAGTATCGATGACAAGCCAATAATAATTAAGTCAGCTGGAATACCATATTATTTCATTTTCACCGAAAATACGCAAGTATAAATCTATACTAAATCCGAGTTCAATCGAAGAACGTCAGAAAGTGGTTCTAATTTAGCTTCCAAGATTTGACCCTCACACTCCACATGTGTATTATCTCACACGGCAAATTAAATAAATAAAAAATCTGGCCAAGTTAAAGTCGGACTCGCACTCGTAGGGTTCCGTACTACACTACAGTATTTTATAAGATCGAGCAAAAAATACCACTATCCTTTTTCGCCACCAAAATATAATAATTAATAATATAATTAATAATTAACAAACAAAGGTGTTAGGGATCGACATTTTAATATTACTCCATCTATGGGACGTTTACCTAACTAAGCGTATATAGATGGCGTGAAATGCTGAAATAAACACGTTTCTTGTATGGGTATCCTCTATTATTTGTAACTTTATTCTGTTTTTAGTATTTGTTGTTATAGCGGCAACAGAAATACATCATCTGTGAAAATTTCGACTGTCCAACTATCACGGTTCATGAGATACAGCCTGGTGATACAGATACAGACGGACAGACAGACCGACAGACAGACAGACGGACAGTGGAGTCTTAGTAATAGGGTCCCGTTTTACCCTTTGGGTACGGAACCCTAAAAATAACCTTCGCATATTACATGAGCATAGTAAGTTCTGTTAGGTAGTCTCTCAAAACGTTACCGAATTCTATATATCATTTCAATTGATAAAAATTACT
This sequence comes from Cabera pusaria, assembly GCA_954871355.1. NCBI lineage: Eukaryota > Metazoa > Arthropoda > Insecta > Lepidoptera > Geometridae > Cabera > Cabera pusaria. The sequence goes on from OX940893.1 coordinate 6,044,927, forward strand.
TAAGTAACTATCTCACAGTTTCATAAAATTCATTCAAATAGTAATATTCCTTTTATACTGCAAGTCTGATTACATCCACATCTCGTATTTTGACTTTTTTCAGCAATCTGCGGTCCCCTCGTAAAACCCAGGGTTTATGTTTTATGTCGTGGACATAACGACATTAGGCATTTTATGTAAATTACCGGACTACATATCTCGTGGGAAATAAACGTGTACTAGGTTGGGGTATCTAGAATATAATATTATGTATTTAACACTTTAGGGCCTTAGGTGGAGCATAAAAATGTATGGGTCAGATGAGATAATGAAGGGTTTAATTAGTTTGGCTGTAATTAAAGTTTTATTTCATCACTTTGATGTTTATCTGCCGTTTCAAAGAAGTAATAGTCACTTATACCGAGTAAAAAATCAGGATATCTATATTAGGTATAATAGTAATATCTAACTTACTCACAGAACAAATAAACTAGTAGTAGGTATAACCTAGTTCTACCTATAACTGTCAGAATTTGGTCACTGACCGTTGTTACACCCACAGCTCCTTAGCTTCAATTTTAAATTTTCTTATTCTTGGCAGACAAGCTCACCACTATCTCAACTGATGTTAAGTGATGATGTGTTCTAAGATGGAATCGTGTTTGTTTGGAAATGGGAATCGGCAATAAGATGATGAGCAGCACATCTGACTGTAGTAGTCCAATCCACTTAGCTATCCTTAAACATCTTCTAGAAATTCAAATAGAATAAACTAGTGTTTATTATTTAAAAAAATATTGACAAAAGATCTTAATGTAGAATAGTTTGTTTTTGTACATACAATAATGTACGTACTAAATGTACGTAATAAATGTACGTACAATAATTGTGCAAGGCTAATTTCAAAATTATACCTATACTATTCAACCCTAAAATGCTATCCCTGCATGACTTAAGGAGCTATTCAGTTTTGTACAAAATACAAAATGCATACTTATAACTTTACTCTAGTGGCTTTGTGAACTATTTAGACCACCTAGTTTTTAGGGTTCCGTACCCAAAGGGTAAAACGGGACCATATTACTAAGACTCCGCTGTCCGTCTGTCTGTCTGTCTGTCTGTCTGTGTGTCTGTCTATCTGTCTGTCCGTCTGTCACCAGGCTATAGCTCATTAACCGTAATAGTTGAAATTTTCACAGATGATGTATTTCTGTTACCGCTAGAACAACAAATACTAAAAATAAAATAAAGTTAAAAATTATAGGGGGTCTCCATACAAAAAACGTGTTTTTAAATGCCATCTATCTAATTAGTTTCGGCAAAATGACATAGATGGCGCTAGTAAACGAGCCCCGTCTTTCTAGATCGCGACCAAACCAAATATTCTTGGTAATATCAATTATATATGAGGTTGAAACTCTGTTATGTTTCGTATTGTACGGAACCCTCCCTAAGTGTGCGATAAGAGACGCGATGCTGACTCGCACTTGGCCAGTTTTATTCCTTTATCATCTTAAAACTGAATCGATGTTCACCTCGCACCTCCTTAAAAAAATAATACTTAAATTTAAAATTGAAAACCAGCCCTAACAAGGGGTTGAACAGATGTTGAGAAGCTGAAAATATTATACATAGAGAAGTCGATCTATGTGTAATATGCTTATTGTGGCCATTCCAATGAGCCCAAACTAAACATCTCTGCTGTAAGTTGCACAGGAGGTGAGTATTCTGCAGATTCAGGAGATGTATCAGCATCACATCTATGCTACCATGTTCTTAGAATATCGTCGGAGTAAGAGTATCGCGAATTCTAAATTGATCAGACCTATGAAAGTTTACTTCAGTTTTCAAACGGCTGTACGGATTTTCATGAATTAAAGCGAAGAACACTCTCGATTAAAGCACTTATCAAACAACAGCAAAAAAACTAGATAAAAATCGGTTTAACCGTTTGAGCCCTGCGATGCTACACACAGACACATACATTCGCAGATACAAACGTCAAACTTATAGCACCCCTTCTTTTTGCGTCGGGGGTTAAAATATGTTGGTAACCCGAACAAAGATAATAAACCAATAAATACATACAGGTTCCGATAAACTTCGCACTTTAATCAGTTTTCACTCAATAAAAGTTGTACCTTTAACTCATTGACATCTTAGCTTATCCCATCCTACTAATTATAAAAAATATATGCTTTAGATCTCAATAAACTTTTAACAAAAATTGGTTTGAACAAGATATATTCAGCAGTTTTTGAGATATAGCAACCGCAAATATAACTATGTTTTTCATACAAACACTATGAAAGACAAAGTTATTTTTGGTGGCAAAAAATTACAGTTACAAAATATTATACTGTGTTACAGAACCCTACGAGTGCGAGTCCAACTTTCACTTGGCCAGTTTATTTATTTTTGCAAATCTTCCCCTAAGCATGTGCATAATTAATTTTGTTTAAAAAAATCATCCAAAATTCAGTAATGTTTGTTTCCACGTATTCCTTGGTCCAATTCACTTATAACTCGGTACAAATAAACTTTAAAAGAAATAATAGGACAGGATTTTTTTATTTTTTCAAATCTACCCCTAGTATATAATGTTTTTGTTTGTGGGAAACATTATGGATAATTCAGTAATGTTTGTTTCCACCATAGAAATATGAATAATAAGGTAGTTATTCATATTTCTATGGTTTCCACTTATACTTTAGTCTAATTCACTTAAAACTCGGTACAAATAAACCTGAAAACAAATAATTTGACACATGTTTTTTATTTTTTCAAATCAACCCCTAGGGAGTGTGAAATGAATTCGGTTTGGAAAATTCATAGAAAATTCAGTCTTGTTTGATTTCACGTATCTCCATAATTATTAAACCAATCTTAATTAAATTTGAAACGTAGATAGTGTAGGCTTTAAATTAAGGTAAGTTGATCTTATTTTCAAAAATCATCCCCTCAAAGGATTAAATAGGGTGATGATTTTTTTAAGACAAATTTTATTTCTTGATCCTATTCATGTCAAACTCGGTACAAATAAACCATAAAACAAATAATGAAACACTTTTTTTTTTAATCTATCCCTAGAGGATGTGATAAATTGATTTTATGTGGAGAAATTATAGAAAATTCATTAATGTTTGTTGTGTTTGAAGGGGGAGGGGGAAAGGGAGGGAAGAGGGAAGTGAGGGAAGGGGAGTGGGGGCAAGAGAGACGGGGAGGGGAGGGGGAAGTGAGGAGAAGAGAGAAGGGAGGGAAGAGAGAGGGAGAGGGGAGGGGAAGGGCGAGGGGGAGGGAGAGGGGAGGGGGGTTTGCGCGGCGTGGTTCGGTGGTTGGTAGGTAGTTGGGATAAGCATGTGTCTTATTTGTAAAAGAATTAGCCTAAATATTTAAAAATGCTACCCAAGGGCACTATTCCACGCGGACGAAATCTCGGGCACAGCTAGTACACTTATAAAGTAGCACGACGCTTGCCTGATGCATTGAAATCTACCTATAACAGTAACTGTGGCACGCAAAACTCTGGATTACCATAATTTTATTGCTGGCTGCTATACTACTACTTGAAAATTTTGAACTTAACTTTTTAAGTTATATATTTAAGTTTTTTTTTTTTGTTTTCTTTTTTTAAACTTACTCGCAATGTGGGTTGTACAGTACTAGTATTCTTGTTAACCCCTCCAACTAAGCTAAATATGCTTGTGTCTGGAGTGGGTTCATGTCAATAGTGCAATGGGTGGGGTGAGGATCGAACTCACGACCTCACGATCGCCAGTCCGACACCTTATCCATTGGGCTATTGCCGCCTTTTTACGAACTACTCAAAAACCAATTTTAAGTTTACTAAAAGTTTAAGTTTACCTAAACTACCCACTTTTAAGTTTAAGATATTATCTAATGATTGTAAACACATTTCATTGCTCATTAAACTACGAAAGAATCATAATTTAGTGACACGCTATGTTCAATTTCAAAATAGTTTCGATTTTATTGATGTTTTTTGTTTATATTGATAATATTGACCCAATAGTTAAAAATGCAGATACATACGTAAGTAAACTTTTATTTTCCCATTTATTCGAAAAACGGTGATTGGTTATTTGATAATCTCTTCAAGCCGGGTGGAATAGTGTTATTGAATGTTTGGCTTATGAATGTTCTTCTAGTGTCCTGTCTACGACAGTTCAGTATTTTTAATTTTAAAGATAATTAGTACAGACCCTTTGTTGAAATATTATTAACACCTGAAAGTATGAAAACGAAGCAGCTAAATAATTTCATGTAAAATAATATATTTTTCATTCCATCTATTCAAAAAGTGATAGTTTGTTCCTCGATATGTGCGCGCAAAATAGGTCTTTTCCGCCCTAGGGCGGGAAATTATTTTTATAAATGTTTGGCTTAAGACTGTTCTTTTATAGTGCCCTGTCTAAGGAGGATTAATAATAATATTGTACGGGGAAATGTTACTGTCCTATTAAATAGAGGGCGCGCGGCGCTAATTAAGTATCAAAAAATGCCGCAACGTCATATTATATACCGGAAAACAAATTAAAAAAAAAAATAAAGCGCGCAAAATGGCACAATACATATCTTGTGGTGGCCAAGAAGAAAAAAAAAAGCGCTGGAATTATCGCCATGTTTAGTCTGTGGTCACAGACTGTCATGATAACTGATATTTAACCATGGAGTAGGGAATACATAAACATGGAGGTGCCGCGATACATTTGCCTGTATGGATATAACTTCAAGACAGAAGGTGGTGGTTTTGGTTGCTTTATTAGGTTTGTTTATGTTATTCAGCGTCTTTTACAATATTATGCTCTTGAATTACTATTTTATAGAGCCTTTTATCTATTCCCTTTTCTCATAGAGGGGGATGAAAAGCAGAGTGTATAATTCGGCCGCAACATTATTTTCTCTCTGCCTACTTTGAATCCCTCGCTACGGGATTCTACTCTAGAGTCCTTCGCTCCGCTCTGGAATCAAAATAGCGGCCTCGCCAAAAACGTATTATTTTGCAGCCTAGATTTACAATCTACTAAACCTACTGCTACATACCCAAAAAATAGTAAGGTACAAATTTTATCGAGGGAGAAGTGCAAAAGGTGCGAAGTTTTTGCCTGAAACATGTTGGTATTCCTTGGTTTATTATGTTAGTCCCTTTAACAACCTTAGATTCTTGAATTGCTATTTTAAAGAACCTTATTCCCTATTCTCTTTTCTGACTACTAAGAGAAAAGACATTTTCTCTTTTGGCAGATGTACTTTAAATCCCTCGTTACGCACAGGAAATCCTTCGCTCCGATCTGGATTCAAAATAGCGGACTCAAACTAAAATACTTTATTGCACCCCCCGTGATACAATCTACTTATTTTAATAATGCATCTGCCTTAGTTAATTTTTCGTTATCTATGTGTTGCAATTTTTCTCTTAAAAATAAAAACATATTAAATATACTTGACTTGACTTGACTTTTAAGGATTTACATGTCTTTATGATTGCGCCATTCTGTGTTCTAATTTTGTGTATTTAAATTGTATATTTTCATGTATAAATCCATAGATCGCAATATGTGTAAACTATTTTGATATTGTCGAACTGTAATAAAATAAACTATAGATCTCGATTTTTTTTCGCAGGGGCCATACTCTTTATCATTTGAAAATTATGCAATGTGCAAAGGGCCCAAGTCAAAGAACCTCACCTTTATTACTGTAAATTTCGATTATAGTCAAATTAACGGAATAATTAACTATACCTTCTTTGAAGACACTATCGTAGACGAGGTAAATATAGTGTGATTGGTCACCACTGTAACGTTTAAGCAAATAATTTACATTCAAATATTTTTGCTTATCCTTATTATTATATATCTACACTTTATAATACATTCGAAATATTAATTTCGAACGTTTTATTGTAAAAGTCTGTTCACTCTCTTACGTCTGTTACTCGTTATTATTCGATTCTAATCTATAGCCCAACCATAATGTCGTATTATGCTTCTTTTTTTTGATAAGATTACTTGCAATGTGGGTTGCCCATTACTAGTATTCTTGTTAACCCCTCCAACTAAGCCAAATACGCTTGTGTCTGGAGTGGATTCACGTCAATAGTGCATTGGGTGTGGTGGGGATCGAACTCACGACCTCTCGATCACGATCTACCTCATTATTGTTTTTTAACGTGTTCACAGCTTAAACTTGCAATGTACAATATTAAGCAGAACAAGAAAAACTTTCTGTGGAGCAAAAAGTTGGATAATCCATGTAAACATTATGCTATCGGTGCAATAATAAAGCATATCTTTGAAACGACTTCCTGTCTTGTCAAAGAGGTAATAAAATACAATACAACAACTCTTTAGTGATTGCTCCATTGTAAAAAACTAACTACGCGACGCCGTTCCACTATCACGACTTAGACTGGTAGTGAACCCGACGACGATCGACTACCACGGCTTATACTGGTAGCCAACCCGAAAGCATAGAAAAGATAATAATACTACCGAAACGCAGACAGTCCGCGAACACACAGACGATACCGCGAAGTGCGCGTCTACTGCTGCTACTGCTTGGCAAAAGCGTCTCTAGTCCCGGCGATGAACTGGCCAACAACGGTGGCCGCAACGTTTGCCAAACCATAAACACACGCGCACGTACTAGACGCCCTAACAACGACTGTCGCGGTTCTGTCCCTGATTTAGGCGCAGGGTAAGGATTACGGGTGGTAACGAATTAAAACCCCATAGTAATCACACGCACACAACTTTCTGAACAAACACTTTACACAAAGGAACTGAATACGAGTTTACCCTACTTTGATATCTACGATGTTCTTACACAAGTTACTCCATCAATTTTCTCCGTGAAATGACTCTCTGAAATGACTATCTGAAATGATTGCCCTTTCGGAACATGTAAGAGTTTTTTAAGCCCTCTGCCTGCCCTTGGCTGGCATGTACCGTTCAGTTAGGCTAACCGTTAGGTGCCTCCATAAACCGTTTCTTTTCCACGGCTAACAGGGCTCCCAAGGATAGTGGCAATATTTATTTCTTTATTAGACAAAACGCCTTTACAACAATAACCTTATATTACGTTTCTTTGAAGTGTTACACACTTTATATTTTTGTAAATTGTTAAACACAATCCAAAATTTCATCGTACCGACGGGACTTGAACCCGCAACCTCCGGAATGACATGTTCCGGTGCTTTGCCAATTAAGCCACGGTGCGAAGTATCGTTACGACGAAATTAGTGGATTGCATTTGTTAACCCAATTATGCATTGGTGGCGCCATCTATGACTACTTATTACGTAAGTTAATCATTCGGAAGAAATCATTACAGTTTTCAAATCCAAAGAGAGATGTTGCACTGCGTAAATCAAATATTATGTTTCTTTGAAGTGTTACACACTTTATATTTTTTTAAATTGTTAAACACAATCCCAAATTTCATCGTACCGACGGGACTTGAACCCGCAACCGCAAAATGTTGTATGACACACGAGGATATTGGTTTTTACAAACGAGTAGACGAATGGATGCCCGAGACGAAGTCAAGGGTGTACCATAGTCGCGACTTTGTACAACTTACCGCACTAGTACCATAAATAACTATTAAAAGACGTTTTATCCTTTAAAAAGTTTTTTCAACACATTTGCTCAAAAAATGCGTTTACGAAGCTTGTATACATTGTTTGAAAGTTAAAAACTACGCACTATACAATGGAACGTGCGGTAAAATATGTGGTACTATTTCCTAAGCACCTTCTTTACCTCACGCCCCGTTGTATGGAAAGTCCCGTCGGTACGATGAAATTTTGGATTGTGTTTAACAAATTACAACAATAACCTTACTGTTAAATCTATTATACTATACAACTTAATTTTAAACCGTTATGCATTTTAGGTCTATTTCCAAAATGTGCAACAAATTACAGTATTTTACTTTGCCGACAATATGGCTCGAAACGGATACTGGATTACTTTATAGCCTAAAAACATTTCTTACAGTTTACTTATTGCCTATAACGGTAAAACGAATGCTATTGTGCATCTCAACCGGTAAATCAGTTAAGATGGTTGCGCTCCTCAACATCCATAGACCTATTGATTTAACTCTACGTGATTACTCCAAAAGAGTACTTACTATTATTTTTTCCACACTGTGGTGACAAGTGAGACAAAAGTATTCTAGTTGTCACAGATTTCGTTCCTAAATTAGTTATTCAACATTTTTCAGCAAATTTGCGAGAAAACACTTCAATTAGTAATAAAACAAACATAAATTAAATATTTGAAAAGTCGAAACCATCTTTGACGTTTATAAAATGAAAATGGCGCGAATTTGCAAATGGTGCCACGTGTATTTAAAATTAGAACTATATCTTTCGATTCGCTTACTCTTTAGTATTAAAGTGAGACAAACGTATTAAGTAAAAGCGCTTTCATGAAGGTTCTAACAGCGGCTTTTATAAATTAGTTTATGTCTTTTACAATAAGGTATGTATCAGATTATATCGAAAGTAACGCAAATCACTGGGTTAGGTTAGGTTTGAACTGTGACAACACCACGCGTGAGCCGAGCGAGCGAAGCGAGCATGCCACGGCAGCGGCCGGCGAAGCGCTAATACTCTGTACTTCGAATAGTAACAAAAGATTTCGATACGGTGACCACAGTTAAAAAAACCATATAACACTGTGCTGTGACTATCAATCTAGCCTACCGCAACCGACGGCTTTTGAATTTAAATATCAGACCCTATTGCATAGCGGGGTCTAAAAGTATAGAATAATTTTGTGTATTTAATTAAAATAAGTATTAGGTACACGTACAAAGCTTAGATGCATCAGTCTATACATTTTTTCAAAGTGAATTGAAAAAGATAAATAATTTATTTAAAGCAATAGAATATACCTAATAAAATGTAATCGTCTTAAGATTTACTCAGAATTGGTATTACGGTTTTTTTTTATAATTTATCTACGGTATAACTACAATTATTAAGTTTTATGAATTATTTAATTTGAGTAAGAGAGAGTGATTTGTGGTCTTTACACTAGGCAAGCCTGTATCATGTTAGACCTACTTCAATCTACATTACTACATTTGACATTTTTGTCAGACAATTAGTTACAAGATGAGTGAAAGTATTAATAAATATACACCTAACGAAATACATCTATAGTTCATAAGAAATCGACAGCAGATACACATATGTATTAGGTTGAGTTTAACAATAATAAAATACTAATGGTCATCAAAATAATGTAATAGGCTAGCGTATGACACTATCTCACTTGATGCTAAGCAATGATAGAGTCGAGGATAATTCGATTTTTTATTGTTTCAGGGCAAATACTCCTTCGTAACAAATGATAAAGAAACTATGCATTATTTCCTGGGTGATTCGTATTTCTACGGTACTTACATGTACAAAGCTGACTTCATGTCGAAAAAAGGAAATATATTTTGTCTCACTGCAACGTTTCATATAAAAAAAATACATACTTAGATTTAAGAACATATCGATGATTCTGTACATTCTCTTCCTAAAGATATTAGATTCAACACATATATGAATACATTCGATTAAACACGGTTGCTGATAACTGTTGTTTACATAACGATCCAAGGGAGGGCACTGGTGACCTGTACTACAGGTTTTTGCAAACCTATCTCGGGCATCAGTATTTCGCAAAGATAGGTTATTTGTGAAAGAAATAAATGATTTTTATTTTTATTATTATCTTAGTCTCATGCAGAAAACAGATTTGTCTTTTGAATGTATGATATATTTGAAAAAAATATATATGAAATATTTTGTAGATCTGAATAAACACTTTCAACGAAACCTGTTTAATTTATATGATAAAAAGTTTTATTTTATAATTTTTTGTGGCCATTATCTACTAATTACTACATTCTTATTTTTTTATTACTTTTTAAATAGCTACCTACCTTGCATTAGCTATTAACTGGTATTAATCCTACTTCATCTATAACTAGCTGTACCCGCGACTTCGTCCGCGTGGAATAATGTCTATGGGTAGCATTAACTAATAAGACTCATACGTATCCCAAATACACCGCACTGCGCACTGCACCACACCACGCTTATCTTCCCCCTCACTTACCATCCCTTTCTCTTCCCCCCTCCCCTCACTTCCCCCCTCCCCGCACTTCCCCCTCCCTTCCCCTCACTTCCCCCTTCCCTGCCTTCACTTCCCCCTTCCCTCACTTCCCCCTCCCCTCCCCTCAATTCCCCTCTCCTCCCCTCCCCTAATTCAGCATGACCATTTTAAAGTGTTAACGTGCCGCGTTACGATATCTCCACGTTATTCGCGTCGAAGGTATTCTCTATGCCAATATCAAGTTTGGTAAACGCGGTAACGCACATTATAACCGCGTTTAGAGTTGTCAAAATATCGTTAGGTAAGATGGCGTGTAACGCGCGCGTTTTGATTTTTGAAGTAAAAATGACAGCAAGTAACATTGTAAAATTTAACCAAAAAGCGCGCGTAAAACTACGCATGCGCGGTGCACCATGATATATACATACAAAAATTTACAATTTTCATTATTGGTGTCTGTTTGTTGAACAAGTTATAGATGAATGCCCAACGTTACATTTACAATTAGATAGAATAAGGGTAGGTTCTACTATTTACAAAATAGCCTTAATTATGTGAGTACAACTTATATTAAATTGTAAGAAAAGGAAAGAAAGAACCTAGTCTCTGCCTACCCCAACGGGCAAAAAGCGTGATTGTATGTATGTATAACTTATATTAACAATCCTACTAATATTTACGCAAAAACGGCTGACCAATATGCTTCAATTTCACCCGTGCGAAGCCGGGGCAGGCTGCTAGTTTATTAATAAAACTAGAAGTTCCCTGCGGCTTCGACCGCGTTAAAGATTTTTTTATTTACTTAAAACTTTTATTTTGTTAAAATCATAAAAGACATCAAAGAAGTAAAAGCCAAATCGATTCAAACTTTGAACCCTCGTTTTATCCTCTTAAGGAGGGAATTTTGAAAAATCCTTTCTTAGCGGATACCTACGTCAAAATAAATATCTGCATGCCAAATTTCAGCGCAATCCGAAACAATATTGATATCAGACTTTGTGACCCCACTTCACCCTTTTAGGGGTGGCATTTCGAAAAAGTCCGAAACACGTGTTTACTTATTTATTTACTGATACTTCAGTGATTTCGTTACTGATACTTGTGCGAAGTATCGAATAGAAAAGACTATCTTATCTTGTTTCTCGATACAAACTTTGAACCCCCGTTTCATCCCCTTAAAGAGTGAATGTTGAAAAATCTTTTCTTAGCGGATACCTACGTCAAAATAACTATCTGCATGCCAAATTTCAGTGCAATCCGAAACAATATTGATTTTCACACTTTGTTTCCCCATTTCACCCTCTCAGGAGTTGAATTTCAAAAAAGCCTGAAACACATATTTACTTATTTATGGAAAGGGTGAATTTTGGAAAATAATTTTGTCAGCCGGACCTATCGTCGCAATAACTATCTGATTGCCAAATTTCAGCGCAATCTGAAACAATATTGATTTCAGACTTTGTTACCCCTGTTCACCCTCTCAGGGTTGGATTTTGTAACGCCGTATTTTTGATAAAATTGATTTTTTTATTACTCCCTAAATCCAATAAAAATAACTAATATTCCCATAACTACATATGAAATAAAACAACTAAAGTAACAATAATTTCCATATTGAATTATATTTTTTTTATTTCCACGCCATCTATCGATCTTGCTCGGCATTTCATCGCCTAGATAACCCTTCGTTTTTATACTAGTCCCGCCACCTAACGGAACACTAATCAACAAACCCGTAATTAAATGCGATCCATGCTTCCCAAATAATGGTTCTTAAATGGGTAACCATTCCAAAATACGAATCAATTTAAATAACTTATAAATGCAGGAATATGATTAACCCATCACAAATACTAAGCACTAATGCACGGCTTCCATATTTTTTTAGCGCCATCTGTATAAACAGAGCGGCAATAAGAATTGAAAATCAAACATCATACGTGACGTATACCCAGCTCGCGGTTCCAATTGGTGAGACTGCCGGTACATAACGGTTAGTTCTGTTATGTTCGGGCAGGGGGCGCTGATCTCGTGACACAGACTTAGTACAGATGACACTTGACTGCCTTGCTGCCTGCTGGTTTCTCATACAAGACACGTGGCACATGGCGGTTTGGGTAGGCAAACCCAAACCGCCAACCGACCGAAATCGAAGGTTGTCTCGTTCTCTTGTATGAGAAACCGTTTTCTTACTGCGTACCTCTAACTAGTTCCGTCCCGCGGTACGAGTCGATCTTTATTTTGCTAGTAAGGCTTACAAGTTGACAGTGACATAGTCAAACCATTCTTACTATAAAATCCTAGGATGATGGATTATAAAATCTATATATTACGCACACATCCAAATGAGGAAGGGAAAAGAAACGGCATCGATAACAAAATAAAGTTGTCATCGCTTTGATAGGATTACCCTACGAAAATAATCGATGTTGGTTCTTAAAACCCCGTTAATAATTAATAATTACGGTTAGCCGATTAATTGAATCCCTGTGGTCCATAACCACATTCTTTATCTTTCACCCCATATTTTACAACAATAGTTAACTCTCCCTTATTTTTCTTCAAAAACATGTACAATTCCGGAATCTAACCCTAGATGGGATAGTTTACTCGTAAATTCTCACCTTCCGCGTGACCTCTTGGCACGCCTTTACCCCAAAATAATTCGCCCCGAAACATAAAAACCTGGGAAGTCATACAAATTTTTCCCGATATCATGCTTACCTTTGGAAACTGGTAACTTTTGAGGGCCCACGGAAAAACACCGTGTTAACACACACTAGCAGATACGTTCTAGAAGCTTCGGCAACCGGGTTATAATATATAAAGAGGATATCCTCTAAGGCTTATGTACACAGTCACATCTTGCGACTCGTGTTAGGAATTGGATACATCCGACCTGTGAAATTCGACTACTAATCGACTCCCCGTTCCTCGGTTATCGATGCGATAAAGTTAATTTATTTTATTATTATCATTTCCGGAATCCCGTAAAAAGGGGATCAAAAATCAAATACGTTCAATACAAAACGAATGCTATTTTTCTCAATACTCTTTCTATACAGGCCTTAAATGTAAACTAAAAAAGGTCAGGTTTTAATCGACTCATCGATATAATCGATTGAATTTCGAGAGGGCGATGTCCCGTGCCTAGATGCAAGCCGTGGCATGTAATAAATTAGACGTAGAACCATACTTTTCCTACAACCGTGATGTAAACTCATCAAAGCTAAACGAACAATTTTAAAAATACGCGAGTGCACAACCCCTAAAGGTGAGTTCCCAGTGTTTTCTCATTCCTCCGTACAAGAAATGTGTACTTCTCGACTAGCGAAAAGTGGCGAACACGTTATCGAAGTCGGGGCCAGTTAACGCGAAATTAGCGGTTCCACTGGGCCAAATATCTTATAAAAGCCTAGTACTAGGTATTATTCCCTGATTACATGCACATACCTACGCTATGAAGTCGTAATTGTGGCGTAATTCGCTCCCTAAGTGGAGGCGAATTCTGTTCAACTAAACTAAAATCATGACGCGATTACGTGGATAATCCGACATCTTCTGTGCAGTAGACCTTGCGATAGTTCTACATAGCTTTCCTACGGTGGTATATTACAGTTTCCACGAGTTTTTGAGCTAGTCCCAATGGTAATCTGACCCCAAAGCTGTCTTGCATACAGATCTATTGATATTTCAAGGTTAGGACAGAGAAACCTCTCTGGCTACATCCCGCTCTTTAAATATGCGGAATTCTTCAATAAACCAGCACGGAATCTTAAAATTCTACGCTAAAGCATCTTCCATTTCCCCGCTATGATATAGAATTAATAACTTTATATAACAAATAACTGACTGTGACAATATTGTTTGATTTCATTAAGACACAATATGGCGTTTCAGGGGAGCCCTGAGTGGGGTTCACGGGGTTCACGGGCGTGTCTTGTTGAAATCACCAGGTTCCCACGTTACAGGCCCCTCTGCCTGTAACGTGGGAACCTGGTGAGTTCAACAAGACACGCCCGTGAACCCCGTGAACCCCGGGAAACTCATCTCCGTTATGCCTGCCTACCCCACAAGGTTAACTGTGATATAGTCTGACCTAGTCAGCTTTCGCCAGGTACCAACTTAATTCTTTACCCCGAGAAGGGCCGCTTTTAGTACATCAACTGTACCTTGGGCAACGCCTAATTCAACGAATCGTCCTAAATTACGTCAAATACTCCCATCTAAATCATCCCATATCGTCATTGCTTTCCATTCGGGAGTTTCCACAATCATATTGTGCATGATGCTGGTTCATTATTGACTCGACTTGGCGGACCACGGAATTGTCTCAAATTTATATAGTTCTGATTGACTATCATTGTTATGTCAGGTTAGGGATATACGGATGAATTCCACCCGTACAACCGTAGATTAATTCTCTTGTTCTGTTAACTTCAGGTATATTAAATAATAGTTTTGGTGGTCTTCAACCTCCTAGCATAACCATCTATATGAATTTGTTTGTAAAATTACCTCTGGCTGTTGGCGACACCAGTTGAGTCGTTGGGAGTTATTTCCATCGGAACTCCCAAAGACTTATGGCTTGCGTATACCGAATCCGTCATCGGCCGAAGTATGCTCGGGCGTCATCGGCCGATCAAATCAAACGTAAGTAAATGAAAGAGAGCGCATACACTGCTACTACCGACGTCGTGCGATGACGCCCGAAAACGGACGATCAACTGACGAGTCCGAACGTGTTTGGATTTTTTGTCAGTTTAACCGGCTTCTTTCTGCGATGCTTCATAAGTTCCACCGACAACAGCCGTTATCATCTGCAGTGTATTCAGTTGAACGTCCGAGTTACTCGACCGAGTAGTTCTGTCCGCCATCGGCCGACAAAATCGGTTTTGGTGTACGCGTACTGTTAAAATCTATGTGAAAGGATGCCCCGCAATCTTACGGAAAATCCCAGGGATGCGTCATGGTGCCGGTTAGCGACCGGAAAAGAGGGCCCCATGAACATTTCCGTGGGGGCTCGGGCGTCCCCGCAGCTTCCAGTCGAGTCTCTTATTGGTGTGGTATCCCAGTTTGAATCTGGATGTCTGCAGCGTGGTGCCTCGTTCTACTACCGTTTTCCAACCTTATAACACTTCACTATGAAAAGATCAAAGAAAAAGAGCATGGTTAAACAGCAGATGCACTCCCTCTCTTTGAAAGTGAACCTCACAAACATCCGTCGGCTGCACTCAAATCTCGTTGAGGTCCACCATCATCTCGAAACCAAAAACCAGCGCTCTTATTTCTGACGGAGACGCAGATACAGTGTCCGTCTGACGTGGCGGACCTCTCATACCCAGGTCATACCCTAGAGCACAATTTTAAACCACGTTCAGGTGTGTGCGTGAACGCCCGTGACGATATCTGCTGTCAGCGTTTTCGGAATCTTGAATACCCCCGTTTTTCTGTGCTTTGGGGATTGGTTATTATTGGGACAGGCTTAGAGAAAATTATATATGCCTGTGTCTACCGGTCGCACAATGGAGAGCAGGAGACCTGGTCACAGAGTATCTAAGTGAGGCAGCGGATGCGGCTCAAGACAAGTACCCGTCCGCTTAATTGGTGCTACTGGGGGACTTTAACGCCCACCATCAAGAGTGGCTATACCCAAACCAGTTCACAGACCATGCCGGGAGAGAGATGCGAAAGCTTGCTCTAGCGTTAAATCTCAACCAGCTAGTCCAAGAAGCAACAAGGGTTCCTGATGTTGACGGCCATACGGTGAAATCTGTATCAGTCTACTCCCCGCTGATCTCAGCCCTAGAGGCACTCAGTGGGTGTGGCGATATATGTCAGCAGATTGGGATGAGATGCGGTCGTTTTTTGCGTCTTATCCTTGGCGATCTGTTTGCTTTTCTTCCGACGATCCCTCGGTCTGCGCAGATGCCATGGTGGATGTGTTACGTCAAGGGATGGAATACTAAATTCCATTATCCGACGTATCAATACCAGGCAAAGCTCAACCATGGTTCAGGGCCGACTGCCGACGCACTGAGGCGTTTAAGCAGGAGGCATACCTGACATGGGATGATGCTCAAAACCGCAAAGTCAGGGAAATAAGCGCGAAGAAGAAGGCTTACAATAAAGCCGCCAAGTCCTGCAAAAAAACCCTACCGAAGGCACGTTTCGACCACATTGGCCGGATAGGGACCAAATTAGCTTCGTATCCAGCTGAGAGTAAAGCATTTTGGTCCCTGGCCAAACATGTTGAATTGAACTTCTGCCGCTCTTCACTTCCTCCACTGCTGAAACTTGACGGGACCCTGGCGCACACTGCTAAAGAGAAGGCCAACTTATTTGCTACTCTTTTTGCAGAAAATTTACGTTTGGATTCTGCTGGCGCTGTACCATCCAGTCTACCGGGATGCGAGACACACATGTAAGAAATGCGCATTCGTCAGACAGAGGTCCATAAAACGTTGCAGAATCTTGACGAGAACAAAGCCAGTGGTCCTGATGGAGTTCCAGCCATAGTACTGAAAACCTGTGCACCTGAACTCGCTCCTGTATTAACATGCCTCTTTCGTCTCTCGATGACAACTGGACGAGTACCAAACTCGTGAAAGCAAGATAACGTGCAGCCCGTGCCTAAAAATGGCATTCGTGCTGACCCTGTCAACTACAGGCCAATCTCGGTCACGTCCATATTCTGCAAGACTATGGAACGTGTACTGAACAACAGGCTCCTGGCATACTTAGAAGCGAATGACCTCCTCAGCGACCGACAGTACGGATATCGCCACTGGGGATCTTCTAGCGTATGCCACGTACATCTAGAGTGAGGCCATCGAGAAGCACGGAGAATCCATTGCTGTCTCTCTCGCTATCTCGAATGCCTTTGACAGGGTTTGGCACGACAGCTTACTAAGCAAGCTTCCATCGTATGGTCTGCCCACTGGTCTCAGTACATGGATATCGGATTTTTCGAGGAACCGGTCAATTCAAGTAGTCGTTGAAGGCTGCTCGTCTGACCTTTTGGCAATCAGTGCCGGTGTACCTCAAGGATCGGTACATATTAACGATCTCCTGAAACCCGGTATATTTGAGTACGCAGACGATAGCACTGTTGTAGAAAGCTACATATCCGGAGCACGCACCAGTGGTGCGGAAATCCAGGGCTTCGAGAGGCGATGGCCTAGCGCTTGAATCTGTCTCTGAAGGCAGTCTACGAATGGGGCGAAGCCAACCTGAATGCCGAAATGTATTCGTGCTGTTAACTAACCAGTTTGAGCTTTTTGGCATTTCCTTTACTCCAACGCTGAATTTTGGCTCGTATATCGAATCAAAAGCACAAGTTGCCTCGAAATAGCTTGGTGTTCAAGCGAAAGTGAGACAGTACTTCACATCGGGACAGATGCGCAATCTGTATCGAGCACAAGTACGATCATGTATGGAATACTCAAAAGTCAAAAGTCAAAAGTCAAAACATTTATTCAGTATATGGGCAAATTTAAAATTTGCACTTACAACGTCAAATTACATTAAATAGATTATATTAAAAAAAAAAGGTGTGTGTACTTATGTACACGCGTTAGAAGTTATACTTCTGTGGCGTATGGAAAAAAATAACTAAAATGCAGTAGTGATTAACGATAAACGGCCTCTTATCAGCTAAACAGCTTGATCGATTCAGCTGAAATCTATACATATTACAGTTCATATGGCAAAGAAGCACATAGGATACATTTTTCTGGCAGTCAAGTCGCTGCGCTCGCGCAAGCATTTCTTTTATCTTCTTTGAAGGTGATATTCCAGCAACTTTTGTTTAATAATAACCACATGCATCAAAACGAGTCATAAATTAAAATAGTACAATAAACAAAAAACAGGATAATACAACCTTCAATAATCATAATGATTATTTACCTTAAAAAAAACTGGCCAAGTGCGAGTCGGACTCGCACTCGTAGGGTTCCGTAACACAGTTAAGTATTCCATAACTATGATTTTTCGCAACTACAAAATTAACTTTGTTTTTCATAGTGTTTGTATGAAAAACAAAGTTATCTTTGCGGTCGCCATATCTCTAAAACTGCTAACTGTATCTCGTTCAAACCAATTTTCGTTGTTAGTTTTTATTGAGATCTACAGCATATATTTTTTTTAGATTTTTCGCTCCCATACTTTAAAAGTTAGAGGGGGGGAACACACATTTTACCACTTTAGACGCGCCTATCTTTCAAATGATTGACTTTGAGAAAAAATGATTTTTTAAACCTCAATGTCATTTTTGAAGACCTATCTATAGACACCCCACACTTATAGGTTTGAAGAAAAACATTTTTTTTGTTTCAGTTCCATGTATGGGATGCCCCCCTTAAACTTTTAATTTTTTTATTTTTGTATAAAAATCAAAAAGCGGTTCACAGAATACATATACCTACCAAGTTTCAATTCTGTAGTCCTAACAGTTTCGGAATAAAATGGCTGTGACATACGGACGGACAGACAGACAGACATGACGAATCTATAAGGGTTCCGTTTTTTGCCATTCGGCTACGGAACCCTAAAAAGTGGATATCAAGTTTAACCTTTGTGTCATCGGTGTTGACATAGTAGGTCATAAAAACTGTCAGGGTCATAAAAAGTCGTACAAATTTTTCGCGCTCGCTTCACTTGCGCTGTGATAGCGGTCGCTATGCATTTGTTTTATCTACTTTGTAGGTAATATATCAGCAAATTTTCGTATTTTAATAGCCACATGTATCAAAACGAGTTTATAAATTGAAACAGTACAACCTTCAATAATAATAATGATTATTAACCTTAAAATAAGTGGATATCAGTTTTAACGTTTGTGTCATCGGTCTTGACTTAGTAGGTCATAAAAGGTCATAAAAAATGTTTGCTCGTGCAGCTATTCACCTTATTTTCTTTGTAAGGTATGTTTCAGGAACTTTTGTGTTAACTCAAACATTTAAACAGCACAAATTCGTTTACCTAACCAAAATTGATTAATCACTTTAGCAAAAAAGGATATTGAGTTCGACTTTGGGGTCATCTGTGGTGATTTGGCCTAAGAGATCATCAATCTAGACCTCAAAGGTCATAAAGACTCAAATAACGCGGGCGAAGCCGCGGGTAACAGCTAGTAATGATATACTTATGTAATTAGTTTACTTAATTATAGGTTTTCGATTGTTTCTAAGTAGATTAATGTATTGCGCACTGCATTACCAGCCAATTCGTACTACGATACTGTCCATCCAAAGGTTGTCTGGCAGAGATCGCTCTTAGCGATAAGACCGCCCATTGTAATACCATAGACTTTAAGTAGTTCATATGATTAGTTTACTTTGCTGGTATTCAATAACGAGTATTTCTATTCTATTCTATATATATATCAGACAGACTGGCAGACAGACAGACAGGCAGACAGACAGACAGACAGACAGACAGACAGACAGACAGACAGGCAGGCAGGCAGACAGACAGACAGACAGACGAACAGACGGACAGACGTATAAAAAAGTGATCTTATAAGGGTTCCTTTTTAGGGTTCCGTACCCAAAGGGTAAATCGACCGTTTAAATTTTCACAAATGATGTATTTCTATTGCCGCTATAACAACAAATACTATAATTAAGATAGTTTAAAAACTAAAACCACCGACTTCAATGCCCCGCGAGTCAATTTTAACACCAAGTTTGAGACGTTTATCGTCATATCTCTGGAGGTACTAATCAGATCTCAATAAAATTACAATGGGACCACCTCGGAAACGTACCCTACCTAAATATAAACCTAATAATCATTGGAATCGGTTCACAATTGACGGAGTAATCGCGTAACATACACACAAAACAAGCATACAGACGAATTGGGAACCTCTTTCTTTTTGAAAGTCGGTTGAAAAATCTGAATAAAGTTAAAAATTACAGGGTTCCCCATAGAAGAAACGTGTGTACGGTTTTTGTGTGTTTACGGCATTTCAATCTAATATATAAAATTCTCGTGTCACAGTTTTCGTTGCCATACTCCTCCGAAACGGCTTGACCGATTTTGATGAAATTTTTTGTGCTTATCCGGTATCTATGAGATTCGGCCAACATCTATTTTTCATCCCCCTATATGTTAGGGGTAGTCCACCCCTAAATTTTTTTTTAATTTTTTTGACAAAATTTTTAATTTCTATTTTTTTATGATACAACATACAAAAATACATACAATCCTCAATTTTCACCCTTCTACGATCAACCCTTATTTTTTAGCAGCCATTTATTTATATGGCAAAACAACGTTTGCCGGGTCAGCTAGTATAACTATACAGTGTGGAAATTAAACTCAGGCCCTGGAGGGAAACTACTTTAAATCCTTAAGCTAGCTCATTTTACTTAAAGGAGACATTCCTTTATATTTGAAAAGAAACAAATCTGCATTAAAAGATTTTTTAAAACTCGCTTGCTTCGCCCGGGACTCGAAACAACTAAAATTAAAAAAAAATAAACACTCTTTATTTTATTATACTAATCGGTAGTATGAATATTCAGGATAAAGTTTCTCTAAAAAATGTTTGGTTACTGTTCACTTTTAACAATTAAAAGACACGTAACAGTTCTGTTATCTCTCCAACACTCAAAGACTTCGTATGAAGTACACGCTTGCTAATTTATCGTTAAGTACCTTGTTGAAATCTTCGATAAGAAAATTGTTCAATGGTGGTAATACCTCTATGCACATTTCCTTCTTACATGATCCGAGGCGTTCAGTGGAGAAGTTTAAAAATGGAACGTTTGACTTTGTTTGCAATGCGGGACAATAATTTTAAAATTCGAACGATTTTTATCAACAGATTTTTTAAATGACGAATGAGAAAATTTGGACTATAGCGATGTTGAATTAAACATTTTGACATACTTCGAGTGTTACCCGAAGGCTTCAAGCAGGGAAGCTGCTCAAGAGATAGGCATCAACCATACTAGTATACTTAAAGTTCTGAAAAAATACAAATACAAATGTTATCGTGATGGGCGATTGGTGCAGAAACTACATCCCGGAGATAGTGACAGGAAATTACAGTTTTGTGAAAATATTCAAACAGAAATAGCCCGCAACCCAAATTTCTTGGACTGTATTGTATGGTCTGACGAAACAAATTTTAGTAATAATGGAATGTATAACAGACATAACAATCATTATTGGTCTCGTCAAAATCCATTCCGTGTCCGTGAAACGAACAATCAGGTCAGATTTTCGTTTAATGTTTGGTGTGGAATCAAAAGTAACATGGTTGTTTTGATGCACATTTACGAAGGACATCTGAATGCAGCAAAATACATTGAAATATTGGAGCTTTTACGAAATCAATTAAACCTTCTGCCAGAAGAGGAACGAAATAATATCATTTTTCAACAAGATGGTGCACCTGCCCACAACAGCAGAATTGCCAGGGCATACCTTAATGAAAATTTCAATGCCTGGATAGGTACAAACGGGACGATTAGATGGCCTGCAAGAAGTCCAGACCTGACGCCCATGGACTTCTTTTTATGGGGTCATGTAAAAAATGTTGTTTATGAAACTTGCTATGAAACCGTTCAAGAGCTAAGGATTGCGATAGAAAATGTTATTAGGGGCATACACCACAACACTTTGCTGAAGGCTACAAGAAATGAATTTCAACGGCGACTAATGTTGTGTAGCCGGAACGACGGGGCTCATTTCGAACAATTTATCAGTTAAATAATTTAAGTGTTACAAAATTGATAGTAAAATAAAGTTGATGTTAGATTTAACGATTATTTTTATTTTTAAGACCTAATGTTTGTTAGAGAAACTTTATCCTGAATATTAATACTACCGATTAGTATATTGAAATAAAGAGTGTTTATTTTTTTTAATTTTAGTTGGTTCGAGTCCCGGGCGAAGCAAGCGAGTTTTAAAAAATCTTTTAATGCAGATTTGTTTCTTTTCAAAAATAAAGGAATGTCTCCTTTAAGTAAAATGAGCTAGCTTAAGGATTTAAAGTAGTTTACCTCCAGGGCCTGAGTTTAATTTCCACACTGTATAATTTGTGGAACGAGCTGCCGTCCGCTGTTTTCCCGCAGAGCTATAACATGGAGTCCTTCAAAAGGGGCGTTAAAATAATCTTGAGAGGCAACGCATGAGTAACACCTCTAGTGTTGCAAGTGTTTATAGGCGACGGTGACCACTCTCCATCAGGTGGGCCGTCTGCTTGTTTGCTACGTATATCATTAAAAAAAATAACGCCATCTATGAACGCTTAGGTAAACGTCCAAAGATGGCGTTATATTGAAATGCCTTTGTGTTAACTTTCATTTAGAAAGCGTAGACGTTAGATGGCGTTATAATAAATAAGCACGCGCCTTACAACTCTGTTGTGATAAAATGTTTTACCTTTTGAGGTAGGGAACCATAAAAACCGGCCAAGTCGAGTTGGACTCGTCCACTGCGGCTTCCATACCAACGTTGGTTGGTACCAATTAAGCTAGACCTCTTAGTTGTATGAGCACTCATATAACTCCAGAGGCCTATCTTAATTGGCGTCAACTATGTATGTTTGTATGTATGTATATATCTATGTATGTACTATGTTTTTATAGACATTGATATGGGTGATTTAGTACCGATGGATCAAACGAAGCACACTGTGCATCTATTGAACCCCCATGTATGTTCTACCATTTTGGATAATTTATGAGATGTGTAATTTTTTTAACGATTTTGCCATTCGCCGCTTTGGTTCACAAACTATTTTTTTTCTGCGCAACCCTTTACGCTAGGGCGATAATGTTTTTTTGTAATCGTAGGTAAATAATGGACCTAGCAAATAGTATTATTATTATTTTACTCTAAAAGTAAATACTTTCATAATAATAGAAAAAGTTACGAAAATCTCGTGCGTTTATATTTAAAAACAAGTTACAATATAGGAAAATGCCTGAACATTATCGTAAGTAGTTCTATTGTTAAAATTATAATATAGCCACTTAATTGTAATTTTACCTAAACTACCCACTTTTAAGTTTGAGATATTATCTAATGATGGTAAACATATTTCATTGCTCATTAAAATACGAAAGAACCAACGTTTAGTAACACGCTATGTTCAATTTCAAAATAGTGTCAATTTTATTGATGTTTTATGTTTATGTCGATAATATTGACCCAATGGTTAAAAATGCAGATACATACGTAAGTACATTTTTATTTTCATATCTATTCGAAAAACAGTAATTGGTTCTTTGATACGTGCACGCAAAATAGGTTATTTTTCTTCGAGCCTTTTGAGCGGACGGCATAGTGATATTTTAATTGTTGGCTTATTAATGTTCTTCTAGTGTCCTATCTACGAAGGTTCAGTATTTTTAATGTAAAGATAATTATATAGTAGATAATAAAGTTTTAACTAATTTAGTTAAAACTTTATTATCATATCAAAGTATAGAAACGACGCAGCTAACTAATTTGATGAAAAATAAATATTAATCTAGTGCTACCTACCCAAAAAAAAAATAAGGCACACATTTTATCGAGTGAGAAGTGCATAAGGTGCGAAGATTTTGCCTGAAACATGTTTTTTAATTATGCTATTCCCTTTTACAACCTTATATTCTTGAATTGCTATTTTAAAGAGCCCTCTCAATTCCATTTTCTTTTAGAAGTCACTCGGTTGCAAGATTTACTCTCAGCCGACGTATTTTGAATCCCTCGCTACGCAAAGGAAATCCTTCACTCCACTCTGGATTTCAAATAGTGGACTCAAAGAAAAATTTTATATTGTGCCCCCCGTGATCTACTAATTTCAATAATACATCTGCCTCTGTCTTAAACCTAAATAAAAACATATTAAATAGATGGGGGGCTATATTGCTCGCGTCCGTAGGATTTGCCCTCGATGTCCTACGCGTGTCCCCTGGGTGGCGCCAAAAGAGCAGTACTTTTCAGGTGGTAGGCGTAGGCTGCGGCGTGTTACCACCCACCAGACAAAGCCATGCCGCCAAGCGGTCGCTTTACGGCATGATGTTTGGTGAAGCCATTTGTTGGGGTAACGGGTCGGATACAGTTGCGCTTATTTTAATAACAGATTGTGACACATTGGAGGATATTTCATTATGTGACCAGTTTCGGAGAGCAGCGGAATCCGAGGCACGGTTCTCCGCTGGCCGACCGCAGATAGTTGGGGGCCCAAGTAGTGAACCAGCCACTCACGAAAGGCTGCCCCGCCATCTAGCGAAAAATCCCAGGGTTTTTTTTATTTTTTTATATCTTATAGGCTAGCGTTTGATCACTATCTCACCTGATGGTAAGTGATGATGCGGTCGAAGATGGAAGGACGCTAGGCCTAGAATGAGAACTGGCTCTCAAGGATAGCTGCCGAAACACATTAGATCTTTGGCGACAGATTTGTCAGGTGCGTCATCGTGCCGGTTGGCGACGAGAGGACCCGATGGACACCTCTGAAGGGGCTCGGGCGTCCCCGCGGTCTCCGAAACTGGTTTACTAAGATGATTTATCTGAATGTGTGTCACTGTGTTGTAAATGAGCGTCTCGATCCACTTCCGTGTTCCCAACCTACCTTCACTCCCCTTTATTTATGGCAAGGAAAAATAACAAAAAGTCAGTTTCACAGCGGAAGCACGTCCTCTCTCTACAAGTGCATTTCTCTAACATCCGAGGCTTGCACTCAAATATCAATGCAGTCCACCACCACCTCGAAACTGCTAAACCGCACCTTCTGTTCCTCACGGAAACGCAGATTAAATGTCCAGCTGACGCAGCATATCTCGCTTACCCAGGCTACGTCCTAGAGCATCGCTTTAAGGCGCGTGCTGGAATCTGCATGTATGCTCGCGATGACATTTGTTTTCGGCGTCTCCGTGATCTTGAGGACCCCAAATTTTCCACCATGTGGATTTTGGTGGACACTGGTATGGAGAAAATTCTATATGCTGGTGTCTGCCGTTCGCACAGCGGAGACGAGGAGGCAACTAGGCTCACTGACTATCTCAGTGAGGCGGCCGATGTAGCGCAACAACGGTATCCATCAGCTCAATTAGTGCTTCTAGGGGATTTAAACGCCCACCATCAATACCCAAACCAGAGCACAGACCATGCTGGTCGAGAGATGCGCAAGCTTGCCTTGACGCTATACCTCACTCAGCTGGTCCAGGAAGCAACAAGGATACCGGATGTTGACATACAGCCAATTGCTTGGACCTTCTGCTGACAACAGATCCAGACCGCTACTCGATGTCGGTTTCATCACCCTTGGGTAGCTCCGACCACTGTCTGGCACTGACTGTCTAAAGTCTGTATCAGTCTACTCCCCACCCGATCCCAGCCCGAAAGGGTCTCGGCGGGTATGGCGATACAGGTCAGCAGATCGGGATGAGATGCGAAGCTGTTTCGCGTCTTACCCTTGGCGGCAAGTTTGCTTTTCTTCGAGCGATCCCTCAACTTGCGCGGATGCTGTGACAGAAGTATTACGCCAGGGTATGGAGTATTACATACCTTTTTCTGACGTCCCTCTGTCCGGCAAAGCTCGCCCTTGGTTTAATTCCGAATGTAGAGATGCTGAAACGTCAAAGCATAAGGCTTACTTAACCTGGGCTGTTGCTCGAACCCGCAAAACTAGAGATGTTCGCGAAAAGAAGAAAGCCTTTAACAAAGCCGCTAAGTCTTGCAAAAAGCCTCTCAAGAAGGCTCGCTTCGACCACATACGCCGAACTGGGAACATTCTTGCTTCTTACCCTTCGTATAGTATATCGTTCTGGTCCCTGGCGAAGTCGATCAAAGAGAACTTCTGCCGTTCCTAACTGCCTCCACTGCTGAAACCCGACGGATCACTAGCTCACACCGCTAAAGAAAAAGCAAATCTACTTGCTTCTCTGTTTGCGGAGTCTTCACGTTTAGATGCTAGCAATGCTGTACCTTCTAGTTTGCCGTCATGCGGGACGTTTATGTCGGAAATCCGCATATGGCAAACCGAAGTGCGCAAAGCGTTGCGCGATCTGGACGTGAATAAAGCTAGTGGACCAGTTGGTATACCAGCTATAGTCTTGAGGACGTGTGCGCCGGAGTTGACTCCTATTCTGATACGTCTCTTTCGCTTGTCTATGGCGACTGGTCAAGTGCCTAAGTCTTGGAAGCAAGCTAACGTGCAACCCGTGCCCAAAAAGGGTAGTCGTGCTGACCCTGCCAATTACAGGCCCATCTCAGTCACTTCCATACTCTGTAAAGACTGTGGAACGTGTACAGGCTCCTAACATACCTAGAAGCAAACGATCTCCTCAGTGACCGACATTACGGGTTTCGCCGAAACCGGTCTACTAGGGACCTTCTAGCGTATGCCACTCACATTTGGAGCGAGGCCATTAAGAATCATGGAGAGGCGCTCGCCTTCTTTTTTGATATCTCTAAGGCCTTGGACAGGGTATGGCACGACAGCCTAATTAACAAGCTTCCTTCATACGGCCTCCCCACTGGTTTTTGTGTCTGGATATCAGATTTCTTGAGAGAACGGTCGATTCGTGTGGTCATTGATGGGTGCTCGTCCGACCAATTGGCTATAAATGCCGGTGTTCCTCAAGGGTCAGTACTCTCTGAAACACTTTTTCTGCTGCATATTAATGACCTGGTAAAACCTGGTATTTTTGGGTATGCAGATGACAGCACCGTTGTGGAGAGTTATATGTCTTGTTCACGAGCCAGTACAGTTCAAATCCAGTCTCATAGATAAGCTATGGTTCAACGCTTAAACTTTTCCTTGAAGGCAGTCTCCGATTGGGGCGATGCCAATCTGGTTAAGTTTAATACTTCTAAAACCCGGGCGTGTCTTTTCTCCGCCAAACGAAGTCCATTTCAACTGGCTCCTACTTTCAAGGATGTGTCTGTGGCAATAAATGACCAACTTGAGGTTCTTGGCATCTCATTAACACCAACTCTCAAAAGATAGCCTTCAAAAAGCTTGGAATTTTGTCTAAGGTGAGACAATACTTCACACCGGGACAGTTGTTCAATCTCTATCAAGCACAAGTCCGGTCGTGTATGGAGTACTGTTCTCACCTCTGGGATAGTTCTGCCAAATACCAGCTGCAGAGACTGGAAGCTATTGAGAGGAGAGCCAAGAAGCTCATCAACGACGACCAACTAGTAAGCAAAAGACTCCAGAGTCTCGAGCATCGTCGCAAGGTCACTAGCTTGTCGGATTCATATCGGGGAGTGTGCATCAGAACTTTATAACTTGATACCGCCATCCCCTTTTTATAATCGGATGAGCAGGGATGCTAAGAGGCGCCACCGCTTCATGGTGGATATACCATTTACGCGTACAAAGCGATTCGCTTCTTCTTTTATCATACGTACTGCCAAGGAAAAGAATTCCCTGCCCGAGTCTGTGTTTCCGAATAGATACAACGTAGGGGTATTCAAGTCACGAGTGAATAGGTATCTTTTGGGTAAGCGCGCTACATCATCAACCGCATCGTCACTTAACATCAGGTGAGATAGTGGTCAAGCGATACCCATATTCACATATAAAAAAGATTGACTTTTAAATCTTAAATGTTTTTATGATTGCGACTAATTCAATTCAAATTAAAAACAATTCTGACTAATTTTGTGTATTAAAATTGTATATTTTCATGTTGGGTATGGCAGAAAAAGCATGAAAGTAAAATTAACGCTGTAGAAATGAGAAGTTTGCAAAGTATGATTAGAGTGACTCTGATGGATAAAGTGGAGAAAAGCGTGATAAGGGAATATTGTGGTGTGGTAGAAGATGAAGTGACAAGGATAGAGAACGGGGATGCTTAGATGGTTTGGACATCTAGAGAGGATCGATGAAGATAGATTGACGAAACAAATCGATGAGACGAGTGAGAAACTTGCCTGGTACTGTGTAGCTGGTAGAGGCCAACCTAGGCGAACGTATCACGATCAGGTCGGAGACGTTTTAAGGACAGGCCAAGTCAAAGTGCCTATAACCGGCAAGCATGTATGAAGGCGCTCATGAAAGTGGAAGAAGAGAATTAGGTATTCCAGGATCGTAGCATGTGGAAAGATGTAGTCCCTGTCTACCCCAACGGGAAAAAGGCGTGATTGTACATACAATCACGCCTTTTTCCCGTGTGTATGTATCTATGTATTTTCATGTATAAGTATTGATAGATCGGCATTATGTGAAAACTATTTTGATGTTGTCAAACTGTAATAAAATAAACTATATATCTCGGTGTTTTTTCACAGGGGCCATATTCTTTATCATTTGAACATTATGCAACGTGCAAAGGGCCCAAATCAAGGAACCTTACCTTTATTAGTGTAGAATTCGATCATAGTCAAGCTACCGGAATAATGAATTATACCTTCTATGAAGACACTATAATTGAAGGGGTAATTATAGTATAATTTTGCTCACATAATGTACATTCTAATACTTTTGCTTATCCTTGTTATAAGTTACGCATAATTATATAAATTTACACCATCTACACTTTATAATACATTCTAAATATTAATTTTGAACGTTTTATTGTAATTCAAACGGTACAAGTCTGTTTACTCTCTTATGTCTGTTACTCGTTTTTATTTGATTCTAAAGTCTGTGCAAAAAAAGAATCGTCGTGGCTTTACGATACTAACTTTCAAAGGTAAGGAAATAAGATATTATTACCTACCTAGTACCACAGTTTAACAATCATTATAAAACTGTGCTAGTACAATACGATAATGATAAGAGTAGGTACCAAGGTATCAAAAATTTTAGTCGTATTGGCAATGAAAGAGCAATTTTGTCAACGCGTGGAGAGAAAATCCATCTACGTGTCATCGCAACAAAAACAGTGAATTAGAACTAAAAACACGCGCGCCTTAAATTTCTACGACGGTTTTCTTTTTACACAGACTAATCTATTACCTAACCATAATTTCCTATTATGTTTTATACCTTATTATATTGTTTTTAACGTGTTCACAGCTTAAACTCGCAATGTACAATATTAAGAATAAGAAGAAAAACTTTCTGTGGAGCCATAAGTTGGATAATCCGTGTAAACATTATGCTATCGGTGCAATGATAAAGCATATCTTTAAAACGACCTCCTGTCTTGTCAAAAAGGTAACAAGTAACAAAATTAATATAAAAAACCACCACAATGTCCTTTAGAAAATTAACGTCATAACATTTATCTAAGAACCACCACTGATTAATTACGTACCGTTTAAAGACAAAATCGGACTAGTTTTGGAGAAAAATGGCAACATGGATTTGCACAAATAAATGTTTACTGCAGCGCCCCCTGGTGAGTTGTCACCGTAACACCTATCTAAAAACATGCACCAATTACGCCCAAACCCATAACTGAAAACTGAATTAAAATCAGACAAGTAGTTTTGGAGAAAAATGGCAACGTGGATTTGCACACACACAAACAAACATCTTCTCACCCCCAAACGCATATACAGTCTCCGTTCCGTCGTGGGTAATAAAATACAATACAACAACTATTTATTTTATAGATTACTTTAGAGAGTTATATTATTTTGTCCCCACTTTGGTGACAAGTGACAAAAGTATTCGAGTTGTCACCGATTTCGTTCCCAGCTATCACAGCTAGTTGGATGTATAATGATTAAGATTTTTTTTTTATTTGTCAAAACCTTGTCGTCTTCACGTGATCTATATTTTACCAATCAGTTCCCAGAGTTCCGACATGATGTTCGGTGCCAGCCAGCATGGAAAATGGGTTGGGATGGTTGCGTTCTACGAACTGTACTCAAGTCAGTTGTCTAGTACCTCGTCTTACTGGCGTCTTCCTGTTTCAAACAAATACGATTCCATCTTAGACCGTATCTTCACTTAACATCAGGTGAGATAGGGTCAAGTGTTTGAACATTTTACTAAAAAATTGCTCATTACGACATTTAAAAAAAGATATCCGGGTTTAGAGAGTGATTCGGAGTGTGTCGTAATAGTAGATTATACCACAAGTGAATAAAAGGAAATTTAATTCGAGGGACTAAGTTGGATCCCGAGAGCAGCGAAGGATTCTAGATAAGAATCCTGAGTAGAGCGAGGGATACAAGGACCGAAATTATTTTTTTATTCACGAGTCGTGTAATCGTCTTTTTACCATTGACTGCGAGAAAATAAATAGTAGTACATACTTATAGTACCTATTTATATTTATCATATGTTATTAATGTGTAATAAATGTTGACTATTAACCATACAGTACCGGTGGATGTGTAGAGAAACAGAACAATCTTCAAAATATGCTATTTGTGTTCTCACCAAAATTGCACTGAAAATCTTCAATAAAGTTCACATCTTTAACTTGGTATGACTTGAACTAGACTGTGACTTCAAATTCATCAGAAATGTGACTATGATCAACTTTATGACTTGAATTTACAAAAACTTGAATAACTTTTATACCTTATTCTAGCTGAATACTTTTTATTTAATTATATACCTTATATGGTATACCTCCATTTAGCCAGCCAGTAGGCAATTTCAGCAAGTTTTATTTATTTTTTGTACATAAATTGTATTTCGTGCTTGTTCCCAATTCAAAATGTTTTTATTCACTGAGTGAGTAAAAGAGCGTTTTATTCACTGCTATCGATGAATCAAGTGCTCTATTTCGAGTGGCAATGGTAAAAAAGACATTTTTTGCGAATTTTCGAGATCGATAGAGCGCGCGATTCTGATTAAGAAACCGTTGAAAACAGATTTTGGTCAAAATGGCTTTCACGACGTTTTACCTTAGAGGGGTCGTGGGTGGTAAGCAATGATACAGTCGAGAATAATAAAATTAACAAGTAGTTAAATGAGATTCTTTATTGTTTCAGGGCAAATATTCCTTCGTTGCAAACTATAAAGAAATTTTGCATTCTTTCCTGGGTGATACGTTTTTCTACGGTACTTACACACACAAAGCTGACGTTATGTCAAAAAAAAGAATTTTATTTTGTGTCACTGCAACGTTTAATATAGAAAAAATACAAATTTAGATGTAAGAACATATCGATGATTCTGTATATCCTCTTTCTAAAGATATTGGATTTAATGCATACATTCAAATTCGATTAAAAACAGATGCTGACTGTTGGTTGCTGCTGGCCTTAGTCTCATGCAGAAAACAGATTTTTTTTGGAAAATGTACGATACGTATATATTTTTAAATATGGGCAGATAACTTTTTTTTAAATATCTTATAGGCTAGCGTTTAACCACTATCTCACCTGTTGGTAAGTGATGATGCGGTCGAAGATGGTAAGCACGCTAGGCCTAGAATGGATTAGATGTTTGGCGAAAGGTTTTCTAACTTGAGGGTGGTAGCTAGCCAGGCGGACACTAGATAGTGCCCTACCACGATGCGGGGGTGGTTGGTTTCTTAACGATGTTTTTTCTTCACCAGACCACTGTGAAGAGCGCACATAACACCTTAGGATTCATTTTGAGGCAGTCTAGACATTTTGATAGCATATCGGCAATAAAAACATTGTATAATGTTTTTGTAAGATCGAAACTGGAACACAATGCTATCGTGTGGTGTCCATATGAGTCTAAATATATCCAACTCATTGAAAAAATACAAAAAAAGTTCTTAAGATGGCTTTACAAAAAACAGTATGGATACTATATAGGCTATCCCTTTATACATCCTAGTAATTTTGTACTAGGAATGACAGGGTACAATTCCTTGGAAGTACGAAGGACAGTATACCTTATGAAGTATGTGCTAGAAATATTATTGGGTCGAAGATGCGTACCTGCAATTTTACAAAATATTTCGATTGCAGTACCGGATAATTATATAAGAGCACGAAAACACCTTCTTTTCGAGGTGCAGTGTAGAACAGAGCATGCACGCCAAGCTCCACTCCCGCGCGCTCTACGCTTACTGAACACCTTCACTGCTAATGTACACCTTGATATATTTCACTGCAGTTCAAGTGACTTTCACAGTGCTGCAATGAATTTTGTTATTGGGTTGAGTAATAGAGTTTAATTATATCGTATATACATTTTTCCTTGATTATGTCAAACAAGTGTTTATCTTTTACTTTTTAATTGTTTGTTTTTAAATTTAGAGATAATATGGCAAAATATAATTATATACAAGATTAGATTAGGTAAGTGAATTGGGAAACTGTAATACTTATCCTAATTGTTGTGAAATAAATAAATAAATAAATTTTTTGATAGAAAAATCCATTGGTGCACGGCGGTTTGAACTCGGTACCTCTGGCGTCAAAGCCAACCGTTCTCCCGATTACGCCACTAGGCCCTCAAAATGCACTAAAACACGTCAAATAAACTCACTATATAGGTAATTACCATTACCTATATATGTGAAAATCCGTTTGTGTATTTGTCTACATGTGCGAGTCCTACTGGCACTTGGCAGTATATATATATATATATATATATATATATATATATATATATATATATAGATAGATAACTCTTTATTGTACACCACATATTACATGAAACTCTTAAACTATAATAGGCTTAATTTAAATTGCACAATGGGCGGTTTTATCGCTTAAAGAGCGATCTCTTCCAGACAACCTATACTATATAACCTATTTATATATATATATATAACAACAGCATGCGTAACAGCATGACAAGTCATAAGCTTACTGACTGCGAGAAATTCCTTAGGTCACTACGCCGCGATAGATCTACAATCAATCAATCAATCAATCAATCAAGTAATTTATTTGCAAGAATACAGTTTACAAATGTGTGTTCTTAAAGTAATGTGTAAATTTTCGTATTCAGCCTGCATGCAGACGCGCAAATTTTAAAAAATATACAAACAATCATCAATAATACAATAAGAATTAAATGTTGGTTTTGTTGCAGTACATTATAAACTCTTTAACACTATAAAAACAATTATGTAAAAGCCAGTCATTTAAGGTCCGTTTAAAATTATTTCCTTCTAATAGTTTCATGTCCTTAAGGATCATGTTATAAACATATATACACATATTGTAAACATTTTTGTTATAAGTATATTTACTACTGCGAGGTTGATATAATAAGTTAGTAAATTTCACAAAACATCACTTCGCTTAACAAAGTATTCCGGGTGGGACTTCACAAAAAGACAAATTTGTCTGAGGTATATACAAGGTACAGGAAGTATTTTGCATATCTTGAAAAGTGGTTTGCAAGTATCAAGAAACCAGGCCTTATTAATAACTCGAACACAAATCTTCTGCACTTTGAATATTCTCTCAATGTCAATCCAGTTACCCCATATTAGAATCCCATAGCTGATGAGGGATGCAACATAGCCATGATTCGCTGTTAATGCTGCTTCCATTGAGACAGTTTGTCGAATCTTTTTCAACGCAAAGACGTAGCGTTCAAGCTTTTGGCACAGTTGTTCGACGTGCATTTTCCAGATAAGATGTTTGTCTATTGTAATACCTAGGAATTTTGTAGCGTCTACCTCTTCCACTTTTTTATTATTAAATTTAATGTCAAGTTTTGTTGAATTAGAATTATAAGAATTGAATTGAATTAAATGTATTTTATTTATGTTTATATGTAAATCATTGTGTTCCATCCAGGTTATTATATCTATAATAGCTTTATTAACAATTTCCTGCGTTTTTTCTCTATTTTCACTTTTGATAACCACTGTGGTGTCATCGGCAAATAGTATACATTCATGAGAAGTAGCTAGAGGAAGGTCATTGATGTACAACAGGAATAGTAATGGACCAAGTATACTACCCTGGGGTACACCGCAGCTGTTGACAAGGGGTTCTGATTGAAAATGTTGCTTAGAAAAGTTTCTATTTGGACCTTTGGTTATATTAGTTAGTTCGATGCATTGCGTCCTATTTAGTATTTCTATGTCATTTTTCTTTAAATTATTTCCAGCATTATAAGATGTAATAACGTTCCAGATAGCTTTCGATTTATTTTTTCCAAATTTAATACGTCTAGCATTAGATATTTTTTGAGCGAGCCTCATGCATTTTAAAAAAATAAACATTGGCGAAATACCTGTCCAGCCAAAACATGTGACATTAATGACTGTGGACAAGCCCACCATCGCCTATTGCATTATAATTTTTGTACGAACACTACCGACAACAACCAGGGACGTGATATAAGCAAGGACGCCGAGTCATGTGAGCACAGAGAAACTGAAGCCGATCCACATATGCCGCCAGAGAGTATTGTTCACATTAATACTAAAGACTGATTGCAAAGTTCGTCTTAAGGTAGTACGTCTCGACATACATGGACCTAACGGAACGATCAGTGCATATGCATTGTTAGACGACGGATGGATGGTGAGTCTTATAAGCTCCTCTCTGACATCACGACTAGGGCTGCGTGGTCGACGTGACACTATACGTGTCTCAGGTGCCTGGGACAATAATGAACTAGTATGCAATACAGATGTGGTGAGTCTCCAAGTGACTGATCTGTGAAAGAAACAATTATGAACTTCATGCGCGTAGTGTTAAAGAGCTTAACTTGCCTAGGCAATATATGCATTCTGTTAGTATTTGTAATTATGATCATTTAAAAGTTATTTAATTTCGTAACGATAATGTTAAACCAGAATTTCTTATTAGGCAGGATAATTATCATCTAATCATGCCATTGAGTATAAAGGTGGGTAATATACGAGAACCGTGTGCAACACTCACCCCCTTAGGCTGGTGCGTCCATGGATGGGTGCCCGTATCTTTCCACAGCGCCAATCTACTCACTACATCGGGGAAGATGTTCAAACAGTCCGGGGTGAGGATGGATTTATGCCACAACAGCTGCATGATGAGGTATGCAAATCTTTTTCTGTTGAGTCTATGGGAGTCTCAAGCAAGCCTCGTCAGAATTCTGAAGACCTGCAAGCATCCAGCGCTTGCGGAAAAGACTGTTACTCTAGTTGATGGTCGGTGGCATGTCGGAATTCTATGGCGCGATTCTAATTGCAGTATGCCTAATTCCAAACCTGCGGCCCTGACTAGTCTCAAAGGGCTGGATCGCAAGATGAATCTCAACGAGGAGTATGCGATTAGGCACCGCGAACGAGTCGAGCATCTTTTTGATAACAACTTCGCCGAGGCGGTTACTGAAAAGCATGTGAAAACAAAACAATGGTACTTACCTCACTTTGGTATTGATAACCCAAGTAATAAATAATAATATATTAAAATTAATTTATTGACATTTTTAACACTATTCTTAATTTAAATTTATTAAAATTTATTTTTATTTTTTATTTCGGTTTTCTATAAAATGCGTGTTTTTTAGTTTTTTTTTTACTATTATTTATTTTTTACTTTTTAGTTGAAAAACGGAATATTTTTTATCAAATTAGTGTATTGTCATCGGTCCTCGATAAATCTACAAAGTTTGAACAAAATCTGGCCGTTTCAAATGGGTCAAAATCGCGCCCGAAGAAGTCGGTTACAAACATACAAACATACAGGTGAAGCTAATAAAAAGCTAATAAAAATAAATTGCGATTGGTATTTGACGCTGCTGCTGAGACAAATAACTTGTCATTAAATGATTATTCATTTAAAGGGCCAGACTTACTGATGTCTTTATTTGGTACAAGAAGTGTCCCGCGGCTTCGCCCGCGTTAAAACCTTCTATTATTTACTTAAAACTTTTATTTTGTAAAAACGATTCTATCATTAAACACATCAAATAAGAATTAGCCAAATCGGTTCACCCGTCTTCATGTTATCGCGTGACTAAGGCAAATCGGGATTCATATTTATAAAACCCTAAAAACCTAAATTTACAGACTTTGTTACCTACCCCATTTCGAAAAATCCTACAACACGTACTTTATCCCATCTTGTTTCGCCATACAAACTTTGAATCCCCGTTCCGTATCCGGGAGGAATTTTCAGAAAATCATTTCTGAGCGGATACCTATACCTACGTCATAATAACTATCTGCATTCTGAATTTCAGCGCAATTCGAAACAATATTGATTTTTAGACTTTCCCAGTTTATCCTCTTAGGGTGGCATTTTGATAAAGTCTGAACCTCGTATTTACTTATTTATTTACAGAAGTACTTGTGTGAAATGTCGAATAAAACGACTATCCAAACTTTGAACCATCCCCTTAAAGAGTGTATTTTGACAAATTCTTTCTTAGCGGATACCTAAGTCAAAATAACTATCTGCATATATTATTAGAACTACTCACGGGATATTTACCATGTTTTTTATTAATTATGAGCCACTATATACCAAGATTGGTTAGGGAAGCGATTGAAATTAATAAATTTCAAAACTTCAATCGTGAGGACGGGTTCAAACTGTCGAGTATTTGGCATCCAGTGGTAGGTTTATGTAAATCCCGAAAAAGCCCGCGGAGTGATAAAAAACAGGAAGATACTGTGAGTGTTGTGTGTCGCGATCGAGATCCAGTGAAAACAAGTGGTAGTGGTGCCGAGCGTTCAAAACGAGAACGAAAGAAGGTAGTCCGTTTCGTTTGCTCGTAAACATTACTTCGACCCGCAATCTACAGTTCATCCGTGATCATGGCGCTTGCAACAGAGCCGAAATATCGGAAACTCATAATTAATAAAAAACATGGTAAATATCCCGTGAGTAGTTCTAATAATATTGTCAGTGACCATGAAAACCTTAAATCTTATATTGTACGCCGGTACGGGCCGGATTGTGCTATTTTAATAAAACATCTTGAACGCGCGCGGAAAAAGTGTGAATGTGTTAGTGAATCGCTAAACTTTTTAGTGAAATGTCGAAATGCGGATGTTATTCCCGTATGTATGCGTATAAAACCTCGCAAAGATATTCACGGTTCCGAGCGCATTCTACGTTATGCGAGTATGAAGCTACTTCGTAAAACAATTAGTAATACACGATATCGCCTCGACAAAATTCAGTGTGAGTTGTACAACATACATCTGGAGTGCAGTTCTAAGTTAACAGCTCAAGACTTTGACAATTGTGACCGCATTACGTATCTACAAGCACAACGTACACGTGATCTATGTGCCTTGAAATTACAACGTAAGTTCGAATCGTTGGTAAAACACCAAAAACATGATGTCACCTACCACGATAACTCGCATGATTCGAGAACAATTGTCAATATATCAGACAAGGAGTTAAATGTTTCTGCACTCAATGTCCTAGAGAAAGGGTTAAATTTCGCTCCTACACCAAGTAGCATACCCTATGAAAATGTTATAGGTACCATTGAGGAAGTTATCTATCGTAACAGAATACCTTTGGCAGATGCTGAGATTTTGAGACAAGACGTCGCTGTCACTTTACGCCACGCAAAAACTCCTCAATCTAATATCACTGTTGCTGAATTGTCCGCCCTTAAAAGTCTTCGTAATGACGACAGCATATTGATATTAAAAGCAGACAAAGGTAATGCGACGGTTGTAATCAATACGGTAGATTACCATAGCAAAATACAAGATTTGCTGAGTAATACCAATATCTACAAAAAAGTGACTTATAATCCAACAGCGAGAATAAATCGGGCTACTCAAAAACTTGTCAAGGAAAGCATGCATGCAATTGGTGAAGATGTAGGGAAATATTTATTGCGCCCTCGAAATATTCAGCCACCCAAACTGTACGGCCTCCCTAAAGTCCATAAGACTAATGTTCCGTTACGACCGATCGTCAGTCAAATAGACTCTAGCTAAACATGTAGCCGGCGTTTTACAGCACATAGCAGGGAATACTTCATCTTTTGTAAAAGACTCTCGCCATTTTATAGATATTCTGAAAGGCATTAAGGTATCTGAGAAAGACGTGATGGTCAGTTTTGATGTCGAATCACTCTTCACTAACGTCCCGATCCTTGATTGTTTGGAAGTCATCAGGAGAAAAATTCAAGACAATGGCATTCCTTTGGAGTATGCCAACCTGGTCGAACATTGTTTATGTACAAATTTCTTTGTATACAAAGGCGAATACTACCTCCAATTAGACGGTGTGGCGATGGGCAGCCCAGTGGCTCCGGTTGTTGCCAATATATGGATGGAGTATTTTGAACAAGAAGCCATTACGACCGCACCATGTTCCATGATACTGTGGAAAAGGTACGTGGACGACATATTTGCTATACTTAGGGGCGATGAAACTGTTGTACAAACCTATGTGAATCATCTGAACAGCATCCATGAAAAAATGAATTTTACCTATGAAATGGAAAAAGAGAGGAGTATAGCTTTTCTGGACGTAGGGATTGGAGTTCGAGAAGACGGTTCCCTCAGTCACTCAGTCTACAGGAAGTCAACTCACACTGACCGCTACCTGCATGGAAACTCACATCACCACCCTCGTCACTTGCACTCTGTGGTGACCGCCCTCACTGACCGCGCATATAGTCTATGCGACGAGGCACATTTGGAAGACGAATTAAAGTATGTGAGTGGAGTACTACAGAGGAATGGATACAAGGGTCGAATACCACCACCCAGACGCACACAAAAACGTGACCTACACTACCAGGTTGAACGTCAACCAGCCTAATTGCCGTACGTGAAAGGAGTAACAGACAAAGTGGCCAACATACTGAATAAATATTCAGTCAAAACTGTTTTCACTCCCTTAAAGAAGGTTTCACAATTTTTACGTACGCCAAAGGACAGATTCCCATTGGAAAACCCTAGAGTGTACAAAATTGACTGTAGCTGTGGAAGCTCTTATATTGGTCAAACAAAACGCACAGTAGCGTGTCGCGTTAAGGAACATATCAAAGCAGTCAAAAATAACGATTCACAGAAATCTGCTATCGCTAAGCACCTGTTGGAGTCTGGAACAAACCACTGGATTGAGTTACATAACCCTCAGATACTGTCGACTGAACGCCACTATATACCAAGATTGGTTAGGGAAGCGATTGAAATTAATAAATTTCAAAACTTCAATCGTGAGGACGGGTTCAAACTGTCGAGTATTTGGCATCCAGTGGTAGGTTTATGTAAATCCCGAAAAAGCCCGCGGAGTGATAAAAAACAGGAAGATACTGTGAGTGTTGTGTGTCGCGATCGAGATCCAGTGAAAACAAGTGGTAGTGGTGCCGAGCGTTCAAAACGAGAACGAAAGAAGGTAGTCCGTTTCGTTTGCTCGTAAACATTACTTCGACCCGCAATCTACAGTTCATCCGTGATCATGGCGCTTGCAACAGAGCCGAAATATCGGAAACTCATAATTAATAAAAAACATGGTAAATATCCCGTGAGTAGTTCTAATAATATTGTCAGTGACCATGAAAACCTTAAATCTTAAACTATCTGCATGCCAAATTTCAGAGCAATCCGAAACAATATTGATGTCAGACTTTGTTACCCCACTTCACCCTTTTAGGGGTGGAATTTCGAAAAAGCCTGAAACACGTATTTACTTACTTAAGTACTTGTGTTAAATTTCGAATATAAAAGACTATCTAATATTGTTTTTCCATACAAACTTTAAACACCCATTTCATCCCCTTCAGGGGTGAATTTTGGAAAATCCTTTCTCAGAGGGAACTAACGTCGTAATAACTATCTGCATGCCAAATTTCAGCGGAATCCAAAACAATATTGATTTCCACACTTTGTTACCCAATTTCACCCTCTTAGGGGTAGAATTTCAAAAAAACATGTAACATGTATTTACTTATTTTTTTATTGAAGCAATTGTGTAAAGTTTCGAATTGAAAAACTATCTAATAATGTTTCTCCATAGAAACTTTGAACCCCCGTTTAATCCCCTCCAGGGGTGAAATTTGATAAATCCTTTTTCAAAGGTAACTAACGTTGTAATAATAATCTGCATGTCAAGTTTTAGCGCAATCCGAAAAAATATTGATTTTCACACTTTGTTACCTCATTTCACCCTATTAGGGCTGGAATTTCAAAAAACATGAAACACGTATTTACTTATTTTTTTACTGGAGCACTTGTATGAAGTTTCGAATAGAAAATACTATCTAATCTTGTTTTTCCATACAAACTTTGAACCCCCGTTTCATCCCCTTCAGGGGTGAATGTTGGAAAATCCTTTCTCAGAGGGAACTAACGTCCTAATAACTATCTGCATGCCAAATTTCAGCGCAATCCGAAACAATATTGATTTTTACACTTTGTTACCCCATTTCAGCCTCTTAGGGGTGGAATTTCGAAAAAGCCTAAAACACTTATTTACTTATTTATGTACTCAAGCACTTGTGTGAAGTTTATAATAGAAAAGACTATCTAATGTTGTTTCTCCATAGAAACTTTGAACCCCCGTTTCATCCCTTTAAGGGGTGAATTTTAGAAAATTCTTTCTTAACTGATACTAACGTCATAATAACTACCTGTATGCCAAATTTCAGCGCAATCCAAAACAATATTGATTTTCAGACTTAGTTACCCCATTTCACCCTTTTAGGGGTGGAATTTCGAAAAAACATAAAACACGTGTTTACTTATTTACGTCCTGAAGCGTTTGTGTGAAGTTTCGAATAGAAAAGACTATCTAATAATGTTTCTCCATAGAAACTTTGAACCCCCGTTTCATCCTCTTCAGGGGTGAAATTTGAAAAATCCTTTTTCAAAGGTAACTAACGTTGTAATAATTATCTGTTTGCCAAGTTATAGCGAAATCCCAAAAAATATTGATTTTCACACTTTGTTACCCCATTTCACCCTCTTAGGGGTGGAATTTCAAAAAAACCTGAAACACGTATTTACTTATTTTTGTACTGAAGCACTTGTGTGAACTTTCGGATAGAAAAGACTATCTAATCTTGTTTCTTCATACAAACTTTGAACCCCCATTTCATCCCCTTAAGGGGTGAATTTTGAAAAATCCTTTCTTAGTACACCCCTACGTACTAAGACAAATAAACTCTCCAAATTTCAAGTCTCTACAAACAGCGGTTTAGGCTGTGCGTTGTCTGTCAGTGAGTCAGTCAGTCAGTCAGTATGTCAGGACAAAGATTCTTATAGTATTAGATTATGCTCAGATTCCGTTAAAATAAAATTGCCATCGCAGGTGTTATTAAAGATAAGTTTTTCAGGATTATTATTTTATCCAAAGATCAAAATGCACTGCAATTTTTATGGGGTGAAGATGTGAACTCTTCTATAAAAATATTCAAGATGACCTCACTAATATTTGGGGCAGATTATTCCATATTTATTGCCCAATTTATTAAAAATAAAAATGTAGAATGCTTTCAGCTTTTAAAGCGATCCGCCTGTAAAACGATAAGGGAACAACACTATATTGATGACTATATAGATAGTCAACCAGATGAAGGTACTTGATTTTTAGATTTAGCTAGGGATATTACTTACATTCACAATGAAGGTGGCTTTGTGGTATGTAACTGAATAAGTAATAGTGCAGAGGTTTTAAATAACATACCTTCTGAGTTGCTTGCTTCAAATGCTCACAAACTAAAAATAAGTCAGCAGCTGGATGGTGAACGAGCACTAGGACTTTTATGGTGCCCTAAGGATGATACCCTAGGTTTTGATGCCTCGTTCAAATTAATTCCATCTGAGATATACTTGATGGTATGCAACCTACTAAAAGGGAGGCATTGCAATTAATAATGTCAGTGTTTAATGTTTATGGGTTTTTATCACCTTTCACTATTAATGAAAAAACTATATTACAACAGACTAGGAAATATAATCAAAATTGGGATGATTATTTAAATGATTTTATTTATGAGTAATGGTTAAAATGGTTGAATCATAGAAATAGGAATAATAATATTCCTATTTCTATGGGTTGAATGCATTAAAATCAATTGGTGACATACGCTTACCAAGATGCTACCACAGTGTAACAACTGCAGTAGGTACACATTCAATGACTGCGCCTGCAGCGCAGGAGACTGCTCATAACTCAGGGAGTTATAATAACCTACAGCTATATATAGCGATGCATTTACGCAAAGTATGTGCTGCGTTGCATATTGGAGATGGAAAGTTAATAATGAGATTAAAGTTGAAGTTGAAAACTCATTATCTCTCACTTGTGTAACTATACATAAACTAGCATTTAAGCTATTGAAAGTATAATGTATTATTATTTTGATTATAAAATACCGACTATTATACTCACTAAGATTTGATGTCGAATGTCTCGACCTAGGTTTCGTGCATGTCCGATGCACTTCCTCATGCCGATGCACTTCCTCATGAGGAAGTGCATCGGACATGCACGAAACCTAGGTCGAGACATTCGACATCAAATCTTAGTGAGTATAATAGTCGGTATTTTATAATCATGATTAAAACTCACTATAACTATAAATCTAAAGTATTATTATTTATTTATTGTATGTATTGTAATGTATTTATATATATATAGAGTATGTTTTATATGTGTAGTATATTTTTTTGAGTTATTTATATTATTCTACCATTTAATGTTATATATATATATATATATATATATATATATATATATATATATATATATATATATATATATATATATATATATACTTATAATTGTAGACAACCGTCTTATTGTTATTGTATTTCGTCAGTTGGCGGGGCAGCCTTTCGCGTGTGGCTGGCACGCTACTTGGGCCACCTACTAACTGCGGTCGGCCAGCGGTGCACCGTGCCTCGGATCCCGCTACCCTCCGCGACTGGTCTGCCAAAGTGTAGTGGCGTCAATGTGCGTCAGAACGGTCCTTAAGCAGAAGCGCTACTGTTTCGACCCGTCTCCTGTAATGGCTACACCGACCATCATGCCGTAATACTGAGTCGCTTGGCGGCATGGCTTTGGTCGGTGGGTAGTCACAAGCTGCGGCATAAGCCTCCCACCGAGTCACCTATTTAGCACCACCCAGGGACCACGTTTAGGGATTCACGAAACGGGGTATTCTCCTACGGACGTGGGTGACATTACCCCCAAAAATAGTTTGCAATAAAGAGTTTTTGTATTCTATTGTATTATTGCATTTGTATCTAGTAAGTGTCAAGTAGCCCCTGTCAAACCTTTAACTATACCTAGACTAGAATTACAATGCAGCTTTGATGGCAGCTAGGCTAGCAGATACCATTGCAAAGGAGCACAGAATTAAACCTACACATCGTGTGTTTTGGTGTGACTCTTCTACCGTACTTCAGTGGATCCGTAATAATCGACGGACTTACAAGGTATTTGTCGCTAATCGTTTGGGTGAAATTGATGAGTTGACAGACATAAATGAATAGCGATACGTACCTACGTCCTTGAACGTAGCAGATGCAGCGACGAGGTAATCCTACGACGTCTCTATGTTCAAGAAGGAGTGGTTTACTGGTCCTAAGTTCCTATACAGTGATGAACATTC
The DNA here is from genome assembly GCA_954871355.1 of Cabera pusaria. Lineage (NCBI taxonomy): Eukaryota > Metazoa > Arthropoda > Insecta > Lepidoptera > Geometridae > Cabera > Cabera pusaria. The sequence goes on from OX940893.1 coordinate 6,088,397, forward strand.
GTAGCCGGTGGACATAACAACACCTGAAATTCGTGATGATCACGATGTTGAGTGTGTGTCTGCAATAAAAACTATTAGTGAACACTTACTAGTTTCAGATCCCAGTAGATTTTCTTCGTGGTTGTAGTTGGTGAGGAGTACCGCTGTAGTGCTAAAATTCATAGATACATGCAGAAAGAGAGTACTTACCGATGACTGCACTATGATGGCCCGCGCTGAAAGTCTTCTGCTGAAATCTACGCTAGCACAGTCGTTCAGTCAGGAAATAGCTGAAATAAAAAGAAATAAATATGTGAGTAAAAACAGTAGATTACTTACCTTATCACCATTCCTCGATGAGCACGGAGTTCTACGTGTTAATGGCCGCATTGACGCCGTGGCCGGAGTCCCGCTCGATGTGAAGGAACCTGTAATACTGGATAGTAAAAATTATATTACTGGGTTAATAGTCCGCTATTACTACATTAAGGCTTGCCATGGTAATCAGGAAATGGTGGTAAATAACCTAAAACAAAAGTATTGGATTATAAAAATTAGACCTGCGGTAAAGTACATAGCGTCACAATGTATGCTATGCAGAATTAGAATAAACTGGCCAAGTGCAAGTCGGACTCGCACTAGTAGGGTTCCGTACCACACTACAGTATTTTATAAGATCGAGCAAAAAATACCACTATCATTTTTCGCCAGCGAAAAATAATAATTAATAATCATTTTTTATTATAACGCCATCTAACGTCTAACAAAGGTGTTGGGGATCGACATTTCAATATAACGCCATCTATTGGACGTTTACTTAACTAAGCGTTCATAGATGGCGTGAAATGCCGAAAAAAACAGGTTTCTTGTATAGGGACCCTCTATTATCTTTAACTTTATTCTGTTTTTGTTGTTATAGCGGCAACAGAAATTCATCATCTGTGAAAATTTCAACTGTCTAACTATCACGGTTCATGAGATACAGCCTGGTGACAGACGGACAGACAGACAGACAGACAGACAGACGGACAGCGGAGTCTTAGTAATAGGGTCCCGTTTTACCCTTTGGGTACGGAACCCTAAAAAGAAAGCCTGAGGTACCCAGAATGGGTAACTTACCTGCTAGTAGAGTGGCTCATCATCACAGGCTGTTCACACATTGTGGGGTAAATCTATTTGGACCACAGGAGGTGACAGAAGCCAGGCGCCACAAAAAAGGTGGGGTTGGATTATATATATGGGTGTCCTTTTTACATGTCTTACTATAAGGGCGGTTCATATAGAGGTTGTGCCGACTCTGACTACAGATTCCCTGCTAATGGCGCTACGACGCATGGCTGCCTGGAGGTCCTGGTCGAGTTTTTTGTACTCCGACAACGGTACCAACCTACGGGGTGCAGACAACGAGATTCGGAAATCCATTCAAGAACTCAACCAGGAAGTATTAAAGTCAACGGCCAGCAATTATGGCACTCAGTAGTCGTTCATTCCTCCCGCTAGCTCGCACTGGGGTGGGGCGTTAGAACGTCTCATCAGAAGTATCAAAACAGCTCTTCATGTCATATTGTTTGAGCGTGCCCCCAGAGAGGAAGTCCTTGCTACGTTACTGGCTGAAGTTGAGAATATTGTCAATAGTAGGCCGTTAAGTCACGTGTCTGTTGAGACTGGTAGTCAAGAAGCATTGACTCCTAATCATTTTCTGCTAGTCGGTACATCTTCTAACTAGATAGTGCATGCTTCGCTCTGAATAGAGTATCTCGGGTAGTGTCGAGGGAGGTGGCGCGCTCGTGCTACTTCGCCACGTTACTGCAGTACGGTGCAGAGCTGTGGGGGCGCTGCGCCGAGTGGGAGCGCGCCTTTCGGATGCAGAAGCGCGCCGTCAGGACGATAGTACGAGTCTCGCACGACACCTCCGCAAGACCCTATTTCAAGGAGCTCGGTATACTGACACTGACTACCATTGTTATATATCAGGTAGAGGTCTTTGTGAGGACTAACCCCGAACTACTCGTATAAGAAAAACGGAGCGACATGCACGCCTTTAATACACGTAGCAAAGACAAACTTGTCGGTGTTATGCACTCCCTCGTCAAATCCAGTAAGTTGACGCACGTGATGGGGCCCACCGTCTACAACAAACTTCCTAGGAGTATTATTGTGGAGGCTCTTACCCTGGGTGGCTATAAGATCAAGCTCAAGCGCTGGCTGATTGAGCAAACGTTTTATGATTTTAACGAGTTCTTAAAAATGAAATAATGTAATTATGAATCTAATACTATAAGAATCTTTGTCCTGACATACTGACTGACTCACTGACTCACTGACTCACTGACTCACTGACAGACAACGCACAGCCTAAACCGCTGGTCGTAGAGACTTGAAATTTGGAGGGTATATTTGTCTTAGTACGTAAGGGTGTACTAAGAAAGGATTTTCCAAAATTCACCCCTTAAGGGGATGAAATGGGGGTTCAAAGTTTGTATGGAGAAACAAGATTAGATCGTCTTTTCTATCCGAAACTTCACATAAGTGCTTCAGTAAAAAAATAAGTAAAGACGTGTTTCAGGTTTTTTTGGAATTCCACCCCTAAGAGGGTGAAATGGGGTAATTAAGTGTAAAATCAATATTGTTTCGGATTACGCTGAAATTTGGCATGCAGATAGTTATTACGACGTTAATTCCCTCTAAGAAAGGATTTTCCAAAATTAACCCTCTAAGGGGATGAAACGGGGGTTCAAAGTTTATATGGAGAAACAAGATTAGATAGTTTTTTCTATCCGAAACTTCACACAAGTGCTTCAGTAAAAAAATAAGTAAACACGTGTTTCAGGTTTTTTTGAAATTCCACACCTGAGAGGGTGAAATGGGGTAATAAAGTGTGAAAATCTATATTATTTCGGATTGCGCTGAAATTTGGCACGCAGATAGTTATTAAGACGTTAGTTCCCTCTGAGAAAGGATTTTCCAAATTAACCCTCGCAGGGGATGAAACGGGGGTTCAAAGTTTGTATGGAGAAACAAGATTAGATAGTCTTTTCTATCCGAAACTCCACACAAGTGCTTCAGTAAAAAAATAAGTAAATACGTGTTTCAGGTTTTTTTGAAATTCCACCCTTAAGAGGGTGAAATGGGGTAATAAAGTGTAAAATCAATATTGTTTCGGATTACGCTGAAATTTGGCATGCAGATAGTTATTACGACGTTAATTCCCTCTAAGAAAGGATTTTCCAAAATTAACCCTCTAAGGGGATGAAACGGGGGTTCAAAGTTTATATGGAGAAACAAGATTAGATAGTCTTTTCTATCCGAAACTTCACACAAGTGCTTCAGTAAAAAAATAAGTAAACACGTGTTTCAGGTTTTTTTGAAATTCCACCCTTAAGAGGGTGAAATGGGGTAATAAAGTGTAAAATCAATATTGTTTCGGATTACGCTGAAATTTGGCATGCAGATAGTTATTACGACGTTAGATCCCTCTTTCAAAGGATTTCCCAAAATTAACCCTCGAAGGGGATGAAACGGGGGTTGAAAGTTTGTATGGAGAAACAAGATTAGATAGTCTTTTCTATCCGAAACTTCACACAAGTGCTTCAGTACAAAAATAAGTAAACACGTGTTTCAGGTTTTTTTGTAATTCCACCCCTAAGAGGGTGAAATGGGGTAATAAAGTGTAAAAATCAATATTGTTTCGGATTGCGCTGAAATTTGGCATGCAGATAGTTATTAATTACGACGTTAGTTCCCTCTGAGAAAGGTTTTCCAAAATTCATCCCTGAAGAGGATGAAACGAGGGTTCAAAGTTTGTATGGAGAAACAAGAATTGATTGTCTCTTATATTCGAAACTTTACACAAGTAGTTTAGTAAATAAATGAGTAAATACGTGTTTCAGGCTTTTTGAAATTCTATTCCTAAAAGGGTGAAGTGGAGTAACAATGTCTGAAATCAATATTGTTTCGGATTGCGCTGATATTTTGCATCCAGATAGAAATTTTGACGTAGGTATCCGCTGAGAAAGGATTTTTCAAAATTCACTCTTCAAGGGATGAAGCGGGGGTTCAAATTTTGGATAGTCATTTTATTCGACATTTCACACAAGTACTTCTGTAAATAAATAAGTAAATACGAGTTTCAGACTTTTTCAAAATGCCACCCTAAAAGAGTGAACTGGGGTAAAAAAGTCTAAAAATCAATATAGTTTCGGATTGCACTTTATTGGGTTTTTCGGGTTTTAAAAATATGAATCCTGATTTGTCTTAGTCACGCGATAACATGAAAACAGGTGAACCAATTTGGCAAATTTTTATTTGATGTCTTTAATGATAGAATCGTTTTTACAAAAGAAAAGTTTTAAGTAAATAAAAGGAGTTTTTAACGCGGGCGTAGCCGCGGGGGACTTCTAGTACTAAATATAATTTTTGACTTTTAATATGTAATATTTTAATTTTAATTTAATATTTATAATTGACTGTACCATTAATTTTTAATTTTATTTTCTACACTGTATTGTTTTATTATGATCATTGAATGTCTACTTATGTACATAAGTTGTAGTATTATTTATTGAATTTGAGTTACTTCCGTAACAAAAAACCAGAAATGACTTGTAAATCAGCTTTATCAATAAATGAGTATTTGAGTATTTAGGGATTGCAATTCCGCAGCTCATTCAATCCCGCGTTATTGATATGCGGGATTACTCGAATTCCGCGCGGATCCCGCGGGATCCCGCATCTTTGAAATTATGTTATAAAAAACATTATTAACAAAAAAACACACTTTAAGTGATACATAATGTTTTACGCAACATTATGACATTATATTGCTATGCGTTTAAATTCATTTGTTGCATTTTTACTACATTAAAATTGATTACAATCATCGATAACCATATCCATAATCATTTTATGAACATAAAGCACTTTAAGTCATAATGTTTTAGGGTGAGGACATAAAGAGCCAGGTAGAGCGCCGACAAACCGGTACCGATCCGTATAGGTAAAATATTCCAATGTTATCGTATGCGCTCGCACATAAAGAAACAAGTTGCAGAAAATGATAAAACAATGGAATATTTTACCAGTACGTATCAATACCGGTTGTCTGCACCGGGAACCTGCCTCTTTATGTCTCCACCCTCACGCAACATTATGACATTATATTGAATTTACGGCACAATTTGCTTTTAAAATAGCACAGAAATTAGAAAAAAATCGTGCTCAGCGCAGTGGTATTTATGAACAACTGACAGGAGTCAGGAGTCAGGACAGCCCGCCAAAGGCGCCAAACGTCCGCTAGTCGCCGCCGCGGTGCACTGTGCGGAACGACAACGTCACGCTCGTGCTATTTGCGATTTACGCGAAAGTTTTAGAAGCAAATTTTTAATTTGCGGGATCCGCGGATCCGCGCTTTGAAGGTGCGGGATCCAGCAGGTTAATAAAAGCTGCGGGATCCTACGGGATCCCGTTTTGCGGGATTGCAATCCCTACTTCCAACTTACCTGTACCAGGAGTTTTTGATGACTCAGATCTCTATTTAAGAAAACAGTGGCAAACATCACAGGCTTTGGCAGATATGTTCTGGAGACGGTGGTACGCGAGGTGCTGCCCGACATGCTTCGTCGTAAAAAATGGAACCCCGAGCAATCACAGCAGCAACAGATGTGCATCTGAATATTGTTGTGAATGCCTTAATTTAACCACTGAATCTTTCAACGCATTAAATAAAAAGCAAATCGAATCATTAAGCTGCCCTTTTTGTCAGAATGTAACTAGGAGAATAAATGACGACAACACTCCCTGCCGGCAACGGCGTAAGGCTCACTCACTCAATGATACAATGAATATGTCGTATAGTCATGAAACGAGTGAACTGGACTCTAGCATTGCTATGAACATTTCATCAGGCGTCAGCTTAAAAAATTAACCAGTTACTATGGAAAGTATAAGCAAGTTATTCGATCTGAAAATGGCTCCAGACTCCACCATCATGACTAACTTACGATCTGCTCTCAAGAAAGACATCAAGAAGATGGTGACCGTGGAAGTAGACGACACTATTCAAAAATTTAAAGGCGAATTTACCGCCGCGACTGATTATATTGCAGCTGAACAGAATGACGTCAAGTCAGAAATTATAGACCAGAACTTAAAAATTAAGCATCTCGAAACTGAACTGTTAAAGAGTCAAGCCTTTACGGCTAAATTAGAAACAAGACTGGCCAGCGTTGAGAAGATCTCACGTAATCTTAATCTCTAAATTCACAAGGTCCCGGAGAGTAAGAACGAGAACCTAATAGCCCTGTTCGGAAAACTCTGCGAATGTCTGAAGGTCGTCATACCTGACAATGACATTAGAGCATGCCGACGCATTGCGAAGATGGACCCCTCCTCGAAGAGGCCGCGTAATATTCTTGTGACTTTATCGTCTCAGAGACTTCGAGATCTTATCTTGTCTTCGGCAACGAGATTCAATAAAAGCCACCCTGATGATAAGCTCGCGTCAACTCACATAGGCTTCAGTGGCGAGACTAGCAGAATATACTTATCTACATCTATCCCCTGAGACCAAAGAGTTACATAGTTCTGCAAGAAAGTTTTGTAAAAATAAAAATTATATGTTTGTGTGGGTACGTTACGGTCAAATTTATGTGCGTAAGAACGAACAAAGACCTGTCATACATGTTAAGACACTAGACATTCTTAAAAAATTACATTAGTTAGCTAATTATCTGTTCCTATTAAACATAATTTTAATGTCAAGTATAACTCACTGTTCCAATATGATTAATATCTATTATCAGAATGTTAATAGAATACGAAGTAAATTATCCCAGTTTTACCTTAATGTGTTAAATGCTAGCTATGATATCTTATGCCTGACGGAAAAAAACCTGAATAAAAGTGTATTCGATAATGAAATATTCGATAGTCGCTACAATGTTTTTAGACGCGATCGCGAGGACACCACTTCTTCTAAACAAGAAAGGGGAGGTGTACTCGTCGCTGTACACAAAAAAAATCAAATTATTCGCCAGGCAGCGTGGGAAAGCGGTGAAGAGGATATCTGGATCACCTTAATATTGTGACATGCCAAACACTCCTAATCTGAACTTGTGTGTCTGCTATTTACCCCCGTATATTAGTCTTGTTAGATTGGATACATTTTATATTAATTGTCAAAACATGTATTAAACAACATGCATGAACATTTCATCTTACTCGGTGACTTCAACACTCCTGACTATTCAATTTGCTCTAACTTATCTCTTCACTTGCCTTCAATGTCAACGCAAAATAAAAAGCTGGCACTGTTAGAAGAGCTCATTGCACTGTGAAATTTAAAACAATTAAGTAGCATAAAAAAATCACAACGGGCGCTTACTGGATCTTGTTCTTTCAAATATAGACTCCGTGGTTGTTACCAATACCACTTAGCTTGTTAGACAAACATCATCCTGCTCTTTGTATAGAAATAATGTTAAATAATACCCCAGACAGCCTCAACAAAAAGGAATTCTAAGCGTTACAGTTTTTAAAGTGCAATTTCGATAAAATAAAGTCTGAAATTTGCTCAATTGATTGGCAGGATGACTTATCTAACCCAGATATAGACTTATGCACTGACACCTTTTATGATATACTTTTCGACATTGTAAATCAACATACTCCTCTTGTAACCATTAAGTCAGAAACTTATACCATCTGGTATATGGTATAGTATGTCTGTAATAAAATGTAATGAAGAAAAAAATAAATATCATAAACTCTTTAAAAAATATAAAAACCGTCGCGATTATGACACTTTTTCATTACTCAGAGATAGATTTAAAAAAATGGCTGATGAATGTTATAATAAATACCTCTCCTCCACCGAAGACTATCGACAAGAATATTAAACTATTTTGGAGTTTTGTGAATGGTAGAAAGGGACAAGTCTCTATACCACATGTTATGACGTTTGGTAATGCCACATCATCAGATGTTAAAGGGTCATCAAGTTGACTCCATATACACGGACTTTTCTAAAGCTTTTGACAAAGTAAGCCACAGAAAACTTTGTGACAAACTCGCAACATATGGACTCAACGGTAGTTTATTCCGCTGGATTTGTTCCTACCTAAACAACCGAAGTCAGTTGGTTGCATTAAAAGGATTCATTTAATCCCCGGTGGAACCTACTTCTGGGGTTCCTCAAGGATCGCATTTAGGACCCTTCTTTTTTGTTTTGTTCATTAACGACCTTGTTGAGCGCCTTTCCTGTCATTGTCTCCTTTATGCTGATGATTTAAAAATTTACAATGTAATATCTAGTATCACTGATTGTCAGAATTTGCAAAAGGATCTCAATACTTTATCAGAATGGTGCACGCTTAACAACATGTACTTAAATATTAGTAAATGCTTCATAATATCCTTCTCAAATAAGCGCAACGCAAGCGCAAACAAAGCGCAAGGTCATTAATGATTACACAATCGACGGACAAGTCCTAAATAGGTCGTGTGTCGCTAAAGATCTTGGTATCTTGTTTGATGACCAGCTCAGTTTCCGCCCTCATTACCAGCATATTATCACACGAGCCAATCAACTTCTCGGCTTTGTCTTCAGATCCACTAAAGGTTTTAAGAAGCCTCGCGCTCTTATCTATCTTTTCAATACTCTCGTGAGAAGTATTTTGGAATACGGCAGCCTTATTTGTATTACAAAGTACATGTTGATAACATCGAAAGAGTACAGAGGAAGTGTATAAGAATGCTTTGTTATCGACTAAAGATAGGTCGCTCGAACCTTGACTATGAGATGAGGTTTTCTAAATTTAACGTACATTCGCTTGAGTTGCGTCGTCATTACTTTGATTTAGTTTATCTTTATAAGATCGTTCATTCCATCACAGATACCCCCAATTACCTATTAAACTTAACCCTTAACATTAAATACAGTGCAAGCAGATCTAATAATACATCCTTGTTTGTTCTTAATACTCACAGAAACAACATTTCCTACTTTAATCCACTTGTTCGTATGGCCCGCCAGTATAACGATAATTTCGTAAAATATCCTGAGCTTGACATATTTTATCCAAAATATAGTGTTTAAATTAAAACTGTAAAAGATATCCTCTTCCCCAAACCAATTCGGACGACAGTGGCGCCGTCACGCCTCGTCTGTCTGAATGACCATATCATTTAAGATGTATATTATTTTAAGGTTTTTATTTTTCTATAATTTTATTAGCTACGAGCACACACGTATGATTTATATATACTTTGTATAGCTGTAAGCACATGCTGTTGGATCCAGCTTTAAAAACAACTGTTTTTTAATTTTATAATGTTTTGATTGTGATCTGTTTTGTGCATTGAATAAATAAATAAAAAAAAAATAAAAAAGAAATCACGACCATTAGCGGTAGGTGATTTAGTATTTATCATACATATCGACATAGCTCAAAGGATTAGCAAGCTGAAATGGCAGTGGGCTGGTCACATATGTCGTAGAACCAAAAACCGTTGGGGTAGACGAGTTCTAGAGTGGAGACCACGGCTCGGCAAACGTAGTGTAGGACGCCCTCCAGCTAGGTGGAGCGATGATATACGCAAGCTGGCTGGCAGCGGTTGGAAACGAATGGCTGAAGATCGAGCTCAGTGGCGTGCCATGGGAGAGGCCTGTGTCCAGCAGTGGACGGAAATTGGCGGATAATGAACGTTGGTACGGAAGCGTCGGTGGGCCAGTCCAACTCGACTTAGCCGGTTTTATTTTTTCACGTACATAGCAGTTTCCATCATATATATACAAGGAAAAGTCAATATTTATAATGATAAAAAAATGTTCTTTACACGAATTTCTCTGTTTAAATTTTTGTCTATACAATTTACTATAAATAATACAAAATACTTTATCAATAAGAAAAAATCCTGAAGACAATAATTAAAAAAAGTAAACTAATAATCGCTTGCACGAATCATTCCCTATTCATAAAAACTTATATACTTTATTCTCCATAACTAATGAGACATTTCATCATCGACATATTTCTCTTTCATAACACGCTCTTGACCTTTATCATAAGTATGATTTATGGTCCACATAAAATTTAAAATATTTCCCTTACATCAGCATAATAAGTGAGTAGAGTATTCCATTCAGAGACATTTCATCTCACAAATGAAAAGGTAAAGAAATTCGAAAAGGTTGTAGAGAAACTTGAGATGAGGGGAGTTGGCAAATTTCACATGTCATGTTTGTTACGGTACGAGGAGTTGGAAACGTGTAAGGCCTTGCTTATGAAATAGTGGGTACTATATTTAAGAGCTAGAATAAGAAATATCTTTGTCTGTATCTACCTATTTGATGTTATGGCTGGCGTTAAAATAACTGAAAATACGAGTACAGTACCTACTCGGCGCGGTGAATAATGCACTTTGGGGTAAAGCGGGAGATAATTGCCTAGTTTCAGTTTCGTAGAACGTTGACTCGTATATTACATACTAAAAGTGGCCCGCGGCTTCGCTCGCGTTAAAAACTTTTTTAATTAAACTTTTGTAAAAACAATTCTATCATTAAAGACATCAAATAAGAATTAGTCAAATCAGTTCACCCGTTTTCATGTTATCGCATGACCAAGGCAATTCGGGATTCATATTTATAAAACCCGAAAAACCCAAATCTTCGGACTTTGTTACCTACCGCATTTCGAAAAATCCTGTAACACGTACTTTGTCGCATCTCGTTTCGCCATACAAACTATGAATCCGTTCCTTATCCGGGAGGAATTTTTAGTAAATCCTTTCTGAGCGGATATCTACGTCATAATAACTATCTGCATTCTAAATTTCAGCGCAATCCGAAACAATATTGATTTTTAGACTTTGTTACCCCAATTTATCCTCTTAGGGTGGCATTTTGAAAAAGTCTGAAACTCGTATTCACTTATTTATTTACAGAAGTACTTGTGTAAAATGTCGAATAAAATGACTATCCAATTTTTGAAACCCCGCTTCATCCCCTTGAAGAGTGAATTTTGAAAAATTCCTTCTTAGCGGATACTTAAGTCAAAATAACTATCTGTATGCCATATTTCAGCGCAATCCGAAACAATATTGATTTGTTACCCCATACCCTCCATAGGGGTGGAATTTCAAAAAAACCTGAAACATGTATTCACTTATTTTTTTATTGGAGCACTTATATGAAGTTTCGAATAGATAATACTATCTGATCTTGTATCTCCATACAAACTTTGAACCCCCGTTTCATCCCTTTCAGGGGTGAATTTTGGAAAATACTTTCTAAGAGGTAACTAACGTTGTGATGACTATCTACATGCCAAATTTCAGCGCAATCCGAAACAATATTAATTTTCAGACTTTGTTACCCCATTTCATCCTCTTAGGGGTAGAATTTCAAAAAAACCTGAAACATTTATTTACGTTTTTTTTTACTGGAGCACTTGTATGAAGTTTCGAATAGAAAATACTATCTAATCTTGTATGTACATACAAACTTTGAACCCCCGTTTCATCCCCTTCAGGGGTGAGTTTTGGAAAATCCTTTTTTAGAGGTAACTAACGTAGTAATGACTGTAAAATCTGTAAAATCTGTATGCCAAATTTTAGCGCAATCCGAAACAATATTGATTCTCAGACGTTATTACCTTATTTAGGGAAAAAATATTTTGTTTAAATGCCACCCCTCTTAGAGGTGGCATTTAAAAAAACCTTAAACTCGTATTTACTTATTTTTATACTAAAGCACTTGTGTAAAGTTTCGGATAGAAAAGACTATCTAATCTTGTTTCTCCATACAAACTTTGAACCCCCATTTCATCCTCTTATGGGGTGAATTTTGGAAAATCCTTTCTTAGTACACCCTTACGTATTAAGACAAATAATAATCTGTACAATCTGCCGCACCGTGTTGATGTGGTCTATGGTGCCGTAACCGCTTCGAAACCCGGCCTGTTCCGGAGGTTGAAACTCGTCGAGTCTTCGCGCAAGACGGTTCGTGATGACCCTTGAAAACAGCTTATAGACATGGCTCAGAAGCGAAATCGGGCGGTAGTTTTTCAATAGGGCTTTATCTCCTTTTTTGAAAAACAAAACCACCATGCTTCTGTTCCATGCCTGTGGAGTTCTACCAGTGAAGAGAACAGAACTGAAGAGCGGTTGTAGCTGTCTTACAGCTGAGCTCCTCCAGCTTTTAGAAGCTCCGTTGTGATTCCGTCCTCACCTGGGGCTTTTCCATTTTTGAGCTGTCTAAGGGCCATCACGATCTCATCTCGGCTGACTTCAGGCAGGTCTTCTGTGAAGTGGCGGGTTAAGGTGGCTCTGCAATCCTCAGTATCGGGTTCTGGCCTTAAAGCATGCGATGCATAGAGCTTGCTGTAGAAGTCTTCAACTTGCGACAGAATCTCCTGCTTGGATGCGACGACGTTGCCCGTTGATGTTGTCAGCTTTGTGAGGTGGCTTCTACCCAGAGGCTGGACGAACACTTTCGACCCCCGATTCTGCTCAATTGGTTCTTTAATCAAGAGCGTGTTAGAGGATCTGAGGTTGCGTCGTACCAGCTTCTTAATGGTTTTGTTACTCACCTGGTTAATTGACAAAGCTGACAATGGGTCTGTTCGTCTCTATTCTATTAGTCGAAGTGTTTCTGCCGATAGTTTGGACTTTTTGCCCGTACGCTTGCTTTCGCAAAACTTCGTCTCTTCTTCCCTGAGGATTTCCACCACTTCTTCGAGTTTCTGGTCTACGTCATCTGTGGTTTCCAAGGCAGCGAATCGATTTTCCAATTTTAATTGGAATGTTTCAGACCCAACAACGGTTTGGAGTAGGTTTGGTCGGAGCGTGGACTTCATCAATCGGAATCTCTCGGCTTTGAAGTCGATATCCAGAGAGCCTCGTACAAGTCGGTGATCACTTCCAGTATTGAACCTAGTGATCACAGAGACGTCTCTGAAAATGCGCCATTTGTCCGTAATGATGAAGTCAATCTCGTTTTTAGTCTTAGTGTCGGGGCTTTGCCACGTCCACTTTCTTTGGGGCTTTTTCTTGAAGAACGAGTTCATCAAGAAAAGCCCCTCTTTCTCGAGGAAATTGACGAGCATTTGCCCCCTGTGATACACCAAATCCGTGTGGTCCTATAGTCGATTCACTGCAGGTCTGTACTCCCACTTTGGCGTTAAAGTCTCCCATGACAACGTTGTAGTGAGCCTTAGCGGTGGTATTTAAGGCTCTGGAGATGTCTTCGTACATACTTTCTACCTCTTTATCCAAGTGTGCCGAGGTCGGTGCGTAGACCTGGATAACCTTGAGGCTGTACCTCTTCGTTAACCTTATTATAAGGTACGCAACCCTGGTCTACACACTGGAGATTTCTACAACGTTGTCACTGAGGGCCTTGTTGACCAGAAACCCGACGCCGCCTTGGGATGGCTGGTCAACTTCTCTATAATACATAAGATGGCCTGATTCTAGAGTTATGTTGTCCTCTCCCTGTCTTCGGACTTCACATAACCCCAGAATGTGCCATCTTATGTGTCCTAGCTCCTCCACCAGCTACGTCAGATGCTTAGCGAATCGTCTGTCCATTAAACGTAGCGAGGGTCAGTTTGTTTTGGCGGCCTACCGAAACCCGGGGATTCTTAGCACCCCCTGCCCTGCCCTTACCGTGACCGCCGCCGTGGTCAGGAATAGCAGGGCGACCGGGAACTGGGGGCCGCAGCTTAAAGTGACTTTCCATTGTTGGGGGGGGGAAGAGTCAGTCAGTCAGTCATTCAGTCAGTCAGTCAGTCAGTCAGTCAGTCAGTCAGTCAGTCAGTCAGTCAGTCAGTCAGTCAGTCAGTCAGTCAGTATGTCAGGACAAAGATTCTTATAGTATAAGATTTGCAACCAGGTACTGAAAATACATATTTGAAGGGTTCCATACCCAAAAGAATCCCTATTACTGAGATTTCGTCAGTCCATCCGCCTGTCAGACAGCTGTATATCCTTGAACATAATAGGTAGACACTTTAATGTAGAAACAATAGGTTTAAATTTATCTACCTGCTACAATAAATAATACAATAAATAATTAAAACTAAATAGAGTTCGAAATGTAAGGTCCTCACACAAAAAACGTGTTTTTTCTGCGTTTTTTCTCGATTTTATGAGCGGTATTAGATTTAAAATTTCACGGAGTGTGTTTTATTATGGTCACTTATAAAATAATTAATATCCGTTTATCCAAATTATCTCACGGGTCGTCACACTACCGGTTCTTTATAAGGCATTGACGGAGCCGAAACCATCGTCAAGAGGCCCTTTACAATATACTTATAAACAATGGTATGTGGATGGGAGGATAATATGATTTCTATAAAAATAGGGTACAAAATATCATGGCTTTTGTTCTTAAGCTATGTTATGTCTAAGCTAAGTCTATGGGATGAGGTACGGCATTCGCCAGTTATGCCACATTACAAAATGCTAAGGCGAGTGGAGACTTACCATCGATTGAATGGGCCCCCCATAAAAGCGGACCGTTATATTGGCGCCGAGGGGCAACATTGCCATGGACAGCTTAGGGTATGGAAAGGTGTGCTGCACTTTCACTAAACGCTACTAGCGGCTTTATGCCTTTAACACTTTCATCCTGGAGCTTAAGTCTTAGCTCTTGCGATTCCCAGCACCGGCTGGCCGGTCAAGGCAAGCCGGGGGGGTCAGAGAGTCTCATTTAGCTCTCACGGGATATGGGTACGCGGTGTCACCACTCACCGTCGACTCGCCTCAAAGCCGGTAAAAAATATTATTATAATTAAAAATTAAACTTTATTATTAAACTAAAAAACAAAAAAATTAAATAAAATGATAAATAAAAGGGGTTTTAGTCTTACAACAATTTTTTACGGTGGTACCGAAACCTTCATGTGTGAATTCGACTTGCACTTGGTAGGTTTATTTATTGGATGCCTCATTTACCAGTTACTGAGTATTTGAGAATTGAATAAAAAAAAAATTAAATGTTTCATTAGCATATTTTTTAAATTCGAATTAATGGTTATAGTTTACCTTGCTAGTAAATAAAATATAATCGTACAAAACGAAAAAACCGACTGCAAATGCCGCGATAGTGAAAATATCCACTAGCCATAACTATTTCATTGAGGTTTCAAATTTGTTTGTATTGTTTATTCCCATATCTCCGGAAATTAGTATCAGATCTCGATAAAATTTAAATGAGACCAAACGGGCCTCCCGTTTGGTCTCATTATAATAGGACATTCTCTCAAAAAAAAAAAACAAATTGGTTAAGATTTGACGGAGTTTTGAGATAACAAACATAAAAAAAAATAATAATAAGATTCAGTCGAATTGAGAACCTGCTTCTGTTTTGTGAAGTTGATTGATTAAGCACCAAATGTGATAGCGAAATAAATTACAGCCTCGTCCTTCCCATGGTCATTATCCTAAATTATTATTAGAATAGAATAGAAATTTTTTATTGTGAAAACTGTGTACAAAGGTCTTAAAATGTAAAGATGTCTCAACAATTTGTTCATTTCGAACATACAATAGTTAAAATAGACTTAAAATTAGCTTAGTAGTAAGATAACAGTTTATATATGTACTACATTTTTGTACAATCTTAAATAATCTTTGACTTCAACCATAAAAAATCTATGTAATATTATAATATGCATCTTTTACAAATATATTATATAAAACATATTATATATATACATATTGTATTATATATATATATATATATATATATATATAATATATAAAATATTATATTATTTGTAAGTATCAATTAATACCAGAGACTTGCAAACCATTAATACTGTATCATGCACAATTCAGCACGTGCAAATAAGTCTCACACATATTTTAGATATTCTTATGTAAATGAATAATTTTATTACAGTCGATCTTTTTTGTCATAAAAGATACATAAATTCATACCAGCGGTTTACATCCCAAGGGAAATCTGGAAAAACTTGGAATCCTTTGATCTCCATCGAACAGGTAAGAACATAGATAAAATATGGGTAAGAATAAAGTACTAGAATACATAGCAATACGTTTTTTCGTCCAATGTTTGTTTTTAAAATTTACTTCAATTTTGAATATTAAAAAAATAAAGAATTTAAGGCATTACTATAAAGATCGCAATTTTTCAATATCTACATGTACCGATGCAAAAAGAAGGGGTGTTATAAGTTTGACGTGTGTATCTGTGTGTCTGTTTGTTGCATCGTATCGCCCAAACGGCTGAAACGATGTTGAATTTTTAGTGTTTTGTTCAATAGGTGTCTTGATCGAGAGTGTTCTTAGCTTTGACTCATGAAAATCAGTTCAGCCGTTTGAAGACTATGAGCATTTTTCTAGATGATGACGCTGTGAAATAAACTTTCGTAGTTCTGATCAATTCGAATTTTGATATACTCTTACTTCAACGATAATTTAAGGTGATGGGACATCATGATGGGACTCATGATAGGACATCTGGAATCTGCAGAATACTCAGCTTCTCACCAACTTACAGCAGAAATGTCGAGTTTGGGCTCACGGAATGGTCTCAATGAACAGATTATGAATGTTTAGGTAGGGGGTGGTTTTAAGTTTTGAATTTAAGTATTATACTCGTACCTGCATATTCTTATATTGTTACGATAATCAATAATGGTTTCTTTATTCTGAAATGGGATCAGATTTATTATTCCAGTAAATAAAAATAATAAGTATTACAGCAAATATTAAAAACCAAATCCCAAAATTTACATCGATATTCCTAGATCAAATAAAATTAAAAATCACATTACTTAATTCAGTCGTCACAAAAATTGAAAATTCAGACGAGCCCAAAACTCAACCGCTACTTATCTTCAAACGTCACTTTATAATAAATTAGACAAGTCAGCAATGAAGCTTCTATATAAAGTCATTTTTTGTAAAGCGAGTTTATTTAAATTTTAACACTCGTTATTGGATCAAAACCTATGAATACTGCCACGGAACAGAAGAAGTAGTTTTGCGTGTCTGTGCATATTATCTAGTGAAGTATATGTCCTAAAATAATGTATGTAATTCATAAGTAAATGAGAAAAGTCCAAATTTCATCAAAATAAATTGAGTACAGGGTTTTGTTTCTTTTTGAGACATGAAATTCACTCTAAGATCAAAACTAAGCTTGCATCTAAATGTCGGTTTCAGAGATATAATTATTATTCTTGCGCCATAATCATTTTACTTGCTAAATTAAAGGTACTGGTAAAAGGCATCAAAAATGTACTAAACGTATCGCATTAATTTCATTTTTATTACCCGCGAGTGTAAAGCCGTTTTAAATAATTATGAGTAAAAGTAAAAAGCGGCTTAGTGTAGAGGAAAATAAGGAATTAATTTTAAAATTTAGCTCATTTCTGCGGTGGCTCTCAGCGGTTACCATAATTTTGTAATTTTAATTCCGTTGCCTTGGTCTAATTAAAATCTAACAATCAAAGGTTTCTTTGTCTTATGAGAAAGGTTCTTTTTGAAAGTTCAATATTGTTATGGTTAAATCAAAATTTCATTCTAAATGATGATTCCTAAAAGATTATTGTATCTAGCAGCCTCGATTATTCGATTATCGAGGAATAAGTTGTTTATTCAAAACTTTTTTGTAACAAACTTTAACATAATCTAGGACCGGAGAGAATCAAGACAAATCCAAAGAGCCCAAACACGACGGGTTTATAATTGTGTAATTTAGGAGGTCCTATGGCCACCTTTTGGCTCACTCATCAGTGATCAGACCATAGACACCACCTTAGTCTAAAGTGCTTGTCAAGTAAAATCAAAAGAGCTCTAACTCGACGGGTTTCTCATGTGTATTATAGAAGTTCATATGACCTCCTTCTGGCTCTCATCAGTGATAGTGATCAAACCATAGAAACCACCTTAGTCTATAGTACTAGTCAAGTAAAGTCCGAGCTCGAACATGACGGGTACATCATGTGTAGTTCAGGTGTTCATATGGCCACATTCCAGCTCAGTTATCAGTGATCAGACTATCTATCCACCGTGAATCGGACTATAGACACCATCTTAGTTTATAAGTACCTGTCAAGTAAATTCCAAAGAACTCGAACACGACGGATTCATCTTATAGTACTTTGGATTTCCTATAGCCGCGTTCAGACATTGCATTGTCATCTGATTTACATATGTATGCAACATTTCAGCTCAATTAAACACTAGGAAGTGGGTCAAATTAAGCTTGCAAGATTTGAGCTGAACATACATACGGACATTGCAAGTTAAATAAAAAATTGTAATAAGTTATTTTTCAAAAAAAATAAAACCGTCTTCATAACCACAAACAGGCACTCAAAAGCGAAAAATAAATTACTTAAAATGATTAAAAGCGCTACCCACTTATCTATTTGAAGTCGGTGCCAGACAAGTCTAATAGGTAGTAGATAGATAATACCTACATGTATCTACCTACTTACTAACCTACATGTACCCACTTACTACTACTACATGCATAGTATCTATCTACTATCCAATAGACTAAGCTGGCACCGACTTCAAATAGATAAGTGGGTAGCGCTTATAATCATTTTAAGTAATTTATTTTTCGGTTTTGAGTGCCTGTTTGTAGTTATGCAGTCGGTTTTATTTATTTTGAAAAATAACTTATTTTACTCTTTTTAGTGCAAAACAAGTTTTAATTAAATTACATGCATCTATTAAAATAATTTCGTGTCTGGGCCGTTATACACTGACGGATATATACTTTTTGAAAATTTCAAGTATGTAGGTACCTATAACGGTTAAGAAGATACAGATCTGTAAAGTGCGCACATATGTATAGACACACGGACGGACGGACGGACGGACGAAAGGACAACAAAGTCTCAGAAAGTATTCATTTGGTACCCTTTGGGTTCGGAACCCTAAAAAAATTGACTTTAAATGCCGCGCTAAAGTGAAAATATTCACTAGTATAATGATGTCATCAAGGTATCAAAGGACAATGTTCAAAATGGCCCTGTGCAATTAAAGCATCTGACGCACACGATAATTAATTGCCTATTTTATTACAATAATTCCAAATACTTTTATAACACGGACTAGTTGTATTCCAAATTGAATATTAAAAAGTATTATTTGCGATTATTAACATTAATTGCCGCCATATGGCCAACAGAGTACTGAAAGTCAGTATATATTATGTTACTCTTTGGTACTGAATCACTTTACTACGTTATAAGAGGCACTTCCCTATATTGTTGAAACCCGAATTATGAAAGCACTGTGTAGCCAACCTAACAACGGAAAGTATTATTTACGTAGTAACTATTATATAATCGGTGGTATTATGCTTATAAATTATTTTTTTGCAGTGTTGGTTGGTACAAAGTACGTTCATAATTCTGAGTTATTTAATAATGTATGCAGTGTCGCGGGCCTGGAATGGCCGCCATCTTCGCCAAACGTCATGTCATGTCAAAAAATCTTAGATATGTTTAAAAAAGTTTGCACTTTAACAAGACTTTGCCCGGTAGAACATTCCTCTGAAGATAAATTATTTATATTTATATTTAATTATTTATTATAATTATTAATATATAATTATTTATCGAGGGCCCGGTGGCGTAATTGGGAGAACAGTCGGCTTTGATGCCGTGGTACCGAGTTCAAACCGCCGTGCACCAATGAATTTTTCGATCGAAAAATATATGTGCGCTTCTCACAGTGGCCCTCCGGTGAAGGAAAACATCGTTAAGAAACCAACAACCCCTGCATGGTGGTAGGACATATCTAGTGTCCGCCTGGCCAGCTACCACCCTCAAATTAGAAAATCTGTCGCCAAACATCTAATGTGTTCAAGCAGCTATCCTTGAGAGCCAGTTCCCATTCTAGTCCACTTCTTTATCTTCGACCGCATCATCACTTAGCAACAGGTGAAATAGTGGTCAAACGCTAGCCTATAAGATATAAAAAAAAATATTAATTATCCCCACCTTTATTTCTATCTCGCTCACAGTTACCGTAAGAATATCTGTCAAAAACCAAAATCAACGAGAAGAAAGATGTAAAAACATTATTCAAGGTCATATTTTTTAATCTTCAAAATATATGCAATAGCAACCTCCATTGTGTATAATCTTCATGAGACTCTTCTTCTAAAACCAGTACATTCTCCTATGTTTGAGATATTTATCTCCATATCTCTGGAGATACTTATCAGATCTCGATAAAATTAAAATGGGACCACCACGGAAACGTATCGTACCTATTAAAAAAAGAAACATTTGAATCCGTTCACAATTGACGGAGAAATCGAGTAACATACACAAAAAAAAAAAAACATCAGACGAATTGAGAACCTCCTCCTTTTTTGTGAAGTCGGTTAAAAATAGGTTGAGCGGTAAGAAACAAAAAACAATACATAATAATAATTGAGAACGTCCTCTTTTTTGAAGCGGTTTAATAATATTTCGTATATCAATAACCGAAAAAGATGAAATTATAATTTCTTTCATATTTGAAGATACCCGGAAAAATATATTCACGCACGAAATAATTTCTCACCATTATAAATGTTTGTATTAGAGAAGAGGGCGGTAACTCTGCATCAAGAAATATGATAGACCTAGAGACGTCGACAAAAACTTTGTTACCCTAGCAACATGCCTAGATCAAAATGCTACCCACGTTTTAAGTTTACCTAACCTTCTGAGTTCTGGAGTTATTTATTCGCAGGAGTTTTGACATATTATGTAAGTACCTAGTGCTTAGCGCGAGTTTTTCATGGCAGAATTCCGTTCAATTTATAAATCTAGTTTATATCAAATCGATTGTAGACTCTTCCTTTTAAGTTAATTTCACCGCTTTGCGTGTATTATTACTATACCTTATAAATTCGTAGTCATCTCAAGAAATTATTATATACTTGTCGATGCTGCGGTTTAAAGTTTGTAAATATATTATAGATAATCCTAGTTTGAAAATATGCATTGTATTGTATTGTATTTTTTTAACCGACTTCAAAAAAAGGAGGAGGTTTCTCAATTCGACCGTATATATATATATATATATATATTTTATGTTAGTTCGGGGATAACTTCGTCATTTATGCACCGATTTTGATTATTCTTTTTTTGTTCGAAAGGAGATATCCCAAGTATGGTACCATGGTCATTTTATCGAGGTCTGATAAGTATCTCCAGAGATATTGAGATAAACATCTCAAAATTGGTACTGAAAATGAACATTGAAGTCGGTTCTTTTTTAGTTTTTAAACGATATTATTTATTTGCAAATATACAAGCACTAGTATTAGCAATCAAACGTAGGACTCTCTGTGACCAAGTGGAGCGACAAAATACGCAGAGTGGTTTGCAGTGACTGGAAAAGAAACAAAGAGCTGAAGATCAAGCATAGTGGCGTGTGGTTGGGAGAGGCCATGTCCAGCTGTGGATTAATAAAGGCTGATATGTACAAAGCACTTGTGAAGCAGTGAAGAAAAAGGAGGAGGTTCTCAATTTCGCCTGTATGTTTTTTTATATGTTTTTACGCGATTACTCCGTGAATTGTAAACCGATGCGAATGCATTTTTTTGATTGGTAGGATGACATCTCCAAAAATGATCACAATGTAATTTCCTCGAGGTTTGATATGTATCTCCAGAGATATGGGGATAAATACTTCAAACTTAGTACTGAAAATGACTAGAGCGGCATTTGAAATAGGCTTTTAGGGTTCCGTAGCCGAATGGCAAAAAACGGAACCCTTATAGATTCGCCATGTCTGTCTGTCTATCTGTTTGTCCGTCCGTATGTCACAGCCATTTTATTCCGAAACTATTAGGACTACAGAATTGAAACTTGATAAATAGATGTATTCGGTAAACCACTTTCCGATTTTTATACAAAAATAAAAAATATAAAAGTTTAAGAGGGAGCATCCCATACACTGAACTGGAACAAAAACATTTTTTTTCTTAAAACTATACGTGTGGGGTGTCTGTGGATAGGTCTTTAAAAGTGACATTGAGGTTCCTAAAATAATTTTTTTTAAAGTTAATCATTTAAAATATAGGCACGTCTAAAGTGGTAAAATTTGTGTCCCCCCCCCTCCCCCCCTCTTACTTCTAAAGTAAGGGTGTGAAAAGTCTAGAAAAAATATATTCTGTAGGTCTCAATAAAAACTTTCAACGAAAATTGATTTGAACGAGATACAGTTGTTGAGATATAGCGACCGCAAGTATAACTTTGTTTTTCATACAAACTATGTGAAAAACAAAGTTATTTTCGTAGTTGCGAAAAATCATAGTTATAGAATACTCTACTGTGTTACGGAACCCTACGAGTGCGAGTCCGACTTGCACTTGGCCAGTTTATTTTATTTCGTTTTGTAAACGATCTAATATTATGGTAGATATTTCTAAGATAAATACAATAATGGACCTCATCTCCCCTACAAAATTTGATGTGCAACATCATTAGCAACAAGGAAAAAGGTGTGTTTATGCTGTACGTTGATAATTAATCGGTACAAGGAAAACTCCTTTAGAAACGTTAGATAAATTCCTCGGAGCACGTCTTTGCTTTTAGGATTTACAGAAATTAAGCGCCTTGGGTTCGTTCAGTTTAGTTCTTTGTAAACTTTTTCGGAGCTGAAAAGGGTTTTAAAATTAGTAAAATAAAGTAAAAGATGGAATGGTTTGACAGATGAGATGATAGAATTTAGAGTAGAGTTCTTACAAAATTGTGCTAAAAGAGATGCAAAATCAGTGTCAGTCATTCAGCAGCAGCTACCATATAGATGAGCCAATAAGTATATGGAATTACATTCTTTTGGTTGACATATTGACATTATAAAAAACAAAGTTAATTTTTTGGTGTCGAAAAGTTATAGTTTTAAAATACTCTACTGTGTTACGGACCCTTACGAGTACGAGTCCTACGTGCACTTGGCCAGTATATTATTTATTTTGGTAAATAGTTGGAGTTAAAGCTGCGTTCTATAGCCAGGCTACCTACTTCAGGAATCAGCTTATTACAATATTGCATTTGTTCGACGCAATAACCAACAAAATTGATATCTCAATCGCGTGAGCACACAAAAGTATCTCCGCTTATTTCCATGCAAATATTTGAAACAATAAAAACCAGCAACGTTATGAGCGTTATGAAAGCGTACTCTATGGCCAAATAATTTGATTATGTATTTGAGGATGTGCCTAGAAAAAAATTGAAGCCTAAAGAGCAGGAACAGTTTGTTCTAAATGTACGAACCACGTGTGAAGCGTGATGTTGTTGAAAATGAGGTTAAACTGCAATACTTTTCACTTTTAATGATGACTTTTACTTTGATTGTTTTTTTTTATTAATTAGATTGACTTTGATTTTGAGTTAAGATATACACGTTAAATTGGGATTTTGGCGTCACGCAAGCTATACAGCACAGTGCACATTTTAATTGCAGTTTTGCTTACCACCATCAATCAATTTTTCAATGTCAATTGAAACTGTAATAAATTATAAATCTGCACTATTCTGGTCGCCCGTGAATGCATGAATAAGTAACTATGCACTCGCTGCAGCGTTGCGTCAGCAATTTACCCGATCGACAATAATAACGCGTCCCTTCCATACTCTTTAACAGATCTCTCCTTAGATATCCTAAGGCTGTGTGATTTGTGATATGCTCGTTCAGTTTTTATATTTATTTTTTGATTGCTTGATATTCTCATGTGTCATACTCATGAGTGGAACATTGAATATTTTGGCTTGTAAGCTATTTTTAGTTAGACAGTTTATATACTCTACTACTCTTTGACTCTTTGCGTACGTAACTCCAATATAAATCTGTTGCCATTTTGTATGTTTTTAATATAGCAGTATAATTGAATGTTAAAAAATATTTTGAAAAATTCAGATTTAAATGGATCGTATATAATAATTATAACTTCGTTTAATGATCAGTTACTTTCAAATCAAAGCATTAAATAGTTATCTGTACTAAATGAAACTCGTATTGGGAGAAGTAAAACAATCAGCAATAGTTTCGACCCGTTGAAGCTCGAAGCCAATAAAATGTTTTGTTTACGCGTTCGTCGTCATCTGGCAAGAAGACGATGAAGACACAGTTAAGATTATCAGAAGTAAGGAGTACCGCATTTTAATTATAATGACGGCAAGTCGCGATTTGGTCTAGAAAACAATAATTAACTTCCAAAAAGAAGGCGGTTCTCAATGTGTCTGTATGTTTTTTTTTTGTATGTAGGTATGTTACGCGATTACTCCGTCAATTGTGAACCGATTTTAATGATTCTTTTTTTAATCGGTAAGATACGTTTTCGAGGTGGTTCTCTTGTAATTTTGTTGAGATCTGATCAGTATCTCCAGAGATATGACGATAAACATCTCAACTTGCTACTGATCGCGGGGCATGGAAGTCGGTTGTTTTAGTTTTTAAATTAAGATAATTTTTAATGAATATGAAATAATTAAGCTTTTTTATTATATTATTATAATATTTGATATGCTACCGTTTGACCACTATCTCGCCTAGTGGTAAGCGACGATGTGGTCGAGGATTACGCTAGCGAGGTTACACGCTAGACTTAAAATAGTCTGACGCTCAATGACTGTCCTGCCGAAACACCGTAAAGTTTTGGCTGCAGATTTTCTCCTCATAGGTGGTTTTATACTTTTTGGTAGCAAGTCAGGTGATGTAATGCTCTTATCACCTGTAGAAAAATACCAAAAATGCACATAGACACAGAAAAAAACTATTGGTGCATGACTAAGACTTAAACCAGCAACCTCCGGGCTTGAAGACGGGGCCTATTCGGTACATCAACATAATATGGCAATTATTCCAACCCTTCTTCCAAACTAGCTCGCATCGAAGAACATCTGGAACTTGAGAGTGACAACATGTCAGCAAAGTGACAACAATGTAAAAAAAATTGAGAGAAATCGAGTTCGGCATTTCACTATAAAAGTAAGGCCACACCACGGCGTCCTGCGTAAGTGGGCGCGGGCGCGATCGGATAGTGCAGTAGTATCTGTACCAACTGGTTCAAACCAAACGCGATCTACGGCGATGAGAAAACGATTGAAAATCAGATCGCGCCCGCGCACGTGGACGCTGGACGCCACGGTGTGGTCGTTCCTTAAATTTACTTGATGGGAAGTGTGGTAAAGATGTAACGCTCGCTATGATACTAATTTCAGCTTTCTTTTTTTTATTTTTTTTACGTCTTATATCCACCACTACTTTCTCACCTGTTGATTGCTGAAGATGGTAAGCATGGTAGGCCTAGAATGGGAACTGGCTCTCAAGGATAGCTACCATGTAATGTTCTCCACATTACATGTTAGGCGACAGATTTTCTAACTTGAGGGTGGTATCTGGCCAGGGGACACTTGATAGTGTCATTTTTTATTATCAAGTTCCATTATTGTTCGTTACATTATCACTTAAACGCGCATTTTCTAACTGAGCACCTGACAAAGCAATATTATGTGCCTCGAGCCGAATATCTGCCAAAACGATAACCTTGTCCATGGGGACTACACAAAGGCTCCTACAAACATTCCTACTTATTTACTTTTCCTGTGACTCGGGACAATTGCAATACCCAACGTCGCGATATAAAGAGCCGAGCCATTAGATGGTGAAATTGGATAGCGACATCATCGCTATTGAGGTTACTCTAGCTTTCTCATTTACTTTTGTAAGGGAAAATCTGTTAGGTAAGTATCTTAGTTGGTGTTTCTTTAGGGGATGATCAGTTAATAGAAATATATCTACGTAGAAGTGCGTGAATTGGTTTTCATAGGTGGCAGGAGCATATTATATCGATGTTCCGCCTGACTTGCTTCCAAAAAGTAGCTTACCACGTTACCACTACCAAGGCGAGAATCTGCCACCATAACCTTGTAACGTAACGTAACGTAACGCCCTGATTTGGATGGAACCTAGAAGGGTAAATATGAACACAGGACACACATATTAAAGATATATTGACTACAAAACACTACGGTACTTAACTTAAACCAAAAAACTATCACCGCACTTTGGGTCCATTACTTCATTATCCTTTCCTGGTATGAGTCAGCAAAGTCCTTGGTCAATAAACTTGGAGTAAGTCATGTTGAGCATGGATATCCTGTTCTCAATGGAAGTCAGGACCTCACAGTGTCGTGATAACTGGTGGTATCTGCATTCTGACTCCCGTATTGGCAGCTGAGCTTTGACGTTCTTCAGAGCATGTGCATGCCTCCGCTCTAGCGTCAGAGACACTCGGTTAAGCATCTTCATACATCTCATTGAAGGCTCTGGATACAATTCCGTTTTAGCGATTTCATCGTAAAAGAGATAATTCATCGTAGAAGATTTTCTACCATAACCATTGGAAGCGTATATATAAAGTACTCTGTGATTGGAAGACCCATCAATTTCATTTTCTCTTGCTGCTTACAGAATCTTGTTTTCTACTTTTTTTCATCATTATTCGTACATTTTTTTCGTCCAGACCCAAAATCGAATCCCCTAGACTGACTTCCTCCTCTAATCCGTCATAGTTTTTCCTTTTTCAAATTTGAAAACGTTCCGTAATATGAAAAATAAATTATTTTAATACAAAAGAGTATATGTATGATATGAACATGAAATAGGTGGTTTACGAAATGCCACAACCTTACTTACGATGTTCCGTCAGCACACAGCCCGAGTAGTCTGGCCCTAGCGTGTTTACCATCTTCAACCACAATTATCGCTTACCACCAGGCGAGATAGTGGTCAAACACTAGCCTGTAAGATATAAAAAAACTATCTTGAATGTATGATTTTTGTTCTGCAAAGAAATTTGGACTATCAATATAAGTAAAGTGATAAAAGTGAACGAATGAAATTAGTAAAAAATGTTTACATTGTACAAAGACCCAACAGTAGTTTTAAGAGTTAATAAGGATAAAGGCGAGTGAATTAATATAATCAATAATCAATAAAGATATTAAGTGTGTAACACTTTAAAGAAACATAATATTTAATATAATCAATGTTATAGAAAATATATTTATATTAATCAAATATTAATGATTATAAAGTGAATTAGCTTATTATACTTAGTTAAATCTTCACTCGACTTCGATCACAGCCTGTATGCATAAAGTTAAATAGATCTTATTATAAAAATATAAGACAATCGTAAAGAAGAAATGATAATATAATATAAAAACCTTATAGTCGTTTACAATTTCATTAATTAAATGCCAAAGGTTAATTTAATACTCACTTTTCTAACTATAAAATGAAATTACTTTAATCTGAAATACCGCACCATCTCGATTTAATAAGAAACTTTCAATTTCAATAGTCCACGGTCTAAGGAGATTCCTGAAACACTTTATAAAGGACAGAAATTTGCTTTTAATATCTCTAAAGATTACTGAAGCATTATAGACGTACAAAATGTTCATAATAGGCTTCATTATGCAGTATCTTGTTATTGACTTGGACAGTGTTATAGAACGACGGTTCAGCACGGATTTGTACTTAGCATAGATAGTGATCGATTCATTGAAGTTGGTTACTACCAATAAAAAATAAATAAATCACCGATCCGTTCGGAGTTCTAGCATGATGTTTAAGTTCTAGCTAGTTTGGATGAAACTTTGGGTTAGTTGGACTATATGGATTGGTTCAGTACTTCGCCTTACTGCAATTGTCAGACAAGTATGATCAAATGAAATAATGACCAAATATTTGACGGTCCGCAATAAAAATAAAATAACTGCGGGTATGAATTAAAAATCAACCTTTTTCCTTCAGTCAATTTGTAGCACATGCCCTTAGTACAATGTACATAAATAACCAAATAGTGAACGTCAGTCACAGTACGGTTTAAAAAAAACGAGAATATATATTTTCATTTGGATCAAAATGCTTCATTATTTAATACTAGCTGCGCCCCGTGGTTTCGCCCGCATTTTAAAGTATCCTATGTGTAAATAATGATATAATTAATAAATAGTTAATCCTTCTAGAACTAACTGTTCGTACCATTTAGTGGAGGACCACTAAAACTATGAGCTTAGTAAGAACATGAACTAACGCTCGAATAATCCTTGAACGTCGCCCACCGTCCTTTCTTCTGGAATGTTTTTATTTTCGCATCAACTTATTGCCAACGGTACTTACATTATACAAGTGTTGAGAATGTGTAATAAAGGGGATTGACAAAAAAAATAACAATACATTAAGGAATGAACAAAGAAATTTCTTTTTCCGGAAAAAGATATTTTCAACATCTAGAGGAACGAGAATGGATTGTTTCGAAAAAAATATACAAAATAACGTAACTGTAAATGTTTGCAAGGAAATTAATGCGCCGTTTACTGTTATTAAGATCTTTTAAATTGTTTATGTTGCGAAAAGAAAAGTTATTTTGGCTACATTTGGGCTTTATTTATATTCAATACGCGTCGAATCTTCGTAGTTGAGAAGCTTGTTGTACAGCGTGTTATACTAAAAGCTTCTATTGCAATTTTGTTTATGTACGTTTGTTTAACAAATCTTGCATTCACTTCCTCATGCTGTGCAGGCGGAGATGACACATGTTGGTTTAGTTTCGATGACAATGCATTTTTTTGGTAACAGCATGATCTGAATAATTGTTGCACAGACACGAAATGTTGTATATTAAATCACTTATGGTATGAATATAATAAGGATAGTTTAAAAGCTAAAACAACTGACTTCCATACCCCGCGAGTCAATTTCAGTAGCAATTTTGAGACGTTTATCATCATATCTCTAGAGGTACTTATCATATCTTGATCAAATTACAATGGAACCACTTCGGAAACGTACCCTACCGATCAAAATAAGAATCATTCAAATCGGTTCTCAATTGACGGGGTAATCGCGTAACATACACAAGAAAAAAAACATACAGACGAATTCAGAACCTTCTTTCTCTTTTTCTTTTTGGAAGTTGGTTGAAAAATGTCTACCAAATAAATGCTTTATTTATGTATATACAAGTTATTTTACGCGAACTTATTTTGAATGTACTGATTAACTAAAAATGTTTGATTAGGTAATAATGTAAAATAAAACCGGAAATGGACGGGTTGCCGACATTTAACTTCCAAAAGGTGTTTTTTAAACGAACATGTTTCAACCAAATATATTCTGCCATTTTCACGTGATTGTTTAGAAACAAAAAACACCTTAAAATAACAATTTTTCGTGAATAATATTAGGTATTTTGCTTTTTCTTACCATAATTATAAATGGTTCCTAAAACTTTGAAAGAACCTCACATCGTGATAAAGTACGTACTCGTAAAAAATTGCAACTTTAAATGCACGCGCGGCATGCAAATGTTTTTTTTCTTTTTCCTCTGTAATGATATTCCATAATTGTGACATAACATTAAGAATATAATTTAGTAAGTAATATAAATAATTGAACTGGCCAAGTGCAAGTCGGACTCGCACTAGTAGGTTTCCGTACCACACTACAAGTATTTTATAAGATCAAGCAAAAAATACCACTATCATTTTTCGCCAACAAAAAATAATAATTAATAAATATTTTATTTCTTATAACGCCATCTAACGTCTAACAAAGGTGTTAGGGATCGCCATTTCTATATAACGCCATCTATGGGACGTTTATCTAACTAAGTGTTCATAGATGGCGTGAAATGCCGAAAAAAACACGTTTCTTGTATCCTGTAGTCCCTTGTCCTGTGTAGTCCCTTTATTACTTTTAACTTTATTCTGTTACTTGCAGCGCGCCCCGGCTTCGCACGGGTAGAACATATATGCCTACAAAATTTGCATCAGTTTGTTGCATCGAATATAAAATATGAACATATTTAACAACCATCGTCATATTTCATCCAATTTACACAAAACCTTAACGAATTATGCACCTAAACCTTCCTCATAAACACTCTGGCTATTGGTGAAAACCGCATGATAATCCGTTCAGTGGCTATTGAGATTATTGCGAACAGACAGACAGACGCAGTGATGAACTTTGTTTTATAATACTTACGTATTGATATTGGACGGCCCTTTGGCGTAAAGTATAGTTACCCTGATTCTGACCCGACAGTCGTTGGTTCTAATCCTAGCTATATACCTAGCAATGACAGTTTTATGTGCATTCATGAATCATGAGTTTTCGTACAGTGGTAGTGGAATCATTAAATCTACCAAAAAGTAGCTTACCACCAAGGAGTACATCTGCCGCCGTAACCTTACGGCGTTCCCCGACGCAAAATGTAGGGGTAATATACGTTTAACGTGTGTATCTGTGTGTCTGTCTGTAGCATCTGAGCACCTAACCGGATGAACCGATTTTGTTTTTATTATTGATAGTTTTTTTTTGTTTGATAGATGTCTTCATCGAGAGTTTTCTTAGCTTTGATTCATGAAAATTCGTTCAATCGTTATAAAATTATGAGCTTTTTACCCGACTGCGCGACGCAAAGGAGAGGTAATGTGTTTATCAGTCTATATATGTATGTATGTTTATTACTTTAGTACTTTAGTTTTACTAAGTTTATTATATTATACATTGTTATATGGAATATAGAGACTTTAAGTCGGGACACATTAATCCCCATTCGTTAAGCCATTAATGTGTCCCGACTGTTAAAGTCTCTATATTCCATATAACAATGTAAAATTTATTTTATGAGTGTATCGACCGATAAAGAATTTAAATGGTATAGTTTTTTGATATTCCTAAACAGAAGTCTAAACTACTAGACTTACTTGTTTTTTTCTTTTCAGTTCGTTTTTTAACACTTCACTTTTTGTGCGGTCGGGGTTTTGATTTTTTAATTTAATGTTTTATTTCTAGTTAATTGCGCTATGAAATCAACTTTCATAGGTCTGATCAATTCGAAAATCTTCTTCTTCAACGATATTGTAAGAACATGGAAGCCTCCTGGACTCTACAGAATACTCAAATCCTCACCAACTTACACCTCAGATTTTAAATATCGTGTTTAGAGTCATTGGAAAAAGCTATTATACATAGATCAGTCGGGGTGGTTTAAAATATTATATTATATTATTATATATATAGATGAATATTATTTTATACAATAGATCATATTATTATACTACATTGACTTCAAATTGATTGTGATCGGTGGGGATCTACAGCAAAGCTAAGCCTATAATAATATTTTCGTAGTAACTATGACCTAATCTGTGGTTTCACTGCAAATATTTTATTAATTTTGCGATGCGTGTTTGTGAAATTCGTGATATCTTCTAGAGTTTTCATTTGAATGATATACTGTACAGGACAATTTCAATCTATAATATGTGGCCAAGCTAATTAACGTAATTATTTGGATAAGGATTATTACTATATACTTGAAAATAGCCTTGGAAGTTATGTAATATTTTTTAACAAAAATTTTAAGATTAAAATGGTTACTGTGAGTCAACCTTAAGAGATAGACATATGCTGTCGTGGACTTTTTTGTAGGTCTTATTAAGTTGTACAACTCTTGCATAGAAAATATTCTTCTATCTATTTTCAATTAAGCAGCGTTCGTCAGAAACGTGTTTTTTCAACCGTTTATTTGCCGACTTAGGTTGCAAATTAGGTCTCCACGAATGTACCTTTGATTTAAACGGGATAATATATAGCCAATTTTCATTCCGAAAGTCCATTCTATGTATTAGTGAAAGAACTTTTTAAATCGGTTCAGTAGTTTTTGAGCTTACTCATTACAAACATACAAAAATACAAAAGTTCTCTCTTTATAATATTAATTAATTAATATTAGTATAGATTAGTATCTGTTGTTATAGCGGCAACAGAAATACATCATCTGTGAAAATTTCAACTGTCTAACTATCACGGTTCATGAGATACAGCCTGGTGACAGATGGACAGACAGACAGACAGACAGACGGACAGCGGAGTCTTAGTAATAGGGTCCCGTTGTAACCTTTGGGTACGGAACCCTAAAAAGAACACTAATATTAGTTATATTCTCACATTTATATTAAATATCATCCTTAAAACTCACAACACAAGGTTTTCGACGTTTATTACTCCGACGCGTTCTGAAATTTGATCTAGCACCTTCAAGCCGTCAACCTTTACAAAGCTCGTCAGTAGTGGGTATTATCACATGAGTAAAGAAAAGTTTACTCATGTGGAATTATTACGTGACAGGTACTAGTTTAGAACTTAATCGGAATGTATAATATCTCATATCAAAAACTAATTATAATCTATGAAATTAATCCATTACTTTGTTTCAGATTCAAATTATTAATGGAGGCCTTAGTGCAGCAGAGAAGTGATTTGATGTGTGTTTTTTTTTTGTTTGTTTTGCTTCTTGTCCTCCAACACAAGTTGGAGACGTTTTTCAGCGTCACAATATTGCTTATGCGATTTAGTAATTTGTAAAGTGCGGTTCATTTTCGAACCGACCAATAAAATTGTCAAAATATATATATACACACACACAAATATATATATGTATATACATATGTATGTATGTACATAACCTTTACATAATCACATATACAGAATATCATTAACTATAGCTTAAATATTAATACACGTCTATCTATATACATATCTATTGTTATATATGTAGTACCTATTGTATTATTTTACTTGTTTTTTTTTTTTTATCTATTAATCAAAAATAAAAATAATAATCTATTTTAGATTCTAGTTTACATTTTAGTGAATAAGTATACAATAATAAATAAATCCTAAGGTGCAACTGCGAATGAAAACGTCTATGTTTAACATGGCGATGTTCATTCTCAGCCTCTCTATAGGTGTATTATTCGTATTTTAGGGTTCCAAAATATAATTATTATATTTTGTGGACCTTAAATCATAGTTTTTATCTAGATAACAATATCCAATCTCATATATATCCTGGTTTCTATATATAGTAGCTATATTTTCTAAATATATCCTATATATAGTTTTCTTATATCTATCTTATTTTCTACTTATTATTGAGTAAACTACTTAATATAATATGTAATTTTTACACACTTATCTACTACTACTACTACTATCTATACCACTACATATTTACGTATTTAGGTGCATTTTTTTAAGAAGATACATTTCACCTGTGTTTTAATTCCGCCTATTACATTAATTATATACAAAATTCTATAAATTTGTTCCTGCTATCATTGTCCTGTATCCACTCTTTCAGGTTTTCTGCTTTTATTGCTCGGTTGAACTCTGTCTCTAAATAATTTCTTTCAATAATATACAGGGCACTCTACAATGGCATGTATGCTGGTTTCTTCCTTTTCAGAATCACATATACAAGCTGGAGAAGCTTTTATTTTAAACCTATGCAAATACTGCGCGAAACCACCGTGCCCCGTGAGTGCTTGTACAAGTTGTTGAGTTAGTTTTATCTTTTTCAGCAGTCTATAGGCGTTTTGCACATCCGGGAAAAAGAGTTTCGTGGTACTCGCAGTATCTGCATCAGTATATCTAGACTGCCAAATTGCAGTTGTATTTCGTCTCACGACTCTTTTGATGTAAGATATTGGGCATTTGTCATAGTTAGAAGAGGTTTTTAGTTTTAGGGCGGCATATTTCGCCAGCAAATCCGCGCGCTTATTACCTTCGACTCCAACGTGTGCTTTCACCCAGTACAGCTCCACTATTTTCTTTTTCTGTTTTAGCTCCATAAGGTTTTTCCTAATTTCGAAAGCTAGAGGATGGAATGTTTCCGGGTTTTGAAGCATTTTCAGACAGGATCGAGAGTCACTGAACTGAGACTGTTTTGGCTCGCTCATTTCCAGAGCCTGGTTTGTGGCGAAAAGATTTGATGTGTGTTGATTATGATGATAAACGGATAGCTTAAAAATAACAACACATGGTTTTATAATACAATACTGACTAATTGACGCTTGTAGGTATAAGCTAAGCTTATAATTTATGTATTTGGAAGGTGACTGAAAAATTCTGAACACATGAAAACATTAAGTCATAAACAGAAACGACCCCTCGCTCTTTTGACAATTAATTAAGATTCCATAGACACTCCAGTGTACGAACGGCGGTGAAATATGAAATGACTTTTAAGTCCCAAATACGTTCGTAAAGTTTAAGCGGACGCCTCCTTTATTAACCAAACAGACCCCAATTTTGGGACATTCAATCCGTCCCATTTAGCATGGGATCTCTACAATCACGTCTTTTGATAATATTATGTGGAGGGATCACTAAAATGGGATATAACGTTACCCTCGTTTTGTCTAATCTATTGCTTCTTCTTTTATTAGAGTCGGGACTTCCGAATTAATTGAAAAGCTTTTACACTATTGCGTTATGGAAATTGGGACACGGCGCACGGGGTTGAAATTTAAATTACTTATTGCTTCGTGAACGGGTTAAATCAATCGAGTTATAAACAAAAGGGTTCAAATTGTTTGACGTGTTTAATTTATGCTGCACATAGTCGAAAAGTTAACTACTATTCTGATGAGATGTTATGATTACAAAAGGAATGTTGTATTATTGTCTTGATAGGGTCATATCAAAGCGATTTTATACATTGGTTCTTTAATTACTAATATTAAAAACTAATAATCGACTTCACAAACCAGCCGTATCAGTTTCAGTAGCAAGTTTGAGATATTTATCACCATACCTCTGGAGATAATTATCAGATTTTGATAAAAAATGAAATGGGAACACGTTGCAGATGATCGTTACTATCATTTAAATTGGTTTACAATTAGCGGAGTAATCGCGTAACAAAAACACAAAAAAATAACTTAAACAGATGTATTATTAACCTCCTCCTTTTTGGAAATCGGATAAAAAATTGTGTTATGAAAATAAATGTAAATATAAAAATGAATGCAATTAATACATATCATTTAAGACCAAAACTTGCCGTATCCGTTAAGTTTCCCAATTTCCCTGACTGACTTACTGACACTATCTATGTCAGTGACAAAGAAATCTTAAAAACTCATAATACTAGCCCATACTGATATTGATGGATCACTATGTTAAACGCTCACAGAAGCTTTCAACTCAATAATAATAATGATAAAAAAACATTTTTATCTTAAATACTAACTTTCATTTCTCATATCAAAATATAAATACCAATTTCGAGATACTTTATCGCTGGGCGGGCCCAAGTTATACTATCATCCAAAAATAAAGCGGTACATAAAATGGATGTACTAAATTTCTCAAGAAGCGGAGGCCTGAGAAGTAGGCTCTAAAATATGACTTTAATAATGCGTTGTAGCTGTAACATTAATCTTGTACAGTATAATGCGTAAGAAAAAGTGCGAATATGTATTCGGTACTTAAAATAATTTATGATAAATTGTCACATTCAGGAAACTTTTTAAAAGCCCTCTTTTTGGTTGGATTTTTCTTCCTTAAATTTTTACTGATGTCTGTAGTATATCAATATTTAGTTTTTATAGTAGGTATGAAGATCGAGCTCAATGACATGCTATAGAAGAGGCTTATGCCCAGCAGTGGACAATACTTAATACAGGCTGATATTGATGATGATGGTGAGTAAGAACTTAAAAGCTTAATTAATGTCAAAGAAAACCGGCCTAGTGCGGATTGGACTTGCTTACAGAGGCTACATTTATAACTTACTACCTAACATTTTTTTTAATAGTATTAAATATATACGTTTTTAACGTTAGACATACGTTGTACCTAGACTTAGTAATACTCATACTTCCAGCATGGGAGTTTA
Source organism: Cabera pusaria (assembly GCA_954871355.1). Lineage (NCBI taxonomy): Eukaryota > Metazoa > Arthropoda > Insecta > Lepidoptera > Geometridae > Cabera > Cabera pusaria. Next base: position 6,124,143 of record OX940893.1, read on the forward strand.
ATAGTGTTAGTAATTATTATTTAAACGGGTAGCTTATTTGCTTTAAACTAGGAATTAGTATAATTTTACACTCATTTCGCCACTTAACTCTATCGGCTATTAGTGAAATATATAAAATATCACATCAAATATCCTATTATAGCAAAAGTATCGAAATAAATGTCAGGCTAAAAGTATAAAATAGCCTAATGGATAAAGTGACAGACTGGTGATCGAGAGGTCGTGAGTTCGATCCCCACCCATTGCACAATTGATGTGAACTCACTCCAGACACAAGCATATTTAGCTTAGTTGGAGGGGTTAACAAGAATACTAGCCTACTAACCAATTTGCTAGTAAGCTTTTTTATTTAAAAAACATAAAATAAATAAATACTAAGACAACATGAACTAAAACTGATTCAGTTACATATCAAGCCACCTACAAAATAGTTTTACAACATAAACTAAAAGAACGAATGGTTTTCCAAAGAATTTCTTCCCAGAACGCGTACAACTATTGTGTTAAACAGCAGGTACAATTGAACATTTCCCAAATTCCATGTGCAAAGTTGAGGATAAACATGGTGCTCGATGCTCGAAGATAGTTGGATATTCCAAAGGAAATATATCATTTGGTAACTTTATAAATCTACACTCCTTCATGTGAAATGAAATAGAATAAAGTGGTTGAACTTTTCGATTGGCGCTCAAACATCACCCGCGTTTGAAGGTTTAACTTAATACCTGTATGTAATGTAATACCTGTAATGTGTTCTATTGCAGAAAAAAAGCTGGTTTCATCCACTTTTTGTGGTTATTTTAAGTTGAAAATTGAACAAAATTTTCAGAAAGAGTAGCAAGAAATTTTAGGTTAAACGCGTTACAAAGTGAGTCCAACGGTAAAAGACACTTTTATTATTGAATTTGTACCAAAAGTAGATAAAAACGGCCTTTGCTGTACTATTAGAATTCCTCATGTCGAATGAGAGAAAAAAAGTCGTAACATTTAGTTTCCATTTTATAAGCCTAAATGAAGCTAATATTTTTAGCGGTCAATCCGTAGCCTAGATCTTTTCAATTCACCAGAAGCACTCTGAATAATTTGCCATACGAGAAATCGACCCAGCCACTCCAACCCCTTCCTACATTTACAATATATAGCAGTAATAAACAAGCAAACTCACTAGAGACTTTTAAGATGTATCTTTAACCACTCGACCAATCCACTTTTTGCTTGCTTTAAGTATAGCTACTAAAACACAAACAGTATCGGAAAATAACTTAAACATTCGTCCTGCAAAATAACTTATATTTCAACTTCTTACTTTTAAATTCATCAAATTTGACTGCAGGCAGTAAAGATAATTATCATTATCAATGTGCATTTATTATCATGATAATTTTTTACAGCTTTTTTGTAGTATCTACCTACGAGTAGTTGTACCTACGAGAAGATCAAAAAACTTTTTTGTTCTATTAACTCGCAAACTTCGTCGCCTTTGTTCTTCATTCCTTCACTCATAACATCAACTGTATATTATTATAGAGTTTCTTATTACAGCCTAGCAATAAACAAGCGGTGAAGCATTTCGCGCCGCGTCGGTGCAAAAGCAGTATTTCACCACCCGGCCCTTTGCATAAATTTGAATTTACGATTCTGGATGATTGCCGCATCATATTTAGAGCTCATTAATGTTGGCCGATAATTGGTGCTAGCCGCGGGCTGGAAACTTCACAATGTATTGTAAACTTGTCAATAATTTGCTTCCTCGACGTGAAACAACATAGAGAAGTCAGGAGAAAGTTTGATTGAGACATCCAATTCAAATTAATAATGCACTGTGGAATTCTATTTCGGGAGTGATAAGGAGTTTGAAGATCGGTTATAATTAAAATTTATATATACGAGAAAGGATGTATTTTCTATGTAATTTTATTATTACTAACCTTACTATCAGGTAATTATCTATATCTATACTAATATTATAAAGAGAGAACATTTTTATTTTTGTATTTTGGTATGTTTGTAATGAGTAAGCTCAAAAACTACTGAACCGATTTAAAAAATTCTTTCACTAATACATAGAATGAACTTTCGGAATGAAAATAAGCTATATATTATCCCGTTTAAATCAAAAGTACATTCGTAGAGACCTAATTTGCAACCTAAGTCGGCAAATAAACGGTCGAAAAAACACGTTTCTGACGAACGCTGCTTAATTGAAAATAGATAGAAGAATATTTTCTATGCCAGAGTTGTACAACTTAATAAGACCTACAAAAAAGTCCGCGACAGCATATGTCTATCTCTTAAGGTTGACTCACAGTAACCATTTTAATCTTAAAATTTTTGTTAAAAAATATTACATAACTTCCAAGGCTATTTTCAAGTATATAGTATTAATCCTTATCCAAATAATTACGTTAATTAGCTTGGCCACATATTATAGATTAAAATTGTCGTTTACAGTATATAATTCAAATGAAAACTCTAGAAGATATCACGAATTTCACAAACACGCATCGCAAAATTAATAAAATATTTGCAGTGAAACCACAGATTAGGTCATAGTTACTACGAAAATATTATTATAAGCTTAGCTATGCCAGGCCTGTCGCACTCCGCGCTGTAGCTATGAAACTACAAGTACCTCCGCGCACCCGCTAGGGTCCAAGTTCAGTCAGTTAAGTGTCACGCGCGCTCTCGATCGGCCGCGCGCCTTACTTGTATCTACCTCAATATTATATTCCTTGCTTCATATAGTAACTGTAAAGAATAACTATGTAAAAAGCAAAGAATGTCACACTTAAATGGGAGGTAGGTATAAATCAGCTGAGTTTCATGTTACAAGGGAATTCACATAATGATCTTTAGGGAATTTCTATCGACATTACATCTTGCTTTATTTAGTTAGATCTAAGATAAATAAATAGGGTAGGTACCTACTAACGTTTACTTCAATTTTCCTTTTTTTCTTTCTCAATGATTTTGTCGTGTCATACGATAGTCAGATTTTTATAATCGGAGAGTTAATGTAATTAAAGTACTTATAGATCTCAGATCACTGAGATTTGATAAGTATCTCCAGAGATATGACGATAAACGTCTCAAACTTGCTACTGAAATTGACTCGCGGGGCATGGAAGTCGGTGTTTTAGTTTTTAATCTACTTCACAAAAACGGAGGAGGTTCTCAATTCGACGGTTTTTAGGGTTCCGTACCCAAAAGGTAGCAACGGAACCCTATTACTGAGACTCCGCTGTCCGTCTGTCTGTCTGTCTGTCTGTCTGTCTGTCCGTCTGTCCGTCTGTCACCAAGCTGTATCTCATGAACCGTGATAGTTACACAGTTGAAATTTTCACAGACGATGTATTTCTGTTGCCGCTATAGCAACAAATACTAAAAACAGAATAAAGTTAAAGATAATAGAGGGTCCCCATACAAGAAACGTGTTTTTTTCGGCATTTCACGCCATCTATGAACGCTTAGTTAGGTAAACGTCCCATAGATGGCGTTATATTGAAATGTCGATCCCTAACACCTTTGTTAGACGTTAGAAGGCGTTATAAGAAACGAAATGTTTATTAATTTTTATTTTTTGCTGGCGAATAATGATAGTGGTATTTTTTGCTCGATCTTATAAAATACTGTAGTGTGGTACGGAACCCTACGAGTGCGAGTCCGACTTGCGCTTGGCCAGTTTATTTAAATGTTTGTGACCTCAGAACTCTGTCAGATCTTAACCGATTTGAAATTGAAAATTCTTTTTTAGGGTTCCGTAGTCCTGATAAGGAACCCTTATATTTTCGTCATGTCCGTCTGTCTGTCTGTGTGTCTGTCTATCTGTCCAAGGTTTTGCTAGGAGACCGTTAGTACTAGAAAGCTGTAATTGTGTAGGTATGTGTGTATATCAATAACGCCGACAAAATAGTGAAATAAAATATTGGATTTTTTATGTATTTTGATATTCAACTATTACAAAATAAAGTTTTCCTAGAATGAATAAAATACATAATTATTTTTGGTCGAAAAAGTGAGTCGGCTCCTACACTATTATAATGTTACAAGTCAAACAACCTACGATTCTAGGCAAGTGATACTATTGTCGCGTTATTTAACTTACGCAATCTAAAACTTTACTCAATTTTAATTGAACGTCACGTATTTTAGTTTAACTGTAGTACTTTTATCATACCTCGACATTAAACATTAATGTAGTACTTATTATCAGTAATGTACTCATTACATTGTTCTACGAGTATTCTTCTACCAATTAAAGGCTAACAAGTTTTCTCATAACATTCAACCCTATAGTAAAGGCCGCGAGTTGACCGAGTTATTCAGACCCTCGCTGTGCGGACTTACGGTGCATTTTACTGTGCGCAACACGCGGTTCATAGTTACTATTAGTTGATACTGTGGCGAAAATTCAAGGTCGCACCCGAGGCGTGAAGCGCATTTTGAACGTTACTAGCGTTGTAACTAGGTTTGATCTCGCATTTTTGCTCTCAGGGAGTGCAACTTCTGTACTTGTACTATTCATTATTCTGTGGCTATGCTGTAGATCCCCACCGATCACAATCAATTTGAAGTCAATATAGTATAATAATATGATCTATTGTATAAAATAATATTCATCTATATATATAATAATATAATATAATATTTTAAACCACCCCGACTGATCTATGTATAATAGCTTTTTCCAATGACTCTAAACACGACATTTAAAATCTGAGCTGTAAGTTGGTGAGGATTTGAGTATTCTGTAGAGTCCAGGTCCAGGCTTCCATGTTCTTACAATATCGTTGAAGAAGAAGATTTTCCAATTGATCAGACCTATGAAAGTTGATTTCATAGCGCAATTAACTAGAAAAAAGCTCATAATTTTATAACGATTGAACGAATTTTCATGAATCAAAGCTAAGAAAACTCTCGATGAAGACATCTATCAAACAAAATAAAACTGGCCAAGTGCGAGTCAGACTTTTGTCCCGCACACGGAGGGTTCCGAATTTCCGAAGTCCGAACGCCAGGAACGAACTTCTAACACCAAGTAAGTAAATATTAACACAAAGGTAATTAATATTATTAATTTTTAAATATCTGGAAGACCGAGTGTTCGTACGACTATCTACTGATTCTAGCTCATTGAAGCTCTTTAAGTACTAAAATTGAAAATATATTATACAATATTGTAGTGCTAATTTTTCCTGTGCTGCCATCTAGCTGCGTCGAGGTGAATTAATTTCGTATCGTATCGTATCGTAAAAAACACGTGTTTTGTTTTAAACCCTTTAATTTTTAACTTTGTTCTGGTTCTTAGTATTTGTTGTTATAGCGGCAACAGAAATACATCATCTGTGAAAATTTCAACCGTCTAACTATCACGGTTCATGAGATACAGCCTGGTGACAGACGGACAGACAGACAGACAGACAGACAGACAGACAGACAGACAGACAGACAGACAGACAGACAGACAGACAGACAGACAGACAGACAGACGGACAGTGGAATCTCAGTAATAGGGTTCCGTTGGTACCCTTTGGGTTCGGAATCCTAAAAAAACTATCAATAATAAAAACAAAATCGGTTCATCCGGTTAGGTGCTAAGATGCTACAGACAGACACACAGATACACACGTTAAACGTATATTACCCCTACATTTTGCGTTGGGGAACGCCGTAAGGTTACGGCGGCAGATGTACTCCTTGGTGGTAAGCTACTTTTTGGTAGATTTAATGATTCCACTACCACTGTACGAAAACTCATGATTCATGAATGCACATAAAACTTTCAGTGGCAGGTATATAGCTAGGATTAGAACCAACGACCGTCGGGTCAGAATCAGGGTAACTATCCTTTACGCCAAAGGGCCGTCCAATATCAATACGTAAATATTATAAAACAAAGTTCATCACTGCGTCTGTCTGTCTGTTCGCAATAATCTCAATAGCTATTGAACGGATTATCATGCGGTTTTCACCAATAGCCAGAGTGTTTATGAGGAAGGTTTAGGTGCATAATTCGTTAAGGTTTTATGTAAATTGGATGAAATATGACGATGGTTGTTAAATATGTTCATATTTTATATTCGATGCAACAAACTGATGCAAATTTTGTAGGCATATATGTTCTACCCGTGCGAAGCCTGGGCGGGCTGCTAGTTGTACATAAAATTATACTACACTTAAACAAAACGTTTTAGCCCAAAATCACGTGTTTATCATAAATAGTTTTTAATGCCATTTTCCGTTTCCATCAGCAAACTAGAAAGATGGTAATTATGATGCTATTATTATGCTGTTATCAATGCTATATTGCATGTATCATAATAACATTGACAAACGGTTTAGGTAAGTATTCATCATTTCTGCTTAAAAATCATATGTTGTTAGTTTACAGGTAAAAAAACACACCAAACCCACTGGCCCACCGCCGCCTAGGTTATTTTGCGACAACCTCCGGTATGATTTGTAGTAAAACAAGCCCGCCGGGTATGTAGTACCTCGTTGCTTTGGTGAGTAGTAACTTTAATTAACAATAATCGCTAGTACAATAATAACACTGAGAATTAGTTGTTCATACGATGCAATTTTATAACTCTTTTAAAAATTGGTAGTGAAGTTGAACTGATTGCAATAATATGCATTTATTAGACAGGTATGTTTGATTGCAAGTTCCTACGAATAAGTAAATGCCTTACGATTATATTTTGTGACGAAAAGCGATTGCTATTATGATTAAGACCAGCGATCTCTACCGAAGCCTAAGCCACAGATTATATAATAGTTACTTATAAACTTCTCACAGTTACAATAATTTTGCCATTCAGCGCTGAGTTGGTTTTTGCTGCCAGTCACATCAGAAGCACGGGTGTAGGTAGATAGACCGAACAAAGACAATCTTCTGTTTCAAAAGTTAAGAAGCAACGACACAAGTATTTCCTGCAGTTTTCCAGTTCAGTTGAAAACTTTTCTTTTTACAAAAGTGAAAAAATAGATAAAAGTGACCGGTTCAGAGCAATCATGCGGTGGAGCGCTCGCAAAGTTTTACTTGAAGCGAGCAATTGCGTGAAATTTTCAGAGAGCATTATTTTAGTTGTGAATGGGATTTCATAATTGAATGGGAAAATCAAAGTATTATCAACATGAAGTTGCTCTAGGTTAGCTACATTGCTGGAAGGTCGGTTGGAAACGTTCAACAATCGGAGTACGAGTGGAGATAAAGTTTGGTTCAACTTAGTTTAGGAGGCGTAGTGGCTAACAGAAATCATTGAAAAACAAATACAGTCAGCTCAGACCGCTACGCGATGCGACGCGGCGCGCACTTATTAAGAGAGTGATACTATAAAGAACTTTATTTGCTACCCAAAAATATACACATTTCATTGAATTCGTTTGGTGGCTTCAGGTTGCGCCGCGCGGCGTTTCGCTGCGCCGCGCGGCACCGTGCTGCGCCGCGAGGCGCAGCGGGAAGCCGCGTGATAAACAATTGAACTTTATTCACTACACAATAAGATACACATTGCAATGAGATAATTTGGTGGCGTTGCGCGTTTGGCTACGCCGCGCGGCGTCGGGTTGCACTGCGGTGCGCCGAGGTGCGCCGCGCTGCACCGCGGTGCACCGCGTAAAACCAAAAGCTTCGTCACGTCGCGGCGCGTCACGTCGCGTTGCGGAGTGAACTGACCCTTAGTCGCAAATCCACAGAACAGAACAGATTTCTTTGGCTGGCCTTTTATTTTAAAACGGATCACCTGTATCGCATAACTAATTTACAGTCTAACCGACATAATTATGAAACCTCGGTTTCAGAGGACGTTCAAATTGATTAGAGTTTTAAAATCGAATTAGGACTGCTAAAGAATCCGGAATGAGTTTTAATTAATTTCGGACCAAGTTTGGGCCATTGTTACGGTTGCGTTGTTTTCTAATTGTTTGTTGGAGGAAAAATGTTTCTGGAAAGAGTTACTGGGAATTAATTGGCAGGTAACTTTTTTTAAACAAGTTTTATAGAAGCAATATTTATAAATGTCATTATTTATTTTACTATCGATCAAGTGTCTTAATTTTTTTATGACATTCTCCCTAATTATCTTTTCGTGGATTCAAAAGATTTAGGATTTCGTACCCAATGGGTACTAAACGAAACCCCATTGACTCTGAACAACTGAAACTCCGCTCTCCGCTCGTCCATCAGAAGCAACCTTCTACCGCATTAACCATAATAGACATAATAAACTTTTACAATTTTTACAAAATAACCATGGCTGCTCTAACAGCAAATAATAATTTTAAAAAAATTGTAAACATGGTTATCGGCCCTTTTTACTTTATCTGATAACATGTTGTACGGTGGTACGGAAACCTTCGTGTGCAAGTCCGACTCGCACTTGGCAGGTTAAAGGGTTATTTAGGCAGAGATAATTTCTCGTCTCGAAGATAAGACAAATTTTGCTAAAATTTGCGTGTGAATCTTCTAGTTAACCGTGTGACATGTCAGAACAGTCAGAACGACATGGTCACATCTAATACTATAAGAATCTTTGTCCTGACATACTGACTGACTGACTCACTGACAGACAACGCACAGCCTAAACCGCTGGTCGTAGAGACTTGAAGTTTGGAGGGTATATTTGTCTTAGTACGTAAGGGTGTACTAAGAAAGGATTTTCCAAAATTCACCCCTTAAGGGGATGAAATGGGGGTTCAAGGTTTGTATGGAGAAACAAGATTAGATAGTCTTTTCAATCCGAAACTTCACACAAGTGCTTCAGTAAAAAAATAGGTAAATACGTGTTTCAGGTTTTTTTGAAATTCCACCCCTAAGAGGAAATGGGGTAATAAAGTATGAAAATCAGTATTGTTTCGGATCGCGCTGAAATTTGGCATGCAGATAGTTATTACGACGTTAGTTCCCTCTGAGAAAGGATTTTTCAAAATTAACCCTCGAAGGGGATGAAACGGGGGTTCAAAGTTTGTATGGCGAAACAAGATTAGATAGTCTTTTCTATCCGAAACTTCACACAAGTGCTTCAATAAAAAAAAAAGTAAATACGTGTTTCAGGTTTTTTTGAAATTCCACCCCTAAGAGGGTGAAATGGGGTAATAAAGTGTGAAAATCAATATTGTTTCGGATTGCGCTGAAATTTGGCATGCAGATAGTTATTACGACGTTAGTTCCCACTGAGAAAGGATTTTCTAAAATTAACCCTCAAAGGGGATGAAACGGGGGTTCAAAGTTTTATGGAGAAACAAGATTAGATAGTTTTTTCTATCCGAAACTTCACACAAGTGCTTCAGTAAAAAAATAAGTAAATACGTGTTTCAGGATTTTTCGAAATTCCACCCCTAAGAGTGTGAAATGGGGTAATAAAGTGTGAAAATCAATATTGTTTCGGATCGCGCTGAAATTTGGCAAGCAGGTAGTTATTACAACGTTATTGCCCTCTGAGAAAGGATTTTCCAAAATTCACCCCTGAAAGGGATGAAACGGGGGTTCAAAGTTTCTATGGAGAAACATTATTAGATAGTCTTTTCTATTCGAAACTTCACACAAGTGCTTCAGGACATAAATAAGTAAACACGTGTTTTAGTTTTTTTCGAAATTCCACCCCTAAGACGGTGAAATGGGGTAACAAAGGCTGAAAATCGATATTGTTTTGAATTGAGCTGAAATTTGGCATATAGGTGGTTATTATGACGTTAGTATCAGCTAAGAATGGATTTTCTAAAATTCACCCCTTAAAGGGATGAAACGGGGGTTTAAAGTTTCTATGGAGAAACAGCATTAGATAGTCTTTTCTATTCGAAACTTCACATAAGTGCTCAAGTAAAAAAATTAGTAAACATGTGTTTTAGGTTTTTTTGAAATTCCACCCCGACAAGGGTGAAATGGGGTAACAAAGTATGAAAATCAATATTGTTTCAGATTGCGCTGAAAGTTGACATGCAGATAGTTATTATGACGTTAGTTACCTCTCAGAAGGGATTTTCCAAAATTCACCCCTGAAGGGGATGAAACGGGGGTTCAAAGTTTGTATGGAGAAACAAGATTAGATAGTATTTTCTATTTGAAACTTAACACAAGTACTTAAGTAAGTAAATACGTGTTTCAGGCTCTTTCGAAATTCCACCCCTAAAAGGGTGAAGTGGGGTAACAAAGTCTGAAATCAATAATGTTTCGGATTGCGCTGAAATTTGGCATGCAGATAGGTATTTTGACTTAGGTATCCGCTAAGAAAGAATTTTTCAAAATTTACTCTTCAAGGGGATGAAGCGAGGGTTCAAAGTTTGGATAGTAAATTTTATTCGTCATTTCACACAAGTACTTTTGTAAATAAATAAGTAAATACGAGTTTCAGACTTTTTCAAAATGCCCTTCTAAGTGGATAAACTGGGGTAACAAAGTCTAAAAATCAATATTGTTTCGGATTGCGCTGAGGAAGCTTTAGAATGCAAGGAAGTTATTATGGCGTAGGTATCCGCTCAGAAAGGATTTTCTCAAAATTCCTTCCGGATACGGAACAGGGATTCAAACTTTGTATGGCGAAACAAGATGAGATAAAGTACGTGTTGTAGGATTTTTCAAAATGGGGTAGGTAACAAAGTCTGAAAATTTGGGTTTTTCGGGTAAATTAAAAAATTACCCCATTTATAATGAATCCCGAATTGCCTTAGTCACGTGATAACATGAAAACGGGTGAACTGATTTGGCTAATTTTTATTTGATGTCTTTAATGATAGAATCGTTCTTACAAAAGAAAAGTTTTATGTAAATAAAAGAAGTTTTTAACTCGGGCGAAGCCGCGGGGCACTTCTAGTTGTACATAATTTTCACTGGTGGTAAGAACATTATATCAATGTTCTGCCTGACTTGCTACCAACAAGTAGCTTACCTACTAACAAGGAGAAAATCTGCCGCCATAACCTTACGGTGTTCCAGCAGCGCACAGCCCTTGGGTCTCTGACCATTCTAGTACTAGCATGATCACCGATCGTCATCTTCGATCACATCATCGCTTACCACCAGGCTAGATAGTGGTCAAGCGCTAGCTTATAAGATGCTAAGAGTGAACATGCTATAATACTTATATTTTCAATTTAAAACTACCTCCGACTGATCTATGTATATCTTCACACAGACAATTTTTTTCGGTTTCGTAAGTCGATTGAAAAAGGAAATTGTTCATGAACTAGTTGACGTCGTATTTCCCATAAGTACAATACCAATGGTAGCTAATCACATTTTTGACGGAGATTCAAATATTATACAATCCGACGTGCTTTGTATGTACCGTTAGCAAATTTAATCTGTTTACTTTTCATTATGAATGTGGGAACGTAGCCGAGTTACGCTTTGCCGAAATAAAATTTCTCGTGTTGGTTTTTTACTCTCCGTATGATTAGAGTGAATGTTTGACTTATAACTTAATAAGCTAATTAAAATGTGTGCATCAGTGTGTTTGTAAGCTTTTAAAATACTGGTTGATGCCGGCTTAAAAACTTGTATAAATTAATAATTAGCATAAAGCTTGACCTGACCACGAGACAATGAAAAATTTTTCATTTTGTTATTTAGGTAATTTAACTTAACCCGAAAACTTGGTGCAAATGGAGAATTAACGAATTTTATTTTATTGAAGGTGTGAAAAGTGTCATATATTAAAATCATGAAAAATTGAATCTATTAAAAAAAAATAGTAGACTGTATAACGAGGGCGTGAGATACGAGTAGTACTTTTCTTAACGAGGAATTCTAACGTAGAATCCTGAGCGTAGCTAGAGATTCTAAGAAGTAGTAAAGAGTCGTTGGTCACGAGAAAATAATGTTGCGGCCGAGTGATACACTCTGCTTTCTACGTCTCTATGAGAAAATAGAACAGATAAAAGGCACTTTAAAATAGCAATTCAAGTGTATAGTATAATATTGTAAAATACACTGACTAACAAGAAAGAAAATAATAAACCAATGAATAGATTTGAATTACACTTACAACCTTAATCTATGGTTTGTTGAAGTACGCTAGTAATGCCGAGCGTTACTAGGTTAGTTTTGTATGAGAAACTGATAATGTACTGTTGTCAATCAACAATGCATACAGCTTATACAGCTGTGGGTACGTATCCCAGAGAATTTTCACGAAGTGTAAATGAATACATTAGATTTGTTAATATATTACGAAACCAATTGCTACTGTTTACGCCTTTAGTATTTACTAAAATCGTAAACTGTAGCAATAGGATACCAATAAAATTGTAAAGGATTCCGTGTTCTAGCGTATAGAACTAACTTATAACACAACACAACAATCACTGAAATAACTCAAATAAACGCTCAAAATATTCCTTCTCAAAAATATATTTCTTCCAATAAAACTGAACGATAACAAACAATTCAGACATTTCCGCGCCTATTGAAAACAAATAAAATCCCACCCAATGTCTACAATGTAAGAACAATCAGGCGTAATTGCAAAAAGAGATTAGGAACTGCTGATCCACTTTTCCTTTGAGCACCCTGTATAAACGCAGGTGTTGTTCGAGAATATTCTACAATGTAAAAACTCTCTGGTAAAAAGTAAAATAGGTAGATTTGAAACATTGTGCGCCGTATTTTACAACACACGGTAAAGTAACAAGAAATTACTTACATATATAAAACTGTATTTTTACAGTGTGTGTTTATAGTCTCTCTTGAGATCAACTTTTTGCAATTTTTGTACATGGTTTGAGGATCATAAGAACGAGCTCTCTATACTCTATATACAAATAATACTCCTCTAGGCTTTTGTTATAACAGCTTAGCATTTTTTCTTGTACTGTTAGGTGCAGTGCCTGAAACCGTGATGCTTCTACTGCTTCTGGTTAGAGGCTCAGAGAGGTAGTCTACTGAATCAAGAATCAAAGCATTTATTTAGTATGTAGGCAGTATCAATATACGCACATATACTCGTCACGCACTATACAGATTACGGTACGCGAACCTACACGATGACCATTGTAGTTAAAAAAAAAAGAAACGTTATATTAAAATGACATTCTCGCTGCATAAATAGGCCTAGCATTTATCTTTGCTCCAGATGTTGACACTCGTAACACAAAAGTTTTACTTTTTAGATTTGGAGCATGTTGTCAGACAAGTGTGTGTTACGTGACTAAAATTCTACTCTAACTGAGCTAATCAGCATTTCAATGCAAAAATCTGTTAGTGTCAAGCAGCAACGCAAAATAGTAGTTATAGTTTAGACCTCTAGAATTCCCGTCATTTGAGGAATTATCTTTCGGGTAGAGTCAATCATTATTGTGGTCTGGCTTCAACATTACTGGGTGTTTAATCTTAATTTTTTTGAGAGCTTCATAAATTAGTAGCATATTATGTATATGCATTAAATATGTACCTACTTATTTATATATTGATGACACAAACCGAATTCAAATGCCGCGCTGGTCATTTTAATTACCGAGGTATATTTCTTTGTCTCTGGAGATATTCATCAGATCTTGATAAAATTTCAATAGTACCAAATTCTTAGGTGACATACATAAAAAAGAAAAGAGAAACAGTGGAATTAAGAACCTCCTCCTATTTTGAACTTGATTGAAAATTAAGCCTGAAACAAATTTATTAAAGTATGCTCATATGATAAAATTAACTCAGTTAAGGTAATACATTTAGTTAGTATGTAGGTAACGGTTCTAATACACAAATGCTAGTCGCTTTTACCTTGAATTCAACCCTCGAAATTAGGTAAAGTGCTTCTATTAGTCGAGTCTATGTAGCCTAAGCCTGCTCTTTACACATTAGGCAATTTTGTTAAAACACCTGTTACTAAGCATTGTTAGGTCTGGAGGTGTGTGTTTTTAACAAACCTAAAGTCAGACTCTAAGAACATATTTTTAATTTATTTATTTAGATGAATATACCAAACAGTTATGAGACAGTTGTGACTTATTTAAATATATCAAGCTACTCATGACTTGTGGCTGACGCTTAAGCCATTCATAAAATTATTATATGAATGGCCACAGCATCAGCCAGCCAGTTCATTAAATATTGTAATAGACTCTATGGTTAAATATCAATCAGACCGCTAGTTGAACGGGGCCATTCAGTAAAAAGGCAAACCTGTTAATTACTGAACGGCTAATAAGCTACTTGGCTGCGACATATACAGAGTCAATTTTAAATAATTTTATCAGCAAGTGACACAATTGGCTGAACATTTAATGAAAAGTTTTATAGGTCAATTAAAAACAAATCTAACAATAAGCTGACTCGAAATATTAGTACCCAAGAATGAGATGGCGAAAACTTTTTTCAGCACATAAATATTAACAAAAAATGTCACTTTAGAACTGAGGCTGACTTTAATAATCTCCTAAGACGACAACTCGCGAAGACTTAGTTGAAGTATGAGTTAGCTTTGTTTAAGTTTGTTGAACCTCTTGAAGCAAACTTGAAGCCACTTAAAATTTTGCTGGTAAAGTAGGTTAGGTTATAGGGATTATGCCGGAAAAAGTCACGTCGACGTAAAACATTAAAATTAATTTATTTAATGAAAATTAAACAAATTCGACCTAAATACGCGAGGAACCAATAGATTTTGATATAGTGTTGACGAATCACACTGTGAAATAGTAAAAATACTTTTTAAGAACTCACCATTATATGTGCAAAGAATGACTATTCGTCATCTTCATGCAGATATTCAGGCTTCAAGGCCAAGCGATTAATGTACTAGTTTATACTCGTATTTGAGCCCTGTTGGCGTAGAGAGTAGAAGTCAAGTCGACTTCTAAACGGAGGTCGCCAGTTCAAATTCTAGCTCGTGTATTCGTCTACAGGTGTTAGGAGTATATTATATCGATGTTTGCCTGACTTGCTACCAAAAAGCTTACCACTACCAAAGAGAAAATCTGCCGCCATAACCTTACAGTGTTCCGGCAGCACACAGCCCTTGAGAATCAGAGTATTCTAGACATAGCGTGTTCACAATCTTCGACTAACATCGCTTACCATCAGGCTAGATGTGTAGAGTGGTGAAACGCGAGCCTAAAAGATGTAAAAATTCTTAAAAAAAAGTACATGAAGCTCAATTAAGTCAATAATTTTGTGTTATTTCTATTTAAATATAATCTAAACCTACCTCGGTGTTTTTGATATTTTTAATTACAAGCGAGGATAGAGCGTGCTACCCAACTTGACCATATCGTCGCTTGCCAAATAGGTGAGACACGGCCAAACACCATAATATCTAAAAAAAATCTAGTAAGTACCTACTATATTTTGCGGTAATTTTTTTTTGTTTATCATTCTTTCAGTCGATTCTGACAGTAAAAATATTTTAAAAAGTCGGTTTTATTTTGCGTTGTAAAATTTAAGAATGAGTTTTTCGCTCAATTTATTATAGGTCATCTATAAAACGCCTAGGCTTATCTTTATTACAAGTCACGTCCGAACAGCATTTGAGCGTTAAATTACGCTGTATTATGATTGAATATTAAATGTCAGGAGCTAGGCATTTTTAAAATCGCTTTGTAGCGATATTTTACAGATCCAGTAAATTTTACCCTTAGAAAACTTTCTTAGTTTTAGGGAAAAATACCAGAGGATTCTAAGTTTACGATTTACGGATACGAGAACTGGACATGCACGGTTGAGCTGGACCATAAAATAAAAACTTAACTAGCTCAAGAAAAAATAACTCCCAGCAAAAGGCTATCCTCGAAGTTCCTGTGAATAATTGAATTTGGAACTAGGTTATATGATAGAAAATCAAAGTCATCAACCCATTGGGCAAATAATATAAACCGCATAGACAAACCATGATTGTGATGTTTGTTCGCGGAAAACTTCGTCGTTTATGAACCGATTTTGATTATTATTTTTTTGTTCGAAAGGAGATATCGCAAGTGTGGTACCATGGTAATATTGAGGTTTGATAAGTATCTCCAGAGATATTGAGATAAACATCTCAAAATTGGTACTGAAAATGAATAGCGCGGCATGGAAGTCGGTTCTTTTTTAGTTTTTAAACAATATTATTACTATAGATATTTATCGCATCGTCACATAACATCAGGTGACAAGGCGGTTAATGGTTTGACTATAAAATATAACGAAAAATAAAAGTAATGGTTCTATGAGCTGTGGACCTTGCAAGTTTGGTGAGGTTTTCAGACAAACATGATTTCAAGGCATCGTTGCCTGAGTATGCCCGGAGTCTACATAGAATACATTTTAGAAACCTGACTATAGAATTTATTTGTTAAGTATTTTAATGCTACAAACCTCTTTTTATTGTTTATTTGCAAACGCCATTAGGTATTCCGTACACAATATCCAATAAAATAAATGTATTATTTAGCAAATTTCGTTCTGTGTTTCCACGCTTACTGCTCGGTCGTAGAACTAAATACTGAAATATTATTTTAGGTCTCGAACGAATGGCAACAAAGTTTACTGTGAAAAAGTTTTAATTTGTTTCAATATTTATTGTGGTTGTTTGAACTAATTTTATACTTGGGATCTGTACCTGGATAAATCGAACGAACCCGTTAATCCAGCTTTGGCAGAATAAAGCCACATTTCAAATTGGGTCGTGATTGAATAAGCCAACAAATTACTTTTAAATTCACGGACGATTTGCTTTTCTGCACAGTTCATTTACAAGAACTTTTCAAAATGTATTTTATTTTCTACTAGCTGGCCCGGCGAACTTCGTACCACCTAACAGACAATGAATGTCGTGTTACCTTTTAGATGAACTTAGGCGTTTATGAACGTAATATAATGATACAAAAGAGATATACAGATTATTCATATATTATGGCAATACAGATATAGAATAAAAATACAATAATCAAGTACTTCAACCCCGTGTCATTGTACATACATATATTTGGCACCTAGGATGATGGATTATAATCCATCATCCTAGTTTGGCACGCATATTTGACAATCAATAAATATGTCAAACAATTGTCATTACTGGCAGTATTTGACATTTTTAAAATCTACATGACTTGAATTCACAAAAACTTGAAGTATTTTTATACCTGACACTGGCTAAATACACTAATCGTGTGGAGCCATAATTATACAGAAAAAAATATGCGATAATGCGGTTTACCGTATCGAATGTAGTATCGACGGGATAAACAATTGAACATCAAATGATTGGCAGTTTTTAACCGTCTTCACAAAAGAGGAGGAGGTTCTCAATTCGTCTGTATGTTTTTTTGTGTGTATGTTACGCGATTACTCCGTCAATTGTGAACAGATTCAAATGATTCTTTTTTTAATATGTAGGGTACGTTTCCGAGGTGGTCCCATTTTAATTTTATCGAGATCTAATTAGTATCTTCAGAGATATGGAGATAAATACCTCAAACATAGGAGAATGTTCTGGTTATATAAGAAGGGTCCCAAGAAGATTATACACAATGGAGGTGGACAGCTGAATTTTATCCAATCCATGGAGCGAAATTATATCCCATACAGGCTTACATGATGGCTGACACTAAAAGACACAACGGCATTTTTTTAATTTAATCACATCTTCATACAGTATAGTACATAAAACTAACACAGTTGCAATAATCAACAAATTCTGGTTGACTGTAATTAACCTACATTGCTTTTATCCGTGTAGACATAAACCAATTGGGCGCGTGCGTCAATCAACCCCGCACGCTCATTGTTTCTCATTGCACTGATTATTTCCGTGTGTTGAAAGCAAGGATGCAGAATTAATTCAAGCACAATAGACGAGCTTGCCACAGTGGGGATAATTTGTAGCCATTAGTCTCAATGTAAGGTATTATTGTAGGATTGTATCAAGATAGAAGGGGCTTTTGTTTTAAACCCTTTTTATCTGTGATGGGGCAAAGTGGTCTCATCTCTGTCTACTTTATAATTATGTAAATCTTTATGTATAATTCTTATTATTGGATTTAGTGGAACAGTTGCTCAAGTTAAACATGAAACTGAGATTATCTGCGAGTTTGTTTCATCTATAAAATTTAACTCTTTAAAGTGAGCTGTAGGCAAAGTTTTAATAGTATATGAGCCTCTTTATAGAATCGTTTTAATGTTATTTCAGCCTAATATAAACAGGTAAGCGCAATATACACTAACGCACAAACATATTAACATACAAATGTATCATAATGCTTGACTGCTTCTATACTAGTCATTCAACCATCAAATAGAAATTATTTGTCGGTTTGAAGGACGTTTCGAAGTGTATAGAGCAATAACAAAGCGTAAGATTTTTAAGCTCCGATGGCATAAAGCATAAATAGCTTGACGTTTTTGACTTTGAAACCGAAAGACACTTATTTCAAGGTAAAATAACTGACAAAGCTTCATTCATTTATTTATTCCTTGGTGGTTCCTTCAAAGGACTAACATAAGTCCCACTACTAATAAACTAACTGGGAATGGAATTTTAAAGTCAATTTTCGCTCGTCAAAAGGACATTAAAAATGTCCGAAACGTGACGGAGTAATTTCGACATCTTAACCCATGAGTGAAAAGCCGTTTTAAATAATTATATCAAATTTTCCTTCCTCTATGACATACAATTCTCAATATTATTTAATAGTGAACTAACAGACAAAGTTTCAATTATACTTTGATTCATTCAGATTTTCGGATTCAGATTTTTTTATTCACCAGAATAATAACATATTTGCTTTGTTGTTGAGATACGTGGACGACATCATTGCAGTCATCACTAAGGACGGTTTAGCTGGTTTCGCAGATCATCTGAACCAAGTGCATCGCAACATCGCAGTTACAGTGGAAGAAGAAAGTGATGGAACTTTATCCTTTCTCGATGTACGCGTGATCTGCAGGCCAGATGGAAGTCTCGCACATAAAGTGTATCGAAAGCCAACTCACACGGAAAAGTCTACACGACAACTCGCATCACCATCCGGCACACTTGTCCTCGGTACCCAGAGCATTAATCAACCGAGCTCTAAGAATATGCGACCCTCAATACCTAGATGGTGAGCTAAATCACGCGAGGGGGGTACTTGAGGATTATGGCTACAGCTGGCGACAATGTGGCCGGTGGTGTAAACAGAGTGAACGTTAGCGACCACAAGTAGCGGATCTATCACCGGCTTATTTACCGTTCGTAAAAGGACTAACGGACAGAATCGGATATCTTTTACGACGGAAATATGATGTCAAGACGATCTTCCGCCCACAAGGTCATCTTAGACAGATGCTGCGTTCACCGAAGGGCAAGGACGAGCTGAACGTTCCGGGCGTGTACAGAATACCATGCGACTGTGGCAAGTACGTGGGAGAACTCGACGCAACATAACGACTAGACTTACGGAACACATAAGGAGAATTAAGAATTCGGACACGACAAGATCCGCCATCGCCAAGCATGCACATCTCGCCGACACAAACCACTTTATCCGATTCGATAAAGCCTCCGTACTAGCTAGAGAGAAGTTCTTTGTACCTAGAAAAGTACGTGAGGCTATTAAGATAAATAGACACCCCAATTTCAACCGAGATAATGGGTGGACCTTGCTGTCAGCGTGGAAACCGATTCTAAATGCGTCCTCGAAAAAGAAAATGTCAGTCAGTCTGGAGTGTGACACAGTCAGCATTGTTTGCGACGGTACTTCTGGTGATAGGAGTAGCAGCGATGAAGAACCGACGATGACATCATTCGGGCTATCTCAGGCATCCTTCAGGAAAAGGAACAGCCGTTCCCGATCGCCGCTGAGTCCGCCACCACCCTGGCTATCAAGCCGAGCGCAGCGAGCGGCGGCCCGCAGTGAACATCGCGATCTCACCGCGTGACCTCACTCTTGAGGAAGAGCAATTGACTCGCTCGAAACCTAGGTCGAGAAAATTCGACTAAAGGTACGTGAATTATAGCCGGTATATAACAATAATAATGTTACAAATTCACGATAATTTTAAAATCAAAACATATTTGCTATTCATGGTATGTCAAAATTTCTACAAGACTAAAATACTGACTACACTAATGTTTTCATTCAAAGCGGTGGTTCCTTCAAAGGACTAACATAAGTCCCACCCCAATATACCAAACTGGGTATGGAATTTTAAAGTCACGATTCCCTCCTCTATGACATAACATTCTCAACGTCACCTTTTAAAAATTATGTTTCCAGTTTGTGAAGTCTCCTGCTCACTCGCTGAGCCAGGGGTGGGTAATACGTGAGGATTTTGCATAATACGATGCTCACATTATCTCACCCTTGAGACTTCGGTAGTTTTGGAATTTTGCCATATTCTGGTTTGGTAGTTTGAGAATATAACAAAGTTGAACGGTGACGAGCTTTGCGCTAATATGAGTAAAATGGTGACGACATGACGGTATTATAATTGGCATGCGCTTAGTAAATCGGTAGATTATTTTTACTAACAGGCTGGTCTCGAAAATGTTATCAACAATTGTAAGTATATGTTAGAGCCAGTTCCCATTCTAGACCTAGCATGCAACCATCCTCGACCACATCATCACTTACCAACAGGTGAGATAGTGGTCAAAAGGTTAGCCTATGTGAGAAAAAAAAATTAAAAACGTCGAATTATAAGAGATGAAGCTATAACATAACATTGAGAGTCATACCATTCTAGGCTTAGCGTGTTCACTATCTTCGCCCACATCATCCCGTGCCACCAGGCGAGATAGTGGTCAATCGCTAGCCTATCAGATATATAAAAAATTGCTGCCTAATTGCATCTCTCTTCACATTCACGTATCTAGATTGTAGACGTAGAGAGGGTATGAGCTGGTTGTCTCTACATAATATGCACAGCTTTCACGGCTTCTGTCTTCACAAACTTTTTGAAACGGATATAATATGTCACAGTTTTCTATAATTTAAATCAAACAACGAAAATTGATAGCTTACTAAGATGTACTCACTGATAGCATAGTCATATATATCAATGTAGAGATTATCTGGACAGATATATGTTAGGTATATACCTACTCCTACATGAGATCTGGCAAAGTTGTTTGAAGTTTATTATAGGCATCAGTGTCAAATAAACATACTTACCGCCGAATTCACAAATAAAACTCTAAGGCTGAGTTTCACCATCTTACTTTTACTATAACAAACTTCAAAAATCTGTCAAAATCCATATAGAACACCGATTAATAGTTATAGTTACGGTTAAAGTGAGATGGTGCAACTCAGCCTAAAAGTAAATTTTACCATGCATTTTTAGGGTTCCGTAGCCTAATGGCAAAAAACGGAACCCTTATAGATTTGCCATGTCTGTCTGTCTGTCTGTCTGTCTGTCCGTATGTCACAGCCATTTTATTCCGAAACTATTAGGACTACAGAATTGAAACTTGGTAGGTAGATGTATTCTGTAAACCGCTTTCCGATTTTTATACAAAAATAAAATATATAAAAGTTTAAGGGGGGGCATCCCATATATGGAACTGGAACAAAAAAAAAATTTTTCGTCAAACCTATACGTGTAGGGTATCTATGAATAGGTCTTTAAAAATGACATTAAGGTTTCTAAAATCATTTTATTTCAAAGTCAATCAATCAATCAAACAAAGGCGCGTCTAAAGTGGTAAAATATGTGTCCCCCCCTCTAACTTCTAAAGTAAGGGAGTGAAAAATCTGGAAAAAATATATTCTGTAGATCTCAATAAAAACTTTCAACGAAAATTGGTTTGAACGAGATACAGTCAGCAGTTGTTGAGATATAGCGACCGCAAGTATAACTTTGTTTTTCATACAAACACTATGAAAAACAAAGTTATTTTTGTAGTTGCGAAAAATCAAAGTTATAGAATACTCTACTGTGTTACGGAACCCTACGAGTGCGAGTCCGACTTGCACTTGGCCAGTTTATTGTTAATTTAAATACATTATCTATTGACTGCCTTTTGTGAACTTTTTTGTCCGGTCTGTGGACAGATCGGACGAACAAGGGGACAACGTGAACGTTTTTGTCCGGTCTGTCCACTTAAAGGAACAGATTAAGTGGACAAACAGAAATAATGCCTTTTTTGGCACGCCAATGGAAACGAATACACTACGTAATTACTCAATTTTGTCATCTCCGAATTAAAGCCGAGCATTAAAAAACTTCTAACTTTACCGTGCTGATCTCAACCTTATCGTCCAATATTTATGGACCACATTTTGTACGTTGTTCGTCTCTGTATCCTATTGTATGTCAAGTTTAATGCGGTAGTAATATGCCAATGACTCGCAAATCTACACAATATATCGTTATTTTCTATTCTCGCCGTGACATAGAGTTTTTGTGAGTTGCCAGTTTATTATAAGCCGTGAAAGCTCAAGAGCTATGTTACGTACTATACATACTTTTATAATACAATATAATGGGGTTTGAAAGAGGCTAAGTTACAGGAGAATGAGTAACAAGGTTCATAAAACAGTTATTACCTAGTACGTTGATTAGGTCCAAGGTGCCATCAAAGTCGGTAAACCACTAAATTAAGTTTGTAAACGCAAAATTTTATTTGTGATACAATTATCTCTGTTTTAAGTCATCATAATCAGCTTGTGTCAGTTCACTGCTAGACATAGGCCTAAGTTTTTTAAGATGCGCCACTGAGCTCGATCTTGGGCTCGTCTGCAGCCACTGCCTACCGCTTTCCATAATGTCATCACTTCATCTAGTCAAGTGCATGTTTTAAATAAGTTACCCAAATCGTTGAACTTTGTTAAACTCTAAGACCACACAATTATTTTGAGCCTTAGCTACAGGTCCTAGGAAGGGAGATGGGCCAAAACATGTAGTAAATACCCAACTAGCAAAATCGTCTTACGTTTCTCACTTTATAAGAGTTCTGAGCTTATAGTGTCTCTTATCTGTTTTTGTTATTGCTATCTCTCCTATATTAGTCTGTGACAAGCCGTTACAGGCTCTAATACGCTTGATCTTAAAACCTTGTCTTAATTATGCATATAAGTTTAAATTTACAGTGCCGTTGTAAGCCACACTCTCCTAAAAAACAATTTATTAAGACTTATCACACTTGAGATAAATTAGCTCTCATATCCACATTTTTTAAGCTCATTTAATTTTATTACATATTTTCTAAACGCTATTGTAAGAATGTTAGACTAATATCAGCATTTAATTAGAGTACTTAAAACATGTAAATATTGATCTTATTCAAAACTATTATAAGATCAACAGCAGTGGATAGGCACAGTATTAGAGTGATATTGAATCATCATACTTACAATAGAGAAAACGAGTGTAATTTAAAAAAGTTTGATCTTAAATCGAATTTGTGACTAAAATTGTGAGAGTAACATTTGATGTTGACTATTATATTTCACCAAAAGTATTTTAGTGCGGTCACATATAATATCGTTTAAAAACTAAAAAAGAACCGACTTCAATGCCGCGCTATTCATTTTCAGTACCAATTTTGAGATGTTTATCTCAATATCTCTAGAGATACTTATTAGACCTCAATAAAATTACCATGGTACCACACTTGGGATATTTTCTTTCGAACAAAAAAATAATAATCAAAATCGGTTCATAAACGACGAAGTTATCCGCGAACAAACATAAAAATAAAAAAAAATAAAAAAATATACGGTCGAATTGAGAAACCTCCTCCTTTTTTTGAAGTCGGTTAAAAATACCATTTCATATCCCAAACGTTGACTCTTAAATGTCAGTAAATGTTTTATGTCAATTCAATGATCTCTAAGTTATTCCAACATGGAGTCATGTTGGAATGATCTAAATGAGCTTAAAATAGTCTTATAGTGATTCTAATAAATGCAATACTACTATATGTACTATATATTGATGAAGCGCACGAGTTGTGAAGCATAAACTAGGGTCTACTTTACAGTAAATAATATTTTCCGATACTAATACTTATCAAAAAGCATAAAACGAAACACTTGTTAATAATGGTACGGTTATTACAATATAATTATTAAATACCTTTATCCTTACTGTTTTCGATTTCTTTTTTATTAGTTGTAACTTTCAAACAAAAACTACACCAAGTGTTTTTACGACTGTGTTTGATCTTATGTAAAATCAAAATAAACTTTCTTACGCTCACAGGACTCTTAACGTCAAAGCAATGTAAGCCTATGTACGCTTAAATTAGTTTTGGTAAGAATAATTTAAGTGAAAACAACATTCAATAAGACTGATTATAAAGATATCAACAAATTACGCTTATAAATGGTGCCCAAATCCAGGCTTATACGACGATATAAGAATACATCTCTTGTCGGATTTGAAAACTGTAATGATTTCTTCCGAATGATTAACTTACGTAATAAGTAGTCATAGATGGCGCCACCAATGCATAATTTGGGTTAACAAATGCAATTCACTAATTTCGTCGTAACGTTACTTCGCACCATGGCTTAATTGGCAAAGCACCGGAACATGTTATTCCGGAGGTTGCGGGTTCAAGTCCCGTTGGTACGATGAAATTTTGGATTGTGTTTAACAATTTACAAATAT
Organism: Cabera pusaria; assembly: GCA_954871355.1. NCBI lineage: Eukaryota > Metazoa > Arthropoda > Insecta > Lepidoptera > Geometridae > Cabera > Cabera pusaria. The sequence continues at coordinate 6,148,648 of OX940893.1, forward strand.
ATTAAGTGTGTAACACTTCAAAGAAATATAATATTTGATATAAGAATGGTATAAGAGCAAGAAAACAGTGGTCTAGAGATTATTTTAAGTGTAGTTTTTGCTGGTTGGGTAATAAAATAATATAATGTAAATACAAACGTCGATGTCCCAATGGTATATTCCTGCGTCCACACATGAATTCTAAATAGTGGTTGCGCCCTAATGCCACAGCGGCCACAACCACAAATTTTAGCTCATTTACATTTCGTCGATAGCGAATGCGATACGGCAAACGGAAGTTCAATTCGGGAGGTACAAATGGTTAGGCAAATGATAGATTCATAGCAGTTGTTGATTTTTGAACTTTAACGACTAAAAGAGCATTAGATAAAATACTATTAGGCCTAGAATAAATAATAGCGGTAGGCAGTGACTGAAAGAGAAGAGCCGAAGATCGGGCTCACTGGCGAATCTTGGGAGAGGCCTACGTCCAGCAGTGGACTGATACAGGCTGATGATGATGATGATGAGGCCTAGAATAGGAACTGGCTCTCAAGGACAGCTGCCAAAGGACATGTGTTTGGCAACAGATTTTTGAACTTGATGGTGAGATAATTATATTGTAATACGGGACTTATGGTGCGGGCACTCAGTGGCGTCCTGCGATCTCTGGGCACGATCTCAATACTTTTCAATTGTTTTCTGATCGTGTTTGGTGTGAACCAGTCGATACAAATACTACAGCGCTATCTGATGGCCGCCTAGTTCACGCACGCAGGACGCTGCGGTCTATCCGTACCTTTATCGCGCTAAAAACATAATTTTATTTACCTCGGCGTTTCGATTAAGTTGCATTCACTGTGGTCACAAGAAGACTGAAGTCGTAAGTATCAGCATTATTATGATTGAATTAGTTTGGAACTACCCTTATGTGATCTTTAACGGAGTTGCCATTGCAACACACAATACTGACGACATCGGCAGATTTTCATTGATTTAAACATCGACTGGAACACTTGCTAATCGCTGGGTTCCAAGTTACGGCCAATCTAAAACCATCCTCCCGATTGAAATTCGGATATTTTTTTGAGTTCAGTTACGGCCAATCTAAAACCATCCTCCCGGTTGAAATTCGGATATTTTTTTGAGTTCAGCCGCTTCACGTACAATAAGGGAGTAATAGTAACGTTCGTTGGAGAGAATGTTATTGTCGTGCAGTTCAATCCAGTGATTAGGCGGACCGCCATGCCGGGGGTTGGGGGTTTCTTAAATATTTGTTTCCTACAACCTGAGAGTCACTGTGAAATGTGCACATACATTTTGCGAGTTTATCTGAAAGATAAGCTCTTATTAGCCTATCAGGGCCTCCACTAAGAATTAGTATAACTGGCCTTAGGTATTATTAACATGGTGATCGTTTATTTCGATATTAAGAGCCAGTTTCACCAGTTTCTGATAGCCCTATTGGGAACTTATCTGATAGATTTTTGCCAAATTTTCCATCGCGTCATCTGTCAGATGTCAACTATCTGTCCCTTTATCATGAACCGGTGAAACAGACCTTAAATATTAGAAATAGTTGTGATATAGTGTAAATATATGTATGGTGCCTTAGAATAGACTATTATAGTTTGTACAATTATCATTCTATTTCCTTATTTTATTAACAAATAGCACTTAGCATTTTTCCAGCAAAAGTAGTGTCTAATCTAGTTCTCAACTTGATCCTCTGAGTGCTAAAGGCTTCGCACCCTATATATGTTTCACGTACCCTTCCATTCCACATAATTACTGCTCCCCAAACTCGTCACATTTCATTCTAAATGGTAATCTCCAACGCACCGGCTGAAAGGAGGCGTGGTCCTGTACTACCCTGAAATATATTGCTATGTAACACGCAAGTGAAATACAGAATTGAGAGATGTTGCATCGCCGTTTCGTGACATTCAGACGTACAGATATGAATCACTTAATTTTTTATAGTTTGGTTATGCTTTATTTATGTTTCGTTTTAATTTTGCGGCTGTTTACTGTTATTTATTCAATTCCTATCAATATATTTAAACCTCGTTACCGTAAAAGATAGATGGCGTTAGTCACGCCATCTAAGCGAGTGGAGTGACTGAACCATACTTACTACCAAAAAGTAGCTGACAACCATCAGGAGTAAATCTGCCGCCATAACCTTTCAGCGTTCCGGCAGCACACAGTCTTTGAGAGTCAGAGTATTGTAGGCCTATATATGTATATTCGTGTTACCGTCTTCAACCACATCATCGCTTAACACCAAGCGAGATAATGGTCAAACGCTAGCATATACGCCTTTTTTTTAGTATTCGTTCGTTATTGAACATAAATTTGATAGCATTTTTAGTAGCGTTGTATTGTATTAGGCTTAAATAAGAATTAAATGTTGTAATCGCAAAATGTTTCGTAAGATTCATTTCACGCAGTAATCTAGTTTTTGTACATAACGTGATCGTTGGAGACTCATAATGATAAAGATGACGCGTCTTCCAACAGACCAACATTCGTAAAATAGAAATATTATCTTGTACCATTTTTTCCTTTGTCTTTTGAATTCTCTTAAGGTAAGACCACACCGCGGCGTCCTGCGTGCGCGATCTAGGTGGCGATCAGATAGCGCAGTATTTGTACCGACTGGTTCGCACCAAATGCGATCTTCGGCGATAAGAAATCAATAGAAATTCAGATCGCGAACGCGCACGCGGACGTAGGACGCCGCGGTGTAGTCGTACCTTTATAGAGTAAAATTGAGTCAGTACCGGTACGTAGTACTATTAAGTATTCTGTGGTACCGGATGTTTACTCCATGGATAAAAATACGTTAGCACTTTGTTTAGACAATTGTTGTTGGCAACAATATTTTATCTTCCCAGATAAGATCTCACACTATCTATCTCAACTTATCTTTTTCGACCTCAGCACAATTTTCATTAATTAAAATCACAGTCGATTGTTTGCCTTTCTCCGCTAAATTCAGTAAAATTGCAGCAATTTTCTTAACGATCTGTTAACAGCGAATTGTATTCTGATTGGATTAGTAATCCATGTATTGCATAATGAAACGGCTTTTCTCGGTTAAGTTGCACCCTCGTTAATTAAATAGGAAGTGCTTGGGCTTATCCTCACTCGAGTTAAATACATGTGCCGGAAAGTATATATCGCCTATTTGCCTTGTAATCAGTGGTTTTTCTTTTGTTTTGTTTAACACCGATAAGTATTTATAGCCCCTTTCTCTAGATGAAAGCCAATGGTTATCTTATGCAATCTATGGCCAAATAATCTAGTGTCTGTCTAATATCTATACTAGTCTATACCAATATTATAAAGAGAGAACATTTGTATTTTTGTATTTTTGTATGTTTGTAATAAGAAAGCTCAAAAACGACTGAACCGATTTAAAAAATTCTTTCATTAATACATAGAATAGACTTTCGGAATGAAAATAGGCTACATATTATCCCGTTTAAATCAAAGGTACATTCGTGGAGACCTAATTTGCAACTTAAGTCGGCAAATAAACGGTCGAAAAAACACGTTTCTGACGAACGCTGCTTAATTGAAAATAGATAGAAGAATATTTTCTATGCCAGAGTTGTACAACTTAATAAGACCTACAAAAAAGTCCGCGACAGCATATGTCTATCTCTTAAGGTTGACTCACGGTAACCATTTTAATCTTAAAATTTTTGTTAAAAAATATTACATAACTTCCAAGGCTATTTTCAAGTACATAATATTAATCCTTATCCAAATAATTATCCGTTAATTAGCTTGGCCACATATTATAGATTAAAATTGTCCTTTACAGTATATAATTCAAATGAAAACTCTAGAAGATATCACGAATTTCACAAACACACATCGCAAAATTAATAAAATATTTGCAGTGAAACCACAGATTAAGTCATAGTTACTACGAAAATATTATTATAAGCTTAGCTATGCTGTAGATCCCCACCGATCACAATCAATTTGAAGTCAATATAGTATAATAATATGATCTATTGTATAAAATAATATTCATCTATATATATAATAATATAATATAATATTTTAAACCACCCCGACTGATCTATGTATAATATATAGTTGAAAGAACTTACCTAAATGAATTTCAACTCGTATTATACGAGATGTTACATCCTCGAGATTTAAATTAACCATGTAGTCCGTCTTTCGTTGTTTCGCATCGTCACACTGTTTAAAGCACATAAAATAAAAATAAAAACATTATTTACTCGTTCAATACTCACACACCAGCCAACATCTCGACTGTGTACCTTCTTTTGTTTTAGAGTAGTAGATCAGTCTGCATTCTACAACACTTGGGCATTGAGTTGTATATTGATAACAATTTGACAACAGGATATCCAACGGGGTGGGTGGGAGTTTAAATCTCTTCGGATGTAACATCTCGTATAATACGAGTTGAAATTCACTTAGGTAAGTTCTTTCAACTATATATTATACTTCTATGTTACATCCTCGAGATTTAAATTAACCATGTAGATGTTTAGCGCCTGTTGCAGAATGAAAGCACCTTACATATTGTTTATTGGCTCAGTGATTGGTCAAAATCAAATTTTGATGATTAATCGATTCATGTATGTATGTACAAATAGTCAAATAGTTTTATTTTCCTATATTAGTACGGACATAAATAAATAATTAGGAAACGAAAGACATAAAAAGAAAATCAAAATATTCAGCAATAGCTGACTTTCAGGATGTAAAATCGGCCGTTATACGTTACCCATACATTTTGTTAAGAATATTACATTGACAGTTATTCATCAATTTATGACGTCAAAAAACAATTAATTGGCAGTAGAAGTAGAACCCTGAGGCGTACTATCACAGGATAAATAATAGTACTATGTACGGTGAAAATAAAAACTTTCACATTCGGCTGCAAGGCTGTAACATTAAGTCAGTATTATATAGATATTTCAAGATAAATATTTGCGCTAAAATAAGAAATATCGCAGATAACATCTGCATACTCTAACTTTTTTAAAGCATCAATAAATTTGAAATGCTGTAATACATCAAATGTAACATTGTCACGCCTGCATGCAGGCTGAATACTTCAATTTAGTCTATTCTATGATCTTTTTAGTTTAAAATAGTATTCTGGCAAATTTAATGTTCGATTTGATATGTTGACATGGCAAGCATGTTCTCCAATGTATTCTGTCAAGGTAATAAATAGTTTTATATAACAATCAACAAAAAATACACATAGAGTATTGATCAATGATCGAAGAATAATTATTTAATTCGCAAGTGATTGATATTTGGAAACTGAAATATAAACTCCTAATTTACAATTGATTTACACAGCCAGTTTAATAATTAGTAGAAAATCATATAATTATGATTTCTTTTTACCAATAACTGTTTTTATATCAAAACAAATCTATTTTAACAAATTTTATTTGACTCTGATTTACCAACATAAATTTTTAAATATTCTTACTATATTAGAATAATCTAATATAGCAAAGGTCAAAAAATACAATCCATTGTTATTACTAGTAGACTGTAAATAATTATCGTCATTAATGTCTTGGTAGATACCGTAGATACATACATATTTTATAACGATAAGTAGTTACCGAGTTATTTATATAGTGCAAGCCAGAATAAGGTTATGCTACTGTGGATTTGTGAATTAATGTAAAAAAAAACCGTGGTTGTGAATACGTATCTGGCCCAGGCTTGTCTAGTGATACAATATGGAATATAGAATGTGCCATATTATAATTACTTAAAGACTTTACGGAACTCGATTATCGATATTTCTAAATAGAGAATTACAATCATCAATCAGCATGCATGCTGATTGATGATTGTGGAGAATTTCAATTAGGAAAACATAGTTGATCTGGTGCCCTGTGATACAGTACGTACTTCAGGCGCTAGCTTATCTATTGATCGCATTAAATTTTTACTACAATCGCGTAGATAATTACTAAATTTAACTTCAAAATAACCCTCATATAAGGCATTAGTTAGAAGATAAATAAATGTTGTTAGTATTATTATTATTTATCTTCATTCACACATCATAATTATTATCTATGTGCAGTTTAAGGAATATATTTTAATATTCCTACGGCAGGACAAAAGGTTGTTTGGTAACTCGGATCTGAATTTAAACACAGTTACTAACGTTGAGTTTGTGTTTATGTAATTATTACGCATTGGGTATTCATCTCAAGTCTTAAAAATGTGTGGTGGTAATAGGTACATATTTACATTTTCCATTTCAAATTATTCTTATCATATCATCAAACCCTTGATTACACAAACATGTTTACTTACTGCTTTTTGCAAGATTTGTACTTTGAGTCTACGCACAAAATTTTAAAAGGGGTAACAATAGCGTAGGTAACAATACCCTTTTCTCATAATCGGAATAATTACTGACTTCATTACCTCAGCAAAGTCAGGGTAGTTAGTGGTAGAGCGCTTGAGGCCGTACAAGCTATTTATCCACATCATACTATTATTTTACTGTTACATATTGTATTAAGATATTGTCATTGTCGACGTGTGTGTAGACTCGACGAGTTTCAACCTCCGGAACAGGCCGGGTTTCGAAGCGGTTACGGCACCATAGACCACATCCACAGGGTGCGGCAGATTGTACAGAAGACCGAAGAGTACAATCGGCCCCTGTGCTTAGCATTTGCGGACTATGAGAAGGCCTTTGACTCAATCGAAACCTGGTCTGTTCTCGAGTCCTTGCAGCGTTGCCAAGTCGACCGGCGATATATCGAAGTGATGAGATGTCTATATAATGCCGCAACGATGACTGTACAAGTACAGAACCAGCGAACTAAACATGTCCACCTGCGTCGAGGAGTGAGACAGGGGGACGTAATATCCCCGAAACTGTTCACTAACGCCTTGGAGGATATGTTTAAGACGCTGGACTGGAAAGATCGTGGCATTAACATCAACGGCAGGTACATCTCTCACTTGACTTGACACTGACATCGTCATTATGGCAGAGACGCTGCAGGACCTACAAAGGATGTTGAATGGCCTAGCTGATTCTTCTCGTAGCATCGGTCTCCGGATGAATTTGGACAAAACCAAAGTCATGTACAACGAGCACGTTGCTCCGGAACCGATTGCCGTAGATGGAATCCCACTCGAAGTTGTCACTAAGTATGTTTACCTAGGGCAAACGCTCCAACTAGGCAAACATAACTTCGAGAAGGAAATCCAGAGAAGAATTCAGCTGGGCTGGGCAGCATTCGGAAAACTCCGTCGAGTCTTCTCGTCGCCTATACCACAGTGTCTAAAGACAAAAGTCTTTAACCAGTGCGTTCTACCTGTGATGACATACGGAGCCGAGACGTGGGCACTCACAGTCCGACTGATCCACCAGTTTAAAGTCGGTCAGCGAGCTATGGAGAGAGCTATGCTCGGTATTTCTCTGCGGGATCGAATCCGGAACGAAGTAATTCGCCAGAGAACTAAAGTTATCGACATAGCTCAACGGATTAGCAAGCTGAAGTGGCAGTGGGCTGGTCATATCTGCCGCAGGACTGATAACCGTTGGGGCAGACTTGTCCTAGAGTGGAGACCGCGAATCGGCAAACGTAGCGTAGGACGTCCTGTGACCAGGTGGAGCGACGACATACGCAAAGCGGTGGGCAGTGACTGGAAGAGAAGAGCCGAAGATCGGGCTCAGTGGCGCATCTTGGGAGAGGCCTATGTCCAGCAGTGGACTGATACAGGCTGATGATGATGATTGTCATTGTAATAAATGCCTTTTTGGAAACATATCTAACGTAGTACATTTTTTAGAATGTTAATGTATAAGGGTATGTATTGCCATAATTAAATCTGGCAACATAAATAGGCCATAAATAGGCCATGTCAATTGTGGCCATGTAAAATTACTAAAATGTAATTAATAATTATACTGCAGAGATAAACATATATTTTATGTTCAAATAGGGCGCGACACAAAACTGTATGCTTATATAAGCTCCATTGCTTTTGTGTGATAAATAATTTATGACGTTTTACACAAACTAATCATATAGCGCAAAATAAGGTAATTGATTTTGAGGTTAACTGAAGAGCCCTTTTACGTTCAACTGGAATTAAAATGTAATAGTTTTGTAATGTATTTTTGATGCATGTAGGTATTATAATGCATAGTTATATTAATCTATTATTATTATTTATCACTAAAAATTGTGACCTTGAACAAAATCTATAACGATTTCCATAGACGACGAGAGCGACGGATTCGCTCGAAACCTAGGTCGAGAAAATTCGACAAAGGTACGTGAATTACAGCCGGTATATAATATTAATAAGATTTCTATCAATTTTAATACCTGGACCCAGATTGATATTGTCTAAGTCCATAAATATGCTGCTATTTCATACGATTTTTTAATTACGTTTGTATGGATAAGACGTTGTATGCCGGTCTCCTAGGCCTGAGAGCCTGTGAGCTTGGTCAAGCGCTGCCATTCAGCCACGGTAATTCTTTAACATGGGTTAAATGGAACAATATTCCGTTGTACAAAAAAGTTTGACGGTTATTTTATGACCTGTAATACAAACCAATGTTACTGGATCAAAAGTTATCGGCTTTAATTACCGACGTATACTACTCACGCGTGAGTACCTCGAATATATGTCGCGCTGCTTTTTCGCAGGCGGCTTGTAGTTCTTCCTCGCTGTCGTTGACGGCAGCTGCTTCAGATTGTTCATTGGCGATAGGTCAATTGCATGTTGTTTTCGTCTGACATCGTAGGCGACGTTGAAAGGTTCGTCGCAATCGAATGTTTATATGCTACATATTCCTCTTAAGGATGTAAAGTTTGATAAAAATAGGCTGTATCAAGACTTTTGAGTGTAAGTCTGTGTATATGTCAACTAGGTCAGTGATGCCAGGATTTACCTGAGTTTGTGGTGGCCCTTTGTGGCAATAGCAAAGAAAAAAATATCAATAAGATGATGCATTCTATTCTCACCTGACTGAGGCGAAGCAAACGGGAGGATTATGTTTCTCACCAGTATGTGTGTATTTCGTAGTACAATCTAGTTAAATCTTACCCCAACGTTCAGAGATCACTGTAGGTATTTACAACCTACTAATGAGCAAATTTCTTGGCCGCTTTAAATATATAATTGCAAGATCTCATTTGGCACGGCTGAAGAAGTTAGGTGACTCGAGCGCTGAATCCTCGACCAAGTGTCTAGCGGGGTTAGAGCAATAGTCGAGGTCTTTACCGAAATCGTATCGCATACACAGGTGATATAGGTACTATACAGTATCTAGACATATCTGCTGGAATTATGTTGTACCTTATGTTGTAGCCTTTCTTTTACGTTATGGTTTTCCCATGTACATACGACACAGAAAGTACTTTCTGGGGTAGCATCGCGTACTACCACATTAAGAAATTTTAAAAACAGATGAGCACTTTATTGCATACTAGACAAAACTTTTATCTTAGAAAAATATATCTAGATTTATACAACAATGGGCATGTCTTATCGCTTAGAGCAATCTCTGCCAGACAATCTTTAGATGGTCAGGAACTAGATCAAAAAATGCGGTCGGTTGCAAACCATATATCTGTTAAGAGGTTTATGACAAATACTGGTTGATAAACTTACTTACTCACCTATAATCCCGGTATGACATATGGTAGCAAAATGTTTGGCAATTATTATTGCGTATCTTCATGCTCGAACACCAAGGTGGAGCGAGTATCTGATCTGTGGTTAAGATCAGTAGAATCCAATAAGTCCCGTGTAGATAAATGCCACACAGGCGGTAGTTACTTTCTGAGTAGTATCGCGTACCACTACATTAAGAAAATATAAAATTAATTCCTGGGTGATATCTCGTAGCATCACTTCAGGGAATTATTTTTGTTTATTGTCGGGATAATATCACGTATTACCACGTTAAGACAATAAGTAACTAGCTTCAACAATTTTTTTTCTTCTTTAAATGTGGGTAGATGTTGTTAGGAGCGGAATATTTTTCTCCGCATCCTAAAAATCCGGTGAAATTCTCGTCTGATAACGTCGTAATTAGTACTTTGCGGCTTTTGTTTACCCATATTTAGGTATGGGTGTACAAACACTGCACAAAACTTATGAAAATACTTTTAAAATTTAATATCATAAAATTAGTATCAGACTGATATCTGGACGATGCTACACACGAAACACGAATGAAGGTCGTTATATTCCCATCTCCGACGCTTTATGCTGACATAGTATTCGCCCACGCATAAGATCACCCATGTGCAGGATGCAATGCCAGCATATTCTTAGATAAGGTTTAGTCATAACATCCTTTGTCAGTTAGCTCTTACATTTAATAAATAAGTTAGTCTTAGAGCAACCACTGTAGAGAATACAATAAAATCTTGTAACTCTATAATTAAATTTTAATTTTAGTTTTTAAAAAGACAATCCGACGTTCCCGATTGTTAACTGGCGCAGCCGGTAGGATAGTCGGCTGCTGCCCTCGCCAAAATTCGCGCTCGTAATATCCGAGTATATACGTGAAAACCCGTGTGTGGCAGCGAAAAATCGCGATAACTTAAAATCAGTGATTCGCGGTATCGGCTATCTACGAACCAAACAAATTAGTTCAACAAGGGACAACTGGATAATGGCGATTGGACTGTGAGTACCTAAAGTAACATCCTTTTCTCTCCTTTCCTGCCATCCTCGAAGTGTGTAAAATAGTTTTATGAAGTGACGAACATTGCACATAGTTATAAGAATTGTATTTTTATAAATTGTCGGAGTGAATTAAATTGCACTTTTAACTTATTAAGTTAAAATAATTAATTGATTGTGTAATTAGTGATATTAACTTTAAATAATTAGTTCTATTAGAATTTGGTAATTTTATTAAATTACACACAGTATAAAATCTACTGTATAATATTTAATTAATAATATAAAGTGTATAGTATAGTGAACCAAAATGTCTCACGAACAAAATGTTCAGGCTGCAGCGGCACCTGTGCATGCACCTAACCCCGAACCGCATATTCCGCGAGAAATTTTAGGGTTAATTCCTGAATTCAATGGTGATACTAAAGTGTTAAATTTATTCTTGCGAAAATGTGAATACGTGATTCATCACTTTCAAGGTACTGTACAGCGTAATGAATTTTTAATGCATTACGTGACCAGTAGGTTAACAGGCAAAGCAGCGGCCCTTATTAGCGAGAGAGGTGATTTTGACACATATGACGAATTAAGATCTGTCCTTGTCCAACATTTTGGTGATCCGCGTAGCGAGGAGTGCGTTGCGATTGAGCTAGAGACGTTAAAGATCAAGCCTAGCGAATCCTATCTTGAATTTTGTGGCAGGATTCAGGACGTGCGTGCAATCCTTTTGTCGAAGGTTAATCAAGTACATACTGCGGACATGAAACAGGCTAAGCGTATTATATACGACAATACTTCGTTAAATGTGTTCTTATATAACCTACCTGAACATATGGTGAGGCTAGTTAGGTTGAAAAATCCGAATTCTTTGGAAGACGCTTTAAAACAAGTTTTAGAGGAAGTAAACTTCCAAGAACAATACAACATGCGTACAAAAATGTTGCAAGGTCATGCGCAACCCCCTAATGTTCCGGCACCAATCTTTAAACCTTTGATACCTCAAACTCAATTCAAATTTGGCATTCCTGGAAATCAATTTTTGGCTCGACCCCAATATTTTCAACCACCAATGCCCAGGCCTCAAACAAATAACTTTGGCTATCGACCACCCCAATTTGGTTTCACACCAAATTTTAACAGCGGCCCTTCACAGGCTCAGCAGTTTGGTCCTAGACCGCAGGCTCAGCAGTTTGTTCCTAGACCGCAGGCTCAGTTTGGCTTTAGGCCCCAGCAGGTAAGTCAGAATGGTTTTAGACCTCAAATCGGTCAATTTGGCTATCGACCTTCACAGTTTGGGTTCCGGCCTCAAGCTGGTCAGTTCGGTTATAGACCATCGCAGCCTCAAGGCTACCGCCCGCCTCCATTCACCAACGACGTGTCTATGAGGACTGCCCCACAAAGGTTGCCAGTGAACGAGATGACCACGAATTCGGAAGGCGAGTACAACCCAGAATATAATTATGACGATGTAGAGTACTATTACCCCCATGAAGAATACCAGCCTTATGACATGACAGAATATTACCCGGAGACCACAGAGACCGCAGAAAATGCTTGCAACAACGAAAACGAAGTAAGTGAAACAGAAAATTTTTGCATGGTTGTTTCCCCCAAATTCCCGAGATAATTGAATTAAACTATAATACAACTCTTAAATTACCATACATATATGTGCCCGAAATTGACAGCAAATTCATGTTGGATTCTGGCAGCACAAGATCATTTATAAGCCCAACTAAAGCGAATGAATATTATGCTCAACAAAAATCCTATGAACCGTTTATGGTAACGAGCACACATGCTTCCAGCACCCATAGTGAAGTGGTCAATATTCCACTATTCGCCATTTTTAATCACGATGAATATCATAAATTTTACGTTTATGACGTTGACAAAAAGTATGACGGTGTAATAGGATGGGATTTAATGACCAAACTCAAGGCATACTTAGATCTGGGAAATAACACCCTCAGAACTAATGACACCACTGTGCCTATTATTTATGACGTAGGCAAGGTACATACCTTTAACCTAGAGGCTCGTAGTGAACATCGTATTAGGTTACCTGTAAACTTGGAAGAAGGTGATGCAATCCTAAATTTCAAGCAGTTTAGCAATGACGTGAGAATGCCCTCTGCAATAGTTAAATGTGAAAATTATTTTGCTACGACTATTATGCAAAACACATCGGAAGATGACATACTCATGACAATTACAAAGCCTTTTAAGGTCTTAAAATTAAAACATCAAAATGACGTATGTGACATAAATTACAATACTGACATGACTAACGTCGACGTAGATCATTTACTGGAAAACAACTTGAACAAATTGCGACTTGACCACTTAAATTCAGAAGAGCGCAAAGAAATATCTGCCTTATGCATGGAATATAAAGACATATTTTACTGCGAAGACTTACCACTAACCTTTACGAACCAGGTTAAACATCATATTAGGACAGTAAATGAGGATCCTATATACACCAAGCCTTATAGGCAGGCACCGGCTCAAGCTCAAGAGATCAAAGAACAGGTGGAAAAATTGTTCAAGGACAATGTGGTTAAAGAATCACACTCTCCTTGGAGTGCACCTGTTCACCTGGTCCCCAAAAAGCTAGACGCTTCAGGCCAGGTGAAATATAGAATGGTCATTGACTATCGCAGACTGAACGAGATAACGACCGATGACAGATATCCACTTCCCAACATATGTGATCTTTTTGACAAATTAGGTAAAAGCACTTATTTTACTACATTGGATCTTGCATCAGGCTACCATCAAATAGAGATCGCAGAGCAGGACCAACAAAAAACGGCGTTTTCAACCCAAAATGGTCATTACGAATTTCTTCGGATGCCTTTTGGCTTGAAGACGGCGCCGGCGACCTTTCAACGAGCCATGGACAATGTGTTGAGAGGTCTACAAGGTATACATTGTCTAGTATACCTTGACGATATACTTATATATTCAAATGGGCTCACGGAACACCTTGAAAAATTACGCGCAGTTTTCGACAGACTGAGACAGACTAACCTGAAAGTACAGCTAGATAAATCGGAATTTCTCCGAAGGGAAGTGCAGTATCTAGGACATACTCTGACTAAAGACGGACTTCGACCGAACAATGACAAAATTCAGGTAGTGCTTGACTATCCCATTCCACAGACACAGACCGAGATAAAAAGATTCCTAGGATTTATAGGATACTACAGACGATTCGTCAAAGACTTTTCCAAAATCACACAACCGTTAACAGCTTGCTTAAAGAAAGGTAAAAAGGTGGAAATTACGGAAAAATATACAGAGGCATTTGAAAAGTGTAAGGAGTTGTTAGTAAATGCACCCATCTTACAATACCCAGACATGACCAAGCCATTCATCTTGACCACCGACGCATCAGAGGTAGCAATTGGAGCTGTACTTTCGCAAGGCTCAATCGGTACCGATAGACCAGTGGCTTACGCTAGTCGTACGCTAACTGAGAGCGAACGAAAGTATAGCGCCATTGAGAGAGAGTTGTTGGCCATCATTTGGGCCACAAAGCATTTCAGGCCGTATCTTTATGGCAACAAGTTCGATATAGTCACCGACCACAAACCTTTACTGTGGCTATACCAACTCAAAGAACCCGGAAGCAAGCTCACACGGTGGAGATTGCGTTTACAGGAATATGATTTTGACATTAAACATAAAAACGGACATCAAAACGCGAACGCTGACGCATTATCTAGGCTCAAACTAAACGCACTAGGAACAGACGGACCGAGTGACGGTATATCTATGATCGTTAACGTAGATGAGAGCGAAAATAGATTACAATCACATATAGAAGACGTGACTAAACAAATCACTAAATTGGCAAGACGACGAACGACTGACGACTCAAAGACTATAACAATCTCCGACTCAGACAGAACTGCAACAGCTAGTCCTATAACCATATCAGAAACAGACTCTGTAAATTCAGAATTTTTGAGGAAAGAATCAGGCTGGCTTGTTCGATCTGATTCAAGTACTAGTGCCACAGACACCATACATTCCGAAAAAGAGTTAGAATCATTTGGCATACCTATTTTGAATGAAGCAGTAGATACGAAACCAAATCAAATATTGGTATTTCACCGATATGGTAATGACATTCAGGTTAAAGATCTTTCCAACAAACATCAGAAAATACTTGAAGTCTTTTTACCACTTGAGAACCCGGATTTAATCAAACAATTCTTAAAAAAATATATTCGCCCAAAAATAAAGTATTTTATCTATTTTGAAAGAGAAGAACACCGAAAAGAATTTAGTAACGTTGTAATATCGCTGTTTAAAAAGGGAACTATTAATTTCTATGAGTGCACTGAACGTGTTGTTTCCGTCACTGATGAGGAAGAGCAACAAATGATAATTCGGAAATTACACGAAGGCAAAACATGCCATCGTGGTATTACAGAAACTGTTAAACGAATCCGACGCAACTACTATTGGCCAAACATGCATGAAACGGTTGCAGCCACTATAAATTCCTGTGAAAAATGTAAAATCGCAAAATATGATCGCAAACCCATCAAACCGACATTACAGCTTACTACAACTCAAAATTCACCGTTTCAGGAAATATTCATAGACACATTCTCTATAGAATCTAAACAGTACCTCACCATAATTGACGCCTTTAGTAAATTAGGCCAGGCCATGGAAATACCAGCTCGATCTACTCCAGAAGTAGTTAGAGCCTTAGTAAAATACTTCAGTTTTTATGGTATTCTACGTAAAATCAGTTGCGACCCCGGAACCGAATTCAATAATGACTTATTGAAGGAACTAACTGAGCTATATAAAATTAAATTACACATCGGTACTCCAAACAACCCTAATTCAATGGGGATGATCGAACGATTCCACTCTACCATTATTGAGATCTATAGAATAGCTAAATTTGATAGGAAATACACAGATGCAGCATCCGTAATGACTTATGCTATTATGGCATATAACAACACCATCCATAGTGCTACTGACTTAACACCCTTCGAAGTTGTATTCGGACACACCGATTTAAAATCAGATTTTGACATTGACTTTGACAAAACATATAAACAACAACTGGTTAAGGATCACCGTAAAAGAACACATGAGTTATATAAATGTATAGCAGAAAAGATGAACAAAGATAAGGAAAACGTAACTAAAAAGCGCGGAGGTGAGATAGGACCGGAATTAGGTATTGGAAAAACCATCTATGCAAAACCTGTCAATAAACGGCAATCCAAAGATAAACCCAAATATCAAAAGGCTATCGTAACAGGCAAGGTAAAACGCAATGTAGTTCCTGTAAAAATAAAGGACAGAGACACAAAGGTGCCCATTAAACATGTCAAACGTCCTCCACAGGTGGGGCATACTCGTGATGGTGTCGATGACGACGACCCAGGCTCTCCTAGACCAAGTTGCTCCAAGCCAAGGTCTGCAAATTCAGAAAATTGACAAAAATCCAGGCATTCTACCCGTTAAGCAAGGCCAAGCATTTGTACAACGCAACGATTGGACAATTGTTAAAACAATTCAACTAGAGGGAATAGCGTCAGATTTTAATTTCAACATACGCCAATATTCTAAATTTTGTAAAAGTGTAATATTTCGTAATAATAACAATTCTTTTAATAATGAAGTAAAAGAATTCCGAGTTCAGGTAGAGTATATTAGAGATGAAGTTATTGAAAAATTACAACAACTCATACCAAAAAAGAGGTCTAAACGTGGCCTAATTGATCCACTTGGATCTCTTATCAAAGTTATCACTGGTAATCTTGACCACGAAGATGCAGTTCATTTTGAAGAGTTGATATCCGATCTTAAAACTCGTGAACAAGCTATCTCTAACAAAATTACTATTATATCTGAAATGTTGGACCATGTTGTTAACTCCACAAAAATTATAAATGATAATACTAAAATATTAAATGACAGATTAACTAAAGTAGAAAGGTTTGTTAGAGAAAAACTCCAAGAGGAAAACCATAGTGTTGCATTATCTTACATAATTAGTATATTCAATTTGTTTATTATTAACTTCCGGACTATTTCAATGAAGCTTAGCGATATGGAAACATCTTTGGCATTAAGTAAAGTATCAGTCTTACATAAATCTGTATTAAACTCAAATGAATTATTACCGCTATTAAACGACATCAGTACTGTTGCGCATTTAATGTATCCTGTTAATGAACAAAACCTGAATACTTTGGAAGAAACATTTACTGTCAAATCCTACCTCAAGGATAGTAATGTAAGATTTATTATAAGCATTCCGGTAGTTGATAACGCCACTTATGATTATTATAAATTGTACACACTCCCTTTATCCCTTGGTCCTAGTAATGAAACCCACGCCATCATTCCCGAATTTCCTTACCTGCTAGTAGAAGGTACCAAGTACAGTCCAATCGTACGGAAATGTAAAGAAATTACAGCTAAAGAATATCTTTGCTCGGAAAATGATCTAGCCGTTTACGCCCAAGAAACTTGCATTCAACAACTTATGGAATACCGTCAGAACCGCTCAAAATGCCACGCACGGAGAATAGATCCAGATTTCATGAAGGTTCAGAAAATTTCCCGCAATAGCTGGATACTTTTTGCTAAATCCGAGAAGATCCTGTTCCAGAAATGTGGAGATGAAGTTGTTAGAGAGCCCGTAAGTGGAACATTTATAATAACAATACAGAAACCTTGTGATGTCTATATGGATGATTTCCCGATTTCTGGACATAGTTTCCGCAGACTTGGAAATAACTACTATAAAAGAACGCCTATTATCAACCTGCCTGATGTACAAGAATATGAAAAGAATAGCAAGTCGCATATTGAAGATACGGAAGTAATTGACCTCAAAGGAGTAAATTTAGATGACATCGAACATTTGAACTATTTGTTGAAGAAAAGTGTGAAAAGTGATAGCAGTGTTATTCCACCAAAATCATATGACATTGCCACAATTGTACTTTATTTAATTATAACAGTGATAATTGTATCCTTAATTTACTTTAAATTTAAGCCGTATATATTTAAATTGTGTTCTAATAATCAAATTAACTCTAATGATGAAGTTGAACTCCAGATACCCACAACTAATAGACCACTTTTGTTACATTAAACTTTTACATCCATAAAATGTTAACGAAGTTCTCTGAAAACTAATTTTCCGATAACTTCGGTCTGAGGGGGAAGGCGTTATATTCCCATCTCCGACGCTTTATGCTGACATAGTATTCGCCCACGCATAAGATCACCCATGTGCAGGATGCAATGCCAGCATATTCTTAGATAAGGTTTAGTCATAACATCCTTTGTCAGTTAGCTCTTACATTTAATAAATAAGTTAGTCTTAGAGCAACCACTGTAGAGAATACAATAAAATCTTGTAACTCTATAATTAAATTTTAATTTTAGTTTTTAAAAAGACAATCCGACGTTCCCGATTGTTAACTAGGTACACAGTCGAGATGTTGGCTGGTGTGTGAGTATTGAACGAGTAAATAATGTTTTTATTATTATTTTATGTGATTTAAACAGTATGACGATGCGAAACAACGAAAGACGGACTACATGGTTAATTTAAATCTCGAGGATGTAACATAGAAGTATAATAGCTTTTTCCAATAACTCTAAACACGACATTTAAAATCTGAGCTGTAAGTTGGTGAGGATTCGAGTATTCTGTAGAGTCCAGGAGGCTTCCATGTTCTTACAATATCGTTGAAGAAGAAGATTTTCGAATTGATCAGACCTATGAAAGTTGATTTCATAGCGCAATTAACTAGAAAAAAGCTCATAATTTTATAACGATTGAACGAATTTTCATGAATCAAAGCTAAGAAAACTCTCGATGAAGACATCTATCAAACAAAAAAAAACTATCAATAATAAAAACAAAATCGGTTCATCCGGTTAGATGCTAAGATGCTACAGACAGACACACAGATACACACGTTAAACGTATATTACCCCTACATTTTGCGTCGGGGAACGCCGTAAGGTTACGGCGGCAGATGTACTCCTTGGTGGTAAGCTAATTTTTGGTAGATTTAATGATTCCACTACCACTGTACGAAAACTCATGATTCATGAATGCACATAAAACTTTCATTGGTAGGTATATAGCTAGGATTAGAACCAACGACCGTCGGGTCAGAATCAGGGTAACTATCCTTTACGGCAAAGGGCCGTCCAATATATATACGTAAGTATTATAAAACAAAGTTCATCACTGCGTCTGTCTGTCTGTTCGCAATAATCTCAATAGCTACTGAACGGATTATCATGCGGTTTTCACCAATGGCCAGAGTGTTTATGAGGAAGGTTTAGGTGCATAATTCGTTAAGGTTTTGTGTAAATTGGTTGAAATATGACGATTATTGTTAAAATTGGTAATATTTTATATTCGATGCAACAAACTGATGCAAATTTTGTAGGCATATATGTTCTACCCGTGCGAAGCCGGGGCGGGCTGCTAGTATCATAATAAAACTGACCAAGTGCGAGTTAGAGTCGCGTCTCGCATCGCACCCTAAGGGAGGGTTTCGTATTACAGTACAATACGAAACATAACAGTGTTTCAACCTCATATTTGAATAATAATTGATAATCTTGATATTACCAAGAACATTTTGCTTGGTAAACGAGTTCACGGAGAATCCAAAAGACTTAATAAGGACTAAGAAAGACTTAACTAAAGCTCGTTTACTAGCGCCATCTATGTCATTTTGCCGAAACTAATTAGAAAGGTTGTTAGCTTAACAAACAAAGATGGCGTTATACTAAAAAAAACACGTTTTTTGAATGGGGACCCCCTTTAATTTTTAACTTTATTTTGTTTTTAGTATTTGTTGTTCTAGCGGCAACAGAAATACACCATCTGTGAAAATTTCAACTGTCTAAATATCGCGGTTAATGAGATACAACCTGGAGACAGACGGGCAGACAGACAGACAGACAGACGAACAGCGGAGTCTTAGTAATAGGGTCCCGTTTTACCGTTTGGGTACGGAACCCTAAAAAAGACTCCGTGCAATACACAAAATGCTGGCAGTTTTCATTTAGAACATTATCATTATAATCGTCGTCGTCATAATCAGCCGGTATTAGTCCACTGCTGGACATTGGCCTATCCCAAAACACGCCTCTGCGCCTGATCTTTGGCTCCTCCTTTCCAGTTAATATATTTAGTCCAAATATAATATCTAGCACATTTGTTCCTTGATCGCGGTTACTACCCAGCTTTTCCAACTCTACGGCTAACAAAGTTCTGGTACTTGTTCAATTCATTATTCTGTGGTTCTGGCTTAATAAAATATGAAGTTTTGTGAACATATGAAAATCTGTTTGAGGAACTAGCTCTTTTGCTTGTTTCATTTTGTGTCGCATTAAAGTGAAGAAGTTTTAACTTCGATTCCGTAAGTATATTATCTTAATTTGTCATTGGTTTTATCTAGGGTAAGTTTTAAGCATATAAATAAGAATTGATAAAATTATAAGGGACATGTCGTGCTAAAAATAAAATATATATAATACGAGTACCTTGCTTATGACCAAAATTGACAATTTTAGGTCAACTGAAAGTAAAGTTTTGGATCAAAAACCTATAAGGTACTTCCTGTCATTATGAAATTTGGCAAGAAGCAAGGTCTTATAGCACAAATGAAGGGAAAATTATAAAAAAATAAAAAAGTTGAAAATAAAGGGAGTCTATAAGGACTCCCTTTATTTTACATAGTTACGCCAATTATATGAGCGCTCATACAATTTAGGAGTCTCCGAGTTATATGAGCGCTCATACAATTTAGGAGTCTATATTAATTGGCACTTACCTTAAATAAGGTAAATAAATAAAAATTGTGCTATTGTGTGATTTATTTTACACATAGTTGACCGAACTACAAAGTTAAATTTGTTCCTTAGTCTGAGAAGTTAGTACGGAAGCTTCGGTGGACGAGTCCAACTCGACTTGTCCGGTTTTTTATATTAGTTCATAATGGTTTATGTTCATATTTCTAGACCTACTCTAACGCTTAAATTCCTGTAGTGATTTTGTACCATTATAATATAATATCGTTTAAAAACTAAAAAACAACCGACTTCAATGCCGCGCTATTCATTTTCAGTACCAATTTTGAGATGTTTATCTCAATATCTCTGGAGATACTTATCATACCTCGATAAAATTACCATGGTACCACACTTGGGATATCTCCTTTCGAACAAAAAAAGAATAATCGAAATCGGTTCATAAACGACGAAGTTATCCGCGAACAAACATAAAAAAAAATAAAAATATATATATATATATATATATACGGTCGAATTGAGAAACCTCCTCCTTTTTTTGAAGTCGGTTAAAAAGAGATATTGCTAATGCTATTTCAGCTGGCAGTGAGTATACTATTACTATGAGCACAACATTGTTTAGCAAACCGAGATATAATCCGCCCATCATTACATCAGTTTGTTTACAACATGTTTGATTGATATTATTGTACGGGTATAGGTAGTTAGTAAGAGTAGGTATAATTCAAATAGTAATACAGGTCTTGATGGAATGTAAACGGCACAAAAAAACAAGCCCAAAAAACATTTGTCCACAGCAACGGCACCGGGACGTCACCGACACCGAGATTCGGGCCGATTTGAAAATGATGTGCCGGCGATCGTTTGTCCACCGCCACCAATTCCGGTGGTTCTGTAAATAAAATAAACAACCTCAGACAAAAAAAACAATAACCGATCGAACGGCGCCGGCAGTGTGTGGACAAGATCAAGGCACATCGGCCCGTCAAAATCTCTGGCCGATTTCTAGCGGTCGCACCGATCTACTCGAAATATCGGCGGCCGTAATGACGTCGCCCAGTGCCGGCCATGCTGTGGACAAGTTGCCATACTATTACACACTATATACATACTATACATACATACTATACATAAGTATAGTATGGCATATAGTATACTTCGGCGCCGGCATTTTGTTCCCGTTGACGTCCCGGTGCCGTTGCTGCGGACAAAGCTAAAGAGTTTCTTGGTCTTTTTTTCTGATGAGAGTATTTCCGAAATACTGGTAAATTCAATGATCGTTTGATAATTTACAATGCATGTGTACATAATAAAGATTTTTGACTTAGACTTAACTTTAAACCTGTAACTTCACTCTTTTGAACAAGGTTAATAGCAGAAATGAAATGAATCTTTCAACGCATGCCAGAGTTAACATTCATAAAGAAAAAACGACTTCCTCACGAATCAAAAATAAAGAGGAACCTCCTTTACAAGCCATAAACAAAATCAAGTAAAATTATTTCTATAGAGTTTTTTAACATAATTTAAATTTTACGATGCCATGTAAAACATTTGCCATGTAACAAGGTACATTGCCCATGATCGCCATATTCTTTTAACGCCCATTTGCTTCCCACGTGACTTCCTGCTACGTGCTTCAAGGAACTTTACGTATTAAGCATACTGAGAGAATTGTAATAAAGCTTCTATGTTCAACCAAAAGCATATAGCTCATTTCTAGAAATCAGCCTTCATAGGTCTGATCGATTCAAAATGTGTTATTTTGTTACTTTAAAAATAATTCAAATAAAGAATAAGAATAGGTATAATACCTAAGTAAATAAATTCAAAAAAGTAATTTTTCTAAATATTTTCATCGTGTATCGTCGCTGTTATAAAAGTGCTCTATTTACGAGTAGGTTGTTGTCTTGTCTGTATAACTTTACAAACTATCACACTAATTAGACTGCAATACTAATTTTAATTAGTTGAAATGGTGAGATCGTAATTATGTGCTTGTCTGTCTAGGATAAAACAATAGGTAACGTAATTTTCGCGGGAGGGCACTGGTGACCTGTACTACAGGTTTTTTCAAACCTATTTCAGGCACCAGTCTCTCACAACGATATGGTACATATGTAAAACTAGCCTTAGATATTTTATAGACATTAAGAACCGATCGTGTGAGAGAAATAAATGATTTTATTATTATTATTATTCACGTTATTTATTTTCTTTCTTAGTTTTAGGTTTTTTTACAATAAAGATATCCAAACAAAAATAGAAAAAAATAATTACAAATAAACAATATTATAAAAAAACCTAAACCTAGAGTGCCGCCAGCAGCGGGGCAGGGCCCAAGCTACCGGTGGTTAGGGCTGCAGAGAGAGGAACCTCCTGACGATGCGTGCCGTGTCAAGAAGTACCGCCTTCTGTATCTGGCCCTTGATCCAGCCGTCTAGCGAGAGTCTCTTGAGATGTTGGTCGAGACTTCGCTATTAGGCCGTTCGCAGAAACGACTATTGGGACAATGCTAGTCGAATCAACATCCCACATGGCGGTAACCTCGAAAGACAAGTCAAGGTACTTGCTGATCTTGTCCTTTTCAGCCTTCACGAGGTTCTCGTCATGCGGGATGGTGATGTCAACTAACACTGCCCGCCGCTGGGACCGGTCGACTATCACGATATCAGGTTTATTGGCGACAATAGTCCTGTCCGTGATAACTGATCGGTCCCAATAGAGCAAAGCATGACCATTTTCAAGAACTGGCGCAGGTGCGTACTTATAGTACGGCATCTCAGACTCGACAAGGCCGTATTGAAGAGCAAGTTGCTGGTGGATGATCCTGGCTACGAGGTTATGTCTGTGCAAGTACTCGGAGTTAGCAAGATGAGAACAACCGGAAATGATATGTCTGAGTGACTCTCCGGGACGGCGGCATGCCCGACATATGTCGACCGTACCGTCCTTCATAATATATTTCCGGTAGTTGTTCGTCTTGATAACTTCGTCCGCAATTGCACAAACAAAACCTTCGGTTTCCCCAAAGAGGTCCCCGAATTGTAGCCAGTTCACCGACGCGAGCAGGTCCACATCGGGTCCCGTTAAGACTCGATAGAACCGGCCATGCAGCTCCTCGCTCTTCCATACGTCCTTGCGGTCCTCGGTGCTCAGCACCTGAGGCTTGCGCCAGTTCTCTTTGCCTAAGGACAGAGGGGTGAAAGTCTTGTCAACTGACACCACATCGCAATGCATCCCACACTCGTTGTTTAGGAAATATTCCCGGAGACTGCATACCTCACGGTTGTGGAGTGTCTTGGCATTTAAAAAGCCTCGACCACCCCATTTCCGTGGGATATACAGTCTCATAACAGACGAGCGTGGGTGAAGAATGCGATGTGATGTCAATTGCTTTCGAACTTTTCTATCCAGGGCGTCTAGTTCAGTCTGAGTCCACCTTAGTATGCCAAAGGTGTATATAAGTAGGGGCATAACCCAGCCGTTGAAGGCACGTACCTTGTTGCCTCCTGACAAAAGACTGTTAAGTACTTTCGTCAGGCGACCGAAGAAACGTTCCTTTACCGACTGTTTTATCCCCCCACTCTCGATACCCAATCACTCTGACATACCAAGGTATTTATAGGTGTCGGCTTCGGAGAGAGATCTGAAAGTCATTGTATCAGAAAGTTGTAAATTCATTGAATTAACAACTTTCCCCCGCTGCACGTGCATGACCGCGCACTTATCTACACCGAACTCCATGTTGATGGCGTTGCTGAAAGTCTCAGTGACTTTCAATAACTCCATCAAATCATGGCGCTTCGGTGCAAAAAGTTTGAGGTCATCCATGTACAGCAAGTGTGAAATGACTTCACCCTCTCTCCTAAGCCGATAGCCTAGCCCTGAATCCTCTAATAATGTGCTTAGAGGATTTAGGGCTAGACAGAACCACAACGGACTCAGACTGTCACCCTGGAAGATGCCTCGCTCAATCGTTATAAAGTCCTGCGGACCAGAGAGACTGTCCCAACCACCCGGTTGACGAAGGACTGTGGTCCACTGCCTCATACAAGAACCTAGAAAAGACCTCAGAGTTGTATCAATTTTATACAACTCCAAGATCCTCTCCAGCCAGGTATGACGCACTGAATCATAGGCCTTCTTGTAGTCAATCCAGGCGGTGGAGAGAGCACCTTTGTTCCGCCGGACTTGTTGGCAAATGGCCGTGTCGATGAGGAGGAGCTCCTTAGTACCACGGGACCCAACCTTACATCCATTCTGAGAGGGGGCCAAAATATTGTGCGCAACAATGTGCGAATTAATTTTAAACCTCAGAATAGATGTAAGAAGCTTGTACAGCGTTGGCAAGCATGTAATGGGTCTATAGTTCTTCGGTTCCGTGGTACTACCGGACTTGTGGAGCAGGAAGGTGACACCGGTTGTCATGAATGTTGGCAAGGAACCAACCACGAGGGCTTGTTGGAATTGCGCCGCTAAGCAGTCGTGTGAGCATCGAATCCACTTTATCCAAAAGTTGTGTAATCCGTCCGGTCCTGGACTTTTCCAGTTCTGGGCCGTACGGATCGCACAACTAACGTCTTCGGGGCTAATACTAATAGCCCCCATGGATTCGATAGGCTCACACGCGCGCTCAACGACGCTCATCCAATCGCCCTCCGTGTGTTCGACGGGCACCGACCAGATACTACGCCAGAAGTTATTCATGGTAGTAGTATCCGGTTACTGCTCCTCATTCACACGTTGATTGGTTCCTTCTCAACCTCGGTATACCTTCCTTTGGTCACTTTGGAAGAGGCGATTTTGATAATAGCGATCTACACGCGCTCTATAGCGACGAATACGGTTTGCCAATGCATAAACTTTCTGCTTCAGAAAGTCAATGCGTTCCGTGACACAAGTCATGTAGTCCCGGGGTCTAATCCCGGTCCCAGCAAAGGCCTGATTCACGAAACGCATGACTCGGGGGCGATGATTACCCCCTCTGAAGCAGATCAACTTCGCAATAAGAGTCCTAAACATATTGATGCGACACTCGATTCGTTCTTGCCACGCAGGGATAGCGGGGCGTCGCGGTATTCGGTCAGTATCCGGAAACTTGACGCGAACAACGCGACACGCCGCTATAGCCGCGCAGTAAAGAATCGAGTGTGTATTATTATTATTATTATTATTTTCAGGTATCTTCTTTAAGGTACTTTCAACTGCGTCTAATAAATAGTAAAATGAGTTTTCCGATTTGTCTATAATAAAACACCGAAGATTCTCTAAGTCCAAGTAATGATTTTCAATGCCAGCTAGTTTTACGAGTTGGATGTGATAGTTACGCTTTGTGTAGCTAGTTTTCCGGGCTGGATGCGATAGTTACGCTTTGTGTAACTAGTTCTATGGGCTGGATGCGATAGTTACGCTTTGTGTGGCTAGTTTTACGGGCTGGTGAAGATAGTTACGCTTTCTGAATTGATCTAAAATTAATAACTGAGGCTCTTATCTCAATGCCATCTTCTGTTTCACAAACACGATGCCATCACACCGCATCGCAACTTCAATTTTTTTTAAATAGTGGGCAAGTGCTTGTCTGTTTACAAACTAGCACTTTTACTATGTGCTTAGTGTGTACCAACCCTAAGCATGTACGTAACGACTCCTGGCGCTTTACCAAAGTGCGCTAGGCGTGTAATTAAATGGCACATTTCGACCGCCATTCGCCAACTCGCATGCGACATTTTTTAAATGGTTTGTCTTAGTAAGTATGGTAGGATACGATTAGAGAAAAAAAGAGCTAATACTGCGGCTTTTGTTTATCTTTTGCTAAGCTCGGCTCTAGTAAGGCTTGGCTTTTTTGAATCTGTAGCTATGATAGTTAAGTATCACTGACTGATATTTTACGAGATATACGAGACCAGTGTCAAGCAGATTCTTACCAACAACACTTTCATTAGTTTCTCAAGATGTTTGGGTAGAAACACCTTAATCTTGCATGCTAAAAATGTCACAAATATTTTAAGGTTTTTCAAATACATAATAGTTCAGTTACGTACTCGCGAAAGTTCTAATA
Organism: Cabera pusaria; assembly: GCA_954871355.1. Taxonomy (NCBI): domain Eukaryota; kingdom Metazoa; phylum Arthropoda; class Insecta; order Lepidoptera; family Geometridae; genus Cabera; species Cabera pusaria. Next base: position 6,175,238 of record OX940893.1, read on the forward strand.
CCAAAAATCATTATTGCGAAAATGGATCCTTAGAGCTACTTTAATGAAGCATCATAAAGACCACAATTTAAACAAACAAGTCAGCAGTAACTTCACCAAACTCAAGTAATTTAAGGAGCTAAATAAATAATACCGAAAGAAATATCATCCCACTCAGACTATTGTGCGTGCATTCGCCTCAAGCGTTTATAAAACGCTTTTATTACAACACGTACAAAACAATGTTTATTAGTTTTTTCGCCTTCACCGGTTTCTTGTCGTGCTTCCTTATTGCATTGCTCCTTTTTGACTTCACTTTAATACAAAAGACTTTAAGAAATGAAATACTGGTGTAGTCATATCAGAAATATGAAAGAGTTAAGAATTTCTGTTGTAATTAGTAACAAGAAAATTTTGCTATTTTTGCTTTTCATAAATTTCAACCAACTGATGCATTAGTCAGACTGCATAGTATAAATCACCAGCTTGATGGGATTTTATTGCATACTATATTATACATGTATTGCATTTTATTCATTGGACTCATACATTTTATCCTTTTGCACTCCTCCATACAAACTTTTATCATCATGTTTTTAAACCTCGTTTCCGCCCCTGGTAAGGCATACACTTCTTACGCTACTCATTTCTGTTCTCAGCTAACTGTTGGCCAGTTCTTACCTGCGCACTTCTCGATACAAACTACGTACCTAATCACTGAATCCTCCAAGCACGCAATGTGCATAAAGAGGTGCAAAGTACTTACAGTTGTGGTGCCTACCGATAGCACGCGTACTGGCCGTTGATAAAGGAGTGCGGATCACTCCTTTATTAATCAGACGTTATAACAGGCCTAGGCAATTTTCTTTGTTCGCCTTCCTAGAAATGTTTAATACTAGTTACAACAAATACTCATATCATACTATTATATCTATTAAATTGCGCTTGATTAGCCAATCAAACGCTTAATAACGCTCTATAATTCCAGCCTTAATGTTCTTCGAGACAAATAATTGAGTAACTAGACGAGTACTTTTAACGGCTACCTGCTCAGTATCGATTCCAAAGTATCGATACTAAAAGTACTTTGAATCGAAAGAAAAGTACATCCCTACTTAGTAGACTTTAACACGTGAGTAGTTTACCGGTTCTATAGTAATAATATTTTTAAACGACTTCACAAAAAAGGAGGAGGTTCTCAATTCGTCTGTATGTTTTTTTTGTGTATGTTACGCGATTACTCCGTCAATTCTGAACCGATTCGAATGATTATTTTTGTAATCTATTATTATAATAAGCGCTACATTAGCGCTAAATTATTATAAGCGCTACCCACTTATCTATTTGAAGTCGGTGCCAGCCAAGTCTAATAGGTAGTATATGTATCTACCTACTTACTACTACTACATACATAGTATCTATCTACTATCCAATAGACTGGGCTGGCAACGACTTCAAATAGATAAGTGGGTAGCGCTTATAATAATTATATTTAGTAATTTATTTTTCGCTTTTGAGTGCCGGTTTTTGGCTATGAAGCCGGTTCTATTTTTTTTGAATAATAATAATTATTTCATTCAGTATTAAAATAATATATTAATTGACTATTAAAAAAATAATAGGCGTTACGTCCTTTTCTTCATTTATTAAGCACAGCCATTTTACTAGTGTATATCCAGATTAATATTACTCATAAAAACGTTTGTAACTCTGTTTGTTTCCTACCTAATGGGCGCGTCCACACAGAGCGAGCAGCCTCGCGAGGCATTTGCCACGTGAAGCAGCCCGGTTAGTGTGGACGTGCCTCAGCCGAGGCAAGCGCGCGCGCTGCCGTGGCCGAGCGACCGAGCGCCCGAGCCATCGAGTGTCGGCTTTTGGTTTTGCTTAAAGGCGCCTCAATCGTTTGCCGCGCGCACTCTGGACGCTCGCGTATTTTGTTTCGTGCCTCGCTCGAGCATAATACGAATTATGCCATGATGTCTTATTTGCCAACTGAACGAACGAACAAAATGGCTAGGGCTTGCCGCGCGCGGCAGCTTCACGATGATTCCGAGGCTGCCGCGCTCGTTCGGAGTTAGTTTCCTCGCGCGGCAAATGCCTCGCGAGGCTGCTCGCTCTGTGTGGACGCGCCTAATCACGTCTAAACGGACGATCCGATCTAACTGAAATATTTTATACCATGAAGATGAACAAAGGCTACTTTTTGAGAAAATAAAATCATTTCGATTTTTAAACATAATTTAAATAACTCAGATCACGCAAAAGTTGATTTAGCTTTAAGTAATGAAATCTTGGTGTACGTGAACGAAGTCACGGGTATCAATTAGTTTAGCTATATTTTCGTGAAAGTGAATAATGTGGCAGAGAAATAATGAGAGTACGTCAGATTGGACAGCTGTCTTCAGGATAATAATCTTCGAAAGGCGTCTGGCCTTAATTAACTTGTCTGGATTGACCTATTTGTAGTAAAAATACATTCTATAGTATTCTGTCAAGATTTTTGTAATTTTGTATTTATGTTCATGTTTAAGTTACTTAGTTTTGTTTTATGCCAGATTGATCAGAATGTAACCACTGAATAAAAAATTGTACAAAGGTACTGCAAATACTGAATAAAGTCATATAATTACAGTGTTGTTCTAGTAATATAATTATTATAGGTTGTATATTGGTTTAAAAAAGCATTCATTAAATATTTTTTCATTTAATAATTATATAATTTTAATGTTTTGTGGCAATAAGATACAACTTAGATGCATTTTTCCAAGTGATAAATAACCACTCTATTTGAGTTTTTAAACGAGTAACTATGAAACTAGGAGTATAAACATACATACTCATCAGTTTGTTTTTTTGTATTTTTGATAGTAGTGGGCTATATATAATAATATGCTATCTGCATTTTTCATGAAAAATCTGGGTTATCTGCTCTATTCAATAACTGCCCTTGTTTTTTTTTTTATTTTATTTTATGGTGAAGAATTAATGAGTACGTCAAAATTAAATTCATTATTGTTTGCATATTAAACAATTTGTTCCTTCAAGTGTTATCTACATTATTTTTTATTTATTTTTATTTTTATACAGTTAATAGTACTGTTGCTGAATTGGTACAGCACCGGGCATGTTTCCCAGTAGTTGCAGGGTCGAATCCCTTCGGTAGGGTGAGATTTTGGATTGTATATAACAATTCATATTAAACATTTGAAAAAAAAAACTGATTTTAGAGAAATACAGGATATAAACAAAAATAGGTAGAAAGAAAGAAAAAAAAAATACATTTATTCAACACTGTTCACAGAATAGAAGAATCACAAAAAAAAAAACAAAAACAAAAAAATAAAAATAGGTATAGTCCCGAAAAGGTCGAGTCTCAGCATAATGCGGAGTACCTACATAGTACACACCCAGCACTGGTTTTTAGTCACGACCTAATGGTGGCGGAAACACAGTTCTTATAGTGTCGGGAACTACTATTATATTACATACTAGCTGAAACCCGCGGCTTCGTTCACGTACACCAAGAATTTTGTAGCCTATATTCACCCTCATGCTATGAAGTATATCCTTGTTAAATTTCAGTAAAATAGAATCGTCCGTTTAGGCGTGATTAGATAACAAACAGAGTGACAGAGTCACAAACGTTTTTATAATTTTACTAGAAGTATCCCGCGGCTTCGCCCGCGTTAAAACCTTCTTTTATTTACTTAAAACTTTTCTTTTGTAAAAACAATTCTATCATTAAACACATCAAATAAGAATTAGCCAAATCGGTTCACCCGTTTTCATGTTATCGCGTGACTAAGGCAATTCTGGATTCATAATTATAAAACCCTAAAAACCTAAATTTACAGACTTTGTTACCTACTCCATTTCGAAAAATCCTACAACACGTACTTTATCCCATCTTGTTTCGCCATACAAACTTTGAATCCCCGTTCCGTATCCGGGAGGAATTTTCAGAAAATCATTTATGTACGGAAACCTACGTCATAATAACTATCTGCATTCTGAATTTCAGCGCAATCCGAAACAATATTGATTTTTAGACTTTGTTACCCCAGTTTATCCTCTTAGGGTGGCATTTTGAAAACTTCTGAAACTCGTATTTACTTATTTATTTACAGAAGTACTTGTTTGAAATGTCGAACAAAACGATTATCCAAACTTTGAACCCCCGTTTCATCTCCTTCAGGGGTGAATTTTGGAAAATTCTTTCTCAGAGGGAATTAACGTCGTAATAACTATCTGCATGCCCAATTTCAGCGGAATCTGAAACAATATTGATTTTCACACTTTGTTACCCCATTTCACCCTCTTAGGGGTGGAATTTCAAAAAAACATGAAACACATATTTACTTATTTTTTTACTGGAGCACTTGTATGAAGTTTCGAATATAATCTTGTTTTTCCATACAAACTTTGAACCCCCGTTTCATCCCTTCAGGGGTGAATTTTGGAAAGTCCTTTCTCAGAAAGTTCTTACGTCGTAATAACTATCTGCATGCCAAATTTCAGCGCAATCCGATACAATATTGATTTTCGCACTTTGTTACCCCATTTCACCCTCGTAGGGGGGGAATTTCAAAGAAACTTGCAACACATATTTGCTTATTTTTTTACTGAAGCACTTATGTGAAGTTTTGGATAGAAAAGCCTATCTCATCTTGTTTTTCGATACATACTTTGAACCCCCGTTTCATCCCCTTCGGGGGTGAATTTTGGAAAATCCTTTCTCAGAGGGAACTATCTTCGTAATAACTATCTGCATGCCAAATTTCAGCGCAATCCAAAACAATATTGATTTTCACACTTTGATACCCCATTTCACCCTCTTAGGGGTGGAATTTTGAGGAAATCTAAAACACGTGTTTACTCATTTATGTCCTGAAGCACTTGTGTGAAGTTTCGAGTAGAAAAGACTATCTAATAATGTTTATCCATAGAAACTTTGTACCCCCGTTTCATCCCTTTAAGGGATGAATTTTAGAAAATCCTTTCTTAGAAATTACTAACGTCATAATAACCACCTGTATGCCAAATTTCAGTGCAATCCTAAACAATATTGATTTTCAGACTTTGTTACATCCCCCCGTTTCATCCCCTTCAGGGGTGAAATTTGAAAAATCCTTTTTCAAAGGTAACTAACGTTGCAATAATTATCTGCATGCCAAATTTCAGCGCAATCCGAAACAATATTGATTTTCAGACTTTGTTACCCCATTTCCTCTTAGGGGTGGGATTTAAAAAAAACCTGAAACAAGTATTTACTTATTTTTGTACTGAAGCACTTGTGTGAAGTTTCGGATAGAAAAGACTATCTAATCTTGTTTCTACATACAAACTTTGAACCCCCATTTCATCCCCTTAAGGGGTGAATTTTGAAAAATCCTTTCTTAGTACACCTCTACGTACTAAGACAAATATACCCTCCAAATTTCAAGTCTCTGCGACCAGCGGTTTAGGCTGTGCGTTGTCTGTCAGTGAGTCAGTCAGTCAGTCAGTCAGTCAGTCAGTATGTCAGGACAAAGTTTCTTATAGTATTAGATTCATCCAAAAACAATGCATACGGACAATCCAGGAAGACTATGGAGCAAAGAGAAGTATTGCTATAAAGAGCTCCTTTTCGAGGTACGGAACCATCTAAGAAGTTATAACACAATATCAAGTTACAATGAAATCATCTAGGTCCTCCACACATCGAGTAAGACCACTCAACAATAATACAACAAAATTACTTAGAACTATAAGTTCTAATGATAAACAAGTCACGCAATCTAATCACTTGTTCAGGTCACAACCAACTTCTAAACCTTCAAACACCGACAGTTGGCCTTAACTTCCTAACAGCTCCCTTTGAGATATTCTACGCGTAATGAAGAGACGCTATATCTTAATTAAGTCTCCCAGATTGGCCTTTATTTCGTTAATATTCTGCGTTGATAGCTCTGATTGGCTGTAAGTGTCAGAGCCTTAATAAGCTTCGTGAATGGAGTGCCGATATTAAAATACTTTGGTAATTTTGAAGCGAGACTATGTTGACGCAATGCGGTGAATACGTGTCAGTGTCAGGTTAGGATAATCAGCTAAAAGGTCATTGAACTAAAAGTTTGCTATAGTTTTGTCGTTTTGTATTAATTTTGTGGGAGCTAATTTTTAGGAGACACAGATGTACATGGAAGTTCTTTCTATTTAGTTTGTAGAGATATACGACCAATTTCATTTTGTGGTTTATTTTTTACGACTATTATACTATTACAATACAAATACTTACAATACGAAAAAACCTTGATTGATTGATTGATTTTACAACAAATAAGTCATCTCACCCGTTGTGATTTTGACGTGTTCATTGAATATCACAAAATAACTAGAAATAGAAGTCGAGAAATAGTGGTCGAACGCTAGCCTATAAGATATATAAAAAAAAACTTGATGAAGTTTTGGCGGGAACGTGAAAAAGTGTGTGCGCTCTCATGGTATTTTTTCCTAAGACATGTTTTTCCACGATCATCATCATCATCATCAGCCTATACTTGCCCAAAGCTGGACATAGGCATCTCCAATTTCACAAGTTATTATGGAATCAATGTAAATTAGCAAGTATTAAGTGACAGTGAATATGTATGTGCGAGTGTAGGGAAAAAGCACAATGTTGAAAAATGTGCGATTTGACGTTCACACCAAAATTCTAATGAATTTTCGCACAGATAATATTTGTATATTTACTTGATTTATGGTGATTAATAATAGATATGAATGTGACTCTCTTTCGAATTTAAAACTTGAGTCTACGACAACTTGAATTATTCTAAAACTTTAACACTGGCTAAATACACTAATCGTGTTAGTAATATAATGAAACTTAAAGAAGAAACTTGATTATCGTTTGATTAAAAATACCACATTTAATAGCTAAACTTAAAACACTAAAGTGTTGGTTAGCACTGATATTATATTATTTAGATCAGAGTTATTTTAAATATTTACTAGTTAAATTTGTATTAAAAGCTCATTTGGAATTAGCCCGACAGATAACAGCTATCGATAAGAGAAAATATATTGCCCTCTGATTACAAACCCCAAAATGTTAGAGGAAATTAAAGCTTGATAAAGTGTTTTATAAATATTACGCAGGATATATTTACTCGTACAAGTTTATTTGTTCAAACAAGTAAGTTTGTAGGTACTTTTAAATGGTCATAATGTAATGACAGCCAATGAAACCATTTAAATTTTATTGAGATCTGATAATTATCTCCGGAGACATGGAGATAAACATCTCAAACTTAGTACTAAAAATTACTATCGCGGCATGTGAAGGCGGTTTTTAGGATTCCGTAGCCGAATGGCAAAAAACCGAACCCTTATAGATACGTCATGTCTGTTTGTCTGTCTGTCCGTCCGTATGTCACAGCCATTTTATTCCGAAACTGTAGATGTATTCTGTGAACCGCTTTCCGAGTATTAAAAATAAAAAATATAAAAGTTAAGGGAGGTGGGGGGGGGGGCATCCCATACATGGAACTGAAACAAAAAAAAATTTTTCTTCAAACCTATACGTGTGTCTATGGATAGGTCTTCAAAAATGACATTAAGGTTCCTAAAATCATTTTTTCTCAAAGTCAATCATTTGAAAGATAGGCGCGTCTAAAGTGGTAAAATGTGTGTCTCCCATACTTTTAAAGTATGGGAGTGAAAAATCTTAAAAATATATATGCTGTAGATCTCAATAAAAACTAATAACAAAAATTGGTTTAAACGAGATACAGTCAGCAGTTGTAGAGATATGGCGACCGCAAAGATAACTTTGTTTTTGATACAAACACTATGAAAAACAAAGTTAATTTTATAGTTGCGAAAAATCATAGTTATGGAATACTTAACTGTGTTACGGAACCCTACGAGTGCGAGTCCGACTAGCACTTGGCCAGTTTATTTTGTTTTGTAAACGGTCTTAAATTATACAAACATACGACCTACATTTAAATATAAACACACAGTCAAAAGTGATTATAAATTATGCCGTCACTTTAACGTAACCAACAAAACCAAAAACTACGAAAAAGCGATTATTTGCGTGACTCCTGATTTAATCAACTTTTAATTTGTAGGCGATGGCCATTTTGAGTGTTGCCGAGTCGTTGTTACTTTTAATTTAACGGTTGATAAATTTGGCACTTTGTGTTAATACATTGGTTATTGCTCAGAAAACCGTGAAAAATACACTATTGTGTTCAGTAATCGAAAATAGCGAGTCTCTACATCATCATCAGCCTGTATCAGTCCACTGCTGGACATAGGCCTCTCCCAAGATGCGCCACTGAGCCCGATCTTCGGCTCTTCTCTTCCAGTCACTGCCCACCGCTTTGCGTATGTCGTCGCTCCACCTGGTCACAGGACGTCCTACGCTACGTTTGCCGATTCGCGGTCTCCACTCTATGACAAGTCTGCCCCAACGGTTATCAGTCCTGCGGCAGATATGACCAGCCCACTGCCACTTCAGCTTGCTAATCCGTTGAGCTATGTCGATAACTTTAGTTCTCTGGCGAATTACTTCGTTCCGGATTCGATCCCGCAGAGAAATACCGAGCATAGCTCTCTCCATAGCTCGCTGAGCGACTTTAAACTGGTGGACCAGTCGGACTGTGAGTGTCCACGTCTCGGCTCCGTATGTCATCACAGGTAGGACGCACTGGTTAAAGAACTTAAAGACTTTTGTCTTTAGACACTGTGGTATAGGCGACAAGAAGACTCGACGGAGTTTTCCGAATGCTGCCCAGCCCAGCTGAATTCTTCTCTGGATTTCCTTCTCGAAGTTATGTTTGCCTAGTTGGAGCGTTTGCCCTAGGTAAACATACTTAGTGACAACTTCGAGTGGGATTCCATCTACGGCAATCGGTTCCGGAACAACGTGCTCGTTGTACATGACTTTGGTTTTGTCCAAATTCATCCGGAGACCGATGCTACGAGAAGAATCAGCTAGGCCATTCAACATCCTTTGTAGGTCCTGCAGCGTCTCTGCCATAATGACGATGTCATCTGCGAATCGTAAGTGAGAGATGTACCTGCCGTTGATGTTAATGCCACGATCTTTCCAGTCCAGCGTCTTAAACATATCCTCCAAGGCGTTAGTGAACAGTTTCGGGGATATGACGTCCCCCTGTCTCACTCCTCGACGCAGGTGGACATGTTTAGTTCGCTGGTTCTGTACTTGTACAGTCATCGTTGCGGCATTATATAGACATCTCATCACTTCGATATATCGCCAGTCGACTTGGCAACGCTGCAAGGACTCGAGAACAGACCAGGTTTCGATTGAGTCAAAGGCCTTCTCATAGTCCACAAATGCTAAGCACAGGGGCCGATTGTACTCTTCGGTCTTCTGTACAATCTGCCGCACCGTGTGGATGTGGTCTATGGTGCCGTAACCGCTTCGAAACCCGGCCTGTTCTGGAGGTTGAAACTCGTCGAGTCTTCGCGCAAGACGGTTCGTGATGACCCTTGAAAACAGCTTGTAGATATGGCTCAGAAGCGAAATCGGGCGATAGTTTTTCAATAGGGTTTTGTCTCCTTTTTTGAAAAACAAAACCACCATGCTTCTGTTCCATGCCTGTGGAGTTCTCCCAGTAAAAAGAACGGAATTAAATAGCTGCTGAAGCTGTTGAACTGCTGGAGCTCCTCCGGCTTTTAAAAGCTCCGTTGTGATTCCGTCTTCTCCTGGGGCTTTTCCATTTTTGAGTTGTTTAAGGGCCATCACGATTTCGTCTCGGCTAATTTCGGGCAGATCTTCTGTGAAGTGGCGGGTTAAGGTGGCTCTAGAATCCTCAGTATCGGGTTCGGGCCTTGAAGCATGCGATGCGTAGAGCTTGCCGTAGAAGTCTTCAACTTCCGACAGAATCTCCGGCTTGGATGCGACGACGTTCCCCGTTGACGTTGTCAGCTTTGTAAGGTGGCTTCTACCCAGAGGCTGGACGAACACTTTCGACCCCCGATTCTGCTCAATTGATTCTTTAATCAAGAGCGTGTTAGAGGATCGGAGATCACGTCGTACCAGCTTCTTTATGGATTTGTTGCGCACCAGGTTAGTTGACAAAGCTGACAAAGGGTCTGTTCGTCTCTCTTCCATTAGCCGAAGTGTTTCTGGCGAGAGTTTGGACTTTTTGCCCGTACGCTTGCTCTCGCAAAACTTCGTCCCTTCATCCCTGAGGATTTCCACCACTTCTTCGAGTTTCTGGTCTACGTCATCTGTGGTTTCCAAGGCAGCGAATCGATTTTCCAATTTTAACTGGAATGTTTCGGACCCAACAACGGTTTGGAGTAGGTTCGGACGGAGCGTAGACTTCATCAATCGGAATCTCTCGGCTTTAAAGTCGATATCCAGAGTGCCTCGTACCAGTCGGTGATCACTTCCAGTATTAAACCTAGTGATCACTGAGACGTCTCTGAATATGCGCCGTTTGTCCGTAATGATGAAGTCAATCTCGTTTTTAGTCACAAAGTCGGGGCTTTGCCACGTCCATTTCCTTTGGGGCTGTTTCTTGAAGAACGAGTTTATCAAGAAAAGCCCCTCTCTCTCGAGGAAATTGACGAGCATTTGTCCCCTGTGATTCCTACTCCCAAATCCGTGTGGTCCTATAGACGATTCGCCGCAAGTTTGTACTCCCACTTTGGCGTTAAAGTCTCCCATGACAACGTTGTAGTGAGCCTTGGAGGTGGTGTGTAAAGCTCTGGAGATATCTTCATACATGCTCTCCACCTCATCATCCAAGTGTGTCGAGGTCGGTGCGTAGACCTGGATAACCTTGAGGCTGTACCTCTTGGTTAACTTAATTATGAGGTACGCTACCCTGGTCGACACACTGGAGATTTCTACAACGTTGTCACTGAGAACCTTGTTGACCAGAAACCCGACGCCGCCTTGGGATGGCTGATCTCCTTCTCTGTAGTACATAAGGTGGCCCGATTCTAAGGTTATGGTGTCCTCTCCCTGTCTTCGGACTTCACATAGCCCCAGTATGTGCCATCTTATGTGTTTCAGCTCCTCCTCCAGCTGCGCCAGATGATCGTCCAGCCGAATCGTGCGTCCATTATAGGTTGCGAGGGTCAGTTTTTTCTGGCGGCCTACCGTAGCCCGGGGATTCTTAGCACCCCCTGCCCTGCCGTTACCGTGACCGCCGCCGTGGTCAGGAATAGCAGGGCGGCCGGGAACTGGGGGCCTTGGCTTTAGGTGTCCTTCCATAATTTTTCCATACTTTTTTGCATCCCTTGGGAGGGATATGCCCTAATCGCCACGCTGGGCAGGCGTGTTGGCGATCGCAGGACGTAGCTTCTCGCACCGGTGACGCTGCTGCCCGTCACCGGCCTGTAGAATTTAGCTACGCCATAGATATGAAATGGTTATACCGCCATTTGTCGGTCGCCAGAGCCCCGTCTGTTGGTCAGCAGGATGCACCACGGGCAGGTGAGGTTGGCTGGGAGCACCGAGGTCGTATTTGTGCTCCCTTACATCCCTCTACAAATAAAAGTGAGTCTCTACAAATAAAACGTAATTGGTTTATTATTTGAAACCTTACTCCACTAATACAAATGCCTCTATAAAAACAGGTTAGGTGATTTTACTGTCATTGTACTAGCGATGTACGATAATAATTGACCGTAGATACTTTTCGATAGATTACCAGCACCTTGAAAAAAAAGTTTTCTTATATAATAAAGTTATACTATAAGGGTTCCTTATTTGCCTTACAGGTACGGAACCCCAAAAAGTAGATAATATTTCAGAACGTGAGTGTGTCAGTAAGTCCAACGACCCTGCAGTACTTTTATTACTTCTCATTTGACCAGAATCCCTGGAACGTGACGGGGGACAAGCTGGGCAAGCTGCCCATAGTGCCCATATGAGCATGCAAAGGTTTACAGGATCATATCGGTGGAATATAAATATTAATATCTTATAGGCTAGCATTTGACCACTATCTCACCTGTTGGTAAGTGATGATGTTGATGGTCTTCTTTGTATTCACTGAGATATGGTTTGAAGACCTTTTTATATAGGGTTTTGATGTGATAACTACCATATCTTGATGGCATCATGCCATCAGGGCATGCCTGCGATGCTTTGGTGAGTTTTTTGGTAGTGTTATAATTTATAAACTTGGATTTATAAGGTGTAAAAAATATATTCACGTTGAAATGAAATCTTTCTCCTTTTTCGTTGGTTGAACACATGAAACAGGCATGTGGAAACCACGTTCAGGTTAAAAATGTAGCCACGTTACATTACACAGCAGCGTTCACCGCTGCACCGCTTTTAGTCTTTATCCGCTTTTATACTAACATTATGTCACGCTATGAGACTTTTCAGTATGTTAAGCCTGTGTGTAGGTATATTATACAGCATGTTTTGCTTTGTTTAGCTATGGTACAAGTAAAACAGTTTCAAGTGGCGTACCCACCTTCCAGAGAAGCAAGTTTTGTTGTCTTCATCAAAATGTATAAAATCAAACAATACGTCTTTACACCTCTTAAGTGTATACATGGAGTCGGCACTAGTCGCGGAAGTAAACACACCACAAAAGGGACATTGGTATCTTTTTAGGGTTCCGAACCCAAAGGGTACCAACGGAACCCTATTACTGAGACTCCGCTGTCCGTCTGTCTGTCTGTCTGTCTGTCTGTCTGTCCGTCTGTCACCAGGCTGTATCTCATGAACCGTGATAGTTAGACGGTTGAAATTTTCACAGATTATGTATTTCTGTTGCCGCTATAATAAAAAATACTAAGAATAGAACAAAGTTAAAAATTAAAGAAAAGTTAAAAAAAAGTTTTTACCATAGCGTCGCGCCATCTAGATGATCATTAAAGATGGCGTTATCGTCTTTACCTTAATCTGAATCTCGGAAGCGGCTCCAACGATTAAATAAAATTTAGTATACAGGGGGGGATTTCGGGGGCAATAAATCGATCTAGCTACGAATCATTTTCAGAAAATGTTGTTTTATTCGTGTTTTCAATAATCAACTTCATTGATTATCAACTTAAAATATTACTCTTCCCGACATCTATTGGCGAGTAAAAGTAGCTTTAGTGTTACTGTGTGGGTAAAGCAGTTAGTGGCTCTCAATAAAAAAAAAATAGTATTATTATTCGTCAATAGATGTCGGGCAGAGTCATATTTGTCTGTTTAAGTGGCAAAAATACCGAACAAAGCTCGGTCAACCAGATATTTAATAATATTAATTACTACTATTACTATTACTACTATATAATACTATTCTACCTTTGTTTTAACGTTTACTTAGTTGGTGATCGGTTCGAAACCCTCCGTGTGCGGGACAAAAGTCTGACTCGCACTTGGCCAGTTTTATTTTAGCCACGCATCGTTTTAGACTGACTAAACATATTTTATCCCGAAATTCTACACCTTATTGTGTTCTCGCTCCAGTAAAGTTTCGTATAAAAGTGGCGATAAAGTTAAAAAATACGTCTTCAAACTGGTCGAGGATAGTAATGTCCCGCTGTGTAACGAACTGTTGACATGAGGCTCTAGGGATCGCATTAGCCACAACTTCAACGTCGTCGCTTGACACACTGCGAATATAAAACTGACGGGGTTCCGTCTATGGAGATTTGGGATGCTTGTGATACTGAATTTTACCTTATTTTAGTGTTATATCTTGTAGAATGTATATGCTACAAAATCTTGTTAGAAAGCGCCTCTTGTTGTGTTAGAATCTTTACAATGTTACATGGCAATTTATTGGGCGTCGTTTGTATGTCACATTGTATTGAGCTTTTGGTACAACTTTGTCTTATACAATGATGCTTAGGTCGAACGGTGACCACTGATGATTCTATGGTTGGCTATATATCTCACCTGCTAATAAGTGACAATGCAGTCGATGATTCTAGCACTCTTACCTAGAAGATACCTGTTCAATCACGATTGGAAGACCTCATTTTGATTGGGGGACTACCCTTGTGGTCCGTTACCCTTAAATGTTGAATCACATTTACTTACCCTGCAATTTCACTACTTAACTTCGAAACTGCAACAAAATTAAATAATCGGTTATATTTGGTTGCAGTTTGGTATAAAACCGAAAAAGCTGGTCTACTAATATACTTCTACGCCTGTGTAGCTATTCAGCTTATCACAGAAATTAACGTCTGTGAGCGTTTCCACCTCAGTAGCAAAAACCACCCCGTCCGACGTAATAGATGTTTCTACCTTAGCTCCTACATACTTCACTAGTAGTGTCGTTTAGCTAGCCCGTTATTACAGACAAGAAACTGAAGCCGCAACGAGCGTTCTTGAGCAGAAATACCGGCACTATATCATACTTGAAGTGTTTATACAGGAAATACCATAACTGCCTTAATATTGAAGATTAGGGTCTAGAGTAGGAACGTTAATTGAGACAATAAGTTAGAAAGCTTGTTTTTATATTTTTATGGCTAAGGTTAGCGTTTACCTACTATCTCGCCTGATGATAAGCAATGACGTGGTTTAAGATGGTGAACGCGCTAGGTCTAGAATACTCTGACTCTCGAGGCCTGTGCTACCAGAAAACCGTAGGTTATGGTTATGGCGCCAGATTTTTCCCTTGATCCTGTTAAGCTACTTTTTGGTGGCAAGTCAGGCGGAACATCGATAAAATATGCTTTTACTACCTAAAAATAATAATAAGCCGTCGATTTTATTAAATTATGTTTGGTTCTTTTCTTTATTTGATATTGAATAAACAGTATTTGTGCAAAATTTATTTCAAGTCAGTTTCAAAGATGACAAAAGAAAGATCACAAGTTTGACGATTCATAAAATTTGTGCAATTATTTATTGCTACATTTTACACACGCAGTTTCTACGAATAGAAGAAGACTGAATTCTAGATAAGTTTAACCTGTCATTCCTTACTTTCCTTCGACTAATTAGGTATTTTTTAGGCAAGCGTGGCACTTAGCATCGAGAAAGTGATTACACATTTGTACTGAAAACAAAACCCATTAGAGTGTAAGCAAACAATAAATTTGTATAACGAGTCAATATCCAACTTAGCTACAAATCAAACCAAGCGAAATGATAAAAATTATGTATTTACTACTACTAACGCTGCAAATAATTTTAAAGACTCAGGTATATTACAGACTAACTCGTTAACGATTAATTAACCGTTCTGCAAAAAATTCTTAGAACTCGCTTACTTGTAGAGCACAAATGGAAGGTTGTAAGCTCTACTGATTCAACATAAAACGGCCATGTTTCCAAAGCGCACTCCAGTAAATGGCTCGAGGCAGGGCCGTGTCAAGTGCCCTTAAGAGAGTGAGACGAAATGTAAAAACTGCCGTTTGTGACGAGCAAGTTCGCATGAACGAGGTACAGTTACTTGTTTTTATTGACCAGTTAAGCGATGTTAGGGTAGCTTTTTATAGTGATATGGCCTCTATGTCCTTCAAATGCAACTTGTCAGCGATATCAATGTAGGACTATGTCTACGCTTTCACGAAGAGAACTTACCTAATATTTTATAGTTAAAAATCCTTTCTTGCAAGCAAAAAACAACAACATAGTTGTGCGTTGTGTAAAATAAGAACACATTGACATTAGGGCTTATATTTTATTCGTAGCATTAGGGTCCCTAGTGTAGCGTACTAGTGCAATTTATTTCAACCAAATTATGAAAATTGAGGTACGGCAGTTCCCTCGCTAGATCGAGTAAACAAAAGCATTTTATTTACTGCAAACATCACCATAATCTAAATCATAATCATATAAAGTAATTGCTTCATTTTTTATTTTTTCAATGTTTTCAATTTTACGCCTATGCTTTGAAATATTATTTTTACATTAAGGTGAAGTTTAAGACCAAAGTATTTAAACGCCCAGTTCTCGACATATTTTCTTTGAAAAGAAGCGGCATAATTAAGATAGTTTAAAAACTAAAACAACCGACTTCAATGCACTGCGAGTCAATTTCAGTAGCAAGTTCGAGACCGTTATCGTCTTATCTCTGGAGATACTCATCAAATCGGTTCAGAATTGACGGAGTAATCGCGTAACATACACAAAAAAAAACACAGATGAATTGAGAACCTTCTTTGTTTTTGGAAGTCGCTTGAAATGAGGCGGTTTTTTTTAATTTATTGAAAGGGCTTTGTCGCTGAGCGACTGCATTGCCAAGAGGCGTTTAAACGTCACCGGGCGTTTCAATATGTCAATGAACAAAAACAGTCTGTCAGTTTCTGTGGGGTACTGTTTTGAATGCTACCATGTAAACGCACAGTATCTTATTATTGTCTTTCAACAAGATTGAGAAAGACATTTCATGCGCTAGTTCCTTAAAATTGTACAACATTCTGTTACCACTGACATTTTACTTCCGTTCCTTCAGAAATAATTTCGCTATTTGCTACATAATACTCTTGAAAGAAACAATAAATTGCACCACTTTCCGCGGTGCCGTAGTCACATTTAATAAGTTCTACGCCGTAGTCTTAGATTTGTAGCTACTTTGCAGTGGTGTTCCAAGTAAACTGGCACTAAGCCATGAAATTATACGGGCATACGAGACTGGTCACAGCCTCATATATGTTATGTAGACGCAATGGTCTCGAAAATTGCACACTACTTTTATTTGATATCGAATAAATACTAAAAACTAACGTCGATTTATTTTATCGGTCTGGTTGTCTCATTTTTATTAAAATTAAAATCGAAGACTAAAGATACTATAGATCTAAATGGCTTGACAGTGATTTTATTATGGAATAAGCTATGTTTATGCTAGTAAAATATTTATGATAAAATAAATAACAGGATAACCACAGCGCTCTCTTTATTGGCAAGCGATGGTGAGCGTCTGCCTATATCACAAATAGTGGTAATATCACGAAAAACGTTATCATTTTGCGGGTCACTATGATGCGCCAATTACCTTTTAAGCCATCAAAATGTTAATTCTCATACACACTGTAATTTTACTGCACATAGAAAGACAAATAATAATGATAAAAAACTAAATATAAAATTAAAGGGTTTATAAGAACTTCTATGTCAATTCAAACCTTCTAGAGTGCTGAGTATTATAATACTTGTTTACTTAGTAGTATTTATCATACCGTATTTGAATTCACTATTTAATTGTCAAACAGTATCATCATTTGATCATAATGCTATCCACCAAAACATGGAGAAAACTCGATATAAATTCCTATCATTCCATATTACCTCCATGGATGTATAACATTTCTGTCTTAGAATATGCTCTACAAATCATCTACAACCCCTTTCTTCTTATTATACCAATAAGGCACCTATATAAAGATTATCACGATCGCATCTACGCGCTTTACGAGTTCTTATTCCGAAAATAAACGTTTATTCCGTACTACAACCGTAAACAGCTGTAATCCACTGAATTATTAACCGGCGGAACGATCAGAGCTCGATATCGAGTAGGTATCGACGAATAATCGCGTTGTCTCGATTACTTTATTACGATTACCTGAATTGAATGTCCCTGACTCTATTTGTTATTGGCAATGTTTGATTTTGTTGTAAGTGAATAAAATATTGATTGACAAGTCCCTATAGGGGATATTTTCCTCACTGGTTTTATTTCCAGATTGACATACGTAATTTTTTCCTGTTATAGGTACATTTTATTAATTCGTATTTGATTAGCTACGCTTATGTGTGTATGTGAATAAAACACTCTGATCAGTTTTCACGATGTCTATTGCGTTCTTCTACAATATCCTTCGATTCGAGAATGTGAACAGAAATCAGATATCGCGTTGGAAACGCATTAAAACACTTTAAATACAATGTCCATGAAAACAATTTAAAATTCAGATTAATGACAGCGTTAACAATAGTGTTGTTACGTGTAGCAGTTCATTGAAGCTTCATATTATATACGTATGTTTAAAGCCGATTTGAATAATCATTTTTTTTAATGGTAAGTTTCTTTCCAAGGTAGTCTCATTGTAGCTTATCGAGACTTGATGAGTATCTCCAGAGATATGGAAATAAACACTTGGTACTAAAAATGTCTGGCGCGGCATTTAAAGTCGGTTTTTATTTCGTTTTGTTAACGGTCTTAAATTATGAATTTGCCTACTCGTATTTGAGATATAGAATCACAGACCTCGGCATGTATAGAGTAGTAAATCATAAACATACACAAACAGCTAATAACAATCGGTGGATCAAACTGACAGTATAACAAATGTTTGCCAAATGGTGCGTAATTTATGATATCGATATCATTACCTACGTACTTTAGTGATATACAACTTGTACTATTCATTATTCTGTGGATATACTAAACATAGGTATTCATTGCGGCATGTGGTGTTGCCTGCAAATTAAAAGTTCAAAGTCCAAAACTTGCGATTTTGAACGACTACACAAAAAAGGAGGTTTAGAATTCGACTGTATTTTTTCATGTTTAATACCTAATTTATATTTTTTGTTTGTGGCTTTCCTTACTGAGAATATTAGAGCATGATTTTTTGTACCTAGTCTAGGGTTTTAGTTTACGTACTTATTATTTGTTCTTGTTTCAATAATCGGTATTATTTAAACTGAAATAAATAAATAAAAGTGTCCAGTTTAAAAAGAAAACAATTTCAAGCGTAATGAGAATGACATGGATATTGTCTAGTCTGCCAGGAACAGAAAAACGCAAATTGAATATTTATTACACTGTATCGTTTTCTTCTGTGTTAACAGATTTTTTTAATATTTTTATGTGTGGGTAGACGTACGTACACTTGACAACTTTTCGCTTGAAGTTTTTTTTATAGCTCATAGGCTAGCATTTTGACCAATATCTCGCCTGGTGATGGTAAACACGCTTGGCCTAGGAATACACTGACTCTCAAGGGATGTGTGCTGCCGGAACACCGTAAGGTTATGGTGGCAGATTTTCTCCTTGACGGTGGTAAGCTATTTTTGGTAGCAAGTCAGATGGAAAATCGATATGATATGCTCTTACCGCCTGTAGAGCACCTGTAGAGAGTGTAGTACGGTCGGCCCATTGCATCTTTAGTTTTCTAATAAGGTGGCCTATTTGGATGACTTTGACACTCTGTCAAATCACCTCGCACAAACGAATTAAAGCTGAAAGGCTCTACACGTCAAAAGTGAGATGTCATTAATTTAATTAAAATTAATGAATACACTCAGGAGTATGTTTTTGCTTGGCAGCTAATAAGGTCTGGTGTTCACAGCAAGCGTTTTGTAGCTCCCACCGTTTAGAAAACATAGACAAATGGAAAATATTCTATGACCAGCCTGAATTTCTAAAACGACAGTGTAAAACTAGTTAAAACTATTTGTGTGGAAGTAAGACAAAGCGTTGTCTTATCACCGTTTTCTTTAAAATCGCTTTGAATTCTCAAAATATCTTAAAATTAACAACAAGCTTGTAAATATCCTTTATATTTTACTTTCATATTTCCGACCGACAAGCGCTTGACCGCTAGCACACCTGATGTAAAGTTAAGATGCAGTCTAAGATGAAATCGTACTCTTCTGGAATTGGAAAACAGCAGTGAGAACTTTAGTCTAATCCGCAGAACGCAACTACCCTTACCTATGCCGGTACTTGACGAACCGATTGGCGAGATAATATATGTTTTTCCGGTGGTTCCTTATCCTATCTGCAACATTTATTGTGTATTTTGTTTCACGTTGTTTTTTAGATATTTTAAAATATCTGATAGATATTTTAAAATATCGTTTGATACACACACTCACCGAGTGGTAAGCGATTATGTGGTAGATGATGGTGAATACGCTAGGCCTAGAATGGTCTGACTCTCAAGGACTGTGTGCTGCCGTAACCGATATAGTTATTTCAAAAATCTGATTTCTATATTATGCTAACGTACATTAGACAAGTAATAATAACTTATATCGGAGTTTTTATTGCTACTAGCTTTAAATAGACATGTGACTTTATATATTTTCAGCCTTCATCAAATGAATGTGTAAGTAGGTTGAAAAAGTTGTAATAGAAAAATTCAATAATGCTAGTCGTGATTGTAAAAATAGTATGCATATTATCATGTATTGAGGTGTGCATCAATCCTAAACTTCTCTACTAATGATGACCCCAGAAATATTATTAAGATGTGAAAATGAGCGGCGAGCGGCGCGGTGCTATTTGAAGCAAGTAGACGTTTATTTTGTTCGCTCCAAATAAAATTTGTAATAACATGTTTTAATAAGTATCTGACAATATCCAAGTGAATATTCATCTGCTAAAAAGTGTTAGTGACTAAGTGAAAATATAAGTTCAATCCAAATACTTTGAATTGAAGTAATTTATCGCAAAACAATTCTCATTTGGACGGTGATTTGCATAAATTTTGCATACAGAGTTGAACGCAGTGTCGCTGTTGGAAAGGCATCGATATTGGTGTCGCTCTGTGTCTCTGCCACGGAACGCGATCACCTGCATTACTGTGGGGTAATCTGTGACTGTTTGTTTACGCTCGCTAAATAAAGTGGCTCAAAGTTACTATAATCGCTTTGTTTAGTTTGGATGATGGCTTCGAAGATACTCACCTGTTCAGGATGCTGCGTAGTTATCCAGAGTAGACAGTATTTGACTTGTAGCAGTTGTACGCTCGTATACGACTTGGAGTGTGCAAATGTTTCAGAGGCACGCTTTTTAAATACTCTGACAAATGAAAAAAGAAGCACATGGGTATGTCCAGGATGCATGAGTAGGCAGCCTAAAACTGGAAACACCAACACGCCAGTGGGTGCCGCGCATTGCTCTGGGATGAGGCATTTAAAAAATATGCAGCATGTTAGCCCTGCGTCGGTGTCGGACAGTAGTGAAACTGACAATGTGACTACACGTCTACCACCCGGCATTAGCGCCACTCGACCGCTGGACCATTCTTACGCTGAAGATACCTTTTATTTGGATAACATGAGAACAGTCGTGCGAGACGAATTTGAGCGTATTGTGGATGAGCGCCTAGCAGTGATGATTAGCAAAATAGTCACGGAGCAGGTTGCTATACCGATGTATAAGGTAATAGCTGATCTAACAAATAGAGTGGTTGTGCTTGAGAACCAGTTGACGGCATTCATGATTGGCCAACCGACAATAAGTGAACCAGGAGATCGACTAACCAAGCAAACCCGGGATGCTCCCACAGTTACAATAAGTGAAGCTCCTGTTATTGTTCAGCCGATACGTAGTAGTGCCCCTTTGGTGACCAGTGAACCTACTCGCATCGTAAATAAATCGGCCATCGACTTCAGAAATGACTCTACTGCTAAAAGCTCACAGTGGGTGAACGCCACTAAAAGACATCCCCGTAACACTGCTGCTGCTATAGTTCGGGGAGCGGCCGAACCAGGGTCCACTAAACTGGAAGCCGCTGAACGTCGTCGACAATTGCACCTATTTTATGTGAAGGTTGGGACCACTGAAGACCAGGTCCGTGAGCACCTACATTCAATTTGTGCAGACCATACTTATGTCGTAGAAGCTCTCAACGCGAGAGGTAACTATGCTTCATTTAAGCTGAATGTTCCTTCTAGGCTGGCGGACGACATAATGTGTCCCATGCACTGGCCTAAGGATGTTTGCGTGAAGCCTTGGAGGCAGTCCTTTCGTCGAAAGAACAATGAAGAGCAAAATTCCTAAACCGGTCAAAGACGTCAAGATATTCTACCAGAACGTCAGAGGGCTGAAAAGTAAAACTGCAAAGTTCTACAATAATGTATGTGCAACGTTCTGCGATGTGATCGCTCTCACTGAGACATTTTTAAATAGTTCAGTATCTGATGGGGAATTATTTCCGCCAGGATATGTGGTGATACGGAAAGATCGTGCAGGTGACGTTGGATGGGGAGGCGTGTTACTTGCTGTACGGGATGTGTATTCGATCTCTAAATTAACTGATGTTGACGGCCTCACAGATGATAAAGAAATTTTATTTGCTAAAATTTTGTGGAGAAACATAAAATTTTTGATTTGCGTTGTGTATATTCCACCTAATTATAGTGACAAGCAATATTTAGATGTTTTAGCTTGTATAGAAAATGCAGTATGTAAATGGTCTTTGCTCATGGATGTTGTAGTAATTGGAGATTTTAATTTAAATTCATGTAGTGTTAATGTTAAAAGACAGTTTGACTATTTTCTACAATTCTGTAAACTAAGTCAACATAACAATGTTTTGAACTCTTATGGCAGCATGTTGGACCTCGTATTGGCGAATTTAAACGGAAGTAGTGTGGCAGTATCGGGTAATGTAGAACCACTGGTACCAGCAGACGGTTATCATCCACCGTGTGAAATAACACTTTCTATGCTGCGCGGAACAGAATATCATCCTATTACTACTAGTTCACCAAGTCGATCTTATGCCCCTGACTGGGATTTTCGCAAAGCAGACTATTGTTCACTGTACACCAGTATATCTGCGATAGATTGGGCCGTGGTACTTGCTGCGAAGAATGTAGACGCGGCTGTTGATATGTTATATGATACGCTATATAATGTTGTGAGTAAATATGTCCCGCTTAGGAAAATACCTACCCTCTTACGTCGACAATATCCTCCTTGGTATACACGAGAAATTATTTCTAAATTAGAAACAAAATACTTTCATTTTTGTAAATATAAAAAATTTGGTTTAAAATTCAACCATGAAGTATTTAAATATTACAGAACGCACGTTAAGGAGCTAATTAGTTCTGCTTATCGTAATTACATAACGATGGTTGGAAGTAATATAAATCGAAATCCGTCTAAATTCTGGGAGTATGTAAGTGAGCGGCGGAAAGACAGATGTCATACAAAAGATTACACACGTGATGGACAAACCGTGGCAGGACAGGAGGCTGCTGATGCGTTTGCTGAGTATTTCAGCTCCGTATTCCTAAGCAGCGTTCCAGCTTTGAATACTGAGGAAGCAGCAAAAGCTGCCGGCGGCGGTGATTCGAGTCTTGTCACCATAGATCAAATCACTGCTACAGATCTACGCCGCGCCGCCCGTCGATTAAAATCATGTTCAGCGGCTGGCCCTGACGCTTTGCCTCCGTTTATAATCAAAGACTGTCTGTCGTGTCTGGAAGTACCTCTACTTCATGTGTTTAACCTTTCTCTGAATATGTGCACCTATCCCACCAGGTGGAAAACGTCCAGAGTGACGCCTGTACCCAAGATGCATTCCTCGAGAGAAGTCAACAATTTTAGACCGATTGCTGTGTTGTCTACCCTCAGTAAACTATTTGAATCGGTTCTAAATTCGTCTCTAACTCGTCAAATTGCTCCCACTATCGACAATTCGCAGCATGGATTTCGAGCATCCCGCTCAACAACAACAAACCATACTACGTTTGTAGATTATGTAGCGACTCAAATGATGATCGGATGCCGGCGGTCAAGTTGATGCTGTGTTTCTCGATTTCAGCCGAGCGTTTGATGTAGTGGATAATGATTTACTGTTGATAAAACTTTCATCATTGGGTGTATGCCCTAAGCTGATGAGGTTCTTCGCTAACTATCTGAAAGATCGTAGACAATATGTGCAGGTAGGTATCTATAGATCTGATGAGTATTTTACTAGATCTGGTGTCAGCCAAGGCTCTACTCTTGGGCCTACACTTTTCTTAGCTATGGTCAATGATCTTCCGAAGGTACTTAGCACAGCACAATGTCTGATGTTTGCAGATGACTTGAAAGTCTTCCAGTCTGTTGTCCATGAATCTGATAGTATTAATCTGCAGCATAATATAGACGCCTTATGTAATTGGAGTCAGTCAAATAGGATTTCGTTTAATACCACCAAATGTAAGGTAATGTCGTTCACGAGAGCTAAAATGCCTATAATGCAAACTTATTTTATTGATGGTTTAGCTTTGGAGAGGAGTAAAACAATTCGTGATCTAGGAGTTATTTTCGATACGAGGCTTAATTTTCATGAACACATTATTTCAATTTGTAAGATCGCGAACAGGAGCTTGGGGTTTATAATGAGAATGGCATCCCAATTCCATGATATCAGTGTGGCTGTTAAGCTTTACAATGCCTTCGTTCGTAGCAAGCTTGAATTTGGTGCTACAATCTGGGACCCACGCGAAATTAAATATACTTTGATTATTGAGAGGCTGCAGCGTAAATTTGCCAGATATGTATATAAACGACAGTATGGATATTATCCGTACCTTTTCCCATCTCTGTTTGTATCAGGCATGATTGGAGTTGATACCTTGAGGCTACGGCGCAAGTTGTTGCTGGTTGTACACTACGTACTCATACTACGTGGTAAAATTGACAACCCAAATGTGTTAGCGTGTATAAATATGTTTGTTCCGGACCACTACATACGCACGGGCCGCCGTCGGCACAGGCTATTCGTATGTCCAGATTCGCACACCCTCCATGCTAGACATGCGCCCACGCTGCGGGCGATGTCTGTCGTCAATGTATTCGTGCATCAGTTCCAACATGTTGACATATTTAACGATAAGTTGAGTGTTATTATTAATAACTTAAGAATATTTTTAAGTTTAAATAATTAGTTACTTGTAACAACTTGAATAGTTAGCATTTTGGCAACGCTGTAAGTTAACTATTTTCTGAAATAAATAAATAAAATAAATAAAAAGATAATTAAATCTGTAGAAATTTCATATGAATGTAGTCGGTTTTTTTATGCTTAAGTATGACTTAATAATTTGGATACTTTATTTTTTTTTGTTGGTTAAAAACCAGTATAGTTTGATAGAAAAAGAACACGTGTTTTACATTCATTATTGTAGCGCTATTTGGATATTATTTTACGTGAAATAATAAAAGTGTGATAAAAGAGTGAAAATTATAAAAACAATTATTATTATTAGTGGTAGGACTTATTCTAGTCCTTCTGGAGTGGTAGAACCACCTA
Source organism: Cabera pusaria (assembly GCA_954871355.1). Lineage (NCBI taxonomy): Eukaryota > Metazoa > Arthropoda > Insecta > Lepidoptera > Geometridae > Cabera > Cabera pusaria. Next base: position 6,200,147 of record OX940893.1, read on the forward strand.
ATTACTAAGCTGTGAAATAGAAATATGTTTTGTTTGAAATAGGTATGCAAGATTCAACATTTAGCGTTCCAATGCAGCAGACTTTACCCCCGTACTCACAAACAACACTATAAGGTGTCACAGTGCTCATAAACCCATAATACATTATTGACATTACTTGTGTCAAATCTACCGCTATGCGTACGTCAAAATCTTCATGATTACGGCCGTTAGCCCCGCACACGGACCACGGGCCACAACCACAAAACGCCGCCACCGGCATATTTCCTATAGTTTTCATACATTTTATCATGTAGCGTGTGGCGGCCACCGGCGTCAACCGTGTGCGGCGAGTCCATATAAAATGTATGAAAACTATAGGAAATATGCCGGTGGCGGCTTGTGGCCGGTGGCCCGTGTGCGCCGACCCTTAGCGATGTCTGATATACCCCAAACTTTGTCTTTCAAACGGAATAATTAAGATTGTTTAAAAACTAAAACAGCCGACATCAATGCCCCGCGAATCGATTTCAGTAACAAGTTTGAGACGTTTATCATCATATCTCTGGAGATACTTATCAGATCTCGATGAAATTACAATGGAGCTACCTCGAAAACGTACCCTACCGATTACAAAAAGAATTATTCAAATCTGTTCAAAAGTGACGGAGTAATCGCGTAACATACACATAAAAAAATATTAAAAAGAAAACATACAGAATAATTGTGAACCTCCTCCTTTTTGTGGAGTCGGTTAAAAATAGTACGATTTCAAAATTGACAAAGTTGTGATACTTTATTTTGATAATATAGGTAGCATACGGTTTACATGAGAAGTGGTCACCGTCGCCACTTGCACCCGTACATTGCTGAGATGTCAAGATTTTTTAACGGCCTTTTTGAAGGGCTAATTATAATTGAACACTTAAGGTGCACCAACCAATGTCCTATCACTACCATTAATTGTTTAGGTCGATTTGTTATTATAACACAGAAAAGTAAAAATATCTGATACACATCGTAATAAAAAGAGTCGTTAAAAACTTACCTGCCAGGAAATTTTAAGTAAATAAAGACTTGACAAGTCTTGATTTACTTAAATTTTCCTCCCACAAACGAATATAAATTGAATACTTCTGCCAATGTCAGGTCAGTCTATTAAAGATATAAATTGACATCGCGGATCATAAAAACTGGAATTAATTGCGACGGAAACTATCGCTATTAATTATTGGAAGATACTTTGATTGCAAGGAGTTTTTACTTCGATCGTCTTCGTCATAATATGAATTATTTAGATAAGTTCATTTTTCTAATCAACTGCCATAACTTATTTTTGGTTCTGTAAATCTAATATGTAAAACTACAGTTCTAAATATTAGTTGCGCAAGGTTTACAAGAGAAAAGGTACAGAGAAAAAAAAAACAAATCAAGTACGCAACGCCGACCTACGGAGTCCTGGCATAGCCAATTTAGATTACTTATTTTCTAGTCAAAGGTAGAAAGGTCTTGTCCGTCTCAAATAATCCATCTACAATTTTATACTTGATCTTTGATCGAAAATCCAAAATCTTGGTCCACTTAGAAGAGTCACGGACTCATTGCGTCACTCGTAGCTCTCCTTTCAGGACCAAACGACAGTTAGTTGTTGATGTAGAGTAAGGCTTTAAAAGTACTGAAAATAATATTTATATTTATATATATTTTTTTTTTTTTTTTTTTTTTTTTATACGTTATAGGCTAGCGTTTGACCACTATCACACCTGTTGGTAAGTGATGATGTGATCGAAGATGGTAAGCACGCTAGGCCTAGAATGGGAACTGGCTCACAAGGATAGCTGCCGGAACACATTAGCTGTTTTGTGACAGATTTTCTAACTTGAGGGTGGTAGCTGGCCAGGCGGATACTAGATAGTGGCCTACCACCATGCGGGGGTTGTTGGTTTCTTAACGATGTTTTCCTACACCGGAGGGCCACTGCGAGAAGCGCACATAAATTTTTCGATAGAAAAATCCAGTGGTGCACGGCGGTTTGAACTTGGTACCACGGCATCAAAGCCAACCGTTCTCCCGATTACACCACCGGGCCCTCAAGAACTAAAACCCGACTACTGAATAATCGCGCTCTAAAAAGAATGAAACAAGAAAATATTCTCATCTGAGCTGGCTATGTACAAACTATTCAATATGTACTCGTATCGTGTATCATATAAACAACTTACTTGTAATAAATATTTATTGTATTTCATACATATTCATAGTGGTGTTCAGTGGATACCCGTGGTCGTATGCTACTTTTCAGAATGTATTGTTTTGTTACGGTAGGTGGCATACGACCACGGCTATCCTCTGAGCACTACTAGAATATATATGAAATACAATAAAATATTTATTACAAGTAAGTGGTTTATATAATACACGATACACATTGAAGAGTTTGTACATAGCGATCTCAGCTAAAAAGAATATTTTCTTGTTTCATTCTTTTTAGAGTGCCATTTTTAACCGACTTCACAAAAAAGGAGGAGGTTCTCTGTTCTTTTTTTTTTTTGTGTGTATGTTAAGCGATTTCTCCGTCAATAGTGAACGGATCCAAATGATTCTTTTTTTAATAGGTAGGATACGTTTCCGAGGTGGTCCCATTTTAATTTTATCGAGATCTGATAAGTATCTCCAGAGATATGGAGATAAATACCTCAAACATAGGAAAATGGTTTTAGTAGAAGAGTCCCAAGAAGATTATACACAATGGAGGTTGCTATTGGATATACTTTTGAAGACTAAAAAATATGACCTTATTCAAGGTCATATTTTTTAGTTTATGTATGTATGTTTTTACATCTTTCTTCTCGTTGATTTTGGTTTTTGACAGATATTCTTACGGTAACTGTGAGCGAGATAGAAATAAAGGTGGGGATACTAAATTTTTTTTTTAAATATCTCATAGGCTAGCGTTTGACCACTATCTCACCTGTTGCTAAGTGATGATGCGGTCGAAGATAGAGAAGTGGACTAGAATGGGAACTGGCTCTCAAGGATAGCTGCCTGAACACATAAGATGTTTGGCGACAGATTTTCTAACTTGAGGGTGGTAGCTGGCCAGGCGGACACTAGATATGTCCTACCACCATGCGGGGGTTATGGTTTCTTAACGATGTTTTCCTTCACCGGAGGGCCACTGTGAGAAGCGCACATATATTTTTCGATCGAAAAATTCATTGGTGCACGGCGGTTTGAACTCGGTACCACGGCATCAAAGCCGAATGTTCTCCCAATTACGCCACCGGGCCCTCAATAAATAATTATATATTAATAATTATAATAAATAATTATATATAAATATAAATAATTTGTCTTCACAGGAATGTTCTACCGGGCAAAGTCTTGTTAGGGTGCAAACTTTTTTAAACATACCTAAGATTTTTTGACATGACATGACGTTTGCCAATGATGGCGGCCATTTCAGTCCCGCGACACTGCATACATTATTAAATAACTCAGAATGATGAACGTACTTTGTACCAACCAACACTGCAAAAAAAATTTTTAGCATAATACCACAGATTATATAATAGTTACTACGTAAATAATACTTTCCTTTGTTAGGTTGGCTACACAGTGCTTTCATAATTCGGGTTTCAACAATATAGGGAAGTGCCTCTTATAACGTAGTAGAGTGATTCAGTACTCTGTTGCCCATATGGCGGCAATTAATGTTAATAATCGCAAATAATACTTTTTTATATTCATTTGGAATACAACTAGTCCGTGTTATAAAAGTATTTGGAATTATTGTAATAAAATAGACAATTAATTATCGTGTGTGTCAGATGCTTTAATTGCACAGGGCCATTTTGGACATTGTCCTTTGATACCTTGATGACATAATTATTACTAGTGAATATTATCACTTTAGCAAGGCATTTAAAGTCAATTTTTTTAGGGTTCCGAACCCAAAGGGTACCAAATGAACACTTTCTGAGACTTTGTTGTCCGTTCGTCCGTCCGTCCGTCCGTCCGTCCGTGTGTCTTTACATATGTGCGCACTTTACAGATCTGTATCTTCTTAACCGTTATAGGTACATACTTGAAATTTTCAAAAAGTATATATCCGTCAGTGTATAACGGCCCAGACACCAAATGTAATAGATGCATGTAATTTAATTAAAACTTGTTATGCACTAAAAAGGGTAAAATAAGTTATTTTTCAAAAAAAAAAACCGACTTCATAATTACAAACAGGCACTCAAAAGCGAAAAATAAATTACTTAAAATTATTATAAGCGCTACCCACTTATCTATTTGAAGTCGGTGCCAGCCAAGTCTATTGGATAGTAGATAGATACTATGTATGTAGGTACATGTAGGTTAGTAAGTAGGTAGATACAAGTAGGTATTATCTATCTACTACCTATTAGACTTCGCTGGCACCGACTTCAAATATATAAGTGGGTAGCGCTTATAATAATTTCAAGTAATTTATTTTTCGCTTTTGAGTGCCTGTTTGTGATTATGAAGTCGGTTTTATTTTTTTTGAAAAATAACTTATTCAGTAGTCAGGTTTTAGATTTAGAACTTATTTTTTATTTAAAGTATTTTGGGGTTTTTGCATAAATGTATACATACATACATACATGTCAACATACTTACATCGGTACATAGCAATCAACAAACGCATAACCCTTCCTATTGCTTCTTTGCGACGCCGCGTGTGGAAAAGAATACTTTTCTTGACATCGACGGGATATATCTCGCAAATACTACGCTTGACAAAAATATGATGTGCTAAATCTTACTTTTATTTTAAAATCCCTATTTAACGATACCACACACGATAGGGTGGAGTGAAATTTTTTTTAGTTCTTGACTTCGTGCCCTGTAGTGCGCCACATTCAGTTTATTATGACGTCACATAGCCTATATAACCAACAAACAAATAAGACGCGTCCATCGACACCTCATTTGTCAAATTATGATAAGTAGTTCCGAAGTGATGAGGGAACAGATGAACATACACACAAACATACATACATACATACCCATATACCGGTCAAAAACATAACCTTCCTTTTGCTTCGCCGTAGTCGGATAAAAATAGGCCGCTAATTGCACTAGATAGGGACACAAAAATATGAGTAGCCTTGGGTACTTAAATGGCATACAAAATACGACACCTCGAAGGTTGCGGATAAAAATAGTTATTTGTAGTTAACCAATGACTACACATCTACCTCTATCTACACTGGCAAGTTGGTAAGCTCATATTCATGTCTGATATAATTAATGGCTTAATGTCTATATTATAAGCCAAAAAGGCTTATAATATAGACATTAAGCTTAAAATGAAATGGACTTTTCGGTATAATTACAATAATATTATTAAGAAAAGATTTTTTCGCCCAAAAATGACAATCTCAGATTACCTGTTTCCATTAGCTAAAATTACTATGCAAATTTCTTTATTATGCGAACAAAATTCAGCGCAATATTTAGCTAAAGCTTTGCATGGGAGAAATAATAATAACCATAATTTAAACTCAAATTAAGAGATCAGATTAAATAAAATTGTAATGTATACAGTAATCCGAATACAATGTATAACATATGTAACGTTTAAATTAAGCAATAGTAATAAAATAAGATAAGTAAATATCTGGCGGTTAATTATCTTGGCGGACACACCGCAGCGTCCTGCGTGCACGATCTAGGCGGCGATCAGATAGCGCAGTAGTATTTGTACCGACTTGTTCACACCAAACGCGATCAAAAAATAAATGAAAAGTACTGAAATCGCGCCCGCAGATCGCAAGACGTCGCGGTGTGGCCGTACCGTTCAATAAATAGTTATCAATCCCTTGGGAATACGTTAATATTTTCAAATTCTCTTCCATATCCGTCTCACGATTACAGAAAAATGATCTCTCCTAACCAAAAGTCTCTTATCTTCACTCTACGCTAAGTGGAAGATTCCCAAGATCGTCGGAAAGTCACCTAAGTGAAAACAAATGCCCCGCCACTAGAAGGAACCGAGCGATTTATTTAAATAAAGCAGAATAAGTACCTTTTCAGTGCTGTCTTTGAATCTAGGATCTATTTGAATGAAATTCTAGTTACAATTTTTGTAGTGGTTCAGGAAGTAACTAAATCTATTTTTATAGATAGAATAGTTTTTTTTATATAGTACTAGAAATGCCCCGCGGCTTCACCCGCGTTAAAAACTTCTTCAATTTACTTAAAACTTTTCTTTTGTAATAACTATTCTAGCATTTGTAAAAACGATTCTAAATAATTCTAATGTAACTTGTATATATAAGTGTCTAATTTGCATGCCGCGATGCGGCAAAATGTTCATGGAACTTTTAAACAGATATCTAACAGCTTTTTGTACCAACATTTTGTAGCAAATAAATGTATTATTTATTTAGCATTAAATACATAAAATATGAATTAGCCAAATCGGTTCACCCGTTTTCATGTTATCGCGTGACTAAGGCAATTCGGGATTAGTATTTATAAAAACCGAAAAACCCAAATTTTCAGACTTTGTTACCTACCCCATTTCAAAAAATCCTACAACACGTACTTTATCTCATCTTGTTTCGCCACACAAATTTTGAATCCCCGTTCCGTATCCGGGAGGAATTATTAGAAAATCCGTTCTGAGCGGATGATACCTACGTCGTAATAACTATCTGCATTCTAAATTTCAGCACAATCCGAAACAATATTGATTTTTAGACTTTGTTACCCCAGTTTATCATTTTAGGGTGGCACTTTGAAAAAGTCTGAAACCCGTATTTACTTATTTAATTACAGAAGTACTTGTGTGAAATGTCGAATAAAATTAATATCCAAACTTTGAACCCCCGCTTCATCCCCTTGAAGAGTGAATTTGAAAAATTCTTTCTTAGCCTAAGTAGTAGTAGCTTAAGTCAAAATAACCATATGCATGCCAAATTTCAGCGCAATCCGAAATAATATTGATTTCAGACTTTGTTACCCCACTTCACCCTTTTAGGGGTGGAATTTCGAAAGACCCTGAAACACGTATTTACTTTCTTAAGTACTTGAGTGAAGTTTCGAATAGAAAATACTATTTAATCTTGTTTCTCCATACATACTTTGAACCCCCGTTTCATCTCCTTCAGGGGTGAATTTTGGAAAATCCTTTCTCAGATGGAACTAACGTCGTAATAACTATTTGCATGCCAAATTTCAGCGCAATCTGAAACAATATTGAATTTCACACTTTGTTACCCCATTTCACCCTCTTAGGGGTGGAATTTCGAAAAAACCTAAAACACATGTTAACTTATTTATGTCTTGAAGCACTTGTGTGAAGTTTCGAATAGAAAAGACTATCTAATGTTGTGTCTCCATAGAAACTTTGAACCCCCATTTCATCCCCTTAAGGGGTGAATTTTGAAAAATCCTTTCTTAGTACACCCCTACGTACTAAGACAAATATACCCTCCAAATTTCAAGTCTCTACAACTAGCGGTTTAGGCTGTGCGTTGTCTGTCAGTGAGTCAGTCAGTCAGTCAGTATGTCAGGACAAAGATTCTTATAGTATTAGATAATTGATAATGTTTCCCAAGTCTTCTGTGGGCGTAGCGTTAGTAGGGCGTATCGCGTAGCTGTGGCGTAGCGCATAGCTTGCCTTTGCATTGCCGCGATTTAGTGGCGAACTTTAGTATGGATTTTAGTGTTTAATCACAGGTTTGACGACACTTAACAACGTGAAGCCACGCAATTTTTAGTAGCGTTAGCTGTGGATACCAGTTGTTAAAAATATTTTGTAAGGTTTATTAGTTATCCACGGTCTAATCTAAATGGATGGTTTCAACAAGGATCGTAGGAGCTATTTTATTCTTAGGATACTCACGCGTTAACCTTTACTAGACGGAATTCTGTAGTGTCGAATAATTCAGATTCTTTAAAAAAATATCGCACTTGTCTTTACACATTTTACCAACGATAACTACACGCACACTTACTGTTTAATGAGGTTCACAGACTGACAGGTAATCAAAACATAAAAGAGACCAAACTTAAAAGAAACAATCAAATTATCATTATGTTTATGTTTTATTTTCGTTACTTGTATGTTATGACTTTTTACGCAATTCACATATTATCTGTTTTTATGTATATATTTCTATGGTATAAAGGTCAATTAACATAAATTGTATATGTTATAACCAATAGTTTTATGATCGCTGTGATATCTTCATCAAGTTGAAACACAGAACTTGACAACTTACGCCGAGTTCATCATCTCTGTGTACAGTTTCAAGTTCAAGTTATGACCTAATAAAAGGTCATACTTGTCCCGTCTCATTTCCATACTTAAAACAAAACATTATTTTCATGTCAAAAGAAAACGTGCAGAGCATATAAAAGTTATCGCGAGAAGTAGCATACTTTATGGCGAATTTTAGTCACAAACTTTGCATACTTTAGTGATGGGAAAACATGGATTAGTCCATAAATAAAATTACTTGTGAAATTAACTGAGAACCTCTTTGGAATATATTATATTACTTATTTCTAAAGCAGTTTCTACTAATCGATTTCAACTCAGAACGTCTTAAAAATTGTGCATATCTTTGAACAAATTGTTTTTTTTTTAAATATAGAGCGGCAAACAGGTAAGCGCGCCCACCTGATGGTAAGTGGTCACCGCCGCCTATTAACATGCAAAACCAGACGTATTGCCGCTGTGTTGCCTACCTTTATTAGAGAGTACTCTCATTACTCTTCGCTTAAAGCTACTTAGATTAAAATGTTTCGGGGAAGGTTTCAGATGGGAGGTCATTCCACATGTCACAGGCACGGGGGAAGAACAATCATGTGAAATGAGTAGTATGTGATGCCCACGTATCTATAATGTGCGGATGTGCTTTTTGACGGTGTCGGGAGTTTCGATGGTGGAAACGGGACAGACGTATGATATCAAAAAGCTTTTCGAAACATTCTCCGTGATAGTACTAATAGAAAAGGTTAAGAGATCCAACGAATTAGAAGTCAAGTTCATGTCAAGAAGACTCAAAGATTCCAATTTATCAGTTAGCTTGGGGTCGTCAACAAGTCTAAGTCTAAGGCTCTTCTCTGGAGGGAGTGAAGTGGTTGCAATTGATATTTCGGTGCACTACTCCACAGATGAGAACAGTACAGACCTGTGGCTGAACCTGCGCCTTGTATAGCAACAGACGCTGGCTCGGGGTGGAGTACTGTTTGGCTCTATTTAGTACACCGAGTTTTTTTAATTATATTACTTAGTGATTTTCTATTTCGTAAGTAGAAGTATTTCTTTATAATACTTTTTTTATTGCCAACGCTTAATTTCGTGCTAATTATAATGACTCTATACAAATTTAAAATTTTCATGTTTGCTCTGCACCTATGTATATTTATCTGTAACTCAACGCTTAATAACAACATTTTACTAGATATTTTATTTGTTGTTTGATTATAAAACCAATTAAGTAGTGTGTAAATTGTTCTTTATTCCTCATTGTTCATATTTGGCTACTTGAATAACTTAGTGTTTCTATCTAATAAAATAATTGTCAAGCTTGTTAGGTATTATATATATTATATATATATATTAAATTTCAAGACTAGTCCTTTTTTCCCCACTCACCAGCATTTTGTAGTCATTCTTTACGACATCACAGGCGATGTCGCGGCGTTATAAACACAAAGGCGTATGAAACCTGTATATTACGAGCATAATGAACGAACCTTAAGATATAAAACAAAAGCTCGCTCGTTTTCAGCTTCTGCGAGAGTCATGCCCTAATTATATGCGAAATTACGCGTAATAAGTACCGCCGCTTTTGATACTTCTCGACCTTGTGCGCTTAGACAGCCGACAATTAGTAAATACACCAGAATACATTGTGTGCTTATGGATAAACTATTAGAAATATACCAAGTGATTCATCAACATAGGTCAGTAAAGTAGATTTACCTAATGTGTAACTGCATATAAGAGTTTTTGAACGAAAAGGATACATACACAAGCTGGATACAGCTAGGATGGGCAGCATTCTTTAAACTTCGTCGTATCTTCACATAACTGATACCACAATGCCTAAAAACTAAAGTTTTTGACGAATGCGTCCGTCCTACACGTAATGATATAAGGAGCCGAGATTTGGTCACTTAAGTTACGACTGGTTCACCAGAGCTATGACCGGAGGTTTTGAAAGGCTCGAAAGAAGGATCGAATTTGAACTTAGGTCATCCGTCACAGAACCAAAGTTATTGTCATAGCTCAAAGGATTAGCAAGCTAAGGTGGCAGTAGGCTGGTTACATTACGACCACACTGCCACTTGTTATCTATTGTAGAACCGATTATGTAAGACCGTTAGGCTAAGCGTAGACGACGCCTCGGCAAACGTAGTGTAGGACGGCTTTCAGCTAGGAGGAGTGATGATATACGCAAGCTGGCTGCCAGCGATTGAAAACGATTAGCTGAAGATCGAGCTTAGGCTCAGTGGCGTGCCATAGGTGAGACCTATGTCTAGCAGTGGACAGAAATGGGCTGTTAATGATGATGTATGTTGTAAAGAATAACTGTTCATAAAAAACCTGTTTCAATAACGGATGTTTTTTCTTTTATATCTGCTTTTTAACTTTAAGTTCTATTCAGTATAACAGTCACTTGGACTAGTAGATATTTCTAAACACGTGATGTATTTTATAACCGGGAGGAAGTATCTATTGGTATATTCAATAGTATAATTATTTTTATATTATATTCAATAGTTCAATATTATATCTGCTTTTTAACTTTAAGTTCTATTCAGTATAACAGTCACTTGGACTAGTAGATATTTCTAAACACGTGATGTATTTTATAACCGGGAGGAAGTATCTATTGGTATATTCAATTCATTTTTGAATAGTGTCTCAATTAGATTCTATAGTGCTAATAAACCACAAAAAATTTACAAACATTTTATTTAATCGTTAAGTGCCATAAAAATGCACTTAAATATTGTATTTTCAAATTTTGCGCGTAATTTGACGAAAACGCTGGACGCAGTGGACGCTATATTGCTTTGTGTTCATGACGTCAGTGCTCTAGTAAACAAATGCAGTAGTATGGTAGTTTACCGTTGACACTTCTAGGTTTCCATAACCGTATGACGTAATAACATGGCGACTACTGGCGACTACTATTTAATGGTGTTATTAGACAGATTGAAAAAGCTGAAACCTTTGAATTGAATTTTAAAATTTAGTTTTTGCTATTTTATGAACTAAAACTAACGTTTTCCGATTGCTTTTTGCCTAAGCTATCTCAATAATATAATTTTAGATGTTTTCTCATATAGAATAAAATACCCTATTGTGTTTGTTCGTTCACTAGTCACTACTAAACGGTTTTAAGCGATGTTATTGAAAATAGTTTTTGCTTATTAGTTGAACGATCATAAACTGATTATTTAAACAAAATACTATGTCGAAGATTCTGTTGTCTGAATGTTATTTTACGATGGGACCGAAATTGAGTATCTGTTACATTTTAAATCTCAAATACCAAAGTTTGGATTTTGTTAGGCGTTTTAATGAGTTCTTGGAATACTTTTGACTGGTGGTTACTGTCTACTTGATTTCTTGGACAAATAATATTATCTTCAGCACGTAGTTAAATGTTTGTTGTTGTGGTTTTGATACTTTTGAAAAGTTTTAATGGTAAAGAGAAACGGAAGCCCGTATTAATACCATATTAAAACCTAATACTAAGTACAAATGCCGACATTGATATTTGTTTGTAAAATAAAGTAACAGTTGGCAAATTATTTAGACCTTTTCCTAACAGACAACCTTTGGATGGAGAACAATGTAACGCGATAAAAAGTTTGTTGGCTTACTATCATTCAGATATAACAATTATATATAATTATCCTTTTTGTAATTGGTATATTTTCAATGTAGTCCTATTGTAATGTTATCGAGATTTGAAAAGTATCTTCACAAAGGTAGTACGCAATTAGATAGTAGTTCATTAAATTTCATTGGTTATTAATTATTTATGGCATTGCATGTTATTTAATTAATTAAGATACATAGATACACTAGTCCTCATACTACGATTCCCTGTGTCATGAGAACTAGTTTCTTCCAAGTAGCTTACAAATTCATGCCTAAATAATATTTTTACATTTTAAATTATCAATATTTACTAGGTACTTAAAATTATTTAGTGTGTTAATAGGAATTGGCGTGACTGCCGGCTGATAAGTTTTGGGTCATATGTGTGTTGTGTGTGTGTGTGTGTGTGTGTGTGTGTGTGTATGTGTGTGTGTGTGTGTGTGTGTGTGTGTGTGTGTGAGTGTGTGTGTGTGTGTGCGTGTGTGGCAGTGTGTGAGTTGTTGCATCTCAGTCTAATTTAAACCCAACTAGCAAAATCGTCTTACGTTTCTCACCTTATAAGAGTTCTGACCTTATAGTGGTCTCTTATCTGTTTTCGTCATTGCTATCGCTCCTATATTAGTCTCTGACAAGCCGTTTCAGGCTCTAATACGCTTGATCTTAATACCTTGTCTTAATTATGCATATAAGTTTAAATTTACAGTGCCGTTGTAAGCCACACTCTCCTAAACAAGCATTTACTAAGACTTATCACACTTGAGATAAATTAGCTCTCATATCCACATTTTCTAAGCTTATTTAATTTTATTACATATTTTCTAAATGCTATTGTAAGAATGATAGACTAATATCAGCATTTAATTAGAGTATTTAAAACATGTAAATATTGATCTTACTCAAAACTATTATAAGATCAAGTGAATAGACACAGTATTAGAGTGATATTGAATCATCATACTTACAATAGAGAAAACGAGTCAAATTTAAGAAAGTTTGATCTTAAATCGAATTTGTGACTAAAATTGTGAGAGTAACATTTGATGTTGACTATTATATTTCACAAAAATTGTATTTTAGTGCGGTCACATAAAATACCATTTCACATACCAAACGTTCACTCTTAAATGAAAATAAATGTTTTATGTCAATTCAAGGATCTCTAAGTTATTCCAACATGGAGTCATGTTGGAATGATCTAAATAAGCTTAAAATAGTCTTATAGTGATTCTAATATAATGCAATACTAATGGCGTCGCTTTTAATACAAATTAACAAATAAAATAATTAAACAAGAATACTAAATACTATATATTGATGAAGCGCACGAGTTGTGAAGCGTAAACTAGGGTCTACTTTACAGTAAATAATATTTTCCAATACTAATACTTATCGAAAAGCATAAAACGAAACACTTGTTAATAATGGTACGGTTATTACAATATAATTATTAAATACCTTTATCCTTACTGTTTTTGATTTCATTTTTATTAGTTGTAACTTTCAAACAAACACGATACCAAGTTTTTTTACGATTGTGTTTGATCTTATATAAAATCAAAATAAACTTTCTTACGCTCATAAGACTGACGTCAAAACAATGTAAGCCTATGTACGCTTAAATTAATTTTGGTAAGAATAATTTAAGTGAAAACAACATTCAATAAGACTGATATTAGAAATATATAAACAAATTACGCATATAAATGGTGCCCAAATCCAGGCTTATACGACGATATAAGAATGGTATAAGAACAAGAAAACAGTGGTCTAGAGATTATTTTAAGTGTAGTTTTTGCTGGTTGGGAAGACATCGATTCGATCGATTTATTTAGCGATCCGTAGAAATTCCTCTGTTTTTATATAATCTAGTGTTAGCAGCCAGGTTGTTATTTTCTTTTTGATAATATATCTCGTGCAATTGTAAATGTCAAGTATTTGGTTCATATTGGCATAAGCGTACGGTGCAATGAAAGAGTGTGATCGTTGGGCAAAACATGTGCGAAGAGATGGAGTATTCCACTTTGGGCGACGTTGTGTTCTTGTAGATTTAGAGATTTTAGTTGTAGCTTGCCTGTGGAATCTTAACCCCGTTGCCAGAATGATAAGCTGTCTAACAGTTAAAACTTAAAACTTCAGAGATACGGAGATAAACACCACAAACTAAGTACTAACTAGAACAGCATTTGAAGTCAGTTTTTTCGATTAGTTAACGATCTAAAATTATTATGATAATAAATCTTTCACTGTCCTGGGGTGGAAGTCTCTACATTGATAGCGATGCGTCTTTTTATCGCAAACGTCTGCTAGAATGAGATGCAGCTAGAGAGTTGATATCTGCATCTCTTTTTGTATCAAAGATTATCGCTCGAAATTCATCGCTATGCATGTAGAGACTACTGGCCCTGGCTGTTAAGGCATGGAACGATCTTCCTGAGTCTATAAACAATTCTCAAACTCTTAAAATTGTCTGCAACCGTTACTCGAAATAGACGTAACGACACAATCCGCATTGTAACAGGTAAAACCCAACTATTGCGCAAGAGCATTATGGGAATGGCTCCTACAATATTCAATAAAATTCCCAAATCTATAAAAGAACTCGACAGTGTATTGTTCAAAAACCATCTGAAGAAAATGCTAGTTAAGAAATGCTATTATTCTATTGACGACTTTTTAAATGACAAATTTTAACCGTGCTGTAATTTATTAATAACTATTTTGACATTATTTTGACATATTCACTTGTTCTAATTTTTGTTCTTAATTTTTGATACTATTAATTTTAATTTATTTAATCTTTTTATAAAAATGTAACATGAATTTAACAATGTTCAGCAGCGTCACGCGTCTCATTTGTACGCCCAAGTGGGCAAAACATGACGAGCTATTTCTATGTTGAAGACCATACTGCATGCAATGTTTGTGTATGTGTATAACGCATGTTTTGAACAAATAAAATATCTTTATCTTTATCTTTGTCTTTATCTTTAAGGCCGTCTTGATGTGGTTTACCTTTCTGCCCGTTATAAGTTTATAATAGCCTATTAGATTATATATCTTTTTATACATATTTTAAAGTGTTCGTGTTTTTTGTTAATCGGTAGGTATAAAGTAATTATTTATATCATTTACAATAGATAAAAAATAAAATTTGATGTTTGTCTCAATATCTTAGTTACTTTTACGTCTTAAATTTAAATAAGGTGCAGTCTGTTGGTAACAAACAATATTTTGATCCTATCTATCCACAAGTTGTCTGGAAGAGATCGCTATAATATATTAGACCGACCATTTAATTAATTTTATTTAAACCATTGTATACTTTATACTTTAAGTCGATATTTATGGTGGAAGAATAAAGTTTTTATATATCTAATACTATGAGAATCTTTGTCCTGACATACTGACTGACTGACTGACAGACAACGCACAGCCTAAACCGCTGGTCGTAGAGACTTGAAATTTGGAAAGTATATTTGTCTTAGTGCGTAAACGTGTACTTAGAAAGAATTTTTCAAAATTCACTCTTTAAGGGGATGAAACGGTGTTTCAAAGTGTGTATGGAGAAACAATATTAGAAAGCTTTTTCTATTCGAAACTTCACACAAGTGCTTCAGTAAGTAAATTAGAAAATAGGGGCTTCAGGCTTTTTCAAAATGCCACCCCTAAATGGGTGAAGTGGGGTAACCAAGTCTGAAATCAATATTGTTTCGGATTGCGCTGAAATTTGCCTTGCAGATAGTTGTTTTGACGTAAGTATCTGTTTTCAAAAGGTTTTTCAAAATTCACTCTTGAAGAGGATGTAACGGGGGTTCAAAGTTTGAACCGATTTGGCTTTAACTTCTTTGATGTCTTTTATGATAGAAAGGTTTTTACAAAATAAATGTTTTAAGTAAATAAAAGAAGTCTTCAACGCGGGCGAAGCCGCGGGGCACTTCTAGTCATATAATATTCTTGAAAAACCTCTCAGTATCCGCATCATTATTTTTATCAAATGAGATGAGATTGTAGTCAAGTCTTTATATTGATTAATAATAATTTATAGATAGATAGATAGATAGATAGATAAATACTTTATTTGCACACCAATAATACAGAAAATACTTAAGGTAACAGACTTATTCTAAGTAATGCAAAGGGCGGTCTTATCGCCTAAAGCGATTTCTTCCAGACAACTAAACTGATAGTGATATTGAGAGACTGTGACGGACGGTGGCGTATCTATTTTAAATCTTAGCTATTTATATAGTTATACATATACATAAATACACGTGTATACACAAACATACATGCAAATATACATATACATTACATAAACATATACATTTACACAAATACTTACATATATACACACATATATACCTATATCTATATCACATAATACATACACTTACATAATTTAATACATTAATACGATATAGAAAATAATTATATGAATAGTAATTTCCAAATTAATTAACAGTAACAGGATCAGCAGTCATCATTAGATAAGTACCATTTCCTTAATCTTTCTTTGAAAGTATGGGAGATGGAGACTGTCTTATTTCGACAGGGATACTGTTCCACAGGCGTGCAGCCTGTACCGTGAAGGATTTGTCAAAGAAGGTAGTCGTATGTGTGGGGATTTGCAAAGTAAGATTTTCGGCTGACCTCAATGTCAGGGAGTGTTGAGAGTGAAGATACTAAAAGTTAACTTTGAGATAGGGTGGGGAAGCAGGATTAAAAAGAATGCTATAAAGAAGAGAGAGGATGTGTGTATTTATGATCGTACTAAACGAAAAAACCACCTTCACATGCCGCGATAGTCAAAGTACTGGCTAGTTATAATCATGTCATCAAAGTATACAAATTTGCTTATATTGTTTATCTCTTTATCTTCGGAGATAATTGTCAGATCTCGATAAAATTTGAATGGGATCAAACGGGAGGTTATTCTTTAAAACAAAAAAAATTTTTACATCGGTTATGGTTTGACGGAGTTCTAAGGATACAAACATAAAAAACGTAACGCACGTTGTTCGCACGTGTTGTGTTGTAAGTACGTTGTTCCGGAACCGATTGCCGTAGATGGAATCCCACTAGGCTCCAACGCTCCAACTAGGCAAACACAACTTCGAGAAGGAAATCCAGAGACGAATTCAGCTAGGCTGGGCAGCATTCGGTCAACTCAAAACTCCGTCGAGTCTTCTCGTCGCCTATACCGCAGTGTCTAAAGACAAAAGTCTTTAGTGCGTCCTACCTGTAATGACATACGGAACTAAGACGTGGACACTCACAGTTCGACTGGTTCACCAGTTCAAAGTCGCTCAGCGAGCTATGGAGAGATATATCTCTATATATGCTCGGTATTTCTCTGCGGGATAGAATCCGGAACGAAGTAATTCGCCAGAGAACTAAAGTTTTCGACATAGCTCAACGGATTAGCAAGCTGAAGTGGCATTGGCTGGTCATATCTGCCGCAGGATTGATAACCGTTGGGGTAGACTTGTTCTAGAGTGGAGACCGCGAATCGGCAAACGTAGCGTAGGACGCCCTGTGACCAGGTGGAGCGACAACATACGCATAGCGGTGGGCAGTGTCTGGAAGAGAAGAGCCGAAGATCGGGCTCAGTGGCGCATCTTGGAAGAGGCTTCCGTCCAGCAGTGGACTGACACCGGCTGATGATGATGAAACATTTAAAAAAACGCTCGAATTGAGAACCTCCTCCTTTTTTGTGAAGTCGGTTCAAAAGAGCACCCAGGTAAATCATGATTCGTGGCGAAGCGGATGATCCTATATAGTCAAGCCCATCAGTCAATATAATAATAATAAAAATGATCAGACCTATAAAAAGTGCTCCTATACCTTTATACGCTAGATAATAGTTTATAGTCTTAAAACGGCTTAATTTATTATTATGGATCAAAGCTAAGAACCCTCTCGAATAAAGTTACCTATCAAACAAAATTATCGGCACTAGAATTCACTCACATCTCGATTCAAGCAGTAATTTTTCCCTTACACTTGTAAAATGTGGAACGAGCTCTCATCTGGTGTGTTCTCGCAGAGCTATAACATCACCTTCACAAGGGGCGTTAAAAGAATCTTGACAGGTCGGCAACGCGTGAGTGACACCTATACTGTTGCAGGTATTCACAGACACACACACACACATACGTCAAACTTAAAAAAACCTTTTTTATATCGGGCGCTAAAATTATTCTTGCAACTAGTTGTAAAAAAAAGTCGTAGGATAAGAATTGGACTTGTATAGATTTCTTAAATTGGAAATACGTGACACCCACCTAAACTAGTTTAAACTAGTACCTAACGGTAAGTAAACTTAGCCTATAATGTACAAACAAATGAACATCACCTACCTACTATATCCACTTATCTTCCTACAACTACAACCTCTCACCAACACTGTAGGTGTAACAATGATTGATGACCGCATTACCATATCTGGCCCCTATTTATCTTCTATAAATTGCAATTGATAACGTCATCCATCTATGACGGCGTTAGTGTAAAATCGATGTTGAAGAGCTTTTGTGGTCGGGAAATTCGTGGATTTCTCTCTCTTCATTTTATAAGTAAGGACTTATATAATATCGTTTAAAAACTAAAAAACAACCGACTTCAATGCCGCGCTATTCATTTTCAGTACCAATTTTGAGATGTTTATCTCAATATCTCTGGAGATACTTATCATACCTCAATAAAATTACCATGGTACCACACTTGGGATATCTCCTTTCGAACAAAAAAAAAATAATCGAAATCGGTTCATAAACGACGAAGTTATCCGCGAACAAACATAAAATAAATAAAAAAATAAAAAAATATATACGGTTGAATTGAGAAACCTCCTCCTTTTTTTGAAGTCGGTTAAAAATGTTGCATAGACGTAAATTATTTTTGCCTCTTTAGCTAGAAACTAGCTCTTTAGTTAGAATTCGACTGAGATTTTAAACATTATTTAGCTATTACAAGAAGTAAACAAATTACCTAATATTTTGCTGTTAAATTAATATCTGACAAATTCTTGCTTATTTATTTATTTATTTGGCCAACCAATAAAAGTTACATTCTTACATTCTTATAAAACTAGCGTAACACAATATTTTAATGTACTATTTGTTAAGGTAAGCACCGCATGCATGATCTTTTTGGTAAATAATGTATCTCTAAATATACATTAAGAATATAATAAAATATAAAATTATGTTTTCTATAAATTGTATTTACTGGGGTTTAGAGGTACAAACATTGATGTTATAAAATTGCAACTCATTATTAATCGACTTAAATAGGAGGTTATATTATTAATATATATTTAAGATATTAAATAAATATAAATGTGAAAGTTGAATGGCCCAAATTATTGGTACTAACTCCGAATGTGGTGTCAAATTGAAAAAAAAAATCTAAAAAAGAAAACCTTGGTGAAATTGTAGTGCACATGTTATAAAATTGTACCTTCAGATATAATTATGAACACAAATGACTTGAACTTGCTATTGAAAATGAATACTGAAAGTATTGTTATTGTATTGTTACAACTCAGTTATTTTTCTCCTATTTTAACCCGCTATTTTTATTTCTATAACGTGCTTAGAATAAAATAAGTTTGTTATCTTGCTTTATGTGCAATTTTATTGTAACCGGTTTCTACGGATACATTTTCAAAACAAACAAAATTATAGTTATAAATATTAAAATACGGGACTTATCGCGCCTAAAACATAAATCTTATTTACTCGACGTTTCGACCAAGTTGAATTGATCGTGGTCACGAGACGACTGACTGAAAAAAAAATTGCCAGAAGACAAAAGGATATGAGAAGACGACAGTCTATTGCCAACTTAACTGAGTAAGTTATAACATGTTGCTTATCTGACAACTTCAGGCGAAGCAATTAACTTTTCACTAAGTAAAATTGCTCAGTTCTTAATGGAAGTTTGTATCAATAATTTTAAAACTTCAAGAAATTGATTTTGCTTTGTTATTAAAAATAATAATTTGGTTTTTACATTTCAAATGCTTAATACTATACTGGCATAGATATAAAATTCTTACCTTATGAATACAAAATGATTGAACCTTCAAGACTAAAGTAAAACTTAGCACTTTTTGTGCGTTTTTTACTAACAATAATGTTTATGTTTGTTAAAATCGCACAAAAATCTTTGTTACTGAATATTTTAATCCAAAGTATAATAATAATAAGATAATATTCAGTATTGTTTATTGCAACACAATGCACAATATTAATAGTTGTATCTTAGTCTAAAACTAATCTACTTATTACTATTTATATGTACTATTGTACTATTTAGGGTGTGGCAATATTATTCATAACAATAAAAATCTAAATTAAAAAAAAAAATCTTAAACATCAATACGGTTACAGGTTAAATCTACTAAGAACTACGTTATATGTTTAAACATACTCTTAGTTAATTTGTAACATTTTACAACTACAAATATTATTGCATAAAATATATTTCCTTACATAAATATTAGAATTGCTCGTTGTAGGTTACACAAATGAAACATGGGTCTTATGAATCTCAGCGTTCTCTGGGCGGTAATGCTGAGCACCAACAACCTCCGCAAGAGTGTAAATATGCTTTGTCAAACTCGAGAGCTGCAACTAAGGCCATACAATTTACGCTGGACGCCTTAAATCACTTGTTTTGTTCAGTAACAAACTGTTTGCTAACAAAAAAGACGGGAAACGTTTTGCAGTAAATACAAGCTGGGAACACCTGTGGGATACACAAGGGAGGTTTTATACGCACCTGGCTTTGTAGGCTCTAGACTAGACAATAACTCAATGGTTCTAGAAATGTAGCTTTTTTATTTTAATTTACGCGGTTGTATTCCGGAATCTTTATTTTTTTAAATGACTTCCAAAGAGGAAGAGGTTCTCATTACTTTTGCATTTCTTTTGAGTTTACTTTAAAAGTGTTTTTAAAATTTGCTACCTGCTTTCGTACGAAAATTTTATATGGCGTGAAATTGATTGCATAATTATATAACATATCATATTTTTTATTTAACATATAAACGCGTTATGATTCGCGTTAGCAAAAAGCTTTATTTTTTTTTTATTGTAAAAGGTAACAGGACAAGCAAGACGCTCGCCTGACGGTAAGCGATGACGTTTACCTATTACAGATACAGCGGCATGCAAAATTCTGGACTGCTAGAATTTTGCATGTCACTGCACTGCGCCTGTTACCTTGAGACATAAATATGTTGAGTCTCACATGCTCTGTAATTTCACAGGACACCTTGCCATTTCAACCGAAAAACATTCCTATTTCACGGCTGAAAATGAATTAGCAAAGTGGTGGTACCGCCCCAGGCGGACTAGCAGCAGTCCCACCACAAAAGTTTTGTACCAAAGGTGTTATATTTTCTGTCAAAATCAAGAAGTGCCCTGGAGACGGTTGTTCGAAATTGTCAATGGGCTTCAATCAATATTTCAATCATTCGCTTTTCTTCGCAGGCTTCAATTGCCTTAGAAGACGATCATTTGGTCCATCAATGGCGTGGAAATTGACGATTGCAAATGACCCTTGACAGGCGGACAGACAAACAAAAACAAAGTGATTCTATCGTGATATTCCAAGATTAGTTAGATTTTTCAATTGATTGCGCACTTTTACTAAAGCCTATTATGGCGCACAATTTTGAATATGCGCTTATTGGCTCATTTGACGGTGTGTATTGGCAAGCTTCAGTAACGGATAATATTAAGCGGAGTATTCACTAGTCAGACTTGTCCGTGGGCAGTTTGTCCGGGGAAAATCTGTCGCCGCAAAACACGACATAGACAGAGATCTGATAAGTACTTATCTCCAGAGATATAGCGATACACATCATACATTTGCGCAAAAGGTGAAGTCAGTTTTTTTTACCGACTTCAAAAAAAAGAGGATGTTTCTCAATTCGACCGTATATATGATCTTTTTTTTTTTTTAATGTTTGTTCGCGGATAACTACGTTGTTTATGAACCGATTTTGATTATTATTTTTTTGTTAGAAAGGCGATATTCTAAGTGTGGTACCATGGTAATTTTATCGAGGTCTAATAAGTATCTCCAGAGATATGGAGATAAACACCTCAAAATTGGTATTGAAAATTAATAGCGCGGCATTGAATTGAAGTCGTTGTTTTTAGTTTTTTTAAACGATTGTATTAATTAAATTTCCGTCCTAAATCTATAAATCTTATTAGTTTTTAAACTATCTTATCTTTCTGTACTAAAGCCCCGTTGCCGTATAGGGTAGATGGCTTGATTTCTAAACGTAAGGTCACCGGTTCAAATCCTAGCACGGGTGGGTGTTCGTCCACTGGTGGTAGAAGCATAATATTATATCAATGTTCCGCATGACTTGCTACCAAAAAGTATCTTAACACCATCAAGGAGAAAATCTGTCGCCATAACCTTAGGGCATTCCGTTCCGACAGCACAGCCCGTAAGAATTAGAGTGTTTATTCTATGTAAGTTTAGAAGTCTACTCTACACTAGACCAGTCTCTTAAGCTTGCGCAACGCTGATTTCGAACGTTGACTGTTGAAATTAACAGTTTAAACGTTTTTCAAAAACATCAAGACTATAGAAGCTTTATTCAAATCTCTTTAAACCCAACGTGACTGCTAAAATTATTCTGTTTTCGTAGAGCACTAAACAACAGTGTGTTTTATCGGTTAACAGCGCCATCTAGTGAGCATTTTAAACAACTCATACATGGTACTGAAAATGGCTAGCGTAGCATTAAAATTTGAAGTAAGTTTATATTACTCGACTACGGCGAAGCAAAAGGGAGGGTTATGTTTTTGACCGGTATGTGGGTATTTATGTATGTGTATGTAAGTATGTATGTATGTATATATAACTATCTGAACTTATTTTTTATTTTATTTTTTCAAATTAAAACTTTTTATTTTAAACATCTTCACACAGACAGACATTATTAAGGGGAAAGTTTGTGTCTATATTTGTTATTTCTTCAAGCTAAAACTATTCAATCGATTATTTAGTATGTAATAGGCTAGACCCTACCAGAGATAGGGTATTTAATACCCCGATATTTTTTTTTTATATATCTAGCTATATACGCTAGCGTATAAACACTATCTCACCTGTTGGTAAGTGATGATGCGGTCGAAGATGGTAAGCACGCTAAGCCTAGAATGGGAACTGGCTCTCAAGGATAGCTGCCGGAACATATTACTACCGGTTTAGGTAAAACTGCGGCGCATAGCTAGAAAATTATAATGGATCGAAATTGAATAACTAACAAGTATTTGTAGTACTAATCTCATCTGATAAAAATGAAATGCCGATATAATCGTCATTCTTAGGAATGGGCCGGTAGATAAGTGAGGCGCTAGATTTATAAACTTTAGTCCAAACCATATACTGTAATTTTCTCAACCCGAGTTTCATATTGGTTGGCACCAATTATTATAAGCACTCATCCGAAATACTACCCAATAATGACGTTTTGAATTAAGTTGGGCTACCAAAACGCACTATATTACTACATTAATGTGTATTTTGTTGCAGTCTCAGACTTTTTATGTATTTTTTTGTCCTCACAACTAAATAAAGGAAAACCCGCATCCGGGAAACAGTTGTTACGCTACATAGAAGTGCTTAGAGGATATATGAGTTTGTATTTAGCTCCGAAGTGGTTGTTTGGCAAAAGTGGCGCAATTCTGTTGAATAGGCCGTTATATTCTACGAAGAACGTTTTTTTTAATAATTTGATGTTAGAATCTAGGTGGAGACTTATTTGCATCATTTGTTTGTAATACATTGAGTTTTTGTAACGTGTCACACTACAACGGGCCAAGTCGATGCGAGCGCCTTATCCCTCCACTGAAATGCCAGATATTCGTGAAATCCTTTAAAAAACGCGTTTCTGTAGTATGTCAATTCAATACCTCGAGTCAAGTGCTCGAAGCGATCGTTCGCTGCGTCTTGTGTACCGTTTTGAAACAGCTCGTCTAGAATGATACATTACAAAAAAACGTTCAAGTCTGTCTCCGCCTTTATACAAAGGTAATTTGACAGCAGGGCTACGTGCCTTATTCATACAGACTTAAAAAGATGGGAAAGTTTTATTCGTCCTAATACATTCGATTATAATCCTCCTTCAAGAAATTTATTTATTTATTAACATAACGCAATAGTCAAAACAATTAAAAAAATTAATTAAACTAATATATTAACTATGACTAATAATTAAAATAAAAACTACAAATAATAAATGGAATTTAAGTCGCTGTCTGCTGGTATAGTACCCAAAAAAGCTGGCGACATTACCTCTTTGCATCTCATATGCGTAGCCCGAGGTAAGCGCCAGCTCTTTGGTCGTGGGAGACATCGATTAGGCGTCTAGACAGCTCCCTAACAAAACCGCGTGCTTGTTGACCCCACGGGCCCATGGTTTTGACCCCAAACGGAAGAAAATCATAGTTGTCACCGATGCTTATGTATTTCCTCCGTTTGAGAGCCTCTGCTACGTCTGCAGCTGCTCCTGCCGCCCGTGAGGTATTATGGAGATGGGAAACTGCAAATGTGTCAACGCACGTCGCATCCCACACTAGCGGCTTCCCACGACACCAAGGAACCAACGTCATGCCGTCAGGCCTCTTACCATCGTCACGTGTGATTATTAGTTTACTTAAAATAAGTACAGTGATCATTGTCGACAGTATCATTAATTATTTTGTTTCAGTGTTAACAGATTTTGACAGAAACACACAATTAAACACGCACGCTAGCATAGTATTACTTTACAATATCCACGATAACCTAGTTTAAAAACGTCAGATACTGCCTAACTAACAACACTGCGAAGATACATCCAAACACAATAAAATACTTTCAATATTACTTATTACCATTACCATTTTATATTCCCAGGGCAATAATGTCTTCTTCCTACTAAACTTCCTTGAAAACAATCTAATTAAATTCTTCTCGCTCAAAGGGTACAAGGAAAATGTTTTGTCCATCTTAAAGTAAGTAGACATTCATAGAATTTGTTACAATCTGTTGTGACAAACAAAAGCTGATTTCGTATTTACTTTAAGATTTTTCTGTTTAGCAGCAGTACATTTTAGTTTTATCTTGCCAGTTCTGAAAATGTAATTATTAAAATGCAACTTTTATTACATCGCCTCAAATTGTATCGTCCATCTATCGCATGTCGCATTACAGCCAGTGCTTTAGCTTGATTGGTGGATATGATGTATGCCATTTAGGTCTAGCTGTGATTAGTGGACGCTTCCGCAGCCATATTTGTATACATGCTAATGTCATCTGGTGTCACAGCAACCAGCTACCATAGCTACAGAAAAACAAAAAGTTTTACTTGCGTCAACTCAACCTGTGACATTAAAATGACGTAAAATAACCATAATAAGGTATATTTATTTTACTTCAGGTATCATTTATTACATACGATAAAGATAAAATATTCAATATTATACAATTAATCCTAATATACATCAATATAGATAGCGTAGTATTATTTATTTGAAATTAAGTAGAAACACAACGCTTGCTTGATGGTTATTAATTATTTGCCTGTAAAAGACGCGCAAAACTCTGCGAACACAAATAATTCAATTCTTATTGTGTGTACTTTAACTTGTTTCACTAACTAACTATTTATAACCAGGATAATTTTTGTACAGTTTAAATATTTTTTACCTTGTTAAAAAGGTTGGGCTGCAATTCGCTACATCAATCGTTACTGTCCAATAGTTTGAATGAGACCTAAATTGGATGCATTCGAATTGTCCATTACATACTTTTGTCGCGTCTGTGGATGGCTAAATTGAGAACAATTTTGTAAAAATTGCTGGAATGCTTGGGTGATGTGGAAATTTTCTACATATTTTTACTAAAATAATATTCGAAATCTATTCAGGTAGGTCAGCGTTTTTATTATTACTACAGAATTATCATCACTACATTATTTAAACATTATATAAAACACAGTCCCCCGCTGTCTGTCTGTCTGTTTGCGATAACCTCAAAAACTACTGAACGGATTTTTTATTGCATATACTGTGTAAGTATCAGAGAAACAACTCGTCGATCTCTTTTATCTATGTTTAATTTCGGTTTAAGTCCACATAAAGATATCTAATTCCTACCACTGTTATTCAGCCGTGAAATAGAAACGTTCATCTTTTTAAAGTGACTCAAATCTACGTTTACTTGTTTTAGGGCAAGTTTCACCAGTTCCTGATAATGAGTTAGATAGTTATCTGACAGATGACGCCATATAAAAGACCGGTGGAAAGTAATAAATGGCGCAGAAGAGTGACGTGTATAATTCTGTCATTCTAGAGTTTTACGTGTTACAGTCTCAGTTATAGACTGGTGTCATTGCTTACCATTAGACTAATGTCTTGCGTTCCCTTAATCACCAGCCATCTTCTAACAGGTATCTTCTTAGCAAGTGTGCTACTTCGTCGATCACATCGTCACTTAACTTCAGGTGAGATAGTGGTCAAACGCTTGATTATAACTACAATAAAAAAAAGTTATAGACTGACCGACCGTAATCGCTACATCAAATGCACTTTTTTTTATTAACCGACTTCAAAAAAAGGAGGTTTCTCAATTCGACCGTATATATGTTTTTTTTTTATGTTTGTTCGCGGATAACTTAGTCGTTTATGAACCGATTTTGATTATTCTTTTTTTGTTGGAAAGGAGATATTTCAAGTGTGATACCATAGTAATATTATCGAGGTCTGATAAGTATCTCCAGAAATATGGAGATAAACACCTCAAAATTGGTACTGAAAATTAATAGCGTGGCATTGAAGTCGGTTCTTTTTAGTTTTTTAAACGATCATATTACCTCATACCATCATACATATAATAAAGTTATAATTATCATGTAGTACTCCCACATATACGTCTTTAGCCTAGGGCCGACTCGACCCAATTTGTTTGCGGCGGCGGCAGGTGCGCTCCACATGAAACTAATTGTGCAAACTGGATTAACTTCCACGTGCTTCCACCACTGAAGAATTAACTGACGCCCGTGCTAATGAATCAGCAGACAAATTCAATAAAAAAGTTCACAATATTTTCATAGAATATTATATACATCGCATAACGACTACCAGATAAGGACTACCAGATTTATTACTACCAGAGCATTGTTTGGAGTGACTCTTACTATGTATTTCATTATGGTGATCCCATCGCTATTATAAATATTATTTTTTGGTACAAAATTGTGTATTACAATAATACATTCCTCAAATCTAGCAGCGCATCATCAGCCCCCATCAGTATTGCAGAAGTTAAAACGAACGGTGACCGCTTACTATCAGGTGGGCCGTCAGCTCATTTGATCACTATTACATGAAAAGTAATTTTTCAATCTTTATATTAATATGCTCATGAAAGTGGAAGAAGGGAAAGTAGTATGTCAGGATCGTAGCATGTGGAAAGAAGTAGAATCTGCCTACCCCAACGGGGAAAAGGCGTGATTTTATG
This sequence comes from Cabera pusaria, assembly GCA_954871355.1. Classification (NCBI taxonomy): domain Eukaryota; kingdom Metazoa; phylum Arthropoda; class Insecta; order Lepidoptera; family Geometridae; genus Cabera; species Cabera pusaria. The sequence continues at coordinate 6,227,553 of OX940893.1, forward strand.
TATGTATATTATATTCATACATACATACATTAAATATTCATACCATGTATGGTGGTAGGTCGGCCCACCTGGCTAGCTAACATCTTAGAATTGTAAAATCTGTTACAGTCATCTCATGTGTTCTGGCAGCACATCGTAATTAAAAGGTGAGATAGTGATCAAACTCTAGCTTATCTACTTATTCTATGTTATAAAGAGGTAAAGTTTGTTTGCTTTAACAACCAATTTAGTGACGAAGGGCCGATTCAGTGTGACGTGGATGACCTACGCGGAAGTCCGCGACGGATGGTAAAATGTATTAGGCATACAGACAGTTCAGTGCGTCGCGGAGAATTCCACGTCTCGGAGAGCTCCTTGCGGATAGAAATCCTTGCACACCGCTCATCCGTGCTGCGGGTATCTGCACGCGGATACCTATTGGTTCTAATGTAGTTGTTCTGTGCTCATCGGACAGTCGAGCGGGATGGACCAACTAATTCAAATGTTTATCCATTACTGTGAATGCCAGTATAAAAAAGTTACTTTATGTGTGAATTTACCACTCTCAATCACGTCAGCTCCATACTGAACGATGAATTTGTCCGCGAGGGACGCAAGCACTAATCCGCGCGCGGACGGTCCGCGTCGCACTGCTTTGAAGCGTTACTAAGTCGCATAATAGATCACTTGTTTGACCTTCATCAATATAACCCAAAATACCATTCCTTTCATTCCATATTGAAAGTTTACTCGTAAAATTGTCAACGACAAAATACCTCAGACATATCTTACGATTTATCGTCTAGGGATAATTCTCCTGACGATACCAGAACGATAATAAAGGATGTGTCGTCAACTTTATCGTTATTGAAACCTTGTGATGCAATACGTTTTATGGTGTATTGTCGATAGAATCCTACTTTTATCGACAGTGTTTGATAGGGAAGCAGAAAAGTGTCGTTTTTTTCATGGAGTCATTGTCCGACATATTTTTGTATCTAAATTTTTTTTTTTATTGCTTATTTCTTATTATCTCTTACGATCCAACTACATGCATGCAAAGGAACATTTTTAATATCCCATAATGTCACGTATGTTTGATGTTCCTTTTTAGCTCATTCCTACAGAACTGATTTGATGATTGATAAGTAAGGTGTCTATCGATCTACATTGTTAGATGGTTATACTTTTTTTAAATATATTTTATCACGAGCGTCTATCCGGTATTTATTATAGTTATGTATCTACAGATTAAATATATTAAACACATATAACATAAAGTATGCTACTCAGTGAGTATTACATGTCTATATCGATGATTTGATGAGTGACTTACCGTTCTTTTAATATTTAGCTTGACAATAAGGCCAGAAGTACGACTAGCAGCGTTTAGAAACTGTAGGAATAATCCATAGAATAGTCAATAATATTTCCTGCGTTCTAGTTTATTTCGCTAGTTTGGAATAGCGATCTACTAAGGCTTTGAACGATGCATATTGCCGCTATAGACTTGAGTCGAGTTGAGCTCCTCAATAGAGAAACCTCTGGAAGGAAGCATTTCCAGATAAATTGGTCCAGCTTCGCTAGCATTGACACTTGTGTTCGTAGTCTATAATGCTTAGCTAAATGCGACAAAGCCCATCCACCTCGTATTGTAGATGTGGAGATCGCATACAACACGTTTCATGCGGTCATTTCTTTCACAGATCTGTAAGATGTGGCCTTCCTTCCGTGAGGTTTTTTTGCAACGATTGCGCTACAGTAATATCTCAACATGCAGAGATTTAAGAGAGTAGCGTAGAAGTCTTTTTTTTTTCAAATTGTAGGCATCGCACTGGTAAAACTACTGGTGTTGCAGATTTTAATAAGTGGTAGTGACCACTTTCAATGAAACCCGCTTGTCTGTTCACCCTTGACATATATAATATACTATAATCATATCATATTAAAAAAATCATGCTTATGAGTCAAAAGAAATTAAAATCTTTTGTGCTAACAGGAAAAATCCTAAAGTAAGTTTGGCGTCATTACCTTAAGTAGAAAATCTAATCGTATTAAAGTCTTTGCAAAGTTTTCGGCGGGCAAATTGGACCCTTATTAGAAAAGCCGATGTGTTTCAAAATTAAGTTTCCAGAATGCCGAAATCGGAACAAAACATTTGCATAACCTGTATTAACATTATACTTATGTACTTACGTAGGAAATCGAGTAAATACAAAGCTAAAGAGAAGTGGTATACTTATTTGACTAATTATAAAGTTCAGTGTGGAATGCTCATGATCAGAAATTAACAAAATGAGTAAATGTGAAAAAGTCTGTTACTAAATGATACAGACATTCTAATTATGAATGTTACGATCGTATAAATTTAATGTACATTTCCACACATTAAATCAATGTTCCTTGCTTGACTTGCTACCAAAAAGTAACTTACCATCATCAAGTAGAAAATATGCCGCCATAACCAGGCCTTGTGAGTCAGAGTATTCTAGGTCTAGCGTGTTTACCATCTTTGACCACATCATAGCTTACAACCAGGGGAGATAGTGGTGAATCGCTGGCCTATAAGACATAAATATAAAAAAGTCGCAGCGGAATTCTAAAGTAGAATTTACATTTTCGGTTTATTTTGTAGATGTGTTTATTTTATTGGCAAACGTCATGCGAAGTGTTTGTGAAAATCTCTAGAGGATCTACAAGAGCCCTCTTCGAATGCAAAATGCGAAAAGCATCGCAATGCAAGCCTCCTCTATCCATTTGAACTTTGAATATCACCTAAACTTTTATTTAGTGAAGTGGAAAATAGATTCCGAATGTGCGAATACCTGTACAGTAGTGACTATATTATAAGCTCATAATTAAATATTACTTATAGTTTTTCTATGCACTAAAATCAAAATATGAAGAAGTTCTTTGTTCGAGTAGGTATATATATTTTAACGGACTTCCAAGACGGAGGAGGTTGTCTATTTGCCTTTTTTGTGTAAGTTACGTGATTGATGATTTTTTTTATGGGTAGGTTACTTATATCTACGCGTTGGTTTCATCATACTATTCGATGAGATGACAATGAGAACTTTGTTGAAATAGATATATTTTCCTGTAACTTGAATAGTTTTAAAGTTGCAGTTTTCCAAAATTACTACAATTATCCCCTAAATAATTCATTGTATTACTTAATTTAATTAATTAGTATCCTTTATCTCCTCTTTCGTGTTATACATAATTATTCAATGTTTACTGATTGGGTCTAGTGGTTGCTGCAACCGACCTAACATTCTACTTTGCATGTAATCTGTGAATAGCGTTGTGGGCTGCATTATTATCAATATGTATATAATTTATTCTATTCTTTAAGACTTTACAATGTAGCTGTTTGCTTTTCCTAATAAATAAATAAAATAAAATAAAACTGGCCAAGTGCGAGTCAGACTTTGTCCCGCACACGGAGGGTTCCGAACGCCATCTATCGAATTTCTAACGAACTTCTAACACCAACTAAATAAACTTTAATACAAAGATCGAATAGTATTATATAGTAGTAATAGTAATAGTAGTAATAGTAATTGTAGTAATTAATATTATTAAATATCTGGTTGACCGAGCTTTGCTCGGTATTTTTTGCCACTTAAACAGACAAATATGACTCTTCCCGACATCTATTGACGAATAATAATTCTATTATTTTTAATTGAGAGCAACTAACTGTTTTACTGATACAGTACTTCTACTCGCCAATAGATGTCGGGAAGAGTCATATTTTAAATTGATTATCAATAAAGTTGATTATTGAAACACGAATAAAACAACATTTTCTGAAAATGACTCCTAGCTAGATCGATTTATCGCCCCCGAAATCCCCTGTAGGTATAATAAATTTTATTTAATCGTTGGAGCCGCTTCCGAGATTCAGATTAAGGTAAAGAAGATAGCGCCATCTTAGCAACTAGATAGGTAAATCGTAAAAAAACTTTTTTAAAACTTTTCTTTAATTTTTAACACTGTTGTTCTGTTTATAGTATTTGTTGTTATAGCGGCAACAAAAATACATTATCTGTGAAAATTTCAACCGTCTAACTATCACGGTTCATGAGATACAGCCTGGTGACAGACGGACAGACAGACAGACAGACAGACAGACGGACAGCGGAGTCTCAGTAATAGGGTTCCGTTGGTACCCTTTGGGTTCGGAACCCTAAAAATGAGTATTTCAAGATATTAACATTGCAAATGAAAATAATTCGCCTGGTCTGTGAAGTCGGTTTTTTAATGTTTATGACCTGAAGTGTAGATTTAAATTGTAAACATACTAAAACGAGCATTATTTGGTTGTAAAATATCAAATTACGTTTAATGTGGGCTTATAAAAACTAAAATTTCGTCGGATATTGAGATGCAGCGAATCATAATATTTACTTACAGTAGAGATGGGGCGTCATGAGTTAATCATTATGCCGGTTGATGTGCAGGATTCTTATTAATTATTATTCTCGTTAATAGCCAGTATTTTTCCAATGTTGGACATAGGCCTCTTCTATGACAGGATTTAAATAAAATGTTTTTTTTTTTTTTTTTTATACCGAACTGGGTAGCACTTGATCACTATCTCACCTGATGTTAAGTGATGATGCGATCGATGATGTAGCATGCTTACCCAGAAGATACCTATTCACTCGCGATTTGAAGACCCCCATATTGTACTTAATCGGAAACACGGACTCAGGCAGGGTATTCCATTCCTTAGCGGTTCGTATGATGAACAAAGAAGCAAATCGCTTCGTTCGGGTAGATGGTATATCCACCATAAATCGGTGGCGCCTTTTAGTGTCTCTGGATGTCAGATTATAAAATGGGGATGGTGGAATCAAATCATGCAGTTCCATTGCACACTCTCCGACTCTCCGACTTTCGGCTCTTATATTAGCCGAAATTGAGAGTTGGTGTCAAAGAGATGCCAAGAAGCTCGAGATTGTTACTTATCGGAACGGACACATCCCGGAAAGTAGGAGCCAGTAGAAATGGGCTCCGTTTAGCGGAGAAAAGACACGCCTGGGTTTTCGCAGCATTGAACTTGACCAGATTGGCATCGCCCCAATCAGAGACTGCCTTCAAAGAAAAGTTCAAGCGTTCGACCATCGCTTCTCTATGAGACTGGATTTGTAATGCACTGGTTCGTGCGTTGGATGTATAACTCTCTACAACAGTGCTGTCATCTGCGTACCCAAAGATACCGGGTTTAAGCAGGTCATTAATATGCAGCAGAAAAAGTGTTGCAGAGAGTACTGATCCTTGAGGGACTCCGGCATTTATGGCCAATTGGTCGGAAGAACAGCCATCGATGACCACTCGAATCGACCGATCCCTTAAGAAATCTGCTATCCAAACACATAAACCAGTGGGCAGGCCGTATGAAGGAAGCTTGCTAATAAGGCTATCGTGCCAAATCCTGTCGAAAGCCTTCGAGATGTCAAGAGAGACGGCCAGCGCCTCGCCGTGGTTCTCGATGGCTTCGCTCCAGATGTGCGTGGCATACGCTAGAAGATCCCCAGTAGACCGGTTTCGGCGAAACCAAACATACATTATACCAAACGTACATTTTAATTTAGTAATTTTGTTTAAGTGCTCTTCTCTATGAAAAATTAAATTTTACTCGAATGAAAATATAGAAACTATTTAATGATCAACAGCTAGCTGTATATACCCACGTATGCAGTGCAATTGTTTTTTTTTTAAATTGTTTTAATTAATTAAGATTCATACATTTTTATTGTGCAGATGTTCTAAATGTGTGAGGGTAAAAAGTAAAATATTTTAAGTTATACGTCAACATTTGCAAACATTTTTTTTTCATTTTCTGAAAAAATGCTGGTTATCGGAATGAGCTACATTTTGGCATTCTTATGTAAGGTCGGTGACAATGAGCATTATAAGACTATTGGGCTGATATGATCATGAAACTAGGATACAGGGACTGAAACTTCCTGGTGGTAAATGTTAGTATAGTCAAATTTTAGCTAGTATGTTTTGTTATGATGAGTAATGGCAAGAACTCATGATGACGGACGTCTTTATACATGGCTTATTTTTTAAAATGTTTAGCTGTGCACCACAGCCAGATTATTCTATCGAAAAAAAATATGTGTGCATTTTACAAATTGTTTTTGAAGGAAATACATCGTTATGAAACACTCAACCCCCACGTAGGACACTATTATCTAGCGTCCGCCTGGCAATGACAATTCTAGAAAATTGGTCGTCAAACTTCTGATGTGTTCCGGCTGCTGTTCCTAAAAGCCAGTTACCATTTTAGGCCTAGCATGCTATCATCCTCGAGATAGTTGTCAAACGCTAGCTTTAACGAAAAACACGCTTCACCTGAGTTAATAAGTATCCTATGTCATAAGGTATTCCAGGTTATACTATCTGTGTATTAGTCATACGAATCCGTTCAATTGTTTTAGCGTGACTGAGTAACAAACATAAATTTATCCAATCATTCTCACAGACTTTTGCATTTACAATATAAGTAGAATACAATTAGCTGGATCACACACATACAGTCCGGCAAGTGTAACTTGGCGTGCCTGTGCGCCACTGTGCTTTTACTTTGTACTTTGATAACAGTTTCTCTTAAACCACTTTTAATTACTTTTGGCATTATTGAACTATATTAATGTAGCAGATTTATCAACAATAATGTCGCGGTAATTTCTCTAACGTCAAACTCACAGTTTCAATTAAAAGAATTAGTTCCAAAAACTACCACCGCCAAGTTATACTTGTGGCACTGTACTCTAACACAAACATCTCGAAATTTTGATTACTGATAATGATAATGACATTTTAGGAAAGAACCACAGACTTGAAACATTATCCGGAATACGTATATTTAAGCACATCCCTAGAAAAAAATCTCGGTGCACCCACGTGGAAGTTATACGTGGCAGTTTAAGGTAATTGAATGCAAACGTTCTACCCTACTCGTGTGTTTTATTAATGCAATGAAGTTAATAGAACATTAGCACAGTCTTCCGCTTTCGATGAATGCGATCTTTGTTAAATTTGGAATACATTGTCACATTCTACTTGTACGTTTTTAGTGTTCCGTACCTAAAAATCTAAGGAACCCTATTACTGAGACTTCGCTGTCTGTTCGTTTGTTCGCGTTTCAAAGGGCTGTATCTCCTTAACCGTAATAGATAGATACTTAATATTTTTACAAAATATGTATTACTATAATTATTATAGTGGATTTAACAACAAATACTAAAACCAAAATAAAATACAATAAAATATTAAAAGGAGTCCCCATGCAAGAAACGTGATTTTTTTGGCTATTTTTGCTTAAACTTATGAACCATAATAGATAGAGATTGAAATCTTTACAAAGTATGTCTTACTATAGCTGATATAACAACAAAAACTACAAACTGAATAAAGTTAAAAACATAAGGGGGTCCCCATACAAAATCTTATTTTTCTGGCATCGAATTATACGATGTTTTCTGGCAATTTTTTTCCATCGGAACCCTACGAGTGCGAGTCCGACTTGCACTTGGCCAGTTTATTTTATTAATATCTGATAGGTTAGCGCTTTAACACTATTATGCCTGGTGGTAAGCGATGTGGTTAGTTTTTGGCTAACTTCCGAGGATTTTTTTGTATAAATGTTGCATATGATGTGTTTAATAAGTTATAAGCATAAGTAATAAGCATCTGTGTACTGATTTTGTATTTTTTTTTCGATAGTTCAAAGAATGATCCTGAGAAACGCATCCAGAGCAACTATACTGTTAGTCACTCGCGATTAACGTGACGTCATTTCTTAAAAATATACTGGTACTGGTGGTACACAAATTTCCATCAGGTAAAACCATGGCTTTTTATATAAATGTAAAATACTATCTATACTATTAATCATATATTAAGACTAAAAGTAACTAAATTAAAATAAAAACTGCATTAGTACCAACTACAAATAACTCACCTACTTCTCTCGATCAAAGCTTAAGTTGCTTAGCAACTGTTATACTACTGTGGCTGAAGCCTATTATTTATTCTGTGCTGAAGCTGAAAACTACACTAACCCGTACAGTAACTTCATATCGCAACGAAATTCCACCTGCAAAGCGCTAAATGCAGAGCCTCCAAAATCGAATTACAAGTCCGCGCTACCAAATTCGCATCACTTATTCTGCACAATACGTTTAAGCGCTTTAAGCGCTGTTATGTTAATAGGGTGATTAAGGAACAAAGGTGGCATGGCAGAAAGTTTTTCATTAGGAAATGGCCCGAGGCCATTGGCTGAACAATGGCCCACTATCATTTTGTCTCGTTATTTATTTGCTGTTTGCATAGTAATTAAGTTGCAGTTTGGACCGTTGAGGTAAATGCGATGGCCTGGTTGCAGTTCAGCGATTTTAAGCTGGTGGCAATTTGGTTAAAGTGGGTACGTTATAAGTATTTCCACTTTTGGGAAATAGCTTCGGAACTGGGTTTATGTTTGGGGTCTTCGAGCATTTACCAATGGAGATGTTAACGTTGTAATCCGCAAACCTTTTTTTTCTGCCGATACTTACGGGGGACGAGGTAAACACGCATTGCACACACCCAAATCACTCTCTTTAACGATCCCGCACACTAGCTTGAAACACGCACACAGTATTAAAAATACAGCGTAGTCACGCACGCTCATATGGCCAATAATGGCTATATGGCCAGCAGAGGGGTACGCCTTGCATTAACATCTCCATTGGTAAATGCTCGAAGTTTGGGGTAATTGTCACTTTCATAAGCGTTATTGTATGCCATCCGCGTTCGTGTACACATCTTGAATGGTGCTGGTGGTAGGTGCCTGGCAGGTTTTGGCCTTTGTACCATTTACCGGATAATATAATGTCACTAATTGTTTCGCCGAGTTCCAGCATGAATTTCTGTGCCAGCTATTTCAGTAGAAGGTTTAGGTCAATTAAGTTGTATAGATTGGACTTATATCTGCTGTCTAGCGTCTAGTGTCACTGTTTCTCTTTTACTTCTAGATAATTATAAGTTTATCTAATATATAAGTTATATATCACTTCACATAATTGGAGATTTTTTTATACTTATATTTTTTATAACATAAGCTAGCGTTTGACCACTATCTCACCAGTTGGTAAATGAAGAAGTGGTCGATAATGGTATCACGCTAGGCCTAAAATAGGCACTGGATGGCTCTCAAGGAATATTTATATCTTATAACTAGCTATGACCACTATCTCGCCTATTGGTAAGCGACAATCTCATCGAAGATGTTTAACACGCTAGGCCTAGAGTCGATCTGCAGCTATTTGTATCCAACCGCTGCTAGGCAGCGTGCGTATATCATCGCTCTACCTAGTTGGAGGGCGTCCTACACTACGTTTGTAGAGCCGTGATCTCCACTCCAGAACACGTCTACCCCAACGGTTATTGGTTCTATGACAGATGTGACAAGCAAGACTATCTACCATTTCAGCTTGCTAATCCTTTGAGCTATGCCGATAAATTTGGTTTTCTGATGGATGACTTCATTTCGGATTTGATGCTTGAGAGAAACTATATACTGCCGAGCATAGCCCTCTCCATAGCTCGCTGAGTTACTTTGAATTTGTAAACTAGTCTCACCGTCAGTGTCCATGTCTCGGCTCACAGGTAGGATGTACTCAGACTTATACTTATTATCTTAAAACCACATATCTACATTTTTCAGAATTTTTCCTTTATAAGTGCTTCAATGCCTTGCATTTTATAAAATTTCATGATTCTAGCTCAACGGGAAGTACCCTATAAGTTTTGATTCCGTTGTTAAATCGCAAAATATGCCGAATCAACGGTCATATCTTTTGAGCGCGTTGACTTACAGGTTTGATTTTTCACAGCCGAAAGATACCGTAGACTCAAGTACATATTTAATATAAGGTTCAATTTGACCTACTACATAAGTTTCAACTTTAACTCTACGCATTCCGGCGATAAAGGGTCTTGACAGACGGACATACTTTGCTATAGAAGCTTTGTGGTATGGGCGACAAAAAGACTCGAAGAAGTTTTGGTTTGCTCTACAAAATGATAATGATATATTTTTTTATCATTTCTATGTCCCATTGTTAATAGCGTGGTCAGGCCTCCCTCACTTGCCCATAGCTACTGCGCTTTATGCCTAAACTTTCATCAACGCCGGCGGTACTATCTGCCAGTCGGTTGCCACTGCTCACGCGCGCGCAACGTATATGATTATTCAAATGACGGGATAACTGCGCATTCGTATTCTATACTAGAAGACCCCGCGGCTACGCCCGCGTTAAAAACTCCTTTTATTTACTTAAAACTTTTCTTTTGTAAAAACGATTCTATCATTAAAGACATCAAATAAAAATTAGCCAAATTGGTTCACCTGTTTTCATGTTATCGCGTGACTAAGACAAATCAGGATTCATATTTTTAAAACCCGAAAAACCCAATAAAGCGCAATCCGAAACTATATTGATTTTCAGACTTTTTTACCCCAGTTCACTCTTTTAGGGTGGCATTTTGAAAAAGTCTGAAACTCGTATTTACTTATTTATTTACAGAAGTACTTGTGTGAAATGTCGAATAAAATGACTATCCAAAATTTGAACCCCCGCTTCATCCCTTGAAGAGTGAATTTTGAAAAATCCTTTCTCAGCGGATACCTACGTCAAAATTTCTATCTGGATGCAAAATATCAGCGCAATCCGAAACAATATTGATTTCAGACATTGTTACTCCACTTCACCCTTTTAGGAATAGAATTTCAAAAAGCCTGAAACACGTATTTACTCATTTATTTACTAAACTACCTGTGTAAAGTTTCGAATATAAGAGACAATCAATTCTTGTTTCTCCATACAAACTTTGAACCCTCGTTTCATCCTCTTCAGGGATGAATTTTGGAAAACCTTTCTCAGAGGGAACTAACGTCGTAATTAATAACTATCTGCATGCCAAATTTCAGCGCAATCCGAAACAATATTGATTTTTACACTTTATTACCCCATTTCACCCTCTTAGGGGTGGAATTACAAAAAACCTGAAACACGTGTTTACTTATTTTTGTACTGAAGCACTTGTGTGAAGTTTCGGATAGAAAAGACTATCTAATCTTGTTTCTCCATACAAACTTTCAACCCCCGTTTCATCCCCTTCGAGGGTTAATTTTGGGAAATCCTTTCAAAGAGGGATCTAACGTCGTAATAACTATCTGCATGCCAAATTTCAGCGTAATCCGAAACAATATTGATTTTACACTTTATTACCCCATTTCACCCTCTTAAGGGTGGAATTTCAAAAAAACCTGAAACACGTGTTTACTTATTTTTTTACTGAAGCACTTGTGTGAAGTTTCGGATAGAAAAGACTATCTAATCTTGTTTCTCCATATAAACTTTGAACCCCCGTTTCATCCCCTTAGAGGGTTAATTTTGGAAAATCCTTTCTTAGAGGGAATTAACGTCGTAATAACTATCTGCATGCCAAATTTCAGCGTAATCCGAAACAATATTGATTTTACACTTTATTACTCCATTTCACCCTCTTAAGGGTGGAAGTTCAAAAAAACCTGAAACACATATTTACTTATTTTTTTACTGAAGCACTTGTGTGGAGTTTCGGATAGAAAAGACTATCTAATCTTGTTTCTCCATACAAACTTTGAACCCCCGTTTCATCCCCTGCGAGGGTTAATTTGGAAAATCCTTTCTCAGAGGGAACTAACGTCTTAATAACTATCTGCGTGCCAAATTTCAGCGCAATCCGAAATAATATAGATTTTCACACTTTATTACCCCATTTCACCCTCTCAGGTGTGGAATTTCAAAAAAACCTGAAACACGTGTTTACCTAATTTTTTACTGAAGCACTTGTGTGAAGTTTCAGATAGAGAAGACTATCTAATCTTGTTTCTCCATACAAACTTTGAACCCCCGTTTCATCCCCTTCGAGGGTTAATTTTGGAAAATCCTTTCTCAGAGGGAACTAACGTCGTAATAACTATCTGCATGCCAAATTTCAGCGCAATCCGAAACAATATTGATTTTCACACTTTATTACCCAATTTCACCCTCTTAGGGGTAGAATTAAAAAAAAACCTGAAACACGTGTTTACTTATTTTTTTACGGAAGCACTTGTGTGGAGTTTCAGATAGAAAAGACTATCTAATCTTGTTTCTCCATACAAACTTTGAACCCCCGTTTCATCCCCTTCGAGGGTTAATTTTGGAAAATCCTTTCTCAGTGGGAACTAACGTCGTAATAACTATTTGCATGCCAAATTTCAGCGCAATCCGAAACAATATTGATTTTACACTTTATTACCCCATTTCACCCTCTTAGGGGTGGAATTCCAAAAAAACCTGAAACACGTCTTTACTTATTTTTTTACTGAAGCACTTATGTGAAGTTTCGGATAGAAAAGACGATCTAATCTTGTTTCTCCATACATCATTTGAACCCCCATTTCATCCCCTTAAGGGGTGAATTTTGGAAAATCCTTTCTTAGTACACCCTTACGTACTAAGACAAATATACCCTCCAAATTTCAAGTCTCTACGACCAGCGGTTTAGGCTGTGCGTTGTCTGTCAGTGAGTCAGTGAGTCAGTGAGTCAGTGAGTCAGTCAGTATGTCAGGACAAAGATTCTTATAGTATTAGATTGGAAACGATTTCAGTTTTTCATAGTCATTTTGCGGGTTTGAATGAATGAATGAATGATAACACTTTATTGCACACAAAAACACGAAACATGATACAAAGAATAATACAAAAGACACAGTACAAAAGGTGGTCTTATCGCTAAATAGCAATCTCTTCCAAACAACCGCTTAATATTACGAACTATGTTAAAAGTATAAAGATAGAGTGCAAGAATAACATCTTAACTTTAATTAATCCAAAGAGAAAATACATTAGTAAAACATTAAATATCCACAAAGTATAATAACAATAATACAATAAATCTCCGATACATACGGGTTTGCTAAAAAAAAAGCATAATATTATTCATTTTTTATGCTAACGATACTAAAATGACAAGACGGTGTAAAATTCACTTTCTCGACTTCAAACGACTCGAATCTTAGTTAGGAATTTTGATGTTATTTTGTGAGGTAAATAAAAAAAAAAAAGAATTCGTAAACTTTTTTTTATTTCATTGAGTCAACCCTTAACTGTATCGGGCGCGCGCCGGGACATTGCGCGCTGAACGAAGTAATAACAACGCTAGATCGAGCGACTTAGACACATTTTTGCTTGTAATGTCTGAAATAAACGTTGGTATTGTGTTTTTGTAGGGGAGTGAAATATCTATTACGTAGTAACTATTATATTATAATCTGTGACGTGGTTATGAGGATTTCGCCCAGTTTAACTTAAAATAATAATAATTATAGCCCGTAAGATATTTTAAAAAACTCTGGTAGGAACTATTTAATCAAATTCAAAATGAAATTTCCCCTAATTAAATAACATACAAAATTTATCTAGCAAATTCTCTCCTTGCACCACTGAGAAGGTCTTCCTGAAATTAACTACAAAATTAAATGTCATTACATCACATCGATATAACCACACAGTGTCATCCCTTCCCAGCCCTACCTTAATAAATGTCCAACCGAAATCCTTATAAGTCTTCAAGCAATAATAAACTGAACTTACATTACCCGGGACCTCTTAATAAGATCGCGTGCAGAGATAAAGATACACGGTAGACAGTCAAAGAATAACATGGCAACTGTACTATTAGTTATTTTGTGACATGGCGTAGAGAATGACTTTTTGTTAAGGGGAAACGTCTGGGGTCACTAGCCAAGTCAGTGCTAACAGATGGCGCTGATTTCGAAATAGTTGCATTTTTATTATAATAAGACTGAAATAAACCAATTTCATTACATTTCGCGAACTTTTGAACGTGCATATAACATTGATGAAATAATAATTGAACCGATTAATAAGCATTCTCTGTGCATTTATCTCAATCGAAAGTTCAACGCCTATACGTGAACAAATATTACACACACATATGAAAGCTAAACGACAGCATCTTATCAGTACATAGCGTCGTCATAGCCCAGTGGTTACAGTGATGAAATTGCGATCCTTAGGTCACGTCTTCAAATCTATAATCATGAAAAATATTTTTAGTAATTTTTTTAATTCAGTATATCTAAATTGAAAGTGACAATGCAGTTGAAGATAAAATAGACCGATTGTTAAAAAATAATGCTACAAATATATTTTTATTAAACAACGAATACCTTGTAAATAAGTAATTTTTGGTAAGTATCATTTATTGCACAGTTATTTAGTTTATACAGTTGAAGTATTGAGTTATTTACGTCTACTACGTCTACGGTTTGGCGAAATACTTTTTGGGATACATATAAAAAAACAGGATTTTCTATCTGGTACCAAGTATAGCAAAAAAATTATGAACAAAAATAAAAGTCGTAAATAAAGTTCAAAGGTGTTTGATTATTGTATGAAAAATTATGTTGGGTGAAATATAAACATACAATACACTATTTAGTGTCCGCCTGGCTAGCTACCACCCTAAAAGTTAGAAAATCTGTCTCCAAACATCTATTGTTTACCGGTAGCTGTCCTTGAGAGCCAGTTCCCATTCTAAGCCTAGCGCGCTACCATCCTCGATCGCATCATCACTTACCAACAGGTGAGATAGTGGTCAAACGCTAGCCTATATGATATAAAAAAATACAAGCTTGATTATAAATCCAAACATTCATCATCATCATCATCATCATTTTCCTACCCTTATCCCACTCAAGTGGGGTCGGTGCAACATGTCATTTTCTTCCATTTGGGTCTATCAGCAGTCATTTCCGCATCCACTCCTTTCACATTCATATCTTCTAACAAACAGTCCATCCACACTTTTTTCGGTCTTCCTCTTCCTCTATAGCCGTCCACTTTCATATCCATCGCCTTTTTAGTCACGAGGGCTTCACTTCTTCTCATAATATGTCCATACCAGGCTAGCCTGTTGCTTCTTAACTTTTCCATCACAGGTGCCACTTTCAAGCTTCCCCTCACATACTCATTCCGAATTTTATCCATTTTTGTGACTCCACACATCCATCTCAACATTCGCATCTCCGCCACACGCAATCTCTTTTCATCCCGCTTCTTCGTGGCCCAACACTCAGATCCATTAGGAAACGTTAGGCATTAGAAACATTAGGCATTATTATTACAAGCTTTTATTTAACTTGCAATGTATGTATGTAAATGTATGTCTGTATGTTCAGGTGGAATGTTGGAAACTAAATTAGACCCACTTCTTGATATCTGATTGAACTAAAATTTTGTGAACTTATGTATCTTTAGTGACAATAAAATAATATGGTACCATTATCTTAAAACAGCAAAAAAAAATGGAGCTGGTCTGATGATGGAGACGAAAGGTGGCCACGGCATCTCTGTAATAAAACAACATAACCCCACGGAGATTGGGCTCGGTTGATTCCTCTTGAAGAAGATTTTACACAGATGATATCCAGGGTCTGATGACGAAGCTGGAAGGTAACTGTTCCACCTTCGGCATCTCTCTGTTTAATATGTTATAGGTTAGCGCCTGAGCACTATCTCACCTGTTGGTAAGTGATGATGCAGTCGAATATAGTAAGCTAGGCCTAGCGTGGCCTAGAATGGGAACTGGCTCTCAAGGATAGCTGCCGAAACACATTAGATGATTGGAGACAGATTTTCTGAAAAGGTGGTAGCTGGCCAGGCGGACGCTAGATAGCGACCTACGACCATATGGTGGTTGTTGGTTTCTTAACGATTGTTTTTCTTCACCGGAGAGCCAATGTGATAAGCGCACATACATTTTGCGATAGAAAAATCCATTGGCGGGGTTAGAACTCGGTTCTCTTTAAGACGAATCAACCGAGCCCAAACTCGGTGGGGTTGTGTTGTTTTATCACAGAGATAAAGATTTTGAGGGCCCGGTGGCGTAATCGGGAGAACGATCGGCTTTGATGCCAGAAGTACCGAGTTCAAACCCCGCCGTGCACCAATGGATTTTTCTATCGAAAACTTTATGTGCGCTTTTCACAGTGGCCTCTGGTGAAGGAAAAACATCGTAAAGAAACCAACAACCCCCCCATGGTGGTAGGGCGCTATCTAGTGTCCGCCTGGCCAGCTACCACCTTTGAGTAAATCTGTCGCCAAACATCTGTGTTTGATACATCTGTGTTTGATACATTTGGTACTTACTAAACGATACGAAATCGTTTGTGTCATGTCAATGTCACTTTCAACGCACACACCTAGCCTCATCTAGTTTTCACTCACATTATTAATGCCTATTACTTAGACACTATCACCACTACAAGCGTAAAATTTGGCGAAATGTTAGGCTAGAAATAAGATATTTCCTAGTTATTAAATTATTAAATTATCACATTTGCGACAGTAAAAAGAGTAATTAAAGCTATGTTAATTGATGTCCAGTCCAAAGTATGTGTAGAAGGCTCAGGAAACTTGAGACAGTTTTGTATGAGAAACGGATCACCTTAAACGAGTAGTTATTGCAAATCAAAAACGCTAGTCGCATTAAGGGTCATATTCTTATAAACTTGATAATATCTTACTAAATATTATATATGTTTATACAAATAATGTGTATGCACACATTGCTTTATACATTTTTAAAATGCCAGCTCATGTTAGCAGTTAATCATTTTCTTCGAATATACTCTGACCAGGTTTTTAAACGTCGAAACTGGTCTGCTTCATTATCTAGGAGCAGCTTAGATTAGGTACCTCTGTTTCTACCACCCACGCTGTCTGACAATATTGCTTCGCGATTGGTTAAAATATAGAAATAGTAAAGGTACGGACACACCGCAGTGTCCTGCGTGCGCGATCTAGGCGGCGATCAGATAGCACAGTAGTATTTGTGCCGACTGGTTCAAACCAAACGCGATCAGAAAACAATTGAAAAGTATTGAGATCGCGCCCGTAGATCGCAGGACGCTGCGGTGTGGCCGTACCTTAAAAGAAACGGTGAGTACTATTATGTATGCTATAAAATACCAGAAACTGCAACAAATAAATTAAAATCGTTTAAAAACTAAATGACTAAAACACGCACTCATTTTCAGTACCAAGTTAGAGCTGTTTATCTCCGATTCTCTGAATATACTCGTCAGATTTCGATGAAATTTTAATGGGATCACGTGGTAGTATCATACCCTTTTAAACAAAAGAAGATTCTTAGATTAGAAGTCAGTTAAAAATGATTTGCGTGGCATATAAAAGAACGTCTACTGCAAAGGTTGTAATATGTTACGTTCTTTCTGTATGGTCTCGATGTGCTGTCTATCAAACTCCTCTATCTATGGTTGAAAACTACACAAGCTGTCATTTGGGCATGTCGTAAAATGAAGCGCTTCAAAAGCCTGTGAACTTAACTCGTTTGCGGGAAACCGGTCACGAGGGGAGATTTTCGCCTGAGCAAAGTGGTGTCGGCTGATCCATGGCTTAAATTGTAATAAAAATGGCTTAGAAGTTAGAAGCTTTCGTAAGAACTTCGAAATTACTTGAAACATATAATTTTTTAAAAGTAATTCCAGTAACAAATTTTGTTGGTATTATTTCGTCTAGTTCGTTAAAGTAACTCAGTTAATTATTGTGTCAGGAAATATTATCCCTCTGCTTTGTCAGTTATTATGCTGCCGTAATATGAAAATAGTTTTTCGGTTTTTAAAGTAAAAAGTCAACGTTAAATTACAGGGTACACGATACCTTATATTTAGATTGTGTCAGAGAAACAGAGCGGACGTTTGAACGCAAAACTCTGGCAATTCAGATAATTTGCAAGTAACAGTATGTATTGGTAGATGCCATCGCTTACCACTAGATGAGCGTCTTGTTTGTCCCTTTACCTAAATTATTAGTTTAATTTGGGTTACTTAGCATCCTTTGTGCCGAATCTATCAAAAATTGTAAGTACTCACACAATTACCATAGTGCAGTATAAAAAGTTCAAAGCTCATCATGGAAAATTAAACATAAAATTAACGTGACACTTTATTCATTTAAAACATGTATACCTATATTCCTAGAAGAAGATATAGAGGTACATTAATTCAAAGAAGTATTTAAGTTATTAATATTCTTGTCCATTTTACTGTGAAGATTCGTCAGCTATTTGCTCGAAACTTCTTACATTCTCTGATGAAAATTTCATGAAAATTGTTTGACGCATTCTTCAGCTAACTCTTTCATTCCACTGCAGTTACCTTCATCGCTCCAATCATCGCAGCTCTGAAACATTAAATAATCACTCAGAATATAAAGGATGATTTTTATACAACTAGACGTTTCTTCAATTATCTACAGGAGAAGTATTTTTGTGACACCGATTTTAAAGTAACTTAATCGATCAGTTTACATAAAAATATTCATGTTTGTACTACAAATAAATATTTATTCATTCAAAGTGTATATAGAATGAGGTTTAATACCTCAACGCATGGGCGTTAACATCGCGAAAATAGAATCGTAATAATTAAGATAGTTTAAAAACTAAAACAACCGACATCAATGCCCCGCGCGTCAATTTCAGTAACAAGTTTGAGACGTTTATCGTCATATCTCTGGAGATATTAATCAGATCTCGATGAAATTACAATGGGACCACCTCGGAAACGTACCATACCGATTACAATCTATTTGAATCGGTTCATCGGAAAAAAAACATTTATACAGACGAATTGAGAACCTCCTTCTTTTTTGGATTCGAATCGGTTCGCAATTGACGGAGTAATCGCGTAACATACACACACAAAAAAAAAAAATTACAAAAAATTGACGAATTGAGAACCTCCTTCTTTTTGGTTGGTTTAAGTTGGTTGAAAAACATTTAAATACTGTTTATGTATTCCTTTGTATTTACCTTGAGAGTCAGAGTATTCTAGCCCTAGCGTGTTCACCATCTTTGACTACATCATCGTTTACCACCAGGCGAGATAGTGGTCAAACGCTAGCCTATAAAATATTTTCAAAAAGTAATTGTATGCGGTAAGGGATGTTTTGTTTGTCGATTGCCCTATGTAAATATAAAACCATTGTTTTTGAGAATAAGAAATCATAACAAAAAATAAAAAAGCAGCAAATAAAAAATGTTATGAACTTGTTTGCTTCATAACTTTATAAAATATAGAGCCATTTATCATTTTGATAAAAGGTATCGTAAGTAACCAATTATCATAGTGGCACTTTACCTTTACATTGGCCAGTTTCAACAATAAAGTATTTTGATTTTAATTTTGAAATTTTACGCACAGTTTCATCGGTTTCTGATAAAAATTAAAATAGTTAACTATCTAACCTATGACCTATGATATACCATATAAAAGTCGTCTGATATCTTTCGGATAAGTTTTTAATATGTCTATCAGGAACCGGTGAAACTGGCGCTCAATTATGTGCATATTAAAACAATTTACCTTGATAATTTGCGTTTCCACACAAATCTTATGCTTCATCAATTCACAGAAGTCAGCTGGCCCGTATTTAGACAAGTCTCCATTGACGCAGTTTTCTTTGATACTTTCGACTAACTCAGGATCTTTCTCGAATCTTGTTTCCAAATCGGCAGTCATCTTTTGTTTGTCTATAGTACCGTCATCAGAAGCAACGCCGAGTTTTTTTGCGATGCAAATGTCTACGTCACACTAAAAAATTATATGCAATATGTTTTCAGAGATATTAAATTCAGTTTAAGACATTACAGATAACATGAAATTCTTGATATTAAGGAGTTATCCTTAATATCAATATCAATATCATTTTAATTATAGTATACGCTTGGCGACTTTTATAATATATTATAGCGTCAGGTATTTAAAAACAAACAGGCTCAATACAGTAGGGCACTCGTCCCATTGCCAACGAGAAAGCAACCAACTGTCGATTATTTTCTTTTTGAGCGAGAAAATACCCATCTATTTATGTAGATTCCGATTCCGCTTCAAAGACAATATTAGATGAGCGATGCTTGCTTCAGAAGAACCAGAAATCATTCTACCCTAAGACCGCGAGTTGTGCGAGTCATCGGCCGTCGCACTCACAAATCACTTGTAGCCCAGCGACAAAACTACCGGAACTACACACAAGCATTTCACTGCTCGCCAAGTCGTTTCTAGTTTCTAGTTCAACTCGCTTCTTGCTTATTATCGCAAGTTTTGTATCGCACCCAATGTTTATTTGCAATCTGCAAATAAATAAAACCTTAAAAGACTTTAATTATTTAGTGTCTTTTAGAGTTTATTATGATATTGTAGTGGTAGGTAGGACTCTGCTAGCTTGCCTGGGTAGTACCACCTCTTTGCTAAATATTTCAGCTGTAAAATAGGAATATTTTTCGGTTAGAATGACAATGAGTCCAGTGAAATTACAGAGCATGCGAGACTTAACATCTTTATATCTCGAGGTAACAGGCGCAGTGCAGTGACATGCAAAATGTTAGCTTTCCAGAATTTTACATGCCACTGTATCTGTAATAGGTAGATTGAGATGCATTATCATCCGCACCCTTTTTGCTCCCACTACTGCCTGCGCATACAATACAATACAAAAACTCTTTATTGATCACCAAAGAAATTACATACAAATCGTACACATATTATGTCCCTCTGAAATCTCAAATTGAACTTTTTACTCCTTCAATTGAGATGTAGTTACATAAGGAATTTATTAAATCCAGATCTCATTATACGCCTGACGTGCACCTAACTACCCTCGGCTGCATAGTCACTTACCAACAGTGGAACCAAACGTTAGTCTGCGAAATACTTGATACTTATATACTTACAGACGGCGGCTTTTTTGCCATTTGGAAACATTCTTTTACATCTGGCGACTGCTGCCCCATAGGTGGTAGGTCTTTTTTGCAGCATTGCATCCCACCCTATGAATTAAAAGATGAGAATTATATAAGTACAGACTAGACGGCGTGTTATTTAAAACTTACACTTATCCCTCATTTTGATTTAGTACAACCGCCTATTAATACGCTTTTATTAGCTTCAGACGTATGTATGTTTGTATGTTAGTATGTAACGGAATCTTTGAACATGATTTTAACCCCCTTCAAAACGTCGGATTAACTCGAAATTTGGCATACTTGTTAAGGACCGATGACAATAAATAAATGAAAATTTAAAAAAATATATTTTTTTTAAATTCGACTAAAAAATGAAAAATAAATAATGCGCACACGCTTTTTTTTTTACAATAAAATCATTTTTTCTTACACTATTTTTAATTCAAATTTATTAAAATTTATTTTCTATTTTGTAGTTGGATTTTCTATAAAAGCGTATTTTTTTAGTTTTTTAAACTATTATTTATTTTTAGTTGTTTTTAAAAAAGTTTGCACCCTAACAAGACTTTGCCCGGTAGAACATTCCTGTGAAGACAAATTATTTATATTTATATATAATTATTTATTATAATTATTAATATCTGACAATTAATAAATGCTATAATAAAAATATATATATCTATATATTAGTCAAATAACCCGCCCCTGAGCGCTCCGGGCGCAAAGGTGCCCATCACACTCGCCGCATTTCCACGTTGAATGGCGATGCTCATCCTTTGCACCAGGAACGAGCCGGCGCGGGAGTCACCTGTACTGTCCCTAAGCCTGTGACCTACTTCATGGACGAACTTCTTGGCCTCTGTCCCCCAACAACCCAGGGTCTCCACTGCGATAGGCACGAAGTGGTAAAGCGGCTCCATAGCAGCGTACTTTAGCCTCTTTTTACTAGCCGCGTCTTCTGCTGCTGCTGACGGGGAGTGGACGGTGCGACTGAGGTGGCTGGCAGCTAAAGTGCTAACGCAAGTCGCGTCCCAAACTAGGCACTTGCCGTTTTTCCAAGGCACCAGAGTCAACCCGTCCGGCCTCTTACCGTCAGATCTGCTCAGACCTGGAGGCTCGAGCACGCAGGGAACGTTTGCCGATATGAGAGCTCTACGGACTATGTCATTCAGCGCATGGTGACGAGGAAACCTCCCTGTGCAACGCCGACAACTCAATGCGTGATTGCCATCGGCCTCCACCATGGAACCGCAGGTGCATATGTGAGGTTCACACACCTTGCACACACCTTGTCTTCACAGTTGTTTTTTGTACGATATGGTTATTAACCCTATCATATATGATGTTTGCACATTTCAGCTAAATCTAACATGCATAATTGTACGAGTTTATCATTGAGGTACAATACCTACATTGTACTATGCAAAATGCTGCATGTGTATTACAAACTTTTAGATAACTTGCCATGTTAGTATGTGTGGGTTAATCTTGGAAGCTAAATTAAAACCTAATAGGTTACCATCGAGCTAAACTGATGATTGAGCCGAGCTTTAGGGACTAGAACTCTTCGTGGCAAATGGAAGGACAGTCGGATTTGGGTTAGTATGTATATGTGTATATATGTAGTATGTATGTATTATCACTAGTACTTTTCATCACACAATGATGACGTCTTTAAGAATAGCATGTATTTAAAAAAGTTTTTAAGTATGATAATGGTTTATAAATAACTTAACTTTAATATGTTTTACTTACATGTGCTATGCGGCCACATTTTGGCATCCCTTCAGGATGTGCCTGAAAAATGCATTTGGTAATATAATAGACACAATGTTATTGATTTTTAAAATTATTAGATATTTTATTCGTTTAATAAGTACATATACATTGTTATATCGCGTTATCAAATAACATGAGGAGCAACTAAAAGAGTACCTACTATAAATAGACTAAAGTTCTCCACATCAGACCACATTGTCAAAATTTGCAAATACCCTTCGTCAGACGTAGAATTAAATACGCTTTATTGATCTATTGAAATTAATTAGAATGCAATGTTTGATATAATATTAAACTATAGTACAATCGATAGTCTTATCACGATCATACGCAGCGATCATTTACAGGTTTTCATTATTAGGTTTTTATGACGAATTTAAAAATTCAGTGGCACTGAAATATCTTAAATAAAAAGAAAAACAACTAAACCCCTATAAAATATTTAATATGATAAATTGAAAAAAAAAATGCTCACCACCGCAACCGCTACAATAACTAACAACACAACTCGATACATGGTTATCCAAATCGTTCACAACATAAAACCCAACGATTTAACACCTTTATATATGCGAAAATGACAATAATTTACCCATGGGAAGTGAACGTGAAAATTGCGCCTGAACATTGTGTCATCACGGTATTTAGATTTTGATTTAGATGCGGAACAAAATAAACCATACAGTTATAAGCAGTAGATCAAGTACGAATAATGGCATGTCTTTTATTGTTTCAGTGAAAAAATTATATTGTTTAAAAGTTTAGTATATATTATATATTTATTCACTTCTATTAATGTACAATATGTTTACATGATAAGAGCTATTAAATACATAAGAAGGCGTAACAGAATATAACATGTCATTTATAAGTTTTATAATAATATAACTAATTTATGTTCGCTGGAAGCTTTTGAATAATTTTAGTATAATAACTGAAATATTTAATTATGGGATGGATGGGGGACTATTACTGCTCGCGTCCGTAGGATTTAGCCCTCGATGTCCTACACGTGTCCCCTGGGTGGCGCCAAAAGAGCAGTACTTTTTCAGGTGGTAGGCTTAGGCCGCGGCGTGTTACCACCCACCAGACAAAGCCATGCTGCCAAGCGGTCGCTTTACGGCATGAATGTTTGGTGAAGCCATTATGGGGAACGGGTCGGAAACAGTTGCGTTGCTTACTGTAGCTAGTCGTGATACATTGAAGGTCAATTTACCTGGCTGCCAATCTTGGAGAGCAGCGGGATCCGAGGCACGGTTCTCCGCTGGCCGACCGCAGATAGTTGGGGGCCCAAGTAGTGAGCCAGCCACTCATGAAAGGCTGCCCCGCCATCTCGCGAAAAATCCCGGAGGTGCGCCATCGTGCCGGTTGGCGACCGGACGAGAGGACCCGATGGACACCTCTGGGGGGGCT
Organism: Cabera pusaria; assembly: GCA_954871355.1. Taxonomy (NCBI): domain Eukaryota; kingdom Metazoa; phylum Arthropoda; class Insecta; order Lepidoptera; family Geometridae; genus Cabera; species Cabera pusaria. Next base: position 6,251,613 of record OX940893.1, read on the forward strand.
CGGGCGTCCCCGCGGTCTCCAGGATTGGTTCCCAATAGGTGAAAAGACCTAATATGTATCACGGGTTGGTAATTAGCGCCTCGTTTCCACTTCCGTTTCCCTTACCTAACTTCACTCCCCACAAAATGAAAGGCAGAAACAGAATAAAGGTTATACAGCGGAAGCACGTCCTCTCCCTTCAAGTGCACCTCTCAAACATTCGAGGCTTGCACTCCAATATCCTCTCGGTCCACCACCACCCTGAGACCGAAAAACCGCATATTCTGTTCCTCACGGAGACGCAGATCAAATGTCCAGCTGACGCGGCGTACCTTGCCTACCCAGGCTATGTTCTAGAGCATAACTTTAGGGCGAGGGCGGGAGTTTGTATGTATGCCCGCGATGACATTTGCTATCGGCGTCTCCGCAACCTTGAAGACCCTCAACTTTCCGTCATGTGGATTTTGGTGGACACTGGCATAGAGAAAATTCTTTATGCTAGTGTCTACCGTTCGCACAGCGGAGACGAGGAGACAAACAGGCTCACAAACCACCTCAGTGAGGCGGCTGATGTGGCCCAACAGAGGTATCCTTCTGCTCAATTAGTGCTTCTGGGGGATTTCAACGCCCATCATCAAGACTGGCTATACCCATACCAGAGCACTGACCACGCTGGTCGAGAGATGCGAAAGCTTGCCTTAACGCTAGACCTCACTCAGTTGGTCCAGGGAGCAACAAGGATACCGGACGTTGATGGCCATACAGCCAATTGCTTGGACCTTCTGCTGACAACAGAACCAGACCGCTACTCGGTGTCGGTTTCATCACCCTTAGGAAGCTCCGACCACTGTCTGGTGAAGTCTGTATCCGTCTACTCCCCGCCCGATCCCAGCCAAAAAGGCACCCGGCGGGTGTGGCGATACAGGTCAGCAGATTGGGATGAGATGCGTTGTTTTTTCGCGTCTTATCCTTGGCGGCAGGTATGTTTTTCTTCGAGCGATCCCTCAGCTTGCGCGGATGCTGTGACAGAAGTGTTACGTCAGGGTATGGAGTATTTCATACCATTTTCTGACGTTCCGGTGTCAAGCAAAGCTCGTACATGGTTTAATGCCAAATGTAGAGATGCAGAAGCATCAAAACATGAAGCTTACTTAGCCTGGGCTGATGCTCGAACCCGCAAGACTAGAGATGTACGCGAAAAGAAGAAAGCCTTTAACTTAGCCGCCAAGTCCTGCAAAAAGGCTCTCAAGAAGGCTCGCTTCGATCACATACGCCGAACAGGGAACAAACTTGCTTCTTACCCCTCGGGTAGCAAAGCGTTCTGGTCCCTGGCGAAGTCGATCGAAGAGAACTTCTGCCGTCCCTCACTGCCTCCACTACTGAAACCCGATGGATCACTAGCACACTCGGCTGAAGAGAAAGCGAATTTATTTGTTACTCTGTTTGCGGAGTCTTCACGTTTAGATGCTGGCAATGCTGTACCTTCTAGTCTGCCGACTTGCGGGACGTTTATGTCGGAAATCCGCATTCGTCAGACTGAAGTACGCAAAGCGTTGCGCAATCTAGACGTGAACAAAGCTAGTGGTCCAGACGGTATACCAGCTGTAGTCTTGAGGACGTGTGCGCCTGAGTTGGCTCCTATTTTGACACGCCTCTTTCGCTTGTCTATGACGACTGGTCAAGTGCCTAAGTCCTGGAAGCAAGCAAACATGCAACCCGTGCCGAAAAAGGGTAGTCGTGCAGACCCTGTCAATTACAGGCCTATCTCAGTCACTTCCATACTCTGTAAGACTATGGAACGTGTACTGAACCACAGGCTCCTGGCATACCTAGAAGTGAACGATCTCCTCAGTGACCGACAATACGGGTTTCGCCGAAATCGGTCTACTGGGGATCTTCTAGCGTATGCCACGCACATCTGGAGCGAAGCCATCGAGAACCACGGCGAGGCGCTGGCCGTCTCTCTTGACATCTCGAAGGCTTTCGACAGGGTTTGGCACGATAGCCTTATTAGCAAGCTTCCTTCATACGGCCTGCCCACTGGTTTATGTGTTTGGATAGCAGATTTCTTGAGGGATCGGTCGATTCGAGTGGTCATCAATGGCTGTTCTTCCGACCAATTGGCCATAAATGCCGGAGTCCCTCAAGGATCAGTACTCTCTGCAACACTTTTTCTGCTGCATATAAATGACCTGCTTAAACCCGGTATCTTTGGGTACGCAGATGACAGCACTGTTGTAGAGAGTTATACATCCAACGCACGAACCAGTGCATTACAAATCCAGTCTCATAGAGAAGCGATGGTCGAACGCTTGAACTTTTCTTTGAAGGCAGTCTCTGATTGGGGCGATGCCAATCTGGTCAAGTTCAATGCTGCGAAAACCCAGGCGTGTCTTTTCTCCGCTAAACGGAGCCCATTTCTACTGGCTCCTACTTTCCGGGATGTGTCCGTTCCGATAAGTAACAATCTCGAGCTTCTTGGCATCTCTTTGACACCAACTCTCAATTTCGGCTCTTATATTGAGTCTAGAGCCCAGCTAGCCTCAAAAAAGCTTGGCATTTTGGCTAAGGTGAGACGGTACTTCACACCGGGACAGTTGCTTAATCTTTACCAAGCACAAGTCCGGTCGTGTATGGAGTACTGTTCTCGCCTTTGGGATGGTTCTGCTAAATACCAGCTGGAGACACTGGAAGCTATTGAGAGGAGAGCCAAAAAACTCATCAGCGATGACCTATTAGTAAGCAAGAGACTCCAGAGTCTCGCGCATCGCCGCAAAGTCGCTTGTTTATCGGTTTTCTATCGGATACATTTCGGAGAGTGTGCAATGGAACTGCATGATTTGATTCCACCATCCCCATTTTATAATCGGACATCCAGAGACACTAAAAGGCGCCACCGATTTATGGTGGATATACCATCTACCCGAACGAAGCGATTTGCTTCTTCGTTCATCATACGAACCGCTAAGGAATGGAATACCCTGCCTGAGTCCGTGTTTCCGATTAAGTACAATATGGGGGTCTTCAAATCGCGAGTGAATAGGTATCTTCTGGGTAAGCACGCTACATCATCGATCGCATCATCACTTAACATCAGGTGAGATAGTGATCAAGTGCTACCCAGTTCGGTATAAAAAAAAAAAAAAAAAAAAAAAAAAAAAAAAAATGAATGTATATTGAACTATTTTGATTTTAAAATTATCGTGAATTTGTAACATTATTATTGTTATATACCGGCTGTAATTGCGAGTCAGTCGCTCTTCCTCGGGAGTGAGGTCACGCGGTGGGATCGCGATGTCACCGCGTGACCTCACTCCCGAGGAAGAGCGACTGACTTGCTCGAAACCTAGGTCGAGAAAATTCGACTAAAGGTACGTGAATTACAGCTGGTATATAACAATAATAATATATTGAACTAGCGATTCAGACTCGCACTTTTCCGTTTTTGTTTTTAATGTTTAATTTACTAAAATCTACAGCTTAAGTGCATATAGCTTACGTTTACGCGTAGAAACTTAAAAACAAGGTAAGTAATACTAACAATGTTTAGTGGTGCTATTTTGCCATAATTAGAAATTTATAACTAGGTGTTGTCTAGCATCTAAATCCTTTGAGATATATCATCAAAATTTGAGATGAGTTCAAAACTCGTTTTTTTTCTGATACTGTGTTGTTTGAAGATGAGTAACTGTTAATAGTTTTATATTGTGAATAATAATTGTAGCGTTTACTTTGAATTAAGGCTACAATGAAGTACATAATTACAAGTTCAGGGCAAATTTTCATTCGTTTAAAATATAATGACTTACATTCATTTATTAATTGTTGTGGTTTCACAACTAGTCGCAATAAAAAAGATCTAAAAGTAATTTTTAATGATAACAATAATTTTAAAGTAAAATTGCAAGACACGTGAGACTTGATACATCATGGTATTTGCAGTCACGCGCTAAATTCTGATAATCCAGAGTTTTTAACAGCTGTTTTTTGTATTTTTTTTAAGGAAGTAGGACAAATACGACGCTCGTGTGATGGTAAGCGATGATTTCTACCGACTACAGATACAGAAGCATTTCTGCGGGGACAAAATTTTGCTTTTTTTTTTTTAAATTAAGATTACTCGCAATTTTGCAGCAGTGATGTCGAGTTTGGGCTCGACATCTCTGCTGTAAGTTCGTTAGGTGTTGACTTTTCTGCACTTTCCAGAATATATCCCAGCATCAGGTCAATGTTACCTTGTTTTTATAATATCGTTGAAGTAAGAGGATACCGAATTTCGAATCGATCAGGCCTATGAAATTTGATCTCATAGAAAATCAAGATTTAATCTAGAAAAAAGCTCATTGTCTTAAAGCGGCTGAACGGATTTTTATGAATCAAAGCGATTAAGACACATCAAATCAAATCACACTATCAAACAAAAAAAAAACAAAATCAAAATCGGTTCATCCGTTTGGGTGCTACGATGCCACAGACAGACACACACACACAAGTTTGACGTATGTATCTGTATTAAATACACAGATACACACGTTAAACTTATAATACTCCTTATTTTTTGTCAGGGGTTAAAAAATCTAGTTTAATGTAGATGCTCATCTGATTTATTCTAAGAATTATTAGATTGAATGCTATGCACAAAAAATCACGACGGCTTTTTGGACAGATTTACATGAGAATAAACATTTTTATTTAAATATTATTAAAAAATTTCAATACATATAAATTTCTGGTTGATGGTAGCATAGTAAGCTAACAACCCCAAACATTTTAATAAAATTATCCGCACCCCAAATTTAAGTTTAGAAGACTCACGAAGGAAAGGGTAGGACTTTAATTCAATTCTGTAAGTCTCAACTACGAGTAATTTACTTAAAAAAATTAGTTCTCTGAAAACGTTTTGAGACCTGCCTACAAATGTGAAATTACGATAAGATTTTCCAGTTTCGAGCCTGCTATTCCACGATAACAGGATAATGTCATAAAATTCTTTTTAGTCCATTGAAACCTGACATGTGTGGCTTTTTGGTAAAGTCAGTTTTTTGAGAGAGTGGATTGAGTAGGTACTGTGACTGTTTTGGTAATAGTATCCTGATATTATTTATTTAATATATCAGATAATTACTTCGCTCAGGTTGTGAACCCTGGTTCACAACCTGAAGCGAAGTAATTAAACGTACCAGGGCCAAAAAATTATCGCATTTTGACGTATTTGGAAAAAAAATATTATACCTAAATAACAGGTGTTGTCGAAATAAAAAAAAATCTCTATAAATAAAATTATTTATCATAGTAAATTACGAAAAGATCAAATCATAGGTAAGCTAACAACATACATAGATATATCCAGATGTCCCAAAAAGTAAGGTTTGCGAACTTGTTTTTATTAAACCCCGACACAAAATGAGAGGTGTTACAAGATTGACTTGTGTATCTCTGTATTTATGTGATGTGTGTGTCCGTCAGAAAATCTACATTGGACATGTAAGTCGCAACAAAAGGATATTAGACCAATAATAACAAGTCAATATGACGGTCTAAAAATGTACATAAATCATACTTTATGTACATATCTCAAAGCGTTAGACATTAACCGACGAGAGGATTGGCATAATTTGATTGCTTCATTAAAAAATGAGTAATTAGGACCTGTTTAGTTTTCAAGTTCTTGTTTGCAGCAACAAAACTTTGAGACTGTGTATTAACACATTTAGCTATTAAGCTAAAAAAATATTTCGGTACGTAAGCAATAATATCGGACTTCATAAGATTTTAATGGAACATTTTCAGGAAAGGTGGATGCGTCATACTAGAATTTACATCAATACGTTGACGAAAACGGTGATCGCAAAGGAAGTGGAATTTGAAATCAAAGTAAGCGAATCATGTCTTGTATCCTGTTTTTGCAAGCTAACAAGCTTACTTAGCACAGGATAATATTGTATATTAAGATATGGACTGGCTCTAAGTGTATAATAATTATATCCACCACCACCTAATATATTTGTTTGTTCTCTATTAAAGGTTAATTGGCTCGACCGATTTGACTGAAATTTTGTACACTACTAGTATCTGTCATACCACGGTTCACTTAAAATTAGATGATTATTTTTCCTTGCAGCTCGTTACAGATAAAACGGTTTTTAATTTTTAGGGTTTCGTACCTCAAAAGGTAAAAAAGGAATCCTTATAAAATCACTTTCATGTCCGTCTGTCCGTATGTCACCACCGATTTTCACAGGAACGGGTGTACCTAGCAAGTTGAAATGTATACCAGATAGTCCGTATATATCAGTCTATAGTCCTTATTAGGTTTATAAAATCATCAAAATCCTGAGTAAACACCATAAAATGATAAAGGCAAATTTAGATTTTCGCGAAAACTTGTAAGTACTAAAATTTACCTTAATTTTCAACTTTTTTATTTTGCGGAATTTTTCATTTACTTGTCCTGTAAGACCTTGCTTTTAACCAATATTGAAAATTCTGGGTCAACCGGAAATACCTTAGAGGTACCATTGGGTCGAAAACCTATAGGGTACTTCCCGTTGACCTGGAACCATGAAATTTGGCAAGAAGCAAGGTCTTGAAGCACATATAAAGGAATAAATCTGAAAACTGTATATATATAGTTTAATAACAAAAAATAATATATAATGTAAAAATAAAAATTTTAAAAATAAATATAAAAATACGTAAATTTACTATTACAACACACACCCTCAAGTTAGAAAATCTGTCGCCAAACATCTATTGTGTTCCGGCAGCTATCCTTGAGAGCCAGTTCCCATTCTAGGCCTAGCGTGCTTACTATCTTCGACCGCATCATCACTTACCAACAGGTGAGATAGTGGTCAAACGCTAGCCTATAAGATATTAAAAAAAACTTATTATTTGTAGTTGGTGCAATACATTTTCAATGAATCGAACCACAAAGTTAAGTTTGTCCATTAACCTAGTCTGATAAGTTGGTACGGAAGCCTCGGTGGGCGAGTCCAACTCGTCTTGGCCGGTTTTTTTCTTTTTCGAGCAGCTTATTTCGGAAAGCCTAAAATTGACGAATTCTTTTGTTTAACGAAAATCAGATACCTTTTTATGTGTAAAATACTCTCTGAAATGACCCCCAGCTTAATTACAACGATTGTCCAAATGAACAACCTTTGTAATTAAGCCATCCGACCTCTTAGACTTTCGGGAATTCCTAATAACCTTCCTTTGATAATATTTAGATAATAATATCTCTAGGGTACAGATAGTTTCTTTGTCTGCTAGTTTTGCCTTTACCTCGTTACAGCTAGATAGAAAAAAGTAACATTTCACGGTTCCGTTGGTATACTTTTGGGAACGGAATCCTTAGGTTTCTGAAACTCCACTGAAAACGTCCGTCCGTCTCTTGACTCGTGGCCGTCATAACAACAAATAATAAAAAACAAAATAATGTATAAAATTAAAAGTTACTTTGCATTTATGTATTTAGAACCAAATCGTTTAGTGCGGATTGCTGGGATATCCACCATGTATGGATGCCGTTGTTTAGTTTGCCTTGTTTTCCGATAGTAAAAGGGGGAAGAAGGAATCAAATTGTGTAACTCCATTGCACACTCACCGAAATGTATCCTGTAGAATACAGATTAACTAGCAACTCTACGTCGATGCTCGAGACTCTGTAACTTGTTTTTTGTAGTTTCAGTTTCGCCAATTAGCATTCTTACTCGTTTATCGCTAGAATCCAGAGCTTCCTGATATTTAGCCGAACCGTCCCAGAGATGGCCGTAGTATTGGCTTCGAAGCTGTCCCTGCGTGAAATACCGCCTTACCTTTCTGAGAACGCCAAGTTTTTTACCGGCTAGTTTAGCTTTGGACTGTATGTAGGAGCCGAAGTTGAAAAATTAGCCGACGGTAGCGTTTCATTCTGAGTTGATGTTTGTATTTTAAAGTGGTACGGAACCCTTCTAGTGCAAGTTTGACTAAGTCAGTAGAACTAGCACTTGGCGGTTTATTTATTGACCGTGAACAATTTTACTTGAAGTTTATTCTTAATCTAGCAGGACTGAGAATATAAGATATTGGTAAGTACGCGGGTCAAACTTGGACTAAAATATGACTGAAATGAAAGGCATCGTTTGTGAGAAGTTCATACTCAACCATAGAAAACAACCCGAGCTCTGTGTAAAATGCGTTATCCATCTTTTACCGTCTCTATAATGGGGAATGCTCTGAAGAGATTTTTGCCCTGATTCCACCATCGCCATTCTTTTATCGTACTGCTTGGCACCGTCAAAAAGCTCACCCTCACATCTCACTGACCTGGACGTCTCGCACTACCCGTTTTAACCGAGGATTTTTACCGCGAACCTGTAATTTGTGGAATGATCTGCCCGCCGCGATCTTCCTATCTAGTTATAGGATGGGATCATTTAATAAGGGTATTTATAAACTCTCAAAGGTTGGCAATGCATCAACAGCACTCGTGTTGCAGTTGTCCATAGGTGACGGTAACCGCTTACGATCAGGCGGGCTGGTTTGCCAACCATATTAAATCAACTGAGAGACCAAACTGGCTGGCATGGCTGGCTGGAATGTTCTACCTTAAATACTAGTGTACTATGTGATTTTACTATGCCAATCTAAAAAACTACTAACTGGTGATTTTATATGGAGTTTAACAGATTTTTTACGTATGTTATAGTTAAAGTTAGATGGTGCAACTCAGCCTTAGTCAACCAGACTCACAAACAATATTACTATAGTAAAATATGTGTGATTAATAGCCTAAAGCCGGCTTTTCACTATGGGATATAATATAATGTATATTATATCTTGAGATATAAAAATTTATCGCTCGTCATACATTTTGTATGAGACCGTTTACACTATGCTATAATATATATTACATCCCAAGCTATAAATATTTTTTCGACCGACCGAGCGATATTTGACGGTTTATATTCTACCTACAGACACCGGACACCACGCCTACCCCTGCCTCGCCCTCAGTTTTTTTTGTTGTTTTTTATTTTTATTATGGCTCCACCCATTTAAGGTATTTAGCCAGTGTTTGAATGAAACCATAGACAACAAAAGCTGAACTATATATCGTATAGCGTGAACAGCAATGGCGGGATGTAACATATAGCTCAAGATGTAATTTACATTATATCCTCTAGTAAAAAGCCGGCTTTAATCCTGACATAAATTCTATACGAAACGTGCAGGATACTTATTGTTGAAAATGTAAGGCATTAAAGTAATGTATTTTTTTATTGTCGAAAATAACTTTTCTTTTCTCTGGTAACAATCATTTATTGTGACAAGTATAGAATAGAATACAATAGTAAAGTATATTATCTAAGATTGTAATCGTTATTAAAATAGGTGGTTTTCAGGCTGAGAACAGTCAAAATATGAACACTGAAATACAGTCTAAAAACTCTGTTACTGAACAGTCTAGTTTATATCGAATATCAGTTCAATCAGTTTATATCGAATAGTTCAATTAGTAAGAACGATCCAGAAAAAGAAAATTAAAGGCAGCATGTGCTATTTATTTCCAAGAATATTAGATACTAAGGACTCTTTGTTTCGACTAACTACGAGCTGTTATTAGGGATTTCTACTCCGTCTTTTACTTTAATATTATGCTCATTAAAATATTGCCGGCTGGTTATTTTATGAAACTACTCTGCAAATTCTTATGCAAACCTGAATTTATAGTTGTTTGGGAAAAAATGAGTTAACAAAGTTGGCACTTACACGTAAAACAGATTAAAATGTTGTCTGTCGTAAACTAAAGTAACATTTTATTTTAGACTAACCCCTAGTAAAAAGCAATAAACCCTTATTTCACCCACTGCTGGTCAATTGCCTTCTTAAGTTTGGGTAGGTACGGCAGGTAATAATCCTGTGCTAATTGCATCTATTAAAATAAAATAAAATATTACTAAAAAAAATAACAAAATTCTATTACAGAAATAATAAGTTTCATACAAAGTTTTACCCCCTATTTCACCATTTTAGAAGATGAGTATATCTGAAAACGCTGAATTTCATTTTATTTTCTTAAATAAAATTTACTGCAACAAAAGAATGAAAGTTTTAGATATTTTATACCTCCTGTTTCTCCCTACTAAAAGATAAATTTCCAATAATCCTTTTAAACGTTATGTTAAAAAAAATCATGTAAAATTGCAAGCTTCTAGCACATGAGTAAATAATTCTAGGCCCAGCAATTTTATATCTACGTTGATAAATAAGGCAGGTTAACTTCACACGCAAAATTGTGACTAACGTCAATGAAAAACAAAATAGATACTAGCTCTACCTAAAATTCATGTATACATAAATTATTTTTCAAAAAAAATAAAACCGACTTCATAACCACAAACAGGCACTCAAAAGTGAAAAATAAAGTACTTAATATAATTATTATAAGCGCTACCCACTTATCTATTTGAAGTCGGTGCCAGCCAAGTCTATTGCATAGTAGATATATGTATGTAGTAGTAGTAAGTAAGTAGATACATGTAGGTAGTATTTATCTACTACCTATTAGACTTGGCTGGCACCGACTTCAAATAGATAAGTGGGTAGCACTTATAATAATTATATTAAGTACATTATTTTTCGCTTTTGAGTGCCTGTTTGTGGTTATGAAGTCGGTTTTATTTTTTTTGAAAAATAATTTATTTTACCCTTTTTAGTGCAAAACAAGTTTTAATTAAATTACATGCATCTATAAAATTTCGTGTCTGGGCCGTTATACACTGACGGATATATACTTTGTGAAAATTTCAAGTATGTACCTATTACGGTTAAGAAGGTACAGATCTGTAACGTGCGCACATATAGACACACGGACGGACGGACGGACGGACGAACGGACAACAAAGTCTCAGAAAGTGTTCATTTGGTATCCTTTGGGATCGGAACACACGATAATAAATCTATTTTATTACAATGATTCCAAATACTTTTATAACACGGACTAGTTGTATTCAAAAATAAATATTAAAAAGTATTATTTGCGATTTTGCCGCCATATGGCCCACACAGTCTGAATCACTTACTACGTTATAAGAGTTGGCACTTCCCTACATTGAATTATTAAAGCACTGTGTAGCCAACCTATCAACGGGAAGTATTATTAACGCAGTAACTATTATATAATCTGTGGTATTATGCTTATTTTTTTGCAGTGTTGGTTGGTACAAAGTACGTTCATAATTCTGAGTTATTTAATTATGTATGCAGTGTCGCGGGACTGATATGGCCGCCATCTTCGCCAAACGTCATGTCATGTCAAAAAAATATTAGGTATGCTCAAAAACTTTGCACATTAACAAGACTTTGCCAGGTAGAACATTCCTGTGAAGACAAATTAATTCTCCCCATCGTAACCGTAAGAATATCTGTCAATAATACTTGAATTCAAAAATTTAAAACCACCCCCGACTGATTTGTAGATGTAATCCGAGTTTATAATCAAAGCATATGTATAACTTTGTACATTGAGACCATTCCAAGGAGATGTCTCAGAATTTAGATCAAGCTTACCATATTTTTGCAATATCATTGAAGTAACAAGATCTGCGACAGCGCCATTTTGATTTTTTGACGTCCGCGGTCAAAGGAGTACGATTTTATGAAAGTTGCTATCGTAGTCTTTTTAACCAAAAAAGAGCTGATAATATTTAAACGGCTGAACAGCACATTCTCGATGAAGACATCTATCAAACAAAACAAACTAAATCAAAATCGGTTCATCCGTTTGGGCGCTACGATGCCAAAGACAGACACACAGATACACACGTCAAACTTATAACACTCGTTTTGCGTCAAGGGTTAAAAAATAAAATCAAGGTAAAGAAAGATTATTATTGTTATATACCGGCTGTAATTCACGTACACGATGTTCAGTGAACATCGCGATCTCACCGCGTGACCTCACTCCCGAGGAAGAGCGACTGACTCGCTCGAAACCTAGGTCGAGAAAATTCGACTAAAGGTACGTGAATTACAGCCGGTATATAACAATAATAATGTTACAAATTCACGATAATTTTAAAAGTAAAGAAAGATGTAAAAACATTATTCAAGGTCATAATTTTTAGTCATCAAAAGTATATGCAATAGCAACCTCCATTGTGTCACAGAATAATGAATAGTACAAGATTGTGTATAATTTTCTCCTCTAACCTCCTCCTTTTTTGTGAAGTCGGTTAAAAAGATTCCGTATACTTCGTTAATTTTCAGTATAGGAAATAAAATAAATAATATTTTTATACAGTTTTTATGTACTTAATAATTACATTATATTAGTACAGTTAACTAGATGGACAGCATAGAGATTCTATTAGTATTCTGAAATATAACATAAGTAAAAAAAAACTTAAGTTCAAATAATGTTCACTCAGAAAACAACGGTGTTCCTTCCTTCTCAAAGTTGCACAAATTCTATACAATTATCCTCCCAATCTACATTTGAAATAAGCTCTCTGGATCTCTTTGGCCCTTATTTGCTGGCGCTCAATAATGTCAATATTACCGCCTTGAGCTCTCCTAAATCCCTTACTCGGAGCAGGTTTTGTATGAGTGAAAGCGATTTTGCGAAATTGGGGTGAAACCAGCGCTTTTTTAACCACTTATTATCACTTTGAGTTTGAAACAGCGTTTTCTTTAACCAACTTCCAAAAAAGAGGAGGTTTTCAATTCATTTGCATGTTTTTTACCCGACTGCGCGACGCAAAGGAGAGGTAATGTGTTTATCAGTCTATGTATGTATGTATGTTTGTTCCTTTGTGGCACACTAGAGACCAAACGCGTGGGCCGATTTTGATAATTGGCACGTCAATAGATTTGCTATGCTAGCGCGAGTGTCAACAAAAAGATAAAAAATTGAAAAATTTAAAATGGCGGATTTCAGACGCCAAAATTTGGGGTTCAAAAAAATGTTTTTTTCAAAACCTATCGAGTGGGGTATCGAATTAAAGGTCTTAAAATGGAGATTCAAAATATATTTATAACAAATAATTAATGATCGTACAAATCGAAAGAAAAAAAACGATTTTACATGCCGCGTTAGTCACTTTCAGTAACAAGTTTGCGGTGCTTATCTCTGAAGTTACTTATCAGATCTCAATAAAATTACAATGAGACCAAACAAAAATCATATTAACTCAAACAAAAAGAGAATTTTCCAAATCGGTTAAGAATTGATGGAGTTCTGAGGTAACAAACAACCTCTTCCTTTTGGTATAGTCGTTTAATAGTACAACTGTAAAGTAAGTAAGCTTAAAAAGCAATACCCTATCTATTTCACGCATTTCGGTTTTTGTTCTTTTTTCCATAATTGTAATAACGGTCATAGTTATACATATTTTGTGAAGATTTCAAGTCTCTATCCATTATTAGTTTACAAGTTCAAACACAAAACGCCGAAAAATACACGTTACTTGTATGTAGACCACACTGTGATGTAGACGACCCCTTTAATATTTAATTTTATTTTGTTTTTAGTATTTGTTGGTAAATCCCCCATTGTAAAACATACTTAGTAGTGTAGACGCACAAAACCTTATATTTGCCAAAAAATGCGTAAGCATATTAGTAAATATAATAGTACTGGAATCCTGCTGGCCCCATTTCATAAACAATAAAATATTAACGCTAACGTCAATATATATATTTGAAATGTGCAAATTGGTACGTATATATACCAATTTCTATTCTAGAAAAAGAAAGGTCAAGCCTATGTAGCATTGAGCCGGGTTAGATCTTTAGATGGACTAGTAATAAGTAGTTTAGATCCCCGGAAACTACTCAATAATCCACATGACATCAACTCTCTAAATGAAATGAGAAGATTAGGGAATTTGCCGTCCTTTACTTAACTAAAAAGTGTAAAATAAAACATTAAATTAAAAAATCAAAAAACCCGACTGCGCAAAAAGTGAAGTGTTAAAAAACGAACTGAAAAGAAAAAAACAAGTAGGTCTAGTAGTTTAGACTTCTGTTTAGGGATATCAAAAAACTATACCATTTAAATTCTTTCTCGGTCGATACACTCATAAAATAAATTATACATTGTTATATGGAATATAGAGACTTTAACAGTCGGGACACATTAATCCCCATTCTTTAAGCCATTAATGTATCCCGACTGTTAAAGTCTCTACATTCCATATAACAAAGTATAATGTATTTTATGAGTGTATCGACCGAGAAAGAATTTAAATGGTATAGTTTTTTGATATCCCTAAACAGAAGTCTAAACTACTAGACTTACTTGTTTTTTTCTTTTCAGTTCGTTTTTCAACACTTCACTTTTTGCGCAGTCGGGTTTTTAGATTTTTTAATTTAATGTTTTATTTTAAATGTTTTCTACGAGATTACTCCGCCAATTTTTATTCACGGGTAAAGTACATATTTGCAGTTCAGTTGTACAATTTATTGAGATTATATAAATGTCTCCTGAGATATTGTGATAAATATCTTAAGCTTAGTTGACTTTTTCTGTAGATACTCGAATAGCTAAATATTATTGCGATGACTTGAAAATAATTGGAAATCCAAAGGTACGTATCGCAGCATCTATTTATTATAAGCAGATTGCTATCTAGCAAATATCTTGCTTATTTGGGTTCCGTCTTTAATTAAAAATATGCCTTGCATTTTTTTAAACCTTAAAATATCAGAAACAATATAATCATAATCATAAATATCAAATAAAGATTTCGTATAATAAATAGATATAAAATCTTGTGTTAAAATATATGTGTTGTTTTGTTCAAATAGAGTGCTTGTTCGTTTATAAAAATAAATTGTAAAAATGTATCCTAGAATATTTTTTTAAGACAAGGCATTTATAATGTATCGTTCGCCTGAAGCAGATTGAAACATAAAATTATACTAGTACATTTTAATAAACGTAAGCTATCTTTTATGTTAACTACAAGGTAGAAATAAAAAAGTAGAAAATAACTAGGTAAAAGCATTACTACTTAATTAGATATTATGTATTATATAAAAACGAAATGAAATCACGTAAGTACGGTATTCGTAAGTCATTTGGTCATCAGAATACATGACATTGGATACCTATTTATTTATATATCCACATCATTTTAAATCTAATGGTTTTAAAGAACATAATTGTTACGTAACATCATTATTCGTGAAACATGTCAGATGAAAATTATTTGTATGGTATTTTTTATTCATATATCCTGCTTATATAAAATCCATCCATTTAAGAGAAAAAAAAATGAACTGCACTGGAATTCGAACCCAGAATCTCATTTGTACCTTTCATTTCATACCTTGGTCGCAACTTTCGAGCATTTGCCAATGGAGATGTTGACGCAAGGCCCCCCCTCTGTTGGCCATATAGCCATTATTGGCCATATGAGCGTGCGTAACTACACTGTATTTTTTAATACTGTGTGCGTGTTTCAAGCTAGTGTGCGGGATCGTTAAAGTGACTGATTTGTGTGTGTGCAATGTGTTTACCTCGTCCCCCGTAAGTATCAGCAGAAAAAAAAATTCGCGGATTACAACGTTAACATCTCCATTGGTAAATGGTCGAAGGTCGCAACAGAGATAAGTAATTATTAAAAATTGCTCACTCCACAAATGTACATTATCACTTATTACCGTCGCTTTGACCTCGTTTTTCCACCTATTATAATAGTTACTGTAATAATGTATATTGTATGGAGTGACTAATCTACCAAAATAAAGACTGGACACTACCAATGTTAACTGCTGCGTTTGTCAGCTTGCTTGCTGTTTGTGATTTTAGTCTGTGGGTCAATATAAGTATTTAAGTTAAAGAAAAATACAACAGGTTTACTAGTCAGTTCTGGGTTTGAATAAGATATCCAAATTAAGTTTATCTTAAAAATTATGTTACTAAAATTCTGTGCCTCCTGTGTAAAATGATATAACTGCAAAATCACAAATTTTCAGGAGAGCATAAACAAAGTTAGAAAAATCATATTTCATTTTTGGTTAAACTTATCTGGAAAATAATAATAAATTATGTGGCGTATGAATATATATATTTATATTTATGCTATATACAATTTTTTTATGATATATTGTAAGAATTATCAAATAAATTATAAAAATCGACGAGATATACCAAATGTAATATTTGACTAAAGTTTTTTTACGTGTCTAATGATCAAAGTATAATTGTATCATATAACACAAAAAATACCTTTTTGGTGAAAATTGTTATTTGGCGAGGTGTTTTTATGAATAGCATCATCATTCTTAGACCTACACTTACAGACCTAAATCAAAAAGACTGAAAAAAAATGATAGATTCATATGGCATTACCTAACATGCTCTAAACCAATACGTTTTCCAGATGTATCATTAAAGTCAAAGTTGCACTGTTACATTTTTTGTGTAATATGATATATCTTATGTTGTATCAATCGTAATGTTAAAAAAGTGCAAATAGAGTTAAGTTTTTTTTAAACATAAAAAGAACATAAAATAAAAGTATGTAATCAATAACACCTGTAATAATTAGAATAATACAATATTAGGCATACATTACAAAAAGATACAAAATTAGGGCACTAAGATATCAATAGTAAATAAATCACAACCCTTATACGTGTTCTACTTGGAAAATAATAAGTAGTTTAAAACATTATAGTAACTGTCATGGAGGTAGATAAAATTGTACTAATTATAAATATTTATGTAGGATAATATATAAAAGGATAAAAGGAAGGTCTTATAGCACAAGTAAAGGAACAATTCGGAAAAAAAAAAAGTTGAATATTAAGGTAGATTTTGGTACTTACAAGTTTCGCGAAAATCTAAATTTGCCCATATCTTTTTATCGTGTTGACTTAGAACCTTGATTTTTATACACCCAATATACACCAAATAGGGATATAGACTTCAGTATCTGGAATAAATTTCAACTTGCTAGGTCCACCTGTCTCTGAGAAAATCGGCGGTGACACACGGACAGACAGACGGACAGATGGACAGACAGACAGACGGACAAGAAAGTGATCTTATAAGGGTTCCTTTTTTACCTTTTGAGGTACGGAAATCTAAAAATACCTGCAGCGCTTTCTCCGGCAGCAGAATCTATAGATTTTTAGGTTAATCTAACAGACAAAGTACATTTTAGCACAAAGACAAATGCGCAGTCTGCAATAATGTGTCTAGTAAGATAAAGTATTCTTTTTAGGGTTCCGAACCCAAAGGGTACCAACGAAACCCTATTACTGAGACTCCGCTGTCCATCTTTCTGTCTGTCTGTATATCTGTCCGTCTGTTACCAGTCTGCATCTCATGAACCGTGATAGTTAGACAGTTAAAATTTTCACAGATGATGTATTTCTGTTGCCGCTATAACAACAATCACTAAAAACAGATCAAAGTTAAAAATTAAAGGGTTTTCCCTATACAAAAAACGTGTTTTTATCTGTGTGCGCATCTATGAACGATTGTTTAAGCTAATAATAAATAATATGAATTTCCTACCTTTGTTATAAAAACTCACGTTCATTTTAAACTTATAGATTTAAAAACGGGAATTGGGAACGTGACTAACACGATATAGATATAGCGATCGACATATGTTTCGGCCTCATCCATGGCCGAAGCATATGTCGATTAGTGATGCGCCGATCCGATCCGATCTTTTCAAAGATCGGATCGTAGGCATACGATCCAATCAATTTTCGGATCGGATTGAAACCATGCGATCCGATCACGGATCGATTCAACTCTATAAAATATCGTTTTGGGTCCCGAGAGATCTCCCGTATTCTCCAAGGGAGATACCGGTTGCCAAGATTACTTTTGCGTGCCTTCTATGTAAGAAATAGAAGGCACCTCGTAGTCCAAGCGCTTCGCTTTAGCTGGGATGTTACATCAGGTAGATACTCCCAGATATAAATGTTGAAAACTATGATCTCATTTGGTGGATCACGTTAGATATCAGGTATCTACCTCTGATAAAATTATCCAGTTATGAAAATAAACTACTTAGCTCGGTTGACTGGAACGCGCTTCGTAGATCTATTATTGGCATCGTGAATCAAAGAAAAAGACTTTGGATAATTATTTATCTTTTATTCACATAGTTGTGATTAAGATATATTTTTCCATTATTACTGGAGATCACAACACAACATTTTTGAGCAAATAATCAGAAAATGCTGATAATTAATTTTACTCTCCCGTCATCCTAGCAAGAAAGTTTTTTTATATTCGAATACATTTATTGCTAGAAAAAACAATGTTCCAAGAGTCTGTATGACACATGAAAAAGTTTTATCACAAGAGCTCTACATTCGGATCGCAGTCCAAACATTGTGGTTTGCACACAATGTAATGTATTTTAATTTGCACACAAAGTATATTAGCAATAACTACGAATATCATTACATAATTAATTGTTTCGTTATGTGGTTTTTATATTTCATAGACATACATGTACTCGTATGTCTTAAAATATTTTAAATTCATTTTAATAAGGTTACATTAGACATTAGTATTTTCAGGTTAATGTCATTTATGTTGCCTTGTTGAACCAACCAACCCTTTTTTGTTTGAAATAAATGATGTACTATCATACGATTTTTTTGGATCGATCTTTTAATAAATTATAAGTAAAAAATATTTTTAAAAACAAGCTTTTATCTGGGATAATGAACTAAAATGTTAAAAATAAATTCTAGGAAGTATTTGGCGTTTAGGTACTTATCTATATTTTTAAAAGCTTGAGGCACTGAAGTATAGTAATTACCTAGCCTGAAAAATGGGTAGTGCTTTGTGTAATTAATTAACAAAATTTGCTGGAATATTACTTACTAAAAAGATAAAAGAATTCCTTGCGCGAGCGCAGCGAGCGCAAAAATTTTTACGTTTTTTTATTACCCTGACAGTTTTTATGACCTACTAAGTCAACACTGATGACAAAAAGGTTAAACTTGATATCCACTTATTTTATGGTAAATAATCATTATGATTATTGAAGGCTGTACTGTACTGTTTCAATTAATGACACGTTTTGATGCATGTGGCTATTAAAATACAAAAGTTGCTGAAATGTTTCCTACAAAGTAGATAAAAGAAATGCTTGTGCGTGCGCAGCGAGCGCGAAACATTTTTACAATTTTTAATGACCCTGACAGTTTTTATGACCTATTTCGTCAACAGCGATGACACAAAGGTTAAACTTGATATCCACTTATTTTAATGTAAATATTCGTTATGATTATTGAAGGTTGTATTGTATTATTTTAATTTATGACTCGTTTTGATGCATGTGGTAATTAATTTACAAAATTTGCTGGAATATTACTTACAAAGAAGATAAAAGAATTCCTTACTCGAGCGCAGCGAGCGCTATTACTGCGCGAGCGAAGCTAGCGCGAAATTTTTTTACGATTTTTTATGACCCTGACAGTTTTTATGACCTACTTAGTCAACATTTAAACTTGATATCCGCTTATTTTATGGTAAATAATCATTATGACTATTGAAGGTTGTATTGTACTGTGTTTTGTTTATTGTACTATTTTAATTTATGACTCGTTTTGATGCATGTGGTTATTATTATACAAAAGTTGCTGGAATATTACCTTCAAAGAAGATAATAGAAATGCTTGCGCAAGCGCAGCGACTTGACTGCCAGAAAAAAAGTATTCTATGTGCTTCTATGCCATATGAACTGTAATATGTATAGATTTTAGCTGAATCGGTCAAGCTGTTAAGCTGATAAGAGGCCGCACATTCATACATTCAATAATAAAACACTTGACACTCAGACTCGATAGCCAAAAAAAAAAGAATCCCATGTCCTATTCTGCCCTATGAACTGTCTTTAAACTACATTTCAGGCAAATCGGTCAAGCCACTTATTCAAGAAGAGGTCTTATATTTACAAAATTCAATTAAAAATATCTGGACTTGATAGCCAAAAAAAAGTATCCTATATATTCTGCCCTATGTACTATCTTTTTACAAAATTTCAGCCAAATCGATCAAGCAAGTGACCGTGAAGAAGTCCCAAACAAACAAACAAATAAACAAACTGACTTTCGCATTTATAATATTGGTGTTGATGTTGATAATTTAATTATTATTTATCTTCTTAGGCAAAAATAACAATTGCATTCCTAGCTCGATCACACACACTTGAAGCTTAGCTTGTAATATTAATTATTCTGTGACTTAGCCATCAATAAAAATTATACCAATTTTATTATGGTGGTATAATGGGTAGGTATGGAACACTTGGCGTACGAGTTCGACTCGCACTTGACCGTTTATTTTTTGTTATATTTTAGGTTACACCCGAGCAAGCAGTTGCTATACAGGATACTCGCCTACATAATGTGTATATTATGTCTAAACACACAATACTGGCCGTGGTTCTCTATGCCACGAAACAGACTGTATCGGATCCAACGCTTTCTTGTCGTATTATTTGCCCCCGTGTCATGTGCGTCACAGTGTCTGTACCTTTACCTACATTCTTCGGAGCATGAATTTGCTCAATTATCAGTAATGTTAACTATTTTGCCTGTATCTTTTTCAGTTTGGGTAAGTTTTCTTATAAAAAGTATTCTTATTATTGGCACAACGAGTAACTTTATGGTATGTCGTAATAATGTTACCAAAGCCTTTATCAAGAATATAAGATATAATTATGTAGAATATTTTCTATACAGCAATGCACATTTACCTCGTTGTGTTTTCTATGCCACTCATACATTATGTAAAAGCAGTCTGTAATCTGTCAAATTCTAACTAAATCAACGTGAAAAAGCACCAAAAACGTTTGACGTCGTGAGGGCCCGGTTGTAATTGGTAATATAATATTTATGTACAAACAAAGGGGTCAAGAGACCGATTTCGAATATATTATTTTAAAAACAGTAATTATCATAGTTAGGGATTGAAATTTCCTGAAACAATTATGCAAATCCTGTATTATGGCGTTACCATAATTATCTAGTAATAAAGATCAAATTCATCAAAGTAATTTGTATCAAGGGCGAATTGTTTTGCTTGTATCGTTTTGTACTCTTATCAACGATTCTGTTTTACAGTCTAAAATATGCATAGCTCAAACACATAACTACAAGCAAGCTACTACATATTATATGACTAAAATTCACATTCACAATCATTACAACGGCTGCAGTTATTCAAACAAAAAACGTGATTTTGTTAAACAGGTACGTACTGATTCATTTTTATGTGTTTTGGTTTTAATTAAATACTTATCTACACAAAATATAAAAACACTATGATTTATGATAATAAAAAATACCGACTATTATACTCGCTACGATTTGACGTCGAATGGTCATCGCGATCTCGCTGCGTAAACTCCCGAGGAAATGCATCGGACATGCACGAAACTTAGGTCGAAACATTCGACATCAAATTGTAGTGAGTATAATAGTCGCCATTTTTATAATCATGATTCAAACTCACTTTAACTATAAATCCACTATGATTTTAGCAGCCGCTTTTATTAAAAATTTGTTCCGAAGCCATTTTGATAGTGTCTCTGTAGGTGGTAGAAGTATAATTATTATATCGATGTTCTGCCTGCTTTGCTTTAAAAAGTAGCTTACCACCATCAAGAACAAAATCTGCCGCCATAACTGTACGGTGTTCCGGCAGCACACAGCTCTTGAGAATCTTCGACCACATCATCACTTACCAACAGGTGAGATAGTGGGCAAACGCTAGCCTATATGATATATAAAAAATAGTGGTGTAAAAATAACTGTAATTTTTATTTACTAAAAGCTTACTAGCAATGTGGGTTGCACATTACTAGTAGTCTTTTTAACCCCTCCGACTAAGTTTAATATTTTTGTGTCTGGAGTGGGTTCACGTCAATAGAGCACGTCAATAATGGTGGGTATCCAACTCACGACCTCTCGATCGCCAGGCCGATGCCTCAGCCAATGGGCTATTGCCGCATTGTGATATGTCGTAGAATCGATAACCGTTGGGTAGACTAGACTAGACATGTTTTACAGTGAAGACCACGGCTTGGTAAGCGTAGTGCCTTCCAGCTTGATACTAGCTGGAAGGCACTTCGCTTGCACTACGCTCCATCGAGCCGCTGGATGGAGCGATGATATACGCAAGCTAGGTGGCAACGGATTGAAACAAAGAGCTGAAGAACGAGCTCAGTAGCTCGCCATGGGTGAGCTTGGTTGGATTGGTGGCTTGTGTCCAGCAATGAACAGAGATAGTCTTATAATAATAATGATTCAATATTTCCATTTCACTTTTGTTACAGATTTTAATCAGTGTTGAAAAAAACATTCGCTACACTTTGTGTTACATTGGAGGTCTTCTAGTCATTTGCTATTTCGCATGGATGACAGTACCCATCATTCATAATATACAAAACAACAAGTCAATCCACAATATTACCGCTAGGCTTGAACTGACCGTCTACCAATATCAGCCATTCGACTACCAGTTTAATTTTTACCGATATATATTACTTCAAATGTTGTCGATATATTTAGGAGGTATAGCTATAATAATTATTGTGACTTTTGATACAATTAACTTGGCATTTATTTATCATCTTGTTGGACATATCAAAATCTTAAAGCACGATCTAAAAGTATCTCGTGATGAGAAATTGAGCGACCAACAATGGAAAGAGATGTTGAAACATATCTGTGAAAGTTATATATTCATCAAAAGGTATGAACTTATTTTTGATTATCTATAAATATACAACATAAATATTGGATGTGCCGCATACCAGTTTTATTAGATAGGTATTTAAATTGCGAATATGGTTTTAAACCACTAACAATGCCTTAGGGTAAGAACAAAAGAGGCGGGTTCCCGTTGCAGACAAACTTGTACGGGTAGGTATCGATCCGTACAGGTAAAATATTTCAATGTTACTATATGCGCATATGATAATATTGGAATATTTTACCTGTACGGATCAGTACCTACCCGTTCCGGTTTGTCTGCAACGGGAACCCGCCTCTTTATGTCCTCATACTTAGGCACATTCGGTCACATTAACTGTACTGTACTGTTCACTCCATCCAAAGGTTGTATGGGAGAGATAGCTTCGAGCGATAAGACCGCCCATTGTCCTAGTGTAGAATTTATTTTGTAATCTTAATTATTTAATGTTGTATGGTTACGTAGTATGATTATCTTTTTTATGGTATGGTGTAATGGTGTAATGACTGTATGGTGGTTAATGTTTTTGAGAATTCACCACAGTAAGGTCACCTCAAGATAGCTGTAGAGGTCTACGACAACAACAGTAAGTATTATAGTGTAAAATACAAATTTAATCATAAAAAAATAAATGTGACGAGCAAATCCAACGCAAAATATTATAGGACGCTCCAATACACTAAAGATGTAAGAGGTAGGGGCGTATGTAATATATTAAATTATATGTTAAATACTTTATATGGTTTCACAGGGTATTTAAAGACGTCCAGGAAGCATATGGATTTAATGTTTTTACCATTTACCTGCAAAATTTAGTTCAAGGCGGTCTGCTTTTCTACCAGCTGATGACTTCAGGAACGGTCAGTATAAAAAATGTTCAACAATTTTCAGTCTTTTTCATTATAAAATGTTAGATAAAATATAATAATAAACACAAACAAATTAAATGTGAAAGGTTAGATAATATCGACTATTTTTAAGGCTTGCTTGTCAAATAATAAATGATTAAAACGTGTGAAATTGCAAATTAAAATGATTATTGATTTAGTTATAAAGGCATCAGATTTCAATACGCAGGTGGGTGTAATTTCAACTTATAAAATTAAACATTCGTAAAGAAAACGTGTGAAATTGCAAATTAAAATGATTATTGATTTAGTTATATATATCTCTTATATAGTCCGGTCAAAATAGACATTTACCCTGGCATAAATTCCCATGAAGCTGAATTTTTAAATGAAAGTTAAGAATACCATTATAATAAAATTGTGATAAGTCCCATCGATACCATGTGTTCAAAAAAAAAAGAGTGTGTGTACTTATGTACACGCGTTAGAAGTTAAGAAAGGAAAAAAAATAACTAAAATGCAGTAGTGATTAACGATAGATATTAAAATTAATCAAAACGATTTATTTAAATAAAAAAGGCTTTATTAACGTAAAAATATGACGTTAAATATGACATATACGACTTGAACATAGTCATGCCACCTAGAACTAACTTCACGGTGTAGAATTTAGGTGTCGGTGTGCGCGCGCATCGTACCACCTAGAACTAACTTCACGATGTTAAATTTAGGTGTCGTTGTGCGCGCGCATCGTATCTCTACCGCGCCAAAAGAAGTATAAATTCAAAAAGGTTTGCGAAAATGGGGTTTTTGTATTTTTTAGCGAAATGGTTAATTAATGATAAAAATAGCTTAGACAAATAGTTATCTATCTTATGTACAAAAATTATTCAACAATTTTTCCCCAAAGATTCGGCATTTTAGAGAAAAAGCGATGACAAAATGTATTATTGTTTTCTCTATAATATGCAGAAGTTATATTACATACGTTTGTTATATACACTCCTAATAATATGTTATATATATGTATATCCATATATATTATATATATATATGTATTATTTAATTTATTATGTATATGTATCAAAGTAATTATTATTATTTTCTTTGAATTCATTTAGTATCCTTTAATAGCTTATGTCTTATTTACTTATACACTGTACACCGCCGTATCTATTTACATATTTCTCCATCTAAAGGTTGTTTGGAAGAGATCGCTTTCAGCGATAAGACCGCCTGTTGTTACACTATTATAATTAGTTGTTAAGTAATACTCTGTTTCTTTTAATAAGGTGTTCAATAAAGTGTTTCTATCTATCATCTATCTAAGTTTCCACGCCACTTATGAGATAGTGTGCTTGACGCGTTGATATTCGCATTCCTAGCGCATCGAGTAGGGAACCAATTCATATTCAAAATAGTTTCTATTAATTTTATCCCCTAATGCCGTAAAAAATATTAATGAAACCACTTCGAAAACGTACCCTACCGAATAATAAAAGAATCATTCTAATCGGTTCACAATTGATGGAGTAATCGCGTAACATACATCCAAAAAAAACAATTCATAAATTATCATCATTATTAGCTTATTTCTGTCCGTAGCTAGATATAGGCACTTGTAAATTGTTATATACAATCCAAAATTTCATCGTACCGACGGGTCTCGAACCCGCAG
Source organism: Cabera pusaria (assembly GCA_954871355.1). NCBI lineage: Eukaryota > Metazoa > Arthropoda > Insecta > Lepidoptera > Geometridae > Cabera > Cabera pusaria. Next base: position 6,276,847 of record OX940893.1, read on the forward strand.
CCCCCGGATAACATGTCCAAGGCCGGCAATCCGGCAGGCCGCAGAATAGCGATGAATTTCAACCGACGATCGTTGTTAAGAAAAGAGATGAAAATATACAAATGTCTAGCTGCATCTCCCTCCATTAGACGTTTGCGATGACAAGACGCGTCGATATCGATGTAGAGACTTCCACCCCTGGTGCTCTGACCAATTAAGCAACAATGCGATACTATCGACATGATGAAATTAGTGGATTGCATTTTAACCCACTTATGCATTGATGATAACTTTTTTGAAGTTAATTCGGAAGAAATCATTACAGTTTTCAAATCTGACGAGAGATGTTGCACTGCTTCAATCAAATATTATATTTCTTGAAGTGACAGTTAGTAACAGCTCAAGAAACATAATATTTAACATTACACTTATTTATGAAAAATCGTCAATAAAAATATTTTATGTCATGACACATACACAATACGTCTTATCAAACTAACAACATCTAGCAATCGGTTAGGTACCTTATTATTAGTTACCTACTACGGCCAGGCGTCATTCTCGTACCGTCCACGATACAACCGACGACAGTCTTATTTTGAACGTTATCGACGTTGTAACTAGATGTTCGCTGTCAGAGTTGCTATCAGAGAGTACATGTTCTGTCCGCAGGACTATTATCTTTTCTGTGCTACGGCACCCTTACCGTGTGTTCACATGTCGTGTGTCGTATCCGATTTTTAATCGTATGTTCCAGAGTCAGAACATTTTATATGAAGCTGTTCACACTTGTCGGATCGATGTGTGCTATATTAATTTTAAATGTTTTTTTTTCTTCTTCAGAACACGGAGATAATATTAACTTATGGATTGATGATACTTGTTTTTATGGGAATGCTTCTCCTAATTTCAGTCGTGCTAGAAAATATACGTATACAGGTAAAATACTGCACATACTGTACTGTACTATAATTAATATGTATACAGTAATGTATACTGTACTGTAATACAGTAATGTACTTAATGGTGTAGAATTGAATGAGTAAAGACAGCAGGGATACGAGGGATAACAGAATGAGTTAGAAAATTATATATTTGTTAAAAAATTAAGTTGGAGCGTAAAAATATTGTTTCATGTAAAGGGTTTTTTTTTTTCAAAATGTTAAACTTTTTTAATGATGTATGGCGTCCATTACACGATAGGTTTTGCTGTCAGTTTGCTGGCAGTCACGGCTGTGACTGATGGATAACTGATCGTGTAATGGGGTAACTGACGGTGACTGACCGATATTTACATACTTTGATTTGCTGCATGAGCAACCATCAGTCGTGACTTTTAGTTTTGCATGACGGATAAACTACCGTGCAATGGACGCCCAAGGTAATGGAGACAAGAATTAGGCAGGAGTTTTGGCAGGAACGTGGAAAAATGTGTATGCTCATTGTATTTTTTTCTAAAACTTGTGTTGTGTGAGGGCATGACTTGGATAAAACTTTGACTTCAATTAGATATGAAATTAAACTTCGATCCATCTTTATTATTTGAATTCTCAAAAAGTTGAAGAATTTGAATACTTTACACTGGCTAAATACACTAAACGTGTGGAGCTACCCTAAAAAAAGAGAATTAGACAAGCATCTTGATCATGGATAAAGACAGAGTCATTCTCCGTGATCTTGATGATAAGAAACGACGTCTATCTTTCACAGAATATGGCACGCATAAGTGAAACTTAACATATTATTTAATGTGCGTCACTGTATTGCGCTCAGTGCCTTGATAAAATAGTTGCCTTTTCCTTTCAAACCGACGAACATTTTTATTTTACGGCAAAATAACATACGTTGATACACTTACTTATGTCCATAAATTATATAAACTTACCTACCTACTACTACCCCTACTTCTTCCCAGAAATTTTTTTTTTCTTATCGCAAAATTTCACATTAATTTTTTTTTTCAGACTGAAGATATACCTTACTTATTGTATTTTTTGCCATGGGAATCTATGAATGTGTCCAACCAAAAGATTTTTCGAAGCGTCCTGTTTCAAGTACAGCCAGCATTAGAGTTCAGAGGTGCTTTTGATATAAAAACCGGAGTACAACCTGCATTAAATGTACGATTTTTATCTATAACTGACTAACTCATTAACTTTATCTATAGCTAAATGAAAATATACTTTTTTCTTTCAGATTATCAAAACGTGTTTTTCTTATTACGTCATGATCAAGGCAAGAAATGAAATGTGAAATGTAATTATCTTATAATCCTCATGAACATAATTATATCTTGCTTGTTTACCTATTTAAACAATATTTTTAATGACTGTTCAAGTAGTACAATATAGCATACAAATGTTTAATGTAAAGTCATATAATAATTTAAGATAACACATATATATTCAAAGATTGTACACTTTGCAATGCCTTATTTGTATTATGTACTCGTATTATTGCAAAATTTCAGGCTAATAGGTTAAGACAAAAAGAAGAGAAGAGAAAAGCCGAAGATCGGGCTCAGTGGCGCATCTTGGGAGAGGCCTACGTCCAGCAGTGGACTGACACAGGCTGATGATGATGATGATGATGATGATGATGATGGTTGAGACAATGCGCCACGAGGAAACAAACACTTGCGTATTTAAAATATCGGTGGTGATTTTGTGTTTGTGAGAATGTTTGTTTAACATGAATATAATAATAATTATAATAAAATGTTTAAATAGTTTTTGATGCGTTTAATTCTACAACAAAATAACAAACTGCTAACACAAATAATCTACCCTTCTCACATTCTAGGATAAACTGTAATTTTTTAGGGTTCCGTACCCAAAGGGTAAAACGGGACCCTATTAATAAGACTCCGCTCTCCGTCTGTCTGTCTGTCTGTCTATCTGTCACCAGGCTGTAAATCATGAATCGTGATAGTTAGACTTTTGGGACGTAAGGGAGCAAACTTCCACCTAATTGCTCCCAGTCAACCTCTCTTGCACGTGGTGCATCCTGCCGATCAGCGAACGAGGCTCTGACGACCGACAAATGGCGGTATATCCATTCAAAACGACGTAGCTATATACCACAGGCCGGTGACGGGCAGCAGCGTCACCGGTGCGAGAAGCTACGTCCTGCGATCACCCAACCCAACTGCCCAGCGCGTGGTGATTATTTGGGCAAAACCTGCATGGCAAGCACAATTTTACAACGGCCCCCAATTCCCGGTCGCCCCGTTATTCCTAACCAAGGCGGCGGTTACGGTACCGGCGGGGCAGGGGGTGCTAAGAATCCCCGGGCTACGGTAGGCCGCCAATACCGACTGACACTGGCAACGTTTAATGGACGCACGCTACGGCTTGATGCACACTTGGCACTACTGGAAGAGGAGCTGAAAAACATAAGATGGCATATTCTAGGGCTATGTGAAGTCCGTAGAGAGGGGGAGGACACCGTTACCCTAGAATCGGGGCATCTTATGTATTTCAGAGAGGGAGAACAACCATCCCAAGGCGGCGTCAGGTTCTTGGTCAACAAGATCCTCTCTGACAACGTTCTAGAAATCTCCAGTATGTCGACAAGGGTAGAGTATCTTGTAATCAAACTCACCGAGAGGTATAACCTCAAGGTAATCCAAGTAAACGCACCGACTTCGGCACACTCGGACGATGAAGTGGAAGAAATGTACGAGGACATTTCTAAGGCCTTGCATACCACCCAAAAGGACCACTTCAACGTTGTCATGGGAGATCTTAACGCTAAAGTGGTAGTACAAACAAGCGGCGAATCTGTAGTAGACCACACGTATTGGGAAGCAGAAATCATAGGGGGCAAATGCTCGTCAACTTTCTAGAAAAAGAGCGGCTTTTTCTAATGAACTCCTTTTTTCAGAAAGACCCCCAGCGGAAGTGGACGTGACAAAGCCCCGACACTATGACCAAAAACGAGATCGACTTCATTATGGCGGACAAAAAGCGCATATTTAGGGATGTCTCAGTGATCACTAGGTTTAAAACCGGCAGTAATCACCGACTAGTCCGAGGCTCTCTAGATATCGACTGCAAGCTTGAACGTGTTCGTCTAATGAAGTCCACGCTCCGACCCAACATGCTACAATCTGTGGTCGGGTCCGAAACGTTCCACCTGAAACTGGAGAACCGATTCGCTGCACTGGAAACCACAATTGACGTTGACGTTGACCAAGATCTCGACCGGTATCCTCAGGGAGGAGGGGACAAAATTCTGTGAGACGCGAGGTGCTGGCAAGAAGTCTAAGCTTTCAGAGGAATCTCTACAGCTAATGCAGAAGCGCCTGAAAACCCCGCAGTCACTTCGTCAAATCAACGGACTCTCAACAAAAAGATTTTTAAATTGGTAAGACGTGACCTCCGGAATTCCAACACACGCACAATTAAAGAAGCGATAGAGCAAAACCGGGGGTCAAAAGTCTTTGTCCAACAGCTGGGCCGAAGCCATCTGACGAAGTTCACCACTTCTAGCGGGAGTGTCGTCGCTTCTAAGCCGGAGATTCTTAAGGAAGTAAAAGACTTCTACAGCCAATTATACACCTCACAAGCGTCCCTTCCCCAACCCGGCATTGAGGATCCTAAAGCCACTCTAACCCGACACTATACCGAAGATCTGCCAGAAATCAGACTCTCAAACAGCTTAAAAACGTAAAAAAACCCCCGGAGAGGATGGAATTACAACGGAGCTCTTAAAAGCCGGTGGAACTCCTACGCTACTACAGCTTCAGCGTATTTTTAATTCCGTCCTCTTTTCGGGGAGAACTCCGAAGACACGGAGTAAAAGTGTGGTTGTTATGTTCTTCAAAAAGGGGGACAAAACCCTTTTTGAAGAACTATCGACCTATTTCCTTCTTAAGCCATGTCTATAAGCTTTTTTCGAGAGTCATCACAAATCGTCTCGCGCGCAGGCTCGACGAATTTCAGTCTCCCGAGCAGGCTGGGTTTTGAGGAGGATACGGCACCATAGACCACATTCACACAGTGCGGCAGGTTATACAGAAGACCGAAGAGTATAACCAGCCCCTGTGTTTAGTGTGTTACTGTGTGTTACTGTGTGTTTCTGCGTTTGTGGACTATGAGAAAGCCTTTGACTCCATTGAAACCTGGTCTGTTCTGGAGTCTCTGCAACGGTGCCAAGTTGATTGGCGATACGTGCAAGTGTTGAGAAGTCTGTATAAAGCCGCGACTATGACCGTGCAAGTACAAAATCAGCAGACTGAACATATCCACTCACATAGAGGTGTGAGACAAGGGGACGTTATTTCCCCCAAATTGTTCACAAACGCTCTAGAGGATATGTTCAAAACGCTGAACTGGAAAGGACGGGGCATAAATGTCAATGGCAATTACTCTCACACTTGAGATTTGCAGATGATATCGTCATCATGGCTGAAACCGTGCAGGACTTGCAACACATGCTGACCACCCTTGCTGATTCTTCTGCACGCATCGGTCTCCGGATGAACTTGGATAAGACCAAGATCATGTTCAACGAACATGTTATTCCGGAACTGATTGCCCTAAACGGAGTTCCTCTCGAAGTTGTTCACGAATACGTCTACCTTGGGCAAATCTTGCAATTGGGTAGAAACAACTTCGAGAAGGAAGCTCGCAGAAGAATACAGTTGGGATGGGCAGCATTCGGAAAACTTCGTCGAGTCTTTTCGTCGCCCATACCACAAAGCCTAAAGACGTGCGTCCTACCTGTTATTACTTACGGAGCCAAGACGTGGACACTGACGGTGCGACTAGTTCACCAATTCAAAGTCGCTCAGCGAGCTATGGAGGGGCTATGCTCGGAGTTGCTCTGAAGGATCGAATTCGAAACGAAGTCATCCGTCAGAGAACGAAAGTTATCGACATAGCTCAAAGGATTAGCAAGCTGAAATGGCAGTGGGCTGGTCACATCTGTCGTAAAACCGATAACCGTTGGGGTAGACGAGTTCTAGAGTGGAGACCACGGCTCGGCAAACGTAGTGTAGGACGCCCTCGAGCTAGGTGGAGCGATGATATACGCAAGCTGGCTGGCAGCGGTTGGAACCGAATGGCTGAATATCGAGCTCAGTGGCGTGCCATGGAAGAGGCCTATGTCCAGCAGTGGACGAAAATTGGCTGATAAAGATGAGAATTTTAATTTTAGAGTTGACATTTTCACAGATGATGTAATTCCTTTGTCCATACATATCGTTGAAAATAATGACTAGATCTGATTATGGTGCTTTTATAATATGAAGTAGTGAGTTTTTAGATGTTATATTTATAAATATTTTATCATATTGCCGTATGGAATGTTAATGAATGTATATTTCTATTTTAATGTATATTTTTGTGATATGGTATATTTTCTTACTGTGGAAGTTTAAATATTTTACCGCAGCGTGAATAGCTGGCCGTTGGTTGCCTTTTCTGCATTTGTATTGAAACAATTATTAAACTTATTTGGAGATATTTTTTTATACTATTTTAGATAATATAATAATTTGATATAATATAAGATAAAAATAGGTATTAATATTATTTCTTGTTTGGGTGTTTTACTTGTTTTGACTTTAATAACCCACCGAGAAGTTTTGATTTAAGTATTTATTGAATTTTGATTTGTCTTGCTTGAAAATAACGATTACATATACGAGTAATACATACATACATGCTACAAACATTACTAGTTCAGCATGTGATGTTGGTTTTAGCTTTTGAAACCATCTTAATTATTATGTTTATGAAAATTAAACCTCAATTGTAAGATACAGATGGTTTAAAAATTATTTTCGCTATATTTAAAAATGTCAGGTGGGTTTATACCCAGTCTCGGTTGATAATAATTTTGTGGAGCAAAAATTCCTTTATACAAAACTAATAACAAGCGCGACGTAATTGGAAACGTAAACAGAAGCAGTTTGCAATTGGTAATAGTGGATACTTAGTAATTTGCAAAATTAGTAACCGGTTTATTAGTACGAATGCCTTCAGTAAGCCTCAAAGCTTCGTCGTACTTAAATGAAAAAACATGCTCAGTGAATACTATGTGTAAGAATCAGTATTTATTTTTAATATGTAATAGTATTTTTTTTAATTCTAATAGGTAACAGGACAAGCACGACGCTCGCTTGATGGTAAGCGATGACGTCCCCCTATAACAGATACAGCGGCATGCAAAATTCTGAACTGCCATAATTTTGCATGTCACTGCACTACGCCTGTTACCTTGAGACATAAATATGTTAAGTCTCACATGCCCTGTAATTTCACTGGACCAAGGTGTCCAGTCCAACCGAAAAACATTACTATTTTATGGCTGAAAATTAATTGGTAAAGTGGTGGTACCGCCCCAGGCGGACTAGCAGAAGATTAATTTTTATTTGAATAAATTCTTAACTTTTTACAAAAATATTAAAATAAAGGTACGGCCACACCGCAGCCTCCTGCGTGCGCAATCTAGGCGGCGATCAGATAGCGCAGTAGTATTTGTACCGACTGGTTCACACCAAACGCGATCTAAGCCGATCAGAAAACGATTGAAAATCAGATCGCGAACTCGCACGCGGACGCAGGACGCCGCGGTGTGGTCGTACCTTTAATACGATGGACTGAAAACTTCATCAGCTAATAGATAAAATGCATATTTTAATTCGTGAAGTTGAGTACACAAAATTCTTGGGATTGATTATTGATAAACAGCTCAATTGGAAGACACACATAGCAGAACTTTGCAAAAAAGTAAGCAGCTCTGCTTACGCACTATTCAAAATAGCTCCAATAATCAATACTGACGGTATACTCACTGCGTACCATGGGCTAGCAGCTTCAGTTTTGCGATATGGAATCATCTTCTGGGGAAACTCTACAGAAAAACTTGCAGTATTTAAAGCTCAAAAACGCTGCATAAGAGCTATGTTTGGTCTACAGAACACCGACAGTTGCAAACCCTATTTTAGTAAATACCACATTCTGACACTTCCGTCCCTTTATATATTTGAGATAGCCATTTTTGTGCGAAGCAATCCTCTATTGTTCCGACGGATGTCAGATGTAGTAAAACGAAATAGGCGATATCATAATAGACTATGTATTAATAAAGCCAAAACTGCTTTAATGCACAAAAGTCTGCTATGTGTGGCTCCAAAAATTTTCAATAAAATACCTAATTGTATTAAAGAACAAAGCATGACATTATTTAAAAAGAAATTGAAAATACTATTGACAACTAAGTGCTACTATAATATTGACGAATTCTTGAATGATAATTTTGATGAAATAATTTAACTGACATGACCTAAATATTTATTTATTCAAAAAGACACTTTACTATTTTATTGACATAACTTTTTTTTTTTTTAATGTTATATATTTCTAATATATATTTCAAGTTCTTTTAATTATATAATGTTATTCTATTAAAACATATGACATTTAATAGATAAATAATTACCACAATACTTTTTACTGCTAGCATAAGTCTGTAAAAATTGTTTTTATTTAAATATATATTTTTGTATTTTGCGGCAACGCCAGCTTTCAAATTAATGTAGCCTACCAGGCAAAACATTGCACACCACAGCGGTAGAATGTAAGAACATCTCAAATACTACTTCATCCTTTTTGTACTACATTGTCAGCAATAAAATTATTTCATTTCATTTCATTTCATTTCATTTCATTTCATTTCATTTCATTTCATTTCATTTCATTTCATTTCATTTCATTTCATTTCATTTCATTTCATTTCATTTCATTTCATTTCATTTCATTTCATTTCATTTCATTTCATTTCATTTCATTTCATTTCATTTCATTTCATTTGTACCTATAATTAAAAATATTTTACAGTTACAGAGATGAGCCAACATTTATGCATTTTAAAATACGTGCATTATTTTGTGTAAATTCTTTACTATTATGAAGTTTGAATAGGTAGGCAATTAATTTTATGGCACAGAGTGACCTAAACCCGCACTTTACGCACGCTTTTCCGTGACTTAAATAGTCGATTATTGCACGGCGGATTCTATTTGACGGAAAAGTGTAGCAAGCGCAAAGTGCGGGTTTATGTCACACTGACAGCTATAAAATAATATACGATACTCGTGACTTTATTATTGCACGGTGTAGCACCTTTCAAAACTTCACGCCGTTCAATAATAGACTACTTAAGTTACACGTATCGTAATATACTATTAATTTTACATGGTACTTTTTTTGTTATATTTTAGGTTACACCCGAGCAAGCAGTTGCTATATAGGTTGCTCGGCTACATAATGTGTATATTATGTCTAAACACACAATACTGGCCGTGGTTCTCAATGCCGCGAAACAGACTGTTTCGGATCCAACGCATTCTTGTCCCCATATTTGCCCCCGTGTCATGTATGTCACAGTGTCTGTATCTTTACCTACATTCTACGGAGCATGAATTTGCTCAATTATCAGTAATGCTAACTATTGTGCCTGTAGCTTTTTCGACTTGGGTAAGTTTTCTAATAATAATGTATTCTTGTTAGATAGGCACGAGTGATTTTCTGGTCGGTCGTAATTATAATAAATAATAATAAATACATTTATTTCAGGCAACTAGTATAGATGTTACATAAGCCCATATTGAAACATATTGCCTCACAGACTAACATAGATATAATATAAACTTAGCAGTATTTATTAGTTACTAGTAAATATGTTACCAAAGCCTTTATCAAGAATATTACTTATAATTATGTAGAATATTTTCTGTAGAACAATGTACATTTTAAGGTACGACCACACCGCGGCGTTCTGCGTCCGCGTGCGCGATCGCAATCTGATTTTGTAATGGTTTCCTACGCCGTAGATCGCGTTTGGTATGAACCAGTCGGCACAAATACTACTGCGCTATCTGATCGCCGCCTAGATCGTGCGCGTAGTACGCCGCGGTGTGGTCATACCTTTACTTGTTGTGTTTTCAATGCCACTCACACCCCAACAAGCAAAATCTACACTTAAAATAATCTCTAGACCACTGTTTTCTTGCTCTTATACCATTCTTATATCGTCGTATAAGCCTGAATTTGGGGAACATTTATAAGCGTAGTTTGTTTATATCTTTCTAATATTAGTCTTATTGAATGTTGTTTTCACTTAAATTATTTTTACCAAAACTTATTTAAGCGTACATAGGCTTACATTGTTTTGACGTTAAGAGTCCTGTGAGCGTAAGAATGTTTATTTTGATTTTACATAAGATCAAAAACAATCGTAGAAAAACTTGGTGTAGTGTTTGTTTGAAAGTTACAACTAATAAAAAAGAAATCGAAAACAGTAAGGATAAAGGTATTTAATAATTATATTATTAACAAGTGTTTCGTTTTAAGTCGTGCGCTTCATCAATATAATTATAGTATTTAGTATTTTTGTTTAATTATTTTATTTGTTAATTTGTATTAAAAGCGACGCCATTAGTATTGCATTTATTAGAATCACTATAAGACTATTTTAAGCTCATTTAGATCATTCCAACATGACTCCATGTTGGAATAACTTAGAGATCCTTGAATTGACACGTTTGGGATGTGAAATGGTATTTTATGTGACCGCACTAATATTTTAGTGCGGTCACTAAAATATTAACTTTTGGTGAAATATAATAGGCAAAATCAAATGTTACTCTCACAATTTTAGTCACAAATTCGATTTAAGATCAAACTTTCTTAAATTAGACTCGTTTTCTCCATTGTAAGTATGATGATTTGATCACTCTAATACTGTGCCTATCCACTGCTGTTGATCTTATAATAGTTTTGAATAAGATCAATATTTACATGTTTTAAGTACTCTAATTAAATGCTGATATTAGTCTAACATTCTTACAAAAGTATTTAGAAAATATGTAATAAATTAAATGAGCTTAGAAAATGTGGATGTGAGAGCTAACTTATCTCAAGTGTGATAAGTCTTTTTTAGGAGAGTGTGGCTTACAATGGCACTGTACATTTAAATTTATATGCATAATTAAGACAAGGTATTAAAATCAAGCGTGTTAGAGCCTGTAACGGCTTTTCAGAGTCTAATATAGGAGCGATAGCAATGACGAAAACAGATAAGAGACCACTATAAGCTCAGAACTCTTATAAAGTGAGAAACGTAAGACGATTTTGCTAGTTGGGACATTATGTAAGAGCACTGTACAATCTACTGTAAAATTTTAACTAAATATACGTGAAAAAGATCCAAAAAGGCTTGATGTCAGTCAAGGTTGTAATATATTTCTATTATTTAAAAGTATGTTGTACTGTATGCAAAGTTCTTTGAATTATTACCTTCTTTAGCTGGATGAAAAGCGTGACCACAGTGCAGATGTTTGTATTGTTTATTTCCATATCTTCAAAGATGATTATCAGATTTCGAGAAAATGGGATCAAACGAGGCATAATCTCGCAAAAAAAAAATAATTTTCAAATCGGTTAAGATTTGACGGAATTCTGAGGTAACAAACATAAAAGAGCATAAGAACCGCCTCCTTGTTTGTGAAGTCAGTTAATAATATTTATGTACAAATAAAGGAGTCAAGAAACCGATTTCGAATTAAATAGGAATATATATTTTAAAAACAGTAATTAGAATTGAAATGTTTGGAATAATTATGTAAGTACTACATGTAATTATGGCGTTGCCATAATCGTTCTACAGTAAACGCTGTTATATGCTTTCACTGTTGTACTACAATAAAGATAAATTCTTCAAAGTATTTTATGTCAAGAGCTAATTAGTTTGCTTGCAACATATTGTACTCTTATCAATAATTCTGTTTTTACAGTTTAAAATATGTATAGCTCAAACACATAACTACAAGCAAGCTACTACATATTACATGACTAAAATTCACATTCACAATCATTACAGCGGCTGCAGTAATTCAAAACAAAAACGTGATTTTGTTAAAGAGGTACGTATTACGTGCTGATTTATTTTTAAGTGTCTTGGTTTAACTACTTACCTACACAACACATAACATCACAGCCGCTTTAATCTAAAATTTGTTGTGAAGCTATTTTGATAGTGTCTCTAAAGATGAAGCATAATTATTATATCGATGTTCTGCCTGATTTGCTTAAAAAAAGTAGCTTACCACCATCAAGAACAAAATCTGCCGCCATAACCGTATGGTGTTACGGCAGCATAGAGTCAGAGTATTCTTAGCGTGTTCACCACCTTCGACCACATCATCACTAACCAAAAGGTGAGATAGTGGGCAAACGCCTAGCCTATTTATGACATGAAAAATAGTACTGTAATAATAGCTGCTACTATTTTAGTTACTAAAAGTTTACTAGCAATGTGGGTTGCACATTTCTAGTATTCTTATTAATCCCTCCAACTATGTTTAATATTCTTGTGTCTGGAGTGGGTTCACGTCAATAGTGCACGTCATTAATGTTGGGGATTGAACTCACGACCTCTCGATTGCCAGGCCGACGCCTTAGCCATTAGACTATTGCCGCATTGTGGTATGTCGTAGAACCAATAACCGTTGGGGTAAGTAGACATGTTTCAGAGTGGAGACCACGGCTCGGTGAGCGTAGTGCAGGGAGCCTTCCAGCTAGATGGATCGATGATATACGCAAGCTAGCTGGCAACGGATTGAAACAAAGATCTGAAGAACGAGCTCAGCAGGTCTAGCATGGCAAGGGGACTTGCCATGCTAGCCCTGCTGAGGATTTTGGGATTTTGTCTTTCCACCTATCCGTGTTTTGTTTGTTGGAGAAGTCAAATTATAAGTAAAGTTTTTCAACAATTATAAACGCCCGCTGACTTTTAATCACGAAACAAAATCAAAACTCGAGGTTAAACTTCAACAAGCGTTTAATTTGTTGTGTTGATCTCCTGTCAGTGGCGAAAAACAGGCAAATAATTTTGTCTTTCCCCCGGGGATAAGGCCATGCTAGCCCTGCAGTAGCTCGCTATATGTGAGGCTTGTGTCCAGCAATGAACAGAGATAGTCTAATGATAATAATAATTTAATATTTCCATTTGAATTTTCTTACAGATTTTAATCAGTGTTGAAAAAAACATTCGCTACACTTTGTTTTACATTGGAGGTCTTCTAGTCATTTGCTATTTATCATGGATGACAGTACCCATCATTCATAATATTCATAACAACAAGTCTATCCACAATATTACAGCTAGGCTTGAACTGACCATCTACCACTATCAGCCATTCGACTACCAGTTTAATTTTTACCGATATATATTACTTCAAATGTTGTCGATATATTTAGGAGGTATAGCTATAATAATTATTTTGACTTTTGATACAATAAACTTGGCAATTATTTATCACCTTGTTGGACATATCAAAATCTTAAAGTACGATCTAAAAATATCACGTGATGAGAAATTGAGCGACCAACAATGGAAAGAGATGTTGAAACATATCTGTGAAGGTTATATATTCATCAAAAGGTATGAAATTATTATTCATCATCTATTAATATAGAACATAAAAATGTATGTCCGTTATATGTTTAGAAACCATCTAACGGATGTGCCCCATACCGGTTTCATTGGATAGGCATTTTAAGTGCGAAGATGGTTTTAAACCACTAACAATGCGTTATGCACATTCAGCATTCAGTAGCACACGTATTATGTTCATATTTATGTTATGTTAACGATAAATATGTTTAAGAGCAAACGCGGGGTGCACTTTTCCATACATATGTATTCCCCTATTTCCTCCCTGGAAAATGATTCTAGAGCAAAATGTATTTCTACAAAAAATCAAGGTCTGCTGTAGCTATTGCCTCTATCATTTGCTTTTTTGACCAACCAATTGCATATAGAAATATGACCCTTCAAAAATCTTAAAGAGGAGGTAAGAATGATTATATTTATTTTGCAATTGGTTGGTCAAAAAAAGCAATGATACGGTCGTAGTTACAGTAGATCTTGATAATATAGTAGAACAAAAAAATGCTGTAGAAGAATTCTTCAAGGAGGAAACAGGGGAATACATTTGTATGGAAAAGTGCGCCGCGCGTTCCCTCTAATACCACATTTACATTCGCGTACGAGTCGCGAGGCGAGGGACGAGGCGAGGGGCGAGGTGCGAGTGTGAACAGACGCTCGTAGCTCGCTTCGTCCCTCGCCTCGTCACTCGCGGCGCTCGCGTCCGGAGCGGTTTTTGGGGCACGAGTCAAAGGACCTCGCGTCGCACGCGAGTGGATGTTTACAAAGACGACTGAACTCGGCACGCGAGTGTAAACAGGCAACTCATTTACCATCGATCAACACGAGCCTCGCACGAGGGACGAGCGAGCCACGAGGCGAGGGACGAAGCGCGAGTGTAAAGCCGGTATTTAAACGTCAATATCAATTTCAGTTTATTCATTTTATTTACTCAAAATTGTTAAATGTACACCTTAGCCCTCTACATATTCGTACTGTCCACTCCATCCGAAGACTGTCTGGAAGAGATCGCTTTGAGCGCCCATTGTACCAGTGTAGAATTTATTTTGTGATCTTAATTATTTAATATATGGTGTATAATAAAGAGTTTTGATTCATTCATTCATTCATTCATACATACGCCGGGTTTCCACTAGTATGAAATATTAGTTCTAAACTGACAAGAATTTGACCAGAGAAGCCGATAGTCCATGAAGCTGCCAAACCCAATCTTATGCAAAAAATGTGTTAAGAGGAAAGAGCCCTGGGGCCTTATTCAGTATGACCAATGAGATAACGCGTTCCTTAACGCGCCACGTTACGTTATTGAAAAATTGTATTCTGTATGCCACACGATAGGTAAATGATACAAAACGCGCGCGTTACACGTCCTCATACGTCACGATATTTTGACAACTCAAAACACGCTCATAACCTTACCCTACCACCTTTTAATTGGCATAGAGAATACCATAACGCGGAGATAACGTAACACGGTACGGTAAGACTTTAAAATGGTCATACTGAATAAGGCCCCTGCAAGAATTAAAACTTATGTCCCATAACAGCGGAAAGGTTTAGAGACTAGAACCTTCCTCTGTTTCTAGTTAAAGATGGCTTGCTCAAATTTCACTTCGCGTCAAATTTGGGTTTTTTTCATAAGACATAAGTTTTAAAAAAAACACATTATAGACTAGAGTCTAGTCTATAATGTCATTTTTTAAGAAAAGTGCCTCGAGTTATTCTAAATTTTATACCAACATATGGCAGAAAATAACAATAGTAACACGCGACCGAAGCGAGCGCATAATGTAATATAGTTAGTGGATGATTGCAGAGCCCTTAAAAACAATAAAAAAATTGAATCTTCCGAAATAATATTAATCGAAATTTTCTCACAAGACTAAATTAATATTTTTGAGAGGTCACTACAGTAAGGTCACCTTCCCCTTATTCTCAATCATTCGAAAACCTATTCGGATTCTGAAGCTTCACTGTTAATTAACCGACTTCAAAAAAAGGAGGAGGTTTCTCAATTCGACCGTATATATATATTTTTTTTTTTTTTAATTTTTTTTTTATGTTTGTTCGGGGATTTTGTTCGAAAGGAGATATCTCAAGGGTGGTACCATGGTAATTTTATCGAGGTCTGATAAGTATCTCCAGAGGTATATAGATAAACATCTCAAAATTGGTACTGAAAATGAACATTTAAGTCGGTTCTTTTTTAGTTTTTAAACGATATTATTTTAAATATTGATAATTCTGTGAGCTATTTTGTCGGATAAACTTTTCCAATTTAGAATCACTGATTTTTTTGCAATTAAATATCAACCGATCGCAGCATTGTGAATTGCAAAGATCTAAAGTCGAAGTAAAAACAGTTTCAGAATGCGAATTAGTTTCCGAATGATTAAGAATAATCCTGCACAAAACGCGAAATATTTATAGGATGCTCCAATACACTAGAGAGAGTTAAGAGCTAAGAGGTGGGGGCGTAGGTATATTATTTATGATACATACTTTATTTGGTTTCACAGGGCATTTAAGGACGTCCAGGTAGCATATGGATTTAATGTTTTTACCATTTACCTGCAAAATTTAGTTCAAGGCGGTCTGCTTTTCTACCAACTGATGACTTCAGGAACGGTTAGTATAAAACAAATTTTAAACGATCTTCATTATTCTTCATAACAAATGTTAATTAAAATAATATACATATAAAAATGTATATACATTCATGTATTTTGAAAACTAACTAACCATAAACAAACAAATAAACGTAATCAACAACAATACAAAATAAAATTTAGTCTACCAAACCACTACCAGTAGGTAAAGTTCCGAAAATGCTGGCTGTATTCCCCCGGTGAATGGCGACGCTTAGTCTCTGAGCGAAATAATAAAACTGGCCAAGTGCGAGTCAGCATCGCGTCTCTTATCGCACACTTAGGGAGGGTTCCGTACAATACGAAACATAACAGAGTTTCAAGCTCATATATTTGAATAATTGATATTACCAAGAATATTTGGTTTGGTCGCGATCTAGAAAGACGGGGCTCGTTTACTAGCGCCATCTATGTCATTTTTCCGAAACTTATTAGATAGATGGCGTTTAAAAACACGTTCTTTTTATGGGGACCCCTTTAATTTTTAACTTTATTTTGTTTTTAGTATTTTTTGTTCTAGCAGCAACAGAAATACACCATCTGTAAACATTTCAACTGTCTAGCTATCACGGTTAATGAGCTATAGCCTGGTGACAGACGGCCAGACAGACAGACAGACAAACAGACAGACAGATAGGCAGACGGACAGCGGAGTCTTATTAATAGGGTCCCGTTTTACCCTTTGGGTACGGAACCCTAAAAATGACTAAAAATGGTACGGGCGTCAGATATCAAATTTATCTTAAACACATAGGTGGATGTAATTCCAAATCATGAAATAAATTATTCGTAAAGAAAACGTGTGAAATTGCAACATATGAAATAGATTTTTTATTTTGTGACTTTTTTAATATACATATTTTAGGCCAGCGTTTGACCACTATCTCGCCTGCTGGTAAGCGATGATGTGATCGAAGATGGTACACACTAGGCCTAGAATGGCAGCTGGCTCTCAACATGCAATCAGTTTGAGATGGTACCTTATGGTTACTACGGCACCCTTGGTTATGCACCTCAAAAGGGTGTAACCTTTTAGACTATCTAGCTGCATGTCTTTTCTAGCTTTGTAATTTTGAAATGTTTTTTTTTCAGAACACGGAGATAATATTAACTTATGGATTGATGATACTTGTATTCATGGGAATACTTCTTCTAATTTCGGTCGTCTTGGAAAATATACGTATACAGGTAAAATTACTTAATGGTATAGAATTGAATCAGGTAGGACAACAGGGACATGAAGGATAACAGAATGTATTGAAAAATTATATTTTTGTAAAAAGAATTAACTTAATTTTTACTCATAGCGTAAATATATTGTTACATTCAAAAGGTTAATACAATGTTTTTTTTTTGACAGTGTCAGAATGTTTTTTTTTTTTAGTATGTATGTAAGGTATATTGTGTTAATATGTGTAAGTATCTTGATAATAAGAAACGACGTCTTGTCTTTCACAGAATATGGCACGTATTAATGAAACTTAAGAGGGAAAGCGAATTGCAATTTTTTATACAAATTTATTCCGCCGTTTCCTCCCTGGAAAATGCTTCTAGAGAAAAAATTGTTCCTACGCCCCTATCATTTTCTTTTTTTGACCAACCAATAGCAAATAGAAATATGACCCTTCAAAAATCCTAAACAGAAGATTAGAAGGCTAATATTTGTTTTCGCAACTGGTTGGTCAAAAAAAGCAAATGATAGGGGCGTAGCTACAGCAGACCTTGATTTCTTATAGAAACAAATTTTGCTCTAGAAGCATTTGCCAAGTAGGAAACGGGGGAAAACATTTGTATGAAAAAGTGCACCCCGCGTTCCCTCTTAACATATTATTTTTTTGGGTCACTGTAATACGCTCTTTTAGACAATATGAGGTTGAGTATCACACGCTCTGAATTTCACAAACTTTTCCTTTCAAAACGACAAACATTTTTATTACACAGCACAGTAATATAGTAAAATAAAAAATAGACATAGACAAAGTAATAGACATAGATACCCTTTTTCATTATTGAACGAATCGTGAGTATTATTCATTTTTATTATTTATACGGTTTGACTCACGTGCAATGGTCGACTGTCAGTTAGACGTCCGACCGGTTTCGAGGCAATCGGTGCCTCATCATCATGGGTCAGTTTGATAGCGGAGCGGAGCGCTGTACCCGCCTGCGGGTACAGCGCTCCGCGTCAGTGCGCGTACCCTACGCGCACTGACCCATAATGATGAGGCACCGATTGCCTCGAAACCGGTCGGACGTCTAACTGACAGTCGACCATTGCACGTGAGTCAAACCGTATAAATAATAAAAATAGATACCCTTACTTATGTTCTAATATTATATGAACCTACCTACTACTACTACTCCTACCTACTGGATCCTACAGATTCTTTTAGTTTTTGAACTATCGTAATTATTTCTTTTTACAAAAATTTGCATTTTTTTTTCCAGACTGACGACATACCTGATTTATTGTATTTTTTACCGTGGGAATCTATGAATGTGTCCAACCAAAAGATTTTTCGAAGCGTCCTGTTTCAAGTACAGCCAGCATTAGAGTTCAGAGGTGCTTTTGATATAAAAACCGGAGTACAACCTGCATTAAAAGTAGGATTTTTATTTATAACTGACTAACTAGCTAACTAACTTTATCTATAACTAATTTAAAAATATACTTTTTTTTTAGATTATCAAAACATGTTTTTCTTTTTACGTCATGATCAAGGCAAGAAATGAAATGTGAAATGGAATGGAAATTTAACATAATTTCAATGTCGAAGTAGTAAAATATAGCATACAAATGTTTAATGTAAAAGTCATATAATAGTTTAAAAAACACGTATATATTCAAAGGTTTTCAATGCCTTATTTGTATTATGTACTCGTATTATTGCAAAATTTCAGGCTAATAGGTTAATAAAATGCGCCGCGAGGAAACAAACATTTGCGCATTTAAAATGTTGGTGGTGTTTTTGTGTTTTTGAAAATGTTCATTATACATGAGTATAAATTATAATAAAATGTTTAAATAGTTTTTAATGTGTTTATTACAACAAAATAAACTGGCCAAGTGCAAGTCGGACTCACACTCGTAGGGTTCCGTAGCACAGCAAAGTATTCTATAACTATAATTTTTCGCAACTAAAAAATTAAATTTGTTTTTCATAGTGTTTGTATGAAAAACAAAGCTATCTTTGCGGTCGCTATATCTCAAAAACTGCTGACTGTATCTCGTTCAAACCAATTTCGGAATAAAATGGCTGTGACATACGGACGTCCAGACAGACAGACATGACAAATCTATAAGGATTCCGTATTTTGCCATTTGGCTACGGAACCCTAAAAATAAACTGCTGAGACAAAAAAAATTATCCTTCTCACATTCTAGGATGAACTGTATTTTTTTTAATGAGACAAATTATACCTCTTCTGGAAAAAGGTAGTTGCAGTGCAAAACATCGAAATATATTGAGTAAATCAAAGGAAAACAGGTTCAATATTGCCAGGTATAGATGATAAATGAAACACATTAGTGTTAAATCCATGAGTGATAACGTACTTTAGTTCGATTTATTCCAGATCCTAGACTTTGTATTTTATTGCTTGACATATATTAGAGACGAACGTGATACTTCTTCAGAAATATTATGACATAACTTTTTTTTTGTCCGATATGTTAGCACTTGACCGTTTTCTTACCTGTGGCCGCCTAGACAAGTAGCAATCGCTCCCTGTCGAATTAATTTCTAAAATCGATAACGCTTGTGCAGCAAATCAACGACAAGGCAAAGGAAGAGGCAAAGCGATCATTCAACAATCATCAATTTCTTGGCTATGGTTTCGGAAGGAAAACGACGTGAAAACGTCGTGAAAACGAAATGATAATATAGCAAATTTAAGACGTCAATCCTGTCAAGTGTCACTTTTAACCAAAGACCTTCGAATATTAAACTCGACTGCGCAAACCGGACCTAATTAGACCGACTTTCAACGGAGTTTGTCCTTTTCTTTTGTATGGACAACTTATATTATATACTACCACTTTTTGTAGGTATTTCCAGTACATAGAATTATAAAAGTCAAGCCTTTGGCCAAAAACTTAAAAAATAGTAGGGTTTCACACCGCGACGTGACCATTCGGTAAAGCTTAACGCAGCGAGACGCGCGGCGCGGCCGAATTATCTCAATGAAATGTGTATCTTTTTATGTAGTAAATAAATGGCCCTTAGGGTTAGCTCAGACCACGACGCGACGCGATGAGACGCGGCGCGCACTTTTTGAGAGAGTGATACAAAAATGAATTTTATTTACTACATAAAAGATACACATTTCATTGGTTTAATTTGGCGGCGTCAGGCTGCACCGCGCGGCTCAGAAAGAAATCGCGTGACACGATATAGAACTTTATATGCTACACAAAAAGATACAAATTTCATTGAGATAATTTGGTGGCACCACGCGTCTCGCTGCGTCGAGCTGCACCGCGCTGCGCCGCGCGGCTTCTCACTGCGCGACGCGAAACCAGAAGCAGCGACATGTCGCGTCGCGTCTCGGTGTGAACTGACCCTAAGGAACGAGCAAAAAATGATGCCATCAACGCCAACACCTGACTGACAATCAGCCATATTGTTTTGCTTACAGGGTCCAAGTGTCGATTTGAACGATTGAAATATAACTTACTTCGACTGACAAGAGTGCCACTTGTTTACGCATTTGTATGGAAATGTTTATCGACGAGATCAAATAACGTCATCGTTTCGATAAATGATGTAACATTGTCTAGCACTTGTTGAAAACGAAAGTCACTGGTCATTTCTATGACATTTCTAAAGCTTATGCCAATTTATATACATTTTGGACTAATCGAATTTCGTCATCGACGGTAAAAATATGTGTCTATGTCTAGGCCCCCTGATGTTAACTGATAATGCAATCTAAGAATCGTGCTTGTCTGGATTTGAAAGACGGAACTGAGGCGAGGCTGGACTACTGACTGTATAATCCAGAGCGTAAGTATTCCAACCCGTCCACCATACTGGCTGGCTCCAAACATCATGCTGGAACTCGGAGAACATATTTGAAATGAAAACTTCAAACTTCTTTAGACGCGCTGAGCACTATTGGTATTTAATAAGACCAAGCCATTGCGCTACCGAAATATATATAGTACGATAGATGGCATTGTTACCGTTAAAACACGCAAGTGTATTTAAGTTTTCACTTCTGACGTGTAGACGTCTGACGACACGGGTAGTAGGGTACTCATTAAATCTTCAAATCTTCAATTCGTTTTAAAGGTAAACCTGTTGATCTCACCAGGGTTAAACGCAAGACTTATTTTTTGCGCATAGACTGTACAATGTCCACAGTATTTTCAGTCTCGTTTAAATTCAAAAAATCTATTTGTGCGACTATTTAAATTCACATTTCAATGGCGTTTTTATTTGTATTTGATAGAGTCATACGGTATGCCAAGGTCTTAAATAATGATAGCAATTACTAAACAATAACTCTCTATGAATACTATATCCTATACCGATTAGTACCTACCCACTAATAAAACAACAAGCAAAATAAAGATATAATTCAAATTTTAACTATGTATATAATATCTTTGTGTGCTGTCAATATGTTGCTTACATAAAAATTCTGTTGATTAGGGTATTATAAGACAGTACCAATATATTCTGGGTAAGCGCGCTTTATCATCGATGGCATCACCACTAGTGGACAACCTGTAAGGAAATAAAACAAGTAATATTTTTAAAAAACCTTTTTAAACACAAACTTTCACATAATCCAGAACCAGAGTAAGTCAAGACAAACCTAACGAGCCCAAACACGACGTGTATAACATGTGTAGTTTGGGAGTTTCTTTGGCCACCTTCCAGCTCCATCATCAGACCATAACCATGTCATCATAACATTGCATTGTCACGCAATTTGCACATGTATGCAAAATTTCAGCTCAATCGAATCTCTGGAAGTCGCTCTAAAATCAATCGCAAGATTTGTGAAGGCCATATAAATTCGCCGTGAAGTAGAGATAAAGCTTGTAAATAAGATCGTTTAAAAAACTAAAAGAATTGACTTCAAATGCCGCGCTATTAAATTTTAGTACCAAGTTTGAGGTGGTTTTCTCCATATCTCTGGATATAATTATCAGATCTCGATGAATTTACTATGGTGCTACTCTTGGGATATCCCCTTTCCAACAAAAAAATTATAATCAAAATCGTTTCATAAACGACGAAGTTATCCACGTACAATATATGTACGCGGATAACTTCGTACGGTCGGTACGGTATACAGTCGAATTGACAGACCTCCTTATTTTTGGAAGTCGGTTAAAAAGAAAAACAAAAATATTCTTTTAAATTTAATTTGATTTCTGAACGACTTTTAAATTTAATTGATTTCTAAACGACGGGACGAACATGTTTGACAGGAAACTACTTTCCTGTCAAACAAGTTCGTCCCGTTGTAGAACAGTTTATATGGGATAATATCGGTTAAAAACTAAATAATATCGTTTAAAAACTAAAAAAGAACCGGCTTCAATGCCGCGCTATTCATTTTCAGTACCAATTTTGAGGTGTTTATCTCAATATCTCTGAAGACACTTATCAGACCTCGATAAAATTACCATGGTACCACACTTGGGATATCTCCTTTCCAACAAAAAAATAATAATCAAAATCGGTTCATAAAAAACGAAGTTATCCGCGAACAAACATAAAATATATATATACGGTCGAATTGAGAAACCTCCTTCTTTTTTTGAAGTCGGTTAAAAAGGAATTCAAACCAATATGCAACAGTCATGTCAAATCTTAAATCAGTTGACAAGGATGTCGAGTGTGGCAGTGGTGAAATCCCAACTTTATAATCCTGTTTATACTGTAACGTGTCGGAGTAATTTCGACATCTTAGCCCGTGGGTGTAAAGCCGTTTTTAACCGACTTCAAAAAAAGGAGGAGGTTTCTCAATTCGACCGTATATATATATGTTTTTTATGTTTGTTCGCGGATTACTTCGTCGTTTATGAAACGATTTTGATTATTCTTTTTTTTTCAAAAGGAGATATTCCAAGTGTGGTACCATGGTAATTTTATTGAGATCTGATAAGTATCTCCAGAGATATCGAGATAAACATCTCAAAATTGGTACTGAAAATGAATAGCGCGGCATTAAAGTCGGTTCTTTTTTAGTTTTTAAACGATATTATAAATTATGATATCTGCTTATACTGGACAAGATTTTACAATGATTTTATATATATAAGTTAAAATTTACATAATTTACATGCCGAATACCAGGCGTATCTGTAATTATAACTTTGCATTAATGATTTCCAAAAACCAAATAGAGAATTTCGAAATGCGCAACGAAGGGCTGTCAATATTATTTATTTACTTAGTACAGGCAAAGTCACAAGGTAAAGTTAATATTTTAATAAATATTTTATACCACCATATTTACTTTACTAAAAGAAATGTAGAATTAAATAAAAATAATGTATGCATGTGATTAAGCTTTTGTTTGATCAACCATTTTGTTGTGATATTGGCTAAGAAACGACACAGACTATATTGTTAATTTATATATGGGTTTAAAAGTTTTAAGGATATAAACATGTTGTGCAATATTCTGTCAAGTGTCAACTTTTATTAAGAAAACAAAAAATATTACGAAATAATAAGTGTAACATAATTTCAATAAAATGGGTGACGAGTACTACTTGTGAGTTTTTCTACAAGATACATTTTACACAAACTATAATTTTAAAGATTCTCAATCACATAGTGTAGACATTTGCTTAGTTTGTTTTTGTTTTTGATAGACTGTACATTTTTAGGGTTCCGTAGTCCTGACAAGGAACCCTTATAGTTTCGTCATGTCCGTCTGTCTGTCTGTCTGTATGTCCGAGGTTTTGCTAAGAGACCGTTAATACTAGAAAGCTGTAATTTTGTGGGGGTATGTATATACATTACGCCGACAAAGTACTGAAATAATATTGTAAAAAATATTTTTTTTAGGGTATTTCTTTTTCATCGTCTACCCTATCGTGCGAGGTATCGTTAAATAGGTCTTTTAAAATGACTTAAGGGTTGCTAATACTATTTTTCGATTTAATGCTCCAATTACGAAATATTAAACTTTAAAGTGAAAATTTTTGTTCGAGTAGAGCGTCGCCCCCTGCTCCCCTCTAACAGCTAAACTGCTGCCTTGAAAAATCTGGAAAAATTCGTGATAATAGCGCATTTCATGAACTTTAAAGTAAAACTATAGCGGTTGATATAACTTTATTAGTTTAGCAGTAATAGTCGTTGAACTTGGGTGTTGGATAATTTTGTACCAAATACAAAATCCTCAGAATAAATCCTTTAAAGTGACAAAGACGGAGTACCTAGTTGCTTGTTTATAACGTGTAAAGACTTGCATTGGATAATAGGCTACTACGGAACCCTACACTGCGCGTGGCCCGACACGCACTTGGCCGGTTATTTTAAATATCTTAAAGGCTAGCGTTTTACTACTATCTCGCCTGGTGGTAAGCGATGATGTCATCAAAGATGGTAAACACGCTAGGCCTAGAATACTCTCAAGGATTCTGTGCTGCCGGAACATCGTAAGATTATGGCGGCAGATTTTTTCTTGATGATGGTAAGCTACTTTTTGCTAGCAAATCAGGCGGAACATCAATATAATATGCTCCTACTATTATGATATAATATGATGAACATAAATAGGATGTTTTCATACTATCAAAATTCCAGACAACATCCAAAGGATCAATTATTTTACAAGTACATTGCCCTCGTAATGGGATATTTTGCAATGAACACAGAAGCTTGGCATTGGTACACTCCGCCTGCGAGTAAATTGTATCAACTACAGCGATGGATCGTGATCATTTTCGTTCCTATAACATGTTTCTCACAGATTCTGTACTTGTACTTAAATTATAAAGACCATAGTTTCTTCTCGCTGGCTTCAATGTTAGCTATCGTGCCCGTGGGTTTTGTTGTATTGGTGAGTATTTTTAATATTAAGAACGTTAAAAAAAACTAAGAAAAACTACTTCACATGCCGCGCTAGTCAGCAAATTAGTTGCTAACGCTACCACATGAGTAAAGAAACGGAAATTTCCGTTTCTCTACTAATGTGACGCTACATTGTTGTTGATGCTACTAAGATTGCTAATTTGAGGTGTTTATCTATAGAGATAAACACCTCAAATATCTGTATCTCCAGCGATATAGATCGCTGGAGATACTCATCAAATATCGATTAATTGCACAATGAAACTAAAGCCGAAGTATGTATACCCTCATAAATAAAAAATGAGTTTTCCAAATCGGTTAGTAAATAACAAAGTTCTGAGGGAAAAAAATACAAGCGAATTGAGAACCTCCTCCTTTTTTGTGAAGTGAGTTATAGATAAAAATTGTTATAATATAAATTTATATTTTGTTTTACTTAAATGAATTAACTGCATTTTCGTTTCAATAAAAATCATGCTATTTTAATTCGCTTTTATTAGCTTCAGACAGTATGTTTGTATATTAGTATTTAACGGAATCTTTGAACATGATTTTAACCCCCTTCAAAACGTCGGATTAACTCGAAATTTGGCATACTTATTAAGGGCCGATGACAATAAATAAATTTAAAAAAAAATTCGACTGAAAAATGAAAAATAAATAATAGTTTAAAAAAACTAAAAAAATACGCTTTTATAGAAAATCCAACTAAAAAATAGAAAATAAATTTTAATAAATTTGAATTAAAAATAGTGTAAGAAAAAATGATTTTATTGTAAAAAAAGCGTGGGGTGCTTTTCAGGATATTATCAAAATAACCCTTCTAGTCATATCTGTTCAAAAAATATTTGGAACTATTGATACCATGCACTCCACGCTTTTTTTTTACAATAAAATCATTTTTTCTTACACTATTTTTAATTCAAATTTATTAAAATTTATTTTCTATTTTTCAGTTGGATTTTCTATAAAAGCGCATTTTTTTAGTTTTTTTATACTATTATTTTTTAAATAGTGATTCTATGAAATATTATTTAAAATTTTCACTTATAATACCACAAGAGCTTCAAAATTATCGGATATTTCCCGATAGGTTCGTTGCAAACAAATGAAGGAGTCAAGTTTTTCAGGTTAAAAAATCACGAGCGCGGCGAGTGATTTTTCCTGAAAAACTTGACGACTTCATTTGTTTGCAGGGAACCTTGAGGGAAATGCCAGATAAATTTTGAAGCTCGTGTGGTATTCGGGAGATTATTTTTCCGACTCAAATATCGACCAATAGAATTGCACCATTCGACGTCACGTGGTACAACAGAGAAAATTTTCAAAAAATTTTCAGTATAATACCATGTAGGTTGTACCACGTGACGTCGAATGGTGCAATTCTATTGGTCGATATTTGGGTCGGAAAAATAATCATAAATATTTTATGAATGTTTTAAATATATAATATATATTTTTAAATAGTACCATGGCTATAAAAATGTAGTTATGTGACACTTTCAGATAAAATCTTTAGTATCACAGACACCGAGCTACAAGAAAGCAATGACGGCTTTAATGGGAAGGGTCCATCTTCACAACTTTGCGGGAAAGGATTACAGCGATGATAAAAATAAGTTTGTGAATGAGGTCCGTTCATAAATACCAAATTTATTTTACTGTTTATGTAGGATAAGGAACCATCTTCAAAAATTGGAAGCGTATTCAAGTCGCAAGTGAATAGGTATCTTCTAGGCAAGCGAACAACTATTACTAATACTACTGTAGACCACAATATCATCAGTTATCATCAGGTCAGATACGGGACAGATAATTTAAAGAAAACGTGATTAATAATCAATATTTTTATTACAAGGATAATCGAAAATAATTAATGTAGTTTAAAGACTATAAAACCATATTCCATGCCGCGCGAGTCAGTTTCAGTTGCAATTTTGAGATGTTTATCGACCTATCTCTGAAGATACTTATCTGATCTCGTTCAAATTATAATCATACTATCCTTGGAATATCTCCATTAAAACAAAAAAAAATCATAATTAGTTCATAAACGACTAAGTTATTCTGTATTAATACAGACTATATAGATTAAGCGATAGATCTATAATTGTATACGTAAAATAAATTAAAAGTAAAAATAAAAAAAATTTACACACAAGCTTTTTGTAAGTAGGTAAGCTCGATGGTACTTAAGGTACGGACACACCGCAGCGTCTTGCGTGCGCGATCGAGGCGGGGTTCAGATAGCGCAGTAGTATTTGTACTGACTGGTTCACACCAAACGCGATCAGTAAACAATTGAAAAGTACTGAGATCGCGCCCGCAGATCGCAGGACGCCGCTGTGTGGCCGCACCTTTACCATATTATTGCTCACCTAAGATACGCAAGTATACTAAATTAGAGTCCTATTGAACGTTAAGAATTGGTTCTATTTTAGCTTCCGAGATTTGAAACATACATAAAAATAAATACGTTGTAAAAATAAATATTATCGTCGGAATAAACACACAGTTTTTCTATTCACATGGGATTATTCGAACTCTTTAATTATTATAGGAGCGTCATAATATAACCTTCAACTTTGCTAGCTTCAGTTTAGTCACACAAAATATTGCGTGCTGTCCGAGCCCTTAACTCACTAGCTTTGCCTTATTACAACATTTTATATCTCTTCCAGAAAATAGTTCTCGCAGAAAAATACACCAGACGTACATTCTTTTTCCTTATGACCTTCGTTTTCATTTGTTTCTCTTCATGGAATGTAGTGCCGATGATACACAATGTGCGAAATAATGAATCAATTAACAATATCACTGTACGTTTGGAAGTTTTAGTACACTTTTGGCAGCCATTCGACTATGAGTTTAACTTCTATGGATACTTGTTTATACTCATTGTCGGATTTTACACCGGGCTAGTTGCAGTTATTTTAATGGTCCTTTTTGACACTATTAATTTGTCGTACGTATATCATCTGGTGGGACATATTGAGATTATAAAGTACGACTTGAGGACTGCATTTAAGGATGAAAACATGGATCAGGTAATATTGTAATTTTCTGAAAATATTTAATCTAAATTTTTAGATAAAATATTTTAGCTATGAAAAACTAAAAACAATATCAATATCATAACTTTTGTTTTCCTTTTAATTATAAATATTTTTTCCAAGTATCCGTGGTGAGGTAGAAATACACCCACATATGCTCGGACGCCTGTTTAGTAGGTTTTTTGTTCGGTAGTCGAACGGCAAAAATCGGAACCCTTATAGATTCGTCATGTCTGTCTGTCCGTCCGTATATCACAACCACTTTATTCTGAAACTATTAAAACTACAGAGTTGAAAGTTAGGTAGGTAGATGTATTCTGTGAACCACTTTCTGATTTTCATACAAAAATTTAAAAAAAGCGTATTTTTTTTCATCAACTTAATATTAATTGTTAAACACAATCCAAAACTTAATATACGTGTTGGATGTCTATGCATAGGGTCATTGACGTTTCTAAAACAATTTTTTCTCAACGTCAATCGTTTGAAAGATAGACACTTCTGAAGTAGTAAAATGTGTGTCCTAAGGCCTAAAATCTAAAAAGAATATATGCTGTAGAGCTCAATAAAAAACTTTCAACGTAAATTGGTTTGAACGAAATATAGTCACTAGTTTTTGAGATATAGTACATTTTCAAAACCGAAAATATAACTTTGTTATTCATAAAACTACGATGAAAAACACATTTAATTTTTTGCTGGTGAAAAATGATAGTTATGATTTTATTACGGAAGCCTACTAGTGCGAGTAAGACTAGCACTTGGCCAGTTTATTTTTCTATAAACTGTTTACTATCTGCGTGCTAAATTTTATTCATATCAGATCACGTGTTTTTGCATGAAGCAAAACAAACATATTTAACATAAATCCGTCCTCAGAATTTTTTCAAAGTAGGATAGGATTATATTTGGTGATTGTTCTTGAATGTATTAAAACATGTATTTATTTTTAGGACATATTAAAACATAAACTAGTCGAGATTACCAAGTATTACGGATTTATACTTGAGTAAGTACAATAATATAAATATGATATTAGAAAATACATTTTACATTACAATGTTTATAAATTAACTAATTTTAAGTTGATTTGCGTACCAGGCGAAAGAGATTTTATTGTATGAAGTATTCATTTCAAAAAAAATTAAGATAGTTTAAAAACTTAAATAACCGATTTCAATGCATCGCGAGTCAATTTCAGTGGCAAGTTTGAGACGTTTATCGTCTTATCTCTGGAGATACTTATCTGATCTCGATGAAATAACAATGGGACCACCTTGAAAACGTACCCTATCGATAATAAAAATAATCATTCGAATTGGTTCAGAATTGACGGAGTGATCGCGTAACATACAAACATGTTTTTCTTTAAACATACAGATGAATTGAGAACCTCCTTTGTTTGTGGAAGTCGGTTAATAAAACACGCTTGCACAAAAAAACATACAGACGAATTGAGATCCTCCTCCTTTTTCAACCGACTTCCAAAACGAAGGAGGTTCTCAATTTGTCTGTTTTTTTTATTATAGTTTTATTTACATTCGTTTAGTTACAAGTGAAGATAATATTAGCTTGTTACAAATTATATTACAGCACATTTGTAATTACGGAAGCTGCTTTCGGTTTGAATGTTGCGTCCATATACGCACAGAATTTGGTTCAAGGAGGCCTTATGCTGTACATGCTTATGACTTCTGGTCGAGTGAGTAAAATATTAAATTTTACTATGAGTTTCTATATATTTTAATAATATATGTGTCTGACTTTACCTTTGACTCCTTTCTCGTCTGGTGGTAAGTGAAGATATCGTCAAAGATAGTGTAGATGTATTCCTGCAGCACATAGCCCTTGAGAGTCAGAGTATTTTAGGCATAGCGTGTGTGCGTTCTCCATTTTTTTTAATCTATTATATTCATTTTTGAGCCTACTTTATTGCGTAACCTGTAATATCTCCAACAGTATCTTGAGATCATATTATCGAGTTCCCAATTTTTCAAACTCTATTATATTCATTTTTGAGCCACTGTGATTAAACATATCTTTCACAGGATCTTGAGATCATATTCACGTTTGGACTTATGATCCCTATATTCATGGGAATTCTGATTGTCATTTCACTCGTGCTTGAAAATATTCGGATTCAGGTAAGCTGCTGCGAAATTAAATATTTTTTACATAAATAAAGAGTCTTATTATACATAATATTTCGTTGGATGTTTGTAAAAATAGCCGAGGACTGCTACAAGGTATTTATCGTTTTCGTATTTTTTAGGTATATTACAAACGTTTCAATTTTTTAGGAAAGGATATTGAGACTCTGCTGTCCACATTGGCCGTCTGTCACAAAGCTGTATCTTCTGAACCATAATAAATAAACACCTGAAATTGAGTGTGTATTACTTTCATATGGCATATACATATTTCATTTTATACCATCAAAAAAATAAAATACAAGACTCGTGTTACCTATTTTCGATATTTTTTGTTAGACTTTATTGAATATTTATCGGTGGTGTGGCAGCACCCTTTGTGTGCGGAGTCCGACTCATACCGGACCGCTTTATTCATATTTAATGTTCAAAATCCTAAAATTAGTTCGTTATGAACGAGAGGATGTATCATTTCTCATAGAAGATATTTTTTCAGGCAGATGATATTCCTACTCTAGTCTACGATATACCTTGGGAGTCAATGTCTATTTCCAATCAGAAGATTATGTTGAGTATATTGTTTCAAGTGCAACCGACTCTGGAATTCAAAGCTGCATTTAATATAAAAACTGGAGTTCAGCCCGCCATAAATGTAAGTATATTATTTCATGTAGAAGTAGTAAGTCGTTTTAAAAACTTAAGAAACCGACTTTTCATCCCACGTAAGTATTTTAAAAGCAAGTTGTGTATATCTCGATATCACTAGAGATACACATCAAATATTGATAAAAATTATTATAAGACCACACTTGACATACACCTATTTTTGCAATGTAAAAACGGACTTTTTATATTATTATTAGAGTAGACTCTGATTTGTACAAACTTTCGTATAAACTAGGCTTTACTGAAGTTACTCGTTTTGATATTTTTTGATGGAATTATATAAATATAATTATTATAATACGAATAAAATATAATAATATAATTATAAATAAACATGAAAACTCTTGATTTTCTAATCATTTCAGATCATCAAAACCACGTTCTCTTACTACGTAATGATAAAGTCAAGTAAAGAAATGTAAGTCAAGGAATTTAAAGAATACTTTGATGATGGAGAATAAAAAAACAATTGGATCATCGATTGCAACATCTTTGTTTCACATACGTATTGAGTTGCGGAATCGTAGCCGTAAAAAAATGATATTGTGTCTAATTTAATAAAATATAGTTTATTTATCTAAGTTAAAAGCACGTTTATTATGAAAAACATTTCTCAGATTATCGAGCCTGACATTTTGCTCTTAATTTTGGCACGTTTGTTACATACGCATGGTTTTCAAAGTTATGTGTAACATTAATTTATTTTTGAATAAATGTTAAAAATGCACTCTAAGGGTCAGTTTCACCGGTTCCTGATACTGCGTTAGATTTTTATCTGACACATAGCGCCATACAAAAGCTATCAAAAATCTGTCAGATTTCTTCATATTAGCGCTATCAGGAACCCGTGAAACTGACTCTAAGCCTTTTATTAGTGACTGAAAATCTGTCTACGACTAAACCACTGATTCATTTTGAAAAAAGATAGAATCCCTCATTATTAGAGAAAGATAGAGTATGTTCACTTTGCTACGATGTCATCTCAGTAAGATGGCATGTGACATGTTCAGGCTCGTTGAATTTTTCCTGATATATACTATAGATTTCGTTCCTGTTTCGTAGTTTCGTATCCTGGATTTGATGATGGAGCAGGCATATTGTCCACATGCACTCTATAACAAAACAACATAACCCCATTTTGAATTTAGGCTTTCCATCTATCTTCACAATAAATCTAGGCCTTAAAATGATCTCCAGAGACTGAAAATATTCTTTTAAAAAAAGGTTTTGAAGACTTGTCTATCAATGTAGTATAACAATAAGAAAAAAATGATAAATGCTGTCATAGCCCGTTTAAAATATTTTGGTATTACGTTTGTTTAGACAACTCGTTCATCTGGTGCTGCTATGAGAACGAAATCTCCAAAATACTACAGTAGTTAATCCTGTGTCGCGTACATATTTTTGATAACTAAAAATGCTACTTACTGTTACACATTTTAATTAAGTAAGAAGTTTGTAGCAACACTACGCAACCGACTGGCATTACGCCAAAGAACCAAAACTGTTATCAAAGCAACGTGAATGAAAAACTCACTTAGGGAGTATGCTTTATGGTAACGGGATGCCAAGAGTTCTAATAGAATCAAGTTTTGCTGTGCTGGTTTATGGATGGATAATAGTAACATTTACTAGAAATAAGGATACAAGGCTTGAGGCCTTCTACAAAGTCCTAATGTAGTTGCTCTTTGTGTTTGAACAAAATTGATAATCTTGTGTTGCAGTAAGGATTTTTTATGATATAGTTAGCAAACCAGGAAACGGTCTATCTGATGGCAAGTGGTCACCGTCGCCTATAAAGACTTGCATCACTAGGGGTGTCACTTATGCGTCGCCGACCGGACAAGATTCTTTTAACGCCCCTTTGGAAGGACTTCATGTTGTAGCTTTGCGGGAAAAAAAATGCAGATAGCAGCTCATTCCACATTTTACAGGTGTACTGTAGAAATTACCGCATGAATCGATACGTGTGCAGTCTCGATAATATGTGGATCTATTTATAGGCAAGAAAGATTTCACCTTAGATGCAGGTCAGATAGAAGGTAAGTAAGGCAAGAACATAGCGCAGACGTGGCGTCTTACAAAGTGACTTTCATACAAAATATAAGGTATTTTTTCTTTGCAAGAATAAAGCGGACGAGAGAAATACGCGTCTATTTCCTACATCTCGCGTCTTACCTAGGACTTATATATCATCGTCATTCTATATCAGGTGATGATGGATAGATAGAGATATATAGATAAACTCTTTATTTGCACACTTAAAGAACAGAAACAATGTGAAATAAAATATGCTATAAACTTATAACTATAGCTATGCAGAGGGCGGTCTTATCGCTTAGAGCGATTTCTTCCAGATAACCCAATAGTAAAGAAGAAAACGAGATTGTGACGGACGGTGGTGTATCAATACGGTAATAAAATCAATAAATATGCTTACAAACATAAAAAAACAAATATCATACCATACATACATACCTATCTTTAAATATTAAATAATACATATCATACATATAATAATAAAATACACTGTAGCATAACAATACAATGATTGAGACTACCAATAATGCATTACATATTATTATTACATATTAATAATAATTATATTATCAATAATATAAATAAATAACATATTAATATTATATAATACTTATGATGCACTATGCATTTACATTACATACTCTAAACAAAAACACTTGCTGTTTTCATCACAGACTTCGGATTATCTATGGTTTTTATGCTCTGCATGTCATTATAGTCTGCAAAATCTACATAATATCTTCTTAATTTATGGTAAATAGCTCTTTATTTGCCTTGATTTTAATTGTAAGGAGCTCTTGATTTACCTTTGAGCCTTTATTTAAGGTTCTTATTCTAACAAACTACCAATAATGAGTCTCTAGAATATTTTGAATTAATGGGATGGAAAATGGTGACATCCATGGTTGACATGAAGCAATCAAGGTTAATGATTAATAAACAAGGTAAAGTATTTATTAGTCTTTAAAAAGTAAAACTAGGAAACATGAAATGTTTCCTTATAAAGCTCTCAACTGCTGAACAAACCAGTTCGCACTTCTATTGCCATGATTCTAGCAAACAAAGAAAACACATTAATTACGGGAACTATCTCCATATTTTTCCTGGGTTCGTTTTATTTTCGGGCTTTTGTCCCACGCTTTCTAAAGTTTATTTGAATTTAAAACATCGCGTGTGTTGGGTTCAGGTGACCGTGAAAGCTTCTAACGCTTTTCATTTAGATTATTTCATTGAAAATATGATAAGTGTTTATTTGATCTAATATTATGTTTTTTTAAACATTGTTGTTTGTTATACTGAGTACTGTCCATGCTATTACGAATATCATGGTGGCTGGGCACTTGTAAATTGCTTAATTCCCATTTTGCAATGAATTTATTCGACTGGTCTAACATATTTCTTCGTTAACTTTGCCCAGAATTACATTTTAAATTATGAACGAACTCAATACACATTTTATTTTGTCGATGCTCGCTCGCTTTTTGAAAGAACGCGTATTATGTATCATCGACGACTAAAGAATGTTTACTTATGTACTAGTTTATTTCTTTTTTTTTTTAAAGAAAAGATTACTCTCAATGTGGGTTACACATTACTAGTATTCTTGTTAACCCCTCCAACTAAGCTAAATATGCTTGTGTCTGGCACAGTAGATTCACGTCAATAGTGTAATGAGTGGGGTGGGAATCGAACTCACGACCTCTCGATCGCCAGTTCGACACCCTATCCATTGGGCAATTGCCGCCTTATTATATATTATATATATAGCCTTATTATATATATATATATATATATATATATATATATATCATCATGAAAAACTTTGTTTGAATTTATAGAGAATCTATTCTCGAACATTGAAATGAGGGGAAAGGGAAAATATGATAATTCTTGCTCGAACATAAACAAATAAGATAATACAATTATTTTTGCGACAAAATAGTAATTGTTTACTGATTTCTTAATGTGTTAAGAGTATCAGAGTTTCGATAATCAGACATCAAATGTCTAGCAAGGCGACATATCAAATGTAACTGTTTGGCAACCATTAAGCCTGAAGAGCATTCCACACTATCAATACCTCAAAACGCCTATTCTTATTCTGTTAACGACATTACGCTATTTACCTGTTACCCGTACGCCTCAAAACGAAATAGTTCAACTATATAGTAGATCTTTAAAAGCTATGCAAATAATTTAAGAGTATTTTACAAAACGCAGAACCGACTTCGAATTCCGCGCTTGTCTTATTCAGTACTAAGTTTGAAGTCTTTATCTCAATATCACTGAAGAAACTTATCGATGAAATTACAATTGGACCAAACGGATCGTATAATATATAATAACTATAAAACAATACAAAATAAATGATGGGGTTCTAAGGTAACAATAAAAAAAAAGTCAAATTGGGATCCTTCTCCGCTTATTAAGCGGTTAAAATGCTTTTTAGCATCTTTTTCTAATACATTTTATGATTAAATTATACAATAAATCAAGATTTTTTCAAATTTTTAATTATCTTTCAAAAAGTAAAATTCATTTGGTAAGACTGAATACTCTCACATTCCTAACATTATCGTTTAATGTGAACGCGCCCTAATTAGTCTATTAAGTGAACTAGATAATTGGGCGTTGCTTAAAGTCCGACCTTGGCAATTAGATGTTAATGTCTAGCCATGTGGACTTATTATGTAGTTTGTTATTAGCAATTGGTACTCGTATACCTTTTTGCTAATGGTATTGCTGGTATATTAACTGTTATTTATTACCATAATATAACTTTGCAGTTAATATTGTGGTAATAAGACTTGTACTAATCATGGGGGTAAATAATTATCCCCAGGCAAAGATTCCCTTCCTGCGTCAGTAGGTTTAGAGATTTTATCTACCGTATACGATGATTGGATGGTGCTTAATCGGTGACCACTAGTGGTAGGTTTCTACTTCACTTAAGCTATCCATGGGCGGAGTTATGTTGCCAATCGGATTGCCAAATTCCAGCATTATTTGATGCCATTTGTAAAAAGTTGTGCTCTATGGATGGCGCTAAAGCCTTCGTCTCAGTGCCGCCGCTAATATAGTCCAGACAAGTATAATTTCATCTTAGACTGCATTATATGAATTTGAAAAAAATCTGTTAAAAAGTTAATTTATACGAATTGGTGATTTTTAATTTATATTTTTAACTTTTTAATTGATTATTAATTCTATTCTTAATTTTATGTGTTACTTAAAAAAACTGTGTCTATGACTGTAATATGGTTTCAATAAAAAAAGTTATCATTTAGCATGAGGTGAGATAGCGGACAAGTGCTTGTCTGTCAAATAAAAAAAATGTTTTCTGTCTTCAGCTGTTAAATTGAAATCTATTAAATTTTAAGGGCAAAATATCTAACGAAATTATTATTCTATTCTTATTCATTGCTTACCATCAAGCGAGATAGTGGTCATCTGTGAGACAAAAAAAAACAGTATTGCTAGCCATGGTATCTGTCATAAACCGACTTCATTGCCTACAATTATGCGATAAAAATATCTAATTAAATCTAAATCTAATTAAACATCAAGCGAGCGGCATTCATGTCATGTTATCTTAGACCATAAAAAATAAAATGTCTGTGTTTACTCTTTACAAGCATTTTGGACGGTAGTTGGAAAAAACTTCAATGCTTTATATTTAACACCAATTGCACGCGGTGGATAGACAGACGATTGCGTCTGCGGACCGCGCTGTGTTTTGATGTTTTACTCCATACTCGTGCATCTAAAGAAATATCTCCCTACCATAGTATTTTATTTAAATACTAGGAAGTACACCGCGGCTTCGCCCGCGTTAAACACTTTTTTATTCACTTAACACTTTTCTTTCATAAACACCTATCTATCTAATATATATATATAATATAATAAGTATATATATTTATATATATTTATATATATATATATATATAATAAGCCAAATCGGTCCACTTGTTTTCATGTTATCGCGTGAGCTTGGGAAATAGGGATTCATTTTTATAAAGCCCTAAAAACCATATTAATTTTTAGACTTTGTTACCCCATTTCACCCTCTTTGGCTTGTAGTATTATTTATTCTGTGTCTCAGGGATGTTCTATTATGTTGATCTATTATGTGTCTTTGAAGTGTCTCACACTTTATATTTTTGTAAATTGTTAAACACAATTGGCTTAATTGGCAGAGCACCTGGACGTGTAATCCGGGGGGTGCGGGTTTGAGTCCCGTCGGTACGATGAAGTTTTGGATTGTGTTTAATAATTTACAAAAATATAAAGTGTGAGACACTTCAGAGAAACATAATATTTGACTTACGCAGTGCAACATCTCTCGTCGGATTTGAAAACTGTAATGATTTCTTCCGAATGATTAACTTACGTAATAAGTAGTCATAGATGGCGCCACCAATGCATAATTGGTTTAACAAATGCAATCCACTAATTTCGTCGTATCGATGTATCGAACCGTGGCTTAATTGGCAGAGCACCTGGACGTGTAAATCCGGGGGGTGCGGGTTCGAGTCTCGTCGGTACGATGAAGTTTTGGATTGTGTTTAACAATTTACGTATTTACCTATTTATTTACAGAAATACTTGTGTGACGTTTCGAACAAAAAATATTATTGAATCTTTTTTCTCCATACAAACTTTTAAGCCCCGTTTATCCCCTTAGGAAGCAAATTTTGAAAGATCCTTTCTTAAGTGTACTCTTAAGTACTAAGACAAATACACCCTCCAAATTTCAAGTCTGTAGGACCAGCGGTTTACGCTGTGCGTTATCTCTAAGTAACTAACATACTGACATATATATATTAGAATTACATCAATCAGAACCAGTCAGTCAGTCAGACATACTGACTGACTGACCAGTCAGTCAGTCAGTATGTTAGGACATAGATTCTTATCGTATTAGATACTTCCCAACTAGCAAAATCGTCTTACGTTTCACACTTTATAAGAGTTCTGAGCTTACAGTGGTCTCTTATCTGTTTTCGTCATTGCTATCGCTCCTATATTAGTCTCTGAGAAGCCGTTACAGGCTCTAATACGCTTGATCTTAATACCTTGTCTTAATTATGCATATAAGTTTAAATTTACAATGCCGTTGTAAGCCACACTCTCCTAAAAAAAGCATTTATTAAGACTTATCACACTTGAGATAAATTAGCTCTCATATCCACATTTTCTATGCTCATTTAATTTTATTACATATTTTCTAAATGCTATTGTAAGAATGTTAGACTAATATCAGCATTTAATTAGAGTACTTAAAACATGTAAATATTGATCTTATTCAAAACTATTATAAGATCAACAGCAGTGGATAGGCACATATTAGAGTGATATTGAATCATCATACTTACATTATAGAAAACGAGTCTAATTTCAGAAAGTTTGATCTTAAATCGAATTTGTGACTAAAATTGTGAGAGTAACATTTGATGTTAACTTTTATATTTCACCAAAAGTATTTTAGTGCGGTCACATAAAATACCATTTCACATCCCAAACGTTCACTCTTAAATGAAAATAAATGTGTTATGTCAATTCAAGGATCTCTAAGTTATTCCAACATGGAGTCATGTTGGAATGATCTAAATGAGCTTAAAATAGTCTTATGGTGATTCTAATAAATGCTATACTAATGGCGTCGCTTTTAATAAAAAATAACAAATAAAATAATTAAACAAGAATACTAAATACTATATATTGATGAAGCGCACGAGTTGTGAAGCATAAACTAGGGTCTACTTTACAGTAAATAATATTTTCCAATACTAATACTTATCGAAAAGCATAAAACGAAACACTTGTTAATAATGGTACGGTTATTACAATATAAGTTATTAAATACCTTTATCCTTACTGTTTTCGATTGCTTTTTTATTAGTTGTAACTTTCAAACAAACACTACACCAAGTTTTTTTACAATTGTGTTTGATCTTATGTAAAATCAAAATAAACTTTCTTACGCTCACAGGACTCTTAACGTCAAAACAATGTAAGCCTATGTACGCTTAAATTAGTTTTGGTAAGAATAATTTAAGTGAAAACAACATTCAATAAGACTGATATTAGAAAGATATAAACAAATTACGCTTGTAAATGGTGCCCAAATCCAGGCTTATACGACGATATAATAATGGTATAAGAGCAAGAAAACAGTGGTCTAGAGATTATTTTAAGTGTAGTATTTACTGGTTGGGTTACTATTAGACTGTCTACTTGGTACGCTATCGAACAAAAGAAACAACGATCATACAAACTCAGTACCTCCTTTTGAGAAGTCAGTTGTTACAAGTTCTATTAGCAAGTCTTAGTAGTTAGTTCAGTTGCGGTTTAGTAACATTAGCATGCGAGTTGTGTACATTAAATTGTTTAGTATATCATTATCACATACTAATAATATGTAAATATTTGTTATTATATAGATACAATACGAATAAATTATGTATACTAAGACCACGGCGTTGCAGTAGTATGGAAACAACCAGTGTATTTAAAATTCTTCATAGACAGAACTAAATGCCCAGTTACTTACAGTTTTAGGGTCAGCTCAGACCGCGACGCGCTGCGACGCGACGCGACGCGACGCGGTGCGCACTTTTTAAGAGAGTGATACAAAAAAGAACTTTATTTACTACATAAAGATATACTCTCGATGAGGTTGAAGGTGGGTCTAACTTGTATCTTCATATTAGGAGTCTATGCTCCTCAAGATGCGCGTTGGAACGGTTCCACTGCAGCCCAAGCAGAGAGGCAGGAGTTTTGGGATAGCATGAAAGATGTTATGAGTAAATGCGAACAAAATGAAAGAGTAGTAATGCTAGGCAACTTTAATAGCTGGGTAGGTGTGAAGCGTGATGGATATGAAAGTGTGTTGGGAAGGTTCGGCGATGACAGGGTGAATGAAAACGGGGAAAGTTTGCTTGAAGTATGTCTTGGGTGGAATCTTGTGGTAACAAACACTTGGTTTGACCATAAGAAGATCCACATGTATACTAGGGAAGAAGGAAGCGTGAGAAGTATGATTGATTTTATTATAGTGCATGGAAGAAGACTGAGAAAGAAAGTACAGGACACTCGGGTGTACCGCGGTGTCGGCGTGGGCTCAGACCACTTTCTGGTGATGTGTCGAATAAGTGGTCTCTTTAAGCGATGGCGGCATCGTGTGCATGAACCCGTTAGTGTACTGGAACGCATAAAAGTTGAGAATTTACAAGAAAAAAGTGTGAAAGATGAGTTTGTAAGTAAATTGATCGAGAAGTTTGAG
The DNA here is from genome assembly GCA_954871355.1 of Cabera pusaria. Taxonomy (NCBI): domain Eukaryota; kingdom Metazoa; phylum Arthropoda; class Insecta; order Lepidoptera; family Geometridae; genus Cabera; species Cabera pusaria. Next base: position 6,317,176 of record OX940893.1, read on the forward strand.
TCATTAGATAAAGTGTGTGAGGTTGAAGATTTATGGAAGCCTTTGGAAGCCTGTGGAAGTTTAAGGAAGGGATCGTGGAAGTTGCTGTAGAAGTGTGTGGTGTAAGTAAGAGAAAAAAAGGGTGTAAATTGAAGAATGTGTGTAAAGATGTTCAAAAAGCTGTATTTGAGAAGAAGAAAGCATGGCAAGACTGGTTAGCTTCAAAAACCAACCTAAGAATGCAAAAAAAAACGACTGAAGATGTATACAAGGCAAAGGAAGAGTATAAAAGGTTAAACAATGTAGCAAAAGAGGTTAGATAGAAAGAAAGATAACGATAGAGATGAATTTGATAGGAGGTTATCTGACGACTTCCAGACCAACATTAAGTTTTTCTGGAAGTCCATAAGGTCAGCCAGAGGAAATCTTAATACCTCGCAACTGGACAAAGTCAGAAATCAGGATGGCAGTATTGTGAGAGGAGAGGAATGCGTTCTAAAGAGATGAAAGGAATATTTTGAAAGTTTATTTGAAAAGGAAGGTATGCAAGTGCCAGTGACAACTGGTAACGCCAATGAAGATGGCGATGAAAGTAAAATCAGCATGGAAGAGATAATTACAGCATTGAAAAGTATGAAATCGGGTAAGGCTGCAGGGTATGACAGGATTTCGGTAGAGATGCTGAGGGCTGGACAAGGTGTGGTAGCGAGTCAGCTGTAGCGCCTATTTAACCTTTGCTGGAGGAACGGAATTGTTCCAGAAGACTGGTGCAAAGCCGTCATTGTGCCGCTATACAAAGGAAAGCGATCACAGCAAGACTGCAAAAACTATTGCGGCATTAGCTTACTCAGCGTCGTCGGAAAATTGTATGCAAAGGTACTGATTACAAGAGTGACGAATGAAACTGATAAGAAAATGTGGGATGTACAAGCGGGTTTCTGGAGAGGAATGGGATGCATGAATCAGGTCTTTTTTTTACGAAGCATAGCCGAAAAATGTTTGGCGAAACACCAAAAGGTCTATTGCGCATTCGTAGACTTGGAAAAGGCCTATGACAGAGTGATGAGGAATGAATTGTGGTCAACATTATCTATGTATGGGGTGGGCGGCAGTTTGATACGAGCACTGAAATTACTCTATGAGGGTTCCAGTGCTTGTGTCAGAATAAACGGAGCGTACACAGACTGGTTTAACATCGAAAAAGGTGTTAGACAGGGATGTGTAGCATCGCCAGTGCTGTTCAACCTATTCATAGGCAATTGTTTGACAGTTCTGAAAGAAAGTGTGTACGGATTAAGAATGAATGATTTAACCATCAAATGCCTCCTATACGCTGATGATCAGGTGATATTAGCATCATCGGAGGAGGAGTTGCAAAGAATGGTTAATACCCAACCAGCAAATACTACACTTAAAATAATCTCTAGACCACTGTTTTCTTGCTCTTATACCATTCTTATATCGTCGTATAAGCCTGGATTTGGGCACCATTTATAAGCGTAATTTGTTTATATCTTTCTAATATCAGTCTTATTGAATGTTGTTTTCACTTAAATTATTCTTACCAAAACTAATTTAAGCGTACATAGGCTTACATTGTTTTGACGTTAAGAGTCATGTGAGCGTAAGAAAGTTTATTTTGATTTTACATAAGATCAAACACAATTGTAAAAAACTTGGTGTAGTGTTTGTTTGAAAGTTACAACTAATAAAAAAGAAATCGAAAACAGTAAGGATAAAGGTATTTAATAATTTATATTGTAATAACCGTACCATTATTAACAAGTGTTTCATTTTATGCTTATCGATAAGGATTAGTATTGGAAAATATTATTTACTGTAAAGTAGACCCTAGTTTATGCTTCACAACTCGTGCGCTTCATCAATATATAGTATTTAGTATTCTTGTTTAATTATTTTATTTGTTAATTTTTATTAAAAGCGACGCCATTAGTATTGCATTTATTAGAATCACCATAAGACTATTTTAAGCTCATTTAGATCATTCCAACATGACTCCATGTTGGAATAACTTAGAGATCCTTGAATTGACATAAAACATTTATTTTCATTTAAGAGTGAACGTTTGGGATGTGAAATGGTATTTTATGTGACCGCACTAAAATACTTTTGGTGAAATATAAAAGTTAACATCAAATGTTACTCTCACAATTTTAGTCACAAATTCGATTTAAGATCAAACTTTCTTAAATTAGACTCGTTTTCTATAATGTAAGTATGATGATTCAATATCACTCTAATATGTGCCTATCCACTGCTGTTGATCTTATAATAGTTTTGAATAAGATCAATATTTACATGTTTTAAGTACTCTAATTAAATGCTGATATTAGTCTAACATTCTTACAATAGCATTTAGAAAATATGTAATAAAATTAAATGAGCATAGAAAATGTGGATATGAGAGCTAATTTATCTCAAGTGTGATAAGTCTTAATAAATGCTTTTTTAGGAGAGTGTGGCTTACAACGGCATTGTAAATTTAAACTTATATGCATAATTAAGACAAGGTATTAAGATCAAGCGTATTAGAGCCTGTAACGGCTTCTCAGAGACTAATATAGGAGCGATAGCAATGACGAAAACAGATAGATAAAGTGAGAAACGTAAGACGATTTTGCTAGTTGGGTATTATGCATGACGCCTTAAAAAGCAAAGGGATGAAAGTAAATGTAAGCAAGACCAAAGTAATGGTTTTTGAAAGAGAAGAAAAAATGACTGATTGTTATGTGACGATTGAAAGAGAAAGAGTGGAACAAGTGAAAGAGTTTGTGTACCTGGGTTCTAAGTTTACGAGAGATGGTAAGTATGAAAGTGATATTGAGCGAAGAGTTTTGGCTGGAAACCAAGTGAGTGGGGCACTACATAACTTTATGAGAAGTCAGAACGTGTCTAAAAAAGCACGGGAGAGTTGGTTCCCACACTCATGTATGGTAGTGAATGCTGGGTATGGCAGAAGAAACATGAAAGTAAAATTAATGCTGTAGAAATGAGAAGTTTGAAGCCGGCGCCAGACACAAACAAATGTTTGACATAGACTTTGTCACATACTTTGTCACATATTTGAGCACTTATTTGCGGTACCTGCCACACATACTTTGCAAACAACACTTTTTGCAGTTTCGAACTTTGAACGCTTTGATGTGCGCTCAAAAAACCGACACCAAATGGCACAGTGCCAAACTTTGTTCAAACTTTGAGCAAACTTTGAACAAATACTCAAATACCCGTGCTTCACATGTGCTCAAATGTGTGTTCAAATAAGTGCCCAAATGTTTGAGCTATGTCTGGCGCCGGCTTGAGAAGTATGATCGGAGTGACTCTGATGGATAAGTTGGAGAACAGCGTGATAAGGGAATGTTGTGGTGTGGTAGAAGATGTAGTGACAAAGATAGAGAAAGAGATGCTTAGATGGTTTGGACATCTAGAGAGGATGGATGAAGAAAGATTGACGAAACAGATTTATGAGACGTGTGTGAATGGGCCAGTTGGTAGAGGCCGACCTAAGCGAACGTATCACGACCAAATCGGAGACTTTTTAAAAAAGGCCAAGTCAAAAGTACCTATAACCGGCGAGCATGTATGAAGACGCTCATGAAAGTGGAAGAAGCGAAGGAGGTATGTCAGGATCGTAGCATGTGGAAAGAAGTAATCTCTGCCTACCCCAACGGGAAAAAGGCGTGATTGTATGTATGTATGTATGATTGTATGTATGTATGTATGTATAAAAATATACACATTTCATTGAGTTTGTTTGGCGGCTTCAGACTGTGCCGCGCGGCGTCTCGCTGCACCATGCGGCACCGCGCTGCCCCGCGCAGCTTGTGGCTGCGCCGCGCGGCGTAGTCGTAGTATCTTTTTGTGTAGTAAGTAAAGATCTTTTTTTATAACTCTCTTAATAAGTGCGCGCCGCATCGCGTCGCGGTCTGAGCTGACCCGCAACTAAATTATGTATTTACTAGGTCCTTTTTAGGGTTCCGTACCCAAAGGGTAAAACGGGACCCTATTACTAAGACTCCGCTGTCCGTCTGTCTGTCTGTCTGTCTGACTGTCTGTCTGTCTGTCTGTCTGTCTGTCTGTCTGTCTGTCTGTCTGTCTGTCTGTCTGTCTGTCCGTCTATCTGTCTGTCCGTCTGTCACCAGGCTGTATCTCATGAACCGTGATAGTTAGACAGTTAAAATTTTCACAGATGTATTTCTGTTGCCGCTATAACAACAAATACTAAAAACAGAATGAAGTTAAATATAATAGAGGGTCCCCATACAAGAAACGTGTTTTTTTCGGCATTTCACGCCATCTATGAACGCTTAGTAAGGTAAACGTCCCATAAATGGCGTTATATTGAAATGTCGATCCCTAACACCTTTGTTAGACGTTAGATGGCGTTATAAGAAACAAAATGTTTTTTAATTATTAGTTTTTGCTGGCAAAAAATGATAGTGGTATTTTTTGCTCGATCTTATAAAATACTGTAGTGTGGTACGAAACCCTACGAGTGCGAGTCCGACTTGCACTTGGCCAGTTTATTTATAATAGTAATATAATATGCAATGTTAAAACTGCAGACTAAATGTACATGAACAAATTTCAAATGATGCAATTGTTATGCAAATCGAGTTTGCAGATTCCTGGTCATGATTTTCACTAAGCACATTTCAATTTTAATGAAAACACATTTGTAAATTTATAATTAATCCTGCGTGGCTTATGAAATTGATATTAATCAGTTTATACACCTATTTTCGTATTCAATCTTGATCTAAATTTTTAATAATAACTACCTACCTATCCAGAGTAATATTATAAAGAAACGTTTGTTGTATTTGTTTTGTACTTGTCATGGCCCAGTGATGCATTGTCAAAAATCAGCTGTGCCGGTTTTAATCTAAATAATAGGAAAATAGTCATTAAATCTTAGAAATATTATTAAATATTAAGTGCAAAAGTGGTAACTAACACCATTTCGTGTTATCTAATATCTGTGTGACTTATTTCGTGCGATTCGAAAATCGACAATAATACGGTCAGTCGGCGCGGGAACTGGAGCTGTCAAACAAGAGAAAGACCTCTTGGTATATCATATCAGGATATAACCTGGACCTTTGGATGATTCTGAACAAAAAACCTGGGGAGTATTCTTTTCGTAACCTTTATTAACCGTATGCATTAGGTATTGTTTAATAAACTCACTGCCAGGTGCTCTTAAATCGCCAACATTAAATTCGATCAAAGTCGGTGACAAATTGTCATTTTTCGATGTTCCTGTCGTATTCATATACCTAACTTTTAATTTCGAGTTCTACTGTATTATTAAAGGTTTAATTAACAGTTTTAGTGTAGAAATAATGTTTGTGTAGGATCCCGAATAAATCCATAGTATCTACGAGTACCTACTTATGTGTATATAATACAAACTTAACATTATAAAGAATACACTACTTTTCATGACAGTTTTGATGGAATATTAACTAAATAATCACTTTATCACTGACATCCTAATATAAAATATCAACAAATATAAAATTTAAACTAAGATATATTGTTAAACTTGTAAATAACCATTATCTAACTAGTATCAATTATTAGTCACATATAAATAAACTGTATTGGCTAGCTTGAAAGTAAGGTACTCCTTCCTGGTTTGCAGAGACAATATCAGCCACAATGACCACCCGTAGAATGGATATTGAGGCCAAATTGAAGGCGGCTCTCCTGGAACTGAAAACCTGCAAGGACTCCAAAAAAGATTTGATGCAAGAACTTCAGGATCATGAATCTGACATGGCAAAGATGTTGGAGAAGAACGCAGACCTCAAACACCAATTGGCCGAGTATGACATTGCTCTGGAAGACCTGAGAGACCAGCGTGACAGGCTTCTAGAAACAGTGGATGTACATGCACAAAACCAAGAACTATTCTAACGTACACTGACCTATATCCGGGATTTGGAGCAAGAGCTCTCATTTCCAAAGATAAACTAGAAGAAATGACGACCTCTCCTGTATTGAAAAATAATACTAATCAAGACAACACTTTGGATCTATATACAGAGTTCATCGGCTCAAGTTTTACTAATGTCTCTATGAAGGGTTCCAATAAGATTAAAAAGTACATTAAGTATAAGAAAATCATTAGGAAAAATATACATAAATTAAAAAAATATAACCATATTAAACAAATAAATTTAAAGACTTGTAAGAAAAACATCGACTTAAGTAAAGAATTACAGCATTGCCTGGAGATGTTAGATCGCAGTTACAAAGAATTAATAGAATTTAAAGAAAAGGCTGATTTATAAAAACAAGAAATGTGCGCCTCAAAAGTTTTAATTGGGGCTCCTATCTCTGGTGTGCATAGTGAATGCTACCAAGAGGATAGCAGCTCACCAAGTACAGCTAATACTGCAAGTTTACATGCACAGACTGACTTGGTTAGGCAGGAAGTAGTGTCATCGTTGCAGTGCACTGGTGCCTCCGAGGTGGACTCTGGCAGTCCTTTACAACTGCCGGAGCCTGCTAGAGAGACCATTGTGTTCAGCGATGAAATGGGAGTAGGTATAGGTAGCTTATTAGACACTAGATTGAACCAAAATGTTTATAACAATTGCTGCCCTAATTTACCAATTACAGATTTATGTAAAAAAATAAGCAGCTTTCAGTATCACAAAAATTGTACTATTGTATTGCAGCTAGGTAATAGCACAAACTTAAAAAAAACTGATATTAATATTCTAATTAAACTTTTATCAGACATTGCCAGCAGAGGCATTAGTAAAATAATAGTTTGTTCATTCCCGTATCTAAAAACGAGTAGTTGCACTTATAATGATAATGAATAAATTGAACTTGGCACTGTACAATTTGACGTGTCGCTTGAGCGACTTTTTGTATTTTGAAACTAACAAATTTATTAGTAAAGTAATATTGACAAAGGATACTTTGTATCTCAATAAGACTAATAAGTCGACCATTGCTAAGTTATTAGCATTCAATATATATGACCCTGTTTTACATATTGTAACAGATCACGAAGACGAGCCCCAATGTAGTGGTGTTACTATGCGGGGTTATTGTAGCGTAGTAGACTTAGTTAGTTTAAGCTAATGTCTAAGACAATGGGGAGGCCTGACTCAATCAACATTTTTCATCAGAATATACAAGGTCTCTCCAGCAAAGCCTTAGAGTTAGAATTATTTCTCGATTTTTATAAAGTTGACATAATGTGTATTACTGAACACTGGTTTGTGAAAGGTACATTGTTACCAATATTAAACAATTATACAATTGCCAGCACATTCATTAGACAGAAGGCAATTCGTGGTGGCTCACTAATATATGTAACTGAAAATTGTAACTTTAAAGAGCGTAAAGACATAGTAGCTTTGTCTGTGGAACGATGTGTTGAATTATCTTGTATAGAGCTGGGGCAACATATAGTCATCTGTGTATACAGACCTCCATCGGCTGATTATAAAATTTTTGAGACAATTATGGAAGAAGTAATGAGCAAAGTCTTCAACACCTCTAAATCTTTGATAGTTTGTGGCAATTTCAATGTTAATTTAATTGAGCAGTCTCCGCTCAGCGACAATTTAAAAAAATTGTTTCTAAGCTTCAATCTGAAGCATTATTTTAATCAGCCAACAAGAATCACCAGCTCGTCAGCTACCTGCTTGGACAATGTGTTCTGCAACTGTGAACCCGAAAAAATTGCAGTTTTTGATAAACTTGGCTCGGACCATCTGGGACAAAGTGTCACTTTTTCATGTAAATTATCCACCAAAGGCCAAGACCATTTTTACAGGCCCATTACCACCAAACGGGTTGAACAGTTTGTGGATATAATTGACAAGCAATTAATGAACCTAAGATTTTCTGAGGATCCTGATGACCTATGCAGTGCTTTGTTTCAAATGTTAGATGCAGAGTTCACTGATATTTTTAAAATTAAAATGGTTAGAAAGGATGCGAAGGTTCGTTTCGATGACTGGGCAACTCCTGGTATTTATAAAAGTAGAAAAAATTTGTATAACTTGTACTCACAAAAAAACATTAATTTATATAATACTAAATTCATAAATCACTTAAAATTGTATTCAAAAACTTTTAAAGTTGTTTGTCAGACAGCAAAATCATTGCATCTAAGTAGAAAAATTAAGCATGCCGATGACAAAATAAAATCAACATGGAAGTAATTAATACAGAAACTGGAAAAATTAAGCAGAGGGACGGTCAAATTATGTTAAAAGTTAATAACAAATTAATCATAGATAATAATGATGTCGCTAACACATTTGTTGAGTTCTTCTCACAAGTACCTATTATTACTACTCAGCCTTTAAACTCTTCCCCTAAGGATGCTTTTGTTTTACTATCAAAGTGTGTGAATGAATGTGATTCTATGTTTGAGTTCAGACACATAACTTCAATATCAATTATCAAAACGTTTAAAATGCTCAATCAAAAGAAAACCGAGGATCTGTGGGGTATGTCAACCAAAGTACTTAGTTATATTATTAATGTAATTAGCCCTTACTTACTTAAGTTGCGAGACTCACTTCGTGAAAAATTTAAGGAAATTAAAATTCTCACAGTGGCATGTCAATATATGTATGAAAATATTATGTATGTACGCAAAAATTTGAATGATTATGATAAGAGGTCTGATGTACATAATTTCAATACAAGACAAAAATAGATTAATTTTACCTCAATTCAGGTTGTGGAAAGTTAATGGTTCTTTTTTGGGGAACTGTATACGATTTTATAATAAACTTCCTAAAGATATTGATCAACTGTCTATGAGCAGATTTAAAACCTTTGTAAAATCCAATTTAATGATGAAATCGTACTATACATTAAATGACTATATGAATGACAAAAATGCTTGGCCTGAATGCCCCAAGCTCCAAGATATAATATAAATTGTATGATAATAGAATTACTTATTGTACATTAAACATTTATTTAATATGAATTAAAAAAAATGAATTAAAATAAGTGACAAGCCCCATAGAGTTTCTTGGTGTTTCTTCTCTGATGGGAGTACTTCCGAAACACCAGTAGATTCAACAGTCAATCAGTTTTCATCTTTTGTTTGCAGATCTAGGGTTGCCTGTAGAGACGGTATTATGCAGCTGATAGACGGACAATTGGTTCCATTCGGAATATGATTTGTACTGCAATTAGTCTGCGTTGTATTTATTTATTATGTTTCATAATTTCAAAATTTTTTGGATAAAAATTGTCTGAAGTACTGAAACATGCATTGGGTTGCGGGTGCACGTAATAGTACGGTTGGCAACCCTACATTAATCAGGGGAATTAAACATGTGTTTTAAGTGTGACGTTCGACGTCTAGATGAAAGCTGAATGGCTCAATACCTTTGTTTTTTTTTGTAAATTCAAAGCAATAAGTTATGTTTCTGTTATATCTATAATATTTTTTATTGAATATGATCTATTTAATGTAATTTGACGAGTGTAAGTGCAAATTTTTAATTTGCCCATATACTGAATAAATGCTTTGACTTTGACTTTGAATTTGCAGTGGGAAAATGCTGGCTTTGATGGCAGAGGTACCGAATACAATCCGCGCAGTGCATCAATAGATCGAAAAAATTATGTACGCTGTTTACAGTGGCCCTCTGGTGAAAGAAGTAATCATTTAAAAACCCCCAACCCCCGTATGGTGATATGATGTTTTCTAGTATCCGCCTGGCCAGCTACCACCCTCAAGTTAAAAAATCGCCAAACATCTAATGTGTTCCGGAAGCAATCCTTGAGAGATAGTTTCAATTTTAGCCTAGCATGTTACCATCCTCGACCGAATCATCACTTACCAAAACCAGTAAAAAATACCAACTTTTATACCATTTTGGATAGCTTAATAAACAAGAAAGTCGTATTAGTAATTTGCACGCTTATAGTTATAGTATTTTTTTAAGAAAAAATACATTGATTAGTATTAATATTTACAAAAAATATATTTTTCAATAAAAATAAAACCGACTTCATAACCACAAACAGGCACTCAATAGCAAAAAAAAAATTACTTAATATCTGTAATTACAAGCAGCCCACCCCGGCTTCGCACGGGTAGAACTTATATGCCTACAACATTTGCATCAGTTTGTTGCATCGAATATAAAATATGAACATATTTAACAATCATCGTCATATTTCATCCAATTTACACAAAACCTTAACTAATTATGCACCTAAACCTTCCTCATAAACACTCTGGCTATTGGTGAAAACCGCATGATAATCCGATCAGTAGCTATTGAGATTATTGCGTACAGACAGACAGACGCAGTGATGGACTTTGTTTTATAATACTTACGTAGTGATATTACCCTGATTCTGACCCGACGGTCGTTGGTTCTAATCCTAGCTACATACCAATGAAAGTTTTATGTGCATTCATGAATCATGAGTTTTCATACAGTGGTCATGGGATCATTAAATCTACCAAAAAGTAGCTTACCACCAAGGAGAACATCTGCCGCCGTAACCTTACGGCGTTCCCCGACGCATAATGTAGGGTAATATACGTTTAACGTGTGTATCTGTGTGTCTGTCTGTAGCATCTTAGCACCTAACCGGATGAACCGATTTTGTTTTTATTATTGATAGTTTTTTTTTTGTTTGATAGATGTCTTCATCGAGAGTTTTCTTAGCTTTGATTCATGAAAATTCGTTCAATCGTTATAAAATTATGAGCTTTTTTCTAGTTAATTGCGCTATGAAATCAACTTTCATAGGTCTGATCAATTCGAAAATCTTCTTCTTCAACGATATTGTAAGAACATGGAAGCCTCCTGGACTCTACAGAATACTCAAATCCTCACCAACTTACAGCTCAGATTTTAAATGTCGTGTTTAGAGTCATTGGAAAAAGCTATTATACATAGATCAGTCGGGGTGGTTTAAAATATTATATTATATTATTATATATATAGATGAATATTATTTTATACAATAGATCATATTATTATACTATATTGACTTCAAATTGATTGTGATCGGTGGGGATCTACAGCATAGCTAAGCCTATAATAATATTTTCGTAGTAACTATGACCTCATCTGTGGTTTCACTGCAAATATTTTATTAATTTTGCGACGCGTGTATGTGAAATTCGTGATATCTTCTAGAGTTTTCATTTGAATTATATACTGTAAAGCACAATTTTAATCTATAATATGTGGCCAAGCTAATTAACGTAATTATTTGGATAAGGATTAATACTTTATACTTGAAAATATTTTATTTTAATTTTTTAACAAAAATTTTAAGATTAAAATGGTTACTGTGAGTCAACCTTAAGAGATAAACATATGCTGTCGCGGACTTTTTTGTAGGTCTTTTTAAGTTGTACAACTCTTGCATAGAAAATATTCTTCTATCTATTTTCAATTAAGCAGCGTTCGTAAGAAACGTGTTTTTTCGGCCGTTTTTTTGCCAACTTAGGTTGCAAATTAGGTCTCCACGAATGTACCTTTGATTTAAACGGGATAATATATAGCCTATTTTCATTCCAAAAGTCCATTCTATGTATCAGTGAAATAATGTTTTAAATCGGTTCAGTAGTTTTGAGCCAAATCATTACAAACATACAAAAATACAAAAATACAAATTTTCTCGCTTTATAATATTAGTATAGAAGTATAGATTATAAGCGCTACCCACTTATTTATTTGAACTCGGTGCCAGCCAAGTCTATTGGATAGTAAATAGATACTATATATGTAGTATTAGTAGTAAGTAGGTAGATTCATGTAGGTAGTATCTGTCTACTACCTATTAGACTTGGCTGGCACCGACTTCAACTAAATAAGTGGGTAGCGCTTATAATAATTATATTAAGTAATTTATTTTTCGCTTTTGAGTGTCTGGTTGTTGTTATGAAGTCGGTTATATTTTTTTTTTGAAAAATAATTTATTTTACCCTTTTGAGTGCAAAACAAGTTTTAATGAAATTACATGCATCTATAAAATTTTGCGTTTAAGCCGTTATACACTGACGGATATATACTTTGTGAAAATTTCAAGTATGTACCTATTACGGTTAAGAAGATACAGACCTGTAAAGTGCGCACATATAGACACACGGAAGGACGGACGGACGGACGGACGGACGGTCGAAAGGACAGCAAAGTCTCATAAAGTGTTCATTTGGTACACTTTGGGTTCGGAGTCCTAAAAAATTGACTTCAAATGCCGCGCTAGTGCAAATATCCACTAGTCATAACGATGTCATCAAGGTATCAAAGACCAATGTCTAAAATAGCCCTGTGCAATAAAAGCATCTGACACACACGATAATTTATTGTCTATTTTATCACAATAATTCCAAATACTTTTATAACATGGACTAGTTGTATTCCAAAATGAATATTAGAAAGTATTATTTGCGATTATTAACATTAATCTCCGCCATATGGCCGCCAGCTTCGCCAAACGTCATGTCATGTCAAAAAATGTTCACATCAAAAAACGTTGCACCCTAACAAGACTTTGCCCGGTAGAACATTCCTATGAAGGCAAATTATTTCTCCCCACCTTTGTTTCTATCTCGCTCACAGTTACCGTAAGAATATCTGTCAAATACCAAAACCAACATGAATAAAGATGTAAAAACATTATTCAAGGTCATATTTTTTAGTCTTCAAAAGTATATGCAATAGCAACCTCCATTGTGTATAATCTTCTTGGAACTCTTCTTCTAAAACCAGTACATTCTCCTATGTTTGAGGTATTTATCTCCATATCTCTAGAGACACAAATCAGATCTCGATAAAATTAAAATGAGACCACCTCGAAAACGTACCCTACCTATTAAAAAAATAATCATTTGAATCCGTTCACAATTGATGGAGTAATTTTGAAAAATCCTTTCTTAGCGGATATACGTTTATGTTACGTTATAATAACTATCTGCAAGCCAAATTTCAGCGCAATCCGAAACAATATTGATATCAGACTTTGTTATCTCACTGCACCTGTTTAGGGGTGGCATTTCGAAAAAGCCTGAAACACGTATTTCTTATTTAGTTACTGAAGTACTTGTGCAAAATTTGGAATAGAAAATACTATTTCATCTCGTTTCTCCATACAAACATTGAATCCCCATTTCCTCCCTTAAATGGGTGAATTTTGAAAAATCCTTTCTTAGTACACCCTTACTTACTAAGACAAATATACCCTCCAAATTTCAAGTCTCTACGACAAGCGGTTTAGGCTGTGCTTTGTCTGTCAGTCAGTCAGTATGTCAGGACAAAGATTCTTATAGTATTAGATATATTATCTTCATATTAAATTATCGTAATGTATTGACAAAAATATTTGCTAATATTAACAAATACAAATACCGTGATGTTTAGAATTTTAAGTTTTTATTGTAACAGGATATTCTTAGTAAATTGCTTGATCGAGAACTGACAATTTCACCTGGTGATTTTCTCACACTACCATTTAATGTGTAAGCGATATCGGTTCGGGTCGTACTTTCATTGAATTAAGTAATTTTGTATAGCTTTAGAATAGATAGGTGTATTAAATTGAGTTCTATCATATCTTTAAAGAGGTATTTAATAAAAAATAAACAAGCACCTAAACAATACGTACAAGTAACAAAATTAAAATTATGAATAAACACCCACGACAATGTTCTATAGAAAATTAACGTCATAACATCTATCTAAGAAATACCACAGATTTTACGAACCGTTTAAAGACAGAATTGAACTAGTTTTGGAGAAAAATGGCAACATGGATTTGCACAAACAAATGTTTACTGAAGCGCCGCCTGGTGAGTTGACTCCGTAACACCTATTTAAAAACATGCACCAATAAAACACAAACCCATAACTGAAAACTAAATCAAAATCGGACCAGTTGTTTTGAAGAAAATTGGCAACATCGAGTTGGACCAACAAATGATTACTGCAGCGCCCCCTGGTGATTTGTCACCGTTACACCTATCTAAAAACATGATCCAATTACACCCAAACCCATAACTGAAAACTGCATCAAAATTGGACAAGTCATTGGAGAAAAATGGCAACATGGATTTGCACACACAAACAAACAAACCAACAAACATCCTCTCACCCAAACGCATTATACAGTCTCCGTTCCGTCGTGGGTAAAAAGACATCACATATTTTTTTTTCAATTGTTATTAAGTGGAATTTACTCGTGCGTAATGAGCTCATTTGGTTTGCTGACACGAGACATGACTAGAATTTTGACCTTAAATGAAATCGTCATATTATTTTCTATGAAGGATAGATATGCCGAGTACAATTTTCATACGTGTACTGCATGTATTACTGCACATATATGGACTGCAACCCTACTTTAATATTTTTGTAATAGTCTGACGCCAACGACTGGATGACAGCTGAATGGTTCGTTACTTTTATTTGTAGGGTTCCATACCTCAAAAGGTAAATTAAAAAAACCGGCCAAATCGAGTTAGACTCGCCCACCGAGGCTTCCACACCAACGTTGGTAGTTACCACTTAAGCTAGACCACTAAATTGTGCGAGCGCTCATATAACTCAGAGGCCTATCTTTATTGGCGTAAACTATGTATGCATAGGGACACCCTTTAATTTTCAACTTTTTTATTTTTTTGAATTTTTCCTTTATTTGTGCTGTAAAACCTTGCTTCTTGCCACATTTCATGATTCTAGGTCAACGAGAAGTACACTATAGGTTTTCAACCCAAAACCTAGCGAGTCCAACTCGACGTAGCCGGTTTTTTTTTAATTCAAAGCGTTACATTATGCTAATAATTGATTTGATAGTTGATTATAATTTATTTTATGATTCGACGTGTATTTTTTTTGCTGCCTACATAGTAAATAAATTCTTTGATTTGATTTGATTTGATTTGTGAAAGTACTGTTTTAAGACTTTTATAAATGTATTTCCACGCAACTGATAGGTATACAGAATGTTATAAGCATAGAGTCTACATACATTAAAATATTGAATATGTGTTTTCCTAAAATTTCCCGCAAGAACCCTTAGGTACTTAGGTAGTTAGGTAGGTAGTACTGACAGAATCACCTGCGCATCAGAAGTCAGTTTGTGTTTATGGCTTATTGGCTTACTTAGTACCACTATGTTATAGGTTTTGGTAAGTGATGGTGTGCTCGAGCTAGCACGTTAGGCCTGCACAGCATGAGCGATGGCTCTCAAAGACTCTGAAAGTTCTTTATAAACGATATTATTGTCAATAGCTGCATCAGCAGTTATTTTGTTTTATTTTACAGATTCAGTCACTTCATACATGAACCACCTGTTTTCGTTTACATTTTTATTCCGCTTTTACATGTAAATTACGAGGCGATACAAAAGAATGCAAATATATCATTGCGGTTAACATTTTGTTAATAAGGCTAAAGACACACGCTCAATGATAAAAAATAAAAATAAATTGGCTTCGCAACTCTTCTCACAATCCATCCATCCTGTCCATACTAATATTATTCATATCTATACTTCCATACTAATATTACAAAAACGTTTGTAATTCTCTAAGTCTGTCTATTTGTAACCTAATTACGCCTACACGGACGATTCGATCTTACTAAAATTTCACGAGGAGAATGATGAACATAGGCTACTAAATTCTTGATGTACGTGAACGAAGTAGCGGATATCAGCTTGTATTGTATAAACACAATATCTTTTTAAAATATATGCATTATAAATGGACCTAATAAAAACATAAATAGTTATATTACATATTCGAAAAATCATATTAAATACTCGTGATAGAACTAAGTAACTGATCAAAATTTGTATTCAAATTATCACATCAAATATATTCATATTATTTTTTAATAAAACTTAACTTTATTTAAATATGTTTAGATTGTCAAATAACTTTTTTATCAGCTAATATACAATCATGCTTTTATTTTTTAATAAAAATACAAACGTTAATATTCCGAACGTGTATAGGCAGCTTTACGCGTTGTCCACACATTTTTTGCATGTATATTAAATGGACTGGGCAGTGTTTTTTTAATCTGTTTCCACAATTTGAACATCGAATCACGTACGTGCATGGAATGTAGTCTAGCTTCATTTCGACTACATAGGTAAATATTTTAAATTAGCTAGACTGGCTTTGAAATGTAGATAATTACTAATTATGATTAGGTTCCTAGTTAAAAATAGTGCAACGCCAAATAGAATCTTATTAGTCCGAATCGTAACAGTTTATTGCATATTTTAAAATAAATTTATTTTAAAACAGCATTTTTTAATATAACATTAGTAAATCTGTTCATATTACCCTTAATTACAAATTATTGTTACATACTGCCACAAAAGGAACAAAATGAAAAAAAAAACATTTTATTAAATCATCATTCTGTTTAGCTAACATAACTAAAAAGGAATATTACATTTTTTTATCATATCGAGCGAGCGAGGGCCCGGTGGTGTAATTAGGAGAATGGTCGGCGTTGATGCTAGAGGTACCAAGTTTAATCCCCGCCGTGCACCAATGGATGCGCTTTTCACAGTGGCCCTCCGGTGAAGGAAAAACCTCTTTAAGATACCAATAACCCCCGTATGGTGGTAGGATACTTTCTAGTGTCCGCCTAGCCAGCTATACCCTCAAGTTAGAAAATCTGTCACCAAACTTCTAATGTGTTCTGTACCCTTAGTACGAGTTTTTATCGTGAACGCGTTTGACAGATTTCACATAGTTTTCGGCTTATTCTAGCTCTATGATTGGTCTAAATTTAGTGAAATGTAGTGACCACTAGAGGCGCTGTACTGTTTTTCAAACAAAATTTGTTCGATAGACGATATCCAGTTTGGTGTGAAAACTCATACTAAGGGTACTGGCAGCTATCCTTGAGAGCCAGTTCCCATTCAAGGCCTAGCGTGCTTAACATCTTTGACCCTATCATCACGTACCTACAGGTGAGATAGTGATAGATAGTCAAACGCTAGACTTTAAAATATAAAAATAAAAAAACAGTGCGTGGAGTCCGCACGGAAGAAGTGAAACTTCGTAATGTGGAAATGAAAAGTTGAACGTTTAACGCAACTGTGCTTTCATACTCCCTCCATGGTAGCGTTAAACGTTTAACGCAACCTTGTTGAAAGTCGCATAAGAAGTTTTACTTTGAAAAAAGCTTTTCTAGGAGCGTTTACGCTAAGCCGTAGATCGTGTATCGCCGTACTTACATAATATGAAAGCAGACGTAGCGTCTACGGCGTTGAGTCTACGCCGTAGAGTATATATTATCTGAGAGTAAAATAGTAATACGTTGATTTTAAACTTTGTTTTTTTCTGTATAAATAGCTAGCCATAAAACATCTCATCCAAGAGGAAGCGTAGCAAAATATTTCAACAATATAAATTACAGGCCTCGATTTTGAATTATTCATGGCTAAATTTCGTCGATTCAGCGTCCCTATTCCGATAAAGAGTGATGTTTGATGGAGAAAATACAGCGAATCTTCCAAAGATTTTTTTTTATTGGCTTTCAACGATTTATAGTTTAACTGTTATCTTGCCTGGTGGTAAGCGATGACGTGGTCGAATATGGTACACACGCTAGGCCTAGAATGCTAAAACTCTCAAGGGCTGTGAACTGCCGGAACACCGTAAGGTCATGGCGGCAGATTTTTTCCTTGATGGTAGTAAGCTAATTTTTGGTAGTAAGGCAGGTGGTATATCGATAAAATGCTCTAAACACCTGTGGATGAACACCCATGAATGCACATAGAAAAAGCCATTGGCTTGGATTTAAAACCACAGCCTCCCAGAGAAGGCAATGTTTATCTTTTTATCTAAATCCATAAACAAAACAGACCAAGAAGCTATCAACAAAACCCCTTGTATCAATATATCGAATAGCAATCAAATAGCTCATGAACACCAATCGAATAGCATCTTCAAGTCGATCACCAGAATACCTGACCGGCAACCAAAATACAGTTATGAATTACACACGAGATCCCAAATACTCGGGGGCGTGACTAATCGTTATGTCCAGATACTGCCATCGATCATGGACGTGACGTCATACTACCGTTCATCTATGATTGAGAGGATATCTATGATTTTGAAATGTTTCAACTTCTCAAATGTTATTTAATATTTTTAACCTGCTTCCAGATATGAAATGCGATTTAAAATGATTATCTTCTTAATGGTGCAAATTTTGATATTATGTCTCATTGATTATTGTGTTTTAACAACCGTCGAATTATGTTTACAAAATACATAAATAAATCAAACAGAATAAATATTTATTGACTTTTGAATATTATACAAATTGTTAGAACCAATGGTGGCTTTTTTGCTAAGTGACGCTCTTCCTGGCATCCGTGGGCTGTTTATTGACACAAAAAGATGGATAGATTTTAGGTGTGCAGGAGAAGCAGCTTATCAATTCGTTCATATTTTAAGTTTGACAATATTAATTTGTTATCAACCGACTTCCAAAAAGGAGGAGGTTCTCGATTCGAATGTATGCCTTTTTTGTTTTATTTGTATGTTACGCGATTACTCCGTCAATTGAGAACCAATTCAATTGATTCTTTTTTAATTGGTAGAGTACATTTTCAAAGTGGTCCCATTGTAATTTCATCGAGATCTGATAAGTATCTCTAGAGATATGACGATAAAAGTCTCAAACTTGTTACTGAAACTGACCCGCGCGGCATGGAAGTCGGTTGTTTTAGTTTTTAAACTGTCATAAAATGTGTGTTTTTATGTATTAGATAAATATCAAAATTATTGAACAAAAAAATCTGCAATCATTGTTTAAAAGCTCAGAGATTCATTTCAGACATATCTCTTACTTCCATTTAACGTCCTATAGCCAGTTTGTAGCAGAAACTCCGAATGAAAATCATATTTCCGAGAGCCGACTGAAACAATTCCGTTTCACTTTGAAACGGAATCAGATTTTTGATTTGGAAATTGTATTACATTAACTTACGGATGGACGGACTGGAGGTACAGACGAATATTGCACAAACGGATTTTACGGTTGAAAGCTGTAGATACATCTGAAGGGGCGGAAGGAGGAGATACCAAATAGTGTTCAACGTAGTTATTCACAATTGGAAGAAAATTCAAATTCGAGTACTGCCTATGTTTGCTTGTCTAGTGGGGACTAGACTATTCACAAATAATACTATGACTGGTCTCACACTTCTTGCGGGCGCATAGGTTCATTCAAAGTAATATATTATTTTGTGTCTAATTCACTGCTATATGTTTGTCGCAAGCTTCATAAATACGACTGTAAGGCAAAACCAAAAAGAAAGGTTTTGATTATAGCACAGTATGCATGTACCTGTTTCAACGAAGTAAAATAATTACTCATTAAGTTTTAATGAATTGGCGTTCAGATACTAATTTGATATCTTATTATTTATAAGATTATTCGAGGTATGTTTTTTTATTTGATTACTCCAACCTTCTTGGAATGGCAGCCATTTTTATTTTTTTACTGTAATACTGTAGTTACTCGTGTTAGTTACAAACATTATAATAACTAAGTGAATAAGAAACATCGGAAAATTAAGTTTATGATTCTTGAATGGTAAAAATAAACTTGGAGTAGCTTTGAATCAAATAATTTAGTCGTAAGAGAAAGTCGCGTAAACTACATAATATGAGAGCGCATATTTTGCCTCTGTTACATATAGGTATTCACTCAACTTTAATACTCTTATTCAATCATGTCCCATACAATTCCCAGAATAAATTACAACTACAATATTATGCTACCTTCTAAATGCTAAAAGATCACAGAACAGAATCTAGAGTTAAATTAATTTTCTCAAGCGCATGACAACTCACAGTTGGCAAATTCTTGACATACATAATGAAGTCTTCTGTGATGTACAGGCAACTTTGTAGCAAGTGTAACTTTGTATAAGGTAGGTAAATGAATATTAAGGCAGCTTCAAGTATCGAAGCGGGAGTGTTTGAAGAGATTTCATCATACTGCTCGAATATTTCATGAGTTGACTTTGTGTGTGAAAACTTTTACGTTGAATTTTTTTTATTGGAGGGTACCAAGGCTACTGATAAAAAAATGCAGAACTTCGCCTGTCTTAAAGTTAAACGAAGTAAGCTTTTCATAAAAAATGTGAACCATCAAGGGGCCTACCACAAGATCTACAAATATTCCTGTTTTTTTTTAAGGGAGATACACTGCAATCACACTTAGTCGTGTGCATCATATATACGTTTATTTTGCTCCGGCAGAGATTCAAAGCCAGGGTTGCGCCGTAAGAAGAAAATTGCTACGTACTGGCTGATCTGCAAAATATCTTTGGTATATCGAAGTGTTTTGTTTTTTTAAAGAAAATAACCTAGAAATATTTATTCGTAGATCTCAACAATATTAAGTACAACAATTTCATAAATCAACCCTGAATACAATTAATATAAAGTCCTTGCCATAATGAAAGTCGAGTTCTAACAAAGTAACCGTTAAATACTTTAAGGATATTAAACGTGTTAATTATAGAAGCCGTCGCTAATAAATCGTATTTTCCTAATTAGCAACATTAACTTGGATAGGGTTGGACCGTCTAATTATTTTCCAAAACATTTTAGGGGCCCCGGTCTTACTATAAATTTATGTTTATTCAGAGATATGGAGACTCAGGCTTAGTTTTTAAGATAAACAATATTTTAAATCAAGGCATTAAGTAATATGAAAAGTTACTTTTCGCCTGCCGATGCAATGCCATGACGTCTGCCAACAGATACTGCATTCAAAATGTTGCATGACACTGCACTACAGCCGTTGTATGGACACTATATCAGATATTTTAATGTTTAAGGTTAATCGCATATCAGATAGTAACGTAATTATCTCGCCTCAGGATATGCTCATGAACCTTAAGCGATGAGAGGTTAATTCGCCGCAGCCGCGCTTGCGGTCAGTCGTCCACACGCTTACGTCCCGTCTTCCAAGCGCTTATATCTTCTCGCTAGCGACGCCAAGCCAAGAAATTACATTATAAGGTTGATAAAAAAACTAAAAGAACCGACTTCAAATGCCGCATTATTAATTTTTAGTACCAAGTTTGAGGTGTTTATCTCGATATATTGAAGTGATACTTTTTATTCGTCCTTACGTTATCGCGATGTATGATAAGCAACACTCTTGAGATTGCATCGTATAGTCAAATATACAACCTCTATGAATGAGTAAACTACACAACTCGTCCCATTGGTCAGTCCGGGTGTAAGCCGCCCATTCTTATTTATGTGTGGGTGCGGAATTCGCTGTTAGATTTCCCGCAATATCTGGAGATACTTATCAGATATCAATGAAATTACCATAGTACTACGATTGGGATATTTCCTTTCCAACAAAAAAAGAATCATCAAAATCGGTTCAAAAACGACGAAGTTATCCGCGAACAAACATAAAATATATGTATATGTACGGTCGAATTGAGAGAACTCATCCTTTTTTTTAAAGTCGGTTAAAAACAGGAGAAAGCTACACAAACTTATCTCGCGGACTATTCCTTGAAAGTCATTCTTAATACATTCACATAAGCTTGTATTTTAATTTGGACGTAGATAGATAAAACTTTTTATAATATACGCTGAAATTTCCCTAGGTTTGCCAATGACTTTAAAAGACCTCAGTCTAGCAAAGCCTTACCTACTATTGTAACGTATCTTACATAAGCCGAGTCTTTACTTAATTGGGCACAATTCACGGGAGCTGCAGTTACTCAAGATGACCATAACGATTAATCAAAGTGACATAACTGACCACTTTAAGTGCTACTATCTAGTGTATTTATCCATGTGTGAAATATACTCATTAGTATTATGTGTATATATATAATGAATATGTTATTATTGAGTTGATACGATATGAGAGAGAGAGAGAGCAATCAATTTTTTTTTTATTAGCTCAAATATAGCATTTTATTAAAAATATTTGTTTCAAGTTATGACTTTTTTAGATCGAGAAGTTGATGTGTGCATTTTACCTGGCTCGGCTGCCCACCTTCAAGTGAGAAAATTTTACGTCAAACATCTAGGTTCGGCAGCTATCCTTGAGAGCAAGTTCCCATTCTAGGCAAGTTAATAGCCAAACGCTTCTAGATATACCCAACGTTCATAAATTCCGCCGAAGCCTCATTACGACCACAATGATGAGATAATTACTCCATTTCTCCATTACAGCGAAATTAAATAAAAGTAGCTTTAATGGCCACTTGCCCAATTCATTGGTGCTTGCGGTTGGTGTATTGTTTTATAAGATGTTTAGATGTTTATCTAAACATCTTATAAAACAATACACCAATCTCTTCTGTAAGAAAAACAAAACTTATCTGTGGCTAATGCTGGGTTACAAGGAGTTATGGTAACCTAGAACTGATTTATTAACTATTTACCTTCTCTAGGTACATGTAGGATAATAATTAAGATAGTCTTAACCGTTTAAAAAGTAATTCAAGATCGTTTACAAAACAAAAACGCACATAAAGCGAAAAAGCACTCAAAAGCGAAAAATAAATTAATATACTTATTATAAGCGCTACCCACTCATCTATTTGAAGTCGGTGCTAGCCAAGTCTAATAGGTAGTAGATAAATACTACCTACAAGGTAGATACCCAACCAGCAGCAAAAACTACACTTAAAATAATCTCTAGACCACTGTTTTCTTGCTCTTATACCATTCTCATATCGTCGTATAAGCCTGGATTTGGGCACCATTTATAAGCGTAATTTGTTTATATCTTTCTAATATCAGTCTTATTGAATGTTGTTTTCACTTAATTTATTCTTACCAAAACGAATTTAAGCGTACATAGGCTAACATTGTTTTGGCTTTAAGAGTCCTGTGAGCGTAAGAAAGTTTATTTTGATTTTACATAAGATCAAACACAATCGTAAAAAAACTTGGTGTAGTGTTTGTTTGAAAGTTACAACTAATAAAAATGAAATCGAAAACAGTAAGGATAAAGGTATTTAATAATTTATATTGTAATAACAGTACCATTATTAACAAGTGTTTTGTTTTATGCTTTTCGATAAGGATTAGTATTGGAAAATATTATTTACTGTAAAGTAGACCCTAGTTTATGCTTCACAACTCGTGCGCTTCATCAATATATAGTATTTAGTATTCTTGTTTAATTATTTTATTTGTTAATTTTTATTAAAAGCAACGCCATTAGTATTGCATTTATAAGAATCACTATAAGACTATTTTAAGCTCATTTAGATCATTCCAACATGACTCCATGTTGGAATAACTTAGAGATCCTTGAATTGACATAAAACATTTATTTTCATTTAAGAGTGAACGTTTGGGACTCGGAACAATGACTAAAGCACATTGTTCCGAGGTTTGGGATGTGAAATGGTATTTTATGTGACCGCACTAAAATACTTTTGGTGGAATATAATAGTCAACATCAAATGTTACTCTCACAATTTTAGTCACAAATTCGATTTAAGATCAAACTTTCTTAAATTAGACTCGTTTTCTCTATTGTAAGTATGATGATTCAATATCACTCTAATACTGTGCCTATCCACTGCTGTTGATCTTATAATAGTTTTGAATAAGATCAATATTTAGATGTTTTAAGTACTCTAATTAAATGCAGATATTAGTCTAACATTCTTACAATAGCATTTAGAAAATATTTAATAAAATTAAATGAGCTTAGAAAATGTGGATATGAGAGCTAATTTATCTCAAGTGTGATAAGTCTTAATAAATGCTTTTTTAGGAGAGTGTGGCTTACAACGGCACTGTAAATTTAAATTTATATGCATAATTAAGACAAGGTATTAAGATCAAGCGTATTAGAGCCTGTAACGGCTTGTCAGAGACTAATATAGGAGCGATAGCAATAACGAAAACATATAAGAGACCACTATAAGCTCAGAACTCTTATAAAGTTAGAAACGAAGACGATTTTGCTAGTTGGGTACTTACTACATACATAGTATTTATCTACCACTGAATAGTCTTGGCTGGCACCGACTTCAAATCGATGAGTGGGTAGCGCTTTTAATAATTGTATAAAATTATTTTTCGCTTTTGAGTGCCTATTTCTGGTTTTGAAGTCGGTTCAATTTTTTTGAAAAATAATTTATTCTAACACTTAAAAAAAATTTCATCGTACCAACGGGACTTGAACCCGCAACCTTCGGAATAACATGTTCCGGTGCTTTGCCAATTAAGCCATGGTGCGAAGTAACGTTACGATGAAATTAGTGGATTGCAATTTACAAAAATATTAAGTGTGTAACACTTCAAAGAAACATAATATTTAATTAAAAAAAAGTATTTGATTTCTTAAGAAGTATGTTCAAATAAATTTGATGTATTGTTTTTAGAAATCTGAGAAGAACAAAGCAGAGAACTAAACCACCGCTGTAAAAAAAAATACATAAAAAGGCTCCCTCTGAGAACCAAGCCAAATGGTTCTTGAGAAGTTTCATTAAACGCTGCCAATTATGCTCACTTAAGTGATGCTTGAAACACTCAGACTTGTTAAGTAAGCGATACTGATGAATTAGTGCCAATGCGAGAGGTGTTTCGCAATTCAAGAATTTCAACGAAATTGTCGCGCAAATAACATTTAGTTTGAGAAAATGTGAAAACGTGACACTTGTTTTGTTTTGTGTACGGGTATTGAGGTTCTAAAGGAAATTCTCTTGAATAGTTTTAGTTACAGTGTGTTAATTAAATTTGAAATTTAAAATCTACAAAGAGGTTATTCCACAGACAAAGCAGAGTTTCTGGGCATGGTTATTCATATCAACGAGAGACTGACGAAGGAAAACAGAATTCTATTTGGCCGTGCGCGTACCTTATGTAAGCAGCATAAATAGAAGTTTTCCTGGACGCGAGAAGGAAGAATCTTTGTTCGAGAAAGCGATGGCAAACCGGCATTTCGCATCAGAAGCGAAGAAGACCTTGCTAGGATTTTTAATTTACGGTCTCGTGCTGCTACATAGTCATAACACTTTAAGCTCGTGTTATGTTGGAGGCAATTTTTCAAGATTATATTATTTTCACTTCTTACCAACTCACAATTTTAAAATAATTATTTGCTTATGTTCTGTTTACACAATATATTCATTTCTTAAGTTTTTTGAAAGTCACGTAGATAAATTAATATCAAAAGTAAATATTATAATTACTATGAAAACACTGACCACCGATAGAAAGCATTCAAACTTAGAGCCCGTAAATCGAAAAGTGCTGGTGGTGGTGTCGGGTTTTATATAAGAAAATCTATTCGTGTCAGGGCCACCCCGAGTCTATTCTGGAACAAATGTGGCTAGAACTTACATTACCAGGAGGCCGTATGGCTGTCGGCACAGCCTATAGACTAGAAAGTGTAAAGGTGAACAGCCCCAGATTCTATGAGTGAGTCACTGAATACCTTTGCATACTGTGATTTTATCTGTCTGCTCACTGACATTAACGTTGATCTACTCAAGTGTGACTCGGCAAAAGATACTGAGCTGACTTTATTCAGCACACAGCAGAGCCTTACTCAGCTAGTTAACGAGCCGACCAGAGTCACAGATTCAACTGAGAGTTTAATAGACTTAGTTTTCACAAACACACCAGCAAAGTGTAAAAAAATTACCGTATTACACAACAGATGTAAAAGCGACCATGCTATGGTACTATGTGAGCTAAATATAAAAAAACCGAAATCTGTTCCTCGGGTAATTGAGTCTCGGATTTTTAACCAAATTGATGAAGAAAAATTTAATTATGACCTTAAATGTATAGACTGGCATAAAGTGATCTCACTGGAAAACCTACAGGAAAAAAATTTAAAAAATTAATAACAGCGTAATTAATTTATTTGATAAATACGCCCCTCTTAAACGCAAAACGGTCAAAGAAAGTACAAAACCATGGATAACTAGTACAATAAAGCGTATGATATTTCTAAAAAATAATGCACTAATAAAAGCTCAAACCAAAAAAACAGAGTCATCTAAGATATATTATAAAAATTTCAAGAATTATGTATCAGGAGCGATAGAGAGAGAGAAAACCTCATTTTTCACCTATTATACTTCCAATAGACTTGGCTGGCACCGACTTTCAAATAGACAAGTGGGTAGCGCTTATAATAATTTTAAGTAATTTATTTTTCGCTTTTGAGTGCCTGTTTGTGGTTATGAAGTCGGTTTTATTTTTTTTGAAAAATAACTTATTTTACCCTTTTTAGTGCAAAACAAGTTTTAATTAAATTACATGCATCTATTAAATTTCGTGTCTGGGCCGTTATACACTGACGGATATACACTTTTTGAAAATTTCAAGTATGAACCTATAACGGTTAAGAAGATACAGATCTGTAAAGTGCGCACATATGTATAGACACACGGACAGATGGACGGACAGACGGATGATCGGACAACAAAGTCTCAGAAAGTGTTCTTTTGGTACCCTTTTAGTTCGAAACCCTAAAAAAACTGACTTTAAATGCCGCGCTATAGTGAAAATATTCATTAGTAATATTGATGTCATCAAGGTATCAAAGGACAATGTCCAAAATGGCCCTGTGCAATTAAAGCATCTGACACACACGATAATTAATTGTCTATTTTATTACAATAATTCCAAATACTTTTATAACACGGACTAGTTGTATTCCAAAATGAATATTAAAAAGTATTATTTGCGATTATTAACATTAATTGCCGCCATATGGCCAACAGAGTACTGAATCACTCTAATACGTAAAGGCGCGATTCCACCAGTGTGCCGAACTGTGCGGCACTGTAACGCACAGTGTACGACGCAAATGTTCACGTTGGTCGACTCACTCCGGCAAACAATAACAAATTGTGCGCGAACATTTCTAAAATGTTCGCGCACATCTGTATACTTTTGTGCGCGCACACATGCATGCAGTGGACTCGTGTCGACGCGTACGCGCTTGTTGTTCGCGAACTCAATCTTGCTTCCGCTACCGGAGCGAACATCAGTGAACATGTCCGTGCACAAGTGTGCCATACTGTGCGTTTACAAAAGTTACGCACAACCTTGCCGGTGGAGACAGCAGCTAGACGCGATACCAGTTTAGTACGTGCACTGCTGGAGTTTTGCACAAAATGTTTGTAAACAAATGTGCTGCACACTATTTTGGTGGAATCGTACCTTTATAAGGGGCACTTCCCTATATTGTTGAAACCCGAATTATGAAAGCACTGTGTAGCCAACCTAACAACGGAAAGTATTATTTACGGAGTAACTATTATATAATCTGTGGTATTATACTTATAATTTTTTTTTGCAGTGTTGATTGGTACAAAGTACGTTCATAATTCTGAGTTATTTAATAATGTATGCAGTGTCGCGGGACTGAAATGGCCGCCATCTTCGCCAAACGTCATGTCATGTCAAAAAATCTTAGGTATGTTTAAAAAAGTTTGCACCCTAACAAGACTTTGCCCGGTAGAACATTCCTGTGAAGACAAATTATTTATATATAATTATTTATTATAATTATTAATATATAATTATTTATTGAGGGCCCGGTGGCGTAATTGGGAGAACAGTCGGCTTTGATGCCGTGGTACCGAGTTCAAACTGCCGTGCACCAATGAATTTTTCTATCGAAAAATATATGTGCGCTTCTCATAGTTGCCCTCCAGTGAAGAAAAACATCGTTAAGAAATCAACAACCCCCGCATGGTGGTAGGACATATCTAGTGTCCGCCTGGCCAGCTACCACCCTCAAGTTAGAAAATATGTCGCCAAACATCTAATGTGTTCCGGCAGCTATCCTTGAGAGCCAGTTCCCATTCTAGTCCACTTCTCTATCTTCGACCGCATCATCACTTAGCAACAGGTGAGATAGTGGTACTGTATAAGATATAAAAAAAATTAAAAATATGAATTATATTTCTATCTCGCTCACAGTTACCGTAAGAAAGTCAAAAACCAAAATCAACGAGAAGAGGTAAAAACATTATTCAAGGTCATATTTTTTAGTCTTCAAAAGTATATGCAATAGCAACCTCCATTGTGTATAATCTTCTTGGGACTCTTCTACTAAAACCAGTACATTCTCCTATGTTTGAGGTATTTATCTCCATATCTCTGGAGATACTTATCAGATCTCGATAAAATTAAAATAGGACCACCTTGGAAACGTATCCTACCTATTAAAAAAAGAATCATTTGAATCCGTTCACAATTGACGGAGAAATCGCGTAACATACACAAAAAAAAAAAACATACAGACGAATTGAGAACCTCCCTTCTTTTTTGTGAAATCGGTTAAAAAGGAAAAATTGCAGCTTATTTCACTTAGAGCCCGTTGCTGAAAGTGAAGTAGGGAATATCATTCTTGAAATTCAAACGAACGCATCCGGTCACGACTGTTTGAACGCAGAAATGGTTAAACTCACTTTGCCGGAGACTCTATCAGTAATCACTTATATCATTAATCATTCTATATCTAGTAGCCAATTTCCAGATGTTTGGAAACGAGCCTTGGTAAAACCGTTACCTAAGTCCAGTACAGTCGAAGAATTGAAACATCTTCGTCCCATAAGTATTCTCCCTGTGCTGTCGAAGGTTTTAGAGAGAGCTGTGCTCGACCAGGTGGAGAAATTCATAAGCAAAGAGAATATCATTCCTGCGTTCCAGTCTGGTTTCAGAAAAAAACACGGCACCGAAACCGCTCTCCTAAAATTTACCGACGACATTATAACAGCTTCAGACTCAGGGCTTAGTAGTATATTGGTGCTACTAGATTTTTCGCGAGCTTTTGACTGTCTAAGTCCGGATCTACTTATAGCAAAACTCTCATATTACGGCTTCTCAGAAAATGCATGTAACTAGTTTAAATTTTTGGCGGAGTGGCAATTCTGTGGCGGAAGGATATTTTTGACTCCGTATCTGTCATTGACTGTAGCAGTACCAGAATAGCTGCTCTAAAGGCTTCGATGGGCGGTCGTTCTATACTGATGTTTTCTGTGTACATCATCATCATCATCATCAGCCTGTATCAGTCCACTGCTGGACATAGGCCTCTCCCAAGATGCGCCACTGAGCCCGATCTTCGGCTCTTCTCTTCCAGTCACTGCCCACCGCTTTGCGTATGTCGTCGCTCCACCTGGTCACAGGACGTCCTACGCTACGTTTGCCGATTCGCGGTCTCCACTCTAGGACAAGTCTGCCCCAACGGTTATCAGTCCTGCGGCAGATATGACCAGCCCACTGCCACTTCAGCTTGCTAATCCGTTGAGCTATGTCGATAACTTTAGTTCTCTGGCGAATTACTTCGTTCCGGATTCGATCCCGCAGAGAAATACCGAGCATAGCTCTCTCCATAGCTCGCTGAGCGACTTTAAACTGGTGGACCAGTCGGACTGTGAGTGTCCACGTCTCGGCTCCGTATGTCATCACAGGTAGGACGCACTGGTTAAAGACTTTTGTCTTTAGACACTGTGGTATCGGCGACGAGAAGACTCGACGGAGTTTTCCGAATGCTGCCCAGCCCAGCTGAATTCTTCTCTGGATTTCCTTCTCGAAGTTATGTTTGCCTAGTTGGAGCGTTTGCCCTAGGTAAACATACTTAGCGACAACTTCGAGTGGGATTCCATCTACGGCAATCGGTTCCGGAACAACGTGCTCGTTGTACATGACTTTGGTTTTGTCCAAATTCATCCGGAGACCGATGCTACGAGAAGAATCATCTAGGCCATTCAACATCCTTTGTAGGTCCTGCAGCGTCTCTGCCATAATGACGATGTCATCTGCGAATCGTAAGTGAGAGATGTACCTGCCGTTGATGTTAATGCCACGATCTTTCCAGTCCATCTGTGTACATGCCTACTAAATTGCATGATAACCTACCAATTTTCACTGAAGTATTAAGTGAAATTAGCGCTATTGAAGCGAGCAGTGACGTTGAAACTGTGTTTGTATTAGGAGACTTTAATGCCCATCCGAACGAATTTTTCTTTAAGGAATTAAGTGACTTCTGTTCCGATCGGTCCTGGGTCTGTGCTGATGTAGTAACACTAGGAGCTAATTCATGTGTGTATACTTATACTGACTTGTACCATGGTAGTAGGAGTTGGCTAGACCACTGTGTGGTCTCTCTGTCTGCCTGGCAAACAATCGTGAATGTTGGTATACTAGAAGATGTATTTTTATCGGATCATTTGCCTGTTTATATTGACTGTGACTTAGAATCAGTAAGGCCTAAGTTGATGTCCTGTATAGCACCGCGTAGTGACGTGGTATGGGGATATAGAAGTGAGTCACAGATAGACCAATATCACGATATATGTCACAATGGCTTACGTGATATTGATTTCCCACCCGACTTCGTCGAGTGCAGTCATGGGACATGCAGCTCAAATAGTCATAGGATTAGTTTAGATATGCTATATGAACGAATTGTAAATATTTTGAAAGACGCGGCTGTTCAGACCAAGGAGCAAGCTAGACATAAACATAATTGTAAGAAAAAAATATTATGTGGGTGGAATAATCATGTCCGGGATGCTTATAAGGAGGCCAGGCTTAAATTTGAAATGTGGGTCTTACATCAGCGTCCAACAGCAGGTTTCGTATATGACCAAATGCGTGAAACTCGTAAGATCTATAAAGGGCGACTAAAGTGGTGCCAGAATAACCAAGACCAAATCAAAATGGATCAAATAGCGAACTTAAGAGCCGAGAAGAACTTTGGTAAATTCTGGCAGGCTACAGGAAAGCTGAATATTAAGCCTGGCCTCCCGGCAAGTGTCGAGGGCAAAAGTGACCCGGATGAAATTGCCAATATGTTTATGGAGCATTTCAAAGTGAAATCACCTCTTGGTCCTTCGGGTGTATTGCCTGAGCCTGAGCCCTGCATCCGGGGAGAGGAGCCTTTGCTAAGGTTTACAGCTAACCAAGTTAGAGCTGTAATTAGAAAAATGACCAGAGGTAAATCTCCCGGGCATGATGGGCTCAGTATCGAGCATTTAAAATATGCGGGAGTGCACCTGCCGAGGGTCCTGTCTATGTTTTTTACTATGTGCATCAGTCATTCATATCTACCAGCTGACTTAATGAAAACTACAATTGTGCCCATAGTCAAGAACAGGACAGGAGATATCTCGGATAAGGGAAACTATCGCCCAATTTCACTGGCTACTACGGTTGCAAAAATATTGGACAGTTTGCTTGATTCGTGCTTGCAAAAGTACTTAAACATACACGACGCACAGTTTGGGTTTCGACCCGGACTATCAACTGAAAGCGCAATTGTGAGTCTCAAGCACACTGTCCAATATTACACAGATCGTAAAACCCCGGTTTGCGCCTGTTTTCTGGATCTCTCCAAAGCATTTGATCTAGTTTCGTACGATGTGCTTTGGAGAAAGATGGCTGACAGTGGTATACCGGTGGAGGTACAAGATCTCTTTCGGTTTTGGTATACAAACCAGACCAATACTGTCAAATGGTCGAACAGTCTCTCCGAGTCATACAGGTTGGAGTGCGGAGTAAGACAAGGAGGATTGTCGTCCCCAAAGCTCTATGTTAATGACCTCATAGTCGGACTCAGTAGCATGCGCGTTGGATGCCGCGTGGGGGGTGTTAGCATTAATAACATTAGTTACGCGGATGACATGGTGCTGCTGGCTCCGACTGCGAGAGCTATCGGAGAAATGTTGAGAGTGTGTGAGACTTATGCTGCGACGCATGGTCTAGCATATAATGTAAAGAAAAGCGAATACATGGTCTTTAAGGCCACCGGTGTGTGTCCCAAGTATATTCCTCCAATAGAACTGAACGGTGTGAAACTTCAGCGCGTAGTGAAGTTCAAATATCTTGGGCATGTCCTAACCGAGGACCTTAAGGATGATGTCGATATAGAGAGGGAGCGTAGGGCTTTGGCGGTTCGCGGTAACATGCTGGCCCGAAGATTTGCTCGCTGTACAGACCAAGTTAAAATTACGCTCTTCAAAGCGTACTGTCAGGGTCTGTACACGGGCGGTCTCTGGTTCAGGTGTGCCAAAAAATCGTTAAACACCCTACGTGTCCAATACAATAACATTTTCAGGATGATGTTGAGACTTCCCCGCTTTTGCAGTGCCTCCGAAATGTTTGCAAAAAGCCAAACTGACGGCTTTCATGCCGTCATTCGGAAAAAAGTCGCATCACTTATTAGGAGGGTGCGGGGAAGTAACAACAGCATCCTGAAAATAGTGGCAGAGGATCCGCATGCGCCTGTGCTGAGGCACTTCGTGCGAACGATGACCGAAACATCAGACGATAACTCCGTTGGTAGTCGTCCGTACGGAGTGCCTCGCAGGTACATGATATATTAATAAGAACTGTAATGACAACCTGTATTAGTTTTAGTTTACTTTATAAGATACTAACCATAATATAAGTACTAATTATTACTAACCATGGATTATAATTGTCCGAAATAAAGATATTTGAATTTGAATTTGAATTAAATCATTTCTTTTTGACAGAGAGCAATATGTTGAAATTGTGAACCCGGATGGCAGGAGGCATATTTCTGATATAGTGAAAGTTCCGAGAGGAACTCCACAAGGATCCATTTTGAGTCCAATTGTATTTTCTATTTTCACTGCTTATATGCCTGACAATGTAAAAACGTGTAAATATCATCTTTACGCCGACGATACTCAGATCTACCACAGCTTCAACTTGAGTGATACGCAGGAAGCTATAGCAATGATAAATGATGATCTAGACGCAATTTATAAATTGGCCAAAAGTAACTCTCTTATCCATAACCCAGGCAAATCAAAAATGATAGTACTCGGCACAAAGGCGCAAGTGAAAAGAGTTTTAGAACAGAATCCTAGACTTAGTATTAACGGTATTGACATTCCCATAGAATCAGACGCAAGAAATTTAAGCCTTTTTATTGATAATGAAATGAGGTTTCTTAATCATGTCAATGAAAAGATTAGAAACGCATTTTTTAAACTTAAAGTCCTCTATGGTGTACGGAAATATATGTCGGAAGAGGTAAGGGTACTATTGTGCGACCTTCTAGTACTCTCTACATTTAATTATTGTAGTGCGGTGTATGGGCCTAGATTATGGGTTAAAACAGAAAACGCCATTCAACGTGTGCAGAATGCGTGTGCCCGGTTCTGTTTCACCATACCTAGAAGGGAGCATGTAAGTCCTTACCTGGTAGAGAAGGGTATATTGAACATGAAATTAAGAAGAGAGTTACACATAGCGTGCACTACCCAAAAGATCCTCTGGAATAAACGACCACGATATCTTTTTGAGAAATTTACTTGGTTTAAGGATATATACACATTCAATACGCGTTCAGTAGCCACTAATCGTCTCTTCATACCTCCACATAGAACTGCAGGCTTTAAAGGTTGCTTCAAATACAGGGTTTCCAAGATTTGGAACGACATTCCACCTCCTTTAAGGAAAAAAAATAGTAGTCATACTTTTAAATGGCGATTTAAAGGATTGCTGATGTTAAAACAAAAACACGTGTAGCCTTTAAAATCTAAAAGTCAGAGACACACAAACATATGCACCCACATACAAAAACGATCATACACCCACACAACCACGTCTGTAAACAAATACCACTCACAAACTCACATCATCACACACACACACATATTCACAATCAAAATTAGAGTTAGTCTTCCTAATTATTAATATTTCTGTGGTCAGTGTATTATTGAAATGTTATGAAATGTTATTTTATACATTTAAAGTGTTGATGTTTGCTTTGTAAAAAACGTGATAATATGTCATTATGTAACCCGTTATACAAACTAATATCTCGGTGAATAACCTAGACCGAGCACTGGGCAAATTTAAAACCAGCGCTGCGTGAAGAAATTGTGCACGCGGCACACGCTGAATTTGCTCCTTTTGTCATTAAAACTGTGATACTGTTTTTGTCTTCTCTTTTTATCTATTTTCTTATTTAAATTTTTATCTGCTTAAGCAGTTAGATTACCTATTAATTATTAACTTATTAATAAGTTAATAATTAATAGGTAATCTAAATGAAATATACGTTGATGTTTTTAATGGCAATAAACACATATATATATTTTTTTATATAATAATATGTATTGATAACTTTTTTTTAAATTAAGGTTTTGTATAGTCATATTATTGAATAGGTTGGCACATAATCTCTACTCAGACTCTTACATAGCTTAGGAAAACCCTAACGCTATCATTATTATCCATAAACACTTCGTTCGGTACTTATGACCAGACTTCGAAAAAAAAAAGTTCTGCAGAAAAGTAAACCCTCTAGGGCGTCTCAAAGACGTCTTTTTTTTCGCAAACTATAACTACGCAAAAAGATACACTAGAGACCAGTTTAATCCGTAGACTCTCTCTGGTTATTTTAGCTGAATCAAGAATATTTCAAAACAGTTTAACTACATCTCTTGAGAATGCCTAATTTAGAGCCCATACACGTACCAAAATTGTATGGGTTTCTTATTGTTCCAGCACGCTATTTCTTATAGCAAAATAAGCTTGTGTTTGATACTATTATCATACCTGTTTGTAAGCTTTGATCCGGGTAAAGATTCAGAAGCATTCAGAGCCTAGAATGGGGACCATACTGATAACACCTAGTCGTTGCGGTTGTGGCTGTAGTTTTAATATATTTACCGGTAAAAGAAGTACAACTTAATAAATAAGCGTAATAATGACAAAATAAAATAATATAATATTTAGAGTGATTGTAAGAGTTTTTTGGGTCTGATGTGATATTATGATCATATTATAGTTCTGGAATAAATGAAATGAAATATCATCTTACAGAATTTCCAAAGTTATTGTAAAATTTTTATTTTATCCAGTAGGTATCGTTTTGATTTATAAGTTGTTTTAGATTTATAGTTATCGTGAGTTTGAATCATGATTATAAATTACCGACTATTATACTCACTAATGTTTGTTGTCGACTGTCTCGACCTAGGTTAGGTTAGGTTAGGTTAGGTATAGGTGTCGACTGCCTCGACCTAGGTTTCATGCATGTCCGATGCACATCCTCGGGAGTTTACGCAGCAAGATTGCGACGACCACGTAAACTCCCGTGGATGTGTATCGGACATGCATGAAACCTAGGTCAAGACAGTCGGCAACAATCATTAGTGAGTATAATAGTCGGTAGTTTGTAATCATTAAAAGTTGTCTGTGAAAATCTAGGATAACAATTATTATTATCGAAAACAATATTGACATCACGAAAATTTACATAAGTACATACAAGACACTAAATATAAAAATATTATACAGTATTAATCTTACGTTATATTATTATGAAAAAGCTGCAATATAAAAAAAAATTGGAATACAATTAATGGCTTAAAATTCCAAAGCGTCTCGACTTATAGTCTGGCCATAACTGTTGTGCACTCTCTGAGGTATGCGCGGCGAGGTGGGAGCCGGGGAAATGGACAAATCTTACGATATCAGTTTACATTTCTAAGGCAAGACTTGTAGTGGAACCGTGCGCGTCCCCCGCGTCTCGCCGCGCGCATACCTCAGAGAGTGCACAGCAGTTATGGCCAGAGTATAGTCAGACTTCGAGAGATATTGCCGATTAAAACACTACTCGCCAACTTTACTGACAACTTTCTTAAGTTGGGAATGCAATATTTCCGCACTAACTTTTGAAAGAATTATGCAGAGCGATACGATATTGTTAGACTTTATTTTTATCATTATATATGTTTATATATATCATTGTACCTGCTGTCTGTCTGCCTGTTGTTTAAAATCACATTTGACTAATAATTTGACATTTTGTCTGGTGGAAAGCGTTGACATGGTCCAGGATGGTGAACATGGTAAGCCTAGAATTGTCTGACTCTCAAGAGTCGTGTTAACGGCTACTACATTTATGGTATAGACCATTATAGAGAGCTTTGCCTCGGGTAGCTTCTCTTTTTTTAACCGACTTCACAAAAAAGGAAGAGGTTCTCAATTCGACGGAAACGTTTTATGTATGTTCACCGATTACTCGAAGATGCCTGAACCGATTTTAAAAAATCTTTTTTGAAAAGGAAGGGTTCCCATCCCAGGTGGTCCCATTTAAATTATTACGAAATCGGTCGAGCCGTTTTTAATATATCAATATTTGTATTACGATACATTTAATACCTGGACGACTAACTAACTACTGGCACAGATTATATAATAGTTACTACGTCTACTGGCTACTTTGACTAGCGCTACGTTTTTTTTTTAATAATTTTTAAAACGATCTTAAATTATTATTAAAGGTTTGTGATGACAAAAAGAAAAAGTTATATACCTGGGATTGCCTACAGTTTTGCGTGACGTTTCAATGCGCCTTTTGTTACACTTTTTAACCTTTCGACGAAATAATTTATTTTTCAAGGCCGAAAAATATACTGTTGATAGACTTTACTTAATACAATATACTAAGAAATAGGTATACGGGCCAGAAGAAGTCATCAAAACCAATATGTTATGTGAAAGTAACTTTTTTATTTGTTTCTTTGGAACTGCTTCATCGAAACCGATGTAGCTGAAATTTTGCACTGGCATAGCCAATATTATGAACTAGGCCATAGGGTACTTTTTATTGCGGGCGAAGCCAAAGGGCACAGCTAGTACTAAATATACCCTGCTCCAAATTCCCATATTTTATCCATCGCATTCACTAAATAACTTCTTATTCTGCGGTGTTCAAACGAAAGTTCTACAAGAGCAGTCTGCTAAGGCAATAAAGTTTTCGGCGAAAATTTGGTAGAATTAAATGCAAAATCTAATAGCGGAGAGAAATCGTGACCACCTGCAGACGTTTGCTTCAATCATAAAAACTTATAGGCAAGTTCTATTTTCGTTGATTAAAAATAATTTAATCAAATGTTTCAACCCTTTGTTTCATTTCAGCTGGTTTGTTAATTTTAATCCAATTTTCGTGAGTGTGACCTTGAAACCAAAGGAATGGGCTGCTTTGATTTACCAACTTGACTTTGCTAATAAGAGCGCTAAAGAAGGGAGCTGAAGAATTTTGAAATAACAAAACTAGTTTCTTCTTGATGATAAGTATTAAGTATGCATTCTTTAATTTCAAACGTAGCAAGCATTAACTTTTAATTTACAGATAACAAGACCAATGTTTGTGTAATAGTTATACTATAGCGCTTGCCTTGTCAGATCACTCATGCATATCTGAGTAGAAAACGTTTCTTTTAAGATAATAATGTAGAAAGTAACTAATGAGAGTCTCGTTGGCATAAAGGAAATATAGCTCGACTTCTAAGCGAGGGCTCGCTGATTCAAATCCTAGCACGGGAAAGCACGTAAGAACATGTAACATCGATGTTCCACCTGACTAGCTATCAAAAAGGTCAACCACCGTCAAGGACATAATCTGCTACCATAACCTTAAGATGTTCCGGCAGCACATAGCCCCTGAGAGTCAGAGTATTCTAGGCCTAGAGTATTACCAATCTTTAACCACATCATCGCTTACCACCAGGCAAGGTAGTGGTCAACCACCAGCCTATAAGATATATAAAAAATTATGTTGCCTCACCTGATACTAAGCAATGACGTTCGCTTATATTATAAGGCTTGTAAAACTGTAGGCCAGAACTTGCACGTTACTGCACTGCGGCCGTTCCCTTAAGACATCTTAATGTTGAGTATAAAATGCTCTGTAATTTAAAAATACACGACGTAACGACGTAGCTCAAAAGTAAACACATTTCTCTCCAACCTTAATTAAAATAAACAAAAAATAAATAACAAAAGTCTACAGTTATAATTACTCGAATAAATAACAATTTATGAGATATGAAGTTTCATTGGAATGACAGAGTTGCAGTTATTATAGTGTTAAATATTCAGTAGGTGATTTTCTGCTTCGCCTGGTGCGTTTTCAATTAAATATTAATTTTGTTAAATTAATGAATGTAAACGAGACGCGAGATGTCCATTCAATTATGGAATGTGGTGAAGTCTCGTGGATGGAACATTTTGTAGCGTAGATGACAATTTTTAAGGTGTGGATTATCGGATTTCGTATGTGCAGAATCAAAACATATCAACAACCCTTCTC
Organism: Cabera pusaria; assembly: GCA_954871355.1. Lineage (NCBI taxonomy): Eukaryota > Metazoa > Arthropoda > Insecta > Lepidoptera > Geometridae > Cabera > Cabera pusaria. The sequence goes on from OX940893.1 coordinate 6,355,305, forward strand.
TCACCTTAATTTTAAGACAACAAATGTACAAGTCTACAAATTTACGTTTTGTCGTGACTGGTGATTTCCGGCATTGGTGTAATTTTATGTACAGCTATTTAAGAAAACAAGAAAAAACCAGAAAAAAGTATATTCAGAAGGAGTAAAATATTAATTATTACATTTTTAGGGTTCCGTACCCAAAGGGTAAAACGGGACCCTATTACTAAGACTCCGCTGTCTGTCTGTCTGTCTGTCTGTCTGTCTGTCTGTATGTCTGTCTGTCTGTCCGTCTGTCACCAGGCTGTATCTCATGAACCGTGATAGTTAGACAGTTGACATTTTCATAGATTATTCGTGTTTGAAACGTGTTTTTTTCGGCATTTCACGCCATCTATGAACGCTTAGTTAGGTAAACGTCCCATAGATGGCGTTATATTGAAATGTCGATCCCTAACACCTTTGTTAGACGTTAGATGGCGTTATAAGAAATAAAATGTTTATTACTTATTATTTTTTGCTAGCCAAAAATGAAAGTGGTATTTTTTGCTCGATCTTATAAAATACTGTAGTGTGGTACGGAACCCTACGAGTGCGACTCCGACTTGCACTTGGCCAACTGATGCTAAGTGACGATGCAGTTAACTTGTGGTGTTTTTCCGCAGAGCTGAAACATGGAGTCCATAAAAAAATCTTGACTTGGTTGGTAGCGCATGAGTGACTTCCCTAGTCAGAAGTGTTAGAAGTGTTCATTGGCCTCGGCAACCACTACCTATCAGGTGAAAATAAATACCGTAGATAAATGTTCATTGTTTTGTTTTATTATTAGTAGTAGTTAATAATTTACTCAGGCTATCTCGTCTTTAGATTTTATCATGACGTAGAATGAAAATGTCGTTTTGATGATCTGAAACAAAGAAAATAATTCATCACTAAGCTGACTGCGTTTCACACTGTAAAGTCTCAATTAGTGCGCATAATGGCTTATTTTTATCCCCCAAAGATAAAAAAGAGGTGTTGCGCTCAAAAGGATGAACCGATTTTGATTGCTTATTTTTTAACCGAATTCACAAAAAAGGAGAAAGTTCTTAATTCGACTGCTTTTATTTTTTATATTTTTATTTTATGTTTATTATGAACTCAGAACTCGGTCAAATTTTAACCGATTTGAATAATTAATTTTTGTTTTAGGAGATTCTGGCTCCCGTTTGGTCCCATTTCATCAAATTTTATCAATATTGACAATTATAAAATATCTAGGTTGCAGTAAACCTTCGAGCATTTACCAATGGAGATGTTTACGTAGTAATCCGCAAACATTTTTTTCTGCCGATACTTACGGGGGACGAGGTAAACTCGCATTGCACACACAAATCACTCACTTTAACGATCCCGCACACTAGCTTGAAACACGCACACAGTTTTTAAAATACAGCGTAGTTACGCACGCTCATATGGCCAAAAATGGCTATATGGCCAGCAGTGGGGTACGCCTTGCGTTAACATCTCCTTTGGTAAATGCTCAAAGCAGTGAACTAAACTATTGTGACTCTAAGTCAGAATGATATGTATTATAATATTTGTTCTGAAATTAACCTTTAATGTCTTTTATCGAAAAATAAAGTCGATAACAGAATAAATGTGATCCGTCTCTGTCAAGGGGTCGAGCTTTGGCCTTAATAGAATGTAGGGCACTAATACCTACTTATTTGAAAAGGTTTATTATCAACCGACTTCACAAACAAGGAGGAGGTTCTCAATTTGTCTTTTTTTGAAGTTATACTTCTTTTGGCGCGATAGAGAAAAATGATGAGAGTGAATTTTTACGATGCGCGCGCACACCGACACCTAAATTTAACATCGTGAAGTTAGTTCTAGGTGGTACGATGCGCGCGCACACCGCCACCTAAATTCTACACCGTGAAGTTAGTTCTAGGTGGCATGACTATGTTCAAGTTGTATATGTCAATTCGTAAGAACGTCATATTTAACGTCATATTTTTACGTTAATAAACATTTTTTATTTAAATAAAATCTTTTTGATTAATTTTAATATATATCGTTAATCACTACTGCATTTTAGTTATTTTTTTTCCATACGCCACAGAAGTATAACTTCTAACGCGTGTACATAAGTGCACACACGTTTTTTTTTTAGATTTAAAGTTGTCGTGAGTTTGAATATTGATTATAAAAATACCGACTATTATACTCACTACTGTTTATTGTCGACTGTCTCGACCTAGGTTTCGTGCATTTCCCATACTCGGGAGTTTACGCAGCAAGATCTGGCTGCAAATCTAGGTCAAGACAGTCGACAATCCGTCGTGTTCCAATAAATTTATTTATAATAAACTGCATAAAGGTTCGGACTCACTGCGACGTCCTGCGTGCGCGATCTAGGCGACGATCAGATAGCGCAGTAGTATTTGTATCGACTGGTTCACACCAAACGCGATCAGAAAACAATTGAAATGTAGTAAGATCGCGCCCGCCGATCGCAGGACGCCGCGGTGTGGCCGTACCTTAAATATGGTTTAATTTACCATGATATTATTTCTAAAACTTATTTTTTCTCTCAGTTTACTCACTAGTGAGCTCAAAAATGTTATATTTATTTTAGTTCGCATGCTTGCACAGCACAGTGAGCGATGTAATAAATATAAATACAAAATAATAAATTATTATGTTTTTTACTTAAATACAAAAAAACATTCTGTAAACAGTAGATACAGGCCATCTTCTGTTATTGACTATCGACAGTTTCTTCCAAACTCCATATTACTAAAAAGTCGTTATCAACTTACACTGATTGCCGGTTGCATCCCAGTCTTGATATTAAATGCAGCTTTAAACTCCAACGTAGGCTGCACTTGAAATAATATCATAAGTACGACCTTTTGGTTTTTTAATGACATATTTTCCCAATGGAGAGCGTATACACAGTCCGATATGTCATCCGCCTGTAAAAAAATTTAAGTAATCCAAAATCTGTCTTTTTTTTCCATTTTGATGTTTCTAGTCATTTGGTGACGGAAGAACCTATTTTTATTTAGCCTCGACGCAAAAAAAAGAAGTTTTATATGTTAGAAGTATGTATCTGTGTATATCTGTGGTATTGTAGCGCCTAAAATGTAACCGATTTTGATTTAAAGTCCCCGTCACGAGAAGCTATAAATTATGTAAACAAACATATTTTACTAAGTAAACATTTTATACTGCGAGATAATAATAAATTGACCATATTCAATCGACATGAAATATAGACGGGTTATATGAAAGTAACAACCTATTTAATTTAGTCGGATCATATTTTAACGACGCAAAGCGCTATCGTTTGTGTTTCTTGGTACCGGACGCAGGGATTGTAAACTATCGGGACGCCATTTTGAAATAAACGCGTCATTCGAGTTTCGAGTTTATTTTCACAAATTCATTTTTTTTGTTGGTCCAAATGTTGTGAACTCCTGAACACTTGTTTACATAATTTATAGCTTCTCGTGACGGGGACTATAGTTATTTTTTATGATAGGTGTGTTCATCGAGAGTGTTCGCACCTTTAATCTCTTTAGCTGGTTTAAAACTATGAGTTTTTTTTTTCTAGTTAGTCTTATTAATTCAAAATTCGATATCTTCTAACTTCAACGATATTATGAGTTTTTTAATAGATGAAATAGTGATCAAACGGTAGCCTATTCTTATAGGATCACTATTTCATCTGTTGGTAAGTGATGATGCGGTCAAGGATGGTAGCACGCTAGGCCTAGAATGGGAAGTACAATAATATCGTTTAAAAACTAAAAAACAACCGACTTCAATGCCGCGCTATTCATTTTCAGTACCAAATTTGAGATGTTTATCTCAATATCTCTGGAGATACTTATCATACCTCGATAAAATTACCATGGTACCACACTTGGGATATCTCCTTTCGAACAAAAAAAGAATAATCGAAATCGGTTCATAAACGACGAAGTTATCCGCGAATAAACAAAAAAAAAATAATAATAAAAAAATAAAAAATATATATATATATATATGTATACAGTCGAATTGAGAAACCTCCTCCTTTTTTTGAAGTCGGTTAAAAATATAAACAACTTATATGTTTAAACTTTAAATGTAATTGAGAACATGCTAAAAACCAACAAAATGATTAACTTTTCACGTCGTAGAGTTTTTAAATATTATCTTCACTAGTTGATTTTAAGATATTGCGCGTCTGAGACATGGTTAGATACTTAGTATCCTTACCTTTTTATTATACTGGAACCACTCAGTGGTCGCCGCAATCTCGCTGCGTAAGGTCCCTGAAGACGTGTATCGATTATTGTATGCATTAAACCTAGTTCGAGACGGTCGACATAGATATTATGATAGTATTTTGAATCTATGCATACTTAACGCATCACGCAAAATTTAAGGCTTCAATAAGGCATTACTTTAATTTTACGTGATTCGTTAACTTTTGCATGAAGACATCATTGCTGAAAATCATTTTTCTTGTTTCGATACTGCATACAATAGTGGGTACTTAAATTCAAAGTTTATAACAATCTTCGAATGATCTATGTTAAATCAGTTTATTGAGACCATTCTAATAAGTATTAAAAATAATTTTATCTTTTCAAATTCTATAAATATAATATTCCTAGCTTAATTTACCTTTATAATACAGCGCAACTAGGCATACATGTCTTGAAATACAATTAAGAACAATACTTAACCATAAATATTGTACTAATTTTATATAATTGTGATCTGTTTTGTGATAAATAAATAAGCCCAAACTCGACATTTCTGCAGTGAGTTGGTGAGGAGGAGAGTATTATGCACATTCCATCGATGTCCCAGCATCGGGTAAAGATTTTCATGTAAAGCAAGTAAGGATTTTCATGTAAGAAAAGCTAAGAACAATCTCGATAAACACCTGTAATACTAAATCGAAATCGGTTCATCTGTTTGAGCGCTAACATGCCACATACATAATATACACACGTCAAACTTATAACCTCTTCTTTTTGCGTCGGGGATAACAAAAGGGAATTTTATCAATTACTAGCTGACCCGGCAAACGTTGTTTTGCCATATAATACTAAAATGGCTATTAAAAAATAAGGGTTGATCGTAGAAGGGTGAAAATTGAGGATTGTATGTATTTTTGTATGTTGTATCATAAAAAAATAGAAATTAAAAATTTTGTCTAAAAAATAAAATAAAAAAATTTAGGGGTGGACTACCCCTAACATTTAGGGGGATGAAAAATAGATGTTGGCCGATTCTCATAGATACCGGATAAGCACAAAAAATTTCATCAAAATCGGTCAAGCCGTTTCGGAGGAGTATGGCAACGAAAACTGTGACACGATAATTTTATATATTAGATATTCCTTACCTCAATACGAATGCTCTCCAAAGTCAGTGACATAATGATGAGTATACCCATATATATCGGTATCATCAGTCCATACGTCAATAATGTCCCGGTGTCCTGGAAAATACGATAAGGACCTGCTGTGATAAAACCTTATGATAGACATTAATTTTATTTTGCTATCACAATGCTGGTCGCAGGTGGTAGTGGATACTATATCTATGTTTATCTATATTATATATTTCTACATTATATCTGTTTCGGATTTGCTGCAAAAAGTAGCTTGCCACTACCAAAGAAAAAATTTGCCACCTTAACCTTACGGTGTTCTGGCAGCCTTTGAGCCTTTCCACCACATTATTGCTTCCCACCAGGCACGATTGCCGTCAAACTCTAGTTTATATCAAAGACAACAAAAAAATGTCTATATACTCTAGCAAGAAAGACGCATATATGAGTATAATCAGTATTCAAAAGGGCTAAAGATGGTGATACTCGTAGTTTAGGTACGTATGTTTGTCCGTATCTTTGCGACTTGTTGTAATCTACCACTTAGTCAGGCAGTACAAATTAATGAACAGTTTACTCTTTTAAAAGTACATTATAAAATACTAGCGACTCGCCTCGGTTTTGCACGGGTAGAGCATAACATGCCGACAAATTTTGCATCAGTTTGTTGCGTTGAGTATGAATTCACATCTTTGACAGTAATCGTCATATTTCAACCCATCTACCAACCCATTACAAAATCCTTTACACATTATCTGTCTATTGGTGAAAACCGCATGAAAATCCGTTCAGTAGTTTTTGTGATTATCGCAAACAGACAGACAGACGCGGCGGAGGACTTTATTTTAAAATATGTAGTGATGATATTATTAAAAAAATTAAAAGTCCCTACAGCTAAAAAATTGGCTGAAATTTCAATATGTTTATATAAGCAAAACAAAATATGGCAGAACAGAATTTGATCTAGTATTTTGTTATCATATTATGAACCTTCATTTTTAAGATATTTACAATAATATTGTTTTTAATCATTCAATTCTAATACTATTATTTAGAGGCAGAAATTAAAACTGACGAGTTGTCATATTATACTTAATAAAATGTTGTCCTTGTATTTTTTTTAGAAATACTTACAGATCCAGGTGCCATTAATTGATACATAAATAAACCTCCACCAATTAAATTGTGTAAATAAATTCCAGCCACATTAAACCCAAAAGCAGCTTCTACGTTTGACAGAGTGCTGAAAAATAAATATTGTAAGAAATTATTATATACAGCATGTTTGGCTACCAACTAGCGATATTTAAGAGACATAAAGAACAGCAAATTTTATTGACAAACTACCCCGTTCCTCCATATAGGAATGGACTTTTTCATTTTTTGATGCTGGTTGCTGATGGTTTGCCACTGAAGTATATAAGGATGTCTACTTATAAATAAATCAATCTTGCAACAAACTCCAAGCCTTTTATTTGTCGTTATTAATGAGAACCCTGCGCGAAAACTGATTTAGGTAAAAGCTATTGAAAAACTTTTAATTTTCTCTTGAATATGAACAATAAAAATCATTATCTAAAAGTAACCAACTTACCTTGTTATAAATGTGTAATAACGACTCAGTTCAATCAAATTATCGTGAATTTCTTCTTGATTCATATCTTTACGAAAGCTTGTCCTAATGCGATGTTTCAATATTTTAATATGGCCAGTCAAATGGAACATAAAAGTCAACGTCATAGTATCAAAAACACTAACAACAGTTATCGCTACCATTCCGCAGTATATTACTACTAGTTGAACAAAGACATAATTGTAAAAGTGGAATTCGTAGTCAAAGGGTAACCACACATGTATCATGATTTCTAGTCTAGATGTTATATTGTTAGTCGACTCATTGTTCTGAACGTTATGTACGATGGGAACTACTTCAAATGAAGCTGTACATATGTAGCAAAGGCCGATGTAGTAGTATCCAGATCTGCGAGAGAAGTTTTCAGCAGTTGTCAGCACCTGTCAATACAGTATAAAAAAATATCATTATCCCAACATATTTTTAAAGCTTACTCCTTAACAAGCGATTTTCAGATAAGTAATCCGGTATGGAAATTTTATGAGGAGTGAAATTGTCAATGTCAATGTTCTTACGTCATATTCAAAGACAATCGTACACACACATAACAGCTGCAAACTGCAGTCGTCCACACATATGCAGACACACACATATGTTGCGCTGCAAAGTCCCATGATTATTCCAGCTCATTCTTTGAAAACAGGCTTAAAAAGTATTAATAAATGGACATGACGATAAATATTCGCTACAAATCCGATGTATTGTAGTAATTATTTGAATAGATTTAAAATTAATAAATCCTGTATAAATGAAATTGCACAAAATTATAAAAATTGATGCAATGTCAAAAATCTAACACTAAAAGGAGAAAGCTTAGAAATATATTTATATCAGTCACTATACTTAAAATAATTAAAATATATATATAACATCATATTACTACAATAATCAGCTTATTGTTTACCATAAGCTGTTTTCTATGTTAAATCTTCTCATCGCTAATTTCACAAATCTAAAGACGAAAGTCTTTAATCAGTGCGTCCCGTTATGATACACGGTGCTGATACATGAACACTCACGGTAAAGCTGGTTCATAAATGCAAAGTCGTTCAGCGAGCTATAGAAAGGGCTATGCTTAGAATTTATCCGAGGGATCGATTCCGGAACGAATAAGTGATCCAGCAGAGATCCAGTCATAGCTCACCGGATTAGCAAACTGAAGTAGAAGTTGGACAGACATATCAGCCGAAGAACCGACAGCCGTTGGGGTAAACAAGTTCTCGAGTGGCGACCATTTATCGGCAAGATACCCTCAGAATAGGTAGAGTGACGATCTCCGCAAGGTGGCTGGCAAAAGCTGGATAAGAATTGCCGAAGATCGAGCTCAGTGGCGTGGATTTTGTCCAGCAGTGGCCTTACATAAACTGATGATGGTGAAAAATCATTCGGTATTTTACCTTTCTAATATAATCCTGTCTATCATTCACATAATAGTTATGCAAATGTATTTTAGACATAAAATCTCTCATAGCTGTTTTGTAACTGTTTGTTTGTGATACAATTAATTTTATCTGAAACAAACAAATGTACTTATTAAGTTCAACATTAACAAGACCTCAATTTCCGAATATTCTTTGGAGTTTACTTCTTCAGAATCGATTTTCATATCAGGGCCGATTTTCAGGCTCATTCCCACTAGTTCAACCAAAAAGTTTAACCGGTTGAACTAATGGGAACGATTTTCCCACTATTTTAACTGCGGATGATTTTTGAACAGCATATTGTGTGGAAATTTTATGAGTAATAAATTAAGATCGTTAAAAAACTAAAATAATCGCTTTCAAATGCCGCAAGGATAAAGACGTTTCGCGAATCATTTACCATCAGAAATGACGAGTTGGGATGGTTGTGTTTTGTGGGCCGGAGTAAAAACAGTTCATCATCTCTTATCACTGTCATCTTTTATCAAGCAAGGGTGATTCCGAATTATCGTCACGACGTTCCTGAATCTCCTTGGTCACTAATCAATCGATGTCATTGCTAGGTGAGTTGTTCCAACTACAACCAATCTTGTTCAATTATAACCTTTAGTAACTATATTCAAGTAAATCTATATATAAATAATTTAAGATCGTTTAATAAACACATAAAAAAAGTTATACACGTTGACTTGATAACCTACTCCGCTTTTTTTTCGTCGGTTATAAACTAAAAGAACCGACTTCAAACGTCGCGTTAGTCAAAGTAGCCAGTAGACGTAGTAACTATTACATAATCTGTGTCAGCAGTTTGTAGTTAGTAGTAAGTCGTCGAGATAAGTAAATGCGTCGTAATACAAATGTTGATATATTAAAAACGGCTCGGCCGATTTCGGCCGGGGAAGGGTACCCATTTAAACAAAAAAATAATTTTCCAAATCGGTTCAGGCATCTTTGAATATTCGGTGATCATACATAAAAAAAAATAATAATAAAAAAGGCTCCGTCTAATTGACAACCTCCTACTTTTGTGTGAAGTCGGTTAATAAATAAGTAAATACGTGTCAGTCAGTCAGTCAGTAATCAGGATTTTTGAAATTCTGCCCCTGAGGGTGAAATGAGGTAACAAAGTCTGAAAATCAATATGGTTTTTTGGGTTTTATAAAAATAAATCCCTATTTCTAACTAGGATCTTCGTCTTTGTCACTTTAAAGGATTTATTCTAAGGATTTTGTATTTGGTACAAAATTATCTAACACCCAAGTTCAACGACTATTACTGCTAAACTAATAAAGTTATCTTAACCGCTATAATTTTCCTTTTAAGTGCATAAAGTGCGCTATTATCACGAATTTTTCCAGATTTTTCAAGCCCGCAGCTTTTAGGGGGGGGGGGGGGGACGCCCTACTGGAACAAAAATTTGCACTTTAAAGTTTAATATTTCGTAAATGGAGCATTCAATCGAAAAATGGTATTACCAACCCTTAAGTCATTTTAAAAGACCTATTCAACGATACCCCGCACGATGGGGTAGACGATGAAAACAAAACTCATCCCCACTTCTCATATAGGGGAGCTACCCTAAAAAAAATATTTGTCATAATTTTATTTCAGCTTTTTGTCGGCGTATTTTATATACATACCCCCACAAAATTACAGCTTTCTAGTATTAACGGTCTCTTAGCAAAACCTCGGACAGACAGACAGACAGACGCACATGATGAAACTATAAGGGTTCCTTGTCAGGACTACGGAACCCTAAAAACGGGTAGACCGGTTTGGCTAATTATTTTTTTGTGTTTTTATAAAAGAAAGATTTGTACGATAAAAAGTTGTATGTATAAATGAAAATAGTTTTTGATACGGGCGATGCCGCGGGGCACTTTCAAATGTAACATACGTGCACAGGTATTACTTACCAGCACCATAAAATTAACAGGCAGGACCGTATACATCATCGATAGCGCATTAAAGTCATGTTTACTATAATTTAGTACCAGGTACACGACTTGGGATATCAAAGCTAAAGGTACAGCTATGCATACGAGTATCCTTTGAGTATGAAACATCAGGTTTTTAGGCATATTATACCATTCCCAGTACTGAGCGTTAAGGGCCGTTATCGTCATGGTGAAAGCAATGGCTTTGTAGAAAAGTTGGTCTTTTGGTGGCTTTCTGAAATAAAAGGTGTGATGTTAAAAATATTATTATATATATTATTTGCTTTTGGCTTTAACCAGAAAGAAAAAGTGACTGCAAAAATCTCAATAAAAATGTCGTGTACAATTTTAAAAGTAAATAAAAAAATAAGCGGTTTAATTCAGACATTTTTTGTTGCTTTTGACCGAGTTTTTTTTAAATATCTTATAGGCTAGCGTTTGACCACTATCTTACTTGTTGGTAGGTGATTATGCGGTCGAAGATGGTAAGCACGCTAAGCCTAGAATGGGAACTGGCTTTCAAGGATAGCTGCCGGAACCCATTAGATGTTTGGCGAAATATTTTCTAACTTGAGGGTTTTAGCTGGCCAGGCGGACACTACATAGTGTCCTACCACCATGCGAGGGCTGTTGGTTTCTTTTTTCACCGTAGGGCCACTGTAAAAAGCGCACATAAATTTTTCGATACAATAATCCATTGGTGCACGGCGGGGATTGAACTCGGTACATCTGGCATTAAAGCCGACCGTTCTCCCGATTACGCCACCGGGCCCTCAAAGTTACTTTAAAGTAAGTGAGTTACTTTAAATTGAACAGGAAAACTAATTGAGCTTCAAATCTTGAAATGTATTAAATCACAATATGATGACATTTCAATGCTGTAAGAGAGTGTTCCAAAATGTTGTACAATAAGTTTAAACTACGCATTTTGAAGTTGTATTTTTTTAAAATAAAAGTAATTTCATAACTTCTGACTGCCAATACCTTCGAGCATTTACCAAAGGAGATGTTAACGTAAGGCATACCTCTCTGCTGGCCATATAGCCATTTTTGGCCATATGACGTGATTTGACGTGCGTAACTACGCTCTATTTTTAATTCTGTGCGCGTGTTTCAAGCTAATGTGCGTGTTTCAAGCTAGTGTGCGGGATCGTTACAGTGAGTGATTTGTGTGTGTGCAATGCGTGTTTACCTCGTCCCCCGTAAGTATCGGCACAAAAAATGTTTGCGGATTACAACGTTAAGATCTCCATTGGTAAATGCTCGAAGGCCAATACAAATAAATTTTTATTTTCATTTTTTTTAATGCGATATAGGCTAGCGTTTGACCACTATCTCACCTGTTGGTATGTGATGATGCGGTCAATGAATGCGAACTGGCTAAATCAATTTGGTAAAAAAGGCTTATTAAGTAATTTCCTGTAAATTGTTACAGGAAAAAGTTAAATAATGGCTAAAATATTAACAAATCAAACAATCTTCAGCTCACAAAACGTTATCCATATTGAATTATATTGAGGATTATTTACGTCCTGTCTCGAAGGCTTTCTCAGAACTTTGATTAATACCGCCAAGATTAGCTTTTATATATGACTCAACGATACACCCACGCTTGTAGGTATCCAATGTCTTATGCTCACTCATTATTTTATTATTTATAAATATAACTTTATTGAAGGATACTTGAAATAATCTGTAGATCTCTAAAAAACAACGATGGGTAAAAGAAATGTTGGTCAATCGGCAGAAAGCACACAGGACACTCCTGAATGCGGTTAGGACAGGACCCATGATGACATACCGAGGAGGGGTCCTCACGGACCAACGCCGTCGGGTCGCGGATAAGTGGGTAACCGGAACCGTAGCTCCGGCACATAGGTAACCTGGTGGAACACGGTGGAGTTTTAGTCGGTTGGAGTCTGATATAACCACATCACTACCCCGTGGTGGTGTGGTACACGTGCAGGTTTCCCATTTAAAAAAAAATTGGCCAAGTGCAAGTCGGACTCGCACTAGTAGGAGTTAGGGGTAGACATTTCAATATAACGCCATCTATTGGACGTTTACCTAACTAAGCGTTCATAGATGGCGTGAAATGCCGAAGAAAACACGTTTCTTGTATGGGGACCCTCTATTATTTTTAACTTTATTCTGTTTTTAGTATTTGTTGTTATAGCGGCAACAGAAATACATCATCTGAGAAAATTTCAACCGTCTAACTATCACGGTTCATGAGATACAGCCTGGTGACAGACGGACAGACAGACAAATAGACAGACAGACAGACAGAAAGACAGACAGACAGACAGACTGACGGACAGCGGAGTCTCAGTAATAGGGTTCCGTTGGTACCCTTTGGGTTCGGCACCCTAAAAACATACTCAAATGTACCTATGGATCTAACGTTTAGTAGTTTATCGTTAGTTTTTTTAACCCAAATTATTATTGATTTTAGTTCCTATTCAATTATTTTTGTATTTTTTAATCAAAGAATAATATATTCTGTGTAATTACAATCACAGTGTAGTTATTTTTATGGTTAAACATCCTTCACAAGTAATCATTGCATTCGATTCAACCTAGCGACTGATCAATCTTTTGATTTTTTGGGTAACATCCCTAGTGTTTATAAAGAATAAAACTGGCCAAGTGCAAGTCGGACTCGCACTCGTAGGGTTCCGTAACACAGTTAAGTATTCCATAACTATGATTTTTCGCAACTACAAAATTAACTTTGTTTTTCATAGTGTTTGTATGAAAAACAAAGTGATCTTTGCGGTCGCCATATCTCTAAAACTGCTGACTGTATCTCATTCAAACCAATTTTCTTTGTTAATTTTTATTGAGATCTACAGCATATATTTTTTTTAGATTTTTCACTCCCTTACTTTAAAGGTTAGAGGGGGGGGGGACGCACATTTTACCACTATAGACGCGCCTATCTTTCAAATGATTGACTTTGAAAAAAAAAATTTTAGGAACCTCAATGTCATTTTTGAAGATCTGTCTATAGACACCCCACACGTATAGGTTTGAAGAAATTTTTTTTTTTGTTTCAGTTCCATGTATGGGATGCCGCCCCTTAAACTTTTATATTTTTTATTTTTGTATAAAATTTGGAAAGCGGTTTACAGAATACATCTACCTACCAAGTTTCAATATTGTAGTCCTAACAGTTTCGGAATAAAATGGCTGTGAACTACGGACGGACAGACAGACCGACAGACAGACAGACAGACAGACATGACGAATCTATAAGGGTTCCTTTTTTGCCATTCGGCTACGGAACCCTAAAAAGTGGTCACTGACGTAACCTTGTATTGACGTTTAGTTTTTGAGAACAAAACTAGTTTACTATGTTTAAAATGAATTATTAGTCAAAGTAACTCGTAAAAGGGCTTTCTTTTGTAATTATTAGTATAAATATGTATTTGTAACTGAAAAATGTTAAGTAATTATGCAGTTCTGACTTTGAAATAATTAATAATTTTATGTACCCTTCATTACAAGGTCACGTTGAATTTTTATGAAGTGTCAAATGTGATCTATTAAATTGAGTCTTCTATAGTGGCTCTCAATTATAAAAAAAATTATTATTATTCGCCAATAGATGTCGGGAAGAGTCATATTTTTCTAAGTGGCAAAAAATACCGGTCTTCCAGATATTTAATAATATCAATTACTAACACTTTTGTGTTGTTAAAGTTTACATAGTTGGTGTTAGAAGTTCGTTAGATATTCGTTAGATGGCGTTCGGAACCCTCCGGGTGCGGGACAAAAGTCTGACTTGCTTTTGGCCAGTTTTATATGTATATATAGGTATTACAGTGATAATTAGATATATTCTCGCAGTAATAAGCAGCTATCTCTGTGACGTAAAAAATGTTCATACAAATTTTCACTCAACACTTTGGGGGAAGAATTTCTAAAATTTAAAGCGCAATTGTTATTATTTGCATTATAGAGTACTTGTAGAAAATGTTTAGTTATTCCTACTTAAGTAAAAATGAATACCAATTCATTGGTTAAACTAAGTACGAATACAATTATTTTAAATTACTTATTACAATTTCAGGTATTATGAAATTGAAAAAGAATAAACCGTTTCTAATCTTCTTATTAGTTAAGTAATAATAAACTGGCCAAGTGCAAGTTGGACTCGCACTCGTAGGGTTTCGTACCATATAACAATATGTTATAAGATCAAGCAAAAAATACAACTATAATTTTTTGCCAGCAAAAAATTTACTTTGTTTTTATAGTGTTTGTATGAATGACAAAGTTATATCTGCGGTTGTAAAAATATGCTATATCTCCAAAACTGCTGACTATATCTCGATGAAACCAATTTTAGTTGAAAATATTTATTAAGATCTATAGTACATATTTTTTTTAGATTTTTCACGCTCTTATTTTAGAAGTGAGAAGAAGAGTGTGTTCCTCACGCACATTTTACCACTTTAGAAGTGTCTATCTTTCAAGCGATTGACTTTGAGAAAAAATTGTTTTAGGAACCTCAATGTAATATTTTTTTAAACCTGTCTGTAGACGACACCCGTACGTATAGGTTTGATGATTTTTTTTAGTTTCAGTTCCATGTATGCGGAACCCCTCCTTAATCTTTATTGTATTTTATTTTTGTATAACAATCTTAAAGCGGTTCACAGAATTCATCTACCTACCAAGTTTCAACGGTGTCGTCCTAATAGTTTCGGAATAAAGTGGCTGTGCGGACATGCGGACGGACATACAGACAGACATGATGCATCTATAAGGGTGGGTTCCGTTTTATCCATTCAAAATTGCAAACATTAGAGTAACATTTCAAAATTCTTTATTCAAAATAAAGTTAAATACTAAATTTGTAAGAAATTCAATGGATACTCGCAAAATTAGGGCAATGAAGACATAAGGCTGGCCAGTTCGTCAAACCGATCCAATCACAAACAATGTCTTGTGATTTACTTAATAGCTTTGTGATTTTGTTTTCAAAGCAAACAAAGAGAACCTTTTGATTAGGGGTGTATTAAGTAGCTTTTATATCTAACTAGCTGATATCCGCGACTTCGTTCACGTACACCAAGAATTTTATTATTGTAATGCTCTGTCGATCAACATTTGTGTGATTTGAGCTATAAACCCCCGATACAAAAAAAGGTGTGTTATAAGTTTGACGTGTGTATCTGTATAAAAACGATATGAGATCAACTTTTATTGGTCTGATCAATTTGAAATTCGATATCCTCTTACTTCAACGATATTGTAAGAACTTGATAGCGTTAACCTTATGTTGAGACATCTCCTGGAATCTGCAGAATACTCTACTCTTCATTATCAGTAGAGATGTTGTGTTTAGGCTCCTTGCAATGATCAAATCTCATTCAACAGATTATTAATAAAACGTTACAGTCTGTAAACAGTCAGTAAAACAGTACAATAAATGTTTTAAATTTTGAATTTAAGTATTATATAAGTTATGTGCAAAAATCATGATATTGCTTTGACTAAAAGTAGCCTACGTTAATCCTAATGCCATAAAGTATCTCCTTGTTAATTTTCAGTATGATCGGATCTATTTAGGCGTAATTAGGTAACAAACAGAAAGAGTGAGTTACAAAATACAAACGTTTTTATAATATTAGTCTGGACAAACATTTTTCTTTCATGAAATACATGATGATAGATTAATAGTGCTTCCTTAATACTGGTGTATATATTTTAAATTTCAATGTTGTGGTGATGATAATAATAATACTAACGTTTGTAAAGAATTTGATTAGTAAAATTATACGTCTAGAATGTTCGAAACTGGTCGGAGTTAATATTCCGGTAATTATTTTTTTTAATTATGTAATTAAAAATGATTTTAACTTTGAGTGAATCTTTTATAAATTAATATAAACGTTATGATGGTTTTATTAAATTATTATAGTTACAAGCGATAATTGAGACGTGCAAACAGATCATCATCGTCAGCTATTCTAGTTGATATTACTCTGCTGAAAATCTGTAAAAAAAATAACTGAATACGATCGTCGGCAACGCTCATTCAGCTCTTGCAAGCAACTTTGCAAAGAAAATCGATTTACTCAGTATGATATCTATTTTCAGTGTGATTTTTATTTTTTTACGGGCAAAAAGAGACTTAAGCCGCATTTTCATTAGGGGACATTTTTTGCGCGACTCTGTCGCTCGACACGAAATTCACGTGTCCCGCGCGATGTCGTCCGACGTCGCTTGGGACATTTACGGGTCGCGCAACTTGTCGCTAGTCGACGGTCTGCGAGCGTCGACACGCGCGACCTTCGTGTCCCTCGACAGTCGCCGGACAGGCTTTGACTAGTGAGAACGTGTGTCGCTTTGTGTTCCTGCTGCACTGAACAACACTACCTCCTCGGGCGACATACTGATCATGACTGGCTAGTGTGAACAAGTCATATGTCACGGGACATTGTCCCGCAACTTTTGCAGATACATCTACGTGAATGTCGGGCGATTTGTTCCCGCGACATGTCCCCTAGTAAAAATGCGGCTTT
The DNA here is from genome assembly GCA_954871355.1 of Cabera pusaria. NCBI lineage: Eukaryota > Metazoa > Arthropoda > Insecta > Lepidoptera > Geometridae > Cabera > Cabera pusaria. The sequence goes on from OX940893.1 coordinate 6,372,194, forward strand.
ACTGCCGTATTTACAAACGTAACATTTAAATCCATATGAGGTATCATAGTGGTCTATAACACAGTGTCAGTGAAACCAATAGTGACATAACTTGTAGTAAATTCACTGCTATAGCTTCGTCAAAATCTTTATGGATACGGCAATTAGTGGCGCTGCCTACACTCTTCACAAAGTTACTTAGGCAGTTTGACATTATTGACATAACTTGTAGTAAATTCACTGCTATAGCTTCGTCAAAATCTTTATGGATACGGCAATTAGTGGCGCTGCCTACACTCTTCACAAAGTTACTTAGGCAGTTTGACAATATGCATTTATAATGGGAAGTGTTCTGAAAAATTATTCAATTTTATCCTGGCGTCCCGATTTTACCATCGCACTTCCCGCAATAGACAACACGTTCATCCACACAATATCGAGACTTGGACTTCGCACACATATCGATTCAACCAGTCATTTTTCTTCCATACACTTGTAACTTGTAAACTGAGGGCCCGGTGGCGTAATCGGGAGAACGGTCGGCTTTGATGCCATGGTACCAAGTTCAAACCCCGCCGTGCACCAATGGATTTTTCTATAGAAAAATGTATGAGCGCTTCTCACAGTGGCCCTCCGGTGAAGGAAAACATCGTTACGAAACCAATAACCCCCGCATGGTGGTAGGACACTTATATAGTGTCCGCCTGGCCAGCTACCACCCTTAAGTTAGAAAATCTGTTACCAAACATCTAATGTGTTCCGGCAGCTATCCTTGAGAGCCAGTTCCCATTCTAGGCCTAGCGTGCTTACCATCTTCGACCGCATCATCACTTACCAACAGGTGAGATAGTGGTCAAACGCTAGCCTATAAAATATAAAAAAATAAAAAATTGTAGCACGAGCTATCGTCTACTGTTTTCCCGTAGAGCTACAACAGTGGAGTCCTTTTAAAGGGGCGTTAAAGAATCTTCACAGATCGGCAATGCATGTGTTAGCTTACTCATCAATAATAACAAGATGGGTGGTAGCCGGTAGTCTAGTAATCTACCATAAACTTAATATGTCTGGAGCTAAATATTCACTTGGAACTACTTCCAAAACTACCTGCCTATACTTCAGCTAATAGGTAGGACTTATTAATAAAATATAAAAGTCAGGACATCATCAAGAAAGCATTTTATTTGTACTTTCATCATTATAACAACAGTTTATGTACCATCAGGAGACTCAGGACCATTATAATAGACAATAGAACAAAGATAACAGCAATATACCAATAAGTATTAAATGTTAAGTCACAAGGCTTTATAACAAGTTTCAACAAGACATAACACATGAAAATCACTACCGATTTAGACAATTTACACAAAATATTATGGGGTTTCCCCCAAAAGGCCTCCACCAGCCCTCATAGCTTTTCCTTACCACCCTCAACGAAGCTAAAACACTATCATCACCATTCCTAGGTGAAACCATCATCACTATAAACATATCCTAGAAAACCACATTCTAGCCATAATTATTCTATACATAAAGGTGAAGATGTTAGCCCGAAGGCTGCTTGAGCAAAAGTGTCTCATCTAACGTTTCTACATCCCTTTTAAAGCATCAGTCAAACAGAAAACCAAGATGGCGGCTCTGGCACATCTTGTAAGGTTTAGACTAGCCTCAAATGTATCTATCACTGTATAAACACCCTTATTTGAGGCAACATTAATAATTTAGAAATAAAATCATCATCAAACATTGGAAATATGTCGTAAATTGGTATGTACTATGAAAATAATCTAACACATGCGTGACACCTCTAGTGTTGCAAGTATTTATAGGCGACGGTGACCACTTCCCACAGAAATATGAATACCTCATTATTAATATTTCTGTGCCACTCCCCATCAGATGAACTGTCTGCTTGTTTGCTACCTACATCATAAGAAAAAAAAGTTCTGTTATTAATTCTTATTATATTATAATAAGCGTTCAACGCCTATGGATATTATCTCAAAAGTTCCCAATAACCATATAAAACACAACACCCTCCGGTGTTAAATACACATAACGAAAACTCCTAAACAACTGATATTACAAGAAATTATGATAGCTCTACAACCGTTATGATATAACACGATAACAGGTATTCGTAGTGGTTACTTAAACCATCGAATACAATTATGGAGGAGAAATTGAGAAAGGCTAAAGGCAAATCTTACTATCTCTAGTCCTGGCGTTCCACGTCATTTCAAGCTAAATCCAAGCGGAGCATACTATACGCAGTTAGATTGACAGTTAATATGTTCATAGAGTAACTTGCACCAGTCAGTGCAGTCAGTAGGGATGATAAAAACAAATGTGCGGACACACACCGGAAACACTCGCAGATTTCGTAGAGCGTCGTAGCACATCGTAGCTTCTTCAGTGAGGATAATGAAAAAAGACACCAAGAACAGGTAAAGAAACTCACAGGTTTTGTAGCTATATAGCTATTACTTTATTTTTTTTATTTTTTATTTATTTAATTACAGTAACTTATAAAACAGGGCTTGCTAATTATTATCTAAAAACCTAAATAAGTTTGTCTAGATAATAAGTTCTCGTTTATATTAAACTAAATTATATATAGGTATAAATGAACAGAGTGAAAAAATTCTATAATATGATAAAGGGAAAAATAAATGACAAAAATATAAGGGTAAATCGATAACAAACAAGTAAGTTCTGTTCGCCGCGCGCACTAACATACACAACTACCCTCAATTCTCAAGCTGCGTGCGAGTGCCTGCTGCCTGCCACGCCGCGGTGAGTGGTAATTGTTGTAAGCGTGTGTGCCTGCCTGTCTTCGTTATAGGATGTTCCAGTTTATTTAATTGATTTTTGTATATTTTTTTTAATTCGATTTCCAGGAACATATTTTTTAGTACATATTTAATGTTGTTTCTAGTTATTTTATCCCTAGTTTCTTTCGATAATAATTTGTTTATTAAATCTGGAATCATGTATTGCGATGTTCTTTTACCGTAGTCGTTATTAAATGTAGGTTTTAAAAGTACTTTATTAGTTATATTTCTAGTTAATATGTTATGGCTAGTTTCTATTTGAATTTCGTCTCGAAAGTATTGTTCTGTTAATAGATTATATTTGACTTTTTGGTGAATAGGGATTATACCACAGTACTTGAAGAGTCCTGGGCGATCATTTTTGAATCTCAACTTGATTTTACGTGGCGCTATAATTTTAAGTATTCTATGTTGTATATTGTAAATTTGATCAAGGTATGTTTTATATGTACGGCCGTAACTGCTTAGGCCATAAGAAATTATGCTTTCTACTAGAGCTTTGTACATTGTAAGTAGAACGTCATAGGATACTCTACTTTTTATTATATAAAATTTGGCCATGATTGCTCTAAGTCTGTCACAGTTGTTGTTGATGTGCTTTGACCAATTAAATCGATGATCAATTGTTAGTCCCAAATATGTTTGTTCAGTTACCTGTTCTAAGAGAAAACAATTACTGCTACATAGTTTATTATCCACATGTAAACAATCATGACTATGAGCTGCAATTTCTAAAGCTTTTTGTGCAGCATTATTGTTGTGGCTGGAACAGACGTGCATTAATTTGGTTTTTTCGGCATTAAGTACCAGTCCCGCGTCATGTGACCACTTACATATCGCTGTAAAGTCGGCCTGTATGTTACTTTCTGCGACATTAATATCCCTATGACCAGCAACCAGGCAGGTATCATCGGCAAATTGGTAGACAGAGCAGTATTTAACCACATTAGTGATGTCATTAACATATGTTAAGTAGTGCAAGGGCCCGAGGACTGATCCTTGAGCGGTCCCTTCTGTTACTTTTACACTGTCGCTGAGTTTTGTGTCCACTTTGACTTGATAGCTGCGATTGTTAATGTAATCTTTGCACCATTCTAATAAATTACCTCTAATTCCACAGTTATCCAGTTTCTCAATTAAGAGGCTATGTCTAAGTGTATCAAATGCCTTACTGTAATCTTGAAGACTAATAGCACATGTTTTTTTGCATTTAAGTAGGCGTTTATTTCGTCCGTGAAGCAAGATAACAACATCGTAGTACTTTTTTGGGTTGAAAACCAAATTGTTGTGACGAAAGTATGCCATTTAGAGAGTAGAAATTTTGTACAATATTACATACATACTTTTCGATAATTTTATCTAATACTGGAAGTATTGTAATAGAACGGTATTTACCGTAATCAAGGGTACTACCTCCTTTGTGAATGGGTCTTACAATACCAATTTTGAGGTTTCTAGGATAAAGTCCAGCTGCGATGGTCGTGTTGATCAGTTTTCCCAATACGCCGACGATCTTATCAGACAAACGAACTATGTCAATGGCCCTTATCCCATCTGCTCCAGGAGCCTTATTAGGATACAGGTTTTTAATAATTTTTGACACATCATAGCAAGTTGCTTTAGGAAAATAAATAGATTTATAGGTTAGTATAGTCGTTCTTAACCAAAATGTTGTTTTTACAGTTAGGTATTATTTTTTTGACATTATCTCGAAATTGAAGGGCAAAATTATCCGCTATTTTTTTTATGTTAGGTTCAGTGCTAAATGCTTTTAATATAACGCGGTCTATAGAGTTTGATATTTTTCCAGATATGTTATTTATAATTTGCCACAGTTTTTTCGTGTTTGTTTTATTTTTATTAATTTCATTTTTATAGTAACTATTTCTATTTTTGTGGACTATTTGACTGAAAAAGAAGAACGAGTAACTTTTTAAGGCACATGCATTATGCGTTTAAACTTACAGACAAGCAATACCATCTTAAACCGATGGGATAGTGCTTGTTTATAAGACTTGACCGCATCGTCACTTAACATCTAGCAAATTATGGTCCAGTCCAGGCTTGTCTGTTTACAAAAGAAGATTAATTTTATTTATTGTTGTATATAAATTTGCATCAGTGGATATTTCACTTACATATTTGTCCAATCTAAAGACAGTATTACACCTCTACGAGATATGTTGTCGCTGTGTTATCATTTTATCGTGCGGCGCTATAATCGTTAAATGTTGTGTTACGGCAGTATCCTTTCAGTTTCGGCCGTTCATCGTATTGGTTTTTAGAACAACGGGGTGCTATTATAACAGATCCCACTTGCTTGCTTGCTTCTTTATTTATTTTATGTTAAAATTAAACAGTAGACAAAAATTGGTCGCCTGCCATTTTTCTGACGTAGGGTAACAACGGTTGAACTTTGACTGGAAACAAGATAGAATCTATTAGAATTCAATCGTTTATAATGTCAATAAGCTAAGGTATTTTTCAACCGACTTTAAAAATAAAATGGCCAAGTGCAAGTCGGACTCGCACTCGTAGGGTTCCGTAACACAGTAATGTATTCTATAACTTTGATTTTCCGCAACTACAAAAAGAACTTTGTTTTTCATAGTGTTTGTATGAAAAACAAAGTTATACTTGCGGTCGCTGTACTTCAACAACTGCTGACTGTATCTTGTTCAAACCAATTTTCGTTGAAAGTTTTTATTGAGATCTACAGAATATATTTTTTCTAGATTTTTCACTCCCTTAAAAAGTTAAAAAGTTCCCTTAAAGTTAGAGGGGGGGGGGGGGGGGGAGATACACATTTTACCACTTTTACGCGCCTATCTTTCAAATGATTAACTTTGAGAAAAAATGATTTTAGAAACCTCAATGTCATTTTTTAAGACCTATCGATAGACCCCACACGTATAGGTTTAAAGGAAAAAAAAATTGTTTCAGTTCCATGTATGGGATGCCCCCTCCTAAACTTTTATATTTTTGTATAAAAATCAAAAAGCGGTTTACAGTATACATCTACCTACCAAGTTTCAGTTCTGTAGTCCTAATAGTTTTGGAATAAAATGGCTGTGACATATGGCAGACAGACAGACAGACATAACGAATCTATAAGGGTTCCGTATTTCGCCATTCGGCTATGGTTGAGAACCTCCTTTTTAGGGTTAAAAAGGAGGTTCTCAATTCGTCTGTATGTTTTTGTTTTTCATTTTTTCTTATTTTTTTTTAAATTTGAATCCGATTTAAATTATTATTTTTTTAATCGGTAGGGTACGTTTCCAAGGTGGTCCAATTGTAATTTCATTGAGATTTGATAAGTATCTCCAGAGATAAGACGATAAACGTATATAAACTTGCTACTGAAATTGACTCGCAAGGCATGGTCGGTTGTGTGTGGTAATACAATCTGTTACAGCTGTGACAACTGGCTTGTATAATTTGCTTATAATTTCTACCAAACGTGAAATTCAGTTTGTTCTTTTCACGGTTCAAATTTAGAGTTTAACCCTACATAATAATTTGGTTAACTTCCTAGTTCAAATATAAAACCTCAGCATGACAGTGGACATAAGTTTTTACAGGACAGTTGCCAAGAAAACACACGAGTATGGGTAGACGAACAGTCCACTTAAAACTTTGTCGTACTATCTTAAATGTATGGTTTATGGAAATCGAAGTGTCAAAAGGTTTCAAAGTATTCCTAAATTATAAAAGTTATGTTTATTGCTTGACTAGAGATAGAATTATTGTTTGATTTTTCGTCTATAGTAAAATGTCGAAATCAGGTGAAAAGCCTGCCTTTGAACAGCAGCTGTATTTACACATCTCGTGGTGGCAATACAAAATATTAAAATGTGTAAAAATTGTGTGTTTGATACCTCAAAATGTAAAAAAGGAACCGAACTGTCTGTTTTTCTTTCGGTCCGTCCGTCCGTCCGTCCGTTCGTCCGTCCGTCTGTCTGTCTGTCTGTCTGTCTGTCTGTCTTTTGTCAACTTTTTTATTTTTCGGAATTTTTCCTTTATTTGTGCTGTAAGACCTTGCTTTTGACCAAAATTGTCAATTCTTGGTCAATCGGAAGTACCCTATAGGTTTTGGGTCGAAAAACTATAGGGTACTTCCCGTTGACCTAGAATCATGAACCTTGGCAAGAAGCAAGGTCTTACAGCACAAATTAAGGAAACACTCCAAAAAATAAGAAAAGTTGAAAATTACAGGGAGCCCCCATACATACATAGTTGACGCCAATTAAGGTAGACCTCTGAGTTATATGAGCGCTGATACAATTTAGAGGTCTAGCTTAATTGGTACATACCAACGTTGGTACGGAAGCCTCGGTGGGCGAGTTCAACTCGACTTGGCCGGTTTTTATTAAATCTAACGAATACTGAATTTTTACAAAACTTGCTTTATTCAAAATAAACCTTATAATCTTACATTTTATAATTTTAAAAATAAACTGTCTTTACAACACCGTTTGCAATTTTTAACCGACTTCACAAAAAAGGAGTAGGTTCTCAATTCGTCTGTATGTTTTTTTTTTTTTTTGTGTGTGTATGTTACGCGATTTCTCCGTCAATAGTGAACGGATCCAAATGATTCTTTTTTAATAGATAGGATACGTTTCCGAGGTGGTCCCATTTTAATTTTATCGAGATCTGATAAGTATCTCCAGAGATATGGAGGTAAATACCTCAAACATAGGAGAATGTACTGGTCTTAGTAGAAGAGTCCCAAGAAGATTATACACAATGGAGGTCGCTATTGGATATACTTTTGAAGACTAAAAAATATGACCTTGAATAATGTTTTTACATCTTTCTTCTCGTTGATTTTGGTTTTTGACAGATATTCTTACGGTAACTGTGAGTGAGATAGAAATAAAGGTGGGGATAATAATTTTTTTTTTTTAAATATCTTATAGGCTAGCGTTTGACCACTATCTCACCTGTTGCTAAGTGATGATGCGGTCGAAGATAGAGAAGTGGACTAGAATGGGAACTAGCTCTCAAAGATAGCTGCCTGAACACATAAGATGTTTGGCGACAGATTTTCTAACTTGACGGTGGTAGCTGGCCAGGCGGACACTAGATATGTCCTACCACCATGCGGGGGTTGTTGGTTTCTTAACGATGATTTCCTTCACCGGAGGGCAACTGTGAGAAGCGCACATATATTTTTTGATCGAAAAATTCATTGGTGCACGGCGGTTTGAACTCGGTACCACGGCATCAAAGCCGACTGTTCTCCCAATTACGCCACCGGGCCCTCAATAAATAATTATATATTAATAATTATAATAAATAATTATATATAAATATAAATAATTTGTCTTCATAGGAATGTTCTACCGGGCAAAGTCTTGTTAGGGTGCAAACTTTTTTAAACATACCTAAGATTTTTTGACATGACATGACGTTTGCTGAAGATGGCGGCCATTTCAGTCCCTTGACACTGCATACATTATTAAATAACTCAGAATCATGAACGTACTTTGTACCAACCAACACTGCAAAAAAATATTTATAAGCATAATACCACAGATTATATAATAGTTACTACGTAAATAATACTTTCCGTTGTTAGGTTGGCTACACAGTATAAATATATTATATATATAAATAATTTGTCTTCACAGGAATGTTCTACCGGGCAAAGTCTTGTTAGGGTGAAAACTTTTTTAAACATACCTAAGATTTTTTGACATGACATGACGTTTGCCGAAGATGGCGGCCATTTCAGTCCCTTGACACTGCATACATTATTAAATAACTCAGAATCATGAACGTACTTTGTACCAACCAACACTGCAAAAAAATATTTATAAGCATAATACCACAGATTATATAATAGTTACATCGTAAATAATACTTTCCGTTGTTAGGTTGGCTACACAGTGCTTTCATAATTCGGGTATCCACAATATAGGGAAGTGCCTCTTATAACGTGATTCAGTACTCTGTTGGCCATATGGCGGCAAGTAATGTTAATAATCGCAAATAATACTTTTTTATATTCATTTTGGAATACAACTAGTCCGTGTTATAAAAGTATTTGGAATTATTGTAATATAATAGACAATTAATTATCGTGTGTGTCAGATGCTTTAATTGTACAGGGCCATTTTGGACATTGTCCTTTGATACCTTGATGACATAATTATTACTAGTGAATATTATCACTTTAGCAAGGAACCCAAAGGGTACCAAATGAACACTTTCTGATGCTTTGTTGTCCGTTCGTCCGTCCGTCCGTCCGTCCGTCCGTGTGTCTATACATATGTGCGCACTTTACAGATCTGTATCTTCGTTATAGGTACATACTTGAAATTTTCAAAAAGTATATATCCGTTAGTGTATAACGGCCCAGACACCAAATGTAATAGATGCATGTAATTTAATTAAAACTTGTTATGCACTAAAAAGGGTAAAATAAGTTATTTTTCAAAAAAAATAAAACCGACTTCATAATCACAAACAGGCACTCAAAAGCGAAAAATTAATTACTTAAAATTATTATGAGCGCTACCCACTTATCTATTTGAAGTCGGTGCCAGCCAAGTCTATTGGATAGTAGATAGATACTATGTATGTAGTAGTAGTAAGTAGGTACATGTAGGTTAGTAAGTAGGTAGATACATGTAGGTATTATCTATCTACTACCTATTAGACTTGGCTGGCACCGACTTCAAATAGATAAGTGGGTAGCGCTCATAATAATTTTAAGTAATTAATTTTTCGCTTTTGAGTGCCTGTTTGTGATTATGAAGTCGGTTTTTTTTTTTTTTTAAATAACTTATTATTGCAATATTTTGGAAGTTGGTAAAGTATTTGTTACTGACCTTTGTTACCGACCGACTTTCTATGCAGTCTAATATAGTTTATATATACGGTGACTAGATTATTTACACAAAGTATGTTTTTCGAATTGTTTTTGAGAAATTATCTCTGAATTTTGCATGCCGCTGTATCTGTAATAGGTAGACATCATCGCTTACCATCAGGCCAGCGTTGTGGTTGTCCTGTTACATTTTACGATAAAAAAAGTGACATTAAACAAAATCTAATTTGGTATCTCCAATAACACCTTTGTTTTCTTTCTTACTGCAGATGAAAAAGAAGTAATTACTTTGTTTTTGAGAAAATAAGACTGATCGATTGATGAGATTTGGTAAATACAAAGCATTGTCATTTTATAACAATGAAAAACAATAAAGTACACATAAAGTGTATGAATATAGGCCTACAATAATATACAGTCCAAAGTGTCACTATTGGATAAAGTTTATCCGATGCTATTTTCAAATAATATTAAAGCTTTTACATTTTCAATTTATTTCCGACAAAAGTGAGAAGCGACACGGTTCACAAAATCGGGTTTCTACAATAATCCTATTCCTTGAGGGTGTTAGCAAACAACTCGTATTTGCTTAAACTTGCTCTAACGTGTACGATCGACTTGTCATGTGACTCCAATGTACTTTTGACGAGTTAGATAGGGATTATTGTGACAAAGTTATTTGGAACTAGAGCCACGGTAACATTACAATATCACTCAGAAATTGCATATTTTGACGGTAGCTACTAAGGCGTAGTACTTACGTAGTAAGATAACGTAACCGAAAATAAATTTAGTTAAACTGAAAAATAATTTAGTAAAAACAAGACAAATTTGCCTTGTCAATTCGACTTGTCAACCGACTTCGAAAAAGGAGGTTCTCAATTCGACTGAATGTTTTTTTTGTATGTATGTTTCGAGATTACTGTATAAATTGTAAACCAATTCAAATAACTTTTTCAATTGGTAGGGTATATTTCTAAGGTGTTCCCAAGATGTGGAGATAAACACCTCAACACTGAAAATGACTATAGCGCTGTATATACGGTTTTTTACATAGGCGGTTTTTTCCTTTTTTAAACGTTCATAAGTAATTGTCACTTACAATTTCTGTAGTGATAATTTGATAAAATTATGAAAGGAATTTACTAGTTCAATAATCGTTACTACGTTACTAAGTAAGTCTTTATAGATTTAGATTTTATAATATAAATAGAAAAGGTTTTACTCACAGGAAGCATTTTGTTCCAACATCATCATGTGTACTGTCAAGGAATGTAATTCTTTCCCAGACTCTGTACTTCCCTATACGATAAATCTTAGGTCTTCATACGTTTGTTTTTATGCTGATAAGCTAGCGCTTACTACTATCTTACCTGGTGGTAAGCAATGATGTGGTCGAAGTTGGTGAACACGCTAGCCCTAGATTGCTCTGATTCTCAAAGGCCGTGCGCTGTCGGAACACCGTAACGTTAAGGCCGCAGATTTTCTTCTTGATAGTGATAAGCTATTTGTTGGTAGTCAATCAGGTGGAACATTGACATAATGCTCCTACCACGTGTTCAAAATTGCGAGTTAATAAGTATCATCTAGGGAAGACGTGCTTTTATTGTAGATTACACCGTCACTTAACATTTAGTGATATTGTAGTCATCTTGCTTACAGAGTACCTATACAAAAAAAACACAATTTAAAATGTACATGCATGACTTAACTGTGCAGTCATGTTTAATTGTAAGTTTCAATACCACATTGAAAGTGTATTGTAGCATAATATTATGATTTTTTATCAGAATCTAGAGCAAATTCCGAAGTAAGGCGGCGCACCATCTGGACTATTGGCATTTTCCGGAGCAATTTCGTTAATGAAATGTGTTTGTAGGAAACAATTGGTAACAAAAAGGTGTTGAAGGGGAACTAAGTACGTTAAAGTTGAGACTAAGTAATATTACAGTTAAGTAATGGGCACTAGCAAACACTTAGTTGTTTAGAAGTTGAATAGAAATAGGGTTTCAGAAATCTGCAATAACTTGCCCATTGAAATTACACAGGATTTGAATTTTCTTATGTTCTTATAATGTAGTATCAAAAAACAGATAATATTACTATTTAACCGGTAAACTACTCACTCCTACTCCGGCGCCAGTACGAGTGTGACGCCTACCGAGAGCAAAGGTACTCGCCCGTGATGAAGAAGTGTAGATCACCCTGAAAGTCGCACGTCACTATTGACTTCGACATTATCACGTGAGTTGTTTACACCGGGTAAAATGTATAAATTAATAATATTTTTTGGTATCAAGTCAGGCGGATCATCGATATAATATGCTCCTACCACCTGTGCACAAAGATGTGGGCACTAGTGAAGGTTTTAAATGGAATTTTGTTGTGAACGCAAAATAGCAATTTCTCATCTTAGTGCTGTTTCCCTACTCTAATACACAATTACCTAAATGAAACTACACTATTCTATATGATATATAATAATATCGTTTAAAAACTAAAAAACAACCGACTTCAATGCCGCGCTATTCATTTTCAGTACCAATTTTGAGATGTTTATCTCAATATCTCTGGAGATACTTATCATACCTCGATAAAATTACCATGGTACCACACTTGGGATATCTCCTTTCGAACAAAAAAAGAATAATCGAAATCGGTTCATAAACGACGAAGTTATCCGCGAACAAACATAAAAAAAAAAAAAAAAAAAAAAAAAAAAAAAAAAAAAAAAAATACGGTCGAATTGAGAAACCTCCTCCTTTTTTTGAAGTCGGTTAAAAAAATGGTAAATAACCCTCACCTATTATTACCTCTTTTGCACCTTAGCTCGCGGAAGAATACAAGTTTGAGAAAAAAATACATAGAGAGCTAAATTTTTTCACGATACCGTAAAAAAAGCCTTCATTTTCTTTTAATTACATATATTTTTATACAATACACTTATGTCCATACTAAGAGCCGGTTTCTGAGTACATTTATTAAGAGTTTTCTACGCAATAAAGATACGGCTACACCGCGGCGTCCTGCGATCTGCAGGCGCGATATCAGTATTTTTTAATTGTTTTCTGATCGCTTTTGCTGTGAACCAGTAGATACAAATACTACTGCGGTATCTGATCGCCGCCTAGATCGCGCACGCAGGACGCTGCGGTGTGTCCGTACCTTAACGCTATTATTGAGGATATAAACACTCAATAAATGTACCTTAAAAACCGGCCACTAGAGATACAACTTACAAAATCAAACATTCAAAACATATATTAGTTAGTTTGTCATTTAACATTCACATATGTGACGGGTGCGTTGTGATATGTCAATTTCCGCCTTGCCCGCGGCATTTTCACAGCTTTTCCTCAGCAAACTGTATTCAATTTTCAACCTTAATGTAACTCACTTTGAGTTATCTTTCGCAAATATTAGAGAAACATATTTCAAAATAGATGTGTATTTATACTAAGAGTCTTAACATGACTCAAATTGGTTTTACAGCATGAATGGATACGGCAGCATGAACCTGTCAACCTGTTTATTGCGATTTCCGCAAGGTGACTATGTTAGGTGACTTATATGTTTGACAACAAACTATTCTAACGCAGAAATAACTTGCCCTTTTTGTTTATTGTTCACTTCAGGAAATCACATTTTTGATCCATATGAATTCTAGATCATTGATCATAGACCAAAGCAATACTAGTTAGTCTGTTAGCTGTTAGCGCGCTCCCCAGTATGTCTTTGCAAAAACTCAATAAAACACCCCTGATCCCCTAGACGTTTATTGGATGAAAAAGTTTAGTGACATTTTCGATCATTTTTTATAAAGGCTAAAATATAATTTTTTAACCGACTTCCAAAAAAAAAAGGGGGTTCTCAATTCGTATGTATGTTTTTAGGGTTCCGAACCCAAAGGGTACCAACGGAACCCTATTACTGAGACTCCGCTGTCCGTCTGTCTGTCTGTCTGTCTGTCTGTCTGTCACCAGGCTGTATCTCATGAACCGTGATAGTTAGACGGTTGAAATTTTCACAGATGATGTATTTCTGTTGCCGCTATAACAACAAATACTAAAAACACAACAAAATTAAAAATTAAAGAAAAGTTAAAAAAAAGATTTTTACGATAGCGCAGCGCCACCTATGTAGTTGCTAAGATGGCGCTATCATCTTTACCTTAATCTGAATCTCGGAAGCGGCTCCAACGATTAAATAAAATTTAGTATGCTTACAGGGGATTTCTGGGGCGATAAATCGATCTATCTAGGAGTCATTTTCAGAAAATGTTGTTTTATTCGTGTTTTCAACCATCAACTTTATTGATAATCAACTTAAAATATGACTCTTCCCGACATCTATTGGCGAGTAGAAGTACTGTATCAGTAAAGCAGTTAGTTGCTCTCAATTAAAAAAAATAGTATTATTATTCGTCAATAGATGTCGGGAAGAGTCATATTTGTCTGTTTAAGTGGCAAAAAATACCAAGCAAAGTTCGGTCAACCAGATATTTAATAATATTAATTACTACAATTACTATTACTACTATTCCTATTACTACTATATAATACTATTCTACCTTTGTGTTAACGTTTACTTAGTTGGTGTTAGAAATTCGATAGATGGCGTTCGGAACCCTCCGTGTGCGGGAAAAAGTCTGACTCGCACTTGGCTAGTTTTTTTTTTTTGTGTATGTAACGCGATTACTCTAATTCTGAACCGATTCGAATGATTATTTTTGTTATCAATAGGATACGTTTCCGAGGTAGTTCCATTGTGATATCATTGAGATCTGATAAGTATCTCCAGAGATATGATGATAAACGTCTCATGCATGCTACTGAAATTGACTCGCGGGGCATTGGATTCGGTTGTTTTAGTTTTTAAACTATCTTAATTATTTATATTTTCAACTTCAAATTACCTAAAACTGAATCGACAGCAAAAATTCTTATTATTATCGAACCTGCCCACAAAATTTTACGAGAATCGATTGAGAAATGCGACCAATGGAGGAGAAGAACGGACATCCGCGGAAAATACGAAAGCATTTTTGTACAAGCTAAAACATACACATTCACTTCGCTCGGTCAAAAATTGCTCCGCAGTATTTCATTCCATTGGGGATGAAACTTGACTACAACATATCTCAACAAATGTAAAGTGATTATGTGGTAGTAGAAGTCGTGCTATAATGCTATATAAAAATTGACGGTCCTGTATATATTTCATCAATAATCAATGGAAATTGCCAGAGATACTCTCAATGAAAAACAGCATACTTGCAAAGCGTTTAGCAAAATTAACACTCATAATGGTTTTAAGCGATTTTATTGAACGCCATAAAGCTTCTTCTACATTTTTCACCTGAGTTTTTTACACAATGCGTCGTATAATCTCACTTATGTGACAACACGATATAAAATACGCAAAAGTATTTACGTATATCACAAAAACACTTATCCGAAGTGTCTGGAGAATACTTAAGGCGTATTTATGTTCTTCTCAACTTCAAGTGTTTCAACCCTTTTTAAAATGTGTTCCGTGTAAAGGATTTTTTCAACGAGCTAACAGATTTATTGTAAACACACGGCGGTTTAATAGGTTTATTCACTACTACTTCATATTGAGCACTGACGCTATGTTACTCTAAAAAATTAATCCACCCTAACAGGTAGGTAATAACCAAGCTGTAATAGAAAAACTCATAGAATGCAACATATACCGGCTTACCTTGCCTTCGTGGAATACATGAAAGCATTCGACAACATCACTCACCCATCAATATTTAACGCTCTTTGCTACAAATATATAAATCTAATCTACTTCGCAATATTTACCAACAAAACACAGAATCTAATAAACTACAGTACAGCTAACTAGCTCACCTGTAAAATAAAGAAGAACGGTGTCAAGCAAGGCAATCTATCTCAAAAACTCTTCAATAATACTCTAGAAGGAGTATTTTGAACGCTTTTCGGAAATGTTTTTTCGTTTTTCGAAAAACGCTATCGTTTTTCAAATACTTCCTTTATCGTCGTTTGAGCACCATCCTGCCTGGAGGTAAGCGAATGATGTGGTCGAAGATGGTAGACACGCTAAGCTTAGAATGCGATCTAACTCTAACGGTCTGTGTGTTTACGGAACACATAAAGAAGCATTTCACTGTGTTAATTTATGAATCACAACAGTTATAAACCAAGAAATATGTACAAAATAAAACAAATGTATTCATTACTTTATAAAAATCCTTCCCTACCTGTCTCAAACGTCAACCCTTATAGTTTCACGGTAGTTCAGATAATATATTTAGTGCCTACATACTGTCCATGTCCATAATGTAGTGCTATAAAGGGCGCAATTGCTGTTTATTCACCATTTAGCTTATCCACTGTTTTCGAGCTGTGCTGCTCAATTGGCCATTTCCGTTTACATTTGTTTTGGAGAGTTAGATGTTTGGCGGCTTTGCTGGCTACTAATTTGAATGCTTGAACGAATTTGTTGGATTAACGACGTAAGCTGAGATTGCCTTCTCTCGCACTAGCACTTGACCACTATCTCACCTGATGTTAAGTGATGATGCGGTCGACGATAGAGCGCGCTTACCTAAAAGATATCTAGATTTCACTCGCAATTTGAAGACCCCCATATTGTATTTAGCCAGAAGCACAGACTTAGGCAGGGCATTCCATTCCCTGGCGGTTTGTATGATGAACGAAGATGCAAATCGCTTCGTTCGGGTAGATGGTATATCCATCATAAATTGGTGGCGCCTTTAAGTCTCTTAATTTTTTATTATTTTCTTTATTATCTTAACTATCATAGCATAGTTTTGTATAACTCATCTTATATAATATTATGCGCCTTGTAAAAGCAAAGCTAAAGCGATAGTTAAACGACTGGTTCAACAACCCAATGCCTCAAAATGGGCTTTAAAACTTCAATCCCCAAAGAAGGTACTTAAAATACGTTTTTCCAAATAAATGTTTCGTGTATAACTTTAATCGCAACATTTGAGAACCGCTTAAATAGAAACCTTCTTTCTGAAAGAGACTTTTTAAAAGGTTTAAGAGGTTTGTAGTTTTTTCTTATCCTTAGTTATAATAAAGTAGTTATGCGTTATAAATATTTTAAAAATTTAAGAGCAATTTTAAGTAAAAAATATTGCTATGCTAAGTTCTCACTTAGCATTGTAATATTTTTATTTAAGTGGTCGTAATTGGAGAGAAACTTGTAAGTTTTAAGCTAGGTAGACATAAGTACCTACTTATCGAAACTATCCTGAATAAGTAGCTATATGTACCTATCTTTCTTGTGCATCTATATAATAAAGTACCGATGGTTTGTTCTAACAACTAACTAACTTTAGGCCTTCAGGCAGCTTACTATAACAACAAGACCTCTACCGATACAAATTTTCATACATGAACCCAACAATTTTGACCTTATCATCACTATTGCCTTCAAAGCTTCGGCGTATTTTGTACTTTGAAAGGTTTAGCTTCATACAAAGCGTACAAAATAAAAGTTTTTTTTTTTCACGTTTCTCTGTTAACAAATAGTAAAGGCTTGTTGGCTAACTGCCAGTACATTTAAAATTTGCTAAGTGTTTAGTAACCATGAGCCCTCATGGTAACTAAACACATGGAAATATAATATCGTTTAAAAACTAAAAAAAAAGAACCGACTTCAATGCCGCGCTATTCATTTTTAGTACCAATTTTGAGATGTTTATCTCAATATCTCTGGAGATACTTATCATACCTCGATAAAATTACTATGGTACCACACTTGGGATATTTCCTTTTGAACAAAAAAGAATAATCAAAATCGGTTCATAAACGACGAAGTTATCCGCGAACAAACATTAAAAAAATATATATATATATACGGTCGAATTGAGAAACCTCCTCCTTTTTTTGAAGTCAGTTAAAAATATGTTACAAAATTATTATACTTTTTCGTTACGTGGTATCTTTTCCGAAGTATCTGTTTTTATTGATACAGAGAACGAATCCCTTGAAATAATAAAAGTTTTCAAAATCGTAAACTGAGTAAAAATGAGTAAACTTAATTCAACATTTTGCTTTGCTATATTTTTTATATTTCATATTTTGTGTTCGCTATGCTGCACATATATTTAAAAAAAAAAATCATCTATCGGCTCTCTATCTATCTATCGGCTAATCGGCTATCGTTTGATCAGTATCTTACCTGTTGGTAAGTGATGATGCGGTCGAGGATGGTAGCACGCTAGGCCTAGAATGGGAACTGGCCTCAAGGATAGCTGCTGGAACACATTAGATGGTTGACGACAGATTTTCTAACTTGAGTTCATTATTCTGTGCTTGAGGGTGATAACTGGCTAGGCGGACACTAGTCTAGACAGTGCCCTACCACTATGCGGGGTTGGGATGTTCTTAGCGATGTTTTTCCTTCACCGGAGGGCCACTTTGAAAAGCGCACATAAATGTTTCGATAGAAAAATCTTATTCATTGGTGCACGGTGGGGATTGAACTCGGTACTTGGGGGCTAAACAACTGGGCCTTGTTAAGGATTCCTTCCTAGGCCTCCTTACAGTAATAACATCACTTATTTTATAACTGTTTATTTTTCACACTACTAATTATTTTAATAAAATGTGTAAACGACGAACTCGTGCGGCTCGCTCGAGGTGCGAGACCGAAGAGAGAGAGAGAGGGGGGTAGATAATTTAGTATAACAATACTAAACAGGCCCTCAATTTGTCAGTATATAAAACAATATTCTAATATTGTTAAATATACTGCAGCACTATCATTTCCGAAACAGTTGAATGCAAACGCCTGAAAAGTCGTTCCTTTCGAAACGTTTGCATTGAAACCATTTTGCAGCAGTTATGCAAACAGTATGTGCAGTCCGCGCCGAGGATTTACTAGCCTTATGCTAATCAAATCACTGCACCCAGAGATATTTAAACCAAATTTTGAAATTTATAAATTTAGATTCTGGACACACTATTTGAATTTAAATACTGAGATCATTGAAGCAGTTGAATTTGAGTAGTACTATATTTTGTTGCATGTAAATAATTTTGTAATGTAATATTTTGGTAAAATAAGAGCTACATTATTTTTGTTTTGAATTTGGAATACATACATACATAAAATCACGCCTTTTCCCCGTTAGGCAGAGACTACTTCTTTCCACATGCTACGATCCTGACACACGTCTTTCGCTTCTTCTACTTTCATGAGCGCCTTCATACATGCTCGCCAGTTATAGGTACTTTTGTCTTGGCCTTTTTAGGGTTCCGTACCTCAAAAGGTAAAATAAACTGGCCAAGTGCAAGTTGGACTCGCACTCGTAGGGTTCCGTAACACAGTAGAGTATTCTATAACTTATATATTTGATTTTTCGCAACTACAAAAATAACTTTGATTTTCATAGTGTTTGTATGAAAAACAAAGTTATACTTGCGGTCGCTGTATCTCAACAACCACTGACTGTATCTCGTTCAAACCAATTTTCGTTGAAAGTTTTTATTGAGATCTACAGAATATAATTTTTCTAGATTTTTCACCCCCTTACTTTAGAAGTTAGAGGGGGGGGGACACACATTTTACCACTTTAGACGCGCCTATCTTTGAAATGATTGACTTTGAGAAAAAAATATTTTAGAAACCTCAGTGTCATTTTTAAAGACCTATCCATAGATACCCCACACGTATAGGTTTGACGAAAAAAAATTTTGTTTGTTCCAGTTCCATGTATGGGATGCCCCCCCTTAAACTTTTATATTTTTTATTTTTGTATAAAAATCGGAAAGCGGTTTACAAAATACATCTACCTACCAAGTTTCAATTCTGTAGTTCTAATAGTTTCGGAATAAAATGGCTGTGACATACGGACGGACAGACAGACAGACAGACAGAAAGACAGAAAGACAGACACACATGGCGAATCTATAAGGGTTCCGTTTTTTGCCATTCGGCTATGGAACCCTAAAAAGGAACCCTTATAAGATCACTTTCTTGTCCGTCTGTCCGTCTGTCTGTCGGTCTGTCTGTCTGTCTGTCTGTCTGTCTGTCTGCCCGTCTGTCCGTGTTTCACCACCGATTTTCTCAGGAACGGGTGGACCTAGCAAGTTGAAATTTATACCAGATACTGAGGTCTATAGTCCCGATTAGGTGTATAATAAAACTGGCCAAGTGCGAGTCAGACATTTGTCTCGCACACAGAGGGTTTTGAACCGCAGTATAATTATAGATAAGTATAATATAATATTATATTATATTACCGTGTCAATACCAAACATGCATGAACTTTAACACAAAGCTAGGCAATAATATTATTTATTAATAAGTTAAAATAATCGTTCATAGATGACGCTATAGTAAAAACACGAATTTTGTATGGGGACCCCCTTTAATTTTTAATTTTGTTCTGTTTTAAGTATTTGTTGTTATAGCGGCAACAGAAATACATCATGTGTGAAAATTTCAACCGTCTAACTATCACAGTTCATAAGATACAGCCTGGTGACAGATGGACAGACAGACAGACATACGGACAGCGGAGTCTCAGTAATAGGGTTCCGTTGGTACTCTTTTGGTTCGAAACCCTAAAAATCAAGGTCCTGAGTCAACACTATAAAAATATTATATTGATTAATTTTCTCTTTTTTTTATATAGCAGTTCAGTTAACATAAGTCTAATATATTTACAATCAAAACTTATTTCAATGTTATAAAGAAAAGCTCCCATACATAATATAATATAAGGTACAAAGGTATTAATAAATCTTACGCTATTAACACCATGAGCGATGTCCTTAATGACATCTCGCAAACAAAGGTTGTCTCCCTTTATGATACGCCATGGTGGTTCACAAGGGTTGGAACACATTGGCACATGAGTAAAAAAATCCGTTTCTTTACTCATGTGACATTGTGCTCTTGACATTTTTTAATACAAGTAAACTTCAACTAAATTAAAACATGCAACAATCTGAAAATTCTGATGACGGTGGAGCGATGACATACGCAGAGCGGTAGGAAGTGATTGGAAAAGAACGATGTACGATATGCACGATCATAAATTATATTGAATATGAAAGAGGTTTTAAAAAGCTATGTCTACACATTTTATAAGTTCTTATCTTGGACGCATATTGTATAATATGTTAAGTACGTTCGTACATAGTTTACTTACTTAATAAATATCAAGAACTATCTTAATCTAAGCGAATTTTAGGCAAGATTTAAACTGAAACGCTTAGCAATGTTCGTCGTGTCAATTTTTATGATCATGCCTCGTATAGAAGCAAAATGTATCAAAAGGCTTAAATCGATGTTGCCACTTTTCTTCAAAACTACTAGTCCTATTTTGATGCAGTTTTCAGTTATAGGTTAAAGTGTAATTTGTGCATGTTTTTAGGCAAGTGTTACGGTGACAACTCAGCAGGGAGCGCTGCAGCAATAATTTGTTGGTTCAAATCGATGTTGCCATTTTTCTTCAAAACGACTAGTCCGATTTAGATGCAGTTTTCAGTTATGGGTTCGTGTTTGATTGATGCGTGTTCTTAAATAAGTGTTACGGTGTCAACTCATCAGGGGGCGCTGTAGTATAGATTTGTTTGTGCAAATCCATGTTGCCATTTTTCTCCAAAACTAGTTCGATTTTGTCTTTAAATGGTTCGTAATTTATTAGTGGTGGTTCTTAGATAGATGTTATGACGTTCATTTTCTAAAGGACATTGTCGTGGGTTTTTATTAAACATTTTAATTTTGTTACTTGTTCAAGAACGAGTTGTAAGGCAATTCATCAAAAAATCTGGCGGAATAAACACTACTCTCAATTCTTTGTTTACCTCTCTCTCTTTGTTTTACCTCTTTGGCAGTTGCTTAGCAAAATAAAACGGATTATTTGTATATAACGTGGCGGGTTTTCATCCCCATTCAGTCCGCTTCACCGTTCATTTAACAGCACCCTTTGGTTACACGTAACATAATGTTTATGAGTTCATAACTTATTTAGCGTAGTTTGAACTCATTAGTGATTCTGTCCCGTTTGGGTTCATTTAGGTATATTGCTAGTAATATAAAGTTTGTTATAGGCAGAGTTTAATTATGATCAACATAGAGATGTTATGTTATGATTGTATTTGATACAATATTCTTCTTTTACTTTCGACAAGTGTCTGCTATTTAATTACGAATAATTTATAAATATTAACTAACATATCGACGGGTTCCAGGCTAATTGTATTAAGCGACACTCTGGGTGATATAGACTTTTATACATGTTTGGAATCAGCGAATTTTTCTGCGTCGTTTGAGCTGGTTTGGTGACGATCGGAGCACTTTTTTGTCGCTTAATACAACCGCATTATTGGGCCCATTTTGGACTGCAATGTATGAAGTGACACAAAATATTGACATGTTTAGGAACTGTGTACTTAAGCTCACAACCAAATACCAGACAGTCGTTTAAACTATTTTTCCTGGAGCAACAATTTACAGGCAAGGTACGTTAAAGCATTTAGCCTGACCTTATAAATATATAAAAATGTCGCTTCATACAATTAGCCTCTTTGTTAAATTCTTATCCGGTGACACTTCATACAATTAGCTTCATCTTATAAATATACAAGAATGTCGTTTAATACATTTAGCCTCTGTGGCAAATTCATACCCAGTGAAAGTCCATACATTTAGCTCTGTACATGAAATGTAAGATGTTGTCACTTCAACCAGCAGGATAAAGATATATCGGTCGCATAAACTATTTAGGATTAAAACAATAAACATTTAAAGATTATGGTTAAACCTATTTTTCTTATTCAATGTTTGATTTGCAGTGTCGTTTCAGTTATAACAAAAGTAAAGTTCTAGCACTTCAAACAGTTTATCTTAAACGGAATAAAAATAGTATAAACATTGATACAATCAAAATTTTATATGGATTGACTATTATGAAGTTGGTTAAAACAATGATTTTGGCACAAACGCGATAAACCGCGCGAATTTAAATACCCCCGGTATCTTCGCCGCGTTTTTCCTCGTCGCGGTCGATCAAACGATCGCTTTAGTTGATGCGAATCGTGAGCAAGTTCGTACGAGTTTTATTGTTTTGTGGGACAAAACCGTTGTTGGGTCTGAAACATTCCAATTAAAATTGAAAAATCAATTTTTTTTAAGGCGGCAATAGCCCAATGGATAGGGTGTCGGACTGGCGATCGAGAGGTCGTGAGTTCGATCCCCACCCCACCCGTTGCACTATTGACGTGAACCTACTCCAGACACAAGCATATTTAGCTTAGTTGGAGGGGTTAACAAGAATACTAGTAATGTGCAACCCACATTGCGAGTAATCTTTATAAAGAAAAAAAAAAAAAAAATTCGCTGCCTTGGAAACCACAGATGACGTAGACCAGAAACTCGAAGAAGTGGTGGAAATCCTCAGGAATGAAGGGACGAAGTTTTGCGAGAGCAAACGTACGGGCAAAAAGCTCAAACTTTCGGCAGAAGCACTTCGACTAATGGAAGAGAGACGAACAGACCCATAGTCAGCTTTGTCAACGCTCTAGATTAAAGAATCAATTGAGCAGAATCGGGGGTCGAAAGTGTTTGTCCAACCTCTGGGTAGAAGCCACCTCACAAAGCTGACAACGTCAACGGGGAACATCGTCGCATCCAAGTCGGAGATTCTGTCGGAAGTTGAAGACTTCTACGGCAAGCTCTACGCATCGCATGCTTCAAGGCCCGAACCCAAAACTGAGGATTCTGGAGCCACCTTAACCCGCCACTTCACAGATGATCTGTCCGAAATTAGCCGAGACGAAAACGTGACGGCCCTTAAAAAACTCAAAAATGGAAAAGCCTCAGGAGAAGACAAAGTTACAACAGAGTTTTTAAAAGCCAGCGGAGCTCCAGCAGTTCAACAGCTTCAGCAGCTCTTTATTTCCGATCTTTTCACTGGGAGAACTCTATATAGAACGACGGAGAACTCTATATACAGGCATGGAAAAAAAAGCATGGTGGTTCTGTTTTTCAAAAAAGGAGACAAAACACTTTTGAAAAACTACCGCCCGATTTCGCTTCTGAGCCATGTCTAAAAGCTGTTTTCAAGGGTCATCACGAACCGTCTTGCATGAAGACTCGACGAGTTCCAACTTCCGGAACAGGCCGGGTTTCGAAGCAGTTACGGTACCATAGACCACATCCACACGGTGCGGCAGATTGTACAGAAGACCGAAGGGTACAAAGGGCCCCTGTGCTTAGCATTTGGACTTTGACTCAATCGAAACCTGGTCGTTCTGGAGTCCTTGCAGCGTTGCCAAGTCGACTGGCGATATATCGAAGTGATGAGATGTCTGTATAATGCCGCAACGATGACTGTACAAGTACAGAACCAGCGAACTAAACATGTCCACCTGCGTCGAGGAGTGAGAAACGGGGACGTCATATCCCTGAAACTGTTCACTAACGCCTTCGAGGCTATGTTTAAGACGCAGGACTGGAAATATTGCGGCATTAACATCAACGGCAAGCACATTTCTCACTTACGATTCGCAGATGACATCGTCATTATGGCAGAGACGCTGCAGAACCTACAAAGGATGTTGAATGGCCTAGCTGATTCTTCTTGGCGCATCGGTCTCCAGATGAATTTGGATAAAACCAAAGTCATGTACAACGAGCACGTTGTTCACAGTTGAACAGATTACCGTAGATGGAATCCCACTCGAAATTGTCACTAAGTATGTTTACCTAAGGCAGACGCTCCAACTAGGCAAACATAACTTCGAGAAGGAAATCCAGAGAAGAATTCAGCTGGGCTGGGCAGCATTCGGAAAACTGCGTCGAGTCTTCTCGTCGCCTATACCGCAGTGTCTAAAGACAAAAGTCTTTAACCAGTGCGTCCTACCTGTAATTAAATACGGAGCCGAGACGTGAAAACTCATAGTTCTACTGGTCCACCAGTTTAAAGTCGCTTGTCGCCGGTACGCTAGTCGCCGAGCATAGCTCAGCGAGCTATGGAGAGAGCTCCATAGCTTGCTGAGCTATGCTCGGTATTTGTCTGCGGGATCGAATCCGGAAAAAAGTAATTTGCCAGAGAACTAAAGTAATCGACATAGCTCAAAGGATTAGCTGAAGTGGCAGTGGGCTGGTCATATCTGCCGCAGGAGTGATAAACGTTGGGGTAGACTTGTCCTAGAGTGGAGACCGTGAATCGGCAAACGTAGCGTAGGATGTCCTGTGACCAGGTGGAGCGACGACATACGCAAAGCGGTGGGCAGTGACTGGAAGAGAAGAGCCGAAGATCGGGCTCAGTGGGACATCTTGGGAGAGGCCTACGTCCAGCAGTGGACTGACACAGGTTGATGATAATGAGGTAGGGTGTACTTACACCCTATGTATGTACCTTTTAATTTATCAACGTTTTAAACGCCAATTTCTTCAAACTTCATTATTCAAGTGGGATTACAAACAATTTATTTTAAAAAAGCCAGTCGCATAAACTTATAGGCCATACATGAATAAGTTTAAGATATGGTATTTAAATCAATTAGCTTAGGTTTGAAATATGACCAACTCTTTGATTAAAGCACTTAGCTTAGATCCATTATTTGCATGCCTAGGCGGTTAAGTCATTTAG
This sequence comes from Cabera pusaria, assembly GCA_954871355.1. Taxonomy (NCBI): domain Eukaryota; kingdom Metazoa; phylum Arthropoda; class Insecta; order Lepidoptera; family Geometridae; genus Cabera; species Cabera pusaria. Next base: position 6,397,479 of record OX940893.1, read on the forward strand.
CTTGGAACAATGAATAATAAACGTAGGCGGTTTAGTCATTTAGCCTGGAATAAGAAACAATAATCATAGGCGGTTAAATCATTTAGCCTGGAACAAAAAAAAGTAAAATATTGGTCATTTCGTATTAAGCGACATTTATCTTCGGTAAAAATAGGAATATTAGAAAAAAAATTAAATCAGATTATGGGGAATATGTTATAAAAACCGTTATATTCTTCTTTTTTTTAAAATGCTATTTGCTTATGTTATATATTTTTTTCTAAAAATCGAAACTTTAAACTGCTCTGGTGTAAAGTTTCAAAAATGTCGGTTAATACAAATAGCCCGGAACCCGTCGATATTATATAGTCGAGCCATTTGCCAGTTTTTCCATGTTCAGTTGGTGGTGTTTCCATTTGACTAAAATAAATTAAGTTTTCGGTTATTAAGGGCGCGCATTCATTTGACAGCAAGTCAAAATCTACACGATCTCTGGAACTACGTAACACGGACGGCACATTACAATTTCAAATTATCTCTGTATGCCTGAACTCCAAACCATAATAACAAACAATTTTGATACTTGAATTTTAAAGTGAAGTTTTCATTACATCGCTTCGAATTTTTTCGTTCATCTATCGCATGTCGTGACATGCATGATGCACCGCTACAATATTACCTTTGAATAAACCCAAAAATCGATGCGATTCGTATAAACGCTCTTAATTATTGGTCAAGAAAATTCTGTCTCAGAACTCATTGTCTATTTCATCAATGTTAGCTTAATGATAGCGGTCACTTATAGTTTTTAGCCGACTTCAAAAAAAAGGAGGCGGTTTCTCAATTCGAAGGTATATATATTTTTTTTAATGGGTGTTCGCGGATAACTTCGTCGCTTAAAGATAAAGATAAAGATATTTTATTTGTTCAAAACATGCGTTATACACATACACAAACATTGCATGCAGTATGGTCTTAAACATAGAAATAGCTCGTCATGTTTTGCCCACATGGGCGTACAAATGAGACGCGTGACGCTGCTGAACATTGTTAAATTCATGTTACATTTTTATAAAAAGATTAAATAAATTAAAATTAATAGTATCAAAAATTAAGAACAAAAATTAGAACAAGTTAATATGTCAAAATAATGTCAAAATAGTTATTAATAAATTACAGCACGGTTAAAATTTGTCATTTAAAAAGTCGTCAATAGAATAATAGCATTTCTTAACTAGCATTTTCTTCAGATGGTTTTTGAACAATACATTGTCGAGTTCTTTTATAGGTTTGGGAATTTTATTGAATATTGTAGGAGCCATTCCCATAATGCTCTTGCGCAATAGTTGGGTTTTACCTTTTACAATGCGGATCGTGTCGTTACGTCTATTTCGAGTAACGGTTGCAGACAATTTTGGAAAAAGATTTTGATTATATTTTACAAAAAGTGCTGTTTCTAATATATACAGAGACGGGAGTGTTAAGATTCTATTTTGCTTGATTGCTTGTGAACCGATTTTAATATTTATTTATTTTTTGTCAGAAGGTGATATCGACGATTACGAAATCTGATAAGTATCTCCAGAGATATGGAGATAAACACCTCAAACTTGGTACTGAAAATGAATAGCGTGGCATTTGAAGTCGATTCTTTTTTAGTTTTTAAACGATCTTATCTTTCTTCATAAGATATTAACACTTAAGGTACGACCACACCGTGGCATTCTGCGCCCTGCGGACGATCTCAGTACATTTTAATTGTTTTCTGATCGCGAATGGTGTGAACTAGTCGATACAAATACTACTGCGCTATCTGATCGCCGCCTAGATCGCGCACGCAGTACGCTGCGGTGTGTCCGTACCTTTAAATGTACTTATATTTAGGTGATTTTTTGAAACAACTTATGCCCTAAGTTGAATTTTCAATCATCATCACCATCATCATTTTTACAATTTTTTGCAACTTACTCTATCTTTCTATCTTCCATTAACAAATCTCAATTCAATTTGACTCTGTTCAATAAATATAATAGATGTAATGGTTTTGTCGTGTGTAGTTATTCACACCATTGCTTCAAATAATTAAACCAACGTCGTGAAGGTTCGTCGCTTCACAGAGAGTTAATTAACCGTAATAAATCAATTATGTTGATGCCGTAATTAATTTCCAAGCAAACACGCCTCGCTCCTTTCCGTACGTTTATCACACGGAGCTTAGATAAAAGTAGCATTGCTTAACATAAATTTGAAACTGATTACAAAAAACAATAATGTCACTTGCCTTGTTTAATTTGTTCGCAAGTATGTAAGTACTTATGCAGGTTACGAATAAATGAAAAGTCGGAAACTCTTATTCAGGAGTTTTGGCGGGAACGTGGAATAGTGTGTGTGATCTCATTGTATTTTTTTTTCTAAAACTTGTGTTATTTCGCGAGTTAATGTGTAATAAATGTGGGTTATTAACCATTAAGTGCCAGTCAATGTGTGCGAGTGTGGGAAACAGCACCATGTTGAAAAACATGTTATTTGCCTTCTTACCAAAATTCCACTGAAAATCTTCAGTAAACACCACATCTTTGCTGAAGGTATGACTTAGACTAGACTTCTACTTGAAAACTGACCTGAAATGCTGACTTTGACCCATCTCTACGACTAAAATTCATAAAAACTTGAAGAATTTAAATACTTGACACTGGCTAAATACACTAATCATGTAGAGCCATGATAAAACTTAAAAAAAAACTCTAATTCAGAACAAATACCACACAAAAAGTGGCCCCCTCCTTTAAACCAAAACGACGTACAATAATTCAAAATAAAAATCACTTTCTAAGTTACAAATGATTGGCTTGGAGATTGATTTAAATTTGGAACGAATGCTGGGATTGCTTTGCGCATGTGCTGCAATGTCTGTTATGACAAGAAAGTCAAACAAGATAAAAGTCCGACAAATGATGTGCTGGACACGATTTTTAACCCCGCCTGGGCATGACTTTGTTGGGTCATTTTTATAACGCAGTTACTTTTCCTGATTTATTCGTAGTATGCAGGTTCAACCGCAGTGCAATTGAATCAATGTATTTTTATATTAAATGATAAGGGTAGTTTAAAAACTAAAAAAGCAACATTACATGACGCGCGAATAAGTTTCTAATCGATACCACTTGAAAGAGTTTTAAATAGAATTTGGTGCTGAAAAAATGCTTCTATGTAGTATTAGATCGATCCTTATAAATATTAAATAGGATAACTTTCGGTACACTTTATAACGTGATTATAAAACACCGACTATTATACTCACTACTGTTTGTTGTCGACTGTCTCGACCTAGGTTTCATGCATGTCCGATGCACATCCTCGGGAGTTCACGCAGCGAAATCGCGACGCACTGGGCTCGTCGATAACTATAAATCTAAAACACTTTACAACACTTAACTTTTACAACACTTCTTTCCGCAGGTGGCAGGAGCATATTACATCTATGTCTCGCGTGATTTGCCACCAAAAAGTAGGTTACCACAATCAAGGAGAAAATAATGCTGCCATAACATTCCGCTGTTCCAGTAGCACACAGCCCTTGGGAGTCAGAGTATTTCTAGGCCTAGCGTGATCATTATTGCTTACCACTATATGAGATAACGGTCAAATACCAAGAGTAATCGCATAACATACAAACAAAAAAAACATATTTACAGACGAATTAAGCCTAACCTCCTTCTTCTTGGAAGTCGCTTGATATAAACAATGAGCAAATAATATAATATAATTTAAAACAATGAGGAAGGCCTCATTGTTTTAAAGTACACCATAATATGTTATCATTACAAACATCACAAAATGTACCAAATTGAAGTTACAAATAACATGTTAGTCCATCAAACTAGCATAATATTAAATTTTCACGAGAAAAAATAGTCCATATTTTATTCCAACTGTGATCGAACAAGGGTAGAAATGATAAAAGCATAAAGAACGTTAGGACGCCAATGGCAGGGCGGGGCACCTTTCAGGTTTCTTGTCCGATAAATTACCCAATGTCACGTGTGAGGTAGAAGGTAGATATAAAATAAATGCGTGAGAAGGAAATGTTTTTCAAGTCACAGGAATCTTAGGGTCAACGCACACGGGCCACGGGCCACAACCACAAAACGCCGCCACCGGCATATTTCCTATAGTTTTCACACATTTTATATGGACTCGCCGCTCACGCTACATGATAATAAATAGATCTTTAACCCGACTTTAAGAAACTAGATAAGTACGTTTTATTGAAACTGAACATTTTAGAACATAAACGAATCAATTAGCCATTAATGAATAAGTCTAAAAATAATTCAACTTAATTGAATATGAATGCTGTAAAATGTTTTGGAATGTCTTTGGAATTTGGAAAGCTGCTTTAAAAACAATATCAAATTAAAACAAATCCCACATAGATACTGTTAGTCGTCAGTGTCGAAATTACATATATATATTTTTTTAATATAGTCAAGCCGTAAAATAAGGTCAAATTAGTACATCAATGGTCATAGTTGAGTCTTAATCATGTAGAATTAGTTATGGATGCACTTTATTCCATGATTTCCCTGCAGTTTTGGAGATAAAAATATACCATATATATTTGACATAAGTAGTGAGATTTTTTTTGTATGCAAAATAATAAAATGGATTTATTATCATAATCTGTTCGTTGAGACCATTACAATCTCTGATGTAAGTTGGTGAGGAGTTGAGTATTCTGCAGATTCCAGGAGATGTGCCAGCATCAAGTCAATGCTACCAAGTTCTTACAATATCGTTGAAGATAGAGTATGTATACCGAATTTTGAATTGATCACACTTAGGAATGTTGATATTTTATAGCGTCATCATTTAAAAAATAATCAAATGCTAAAACATGAACCAAAGCTAAGAACACGCTCAAAAAACCTAAATCAAAATCGGGTCATCCGTTTGTGCGCTACGATGACACAGACAAATACACACGTCAAACTTATAAAACCCATTATTTTAGATAAAAGTAAATAAAGTATAGCGGTAAATAAAGTATAGTACAGCGCCGATAGTCTACTGGCGCTATACTTTACCTTATTGTAACGAGAAAAATGTCCATTACCTCCAGGCGAGATAATACAGTAAAGAAGAGTCCTGGCTGCATCAACAAACCCTAATTACTATGTCTCTTTCTGTTTAACTAGTCAAAACAAATCAAATGAGCCCAAACTCTTCAAAAATCCATAATATAATAGTCTATCTTTATTATCAGATCAGCTCCAAGATTTCAAATGGTATTGTTATATGAACTAGATATACATACAAAGCTTCATTTTTAAAACGACAATTATCACAAGTAATTGCTTTATTGACTGCTAATATTTTATTGCATTGTTAGTTAGTTAGTGAGTTACTAAATATTAAGATATAAAGCGTGTTAAAATACAGGTACTACTATCCCTAATTCTATAGTTATAAAGAGCTATCTCCGTATATAAAGATAAACTGAATAATCTTTCCGGAGTGAACCATTCCCACAAGTGTGTTTCTAAAGTAGAGATGGCACATATTCAAAATTTAACAAAGTACTACAACTTTACATTTAAATGTTCTTACGTTTCACATCGTGCAAGATTCGACAGTTTGCATACAAAATAAGCTTCCTCTAAGAAAGCCGTAACCAGCGGGTCAACCGCTGATAAAGTCAATAGTACTGGAGAGGCGGTTAAATCTTATAACATTAGCCTATGACGGTTATAAAGCTTTCAGAAGAAGAACACCGTTCTCTTAGCAATCGGAACTTATCTTATTCATAAATAAATCTGATATTATAGTAAAACCTTACTCGCCAGATAGACAATGTTAACAAGTCTGAATTAATACGCTGCATCAGATTACCTAATGAAAATAGTTGCAAGAAATAATTACAGAATATTCTATCGACCACTCTATCAGATAGAAATTGTATGTAAAGGAAAGGAAGTAAAGGAAAACAGACGCAAGAAAGCTTTCACCAAATAAGGAAGTGATAGATCATACCCGTATCTCGTCTCCTACGCTTCCACAAGAGTGTCGTAAGACAAACTCTAGCGTTTATCTCTTCAAATCGTTGACAATGTTCCAACTCGTTCCGGGAACAATGCGATTTGAGGGTAGTTGTACAAGTCTTGTTTATTTGTGAGGGACATTGTAGAATCCGCTGGAAGGGTTAAGTTAAGGTTGGAATGATCTTTGGGCAGGCGGATAACAGAGCTTTATTTCATTTCCTCTTTGACGGTTTTGTTATAGCTGGCCTACAATGAGCATCGTTAAATACATGCATTTGAATGAGGTATTTTATGTGTTTTGTTTTTACTGATAAAAAATCATGTGAAAAAACCGGCCCAGTTGAGTTGGACTTGCCCACCAAAGCTTCCGTACCAACTTCTCAGACTAAGTTAAAGGACAAACTTAACTTTGTAGTTAGATCCATAGAAAATGTACTGCACCAACCGCAAATAATAAGTTTGTTTATTATTTAATTACATAGTAACGGTTTTCAGATTCATTCCTATATAAGTGCTTCAAGACATTGCTTCTTGACAAATTTCATGATTCTAGGTCAACGGGAAGTACCTACTCTATAGGTTTTCGACCTTAAACCTATAGGGTACTTCCGGTTGACCTAGAATTGTCAATTTTGGTTAGAAGCAAGGTCGTACAGCACAAGTAAAGGGCAATTTCCAAAAAATTTAAAATTAAGGTAAAATTTGGTACTTACAAATTTTTGTGAAAATCTAAATTTGCCCATATCTTTTTATCGTGTTGACTCAGTACCTTGATTTTCATACCTATATACATAGGGACTATAGACCTTAGAAGAGAGAAAATCGGTGGTGACACACAGACAGACAGACAGACAGACGGACAGACGGACAGACGGACAGACGGACAGACGGACAGACGGACAGACGGACAGACGGACAGACGGACAGACGGACAGACGGACAGACGGACAGACGGACAGACGGACAGACGGACAGACGGACAGACGGAAAGACGGACAGACGGACAGACGGACAGACGGACAGACGGACAGATGGACAGACGGACAGACGGACAGACGGACAGACGGACAGACGGACAGACGGACAGACGGACAGACGGACAGACGGACAGACGGACAGACGGACAGACGGACAGACGGACAGACGGACAGACGGACAGACGGACAGACGGAAAGACGGACAGACGGACAGACGGACAGACGGACAGACGGACAGACGGACAGACGGACAGACGGACAGACGGACAGACGGACAGACGGACAGACGGACAGACGGACAGACGGACAGACGGACAGACGGACAGACGGACAGACGGACAGACGGACAGACGGACAGACGGACACACGGACAGACGGACAGACGGACAGACGGACAGACGGACAGACGTCAGACGGTCAGACGGTCAGACGGACAGACGGACAGACGGTCAGACGGTCAGACGGACAGACGGACAGACGGACAGACGGACAGACGGACAGACGGACAGACGGACAGACGGACAGACGGACAGACGGGCAGACGGACAGACGGACAGACGGACAGACGGACAGACGGACAGACGGACAGACGGACAGACGGACAGACGGACAGACGGACAGACGGACAGACGGACAGACGGACAGACGGACAGACGGACAGACGGACAGACGGACAGACGGACAGACGGACAGACGGAAAGACGGACAGACGGACAGACGGACAGACGGACAGACGGACAGACGGACAGACGGTCAGACGGTCAGACGGACAGACGGACAGACGGTCAGACGGTCAGACGGACAGACGGACAGACGGACAGACGGACAGACGGACAGACGGACAGACGGACAGACGGACAGACGGACAGACGGGCAGACGGGCAGACGGACAGACGGACGGACAAATGGACAACAAAGTGATCTTATAAGAGTTCTTCTATCTTATTATACGTTGCGGTGATCATACATATATGCTTACAAAAGTGCAACGGTATGGTAAATGGTTGAATTATTACAATATCTGTCTACCTAAGGGTTGTCTGGTAGATATAATTCTAAGCAATAAGACCACTGTACTACCGATGTCAAACAAATCGTGTACAATAAAGTAATATTCATTCATTCATTTAATATGTTAAAAAGTATATGACTAACTAAGCTGAAGGCAGGTATAGATTAGATTCTAAATACAGCGTAGGAATTCCCAAAAATGGTGGGTATTAAATACGTATTACACGGCAAACTTATACCAACCCTTCTTTTTGCGTCGGGGTTTAAAACAAGTTAATGTGAATATGGAACTGCACGCGCGTAAAATCGTGCGGCGCTACTAGTCGCATCAAAACTAAAAGAAACTATAAATTATAAAGTGAGTTTTCTAAAATATCACAAACTTTTCTTATCCTTAACTTCATTTTTAATAATTGATTTATGTGATTGTAGTCATCTTTGTTAAAACTTCATTTTCAAAACTTTTGCTGTTCTCTATCAATTATCTCAAAGCATTCCGCTAATAAAATCACAGTTTAACTTTTATCCTCAAACTTCTAAATGTATTTGATAGTTTTGTTTTGCGAGTAAAATTGCTAATTACTTCGCAGAAAACTCAAAAAATATTTCTCCACTTCAGATTAACTTCAAAGTGATCGAGAAGTTCCAAAGTTTGGGAAACTTTCTGTGCTATTGAAATGTAACTTCAAACTCGCATTGAGATTGAATATCTCTTGGTAAAATTTAGGGTAGAAATTCACTATGTTCGGTTTGATATTATACAGTTTTTTCTTTATAGACACTAGTTGACACGCACTTAGGTTCAAAAGAACTAGCTATAAATACATTTAAGTTAGTAAATATTCGAGGGTTTCCCTATACAACTTATCGACAAAATAAATAAATAAATAATACTTTGCTAAATTAAAGTCTTTAATTAAAGAGTTTAATTAAAGAATTAAAGAGTTCCCAGAGACTGTCGCCCTTTGAAATATTTATTTTAATAATTAATTTAAAATTAATGTCAGATATTGTCTTAATTTTTCTTCAACTCATACGAAGATACAAGCAAAATATCGTTGCATTATATTATATTTGGTATAGTAAGTAATTTGATTTAGTAGTAATTTTATAGCGAAAAATTATTCTAGTAAATAAATAGTAGGCACTAGCTTTTCGTAAATAATCTTTGAGTATCTGATAAAGAGTATAGCAGCTGCAGGGCTATTCACAATTATTTGAAAACAACCTTTCCGGTCCTACTTCATCTGTTCTGTGGTTTTAGTTGGATATTATTGACATTCTAATACGAAAAAATCAGTAATTTTGTTCGAAAAAGTTTTACAATCAAATATCTCTCGTTCGAATTTGAGTGTATATAATTTTAAATCATACATTATGTATTGTATATCTGTAGCTGCCTCAAAGCCTTAGGTATCCTTAAAAATAGACCTATAAATTCAAAATTAAACCAAATCTATATCATCATCATCATTATCAGCCGGTATCAGTCCACTGCTGGACGTAGGCCTGCCCCAAGACACGCCACTGAGCCCGGTCTTCGGCTCTTTGTTTCCAGTCACTGCCCACCGCTTTGCGAATGTCGTCGCTCCACCTAGTCACAGGGCGTCCTACTCTACGTTTGCCGATTTGAAATCTATCTATTCAAAATCAAATAAAGCCACAAGTCTTAGCTAGACATGAGCGCACATATCTCGATTTAAAGTCAAGTTAGCATGTGGCGAAGGAAAGTTTCAAACTACTTCTGAAAATTCACATCTCACTTCGATGCTCTTTCTGCGAATCGCAGTTCTTCGCATGGAACTTGTTTGATAACTAGTTAAAGTTGCGATTGTGACTCGAAATGGCTGATATCGAGATTTTTGAGTATGTATTGATTATCTCAAGATATCAAAGTTTGATTATGAAAGTTATCGTGAAAGTTACACATATTAATGACGATACGGTAAGACTGCCGCGACAGGACGTCTTGATTGCAATTTAAGGTATATTAAATCGAATAACAGCATAATTAGAAACGTTTTTTTTTCAACATATTTGATCACATCACCGCTTACCACCAGCAAATGGTCAAACGCTAACCAATCAGATATTAAAATAAAATTAAAAAATCTACGAAGAAGGTACAAAATATTTATAAATATGAAATACGGGACTTATCGTTCTTTAAATATTAGTTTTTGTTTAGTTCGACATTCCGACCAATTTGCATTAATCATGGTCGAATCGTCCAGTTAAATAAAAATTAATATTTTGAGCGCGATAAGTCCCGTATTTAGTATTTATAACTATACGTTCAAATCGCGAAAATTTAAAGTTTACAAAAGGTTTAAAATGTTACCGATAACAAAAGCACTAGAAGGTTTCAATCGGCATTCGGCAATCAACGCTTTGTTTTAGATATAACCTACAAACCAAAACATTACAAACAGTGACTTATTTACATCCTCATATCACATTCGTATCAAATCAGCATATAAATTACAACACTAGCTCGAAATCACATCTGTCTAGTCTGAAACGAGACTTATTTATCAAAATGCGCACTCGTTTAACATATTCATGGGGATAATGAAAAGAGCCGCTATAGAGATGCAACATTACATCACTTTTTCTGTTTGAAGTACTGTAATTTTTCCCCTTTTAAGGAGCAGGCCAGATAGAAGAGACGTAATAAGTTAAGGCGAGAGCGCGCCTTGGGCGGCTATAAGACGTGACTTTTCAAAGTACGTATATACAAAATAACTTTCTACAGCTCACTCCTATTTGAATACCACCTTATTGTACAGAACTTCATATTATGGGCGTCCTACGCTTGACTCTTCTATATAATTTCAAAGTCGCGCGCCCGTCTTACCGCCGTCCTATGCACGCTTACGCCTCTACTTACAAATAATTTTTAATTAAGTCTGTTGAGATGAGATTAATCATTCTCGTAACCTTTATGCAACTTTTGATATTCTCATATAGCATAACAAACTAGGTGGCGTAATAGTGCCAACACTTTTCTCCATACACTATAACTTGGCAACCTATATAATATAACTCAGTTAAATACGTAATACTAGGCTCTCCCCCACCCACAACTTAACTCGTAAAGGCCTCTAATAAGAAAAGCAGCCACGCACAGTGCTTCCTTGCGTGCGTCACGATACAAACAAATCTATTATTATTACAGTAATTTTACTTGCAAATTACCACAACATGTTGAACTTGTATCTATGAAACAAGAAGTTTAATACACTTGAACTTACTAGGAAACTTCAAGCTAAGATATGTTTAATCAGTAAGCCGGGTTTTGCGGAACTTGACAGTCTTATACTATTAATTTTAACTATTTTCTGCGGATCCTACTTTAAATCTGTACACTGATTGAATGACAGACCGCCTAAAGCTTAACCCAGGGTGTAAAGAACGAAGAAATTTTGCATATTTTATTTAAAAAATAGATGTAAATTAAAAATGGATTACAGATATTTGAAAAGATGGATGATATTTCTCTTAATAATGTTATTCAGTTAAGTTAATAGAGTTTTATTATGTTACTTGTCAGGGTATCTATCACTGGAATATTTACCATGACATAGAAAATTTTTGGGGAGTTTTGTCTTGGACTATTTTATTTTTTATTAATTTTATGCTTTTATTGGGAGAGTGTAAAGTGCGAGCGAAGCGTCTCTGTTTCAGCTTGCACAAAATACTTTCGTATGTCCGGCGGATATCCAGCTGTTCTCCTTTACAGGTCGCATTTCTCAACTTATTAATGAAAATTTGTTATATATTATATGAATTTTTTTGCATAGTTCATAGCTCATAGAGCCACTAATATTATCTTATGTTTTGTAACGTATATAACATTTTTTTTACATATACGACAAACATTAATTTGCGACAAGTCGCAAGTTTGCCGCTATCTTTTTTGTACGAGCATTATGACTCTCACAGCCGCAAGGTCCGTTGGATCTTCATTTGTTTGCGATGATTATAGCCATTCTTTGTTTGTTGGCTTCCATTGTTTTACATTTGCATGGGTTTTTAATAAAGAAATATCTGTGTACACTTACTTACATTTTGCCACTCGGTTTTAACAATGCATAGTTCACCAAATCGAAAAAGGTCATAATTTCATTATATTTTGGATCGATTAAAATTATGTAAACACTATAAAAATTAGACCAAAATCCAATTTTAATATAATCTGAATATAATCTGATCAACGATTTCAAATAGCTGTAGGTCCAATTATTTACTAACCGGCTTCACAAAAAAGGAGGAGGTTCTCAATTCGACTGTTTTTCTTGTATGTTACTACCTCGGAGCTTCGTTAAATCTTAACCGAATTGAAATTTTTTTTTTTAGATATTATGCCTCTCGTTTGGCTTATTCAATATTATCGAGATTTGACAATTATCTCCAGAGATATGGAGATAAATAATAAAAGCTAATGTGTATACTTTGTTGACATGATTTTGACTTATCATATTAAGTTATAGATATAGATGATAAGTAGTACAATAGTATAGTAATGTAAATAGTCATATAACATCTTGTACTTAATAGTAATGTGTATAGACTTTGGTGTTAAAAGTAAGAAAATATATATATATTTTATAATTTTTGTTATAATAACAAAGTAAATACTAATAGGATAAATATATATATAAAAAAGAATTAAGCGCTGCAAGATCAATAGTAGCGAAAAATATGCAGGGGGAGGGGGTTTTAGTCAGTAGGTCGTTGTAGGTTCATTTAACGGAGTCTGACATAACTGCAGGGCCCCGGCCTAGCCCTGCGGTGTCATTGATGATTTACACCTCCCGCGGAAAAAGAAAAGACATGATTTTAACTAGCCAGTAGGTACTTTGACTATCATGGCATGTGAAGTCGGTTTTATCGTTTTGTACGATCATAAATTAGTTGCAATACAATACTGAAAACTATTATTATCGCCATAGAAGTGTATGCCTTCATTTAACATTAAAATATTATATGTACAGAGACTATTATAATTAGAATGTGATGGCTAAAATAAGAAAAATATTGGATCATCTTATTTTATATATAGACTAGCGTTTGACCACTATCTCGCCTGGCGGTAAGCAAATGTGGTCAAAGATGGTGAACACGCTAGGCCTAGAGTTCTCTGACTTTCAAGGGCTGTGTACTGTGGGAACACCGTAAGTTTATGGCGACAGATCTTCTCCTTCTGAGCAACTATTTTGGTAGCCAGTCAGGCGGAACATCGATATAATGTCGCTTCTTTGCATCAATAATGTGATAAGTCCAACAACTCACTTTTTTAACCGACTTCAAAAAAAGGAGGTTTCTCAATTCGACCTTATTTTTTTTTTTTTTATTTTATGGGTGTTCGCGAATAACTTCGTCGTTTATGAACCGATTTTGATACTTATTTCTTTTTATTTTATGTTTCTTTGAAGTGTTACACACTTTATATTTTTGTAAATTGTAAAAAACAATCCAAAATTTCATCGTACCGACGAGACTAGAACCCGCAACCTCCGGAATAACATGTTCCGGTGCTTTGCCAATTAAGCCACGGTGCGAAGTATCGTTACGACGAAATTAGTGGATTGCATTTGTTAACCCAATTATGCATTGGTGGCACCATCTATGACTACTTATTACGTAAGTTAATCATTCGGAAGAAATCATTCCAGTTTAGTTTTTAATTCTTTTTTTGTTAGAATGGAAATATCCCAAGAGTAGTACCATAGTAATATCATCGAGATTTGATAAGTATCTCCAGCGATATGGAGATAAACACCACAAACTTGGTACTGAAAATTAATAGCGCGGCATTTGAAGTCGGTTCTTTTAGTTTTTTAAACGATATTATTAATATTTGATAATAGTGTAAATGGCCGTGTTCGATTTTATTTTCTCAAAGAACGTGATATTTTTTTCGCTAATAATAACGAACTTATGAGCGAAAGATATAGAGCTAAGTGGTTAATCGCGATATCACGTTGTCGATTTTGACGATCTGTTTTTTTTTTCAAGAATGAAACAAGACAGTTGTCACTATGCGTGAGTAGAGGCATGAATATGCACCTATCTACGAGTACCACCTATGGAGAGATTTAAGATGTTATGACATTATTTTGATGATATTATATCTGCTTTATTATCACTATTCAGTTACCTTCACTTATAACCACGGTCAACTTGTGAAAATACGTATATAAATAAATAATACGAACAACGCAGTTATTGTAAACATTCCCAGGCTCTTTCAATTTATTTCTAGGTCTGACATACAGACCTCATTCATCCATCATCCTTTCCCGCCAAGTGGAAGGCAGTGGAATCACAAGTGGCTAGCAAAAATCCTTGAAAAATGATATATTTCGTATTAGCCTGCCATATCATTTGTGGTGGCATTAGAGATAATATAAAGTTGTGCATTATGGTAATATCAGCTGGTAAATTGTCGTATGAGAACAATCAAATGTATGCTTTTAAACCAGCAGAGATAGACAGATAGTGGCAAAAGCTAGACAAAATGTTGACTCTATTTTGACTCAGCAGCAACATTTTAAGATTTTTTCAACCGACTTCCAAAAGGAGGAGGTTCACAATTCGTCTGTATGTTTTCGTATGTATGTTGCGCGATTACGCCGTCAATTGTGAACCGATTCAAATGTTTTTTTTTATCAGTAGGATACATTTCCGAGGTGGTCCCATTGTAATTTTATCGAGATCTGATAAGTTTCTTCAGAGATATGACGATAAACGTCTCAAACTTGCTACTGAAACTGACTCGCATGGCATGGAAATCGGTTGTTTTAGTTTTCATAGTATCTTAATTATCTTATACATGATAGGCAAGCGCAAGGCAAGCTGACCTCTATTTCACCTGATGTTAAGTGAAGACGTAGTGCGCTCACATAGAAGATTTACAATCATCATCGTCATCATCAGCCGGTGTCCGTCCACTGCTGGTTCAGATTTATAATACGATTACGTTATTTTCAGTTCCAATTTTGTTGTGTTTTATATTTAACGCCATATTTCTGGAGATACTTATAAGATCTCGATAAAGTTCTGCAATCGAGAGGTCGTGAGCTTAATCCTCACCCATTGTACTAATGAACTGAACCCACTCCATACACAAGCATATTTAGCTTAGTTAGAGGGGTTAACAAGACTACTAGTAATGCGCAACCCACATTGCTTGCAAGGTTTTAATAATAATTACATGTATATTATATGTAACATAATATTTCGTAAATAATCTCTCGTACGACATGAGATCATAATTTTACTTCACAAATTTTAATATATTTTCAAAAAATATGAAAGAACATAGTGACAATTTTCCCTTATCTCGATACACCCAGTTTGCGAACTGAATTTACAAACTCACTATATACCCAAAAGAGCAAGTGCCGAAGCAACAGCTATTTTCATAAAAATCCTTTATTATTTCGTTAAAATGATATTATGGTGCGATTTGGAAATTTCATCTCCCAAGCGCTCCGCCATTTTGGCGTCATGTGCATTTCACTGCGTTCCATTTTGCTGTTCTCCTTTTATACGGCAAAAGGATTTTGCATGCATTTTTTAATAAGCATACGTACTGTTAGTAAAATTATCTACGCAAAACCTATGGGTATAGATAAAATTATCGTTATGCCACATTTTGTTTTATAATTATCATTCCTCTCCATTTTAACACTACTGTGCCCGACAGGTTTCTCAATTGAAAATAATAGTAAATAATGATTATCGTTTAAATTATAGAAAGCAGTAAGTACATTGATATTAAAAAGGGTATACAGCCATGAATTAAGATTGTTTTTTGGTTTGAATAGAAATGTGTTCAGTGTAATCTGTTCAGGTAACAGGTACAGTGCAGCGACATTTTTGCTTGCCGCTGAATCTGTAATAGGCAGACGTCAATGCTTATTAACATCAGCTGATGAACGTCATGCATGTCCTGTTACCTTATACCATGAAAAAAATCTGGAAAATACGCATGCTTTTCATAGAGTCTATCTAGTTTTACAAAGTAATATAAGGAAAATGTGACGTGAACTAAAATACTTTACAGTCTGTCACATAAATAATGAATACGAGACCCAACTAGAATGCTGAGGTTTTAATTCAAAAACACAACCAAATCTGTGCCAGGCATGAACTCTCCTTTATCTAGAATGGGTATAGCCTAATTGTAAAATTATTGATGTTTTGGGGATACAGTTTACACTTATAAAAAACATTTTGGCAATCGTTTGCTTGACAGTAGCGTCAGCCTAAAGTTGTAATATTATGTAACTAGTGTCCCGCAGCTTCGCCTGTGTTAAAAACTTTTTTTTTCGTAAAACTTTTTAATATGCAAACACATCATAAAAAGAATAAGCCAAATCGGTGAACCTACGTTTTCAAGTTACAGTGTGACCAAAATATTCAAGTGATTCATTTTTATAAAACCCGAAAAACCATATTGATTTTCAGTCTGTGTCCCTACCCCATTTTACCCTCTTAGCGGTAGAATTTCGAAAAAACTTGAAAAATAGTGTATTGTTTGATCAGTCAGTAACATTTGCCTTATATGTATACAGATTATTATTATAATAAGTAATAAGTGCTTACCTTAACAAATAGAGCATTAATAATATTTGTGTTTGCTAGTTTTTAAAGACTATTACTATTACTGGTTGCCCCAATATATAATAATTAAATAAATAATACCAAACACGGCAAGTTTTTTAGCTATAATACTGACAATATGTATTTAACAACCCAGTTTTTAACGTATTTTGTGTATTTATTTTATTATTTTTAGGCTGAATTTTCACGTGAAGGGAAAGGATTTATTTGAATAGCTTATTCAAATATTTGTAAGGACTATTTTATTCATTCCTTCGTGGAAAACCTATTCAGGTCATAAAATGAAGAACCACGTATTTTCCAAACATATTTCTATACAAAAATACTTATATATAATAGACTTATATATAAATAAGTCCCACATTTCAAAGAAAAGTTTCTTAAGAAGTTAAGGCACTTTTTTAACAATGAAAAACAACTTTGTTATTTATTTTGGCCATGTTGATGTAAGGGACAGTGATAACACTATATATTAATATTTACATTTGTATTTGTTTGTCGGTGGGCAGTGACTGGAAGAGAAGAGCCGAAGATCGGGCTCAGTGGCGCATCTTGGGAGAGGCCTATGTCCAGCAGTGGACTGATACAGGCTGATGATGATGATGATGATGTATTTGTTTTGATAAAAACGATATAGCTTTTATTTTCTATTTCTATAAAAAAGCATAAGAGGTATGTCAGGATCGTAGCATGTGGAAAGAAGTAGTCTCTGCCTACCCCAACAGGAAAAAGGCGTGATTGTATGTATGTATTAAAAACTGAAGCTTTTTGAAAACATCACAAAGCTTAATATTTTTTTACCAATCTTGATACTACATAATATTTTATACTTTTCTCCTTTTGTTGAAGATAATTTAAGATAAAACAAATCCTTACATTTCTTCAATTTGAATGAAAAAAGCTGAATAGTTTTAATTTGTGACACTCCCCAAAGACTTGTTTAGTAAAATTACAACTTTATTTAACTAAATTCTTGGTTCAACTTTCAGACGTGATAATAAGCTTAACAAGAACCAGAGTAGGTATGTTTTTGGAACATTTCTAAGTCTTCTATATTAAATTCAAGGCCTACATTGCCTAAATGAAGGTTCTTCGGAATAGGTGCTTAAAATAAACGGGTGTGTTGCGTGAGACTGTGCAAAGCCATAGCAGCGCTCATATTGTTGCTTATGTATGAGTAGAAGTAGGACATAGTTTCCCAAAATTTGGTCTTTGACCATCTGGAGGTCTAGCAATATATGTCTTCGGGGTTCTTAAAAATTAATTTCAAATAACTGACTATTAAGGCTATGTTGAAGGTTATGAAAATATTAACATGGATCGGTATACATATACCACCTGAGTGACCACAAATGACGCAAAGATAGCGGTTACCTATTACCGAGGAGGTTTGATGTAACACAGCTGACTATGAAATATTTGCTTTTTTTAATATCTTATAGGCTAGCGTTTGACCACTTTCTCACCTATTGGTAAGTGATGTTGCGGTCGAAGATGGTAAGCTCACTAGGCCTGGAATGGGAACTGTCTCTCAAGGATAGCTGCCAGAACACATTGGATGTTGGTCACAGATTTTCTAACTTGATTTAACAGGTAGCTGGCCAGGCGGACACTAGATAGTGTACTACTATCATGAGGGCGTTGTTGGTTTTCTTAACGATGTTTTTCCTTCGCCGGAGGGCCACTGTGAAAAGCGCACATACATTTTTCGATGGAAAAATCCATTGGTGCACGGCGGGGTTTGAACTTTGAACTCGGTACCACGGCATCAAAGCCGACCGTTCTCCCGATTACGCCACCGGGCCCTCGCTTAGACGCAACAGCATGCAAATACACGCAAAAACTACGCAAAAGTTGTCGATGTTTCACAGACATTAAAAATAAAATTATCCTACTTTTATAAATTTACATGTACAATCTTGGATATGACATTTAATGGTACACTTGTTACTTGTTGTTGTACACACGACAGATAAAGTAAAATTAGTCAGAAACCTTTGGAAGGAAAAAGTTTGGGAAGTCTCAATTAGGCACTGAAATACCAGCTAATTTCAACACTCAGTTAATATCTTTTTTTATTTTTATTTTAACATTTACTTTTATTAAAAAGTTCATAATTAGTTCGTCTCGTAGAAATTGTTTTAAGTGACATGACCGCCAATTGTAAAACCTTAATAACTTTATTGCTATCTCAAAATTAAGTTCGTTTGGTTTGCAATAAAGAGTTTTTTTTTAATATACTGCAACAGGATAAGCACGACGCTGGCCTGATGGTAAACGATGATTTCTACCTATTACAGATACAGTAGCATGCAAAATTTCGCATAGCCAGGATTTTGCATGTCACTGCCATGGGCCTGTTATCTTTAGACAAAGATTTTAAGTCTTTCATGCCCAGTAATTTCACTGGACACTTTGCCATTAAAAAAAATATATATATTTCTCGGCCGCATTAATTGGAAAAGTGGCGGTTTTTATTTCAATTCTATTTAACTAAATATGAGAAACTTTGATATAAATTCTCTGAGATTGATGCCTATCTCCACATCTCAACCACAAAGCTAGGAATTACTTTCCAAACTCGACAGTATATGAATAATCCTATTACATATTCTACCCACTATAATAGCAATTTTCTGTTTAATTTGTACATTGCATGACAAAGGGTGAATCTTTCACGATGCTATCTGCATGTCTAACGGCAATAATTTCGCAAAGCTGGATTTTATACTATATTAGTACCTATTTCTATAAATTACGACAGTAAGTTAAGTTACTACACTCATATAATCATCATGATAGGTATCAGAATGCGAGACAAGGGGACGGTGTGACGTATTGTGAAATCGCTGGGCAATGTTCATTGCACTCATTTTTGATACAGTTCCTGGAAAGGTTCCCTAGGAGGCGCGGGTTTGAGTCTCGTCGATACGGTGAAATTTTGTTTTGTATAGAATAATGTAATTTTTTCGTTCGTTTCAGTTAGTTTCGGTTTATATCCCCTAGTTGAAATAAACAATCTTATTTTAGTATTCAAAATTCACCAGAGAACATCTGTGAAGAATATGATAGAGTTGTCAAATGCGGTAATTATTATTTGAATTCACTAAGGTACTAATGTTTCTTTTAGATAAGAATATCTATTGTTTCCTTGTTTATAAGTGTATATGAATAATGTATGCAATCATTGAGATGAATTAATTAATTGACTTAGGTGAGTACATCCTTAGCCGACTAAGTGTTTATTATATAGTAGGCAAACAAGCAGACAGCCCGCCTGACGGTAAGCGATTACCGTCGCCTGTGAAAAATTACAACACCATGAGTGCTGTTGATGCGTTGCCAACCTTCGACAAATTTGTTGATACCCCTTTTAAAAGATCCATTGGCTACTAAATTCTTAGTGTATGTGAACGAAGTTGCGGGTATCAGCTAGTAGGTTATAAATAGCCGGAACGTCGAAAAATTGAACAAACTTAATGCATTATAGAGTAGTCGTCAAATTAAATATCAATGTTGATTTTTAGTCTTACAAGAACCGTATCTGAAAAAGTTTTTTAGAATCCTAAGACTTTATGGAACTACATAGCTGCTAAAACAGATAAAGAGCGAACATTTTGTTATGTGAAGGTTATGAAAATTGCTTTTTAATATTTTTCTGAGATATTTTAAATTAATATACCTGCCAATACCGCCAAGATTGGATGCAGATGATTGAAAAGGCAGCGCGCGGTATAATCTAACGATTGTACACGCTTATGGGCGTAAAACGATGCGACATGGTTTGGTAGTAGGCTGAAGTGATTAAGTGGTCATTTTTTTCTCAAAAAATGTATCTGCTATGTATAGATTTAAAACTGTATCAAAGATCTAAATAATTATTAATCAGTATCATATCATTAGTCTGTTTAAACTGAGTTACTGCTTAATCTGAAGTACGTACACCTACCTCGTTATTTAATACCTGAGTAATTTACCTCCATTTTGCAGGCTAAATAAACAAATAAATTACGCAATAGACTTTTTGTATTTTTACCTTAACGCTAAGTGAACTTGTCGTTTATTACATGTAACTTTAAGCCCTGGACTTGACTTTTTATTTCTGAAAATGATGTTAAGGCAAGTTACGACTGTTACAAGTGGGTAAAGTAACTTTATATTTTACTGTTAGAGCTCTGAGCTGTAATGTTAGTTTTAAATTATCTTTTTATATTTTGAAATATATTTGGGCACCGTGTTCTGTATAGTTTTTTTCGAGTACCTATGTTTGCTTTAATATTCTTAAGATCTCAATGTACACATACAACTCAAAGCTCAAAATATACAGTCTCTAGGTAGATTATTTATCTGCACTTTCACACGTCTAGGCATAACATTCACACCTACTTAGAATATTTATTTAAATCTTTATATATATAATTGTACTGTACGTGTGTTGTCACTGAACTCCTCCTAAACAGCTGGACCGATTTCTATTAATTTTGATGTGTATGTTTGAGTTATTCCATAGATGGCTTAGATTCACAAATCACAATTGGACCCGATAGGTGGCGCTGCGATCGGGCGGGACAACGTCTGCCGGATCCGCTAGTAATATATAAGAATAATGTATTAAAAAAATGTGGAATATTATCGGTATAAAAAAAAACTATATTGCTTTGACTTAAAAAAATAGAAATTAGCAATTCCGCTCTCACCATCGTCGACGTCAGACTACTAAATAAACTGGCCAAGTGCGAGTGGGACTCGCACACGTAGGGTTCCAATTGAACAAAATTTGCCGGAAAAATTAAGTACATAGTTTTAACATCGATATATATAAATACCGTGTCAATACTAAACATGCTTATTTACTACAACGCCATCTAACGAATATATAACGTACTTCTAACACCCACTAAGTGAACGTTAGCACAAAGGTGTGAGTTAGGGTAGGTAATAATAAGGTAAAGTGTAAACAATCGTTCATAAATGGTGCTATAGTACAAAAACATGTTTTTTTGTATGGGAGCCCCCTTTAATTTTTAACTTTGTTCTATTTTTAGTATTTATTGTTATAGCGGCAACAGAAATACATCATCTGTGAAAATTTCGACCGTCTAACTATCACGGTTCATAAGATACTGCCTGGTGAGAGACGGACAGACAGACAGACGGACAGCGGGGTCTCAGCAATAGGGTTCCGTTGGTACCCTCTGCGTTCGGAACCCTAAAAACCAGCTAAGTGCGAGTTGGACTTGCGTTCGATCCCTAGACCGATATATAATAAATCGTTGTTGCCATTTTTCTTCAAAACGACTAGTCCGATTTTGATGCAGTTTTCAGTTATGGGTTTGTGTTTGATTGGTGCAAGTTCTTAAATAGGTGTTACGGTGTCAACCCACAAGGGGGCGCTGCAGTAAACAATTGTTTGTGCAAATCCATGTTGCCATTTTTCTCCAAAATTAGTTCAATTTTGTCCTTAAACGGTTCGTAATTTAATCAGTGGTGGTTCTTAGGTAGATGTTATGACGTTAATTTTCTAAGGGACATTGTCGTAAGGACTTATTCAAAATGTTAATGTTGTTACTTGTCAATCATTCAAATGAACATCTTTTATTCCTTTGTCTGGCACAGTAATTTTAAGTTTGACGGGTAAACTTAAAATAGTCATCTGAAGAATCAATAGATATACAAATTCCTTTAGTAGCCAAAATGGCAATGTGATCGTTCGTGGTCATGATAAATGATCGGTTGATAAAACCGACTTCCAAAACAAAGGAGGTTCTCAATTCAGTTCTTTTTGTGTGTATGTTACGCGATTACTCCGTCAATTCTGAATCGATTCGGTTGATTATATCTTATATAATAATCTAATACTATAAGAATCTTTGTCCTGACATACTGACTGATTGACTGACTGACTGACTGACTGACTTACAAACAACGCACAGCCTAAACCGCTGGTCGTAGAGACTTGTAATTTGGAGGGTATATTTTTCATAGTACGTTAGGGTGTACTAAGAAAGGATTTTCCGAAATTCTCCTATTTAAGGGATGAAATTGGGGTTCAAAGTTGGTATGGAGAAACAAGATTAGATAGTATTTTCTATTCGAAACTTCACATAAGTGCTTCACATAACGTCACGTGTGGCAGGCTTTTTTGAAATGCCACCTCTAAGAGGGTGAAATAGGGAAACAAAGTCTGAAAATCAATATTGTTTCGGAATGCGCTGAAATTTGGCGTGCAGATAGTTATTACGACGTTAGTTCCCACTGAGAAATAATTTTCTAAAATTTACCCCTTAAGGAGACGGAACGGGGATTCAAATTTTGTATGGCAAAACATGATGAGATAGTCTGTTTTATCCGAAACTTTTTTTAAGTACTTCTGAAAATAAAGAAGTAGATACATTGCAGGATTTTTTGAAATGGGGTAGGTAACAAAGTCTGAAAATCAAAATGGTTTTTCGGGTTTTATAAATATGAATCCCTTTTTCCCTTAGTCACGTGATAACTTGAAAACGGATGAACCGATTTGGCTAATTCTTTTTTGATGTCTTTAATGATAGAATTTTTTTTACAAAATAAATGTTATAAGTAAATAAAAGAAGTTTATAACGCGGGCGAAGCCGCGGGGCACTTTTAGTACGATATAATTTTGTTATCGATAGAGTACGTTTCCGAGGTGGTCTCATTATAATTTCATCGAGATCTGATAAGTATCTCCAGAGATATGACGATAAACGTCTCACTTGCTACTGAAATTGACTCGCGGGGCATTGAAGTCGGTTGTTTCAGTTTTTAAACTATCTTAATTGTATTTAAGTAACCATATAGATGTCGACAAGATTTTCGGAAAAGTCGTTCCAGAACCTTCATATCCGAGGATATTACATTCTCGAAACTTCTGAAATATTACTGAACGAGACGTTTTCTAGGACTTTTTCTAGGTTTGATTAAGTTGGAGAAGTCAGTAAGGTCACTTTTTGCAGAATTTAATCCAGTGCGGTCGTAAAATTTTCAGATACATCGTTTTAAGTCATATGATATCATTCAGAGAGTTTTACATATAGATCTCGATCGATAGATCTCGATCTAGATATTTATCTTAGGAAAAATAATGTGTTCAGTGATCATAACGGAACTCGAACTATGATTGAAGCATTTATATAAGAATAAATCTCAAAACTGAAAAGATGCAGTTTAATAACAACAAAAAATAAAGATTTTAATATTACAAACTTATTGTTTGTTTTTTGTTGCATTATATTTTTTATGGATCAAACAGCAAAGTTCAGTTTGTTCTTTAACCTAGTTTGACAAATTTGTACGGACGCCTTGGTGCGCGAGTCTAACTCGCACTTAGCCAGGTTTTTTGTATCATTATTAAAAGGAAATTTATAAAATGCCATATTCTAGTAAAATAAATAATTACCAAGTCACACGCAAATAGTACAAGTTAATAAAAATTAAAGAATCATTTCATTCCATTAATTTTCTCGGTAATGTATAGCGTGGCAATTAAAAACACTTTAATGAATTTAACTTCCGTGAAAGAATGTTTTGTTTCAAGATTTTCAGTAAATATAAAGCTGAAAAGTGGTGTCATTAAGTAGACCAGTAGCTATTAATTGTTTAATTCGATTATTTACCTACCAGGGATGTTACATACTTCCTATTTTGTACATCATAATATTGAATATGCATGTGGTATAAATTTACTTGAAATCATTTATTTTCGAATCATTATTGTTCTGGTGTTGTATGTTAAACATTTTTTTGTAAATAAAATAGTCTTACATGTAAATAGTTAATCACAATCCAAAATTTCATCGTTTCAACCAAATTTTGGATTGTATTTAACAATTTACAAAAATATTATGTGTGTAACACTTCAAATAAACATAATATTTGATTTACGCAGTGCAACATGTCTCGTCGGATTTGAAAACTGTAATGATTTCTTCCGAATGATTAACTTACGTAATAAGTAGTCATAGATGGCGCCACCAATGCATAATTGGGTTAACAAATGCAATCCACTAATTTCGTCGTAACGTTACTTCGCACCATGGCTTAATTGGCAAAGCACCGGAACATGTTATTCCGGAGGTTGCGGGTTCAAGTCCCGTTGGTACGATGAAATTTTGGATTGTGTTTAACAATTTACGAAAATATTAAGTGTGTAACACTTCAAAGAAACATAATATTTAGTCTTACATGTGTTAAAATATTATATAAAAAATGCAAAAAAAGCGTGGGAAATATAAATTTGCTAAATACATCACCACTTGTCAATTAGAAAGTGACGTCACAGTGCACAACAAGGTCTCCGCAGATTAAATCTTTTTCATAGAAATAGTATGCACTGTAGTACGAATACGTAGTATTTCTATTAAAAATATTTAATCTGTGGAGACTATGTTGTGCACTGTGACGTCACAAAGGCGCGCGAAAATTTGGCAGCGTTTTAGATATCATCAAGAATCATATTTTTTCAATGCTAAAACTATATTTTGTAGCTTAATTTGAACACTTTCAGTATTATTTAATTTTTTTACCGTGTTCAATGGATGTATTCAGTGAAATAAACATATAAAAAAAATCATGCATATTCTCTTATTTTAGATTTTTTTTTTTACTTCAGTGGAGTAGTTATTGAGATGTATAGTAAAACTATACGTCTATCAGCTGTATAGTTGCTTTGTATTAAATTAAGGCAGAAAGCTATATAGCCTTTTTAGTAAGCTTCCGGCTTATGGCTTACTTAGAGTCTTTTGTAAATGCATATCTGTTATTTGAGGAGAAGGTTACTATGAGTAGTCGTGGATGGCTGGATGGATGCTTGTCTGATCGATTGTCAATTATTAATAC
Organism: Cabera pusaria; assembly: GCA_954871355.1. NCBI lineage: Eukaryota > Metazoa > Arthropoda > Insecta > Lepidoptera > Geometridae > Cabera > Cabera pusaria. Next base: position 6,422,977 of record OX940893.1, read on the forward strand.
TGAGGTAACCCAGCTCAAGGGTATATGTTCTCTCTGCAAAACTCTTTCCGCTGCATATTAATGATCTTCTGAAACCCAGCACCTTTGCAGACTTATGCAGACGATAGCACCGCCGTAGAGAGATATATATAATATATAAACCAGATTCACTAACTGTTAGTACGAAGATACGGTCTCAAAGAGAAGCCCTGATCGATCGAATAAATTTGGCACTTTAGGCAGTCTCCGATTGGGGCGATGCCAATTTCGTCAATTCCAATGCATCCAAGACCCAAGCATGTTTGTTCACTGCTAAACGGAGTCTCTTGTCCTTATCTCCACCCTTTCGAAATGTATCGCTGCATGACACAAACTATCTAGAGCTGCAAGGAGTTACTTCTAGCCTTAACTTCGGCCACTACGTAGAATCCAAAGCTAACTTGACTGGTAAAGAGCTTGGCGTTCTCAGAAAGGTAAGGCAATATTTCACGTAAGACCGGTCTTTTATGGAATACTTGTGCCTCCTCTGGCCTGACTCGGCTATATAACAGCTTTTGATTCTATCGATAGACGAGCGAGGCTGCTTATTTGCAAAACTGTAACAATAAAAAACATGCTTCAGAGCCTTGAGCATCGACGTAGAGAAACTAGTTTATCGGTGTTTTATAGGATACATTCCGGTGAGTGAGCGATTTAATTTCACTGAATCCTTCTTCCCCCTTTTACAATCAGACAACAAGGCAAACACATAAATGGTGTCCATACATGGTGCATATTTCTGCAATCAGCACTAAACTTTTGGTTAGATTTTTTTAAATATATATATATATACTTAATAGGTCAGCGTTTATTTTTAGTTCATCATTTGAGGTTTATGAACGAACGCCCGTGTTAGGATTTGAACCAGCAACCTCTCGTTTATAAGTTAAGCCACCTACCTGTCAGAATAACCATCTGCTTTTTTGATAACTTACTTACTTACGTTACTTACCTAAAATGTGTCGAATTATCAACGTAAAATTGCAACTTATTATATCTGAAACTCAAAGTTATCACTTGAGAAAGTATAATATTTTAGTTTATCTAGCACCGCAACTTTCTCAGTGAAAGTTGCAGTTTATAATAAAATTGTTGAAGAGCAATAACTCAAAAAGAAATAAAATAAAATACTGCATACTTTACAAAAACTGTTTCGCCTCTAGCATATTCGCTTAACTTAACTAACCGTAACACATAGTGATACGAACATATCATGATAAATGTTTGGATTCTGAAAGCATAAAATTTAAGTTATTTCATAGTGGCTACTTCAAAAATCTAAGCACGCAGAGAATATTTGCTCAAGAAAATTTGAATTCCAACAAATTTCGCGTTGTACGTGTGAAATAATAAAGCATTATTTCTTTTACTGTGGAATAGAAACACAGGTTTTATTGATAGTATATATTCACATTAATATACATAGTGACATATATAGTGTAAATTCTTTAGAAAAAAATGGTTGATTATAATGCTGATGACAAAAAATCTTCATAAACATATCGCTGTAGTGACTACAGTCACACTTACCAAATTTAGCTAGGTTTTATAATTAATATAGTTTAAAAACTAAAACAACCAACTTCCATGCCGAGCGAGTCGGTTTCAGTACCAAGTTTGAGACATTTATCATCATATCTCTGGAGATACTTATCAGATCTCAATGAAATTGCAATGAGACCACCTCGGAAATGTATCCTACCGATTAAAAATAAAAATAAAAATAAATAATAATCATTCGAATCGGTTCACAATTGACGGAGTAATCGCGTAACATACATAAAAAAATATAAAAAACATACAGACGAATTGAGAACCTCCTCCTTTTTGGAAGTTGGTTGAAAAGCTAAGACGAAGAATATGGTCCTCCTGACTGTTTTGGAACAATACATTTTTCGGACAAAGAGGTAGGATTTATCTACATATTCCTAGTGAGATAATTATCAGAAAGCGGTATTGCGTGACGAAAGTTCAAGTGCATTTTTGTCATAACATCGACAGTGTAGTAATTAAAACCTTTATTACAGACAAAGATTTGAATGCGTCTCTTATATTTGCAAAGTTGGGAAAAGAGTGTCGCCTTAAACTCAAACGTAGCACTTTTCAAAACTTACAAGTATCGAGCACAACTCTCGCCCCTGTATTAACAAACATCACTAAAATCTCAATCGCGGACTATAATAATATAGTTATATACATATTATAAACTTTATACAAGTAACAAAATTAAAATGTTGAATAAAAACCTACGACAATGTCGGGTAGAAAATTAACGTCATAACATCTATCTAAGAACCACCACTGATTAATTACGAACCGTTTAAAGACAAATTCGAACGAGTTTTGGAGAAAAGTGGCAACTTGGATTAGCACAAACAAATGTTTACTGCAGCGCTCCCTAGTGAGTTGACACCGTAATACCCATTTAAGAACATGCACCAATCAAAATCGAACCCATAACTGAAAGCTGCATCAAAATCATACTAGTCGTTTTGAAGAAAAATGGCAACATCGATTTGCACCAACAAATGATTACTGCAGCGCCCCCTGGTGAGTCGTCACCGTAACACTTGTCTAAAAACATGCACCAATTACACCCAAACCCATAACTGAAAACTGCAATAAAATTGGACTAGTAGTTTTGGAGAAAAATGGCAACATGGATTTGCACACACAAACAAACAAACATCCTCTCACCCCAAACGCATACACAGTCTCCGTTTCGTCGTGGGTAAAAATTATTATGTAATATTTTGACATTTAAAAGTGTACCTTGTACTAGAGTGTAATTCAAAACCAAAACTTAGACATTACTTGTGTCAAATCTACCGTTATGCGTTCTTCAAAATCTTACAGAATACGGCCGTTAGTTAGGAATATAAAATTAAACAAAAATCAAGCCTTTCAGTCTAAGGAACCAGACTTCACCAAAGTTGAGCTAAGGGGAGATGTGTAATAAGTTAATAGGATTTCATCAGGCTGTTAAAACACACTGCGCGATGAAATCGTATTGATTATTGACTCACCTCTCCTCTGCACTTTGAAGGCGTCAATTTTGGAATGCTTAAAAATATCTAGAATAGAATATTCTAGCTGACTCATAATATTTTGAGGTTCAATAAATTATATTATCCTTCTTTCAAGACTATTATTAGATTTCCAAGGTGAGTTGCTGAAATTCAAATATTGTTCATTCAATTCCATGTGATAAGTTCATTTTCGATTGCTGGTTACAAGGAGAAATATGAATCAAAGGTTTGGCTTTGTAAATTCGCCAGGTTTTTTGACTCTGTTTGGCCGTTTGACTTGCTTTTCATCAAATGTCTGCCAGTCAGCTTTCAAATTAAAGTTCTGCCTTCGCATCGTGTTGTAATGAATCTTTTTGAATCAGAAATCGAACAATATCGTCTCAATCTTAGACTTTATCATTGATTGATCACCGCGCCGTGTAGCTTGACATTGTGTGACACACAAAATCTTTAAAATTACTCAACAGCAATAATTCTAAACATAAAAACTAGTTATTCATATGTAATAATGTCTGTTTGTAGATCTTTTTACCAACATCAAAATGAATGAGGTTTGCAGTTCGGCTAAATATTTTTTTTTATACATGTTCACCGATTTTTGTGTCCATTGTACAATACCGTTGTTAATAAGTCAATGTTTAGGGTTCCGTAGCCGAATGGCAAAAAACGGAACCCATATAGATTCGCCATGTCTGTCTGTCTGTCTGTCTGTCCGTCCGTATGTCACAGCCATTTTATTCCGAAACTATTAGGACTACAGAATTGAAACTTGGTAGGTAGATGTATTCTGTGAACCGCTTTCCGATTTTTATACAAAAATAAAAAATATAAATGTTTAAGGGGGGGCATCCCATACATGGAACTGGAACAAAAACAAATGTTTTTCGTCAAACCTATACGTGTGGGGTATTTATGGTATGGTATGGTATAGGTCTTTAAAAATGATATTGAGGTTTCTAAAATCATTTTTTCTCAAAGTCAACCATTTCAAAGATAGGCGCGTCTAAAGTGGTAAAATGTGTGTCCCCATCCCCCTAACTTCTAAAGTAACGGAGTGAAAAGTCTAGAAAAAATATATTCTGTAGATCTCAATAAAAACTTTCAACGAAAATTAGTTTGAACGAGATACAGTCAGCAGTTGTTGAGGTACAGCGACCGCAAGTATAACTTTGTTTCATACAAACACTATGAAAAACAAAGTTCTTTTTGTAGTTGCGAAAAATCAAAGTTATAGAATACTCTACTGTGTTACGGAACCCTACGAGTGCGAGTCCGACTTGCACTTGGCCAGTTTATTTTTATTCGAAAGTTTTAAAAGAGTAAGGGGCCAATGTTACCGTTCTCTGATAAAGCTTCAGATAGTTATGTGACAAATGATGCCGTATAAAAACTGTCAAAAATCTGCCAGATTAGGTCCTAATAGGGCTATCAGGAACCGGTGACTGGCCCTCAAAATATAAGTTCTGTAGTGGTGCCCATTGTAAATTTATCGAGATCTGATAAGTACTTCCAGGGATAAGGAGATAAACATCTCAAACGTGCTACTGAAAATGACTTGTGCACCATTTAATGTCGGTTTTTCCGTTTTTAAACGATCTTAAATTATTGTCTATGAAATCAAATCAGGCATAAGTTTAATTATAATTTTAAATTATATTATATTATACTCATCAACATGCTGTTTCAATTGGTCCACTTATTTTTAACCGCTTAAGTTATCATTTCGGCTCTAAAGATTTTTTTCTCAAGGAACAACCTTAATAGTATTCAGAATCTCGGAACCAGAGTTATACCATAGCTGTAAGCAAACGCGCATACTCACCAATCCCTCATATTTTCGCGTAAACATTTAAATAATGACATTATTCGTGCAGAGAGCTTCTTTGTGGATAGATTAATTCAAGTGGACGCATTAAGTGCTCCAGCTATTGTGTTAGCTACTTTAGAAACTTGCTAGATATAACTTTACCAGACTGGAAAGTTCGGTCGCTGAGCAAATTGTGCAAAATTATTACTGTGTCAAGATTTAAAATATTGTTTTAAATATTGAAAAAGATTTAAGTGCTAAAGTTTTTATGAGATGATGAGGATGTTTGAGGGTAATAAACTTGTTGGGAATTGAATGGGTTTTGAATTTGTAATGGTTTTATTGCATTATGCATTGTATAAGTATTATATAAATGCATATTAGGCAAAATGACAAAGGAAGATATAAGATTATTATAATATATCAAGTCTACACCAAAACCTTAATTACTTACTTAATTGTGTATCCACAAAATAATAAATATGGCTGTGGTGTATAAAGTCCTTCGGAAAAAATTATGATCATATAATTAAAATCTTTTCAACCGATGACTTTCGCTTGATTTAGAAGCAGAAGCCATCTCCTAGCTTCAAAATAGTGAATTTAAACATTCTGAGACAGATTAAGTATCTTAAGAAATGAATTTTAGCTTTTAATTTTATAAAGACTTAAATTAATTTCAATAGTACGCTTGGTCTACTAAAGTGAACAAAGAAACAAAACCTACTGCAAATATAATAATAATAATCTAACAATATTGAAGGCCAGTCTTATCATTAACATCATTTTCCATTTCTTTAACATTTTCTTTACTCATGTGTCATTACCAAAGATCGAAATCAAACCTCAGAACTTGACACGATTATGCTAAACATGACAATGTCATCAAAGACTTCATGATTGCTATGATATGACAGCTTTGATTGTACCGACAGGCTAAACTTGAAACCTTTACAAATTATATTACCCCGATCTTCTATTGTTTGTATTACAAATTCAAGTTACCCTGAACCCTGATTACGTATGCAATGTAGTGATCCCTTGAGACCGCGCCGATCTCCTAACAACCCGACGATTGTTACGACAGATTCGATATTCTTGTTTTGAATCTAATCTGTAGCAAATACGACCTCAATGGAACTCTGCCCATAAATATGCATGTACTCGATATCTCGAGTATTCTCTATTGTATCGAGATGTGCCGTATGTTTGAAAATCAGTTTATAGTATATTTAACCCCCGACGCGAAAAGGGGTGTATTGAGTTTGATGTGTGTCTGTATGTGGCAATGTAGTGTCAAAATGGATAAAGCAATTTTAAATATTTTTTGTTTGATTGATATGATTAAGGCACCGACTTAATTGAGAGTAATGTTAGTTTTGATTCATGAAAATCCGTTCAACCGTTTTAAGACTATGATCTTTTATCTAGTTGATGACGATATGAAATCAACTTTCATAGGTGTGATTAATAATAGTAGTATACTTTATATAATAATAGTACTTTAATGTAATTAATTATAGAGCATGGTGGCATTGACCTCATGCTGGGGCATTTTCTGAAATCTGCAGAATATTCAACTCTTCACCAACTTACAACAGAGATGTCGTGTTTGGGCTCATTGGAATAGTCTCAATGTACAGGTTCTGCATAGATCAATCGGGGTGGTTTTAAAAATAATATTTTATTTTTACTGTAGATTTTGGTATAATTTTGATATCATAGTGTGGCGTGTCGATATTTCATACGACCTAAAAGTATTGATGTAAGGAAAATAACGTTAGTTCAAATAGTGTTTGTTCAAGTGATACAGACAATACTTTGCCCCAATACCAATACAATTATATTATTATTATGCGGTATTATACGGATACATTATGACAGACAGATATTCAGACTAATAATTATAAAAACTTTGTAATTCTGTCATTTTGCTTGTTACCTAATCACGCCTAAACGGACGATCTGACATAGTTACTTTTTGTAAAAATTAAATGATGGTTTTCACACATAACTTAAATAACACAAATCACTCAAAATGTTTATTGACAGAGCTTTACAGTTTTAAAATTCTTGGTGTACGTGAACGAAACTGCGGATTCCAGCTAGAATTATAATATATGTATATTAGATGACAGTAATACGAGGCACCGAACCAAAAGAAACAGCGCAACTCGTATCCCAAATCGTCTAACTTACTGTCAGGTACGAAACATTATGGTGGAACGAATCCGATTGGCATAAGTCTTTGTTCGGTAAATGGCTGAAGCAACTGCCTAAGCCTACTACTAATACTAGAAGTATCAAAGAATAACTAAGAATTGAATGTAGGATCTGTATTAAGGTCATAGATCAGTAAGGTCTAAAGAATTTTATTAAAAAGCATAAACCGCCGGAACACAGTTTATTACTTTATGTATGTATTTTATTGTCTGCCAATTTTCACAGGTTTAGCATCAGTCTGATCCACAGAATTTAAGTAATTGCTCTCATAATATTGCAAGAAAATAGTTAATACAATTCATGGAGCATCGTTATAAAGTCACTATAAAACCTTAACAGCTCACATAATATAGAACAACATGAAATAGTAGTAGTAAGTCGTCAGACATCATTCTGCCTATTTAGCATAAACAATTCAATCAGACGTGCAACAATTATTCAGCAACGAGCATCATTATCCAGTATAATGGAACTTAAAATCACGTGTCTGTCAAACAAATAATAACTATGCGCAGACCTATGGCGCAGACAAATATTGTATATACTAAATATACAATATTTGTCCGCGCCATAGGTCTTGTGATGGACCCGACTTGGCGTATATATTGTATATATATTGTACCTATAAATTGATATTAATTGCATGAACTAACTTTATAGAGAATTAAATGTAAATGACCTGAACAGTTCTTTGCTAAGAATTGTACTGAAGGTAATGATTTCTAATGGATATGTAATAGTTATAATAATTAAAATAACGGGCAGTACTAAGTAGGCGAATTGGGTGGCCTAGACTCGCATCACTATGTGTCCGGCTAGCTAGACTGTATGTGGTTTTGAGGTATGTTTGTGGTTTTCCTCTTTGTGCTAATAAATAGCTGCTAACATTCAGTCAGCTTGATAGTTGATAGATAGCTTTGGGACTACCTTTTCCAACGAGTTTTTCAGGCTCGACTTAATTGTTTCGTCTCATCAAAATGTAATGATGTGATGATAATGATGATATGATGATGAATTAATGAATAATAATGAAGATAAAACAAACAAAAATAACTACATGAATTTTAACGCGGTCTGTGTAAACTACTTCATTTCACCAGTTAAGTCTGGGTTATAGGCCCAAATTTTAAGATTACCTAGTTTACTGGAAACAACGTTACCGCAACAATCAGCCAGCAAAGTTACAAATCTCGGGATTCTATGATCCCACAAAGAAAGATCGTTTTTGTGATTGATTAGTATCGGCCACCACTTAAGCTCGATCTAACTTAATTATATATAATATGGCAGAGCTAAAGTGCCTCGATCTTTCACAGGGTCGGCCTTATATATTATACCTGTAGACTCTAATATTCGGTTATAACCGTATAGTTGTCTTAAAAAGAGCAACATTAGCAAGTGAATTTACTGGAGAAATGCAACCCTGCATATGAACCGTTTGAACTTGGAAGGCAAATGGGTCTTTGACCTGCTCGCAATATCAAATCTATTACAATCAAGTCAACTCAATTTTAATCTTGAAGCGAATAATAAAATCTGAATGTACTGAATTATTATGTAATTCAATTAAAACTATACTTAATATTACAAAGCTAAACTTCATGACTCTATGATTGTGAACAACAACGGTATGTAAACAATCTACGCCTATTTGCGACTTAATTTAGGACTGCTGTGGTTCTAGATAAATCTAGAATCATTCCCTAATAAAAGAGTTTAAGCTACTTTAGTGAAGACCTGCCTAGACAAGGAGTCTAAATAATTTAAAAAACTGACAATGATATACAGTGTTTTTTATTTTATAAAACACAATAAGTACTGTTATGATAGACACATATTATAAGCAAAACATTAAACATAGAAAATAAACTTAACTAATGATATTATGATATTATTATTACTCAAATAGAGATGTGGTCAACGAGACATAAATTATAAGTGCACAGCATTATTTATTATTTCCAGCATTGTTCCTCCACTGTCGCTTGTAATTAGATGACTTTAATATTCATGCACATTACGTACATCGATACCAAAATAATCTTACTCTAAGCTACCCTTCGTAAAATTCGCCTCAGGATAGATGTCCAATTATAAGAATTGAAGTCTATCGCTACGCCGGGTAAAGAAATAACTTTATAGTTATGCTTTTATTGAAGCTCAAATCAAATCAAGCGGGGGCTAAGGCCAAAGTGGCGGGTCAAAACAAATAGGTTCTATAACCTTTGTGCACCTTACAAATGTTGCACGATTAATCTCAAAAATTAAACATTAATAAAAATGGATGCAAAACATATATTGTGCACTGCGCACTTAATCAAAAGTAATTCTGGTAGAGAAATCAGATATTACTTTGGATCAATCGTCTTTTATAATTGATTTTACTTAACTTTTAAAATACTGCTTCGCTATAAACACAATTATTTTAACACGGGCTGTTTTTTATACAATTGACTGGGTAAATTCTAATTGAATTAATCATCAGTGAACTCCCTACGCACTGGAGTTTACTTGTTATCACCAAGTGTAGACTACTAATTTTTACAACATTTCAATAATCAATAATCCCCCTCTCTCCTCGTGCTAGGCTTTTATAAGCGCATTCTACAGGAAGACTCCACCCTCTCGCTGACTGAAAGATGCACCCCAATGTCTCTAATGCGTGTCGATTTGTTGATTCACTGCAGGTACAAAAATACAAGAGCAATGCCGATTGGGCGACATTCAGCTGCGTGTACGCCTTTATTCAAATTCTAGAAATTGACGTTAGCCAGGAGCATCTCCAACTCGAAATATGAAATAAAAGAAAACAATATTGTGTATAGATATATTCATTATCTTATGTATCATTATAAGGTTTATCATTTTATGCCTAAATGAGAGGTAAATTAACCAATATTGGTAAACCCAAAGAAAACCCTAATTAAATTAATAAGTATTTATGCAATCTCTTATCAAAGTATATTGATGGGCAAAACACACACTGTGATATGAAATAATAATCGATATTATGCTCGACACCATTATAATACGGCAGATGACGTAAGGCAGCAATGATTATTAATTGTGTGTGACCTAGAAATAAACACATAATAATACTTAAATGTAAACAAATATATTATAAACTAATGTTGCCGCCAACTCAAGGTTTAATATATGACTACTAAAAATAACATGCCTTAACTTATCATTATATAACTAACATGCGCAGGTAAGGCTTCCACGAACCCTTTTTTTTAAAACCATGGTTGCAGTATTTCCCACACTAACGTACAAGCCTCAGCCGTTAAACATTAAATAATCTGAAGTGTGACCTTGCAGCAATACCCTTGTTAATAGATTTCAAAACAAAAAATAAACCTCTCAGTCCCATTAAGTCGTCCCTTAACACTTATTTGAAATCACTTCTCGTAATATTTATGGTCTTTTGCACAAGTATAAAAAAAAGAAAGCACAGAATTTGATGTCTCTAATATTGGGTCCATTACATTCTGCGCCCTCTTAACATTATTGGTCATGAAAAGAACTAAATAAGCTCTACGCCAAAGATGTCGAATAAACACTTCGTCTCTTCGTGAGTGCTAATACTCCTTATAACAACGTAGGTAGCTTGTTATACATACCTACCATTTAGATGTCGGAGTTTGAAACGAGGGGTCTTGGCTAAATTAGCGGTATTTAGTTTTAATCCGGGATAATCTACGAACAAACGTTCCATGGCGTGGTTTAGAATATAGATTAAATTTAATGATGCCAATTTCGGCTTTTGCCTCTAACGTAATTCAAGTAGGACCATTGCGTGTATAATTACTAATTTGTTATGCGATTAGCGTGAACGGATAACAAAAGTGAATTTGGATGAGGATGGAATACGAGAGATGTAGGCATGTTCAGTTATACCTTAGTTGGAATTATTTATGCAACATTTAAGGTTTACCAAAAACAACTGTGATGGTGCTATAAGAGTTCTTGCCAATATGCCACTAAATTTTAACTAACAAATCATTTTACGGACAGTTTTAGGATGTACCAATGTTGAATGCACTGATGGGATTATTTTTTTCACCTATTTTTTACAAATTTATTGGGGCTTGATTTTGCCTTGTATTTAATTCTTGAACACAATACTAGAAATACTACGTAATGTCTATCTCGTAACTGGTATGTGCTCGTATGCACATGAATGAAGCGCGTGCGTCTATGAATAGATGCCCCGCCCCGTTTTTGAATTCGTCGTGAGAGTAATAAAACTAGGTGACTCAAAATTGTAATGAATAAATTACCCCAATTTTCTATGTCTCTATCCATATGTTTAATTTTTTTTTTAGAACTTATGGAATGAGTTATCAAAATAAAACGTTTTATAAATGGCTTACAAAATATATGTATACAACTTAAATGTGAAAATGTAATTAGGAATGAAAAATGTTAGAAATCAATAATTTTTCACGCATTTGGGATTTTGTTTAATTACCCAGTTCTATGACAACTTTTTGGTTACATGAATTATAAATGGATCAGAATGATACATCTAAAAATTACTCACATTTAAGAGTTACATTTACATAAGTTATATTTAATCCTATTTAAAGATAAAGAAGCTTTCAGTTCATTGCTTTTCTATATTCATATGAAATGCTAAGTAACATTTTATATTTTTAAATCTGATTTTCTTTACAAATAAGGTTTGTGCAAATTCCATTTCGTATGTAAATTATTCAGTGCTTCAAAACTGATCTACTTCGCACCCCATTTTTTGAAGACGAGTCTCACATATCCAATACCTTTATATTTAGCCTCGTCTTATCTTACCACACCGGCAAGGCCTACCTAACTTACGTAGATTTTGGCGACGAAAGTAGCTTTGTGTGTATAGAATTATTTCTTATTCTATAACATTTTTAATGGTCTTTAAGTATTTTATCTGTTATTTTTTACAATTATAGTAGTAATGCATGCATAATAATATATCACTGCATGTCGTGTTTGTAAACTCGTAAATAAATAAAATAGTAACCATACAACAATGTTATTTTTTATCTCTTTTCTCGTTATTTTTAAAACCACCGTTTCACGTGACACTTTTAAATCTATGTTTAGCAAAATCATTTTTCTTAACGTCTAGCAGGCCGCTTGATTCTTTGAGCTGATATCAGGCAGTACCCAGGAAATTACTTAAACTGACATATTATTTTTGTTTCTCTAAAAGAAAAGTCACATAATACTCTCCTCGCCTGATAGAATAAATACTCTTCTATTACGCGATATCTTAATTCAGATATTTTTAATTCTAAATTGATATCAAACAGTAGAAACATGCCAGTTAACAATTAACATTCATCAATATGTAGGTTTCCTAATAGAATTAGATAATACAGCAGATCTATTCTACTAAAACATCATATATGTGAAAGTTATTAATTATTTGGTTCATTTATACTCAATATTAGAGTGTATAGAATCGAACCAAATCTGAAGCATGATTTTTATATGTAGCACAGTAACATTGACACTCGATAATCGATTACTCGATTTACCAGCTGAGCATCGAATGAAGTGATGCTGAGTTTTCGAAAGGGAAAGGGTGCGGATGGGGCGTTAAACGCGCCTTCCGATTCATAAATCTTCGATTAAAGCCTGCCCCGTAATTGAGATAGGAATTTATAATACGCATAAAGAGGCGGGAGATGTTATGACCGTCTTAACAATATTTCTGGGTGTTAGGAGGAGTAGGTAGGTGGAATGTTTAACTTTAATAACGGTCTGTTATTTTTGATATTTTTTTGAAGGTTATATATTATGTTCGTTTTAATATTTATGTGTTATTATTATCTGTATAAGGTGGAAGACGAGTTGAGGACAGTTGTGCACTTTACATTAGAAAGCATGATTATTGTTCAGCGTTTCGTTTTACTATATTATGTAACGTTAAGACAAGCACGATTTCATCATAGATCAAATCATCTCTTAAGGTTGTAACTAGTATCTCACTCCCTCGCTGGTTGCAAAAACATAACCACTAAACGCACTGAGTTATATAGCCAGCCCTTGCGTGTAAATTAGGCGTTGTGTCTCATCAAATGCAGATACACGGCGTGTTGGCATATACGTTTCCAGAAAACAAAAGCGCTCCGTTTCAGTTTAGCCAAAATGCTTTCTTATGTCTGTCCGGATTTTCTCCTATGCATGTCATTTTTTTCAACCGATTCCAGTGATATTTGTGAGCAGGTTTCATAATTATATATATTTTTTGTTAATTTAGTTTAAGGTCCTGCGCCCGCGTGCGCGTTCGCAATCTGATTTTCAATCGTCTTCTGATCGCCGTAGATCGTGTTTTGTGTGAACTAGTCGGTACATATACTACGGTGCTATCTTTTTTTATGATAAAAGGTAACAAGACAAGCACGACGCTTGCCTGATGGTAAGCGATGACGTGATCTGATTGCCACTTAGATCTCGCACGCAGGACGCTGCGGTGTGGCCGCACCTTTAGGAAGTTTTCCAAAATGGCGGAGATACAGGGGTTCAAAAGATTTAAAAAATCATATTTAAACCAATTATGATGTTTCTTTGAAGTGTCTCACACTTTATATTTTTGTAAATTGTTAAACACAATCCAAAATTTCATCGTACCATCGTATCCTTGGATCGAAGCGTGGCTTAATTGGCAGAGCACCTGGACGTGTAATCCGGGGGGTGCGGGTTCGAATCCCGTCGGTACGATGAAATTTTGGATTGTGCTTATCAATATTTAAACCATTTTCAAAAAAAGTTCAAATATCACAATATTACCCTTAATAAGACGCTACTTTTTTGTCTGAACAACTTTTTCTTCCGATGAACTTCAAGGGATCGAGGGTATGTTATTCAGTTTTAAGCTATGCAAAGACAGAATCGTGAGGTCTACAGCTCACAGAGCCACCAATGATAAGCTAAGTAGTAGTTTGGATACTATACACTACTACATACACAATCACTAATCACTGCCCCCAAATGAAAAATTGTTTATTAAACTAAGCAGGTACCATAAATAATAAATAAACAGACTGACAGAAAGAAAAAGATTCAATCTTAATCAAAAATCTTTTAATGGGTATTGGAAATGTCAAATGTAAATTATCAATTTATCCTAGTCAAAAAAATAGAAAAATCAATCTAAAAACATCGTAATTACCAACCCGGAAGCGGAACTTAAGATAATTCATAAATTAATTCCGTAAAAACCATTCGATAGCAGAGCAATAAATCGTAGATTAAGTTTACATTGAAAAGAGATTTTAATAAAACGTTTAATGACGTCCAGATTAAATATACTAGGACCTTACTGCAAAGTTTCTTCACTCATTTTGTAATAACTGTTGTTGGAAAAATAAAACTATAGGCAGGTGCATACTCGTACATTGTTAATAGAAAAAACTTTTAGTAGATTTTGTTGCCAATTACCGTTTAGATGTTTAGATCCTAGCAAAAATGTAATAGATTTATATTACAAGCTTTTAATTAACTTACCGTTTTAGTATATGATGTACCATATATGTAAGTATAGTATGTGTATATATGTATGTAAGGTATATGTTGGTGTGGGTCAAATTTTGGAAATATAATATATATGTATATACATATAAATAATTTAAGATCGTTTAAAAAACTAAAAGAACCGACTTCAAACGTCGCGCTAGTCAAAGTACCCAGCAGCCAGTATTATGTCATCGAAGTATACAAATGCATCGTAATACAAATGTTGATATATTCAATTCAATTCAATTTATTTATTTTCTCTCACAAGTTATTACAAAATAGGTACTTAGTCTAATGCTCAAATAAAAGACCCTATCTTGTGAGAGACTGGTGCCTGAAGTAGATTTAAAAAAAAAAACTGTAAATACAGGTCACCAGCAATCCCCCTGACAATGATCTTATTTTCAAGTTCCGTGAAAGTTGACTAATCTTATGTAAGTAATTAATAACTGCAACTAGTAATAACAAATCGAAAGAATATAGATAATAATACAAATAGGAAACGACTCAACCGATTTCGTAAATATTTAAATGGGACCACTTAGAAAGGGTACATAAACTTTGAAAAAAACATTTTTTTTCTAATCGGTTCAGGCATCTTTGAGTAATCACTGAACATACATAAAAAAAAAATTCGACTTCGATAGATTCGATAGAATCTCCTCCTTTTCTGTGAAGTTGGTTAATTAGAACCACTTCCTGACGTTCGATTCAAATTTGGTATACCTACTAGCGTATTTTTGGTGACAATACAAGAACCATAGAACTAACTTGATGATGGAGCAGAGGTGTAAAGTTTGATAATAAAAACAAATGTTTAATTATTGCCATAGGATCTCAGACTAGAATGACGAGGTCGACGAAATGAAACAAGACCACTTTAATGGTAACCGTTCAGTCGTGCTTTATTTTTATCCGGTGGTTTTTAAATAGCACTTTTTATGCGCTCTCATTAATTTCTATTCTCTGAGCACTATATTTTGAAGGCTGAATTTTGTTGCAGAGGAATAAAGGTTTTGCGAAATTGATTAAGTGCAAAATGTTTTAAAAGCTATTTATTATTTATATTTTTAATCTAAATTTAATTTTAATAAGCCACATTTTTTCACACACACCAGAAAAAGAGAAAACTAGAAAATTTTTAACATAATATATATACGGTTAACAAAGTATACACGACTATTATATCCATTTCAATATACTCAAATTTATTATATTCAATTTAATTTAAAAACCAAAGTCTGCGGCAATCTTTATTATAATTATTTGACGTAAACGTCTCATGGTCGGTTTCTGAGAGGTACATTTATGTATTACATATCTATTCAAATGTACCGTTATTGAATAGATAAACTCTCAATAAATGTACTCATAAACCGACCATCATTCAAATTAGGGAAAAGCACGTGCAACACCAATAGAATAGGATAGTACATTCAACTTTAGATGCATGCAAAGTCGCACAGCGACATTGATAATTTAGTTACAAGTCAGATCAATCAGAATTGAAAGTAAAAAGTCTACAGTAAAATTTATTATGTTTAATCTATTTTCTACCATAGCGCCAACGTCATTGGTCAAGTCAATGAGGCAACAAAATCGGTGCTACTTTTCCATCGGACTAGGTTTCGATTAGCTCCATTCAACCGGCGATAGCCGCTAGCGAATCGAGTGCTTCTAGTAAAGGCTAGGCTGGATAAATTTCACCCAAGTAGAAGAAGTAGTAGAATACGAGCGTTTAGAAAATTAAATGACAGAACTAGTTTCTTACAGGAACAAACTAAGTACTAAGTTATAACATTTTGAATTGTTCATAAATTCGGTTTAATTATGGTAAAAATATGGATCGAGGGCTTAGTTGGCCTAGTTTCACTCACTTTAATTTTACTGACATTTTTTTTTTTTTTTTACATGGGATGTTGCTGTTATACGGCCGTCATTGCAGCGTCGCCTTCTCTTCAGTGAAGCTTAAAGTTCGTAGTCCAACGCCATGATACTCTCTCTATTCGTACAAAATTTTTTGACCAGTTACGTCCCATCCTCTATGCATATAATATTTTATATGCGTAGGGGATGGGGATGATAATCCAATACGTCATATATTCAAGTTTACTTAAAGTCTTCATTATTTTACGGTGCACGTAGTAGGGCAATTGAAAATATTTTCGTAGAGCGGCCTTACCGGTTAAGTAGCACTCTTAAACGCTGTATAACGTCGTAGCACGTAGTAGTATACCTGATGGGGTAAGTGGAATGAAAAAATCTTGTTTTTTTTTTAAACTTTCGCGATTTACACACATAATTATATTGTAATACGGGACTTATCGCGCTACAAACATAATTTTATTTACCTCGACGTTTCGATCAAGTTGCATTGACCGTGGTCACGAGAAGACTGAAGTTGTGGGTATCAGCATTGTTTTGATTGAGAGTAGTTTGAAACTACCCTCATTTGATCTTGATCGGAGTTGCCATTGCGACACACAATACTGACGACATCGGCAGATTTTTGTTGATTTAAACTTCGACTGGAACACTTACTAATCACTGGGTTCCAAGTTGTGGCCAATCTAAAACCATCCTCCCGGTTGAAATTCGGATGTTTTTTTATTTCAACCGCTTCACGTACAAATACGGGAGTAATAGTAACGTTCGGTGGAGAGAATTTTAGGGTCGTGAAGTTCAATCCAGTGGTTAGGTCCCGAATCTAGCAAATGCTCGGCGATGACAGACTTATTAACCTGGCGGTTTTTTACAGCTGCAATATGTTCTTTGACTCTTTCTGCGATTGTGCGCTTTGTTTGTCCAATATACGATTTTCCGCAGCTGCAATCAATTTTATACACACCAGGTGTCTGAAACGGTATCACATCTTTCGGTGAACGGATTTGCGCTGCTACCTTCAATAAAGGGGTGAACACTGTCCTAATAGAGTATTTTTGTAACACAGCTCCGACCTTGTCCGTCACTCCCTTCACGTATGGCATGAATGCAGGCTGCCTTTCAACTTTTATGGTCCCTTTCTTAAATCTGCGTCTTGGTTGTCCCCTTCCCCTTACTTTGTAGCCGTTTTTTACAAGTACCTCCTGAACATGAGCGATTTCCTCTTCCAGATGTTCAGGGTCACAGAGGTCATGAGCTCTGTCCATCAAAGACCTGGCTACAGATCCTAAGTGTCGGGGATGATGGTGTGATGACGCGTTTAGATATCTGTCGGTGTGCGTCGCTTTTCTAAAAACAGAGTGAGATAGCGAACCATCTGGTCTCACCGTTACTTTTACATCCAGAAAAGGTAGTGTCTTGTTAGTTTCCAGCTCGTAGGTAAACTTCATGTTTGCGTGGATTGAGTTAAGCTTATCTGCAAAAGCGGCTACCGTCTGTTCATCTCCCGTCATGATACAGAAGACGTCATCAACATAACGCTTCCACACTTTCACCGATGAAGACTGTAAGTCTATGGCTTTCTCGATATGTTCCATCCAGATGTTGGCGAGAACCGGTGCCACAGGACTTCCCATGGTAACACCATCCATCTGGAGGTAATGCTGACCACTGTACCGGAAATAATTTCCCTCCAAACAATTTCTCAAGAGCACTAAAAATGTTTCTGGAAAATCGTAATCCCTTAGCCTTGTCCTTATCACCTCAATACACTCCTTCACTGGAACGTTGGTGAAAAGCGATTCCACATCAAAGCTCACCATGATGTCTTCTGGTTCCAGTTTGAGTTCTCCAAGGATTTGTACAAAGTGGCGGGAGTCTTTCACAAAAGACGGAGTCTTACCCACTAATGGTTGCAACACCGATGCAACATACTTTGCCAGGTCGTAGGTCGGTGACTCAATCTGACTCACAATTGGACGCAGGGGCACGTTTGCCTTATGTACCTTGGGTAGGCCGTACAGTTTCGGTGGTGTCACAATCTTAGGTTTTGTATAACTTATCGTACACGTCCTCTGTGAACAGATCTTTGTTATCTCTAATGATGGCTCGGATGCGACGAGTTACTCTAGCCGTTGGGTCATAAGACACAGGTTTATAAAGCCGTCTATCTTCTAACATACCCCTTAACTTGTTATCATAATCAGACGAGTCAATTACCGGTGGCGTTACCCTTGTCAGCTTTTAACACCAGAACGTTCTTATTCCTACGTAAGTCTCGAAGGGCTAAGCGTTCCTCAGTGGTAACATTACTCTTGGGTAACTTGCTTTTCCTTAATATAATAGAAACATCCTGCCTAAGAGATTCTGCAGCATTAGGCGGCACCTTGTTTCTTAATATTGTTTCTTCTACGCTACTGATTACGTTTTCGTAGGGAATCCGTGTAGGTGTTAGTGCAAAATTCAGGCCCTTAGCTAGTATACTTTGTGTTGCGTCATCTAACGTATAGCTGGATATATGTCTGAAACGGTATCACATCTTTCGGTGAACGGATTTGCGCTGCTGCCTTCGATAAAGGGGTGAACACTGTCCTAATAGAGTATTTTCGTAACACAGCTCCGACCTTGTCCGTCACTCCCTTCACGTATGGCATGAATGCAGGCTGCCTTTCAACTTTACTGGTCCCTTTCTTAAATCTGCGTCTTGGTTGTCCCCTTCCCCTTACTTTGTAGCCGTTTTTTACAAGTACCTCCTGAACATGAGCGATTTCCTCTTCCAGATGTTCAGGGTCACAGAGGTCATGAGCTCTGTCCATCAAAGACCTGGCTTATCTATTAAGATCTGGAAGAGGAAATCGCTCATGTTCAGGAGGTACTTGTAAAAAACGGCTACAAAGTAAGGGGAAGGGGACAACCAAGACGCAGATTTAAGAAAGGGACCAGTAAAGTTGAAAGGCAGCCTGCATTCATGCCATACGTGAAGGGAGTGACGGACAAGGTCGGAGCTGTGTTACAAAAATACTCTATTAGGACAGTGTTCACCCCTTTATCGAAGGTAGCAGCGCAAATCCGTTCACCGAAAGATGTGATACCGTTTCAGACACCTGGTGTGTATAAAACTGATTGCAGCTGCGGAAAATCGTATATTGGACAAACAAAGCGCACAATCGCAGAAAGAGTCAAAGAACATATTGCAGCTGTAAAAAACCGCCAGGTTAATAAGTCCGCCATCGCCGAGCATTTGCTAGATTCGGGACCTAACCACTGGATTGAACTTCACGACCCTAAAATTCTCTCCACCGAACGTTACTATTACTCCCGTATTTGTACGTGAAGCGGTTGAAATAAAAAAACATCCGAATTTCAACCGGGAGGATGGTTTTAGATTGGCCACAACTTGGAACCCAGTGATTAGTAAGTGTTCCAGTCGAAGTTTAAATCAACAAAAATCTGCCGATGTCGTCAGTATTGTGTGTCGCAATGGCAACTCCGATCAAGATCAAATGAGGGTAGTTTCAAACTACTCTCAATCAAAACAATGCTGATACCCACAACTTCAGTCTTCTCGTGACCACGGTCAATGCAACTTGATCGAAACGTCGAGGTAAATAAAATTATGTTTGTAGCGCGATAAGTCCCGTATTACAATTTAATTCTGAAAAAATCTTAGTGCCCACTAGTGGGGCAAACCTAATGGGGCAAAACCTAAATATTATACCTTTATCTTAAATTATAGAGGAGGATACGTTACATTTAAGTTGAAAAAGTTACATGTACGTATTCTGCCTATTCTGCTCTGCCTACGTAGCATCTCTAATAGACACGACCCCTCTCTGCATCACGGTCACGGCACGGTTGCGGTAAGCGTGAAAGCTTGCATAATTAATTGACTATATTACGACAACGACACGGTGCCGTTTGTTCGAAAACTATGTGTATGAAAATGGCCAACTTTTACTACTAGCCCGTGACATTTCAAAGTTTAAATAATTTAAAGGAGTATCCACACAGTTGTCAATTATGCTCGCTAACCATCAAAATAATAATGTTTTTAACACTTATTTCATACTTTTACTTTTGACTTTTCGTCATCATAATCAGCCAGTATCAGTCCACTGCTGGACGTAGGCCTCTCCCAAGATACGCCAATGAACCCGATCTTGGGCTCATTGAGAGGGATATGCTAATCGCCACTCTGAGTAGGCAGGTTGGCAATTATAGGACGTAGCTTCTCGCACCGGTGACGCTGCTGCCCGTCACCAGCCTGTAGTATATAGCTACGCCATCATTTGAAATGGTTATACCACTATTTGTAGTTCAGCAGGATGCACCACTGAAAGTAATGTAAAAGGTATATAAGGGAGCACAAATAACACGTCAGTGCTCCCAGACAACCTGATCAGCACCGACGTGGTATTTGTGCTCCCTTATATACCTTTTACATTGCTTTTCATACTTCTACAATACTATTAAAGGGATTAAGTGACTGGTGAACTTTGATTGGCAATTATTTTTTATTTAAACCATCACAATTTGCCAATAATATAATAATATAATTTTTTCTCGGACAAAGCCCCTTCCGAGCAAAGTCCTTTGTAACTAATTAAAGGGTAACAAAAAACACAAGTGTCTACGACAACACGATGTGAGCTCGCGGGCGGCGCGCTGGCGCAGGCGATGGTATTAGCGGGTGCAGGGGCGCGCAGGGCGAGCTGCCTTCTTAAAACACTTACTCTGGAGGCGGCGAGCAGAGCGCTCGTCGCATCACTTAAAATAAGAAATTAACCATAATTGTTTGTTACTGATTATTATACTCTTCAAGTCAAACCTTCTTTTTATTCTTGCCCATAATCGCAAGCAAGAATTTTGGCGACCTAAAACAGGACTAATCGGTACTGCGTACACCGAATGTTCGAGAGCAGTAGACAAAGGAACAAGACCAGCGCGACGACCTTTGGACTCCAGCGGCGTGGATCTACGCAGCGATCAACCTCAGGGGAGTGCCCATTTCTATTCCTTTGCCCTTATTTTCCATTAGTTTTGATTTGTGTGTTTAGTGTACGTAACTCCGAATCATTTAGTATACGGTCTTATTAAAATAACTTCAAGTGTCAATCTTTGTCAATGTGTTACTCTTTCAAGTGCATGGTTTCACGCGTCGGGAATAATTTCCTTCTTGTGTGCTTACCTTGCCTAAGTTGCTTTACGCATAATAAAATACATACACCATTTAATAATATTATAAGATCACAAATTGAGGTGAAACTAAATTATTATTTTTAAACTTTAACTTATTTTACATTAGCCTGCCAGAGTAAAGTCAACCTAAGCTATAAGCAGTTAAGTGCTTAATTTCTTTGTGCATCTTGAACTTGCACCGCTAATTACCTGCATAAAACTGGTTTGTTAGCATCATATAAGCCATAAGCTATCGTGCATAATCTTTCGAACAAGCCTTTGTTCACGCTTACTTAAAAATAAGCATCCTAAACATTATTTTGCTAAACTCCAACATTGGGCGTTAATCTTAAAACTCATCTTCTCTTCCTATAACGCTTATTCATTTCATTTTACTGTTTAGACTTCAAGGTCATAAATTCTTGTTATTATCGTAAAACTCAAGCCGAATCGGGCCGACGTTTCCAGGTGTCGACTCGACTTACGGGGACGGTGCGCGCGCGACACTCGCGCGGCCAGCGACGTATTGTACCTACTCCGTTGCCGCTTGACGTCGGCTGTTCGTGCGAGACTTGACCTACTTTCGTGCGGTATCTCCGCGCGCTGGAACTCCTGCCTGGTTTGGTGCACAATTTATTTAACTTAATTTATTGTTTGTTCTCCCTGAATTTTGTGTACCGATTTCGATTATTATCAAGTATTAATTATAATTAACGTCAAATCATGGCTCCACCGATGCCCGGCGGTACTTCCGGGGTAGATATTGCTCAGCTAGAAAATGAATTAAAACTTAAAGATTTAATAAAACAACGCGCATCGATTAGAGGTCGTTTGACTACGTTTGAAAATTATCTTATAGATTTGAAAGAAGAAAATATAAATGAATTATCTGAAACTCATTTTAATGAATTGAATTTGCGAATCATGAAAATTGAAGCTTTATTTTCCGATTTTGACAAATGTCAAATGCAAATAGAAGTTCTTTGCGCAGGTGTTGATGAACAGGTTAAGGAACGGGAGACAACTGAAACGAAATTTTTTGGTAATATTTCTAGTGCCCAATCAATATTAAAGTTAAGGCCTCAGAGCCCTGAAGACAAACACGGTTCTTATAGTAGTTGTTCTAATA
Organism: Cabera pusaria; assembly: GCA_954871355.1. NCBI lineage: Eukaryota > Metazoa > Arthropoda > Insecta > Lepidoptera > Geometridae > Cabera > Cabera pusaria. Next base: position 6,445,760 of record OX940893.1, read on the forward strand.
AAGATAACTTACAGGTCAAATTACCAGTAATTAAACTTCCGATTTTCGACGGAAATTATTTTTTATGGTTGGAATTTCACGACACGTTCGAGTCATTAATACATAATAATGAATGTATTCCAGACATCAACAAATTCCACTACCTGCGATCCTCGTTAGAAGGAAGCGCTGCACTTGTAATAAAGTCAATTGAATTCTCATCAAAGAATTATCAAGTTGCGTGGGACTTGTTATGTCAGCGATACAATAATAAAAAAATCCTAATTAACAATCACTTAAAGGCACTTTTTAAAATCGAACCGTTAAATCGGGAGTTTCATAAATCTTTACGTTATTTGATTGACGTTGTCACAAAAAACCTAAGAGCGTTAGCTACTCTTGGCCAACCTGTAGCCCAGTGGGATACGCTCATTATTTTTATGGTATCTAGTAAATTAGATTCAGTCACAAGTGGGAAATGGGAGGAGTATAGAAATAATCTCTCCGATTTGCCACTCTTAAACGAATTCATTGAATTTCTACGTAACAGAGCAGATATTCTTGAAACGACACTTGCCAACCGGCATGAAAAAGGTCCCCCACATGTGCATAAAGATAATCAACATAAACATGATCATAAGGGCCCATTTTCTTTTAATAAATCTTCTAAGAGTTTTGTTACTTCTAGCACTGCTAAGCCGGCAGGATCATTAGTATGTCCGATGTGCAACAATACTCATAGAATAATTGATTGTGAATCATTTAAATCCTTATCTCCTGAAAACAAATGGAGCGAAGTCATAAAATTAAAACTTTGCACAAACTGTTTACGACGTGGGCATCAAGCAAATAGTTGCATGCTAGGCGCCTGTAGAATGTGTAATAGAAAGCATAATACGTTACTACATAAAGAAAGTAACATAACCTCAAACTTACCTGTGACGTCATCCGCAGCTGGGTCTTCAAGTATCCCGGATGTTGCGGAACCACCCCGTAGGATATTGTCCGTGCAGTCCTCTGGGCAGATTCTTCTTGGTACCGCGTTAGTGAAGGTCACCAATCCTGAAACAAATGATACTCACGTTGCTCGCGTGCTTCTAGATGCAGGCTCTCAATCCTCGTTTATGACGGAAAAGCTGAAACATAAACTTGAATTAGTTAATCGTGATCCCGATTCTTTAAAAATATCGGGCATTAACAATATGCAACTTACGATTTCCGATAGGTGCGACGTAAATATAAGCTCGTTATCGAACTCGTTCCAAAGAAACTTAAATTGTTTGGTTATCCCGGAAATTACCGGTCAACTACCTAACACGGCTATAAACATTACTCAACTTAATATACCTAATAATATCCAGTTAGCTGACCCTCATTTCTGTCAGCCAGCTGATATTGATATGTTGTTAGGCGCTGAAATATTTTATGATATTTTGTGTCAAAAAAGGATTCGTCTGGGTTCTAATATGCCCGTCCTTCAAAGCACACAGTTTGGCTGGATAGTAGCTGGCCCCTTAATTCCTAATCAAGGTAGACAATCACCGACACCGTCGCATTGCCTTTTCACAAAGGAAATCAGCGAAAAATTGACCCAATTTTGGACCCTTGAGGAACTTCCATCGACTAAAATGCCTATGTCGGCGGATAATGAATTCTGTGAGGAGCATTTTAAAAAACATACTTCTCGCTTACCGGATGGCCGATTTTCGGTAATGATGCCTCTGAAAGAGCCACCTGAAACATCACTTGGTGACTCGTACAAAATGGCTGCCAAGCGATTTTATACATTAGAAAAGAAATTAAATAGAAATCCTGAATTAAAACAACAGTATTGGGACTTCATTCATGAATATGAATCTTTAGGTCATTTAACAAAAATAAATAAACCTGAATTTGGATATTATTTGCCTCACCATTGCGTGATCCGTGAGAATAGTGAAAGTACTAAATTGCGCGTTGTGTTCGACGCTTCGGCGAAGTCTGCTTCGATGAAATCCCTAAATGATATACAATTTGTAGGCCCTGTTGTTCAAGACGATCTGTTTAATATTTTGATTCGTTTTCGTCAGCATAAATATGTTTTTACAGGAGACATAGAAAAATGCTACCGTCAAATAAAAATTCATGAGTCCCAACGAAATTTGCAGTTGATCTTATGGCGAGACGACGAATCGAAACCTCTGGTTGTGCTGCAATTGAACACTGTTTCTTACGGGACGGCCTCAGCGCCGTACCTAAGTACTCGGTGTCTTCTACAGCTGGCTTTAGATTGCCCAGATCCATTTGTTTCTGAAGTCCTTAAAAAGGATTGTTATATGGACGACTTGTTAACAGGTGCTGATGATGAAGTATCCTTATCTCACCTACTACACGGCGTTACCGACGTGTTGAAATCAGGTTGCTTCCCCTTGCATAAGTTTCGTAGCAATTGTCCTGAAATATTCAAAAATACAACTTCATCTGAGTCTCTCAACTTAAGTAAACAGTCAAGTGTTCTCGGTGTCCAGTGGAAACCAGACACTGACAAACTAACCTTTTCAATAAACATTGATCCTGAGGAAACCATCATAACGAAAAGAATAATTTTATCAAATACATGTAAAATATTTGATCCTTTAGGCCTAATCAGTGCCTGCACAATAACACTCAAAATTTTATTACAAAAATTGTGGCTACTTAAATTAAGTTGGGACGAACCGGTTCCCGATAAAATAGCGAAGACTTGGAAGGACGTAATTTATAACTTACACGCTTTGCTTGCAGTGTCTGTTCCTCGACACATTTTATGTTCAGATCCTGCTGTATGCGAGATCCATTGCTTCGTCGATGCTTCGCAAGATGCGTACGCGGCGTGCGTATACTTACGCACCACGGATCATTCACAGGCCGTGACAGTCAAACTTCTTTGCTCCAAGACAAAGGTCGCACCTCTCAAGACTCAAACTATACCTAGACTTGAGCTAGCAGCTGCTTTATTAGGAGCTCGTCTTGTTAGCAAGGTTAGTGAAGCCCTTCGATGCTCCATTCAAAAAAAAGTATTTTGGTCAGACTCCACCATTACTTTAGGCTGGATAAAAACAAGTCCCAAAATACTCAAAACATTTGTATGCAATAGAGTAAATGAAATTCATGAACTTACCTCTAGAACTTCTTGGAGACACATACCTACTGACAAAAACCCAGCTGACATGGCATCGAGAGGTGTGACGCCAAGTCATCTTCTTAACTCTTCTCTGTGGTGGGATGGTCCGGCTTTTCTAAAACATGATGAATCACAATGGCCACAGACACCTAACACAGAGATACGCTTGCCTGAAATAAAGGTGTTACAAACAAACATACATGAAAATAACAAACCTAATGATCTAATTAACTTTGAAAACTATTCAAGTTCAACAAAACTTAAAAGAATATTCGCGTATGTACATAGATTCATTAATAACTGTAAAATTAAAGAAAAACATAATCGATCAGTTGGTCCCTTAAATGAAAGTGAACTTAGCCAGTCGCTTACTTACCTAATTAAAATAGTACAGTCAGATACATTTGAGAAAGAAATAAACCTAATAAAAAATAAAAAGAAACTTACTTCCGCTTACTTGTTGCAGCTGTCTCCTTTCCTCGACGATAAAGGTGTGCTTAGAGTAGGTGGTCGGCTCAATAATACTAATTTCAACTTCGACAAAAGGCACCCCGTGTTGCTACATGGTAAACATCATTTTACGAAGTTATTGATGCGAGCTGAGCATCTACGGTTATTGCACGCTGGCCCTCAGCTACTTCTAGCAAACTTTAGAGATCAGTTTTGGCCTCTACGGGGGAGAGTGTTGGCACGAAAAATATATCGTAATTGCGTTATCTGTACTCGCTTTAGAGCCAAAACTATGGAGCCAATGATGGGCAATCTGCCTTCAAGTCGAGTCTCTCCTAATTTTCCTTTCGAAATTACGGGCTGCGATTTTTGCGGTCCTTTTCAGATTTCGAGTAAAATCGGTCGGGGTAATCGTATATCAAAATGTTACATTTGCATATTCATCTGTTTTTGTACGAAAGCGGTTCACTTAGAAACGGTTACTGATTTAAGTACTAAAGCTTTCATTTCCAGTCTTCGTAGATTCATTTCACGTAGAGGTAAACCTAGTCAACTCCATTGTGACAATGGTACAAACTTCGTGGGCGCAAATAATGAATTACGTCGAGCTTTAAAAGCAGGCATGAGTTCCATTTATAAATTTACAGCTGAAGATCGAACTCGATTCATTTTCACCCCTCCTTATTCACCTACTTTCGGAGGATTGTGGGAAGCAAATGTAAAATGCCTAAAACATCATTTAAGGAGAACGATAGGGACTTCTAGTTTAACGTACGAGGAGTTGAGTACTCTCTGCACAGAAATCGAAGCAGTCCTCAACTCCCGTCCCCTTACTCCTCTTACATGTAATCCCAGCGACCTTTCTCCCTTAACCCCAGGGCACTTCCTCATCAGGCGGCCGCTGACGTCTCTGGCAAACCCTCCTGCTGGTCCAGAGAAGAGTATCAAGACACGATACAAGATGATTGAATTGCTTCGTGACGTCTTCTGGAAGAGATGGTATCATGAATACCTCGCCGAACTACAACAGAAGACAAAATGGAGGCAACCCGATAAAGAGCTTAAAGAAGGTGCCATGGTGGTTTTCAAGGAAGATAACCTTCCTCCTATGCGCTGGAGACTTGGACGGGTTCAACGTCTATACCCTGGAGCCGATGGAATATCCCGAGTGGCCGACTTTAAAACCACTAGAGGTATAGAACGGCGTGCCCTAAACAAGGTGTGCGCCCTACCTGATGATGAAGAGATGTTGGATGCAGACACAGTACCAGCAGTCCCTGACCCTTCAGCCTACTCCAACGGGCCCCCAATATGTCTACGACAACACGATGTGAGCTCGCGGGCGGCGCGCTGGCGCAGGCGATGGTATTAGCGGGTGCAGGGGCGCGCAGGGCGAGCTGCCTTCTTAAAACACTTACTCTGGAGGCGGCGAGCAGAGCGCTCGTCGCATGACTTAAAATAAGAAATTAACCATAATTGTTTGTTACTGATTATTATACTCTTCAAGTCAAACCTTCTTTTTATTCTTGCCCATAATCGCAAGCACAAGAATTGTACATTTTTGAAATGGCTGAAACGTGATTTTATTTAAGTTTTAAAAAAGATTTAAAAACTGAATCGACAAAAATCCATACCTATAATTTCGAACCACCTCACAAAATTTCACGCGAATCATTTAAGAAATGCGATCTGTAGAGGAAAACAACGGGCCATACGAAAATATTTTTGTCCAAGCTTAAAAGACGACGCTTCGCTCACGCTTCGCGCTCGCTCGGTCAATTACTTACCTTCATCTCCCTATCTTGATGGTACTTACTATAACAGCTGTAACTGGCTTAAACAGTAATTAGATCAGAAAGTTTCCGTCTTGCTCAAGGAAAAACAATTAAAAGAAGTTGACAATTCTTGTTTACTGAGCCAAAGGCTAATTAGGTTTTGAATAAAACAAAGTTTACGAAACTTCTTTTTATTAATCCAACTTTAAAGTTTAAAAACAATGTAAGTTCATTAATGTAAATTATGTACAGTCTACTATTTGATATAATTTATATACACCTAAGTTAGGTTTCTTTTGCATTTGACTCATAGTTTAACACAATTGAAAAGATAATCCAATACGTTGCTTATTTATTATTGCCATTATTGCTGAATTAAGTTATGGAAGTAAATTGAAATTGATTCATGTTCTGCCTTGACGAGATGCGCTCTATTTCTAAGGTAGAATATTTATAAACACGATTTACAAAAAAAATAACGTTATTAACAATACCTATATCTATGTACTATAATTCCTGCACGGATGGAAGACATTAGCAGCTGTAACACAGGTACGACCTAGAACGGCTGCTAATGCTCATGTACCTTATTCAAAGTAATTTCGTTGTATAAATAATTAGTTTTTTAAGACAATTAGATAACTTTAAGGTGTCAAAATGTAATTTCTGTTTTTTGATGAAATAAATAAATTAAACTTAACTATAAACTATATCGTTTTCTGGTACTTGCGCTTTTCACAAATCATAAATTAGTCCACGATTTGTCATGTACTGAAACAACAATTAACGCTTCCATACATTTTCATGAATGCTGGTTGCAAGCATTCTTTCATTTGTACCTAGTTTCTAATTAAACTGTGAGCCAATCGCAAAAAATCCTTTATACAGTAATGTCACTACTTAATGATGGTATTATCTATTTATTACTCTCGTTACCCTGACTCAAGGATATTTTTCCGTTGTGCTAGTTGGCACAGACTTCTATCTCTTTCTTATACCGTCTGCAGTAAAATAGAACTCTCGTAAAACATAAAATCAATCGGTGTAAGTTTTCTTTTTAAGTCGCAATAAAATGGAATTAGCGGTAATTGGTGTGAAAAAGTAATAAAAAAATATATATTTTGAAGACACAGTTTTATAAATATTTGGGATATCTTTAACGAAATAGCTGATTTAACTATAGATAAGATTTTAAAAATATTTATTTGGGTTCCTGTGAAGTATTATGTGAATGAATTCAATATTTTTTAATTATCATTATCAACCCGTTTTCGTCTACTGTTGAAAATAGGCCTCTCTTTTGGGCGCCACCTAGGATCTTCAGATATTTGTATCCAACTGCTGCCATCCATCATGAACAGCTTGCGTATAGTATATCATCGCTCCACATAGTTGGAAGGCGTCCTACACTACGTTTACTGAGCCCTGGTCTCCACTCTAGAACTCGTCTACTATATTTAGAATTCAATCCTTCAGTGAAACTCCGAGCATAGCCCTCTCCATAGCATACTTTATATTGGTGAACTATAATAGTCACTCACGTCTCCGTAACTAAAGAATGAATATTATTTTATGAATACGTATGATTTTACTTAATGGAAGAATTTTAAGATTTAAGCCACTATTTCGAACAAAATTTGTGGCGAGTCTCATGGTCGGTTTCTGAGGTCGGTTTATTGAGAGTTTATCTACTCAAATGTACCGTTATTGAATAGATAAACTCTCAATAAATTTACTGAGAAACCGGCCATTAATCAACATTTTAAATTTTACCAATTTACAACTTTATTTGAGCAAATAAACAAAAAAAAGCAAGCTATCAAAACGTAAATTAATTTACAGTTCTGTTTCAGTGCAGACGTTGCTTCTTAATAATTTTATTTTTTACTCCTTGGCAAATTAAATCCGCCAAAAAAGTTTTATAGACTGCGAATGTGAAAAAAATTACCAGTTTTTGACCTGAACAAGCATTCCTTGTTTTAGTCTATCGAGTTTTTTCTCGATTATATGTAGAACATAAATATTGATCAAACAACATCAATGAACATAAACATAGCGAATGTATTTTTACAAATTGAAAATTCAGAACTCAAAAAAAAACTACAGTTTAGACATTGAAATAGAGTCTAACGGGCATAGTTATATTAAATTAGAGATCGTTTTGTATTGCTTAACTTGTAAATTATTCCCAATATCTGAATTGCCTCATTAAGTCATCAGCTTAATCTATATTTACATCGTGTACATACAAAAAATTCGATGTTAAATATTTTATCTTTATCTGCCAATCTCCGTTCATAGCTGGACATAGGCCCGCCACTGAACTCGAATTTCAGCTATTCGTTTCTAACCACTGCCAGCTAGCTTCCGTATATCATCGCTCCATCTAGCCAGAGGGTTTATAATATTACTGAAACTTATTTTTTATATGTACAACATTCCATCACGCTTATTTAAATCTGCGGGTAGCATTATTTATTTCTTTCGTTCCTTTTTTTTCATTCCTTTCCACCGCTAATTTTAACGGTAGCGGTAGTGTAGAGTTAAAACAATATGTTATATAACCTCAACATGCCCACCAACATTGTTTATAGTTCAATAAAGTCTTTTTATACGTAGAACATATTTACACGTAGTAAAACACTGGTGAAACACAATAACGCGGGTAGTCCGAAACTCCCCGCCCATTGCGCGCTGCCTTGCATCGCCGCTGGTGTTTCCCCTGCAAAAAAAAAAACTTTAGCACACGAGAAAAAAGCCAGAATCACGCTTTGGCGGTGGAAAATGGCCCTTTAGAGAAGCTATGCGAAGAGAACGCTTGAAAGTAATTTACTTGCTTTGTGTTAACACAAAGCAAGTAAATTACTTTAATAATTAATTAAATAATAATTAAGTAAAAAATGTGAATGAATTTATTACAAGCTTTTTTTCTTAATTTTGATTTTGCATTTAATTTTTGATGTTGAAGGGGTAGAGTTTAGCCACTAACAAGTTTCTAAATTATAATTTGTCTTTTGTCTCTATCCATATCAATAGTGAAAAATACATATTTTAATTATTTATTTATCTAAATTTTGCAATAAGATACAAATTAAGATTTAATGTCCTCTTTTAAGATACGATACAATATTCTTATTGTAATTAAAATTTAATTTTTATTAAAATTCGTTCTAAAAAAATACATTCTTAAATAAATATCATGATAACTACCACATTGTAGAAAAGTAGTAGCAAAATAATGATAAAAACATTTGGTGCTAATAGCAACACCAAAAGAATAATTACGGCCATAAATACAATTATCGCGCAAAGCAGCCGTTGAAATTTATTTATTTTATGATTTGTAGTCACGAAAAGCTTGAAATTATTACTTAGAAACCATTTGTGGGATTGTTTTCTATATTTAGATGGCGTAATTAGCAAAAGTATTGTTTAAACGTCTTTTGATGAATGAAGGCTGTGGGTGTGTTTTGAAATATAACGTAGCGTGGCAATTTAATTATGTAAGTACACGTTTAAAATGTTTTAGAGTTCCGTAGCCAAATGGCAAAAAAAGAAGGTCTGAGGTACCAAACATAAAAAAGTACAGGCGAATTTGAGAACCAGCACCTTTATGTAAAGCCGGTAAACACACAATTACTTGACTACACTATGGAATTGAAAAACAGTAGTAAGATGAGATACTAGGCAACTGACATTTAGTCCAATCTACAGAAAGCAACTATTCGAACCCGTCTTCCATACAGGATAATACCAGACATTATGCCGGAATTTATTAAAGGTGGTTCAGAGGGTGGTGCAAGCCACAGCCGAATCCTACCACGAGTGTTCACCTATTTATCGAATTAGACAGACTAAGCGCACCCAGGGATCATCACGTGTAGGGCTAATCCTACGGACGCAGAAGTTCAATTAACGAATTCTGTGGAACAGGAAACCATCAAATTTGTAACTTATAGCCAAAAGACAAATTTTTAATTTATTTATATCTTACAAGCTAGCGTTTGACCACTATCTCGCCTGGTGGTAAGCGGTTATGTGGTCGAAAATGGTGAACACGCTAGACCTAGACTCTCAAGGGCTGTGTGCAGCCGGAACACCATAAGAGCATGGTGATAGATTTTCGTAATTTTATATATCTTTGCGTAATATCAGTTTAGTGTGCAAATAATGATTAAAAAAAACCTTTACGACGTATATAATGTCTGAATCTCGGAATATATTTTAAGCATCAAATGCAATCAGGCACCTCGCGCATTAGACCCACTAACTAAACTTCTGTAGTGGCAGGACTTCTGTTAGTCCGCCTGGGGTAGTAGTACCACAACTGTGCCAATTAAATTTCAGCCGTGAAATAGGAATGATTTTGGTTGAAATTGCAAGGTGTCTAGTGAAATTACAGGGCATGTAAGACTCAATATCTTTATGTCTCAAGGTAAAAGGCGCAGTGCAGCGACATGCTGGCAGTTTTAAATTTGCATACCGCTGTATCAGTAACAGGTAGACGTCATCGTTTACCATCAGGCAAGCGTCGTGCTTGTCGTTACCTTTTATCATTAAAAAAATCCGGTCAGTAGCCGCGCAACCAAGTGTGCGACGATCTTATGGTTTCTTTAGATAACCAGGGGTGGAAGTCTCTATATTAATAGCAATGATGGGACGCATCGATATCAATATTGAAACATCCAACCTTGGTCGTTTCAGCTACTGACTGGAGTCGTGGCCGTCTAGTTCACGAAGTGTCTAAGAGTTTCTCGAATATCGTTGATCTGTAACTCACTGTGCCAATTTCAGTTGATTCAAGCAGCGTTGTTTCTCATAGTCGAAAATGTATTTTAAAAGATGAGCCGATAAAACCATAGGTTTACTTCATTGATGACACAGTTCTATGTAAGTATATGTCAGTACACAATCTCAGAAAGCTGATTATTTTGTTTTTTATTTTTATATCTTATAGCCTAGCGTTTGACCACTATCTCACCTGTTGTTGTTGTTGTGTGGGAAAATGCAATATGCATAATATGTTTGGAAGCAAATACATTTAAAGTCACCTTCTCCATTATAACTAAAGCTCCCAAGCCATAAACAATGATACTACAGAGAATCCCCGTAACTCAATTCAAAACAAGAATATCAAACAACATCACAAACAAGTAGCAACCAAGTTTAATTCCAGTCGACTAGGAAACTGCAACATTCGCATATTCTAGTTTCTCGAACTTTCTCAACATACAAGCACTTTCATCTTACGAAATCAAGATCTATTCAACACCGTTCCCACGTGTCTTGTTTTCTGAGCAATGCAATTACCATAAGGGATCTCCTGATATTCCAGTTTAGAATCAGGACCCAGATTTCTCTATTCATGTCTATTCTAACATCATTTGCAGTTGACCTAGCCTACATATTTTTACATAATATTGCGGAGATCTTGCTCGTAGCAACATACTCATTTGTTATTATAAATAAAGATAGATAAATTTTGTGAGTATTGTTTTGTAAGGATCAACAAGTTAGTCGTTTGAAAAGTTATGTTATCTCTTTTTCGAAGATAACAGCACAATTGTAGACCGCAATAGATCAAGCGTTCAATAGAGGGCAAAAAGTGTTTTTTAAGAACTTACACTGTTTACAAGACTGTTTACAAGACCTTACAGAATGTATTGTAAAGGCTAGCAAGTCCAAAAATCAAGTTAACTGCAAATGTTCACTTAACGCAAGCAAGTTGACAGAACTTTGCTAGTTAGTGAACATTCAGCCTTAAGCTGTCTTTAACTTGTCAACTGTAAGTTAATTTGATACAATTTGCAAACAGAGCCGGTAGTCTCTACATGCATAGCGATGAATTTCGAGCGATAATCGTCAATACAAAAAGAGATGCAGATAACAACTGTCTAGCTGCATCTCATTCTAGCAGACGTTTGCGATGACAAGACGCATCGCTATCAATGTAGAGACTTCCACCCCAGGAGAAAACATCGTTTGTTAAACAATTGTAGACAAAGTAAATTACAACGATAATATGAATTCGTGTGAAATAGATAACCGACATTCGATGTGGTGCTGAATGAAAACCACTGATGAGAGGTAGTAGCTATCACCACCTAGCTAACAAAGTCATGGCACCAATTGGTTCAATGAAGTCTTATCATATTGACAGCAAATTGGTAAGACAGGTTGGGCGAGTTTTTTTATGCGGATAGGATTGTATTTGGTTATCCAGCGCCTCTTCCAATTTCCGTTTTTAGACTGTCACGACTGCACGTTTAATAATGAAAAAGTAATTCTGAAACATCGATAAAAAACTGTAAGTGTAATAACTTGGGGAACTCCTCGTTCAAATTATGAGCTGCATTCGAAACACTTGACGAATAGACCAATAAAACAACGATGTGCACTTCCACTGAAATCCTTTTGTGCGCGTTATCTTCAACCATTTACCTTTATCTCTTTCCATTTGGCTCATCGTAAAAAAGCTTAGTCAAAGTCACGCAACAAACGAGGGGCATAAACTAGTGCCTAAATCACGCCACTGTAGTGATGTGAAGTGATATTTTGCACGTGACGTTTCAGTACATGCGGTCGTGTCGGACTAATGTATTCATTACTGATACTGAGTACTGACTGGTTCCACTAGTATAACCTACATGAAACCAACAGTAACGGGCAAAATGTGATGGCTGACATCCACAGTATTTATTACCTTCAAATTCGCTACTTTATCAGACTTTATCATCATCATCATTATCATTATCAGCCGGTATGAGTCCACTGCAGGACATAGGCCTCTCCCAAGATACGCCTCTAAACCGGATCTTAGGTTCTTCATTTCCAGTCACTGTCCACCGCTTTGCGTATATTATGATATTTGGCTTTCCGTATAATAAGCTTTTATTTAGTTACACCTGTTACTAGGGCTGCAATCAAATCTACAGTCAGTATTTTATTGAGCTTATATTTAGCATAGGTACATATGTAAATTGGATGACAATGCAATGTCATGGTATAATCAAGCTCGATATATCGATTAGATAATGGAGCCGGAAGGTGGTTTCAGGAATGTGTAAACTAAGCTTATGATGATAAGCCAGTTTTGTTTGAACTCGTTGGATTTGACTTCACAAGCACTATAAACAAATGTGGTGTCTTTGGTCTGATGATGGAGCCAGACGTTCAAATCGTGCGCTCTAAATAAATAGCGATAAAGTACGCAATGGATAGGTACATATATATCCTTAAAATTTACATATATTTAAAAAAAAAACATGTTTGGGTGTTTTTTTTACTATAACATATTTTTTCGTTTCGCATACAAATTAAAATATGCATTATATACATACGTGATAAATGCATTATTACTTCAAAAAATCGACTTAATCTGGAAAATACAACTCCAATATTAATTCAACAAAATGAAATATGACTCGAATAATTTCTATATCTAAATCGTGGCTACGTGTCTATATGAACATTACTATCAGAATGTATACTGGCATTGGAGGAATAGGCTCGATTTGGTTGCCAAATTGTAGGCCATCTACCCGATTTGCTACACTAAGGTTTATTGATTAGTTTGAATAGTAAGTAATGTCTAACCAACTCTGGTCCGACTCTTCACCCGTTCAATAAAAGGGATTTAACACGTGCAAGTATGTGTTTTCTAATACTTGGACAATATGATATTTTTTTAATTTATATTGATAAGGTAAATACAGCCCAAGCCATGCTTCGCTTAGTGTTTATATTGCAAAACGTCCGTTTGAAATATTTTAATGCTGTGTTTCATGCAATTCATAGTAATAGGTACAGAGAATACACAGAATAGTCAAGTCAGTAATACAACAAATTGTTCCATCTACATGCAGACCATTATAGCCTCTGCAATCAAAGCGTAATGACTACAATCGCATGTAAGATGTATGATACGATATAAGGTGGCGAAATGAGAACTGCCTAGCTTTGAATACAAATTTCAATTGCTCCATATAAATTACAACAGGTTCCATAAATTGTTGTTGTTTGTATCGTTACATACATTACGTATATGATTTATTTGATTTAAAAAGTTTTTTAATGGTACCTACGTGATATAAAATCAAATATTAAATGTGTTTTGTCTTATGTCTAGCAAAATACAGGGTGGTATTTATAGTCGTATATTAGTTATGAATAAAACCGGCCAAGTCAGATTACGGTAATGTTTCGACCATTGGGCACATGAACTCATGTGCATTGGGCGACCAATTTTTCTACCATTAGCTGACAAAAGATAAACGTCACTTATCCTACATCAATAATTTATAATCTTAATGAAATATTGTGTGTATTATTGTAAATTGTAATACTTATTACTCAGTATTACAAACAGTATAATATTCTCGTACTAATCACTTAATTCATAAATAATAATGTATATAAAACATCACATGTAGGTTCCGAAAATAGTGTGATTGGCGTAAAAAATTATGAAAAATACGAGCGAGAGGAATTTAGTCGATGTGTAGTTAGGCATGCTAGAATTCATCAAAGTGTTCATATTATGTGTTCATATATTATGCAGTGACTGGAAAAAAAGAACCGAAGATCGGGCTCAGTGGCGCAACTTGGGAGAGGCCTACGTCCAGCAGTGGACTGCCACCGGCTGATGATGATGATGAGTTCATATAATCTTGCTACTTAACTCCGTCGAACAATGTAAGCTGAAAATTCACAATGAAACGCTCTGAAAAACTGAACTTACCGTGCACTCAACTAAGAAACTGATAAAATAATAACAGAAAAATCACTGCTAACAACATTTTTAGGGTTCCGTAGTCCTGACAAGGAACCCTTATAGTTTCGTCATATCCGTCTGTCTGTCTGTCTGAGGTTTTGCTAAGAGACCGTTAATACTAGAAAGTTTTAATTTTGTGGGAGTATGTATATACATTACGCCGACAAAGTGCTGAAATAAAATAGTAAAAAATATTATTTTTTAGGGTAGCTCCCTTATATGAGAAGTGGGGATGAATTTTTTTTTTCATCGTCTATCCCATCGTGTGTGGTATCGTTGAATAGGTCTTTTAAAATGACTTAGGGTTGCTAATACTATTTTTCGATTGAATACTCCATTTACGAAATATTAAACTGTAAAGTGCAAAATTTTGTTCCAGTAGGGCGTTCCCCCCCCCCCCCTCTAAAAGCTAAACTACTGGCTTGAAAAATCTGAAAAAAATCGTGATAATAGCACATTTCATGAACTTTAACGGAAAATTATAGTTGCCCGACACGCACTTGGCCGGTTATTCCTTTTACTTTATTTTACAGTATTTTCTTTCCACAAAGCACTTAGGTCGTGATGTACACTAAGCTGTTATTGTTATTAAGTATTGATGATGGTATTTTCTTTCGCGATGAATTATTTGTTTGAGTTATGAAATTCTCACGAGTGATATTCATATTTTGTTTTTTACTGACCGGCATTCACTCGCGTTTATTTTTCGGATTATGCTCCGACCGGTTTCGACTCGGTTTTAGAGTCTTCGTCCCGGGAGCGCGATCGCGCTGGGAAGCTCATGCGGTACGCCGCGAGTCACAGCTCCCGGGACGAAGACTCCAATACCGAGTCGAAACCGGTCGGAGCATAATCCGAAAAATAAACGCGATTGAATGCTGGTCAGTAAAAAACTAATTATTTGTTGTTTGAAAATTATCAGAAGTACGCCTAGCGCATAGGATAATATACTATTATTGTTACCATTCAGTATGTATATTGCCTTATCTGCATTTCTATGTGGTATGTTCTTGTCTGTCTCCCTAATCTGTTCTCCAAGGGTGAAAAATAGGACAAAAACTTGTCTCTGCCCCCTTGTTCATAGCAAATGGCCAGCGCGAACTTTTTATGCAATATTATCTAAAATTAAAGAAATCGTGGTTTTTACCTATTTAAATATAATACTTAAATTCAAAATGTATAAACACCCGCAACCGCAAATTCATAGTATGCTTATTGAGACCATTCCGATGAGCGCAAACTCGACATCTCTGCTGTGAGTTGGCGAGAAGTTTAGTTCTTACGATATTGTTGAAGTAAGAGAATGCCGAATTTCGAATTTATCAGAACTACAACATTTTATTTCATAGCATCATTATCTTGTAAAATGCTCATAGTCCTCAAAGGGCTGAACGATTTCGAAAGGGTCTCATGAATCAAAGCTAAGATACACTCTCGATGAAGACACATATCAAACAAAAGAAAACTAAATCATAATCGGTTTCTCCGTTTGGGCGCTATGATGCCACAGACAGACACACAGATACACAGAAACACACACGTCAAACTTATAACACCCCGTCTTTTTGCGTCGGGGCTAAAAATATAGTGACTGCAAGAATCAGTAGAAATTTTTTTTTTTGGAACTTTGAGACCTCTTATGTTGTAGCTACAGTTGAACGTTTTGAGAAGACTGTCTATTATATTTCGTTATAATATATAGACTAGTGTTTAACCACCATCTACTTTGTTAGTAAGTAATAATGGGGTCAAGGATGGCAGCGCGCTGGGCCTAGAACAAAAATTAACTCTCAGAGACAGCTGTCATCACATGATGATGAACATTAGATGTTTGTCAACAGATTTTTTAACTTGAGGTTAGCTTGCCAGGCGGAAACTAGTCAGTGACCTACCACCTTACAGAGCCGTTACCAGATCTTATGTGATACAATAACTTGTAACATAAAATACATTTCGTAACTTCTTACCAGTAAGTACATGAACTCTGGCAGCTGCCATTTGCGCGTTATCAGGCGCACACTGATACGCCCCCGCGTCTGAAGTACGCGCCGACTGTACTAGCAATCTACTGCTACTGTGCATCCCTTTTTCAGTCACTAGGGATATTCCGCCTCGAGTTGAGTCGAAGTTTATTGTCTGTTGGAGAAGAAAACAAACTATGTATTAAAGCTTTCTATATTTACTGATACCCCGCAAAAAAGTTATCTGATTCAGAAGAGATTAGGAAGTGCGCAATCCCATCCTACGCATTACATTATTTACTTATTAAGATCCCACATCACTCACACACACGTGGGTATATCATGGAAATAGCACACTAAAAACTAAATACTTAGGAATTCTTTAAACAAATTGATTATTTATTTTTTAAGTGGCAATAGCCTAGGCTAAGGCATCGGCCTGGCGATCGAGAGGTCGTGAGTTCAATCCCTACTCATTGCACTATTGACGTGAACACATTCCAGATACAAGTATAGTTAGTACATTTAGCTTAGTTGGAGAGGTTAACAAGGACTATTAGTAATGTGCAACCCACATTGCTCGTAAGCTTTAAAAAAATTAAGTATTTTATGCTAGGTTTATTTCTTCTACCATGTTCAAGCAACATTCTTCGTTAAAATAATTCTTACCCCAGCGGTTATTTTATCCAATGGTTGTACGATTAAAAGGCCGATCTATCTCAAAGGGCTTTATCTGATGGGCTAATTGATGACTGTTACGACCGGTTCTCTGTAAGGTTGTTTCAGTTTCAATCCTAAGCACTGTGATTAGGATAGACGATCGTGATAATTTGCGGACTTGACTTACAAAAAGTGAATAAATGCTGGATACATGAGTCGTTCTCAGTGGAGTACATTTTTTTTCATTCGTGATTACAATTTCAGAGTACTGCTTTCGGCGATGCAGCACTATAAAAAGTTGTTAATATTAACATATACTTGATTATGTTACAAATTTGCTTTCAACATTCAAAAGATCAATATAAGTTTATTTAATCTAACATTTTTTTTTCTCTTGAGGCGTGCATTTTTTTATTAAAGAGAAATCTTACTAGCTATGTGGATTGCACATTATTTCTTTCTTCTTATTATTCTTGTAAACCCCTCCAACTAAGCTAATTACGCTTGTGTCTGGGGTAGGTTCACGTCAATAGTCAATAAACTCATATCATAAGATTAAATTGAGGCTGGTGATTTTTTGTTGTAATTTGGTCTTTGATTGATCACCAGTACTAACAACATTGACAGAAATTAACTCCTCCGATTATGGAGTTCGTTAAATATTACAAAAACATCGTCATAAATGACAACCAAATTATGTCATAACACATTTCTTCGTAAAAAATGTCTATCGTTTTCACAAATTATGAACCTTTCTGATAATAAAATTCGTCTACGATCATTATAAACATATTAGTGACGTCAAGCCCTTGAATACCTTTTCTTGATTGACGGCAACCGAAACCCGCCTAGCGACGTAAATGACGTAAGTCATAACTTGATAACCTACCTAAGTCCCTTTAATTTTACAAGCTGTCCTAATGTATTAAAATATTATCGTTTTACGCTCTTAGGCGACATGATTTATTTATGTTTCGTCAAAGCTCAGGGAATAATCTGAAGAGGAAAATTGTGCGCATATTAGATAACAATTTTGTCAACTACCTGAGGTTACGGGGGTGGAATGGGCGAGTGTTTACTTTACCTTTTGGAAAACAGAATTATTATTTTACCAGTAATATGCCAAATATAATATGATTTTACTGGATAGTTTTGATAGACTCGTGATTCTGCCATCATTTTAATGCAATAATTAGCGTACAGATATCGAGGCTCTATGATTCATGATTAATGATGCAAACTCACTATAACTAGACTTTATGCTAATGCTGGCCTATTTCAGCCTATCGCATTGTACTCGTGCGTTTTTAGATTGTAAGTTTACCTTAGCTTCTAAGTTTGAGTCTATTGTTTTCTACTTATTGTCATTACTTATTTTCCCGCATATAAAAAAATAGATCGCGCCTAAATATTATTGCTAATAACGGCCTACTACGATGTTATTATATATTTATTTATTTAACCTCTATTTGAAAACCTAGTAGTAAGCGATATCTACATGTTACTGAACATATAATAAGGAAGAAGTACATAGCTTGCATCAATTGTCAAGATTAATAGAACAATAAATAATAAGAAATGTTAAAGTAACATATATACAATAATATTTAATACCTGCACAGTTTATAGCTACGCAAAGCTTGACAGTAGATTTATTTACTTCCCAACAACTGCTCCAACTCAAACTCCTAGCGGTAACATTATTATTTTCGGCGACGAACAACGGTGATTAATCTTTCCGAGAACTAGCGAAGCCAAAGTGCTGCTTACTTTATGGTGATTTTACTCTTGATTTATTAAAATTGGCTATACAAAATTATTAATATTGATTCCAATTTACCAAATAAGGGTACGTTTTAAGGGTTCGGTGATCAACAAGTAACTCTTTTATTTTCACCGTGACCTATCCGCGGCTTAGCTCAGGCAATTTAAGTAATAGAAATATATAATTTGGCAAGAGAATACATTAGATAATGCCGACAAAAAAATTGATAGTGTGTGATAGCCAATTTTCTATCAAGGATCCATTCACGAAATATTAAGCTGTAAAATGCTACTTTTTCTTAGAGCTAATAATAGATAAAAATAATTACCATACGCCCCTCTCCCTGCCAGTAAAACAGTTGTTGGAGATATATGGGAAAAATCACGATAATAGTATGCAACGAAAACGAAAGTAAAATAAATTATAAGTTAAAAATATTTTTAAAAACAAGCTTTTATCTGGGACAATGAACTAAAATGTTAAAAATAAATTCTAGTAAGTATTTGGTGTGGGAATATAGGTACTTACCTATATTCTTCAAAGCTTGAAGCACTACCCGTTTTTCAGGCTAGGTAATTATTATACTTCAGTGCCTCAAGCTTTTAAAAATATAGGTAAGTACCTAAACGCCAAATACTTACTAGAATTTATTTTTAACATTTTAGTTCATTGTCCCAGATAAAAGCTTGTTTTTAAAAATATTTTTTCTAATAATTTATTTTTAACTTTTTAGTAGGTAGAGCCCTAGCTCGGTAGAATTACGTTGATTTATCACAAAGATGACGTGGCCACCTTCCAGCTTTATCATCAGACCCTGAATATCATCTAGGTGAAAAGTTCTTTTCAAGACGAATCAATCGAGCCCAAACTTGGTAGGGTTATGTTGATTTATCACAGAGATGCCGTGGCCACCTTCCAGCTTCATCATCAGACCCTGGATATCATCTAGGCGTAAAGTTCTCTTCAAGACAAATCAATAAAGCCCAAACTTGGTGGGGTTATGTTGTTTTATCACAGAGATGCCGTGGCCACCTTCCGTCTCCATCATCAGACCAGCTCCATGGTACCATATCATTGTATTGTCGTCAAAGATACATAAGTACACCAAATTCATACAGACATCGATAAGTGGGTCTAATTTAGCTTCCAAGATTCCACCCGAACATACATAGTGACATACATACATAGTAATATACATACATAGTGATATACATACATACATACATACATACGACATACATACATTGCAAGTTAAATAAAAGCTTGTAAAATGAAAACTATCTCACCTTCTCAGGCTTAACGAATTAACGAATATAATGGTCGACCAAACCATTTATAGTTACATATTCCGATGGACAACAACGGAACTCAACACTGCACGTGGCCCAAAACGCACTTGACTGTTTATTTTAAATGTCAACTTATAACAGCCAGATATATTTTCCCTATCAGATATTTGCAAGCAAAAGCAGAAAATTTAAAGAAAACCGCTCCAGCGTTTTTGAATATCTACTTTGCTTCCCATTCTTAATGCAGTTTCAGTGACCTGTAAAGACATTTATGAGATAGGTAAGCTTGAATAACTATCTAGATTTTTAAGAAAGATTTTATACTTAATGCGGCAAACCTGTTTCAGATAAGATAAAGTGGTTGCAATTTTATCTTAGGATACCTTTGTCTGAGTCTAGACAAATAGTGGTTAGTTTTGTTACTTCAGTGCCATTTCTATGGGTGGAATAAATTTCTTGAATAACAATGACTCTGTTTTTATCAATATTTTATTTCTCTAAATATTAAAATTTAAATAGTACATTTGCGGGTCCATTTTACAGTATCTCATTTACATTTAGGCTATCTGCTTTTATTTTCGGCCGATGAAATAATATATGTTACCTATCATGATGATATATGTTGAATACCCTGACTGACTTGGATCATAGTGACTGTTAGTATACAGGATCGGTAAATTAAAAAAAAATGAACAGTTCAATTTTTGTATGCCTGTGTGGATAACGTCCAAATTTTTCATAAATGTCATAAATGCCGATGTAAAGGCAAAATAAGAATAAAAAGTAAGTATGTTTCATGTATAAAACGAGCAGTCCTTGTACTTTATTTTTCTAGTAGGAAGAGGCTTTTGATAGTCCACCTCCACTGTGTTAGTGATTCAGCCGTAAATTAAGAATATTTTTCGGTTTGAATGGCACTGTGTCCAGTAAAATTACTGGGCATGTTTTATGTCTCAGCAACAGGCGCAGTGCAGTAAAGGTACGGACACACCGCAGCGTCCTGCGTGCGCGATCTAGCGGCGATCAGATAGCGCAGTAGTATCTGTACCGACTGATTCACACCAAACACGATCAGAAAACAATTGAAAGTACTTAGATCGCGCCTGCAGATCAAAGATTGCAGCGGTGTAGTCGTCCCATAACGTGCAATTTCTGTTTATCCAGAATTTTACACCGAACTGGGTAGCACTTGATCACTATCTCACCTTATGTTAAGTGATGATGCGATCGACGATGGAGCGTGCTTACCCAGACGATACCTATTCACTCGAGATTTGAAAACCCCCATATTGTACTTAACCGGAAACACAGACTCAGGCAGGGTATTCCATTCCCTGGCGTTTCGTATGATGAACGAAGAAGCAAATCGCTTCGTTCGGTTAGATGGTATATCCACCATAAATCAGTGGCGCCTTTTAGTGTCTCTGGATGTCCGATTATAAAATGGGGATGTCGGAATCAAATCATGCAGTTCCATTGCACATTCTCCGAAATGCGACTTTGCGGCGATGCGCGAGACTCTGGAGTCTCTTGCTTACTAATAGGTCGTCGCCGATGAGTTAGTTAGTTCTATAAAATAATTTACAAAGACATGTTTCCTAGTAACAATGAAACGAATTAATTTAGCTACTAAAATATATTCATTTATAATTGTAACAGTTCGGCATTTGAATACAGACTTGTATTCAAATGCCGTACTGTTACAATTTTACAAATTAAACATAAAACTGAGTATTATAATATTATGTTATGAAAACATTAGCGTCACTATTAATTTAATTTATTTATCCATTAGCCTCGCCACTTCCGATTCCGATACCTTAATGGCGTTATTTTTGTTAACGAGGAGGTATCATTCATTTACTGTGGTTATTGTTATTTTTTTTATACGGCGTGTATTTTATGAAGATTTTTTTATAATCGGACTGACACGGGCATTTTGCTAGACTAAACGACGTGGGGCATTAAAATATTTTTTGCGGTGAACATTCTATAATAATTTAAGATCGTTTAAAACACTAAAAGAAAGGACTTCAAACGTCGCGCTAGTCAAAGTAGCCAGTATACGAAGTAACTATTATATAATCTGTGCTATTAGTTAGTATGTCGTCCAGGGGCCTGATTCAGCATGACCATTTTAAAGTCTTAACGTGCCGCGTTACAATATTTCCACGTTATTCGCATCAAAGGTATTCTCTATGCCAATATCAAGTTTGGCAAACGCGGTAGTGAGCGCGTTTAGAGTTGGCATAATATCGTGAGGTAAGATGGCGTGTAACGCGCGCGTCTTGATTTTTTGAAGTAAAATTGACAGCAAGTGACATGAGGAATTTAAACAAAAAGCGCGCGTAAAACTACGCATGCGCGGTGCACCATATACACCACACCATATACATAAAAACATTTACAATTTTCATTATTGGCGTCTGTTTGTTGAACAAGTTATACAAGGATGACCAACATTACATTTGCAATAAGATGGACTAAGGGTATGTTCAACTATTTACAAAAATAGCCTAAATTGTGTGAGTAGGTAAAACTTATATTAAATAGTAAGAAAAGTAACCGAACAGGAAAAATGAGTGATTGTATGTATGTACAACTTATATTAACAATCCTACCAATATTTACGCAAAAACGGCTGAACGGATTTGGGTAAAGTTTGGTAAATAGATAGTTTATATACAATACTATAATGTATAACTCCTTGGATACTGTTTATCCCGATACATGATAGATTTCTTTTCAACGCAGGTGAAGTTGTGGGGCGCATGTAGTTATTGATAAAATGACAATGCAATTATTGACTATAATTGGCATTTTGAGAATGAAATTTTTATTGTCGTTCCAAAACTAGTGCATTTATAAGAGGATCCATTGATTGTTTTCAATAAAAAATATTTATAATTTATTTAATGTTTTTTAGTTTTTAAATTAAGCTACAGAATTGCTATTGAAGTTTTATTGCTGGCAAATCGACCTAATATAAAGATAAGACAGAAAAATAAAGAAGAGTATGAAACCGCAAAATTACCGATGGAACCGGAAGTAAGGTTTATGAACGAATGGCGTGAAATCGAAAACTGGACATAGAAAACATATTGTTTGGCATATACAGAATACCATTTTTCAATATTGTGCCGTGGCGCGTTTGAGGAAAACGTTTACGTTTAGAGCACGCTACAACATTACACGTTTTTGGCAAGTTATCTCATTGGTCATACTGAATAAGGGCCCTGGGGCCTTATTCAGTATCACCATTTTAAAGTCTTACCGTGCCGTGTTACGTTATCTCCGCGTTATGGTATTCTCTATGCCAATTAAAACGCGGTAGGGTAAGGTTATGAGCGCGTTTTGAGCTGTCAAAATATCGTGACATATGAGGACGTGTAACGCGCGCGTTTTGTATAATTTACCTATAGTGCGGCATACAGAATACAATTTTTCAATAACGTAACGTGGCGCGTTAACTGAACGCGTTATCTAATTGGTCATACTGAATAAGGCCCCAGGTATGTAAATGTATCGTAATACAAATGTTGATATATTTAAAACGGCTCGACCGATTTCGTTAAAATTTAAATGGAACCACATGGGAAGGGTACCATTTGAAACAAAAAAAGAATTTTCTTTAAGAATGTTGAGTAATCTGTGAACATACATTTAAAAAAATAATTAGAAAGGTTGTTAGCTTAGCAAACATGAATGAGTTGTTAAAACCCAGATGACGCCTATGAAAGTCTTATAGATGGCGTTTAAAAACACGTTTTTTGTATGGGGATTTTTAACCTTTAATTTTAACTGCATTTTCTTTTTAGTATTTGTTGTTCTAGCGGCAACAGAAATACACCATCTGTGAAAATTTCAATTGTCTAACTATCACGGGTAATGAGATATAGCCTGGTGACAGACGGACAGACAGACAGACAGACAGACAGACGGACAGCGGAGTCTTACTAATAGGGTCCCGTTTTATCCTTTAGGTACGGAACCCTAAAAACAGGTTCCGACGAATTAAAAAACTCCTCCTTTTTTGTGAAGTCGGTTAATAAGGTATTGTAAAGTTAGTTTTGTATATGTTGCAAAAGAAAATATAAAACAGAATAAAAAGTCAATAGCAACGCTTTACAGGGTACTTAGTTTACTTGTAACATTGAAACTCACTTCAATTTAGAGAACATGGAAGTAAAATAATTCTAAGTCCAACGGAGCCCCGTATTCTTTAAAATATTGGAATAAAACGTCGTCCCGTAATTGTTTCTATGAGCTCTGCTCCGTGAGATAGCAAAATTGTTGACTTTGCAGAGCTCGACTTGGAATAGAATAACTTAAATGCTCTTTTATTACACGATCCAGTTGCAAAAACTCGCACTGCTTTCTTTTAATAAGACAATATTTTTGACGATTTCCCGAGAAAAAGATGTCAACAAGTTGGTTGTTTGTGTAATGGCAGAGAACAAATACTAAATATAATAAAAATAAAAAGGTACGGACACACCGCAGCGTCCTGCGTGCGCTATCTAGGCGGCGATCAGATAGCGCAGTAGTATTTGTACCGACTGTTTCACACCAAACGCAATCAGAAAACAAGTACTGCGATCGCGCCCGCAGATCGCAGGACGCCGCGGTGTTTCAATACCAGTCAAGTTTCTAGAATTTTTCAAAACTGTTCAATCACGGATTTATCTCATAAAAAATAGTAGCACTTTGCGACTTTATACACATTTTCTTTAAGAAAATTTATATTTTTAGGGTTCCGAACCCAAAGGGTAACAACGGAACCCTATTACTGAGACTCCGCTGTCCGTCTGTCTGTCTGTCTGTCTGTCTGTCTGTCCGTCTGTCTGTCTGTCTGTCTGCCTGTCTGTCTGTCTGTCCGTATGTCACCAGGCTGTATCTCATGAACCGTGATAGTTAGAAGGTTGAAATTTTCACAGATGATGTATATCTGTTGCCGCTATAACAACAAATACTAAGAACAGAACAAAGTTAAAAATTAAAGGGTTTTAAACAAAAAACGTGTTTTTTACGATACGATACGATACGAAATTAATTCACCTCGACGCAGCTAGATGGCAGCACAGGAAAAATTAGCACGCGCAAGCGTTTCATTTGTTAAATTTGTGGGCCTCGGTCGATTTGTTTACTTAGTAAAGGGTTATTTGTCCATATATAGTGTACCGTACTATAATATTACATCTTTAATTTTAGTACTTAAAAGTTTAAACCTACAATTAGCTAGAATCAGTAGAAAGTTAGTCGTACGAACACTCGGTCTTCCAGATATTTAATTATATTAATTTAATTAATATAATTTAAAAAATATATATATAATATTAAAAAAAAATAATTAATTAATAATTATTTTAATTACCTTTGTGTTAATATTAACTTAGTTGGTGTTAGAAGTTCGTGACGTTCGGACTTCAGAAATTCGGAACCCTCCGTGTGTGGGACAAAAGTCTGACTCGCACTTGGCCAGTTTTATTTTTAAATATTTTTATTTCACTCATTACATCCATATAACATAATAAAACAATAAAATACTGCTGGAATTAGTCTAATTATTTTTTAAATAAACATTTAAATATACAAATTAATTTGAGCAGTTTAAACGCCACGCTAAAGCTAAAAGCTAAAAAGCTAAAGCTCCCGGGCTTTTTGGTTATGCATTGTGATGTCACGCACTTACGTCAGACACACGCCGCTTGAAGCAAACTAGCTTGTTTAGGGTTCCGTACACAAAGGGTAAAACGGGACCCTATTACTAAGACTCCGCTGTCCGTCTGTCTGTCTGTCTGTCTGTCTGTCTGTCTGTCAGTCCGTCTGTCACCAGGCTGTAACTCATGAACCGTGATAGTTAGACAGTTGAAATTTTCACAGATGATGTATTTCTGTTGCCACTAGAACAACAAATACTAAAAACAAAATAAAGTTAAAAATTAAATGCGGTCCCCATACAAAAACGTATTTTTAAACGCAATCGTATTAGTTTCGGCAAAATGACATAGATGGAGCTAGTAAACGAGCCCCGTCATTCTAGATCGCGACCAAACCAAATATTCTTGGTAATATCAATTAATCAAATATATGAGGTTGAAACTCTGTTATGTTTCGTATTGTACGGAACCCTCCCTAAGTGTGCGATAAGAGACGCAATGCTGACTCGCACTTGGCCAGTTTTTTTTTAAAAGTCAAAGACATCGGGATACCACGATATATCTGACATTTTTAACCGACTTCAAAAAAAGGAGGAGGTTTCTCAATTCGACCGTATATATTTTTTTTTTTATTTTTTTTTTTTTTATGTTTGTTCGCGGAAAACTTCGTCGTTTATGAACCGATTTCGATTATTCTTTTTTTGTTTGAAAGGAGATATCCCAAGTGTGGTACCATGGTAATTTTATCGAGGTATGATAAGTATCTCCAGAGATATTGAGATAAACATCTCAAAATTGGTACTGCAAATGAATAGCGCGGCATTGAAGTCGGTTGTTTTTTAGTTTTTAAACGATATTATTGCTTTACAAATGCTGGATACAAATCCGAAACAAATATTGATTTTAAAGCATTACGGATAACTATCAAATTAAATAAAAAATAATAACCGGCTAAGTGCGTGTCGGGCCACGCGCATTGTAGGGTTCCGTAGTAGACTATTATTCAATGCAAGTCTTTACCCGTTATAAACAAGCAACTAGGTACTCCGTCCTTGTCACCTTAAAGGATTTATTCTCAGGATTTTGTATTTGGTACAAAAATATCCAACACCCAAGTTCAACGACTATTACTGCTAAACTAATAAAGTTATCTTAACCGCTATAATTTTTCTATTAAGTTCATAAAATACGCTATTATCACGAATTTTTCCAGATTTTTCAAGCCAGCAGTTTAGCTTTTAGAGGCGGGGGGGGGGGGATCCTCTACTGGAACAAAAATTTGCACTTTAAAGTTTAATATTTCGTAAATGGAGCACTCAATCGAAAAATAGTATTAGCAACCCTTAAGTCATTTTAAAAGACCTATTCAACAATATCCCACACGATGGGGTAAACGATGAAAAAAAAATTCATTCCCACTTCTAATATAGGTGAGCTACCCTAAAAAAAATAGTTTTCACAATTTTATTTCAGCACTTTATCGGCGTAATTTATATAAATTATATAGTATATTATGTAGTATATTATTATGTGGGGGTATGTATATACATACCCCCACAAAATTATAGCTTTCTAGTATTAACAGTATCTTAGCAAAACCTCGGACAGACAGACAGACAGACAGACAGACGGCCGGACATGACGAAACTATAAGGGTTCCTAGTCAGGACTACGAAACCCTAACAAATCAAAAAAACATAAATAGTTAATAAAAAAAACATAAATAGATCACACGAGTAGGTACATAGTTGTAAAAACTTTCCCTCTAAAATTTCACTATTTTATGAAAATTACACATCGTAGGTATAAAGAATGTATTCTCCAGCTCGGTCTTAAAATAAATATCCAAGCGTTATCTGAAATCGTAACGGTATGTTATTTACAAGTACGGTTTTATCTAACCATCGAACGCTCTTGGGCGAAGCTGAAGCACGATACGTAACCCGTTTCCTCGCCCCACTTGGAAACCTAATAAGCCAACCCGAGAAATCAATTTCCACCTCATTTCGCAGTTTCTCCCTGCAATTAAACGAGAACTACCGGTCTGCCGAATATCTAGGAGGAGGTCCTTTAGTATTCACACACGAATGCATCGGCTCTTATTGCTTCGGTCTCGTTAATGGTATAGCAATTTGAATTCAATAAGCTGTTTCGGATTCGTATATTAAGTTTTGCAAGGACGCACGTCAATAAATGTCTTACATATTAATTCTATTAGGGTGCGAAACTGATTAGTTACTGAAATGTTGAGAAATATTAAAAAATATTTCTCAACATTTCAGTAATTATTCAGTTAGTTAGAATAGTATTTTTATAAGTAGTATAAGCAATAAAATGATTTTAAGACTATTAAAATTAAAATATATTTATTGCAGGCCATATTATATAGATTACACAACACTACAGTATATTAAGTATCTAAATAAAATAATAAAAAAATTAAAAACGTCACATTTACACACTACACAGAATTAAATTAACTATATCATATTAAATTAAATTTTAAAATAAATTAAACTATATTATACAAAAAGTGTTTGGAGTTTTAGTCTACCTTTTTTTTAAACTTACTATTACTATTATAGCCTAGCGTTTGACAAATATCTCACCTGTTGGTAAGTGAAGATGCACGCTAGGCCTAGACTAAGATTTTCTAACTTGAGGGTGGTAGCTGTTTCTTAACGATCTTTTTCCTTCACCGGAAGGCCACTGTGAAAATCGTGATTTTTATTGAAAAATCCATTGGTGCACGGCGAAGATTGAACTCGTTACCTTTGGCGTCAAAGCAAACCATTCTTCCACTACAACACCGGGCCCTTAATAAAACATGTATATTTTAGCTATCCAACGGGATTTCGTGTACCCATGATAAACATATTTATTCAAATAATATTTTTATCTCTAATATTATTTTGTACAACAAAATTTCCTGTTACAATATGTAGTATTTTATTTCTTTAAGTCCACAAAGAATCGACAAACAATAATTGTGTTTTTTATTTCTATATTTTTAGGTAATATAGCCGTAACTGGATTTATGTTAAATAAACTCAACAGAGTGGAGAGAGCTAAATTTGACTTTTCTGCTCATAAAATATAGCTTTTTATTTAGCATAATTTCAATATTTGGATCGGTTACGAAGCGATAAACTAAGGGCAGAGGTCCAATTTCCTATGTCAAGACTGCAAAATGATGCAGCCAAGTCTGGATAAACGCCAAGCGCTTGCAATGTCGATATTGAACATAGATTAGCCGCTATCTACCTAACTTTACATCATTTAGGATAATATTCGTTATTTTACAACTCAAGTTAATCGTATGTAAGGCATTTGTTATATTTTTAACCGACTTAAAAAAGCGGAAGGTTCTCAATTCGTCGGAATTTTTTTAGGGTTCCGTACCTGAAAAGGAAATAAAACTGGCCAAGTGCGAGTCAAACTTGCGTCTCGCATACGGAGGGTCCCGAACCGCAGTACAATACCACGGTAATATTATATTATACTCGTATTACCGTGTTATTACTAAACATTTTATTGAAACACAAGAGCTGCGTGCTTATTTACTACAACGCCATCTAATGAATATCTAACGAACTTCTAACACCAAATAAGTGAACGTTAACACAAAGGTGTTAAGGTAGGTAATTAATATTATTAATAAGGTATATAACCGTTCACAGACTGCGCTATAGTAAAAAACACGTATCTTGTATGGGGACCCCCGTAAATGTTTTACTTCATTCTATTTAGTATTTGTTGTTATAGGGACAACAGAAATACATCATCTGTAAAAATTTCAACAGACAGACAGACAGATAGACAGACAGACAGACAGTCAGACAGACAGACAGACAGACAGAGACAGACAGACTGACAGACAGACAGACAGACAGACAGACAGACAGACAGACAGACAGACAGACAGACAGACAGACAGACAGACAGACAGACAGACAGACAGACAGACAGACAGACAGACAGAGAGCGGACTCTTAGTAATAGGGTTACGTTGGTACCCTTTGGGTTCGGAACACTGAAAAGAAAATACATTGTGTGATTCAAAGCTAAGCAAACCACGGTTCATAGGACACAGGAAGCAAGAAAATTTTAAGGAATAAGCGTTGTCCAGCTCTTTACTTATCAAAATATACAAGTACTTTCCAATCAATTTTAACTTGCATCATCCCTGTGATAAAATATTGTGTCAGTGGTCGTCTCGATCTTGCTGCGCACGTTTTTTGAGATGAGCACATATCCTTGAAGCCTAGGTCGACATAGGCAACAAAAACAAGGTCAATAGAATTAAAGGTGGGTAGTTTGTAACAAATCAGCATCATCATCATCATCATCATCAGCCTGTATCAGTCCACTGCTGGACATAGGCCTCTCCCAAGATGCGCCACTGAGCCCGATCTTCGGCTCTTCTCTTCCAGTCACTGCCCACCGCTTTACGTATGTCGTCGCTCCACCTGGTCACAGGACGTCCTACGCTACGTTTGCCGATTCGCGGTCTCCACTCTAGGACAAGTCTGCCCCAACGGTTATCAGTCCTGCGGCAGATATGACCAGCCCACTGCCACTTCAGCTTGCTAATCCGTTGAGCTATGTCGATAACTTTAGTTCTCTGGCGAATTACTTCGTTCCGGATTCGATCCCGCAGAGAAATACCGAGCATAGCTCTCTCCATAGCTCGCTGAGCGACTTTAAACTGGTGGACCAGTCGGACTGTGAGTGCCCACGTCTCGGCTCCGTATGTCATCACAGGTAGGACGCACTGGTTAAAGACTTTTGTCTTTAGACACTGTGGTATAGGCGACGAGAAGACTCGACGGAGTTTTCCGAATGCTGCCCAGCCCAGCTGAATTCTTCTCTGGATTTCCTTCTCGAAGTTATGTTTGCCTAGTTGGAGCGTTTGTCCTAGGTAAACATACTTAGTGACAACTTCGAGTGGGATTCCATCTACGGCAATCGGTTCCGGAACAACGTGCTCGTTGTACATGACTTTGGTTTTGTCCAAATTCATCCGGAGACCGATGCTACGAGAAGAATCAGCTAGGCCATTCAACATCCTTTGTAGGCCCTGCAGCGTCTCTGCCATTATGACGATGTCATCTGCGAATCGTAAGTGAGAGATGTACCTGCCGTTGATGTTAATGCCACGACCTTTCCAGTCCAGCGTCTTAAACATATCCTCCAAGGCGTTAGTGAACAGTTTCGGGGATATGACGTCCCCCTGTCTCACTCCTCGACGCAGGTGGACATGTTTAGTTCGCTGGTTCTGTACTTGTACAGTCATCGTTGCGGCATTGTATAGACATCTCATCACTTCGATATATCGCCAGTCGACTTGGCAACGCTGCAAGGACTCGAGAACAGACCAGGTTTCGATTGAGTCAAAGGCCTTCTCATAGTCCACAAATGCTAAGCACAGGGGCCGATTATACTCTTCGGTCTTCTGTACAATCTGCCGCACCGTGTGGATGTGGTCTATGGTGCCGTAACCGCTTCGAAACCCGGCCTGTTCCGGAGGTTGAAACTCGTCGAGTCTTCGCGCAAGACGGTTCGTGATGACCCTTGAAAACAGCTTGTAGACATGGCTCAGAAGCGAAATCGGGCGATAGTTTTTCAATAGGGTTTTGTCTCCTTTTTTGAAAAACAAAACCACCATGCTTCTGTTCCATGCCTGTGGAGTTCTCCCAGTAAAAAGTACGGAATTAAATAGCTGCTGCAGCTGTTGAACTGCTGGAGCTCCTCCGGCTTTTAAAAGCTCCGTTGTTATTCCGTCTTCTCCTGGGGCTTTTCCATTTTTGAGTTGTTTAAGGGCCATCACGATTTCGTCTCGGCTAATTTCGGGCAGATCTTCTGTGAAGTGGCGGGTTAAGGTGGCTCTAGAATCCTCAGTATCGGGTTCGGGCCTTGAAGCATGCGATGCGTAGAGCTTGCCGTAGAAGTCTTCAACTTCCGACAGAATCTCCGGCTTGGATGCGACGACGTTCCCCGTTGACGTTGTCAGCTTTGTGAGGTGGCTTCTACCCAGAGGCTGGACGAACACTTTCGACCCCCGATTCTGCTCAATTGATTCTTTAATCAAGAGCGTGTTAGAGGATCGGAGGTTGCGTCGTACCAGCTTCTTTATGGATTTGTTGCGCACCAGGTTAGTAGACAAAGCTGACAAAGGGTCTGTTCGTCTCTCTTCCATTAGCCGAAGTGTTTCTGCCGAGAGTTTGGATTTTTTGCCCGTACGCTTGCTCTCGCAAAACTTCGTCCCTTCATCCCTGAGGATTTCCACCACTTCTTCGAGTTTCTGGTCTACGTCATCTGTGGTTTCCAAGGCAGCGAATCGATTTTCCAATTTTAATTGGAATGTTTCGGACCCAACAACGGTTTGGAGTAGGTTCGGGCGGAGCGTAGACTTCATCAATCGGAATCTCTCGGCTTTAAAGTCGATATCCAGAGTGCCTCGTACAAGTCGGTGATCACTTCCAGTATTAAACCTAGTGATCACTGAGACGTCTCTGAATATGCGCCGTTTGTCCGTAATGATGAAATCAATCTCGTTTTTAGTCACAAAGTCGGGGCTTTGCCACGTCCATTTCCTTTGGGGCTGTTTCTTGAAGAACGAGTTCATCAAGAAAAGCCCCTCTCTCTCGAGGAAATTGACGAGCATTTGTCCCCTGTGATTCCTACTCCCAAATCCGTGTGGTCCTATAGACGATTCGCCGCACGTTTGTACTCCCACTTTGGCGTTAAAGTCTCCCATGACAACGTTGTAGTGAACAAATCAGCGCTCATCATAAATTGTGTCTGTTAAACTACATTCAGATTTCAATGCCACACTATTATCTCAAAACAACCATTTACAACTATCGGTATTCCGTAGTAGTTGCAGCATGAATTAAGGACAGGGGCCTTATTCAGTATGACCATTTTAAAGTCTTACCGTGCCGTGTTACGTTATCTCCGCGTTATGGTATTCTCTATGCCAATAAAAACGCGGTAGGGTAAGGTTATAAGCGCGTTCTGAACTGTCAAAATATCGTGACATATGAGGACGTGTAACGCGCGCGTTTTGTATAATTTACCTATCGTGTGGCATACAGAATACAATTTTTCATTAACGTAACGTGGTGCGTTAAGGAACGCGTTATCTCATTGGTCATACTGAATAAGGCCCCAGTACGTGGTATGGATAATTTACATCGTTCTCGACACCTCTGATACTGATATAGATCCGATAGAGGCATCTGAATTAGATATTATCAAAACGGGGCGTGTAACAGGATAGAGGGAAATATAAGAACCTTGACTTAGCAAAACACATAGGAATGAATATACATATGCCTATTTATATACCTTTTTATAAATATCTCTTAGGGATATTGTTCTAAAAGATATTGTTAACTAACTTTTAGTCTTATGCTCGATCTCAGTATAATACATAATTGATGACCACTTGTAGTAGACCTCGATCGTGGCTCGAACTACACCGAACAAATACAATATCACCAATCGGTTCATTTAGTTCGATGATTATTTTTTTTATTATTTAATTTGACGTTTGACTAAACATTTTGCAGTTGTATTTGTGTAAACCAACCGAATATACTATTTGTTTTTTATCGAATTAATATTTTTTATCAAAAGCTACCTTTAAAAAATACATAAAAAAGAAAATAATTATGTGAGTTTTTTCGACGCAATGCAGTATTCGTATACCATTCCAGTGTCTGGGAAAGCTATACATTTGTCAAAGTACCGGTATTTTTCAGGCAGCTGCCAGGCACTTTGTCGTATTACATAAAAAAACATTATTAGGTATATCTGCAGCACTGGAATATTTCGATGGAATCCATATTTAATTTAAAAATGTTTTTGCTCGACTTGGCGACTGGCGACTTAGTCACTGTCGTTTCCTAGATTTGGTAGAGGTTAGTAAAATATTTTAAAAAACATTGTTTTGAGTTAATGTACATACGTTTTGGATGAGTGATGACTGTTTTAGATTATTTGAACTTGTGTTGTTCAAAATAACTAATTGAGTTATTATCTATACTAATATTATAAAGAGAGAACATTTGTATTTCTGTATTTTTGTATTTTTGTATGTTTGTAATGAGTAAGCTCAAAAACTACTGAACCGATTTAAAAAATTCTTTCACTAATACATAGAATGGATTTTCGGAATGAAAATAGGCTATATATTATCCCGTTTAAATCAAAGGTACATTCGTGGAGACCTAATTTGCAACCTAAGTCGGCAAATAAACGGTCGAAAAAACACGTTTCTTACGAACGCTGCTTAATTGAAAATAGATAGAAGAATATTGTCTATGCAAGAGTTGTACAACTTAATAAGAACTACAAAATAGTCCGGGACAGCATATGTCTATCTCTTAAAGTTGACTCACAGTAACCATTTTAATCTTAAAATTTTTGTTAAAAAATATTACATAACTTCCAAGGCTATTTTCAAGTATATAGTATTAATCCTTATCCAAATAATTACGCTAATTAGCTTGGCCACATATTATAGATTAAAATTGTCCTTTACAGTATATAATTCAAATGAAAACTCTAGAAGATATCACGAATTTCACAAACACGCATCGCAAAATTAATAAAATATTTGCAGTGAAACCACAGATTAGGTCATAGTTACTACCAAAATATTATTATAAGCTTAGCTATGCTGTAGATCCCCACCGATCACAATCAATTTGAAGTCAATATAGTATAATAATATGATCTATTGTATAAAATAATATTCATCTATATATATAATAATATAATATAATATTTTAAACCACCCCGACTGATCTATGTATAATAGCTTTTTTCAATGACTCTAAACACGACATTTAAAATCTGAGCTGTAAGTTGGTGAGGATTTGAGTATTCTGTAGAGTCCAGGAGGCTTCCATGTTCTTACAATATCGTTGAAGAAGAAGATTTTCGAATTGATCAGACCTATGAAAGTTGATTTCATAGCGCAATTAACTAGAAAAAAGCTCATAATTTTATAACGATTGAACGAATTTTCATGAATCAAAGCTAAGAAAACTCTCGATGAAGACATCTATCGAACAAAAAAAACTATCAATAATAAAAACAAAATCGGTTCATCCGGTTAGGTGCTAAGATGCTACAGACAGACACAAATAATTAATATAAATGATAATTAAATATGTTCATATTTTATGTTAAATATGTTCATAATTTATATTCGATGCAACAAACTGATGCAAATTTTGTAGGCATATATGTTCTACCCGTGCGAAGCCGGGGCGGGCTGCTAGTATTAAATAAACTGAATAAGTGCGAGACGGACTCGAATACGAAGGGTTCCGATTAAACAAAATTTGCCGGAAAAATAGGATTTTTGTATGGGGACCCCTTTAATTTAATTAAGTGTTTATTATTTAATGTTATAGTAACCATAGCATAGCAAGCCTAGCTGATTCCTCCGAACAAATTGGACTCCGAATAAACATGAGCAAAATGAAGATCATGTTCAATGAACATATTACTAAACCGGAGCCAATTTCTCTAAACGGAGACCTTCTCGAAGCTGTTCGCGAGTATGGGCAAACTATCCAGTTAGGCAGAAATAACGTCGAGAAAGAAACTCGGCGGAGAATACAGCTGGGCTGGGCAGCATTTGGGAAACTACGTCGGGTCTTTTAGTCACCTATACCGCAAAGCTAGAAGACGAAGGTCTTAAATGAGTGCGTTCTCCCTGTTATGACATACGGAGCCGAGACGTGGACGCTCACGGTTAGACTGGCCCACCAAATGAAAGTCGCGCAGCGAGCTATGGAGAGAGCTATGCTCGGAGTTTCTCTGAAGGATAGAATTCGAAATGAAGTCATCCGACAGAAAACTAGGGTAACCGACATAGCTCAGAAGACTAGCAAGCTGAAGTGGCAGTGGGCGGGACACATATGCCGCAGAACCGATAACCGTTGGAGTAAGCGTGTTCTAGAGTGGAGACCACGACTCGGCAAACGCAGTGTAGGACGCTCTCCAGCTAAATGAAGTAACAATATTCGCAGGGTAGCTGGTAGCGGTTGGAAAAGGACAGCTGAAGAAGACAGACACGTTTCTTGTTTGGGGACCCTCCTTTTCTTTTCAACTTTATTATGTTTTTAGTAATTGTTGTTATAGCGGCCATAGTAATACATACTTTGTAAAGATTTCAAGTCTCTATCAATTATGGTTCTTAAGTTCAAGCAAAAATCGCCGAAACGTTTTTTTTTGTATGGGGACCCCTTTTAATTTTTAATTTTATTATTAGTTTTTGTTGTTGAATCCCCCATAGTAATACATTTTTCGTGAAATTTTCAAGTATATACCTGTTACCGTTAAGAAGATACAGCCCTGTGAAGTGCGGACAGACAGACAGACAGGCAGACGGACGGGCGGACAGCGAAGTCTCAGTAATAGGGTTCCTTTGGTACCCAAAGGTAGGGAACCCTTAAAAGAGTAGGTGTGCCAGTGTTCTGATAGAGACTGCATTTCTGCATAACGTAAGCAGGGCAGCGGCATTTTCTAGCATTGGTTGATCACACTATGAAATGATTTGACAACGCATCAGCAACGCCGCTAGTGTGGTGTCGTTGACCGCCTACCATCAAGCAGACCGTCAGCTTGTTTACCGAATTACATTAATAAAAAATTTAACATCTGGCCACACCTATAACAGTACACTTAAAATATTTATCAACGCCTCTAGGTGCTGCTGAAAAAGTTGTTATAATAATATTTTTCACCGTAATTTATTTTCTACCTCACACGTGCAATTTTGTAGGCATAAAACAATACTTATATTTATCGCCGTTGCCGTTGGTACCATAAAATATACTTAGCGACCCCCTCAACTTCAGGTTAGGTGGGTAAGTTAATCTCAAAACAATGTATGAACGTGAATAAAGCCTTCGCCATCGATCTTTTTTAAAATAATAACGTTCTACTCGCATTGTGCCCAATTGAATGAAGCTTGCTTTTGACGAACAAAGCTCAGATCTATGATTATTTAGTGAGCATTGGTTCAGAACTGTTCCGAGCTTTACTGGTTTGGTGGGTTCAAAATGTACATATTTTATGATCTTTCTTTCTTTTTACTTATTGCGATTTATAGTTACTTCCTTTTATAAATTCACACCTGCGATCATGCGGTTTTATATAACTCTTAACATCAGGTAAGACATTGTGTCAAGCAATTGGTTATGCGGTTATTGGTAATTTTAAAAAAACTGTGTCAATGAACGTTTATGTGCTCTGGTAATAGGACCCCTTTGGTTAGCGAAAACCTCAGGATCATTGTCACTCACGATAATGAGCACCACATAGGGACCAGGGCCAAAGCCGATAAAGGTCACCTATTATGGGTGACTATTACTGGTGGTAGGCTTTGGCCGTTGGCTTAAACCACCGGACAAGAACATGTCACCAATGAGTTTGCCGAGTTCCGGCATGATGTCTGATACCAGCCAGAATGGGGGCCGGGTTGAAATATTTGCAGTTTGTGGAATGGACTAAAGTCAGTTGTCCAGTGCCTCGTATTTCAATTCAAGATAAGCACGATTCCATCTAAGACCACATCAATCATGTGCTTGTCGCTCTTGACAACCACTTACTGATATTGATTATGGTTGAACTCCGGAGCTCTCTTCGTCAAAATTCGCACCTTGTTTATTAGAAACATTTTAGGGCATTAAATTAGCAACTCATCACTCACCATATTACTTAAGTAGGTAACTAATACTGAACAAAGTTTTGCCCACAGTATAATAGTATATAGTATAATGTCTTTCTAAAAGAAAAACACGTGTTTCGCAGTTATTCTTCCTGTTAGGCGTAAAAATAGTAACGCCATGGGAAATTAACTATAGACAGAGAACAAATTCAGCGGCGTGTAATGGTCCCTTTAGGGAAGAACTTTATTCGGAGTATTTATGTCTATTATGTATTAACGAACAGCTTGTTCAGGAAGAATTCGTATTTGTAGAGATAAAATTAAGGCATTTATTAATCATCATCATCATCATTATCAGCCGGTGTCCGTCCACTGCTGGACCAAAAATGATGTACCAATAAGATTTAAAAATAAACTAACTAAAAAAATAACCTAAAACGTATTTTCAAAAATTGGTGCTGAATAGGTTTATCTTAGCACATTTGTCTAGGTTTTGTACCTCGATGTTTATTTTCAGTCAGTCCATTATAAAACTGTGACGTAAAATATAAGTTACTTATTAAATTCTAGTAAACGTTCGCTTGTTAAATTTATAAAAAACAAATTTTGAAAATAATTCGGATTCCACATTATGGTTTGCACATTACTAGTAGTCTTGTTAAACCCTCCAACTAAGCTAAATGAGCTTGAATCTGGGTTGGGTTCACGTCAATATTATAGTGTAATGGGTGGGGATCGAACTCAAGACCTCTCGATCGCCAGGCCGACGCTTTAGCCATTGGGCTATGCCGTTGGACTGATAGTAAACTGATAGTTTATAATCTAAATTAACTTGAAGGATATTTTTTATCCGCGTGTATGTCAGATAAATTTAAACACAGGCAAAGCCGGTGTTGGCCTCTACTGGTAAAATATAAAAATTATACTTAGCAACAAGACAGATTATATCGTGTGATCGAATTAAGCTTGTCTTGTCACCGAAATCTGAATCTATAAATGTACAAAAAATAAATAATTTAGGGCCAATTTCATTGGTTTCTGATAATGCGTTAATATCTGACACATCATGCCATATAAAAGCTGTCAAAATCAGATTTCTTCATATGAGCGATGTCAGGAAACCGTGAAACTGGGCGTTATAGTAGAATCATACCTTTCCTCTATGCGTCCAATTTATAGTGTTAGGCGGCTCAGGCGTATGCCGCACTATACATGTGAGATTGATGGTAGACCCCGCGTATATGAACAAGTCTGGACCTCCAAGTATTTCTGTTTCCGGTTCTGCGAACAACAAGTCAATTGTAAGACATTAAACGTTTGAATATTTGAGAGCACAGGAATATTAAATCTATAGAAATAAAAGAAAGTCGTGTTAGTTACTACACTTGTAACTCAAGAACGGCTGGACCAATTTTTATGATTTTTGTATTTTTGGAATTGTCTTTGTCAGGAATAGGATAATAAGTATTCAAAACAATGAATAGTTGACCTAAAAAAATTATATAAGAAAAAATATTTTGCCAAAATGTTCCTAGGTTTAAAAACTGCCAATTATTTGATGTTCAATTGTTCATCCCGCCGTATTTTTTTTTTGGTATAATTATGGCTCCACACGATTAGTGTATTTAGCCCGTGTCAAGTAGTAAGTCAAGTAAAAATTCTTCAAGTTTTTGTGAATTCAAGTCATGTAGATTTTAAAAATGTCAAATATTGTCAGTAATGATAATTGTTTGACATATTTATTAATTGTCAAATATGCGTGCGTTCAGAAATGTATGCTTACAAGCAACTTGAAAAAGTTTTTATTTCCAAAAACCATTTTCACCAATTTTTATTTTGTATCTGTATTGCCATAATACATTAATAAACTTAATATCTCTTTTGTATTCATTCATTACGTTCATAAAAGCCTAAACAAGTTTATCTAAAAGGTAACACGACATTCATTGTCTATTAGGTGGTACGAAGTTCGCCGGGTCAGCTAGTTATTAATATTTCTGTGTTTGAGAGCCCCGTTGTCGTAAAGGATAGATGACTTTACTTCTAAAGGGGTTGCTGGTTCAAATCCTGGCACGAGTCGTCCACAGGTGGTAGGAGAACATTACATCGATGCTCCGCCTGACTTGCTACCAAAAAGTAATTTACTACCATCAAAGAGAATATGTGCCGCCATAACTCTACCTACGGTGA
This sequence comes from Cabera pusaria, assembly GCA_954871355.1. Classification (NCBI taxonomy): domain Eukaryota; kingdom Metazoa; phylum Arthropoda; class Insecta; order Lepidoptera; family Geometridae; genus Cabera; species Cabera pusaria. Next base: position 6,485,099 of record OX940893.1, read on the forward strand.
AGTACAGTGTTCCGACAGCACACAGCCCTTAAGAGTCCGAGTGTCCTAGGTCTAGCGTGATTAACATCTACAATCACATCATCGCTTAGCAACAGGCGAGATAGTGGTCAAACGATAAACTGTAAAATATTAGGAAAATATATAGTATTAAGGCTTGTTAATTGTACAGTGAATCTTTTGTGCGTTAGTTAATTGCTATTTAAACCGCCAAATCTGGTAAATAATAATTCCTAATTTTTATATGTTATATAGTTTTAAAATTTTATGGTAAAACAATGTATGTTTATTAATTTTCCATGAAATTTCCTATAAAACTATACATAAAATAATAAAACCTTAAAAAAATAAGTAGAAAAAGTAAACATATTCATGTCACCAAACAAAACCGATTCGGATTTTTTTTTCTTTATTTGAAAGAGTAAACTTGCCGTTTGGTCCGATTTTAATTTCATTGGGATCTAATTGATGATAGTTAATGAGCATCTCCAGAGATATACAGACCTCAAGCTTGGTACTAAAAATTACTAGCGCGGCATTTGAAGTCGGTTTTTTTGTTTTTTAAACGATCTTAAATTATTATATTTTTAGTATCTACTACCACCATAAAGTCCTATATCATTTTAAACGGATTAAAACAACTCCAGACCCTCGCATTAGTATCTAGTCCAACGCAAATTCTCCACAAAATATGAGACTTAAAAACGAATCTACGCAGTGAGTTACCGTACCATCGCTTTTGGCTAGAAGCCAATCAGCTATGTACCTCCATATTAAGTTACGTAAGTATCAATGGTTCGGGTGTGTTCGTTTCATTACGTGCAGAAACTCACATCGTAGAAGGTGTGAAAGACAGGTGTATCGAAGCCTTCCTTTTGAGGAAAAAATACGGTCTTTCAGTAGGCACAAAGACTACAAGTATCAAGGGAGGAGGTTGGATGTATCGATGGGAGATTGGGAATAATAAAATGAAATCGTGAATTGTAATGCGATATTGGCTTTGAAGAACGTTTATTTGAGGCAATTACTTAATTTAATACACAAGTGAATACTGAGTTGATTTAACAAGTACGAGAGAGATCACGTGAAAATTGTAAAAAAACGTATAATACCGTTAATAAAGTCTGTGTCATCTTACTAAAAAATTTATTCAAACACAGACTTTAGTTGCTACATACATATAATACGCCATTTATTTTAAAATAGATGTCATTTTTCTGTTAATTTCTTTCAGTATGGTAACATCTGGCTATATTTTGAGCAGGTTTAAGTTGAAGTGTCTCTAGTGTTTGCCAACTGCTATAGGCCAAGCTAAATTAAACATGTTATTTGGTAACAAGCAAGTCACTCGCCAGATGGTAAGCGATGACGACTTTAAAAAAAACAGCAGCACGCATTTTTTTTTTAAATATAGGCTAGCGGGTGACTACAATCTCGCATGGTGCTAGGCGATGATGCGGTCGAAGATGGTGAACACGCTAGGCCTTGTCTTTTCTGACTCTCAAGGGATGTGTGCTGCTGTAATACCGTAAGGTTATAGCGGCAGATTTTCTCTTTGATGTTGGTTACTCTTTTTAACCGTTTTCACAAAAAAGGAGGAAGTTCTCAATTCCTCTGTATGTCTGCCTATTACCTATTAGACTTGGCTGGCACCAAGTCTAATAGGTAGTTGACCTCAAATAGATAAGTGGGTAGCGCTTATAATAATTTTAAGTAACTTATTTTTCGCTTTTGAGTGCCTGTTTGTGGTTATGAAGTCGGTTTTATTTTTTTAAATAACTTATTGTGTAGCAAGTAAGGCGCAACATCGATATAATATACTCCACCTGTGGCTGGCTGCGCTTGTTATTCTGAGACATATATAAAGCAATACAGCCGCCCGTTTTAACCCCTTAGTTAACTTTCTGTTATAGAAAGAGGTGGAGAGGTGGGCCTTAAGTATCAAGTAATTTTAGATATATATATATATATATATCTCTAAAATTACTTGATATATATATATATATATACACATAGATAATATATTTATTGTGCACTAGAAATAATCTTAATAATACATACCAACAACCTTTCTCGGCGATACAATCGGTACAATAACTTTACTATAGTCCCCGTCACGAGAAGCTATAAATTATGTAAACAAGTGTTCAGGAGTTCACAACATTTGGACCAACAAAAAAAATGAATTTGTGAAAATATGTATATGATATGTATATAATATGTATATATGGTGGGCCTTAAGTATCAAGTAATTTTAGATATATATATATATATATATATATCTAAAATTACTTGATATATATATATATATATATATATATATATATATATATATATATATACATAGATAATATATTTATTGTGCACTAGAAATAATCTTAATAATACATACCAACAACCTTTCTCGGCGATACAATCGGTACAATAACTTTACTATAGTCCCCGTCACGAGAAGCTATAAATTATGTAAACAAGTGTTCAGGAGTTCACAACATTTGGACCAACAAAAAAAATGAATTTGTGAAAATAAACTCGAAACTCGAATGACGCGTTTATTTCAAAATGGCGTCCCGATAGTTTACAATCCCTGCGTCCGGTACCAAGAAACACAAACGATAGCGCTTTGCGTCGTTAAAATATGATCCGACTAAATTAAATAGGTTGTTACTTTCATATAACCCGTCTATATTTCATGTCGATTGAATATGGTCAATTTATTATTATCTCGCAGTATAAAATGTTTACTTAGTAAAAGATGCCTGTTTACATAATTTATAGCTTCTCGGGACGGGGACTTTAGACATTTTACACATTCATAAAGTATGCGTGATAGAAAATAGTTATCGATATTGGTAGTCGACATAGCGTTTCCCTATAACTTGTATCGAGAGACTTTATTTCTTTCCGATAAAGTTCTTTCAGATTTAGCAACACCTCTTTCAATAGGGGTCGATGTTAAGATAAGCATCGAATTCGATATAAGATTAGCTTTCCGAAGTAAAACGGTACAAGTTGCAAGTACAGGAAAAAATATTTTCTTGTCTTTATAAAATATGTTGTATCCCTTCTTTTTAACCGACTTCAAAAAAAGGAGGAGGTTTCTCAATTCAACCGTATATATATTATTATTATTTATTTATTTATTTTTTTATGTTTGTTCGCGGATAACTTCGTCGTTTATGAACCGATTTTGATTATTAATTTTTTGTTCGAAAGGAGATATTCCAGAGATATTGAGATAAACATGTCAAAATTGGTACTGAAAATGAATAGCGCGGCATTGAAGTCGGTTCTTTTTAGTTTTTAAACGATATTATGTTTTATTTATTCTAAGAAGGAATAAAGACAGACAGAATAACATATTTATTCATCTTTGCTGTTATGATACTGAAAAGAGTCGTTACGTTACAATGCATTTATTTGATTTTATTTATTTGATACACATTTGAAAAACCTATACCTACCTATTATGCTTAAATAAAACTGAAAATGCGTTTTAATATTTGTTATATATTACTAGACTTTTTTTTTTGAGGTTTACTATGTATCCAGTTACTCAATATGCGCTTTTCACTATATTTATAGTTATTATTGTTCACATATTATAACAATTAACTGTCGTGTCCTTCAATATGAACATGTAATTTTTTTTAGCAGTCACCCAAGTATGTAATAAGTTGTCTTACCAGAATATTGCGTCACTGCACCACGCTCATGTTCAGGCATAAATAAGTGAAATCTCACATTCATATTCTGTTAAATGTCGTTGGAAATTTTGCCCTTCAACCCAAAAATAATTTCTATTTTATGGTTGAAATACTGACAAAGCAGTGGCATCGCTTTAGGCGTACTATTAAATATTCAACTACTCTAAACGTACGTTTTTACTGCACAGAAAACATGTTGCAAAACCATGACCGCTCTGTCCCTCGTAAAAATCGTCTTTAAAATCAAAAATCAATCTGTCACTCGTAGACTGTTTGACAGAGAGGGAGATTGTTTTGCAACATGTTTTTCTGTGCAGTTGAAACAAAGTGTAAGACGCAATAGCGCAATACATGAATAACGCTGTTAAATCACAGTAATTAATAATAACTTGCTATCAAAGTTAGTGTTTCATAGAACCTACAAAACAATTACATACATTGTAAAATAACTAACTAAACGATTCGCACAAATTGTTCCTGCACGACGTGAAATTGCACCCGCATCCTCCAAACTTCATCGTTATATTAAGTTCCAAGCCCAGGCTCCCAAACAATAGTCATGGCACAGTTTAGCGTTCTATTTAACTGTTGCTCTGAAGTCTCCTTTCAATCCCACAAGTGCTTTGATGTTAAACATTGAACTATTTCACTCATTCTGGTTTAATTCAAGCTTGTCGCTCGCGTTTTCCATGCTGTAACCGCTAAGATCTTTGAAGGCTGTGGTTAACAGATAAGTTTAGTTATTATGAACTTCTGGGATATTATTTCCGATTCAGATTAATCTAGCTTTGATAATTTTAAATCTGATTCTGTAAGAACGTTTATTTATTTCATATCTTAGAACGATTTTTAAAAAGGAGAAAGAATTTAAGTTGACTTATGTATTTTTGAAATGTATGACTTAACTTTTTACTTAAATATCTGATTTAATTAAAAACTTTGTTTAACATTTACTACAAACATTTTTACTCTACAATAACTACTCAATACCATCCTGCAGCCAGATGAACTATACTTAAATAATTTTTAATTTTATACTTTAATAATTGGAAAATTTATCAAGATCATTGTTTGTGCATAATAGAGCGCACGAAACTTAAAATATACTTAAAACAATAAAAAAATGGAATGCATAGAGGTATCAAGTTGAAATTTATACTAAATACTTGAGTCTACGGTATTTTCCGGTTGTGAATAAATCAAACGTGTCAGTCAATATTTTCGCATATTTTGCGATTTCACAAGGGAATCAAAATCGGGAGGATGGCCACAACTTGGAACCCAGTGATTAGCAAGTGTTCCAGTGGAAGTTCAAATCAACGAAAATTTGCCGATTTCGTCAGTATTGTGTGTCGCAAAGGCAACTCCAATCAAGATCAAATGAGGGTAGTTTCCAACTACTCTCAATCATAACAATGCTGATACCTACAACTTCAGTTTTATCGTGACCACGGTCAATGCAACTTGATTGAAACGTCGAGGTAAATAAAATTATGTTTTTAGCGCGATAAGTCCCGTATTACAATATAATTATTTGTGTAAACTGTGAAAGTTTAAATTTACTAAGTTTGTCGTAAACGACAAACCTAGTTTGAGAACTAGGTTAAAACCTAGTTTGAGAAGTTGGTACGGAAGCCTCGGTGGGCGAGTCCAACTCGACATGGCCGGTTTTTTTACTATTTACGCCGATAAAACTCTCTGATAGTAAGGTATACTATCTCTTTATGTCTACGACGCAATATCGCATGCCGTAGTACCAGCAGAAGATGATATAGGTGCTACGCGTTTAGCTAGGTTACGGCGTAGCTGTGAGCAAACATGACTGAACTTACAGAATACGCATTTGCTCAATGCTTTGTTAAGCGCTACAGTGCACCTCAAAGCTAGGTTCGGATGTGTGTGGGTATATTGTGTTGTGACATGCTTTAGCTGTGATTAACTATGATAACTACAATCTGTGAAAATGTTTTGTAACATTTTTTGGATAACAAGATATATTTGATGATAGGAGTAAACTAGTTCGTGCAAGTGGGGTGTACCAGTTAACATGATTCCAGAGTGTAACATAACGCAAAGTTCAGCCAAACCATCTCGGAGGCAGACGTTTATAATATGACAAGAATCTGGCAGATTCTGTTAACTAAAACAATTTTATATTTTGTATCTGCGACTTCTTGAAAAGTATTATGTGCAGGTATTGGTTTTAGCAATGACTAATTTTATAATGTTTTCCCGTTTAATTATTTTTTAATAATATCAACGCCTGGACCGAAGTGTATTAGTCGTTCAAAACGATTAATTCGTATTTACTAGAATTTTTCGAGAATTGTAACCATACACAATCTAAAAAATCTTCACGAAAATTTTTGACTGACATCATCACAACAATGTATTAGTGAATTATTTCGATTTTGAGTCGAGTAGAGGACATTTTCAGAAGTGTCTCGTAACTCTCGTAATACCTACCGACAATGTTGAGTTGCACCGGGTGTCCGATAGGCGGCGTGGTAGAGATCTGGCACTCGTACTGTCCAGAGTCGCGGCGCTGCGGGCTGCGGATCCGCAACGCCCACTCCTCAGAGCGAGGCTTGTGCTGCGCCTCGAATCGCTGGTCTGACGTATAGGTGTACCGACCCACCGTCAGCAGGTGGATGTCGCGGTGACGGACCCATGATACCTGTGCAAAAAATACTTTCTTAGACACTATTGATGAAGTCATGACAAATAGCTTTCTAGTATTGGCAACTTGTGCTGTTGGTATTAAAGACAGACACGTGCTCGGCTTTGATTGTAACTAGTGGAAAGTTAATGTAGGCAGATCTAAATGTGCTTATCACACAGATCGAGGTATGTATTATAAAATGTGTATGTATTATTTTAGCAAATGATAGTATGAGACAACGTTAACCTGTTTTCGTTGTATTTAATTACATTTAAAGTCATAATTATTATGTATGTTAACCATATTCTAAGAAATTTTCACCAGTTTAAATAATATAACACAATTTCCAAAGATAATAATACAACTTAAAGGATTTTTTTTGAATATCTTGTAGGCTAGCGGTTGCCCACTATCTCACCTCATCATCATCTTTTATCATCATTAAAGATGATGCGATTGAAAATGGTAAGCACGCTAGGCCTAGAAATGAATAAATACGAGCAATTATAAAAAATAATAAATAGTGCTTGAAAAATAATAAATAGTGACCTTGACGGAATATTTATCTCATCATTATGTATTGATATACAAAGCAAATATTCATCAAAACCAAAACAACCTCAATATTATTATGTTCGCTGATTCTAATCTGAGTGTAGATTTATTCAGACTCATGATGAATGTAAAGGGAGCGCTCGAAATGGTTACGAAATAAGCCATCCTGTATTACTTACACTCATCCCGGTTTTTTATTGACTGCGCATGTAGAATTATTTGGCTATTACTATGAGTACCTACTTGTATTTATGTTTCATAAAATTAACATTATTATTACAAGCTTTTATTCAACTTGCAAATTTCGTTTTTGCGGTAAAATTTACAAACCATTTTCAACAATTTGCTGGCATCCACTTTCGCCGAAATTTGGCTTACTTATGATTTTTGTCATAATATAGGCTAGCGTTTGACCACTATCTCGCCTATTGGTTAGCGATGATGGTTGAAGGTCTACACGCTAGGCCTAGCGAATACTCTCACTATCTAAAACTCACCGTCATCTTTCATATACAAACAAGTGTGATGATAGGTACTGTTTTGGATTGGCAAAAATTAGGGGAGTCCAAGATACTCAACAATATATTATCTTGATGTTTTCAAGTCGTGAATAGAATTGGTAGGTATATTAAGACACATAATTATGTTCACATCACATTACGAGCATTACAACCTGGTAAGGAATTTCTCAAAATCTAATAAGATGAGTATCTAAGGCTGAGATTCACCATCTTACTTTAACCGTAACTGTAACTATTAACCGGTGATTTTATATGGTTTTGTAGATTTAAGTTTGTTAGATTTTGACGTTTGTTATAGTTTAAGCTAGATGGGTAAACTCAACCTTAGTTTACGTGTACTAAGGCACAATTTCTGGTGCAAAAATAAAATTTTGACTCAACTGACATGAGTCTGTCAAGCTAAGCCAGCTGTCAAATCTCAATGTAATGTTTGATTTTTTTGGCCTGCTTGCAAGCAATGTTTACTAGACCACGCTTATTATTCTGTAAATGATTTTTTAAATATACGATGAAACTAACGCATTTGACGCTAACAGAAATTTCCAATATTGACAAATTGTATTAATAACAAGTTGACATATGAAATCATAATATTAATTAATTTTAAAGTAGTTATCACACTTTTGTATAATTTTAAATATCAATAATGTATTATTAGTGCAATATAACTGAAAAACTTTCACATGTCATAAATATGGCAAAATAGAAGGACTATGAATATTTCGGACCATCCTAATGTTCACTCTATTTTTTGTGGAATAAACATTCATTTCATTTCAAGTCAATCTGTACTTTACAAAAGATTAGTAGGTAAGTACGCGCATTTTGAACTGGGCGTGATACTAATAACACGGATTATGGACCACGCATTTCAGCAGCATTAAATAAAATTATCTTGATAAAATTGTGTATTCTTCGATTATTTACCTAGATTCAACGAACCTTGTACTTTTTATTCCGTTCTGTAAGACAGAGTTTCTTAAGCTTCTAATAACTCTTCTTATGGTTTTAAAGTAACATACTTTAGAAAACAATATCATGTTGGCCATCATAGTTAAGTACAGTGTTCGCTTGTACCTCATAAATATGGAACAAGTTTTAATTACTTACTACGAGGTAATACAAACTAAAGTGCAGCGAAGTTCAGCGGGAAAGCTCCGTGAAATTAAGTTTTCTATTAGTGAGAATGGTATTCTTGATTAGATAGAAAAGTAATGCGATTTGTGATCATTGGAACGCGTGACGAAATATATTTATAGGCAGCGAACTTTAAAGATTTGCCACAAAATAATTTAAGCGTTGAGGTCCTAAAGTTTTCGAAGCATAATAACAACTTTTTGTATAGGTTAAAAATGCTACAGTGTGATCTATGTGTGCCTGTAATAACAGACCACTGGTAAGTAGACTCTAAGCGATGCTCCGACGCTCAAATCATTAGCCAAATAAAACGTGAGAGATTTTAAAGAATGGCATAGCATTGGCAATGGCATTTCTGGCGTGATATTCAATTTCAGCGACTATGGGGCAGCAACGAGTTAGTATCCTAAAATGCGCTAAATGAATCAGACTGACCTAGAATATCCAGTGCTTCATCCAACTCTATCATAGACTGCCATCATCACTTTACATCAGATTATATATAGTGGAGTGCCGTAAGGTTTCCAGGTTTCCACCTCGGAATCCAGGGCCAGTCAATGAATCTTTATAGAAACTTTTGAATTGTGTTTCTAACAATATATAAAAATAAGTAAAAAAAAAAATTTTACCTGATCTTCATTTGTTTTTTAATTTATTTTTAGTTTTATTTTATTTTTATTAGTTGAAAGTTATATTTTGACCCTAATTTATAGTGACAATTTGTCCCAGACACATTTCTGTCTACTGCCTCACCTTTGGCACGCCACTGAGCTCGCTCAATATCATTGCTCCACCTTGCTGGAGCGCGCCCTACACTCTGTTTACCGAGCCACGGTCTCCACTCTAGAACAGACGTGTTCTAGACCCCAACGGTTATCGGTTCTACGACAGATGTGACCAGCCCACTGCCACTGCAGCTTGCTAATCCTTTGAGCTACGTCGATAACTTCGGTTCTCTGACGGATGACCTCGTTTCGAATTCGAACCCTCAGAGATACTCCGAGCATAGCCCTTTCCATAGCTCGCTGAGCAACTTTGAATTGGTGAACCAGTCGCACTGTCAGTGTGCGGACACTGACAGTGCGACTGGTCTGGGCTCCACAAGTAATAACAGGTAGGACGCACTCGTTAAAGTCTTTCGTCTTTAGGCTTTGTGGTATGGGCGATGAAAAGACTTGACGAAGTTTTCCAAATGCTGCCCATCCCTGCTGTATTCTTCTGCAAGCTTTCTTCTCGAAGTTCATCATCATCATCATCATCAGCCTGTATCAGTCCACTGCTGGACGTAGGCCTCTCCCAAGATGCGCCACTGAGCCCATCTTCGGCTCTTTGTTTCCAGTCACTGCCCACCGCTTTGCGAATGTCGTCGCTCCACCTGGTAACAGGGCATCCTACGCAACGTTTACCGATTCGCGGTCTCCACTCTAGAACCAGTCTACCCCAACGGTTATCGGTCCTACGGCAGATATGACCAGCCCACTGCCACTTCAGCTTGCTAATCCGATGAGCTATGTCGATCACTTTAGTTCTCTGGCGAATTACTTCGTTCCGGATTCGATCCCGCAGAGAAACACCGAGCATAGCTCTTTCCATAGCTCGCTGAGCGACTTTAAATTGGTGGACCAGTCGAACCGTGAGTGTCCACGTCTCGGCTCCGTATGTCAAGACGGGTAGGACGCACTGATTAAAGACTTTTGTCTTTAGGCACTGTGGTATATGCGACGAGAAGACTCGACGGAGTTTTGCAAATGCTGCACAGCCCAGCTGAATTCTTCTCTGGATTTCCTTTTCGAAGTTATGTTTGCCTAGTTGGAGCGTCTGCCCTAGGTAAAGATACTTAGTGACAACTTCGAGTGGGATTCCATCTACGGCAATCGGTTCCGGAACAACGTGCTCGTTGTACATGACTTTGGTTTTATCCAAATTCATCCGGAGACCGATGCGATGAGAAGAATCAGCTAGGCCATTCAACATCCGTTGTAGGTCCTGCAGCGTCTCTGCCATAATAACGATGTCATCTGCGAATCGTAAGTGAGAAATGTACCTGCCGTTGATGTTAATGCCACGATCTTTCCAGTCCAGCGTCTTAAGCATATCTTCCAAGGCGTTAGTGAACAGTTTCGGGGATATGACGTCCCCCTGTCTCACTCCTCGACGCAGGTGGACATGTTAAGTTTGCTGGTTCTGAACTTTTACAGTCATCGTTGCGGCATTATATAGACATCTCATCACTTCGATATATCGCCAGTCGACTTGGCAACGCTGCAAGGACTCGAGAGCAGACCAGGTATCGATTGAGTCAAAGGCCTTCTCATAGTCCACAAATGATAAGCACAGGGGCCGATTGTACTCTTCGGTCTTCTGTACGATCTGCCGCACCATGTGGATGTGGTCTATAGTGCCGTAACCGCTTCGAAACCCGGCCTGTTCCGGAGGTTGAAACTCGTCGAGTCTTCGCGCAAGACGGTTCGTGATGACCGTTGAAAACAGCTTGTAGACATGGCTCAGAAGCGAAATCGGGCAGTAGTTTTTCAATAGGGCTTTGTCTCCTTTTTTGAAAAACAGAACCACCATGCTTTTGTTCCATGCCTGTGGAGTTCTCCCAGTGAAAAGAACGTAATTAAAGCGCTGCTGAAGCTGTTGAATTGCTGGAGCTCCTCCGGCTTTTAAAAGCTCCGTTGTGATTCCGTCTTCTCCTGGGGCTTTTCCATTTTTGAGCTGTTTAAGGGCCATCACGATTTCGTCTCGGCTAATTTCGGGCAGATCTTCTGTGAAGTGGCGGGTTGAGGTGGCTCTAGAATCCTCAGTATCGGGTTCGGGCCTTGAAGCATGCGATGCGTAGAGCTTGCCATTGGACGTTATTGACCCCAAATTGTTCACTAACACTCTGGGGGATATGTTCTAGACACTGAGTTGGAAAGGACGGGGCATAAATATAAACGGCTAGCACCTATCACACTTGCGGACGATATCGTCATCATGGCTGAAACCGTGCAGGACTTGCAATACGTGCTGACCACCCTTGTTGATTATTCTGCGCGCATCGATCTCCGGATGAACTTCGATGATATCAAATATTATGAACGCAATAAATGATTGAGTATTGAATAAGACCAAGATCATGGTTCAACGAACATGTTGTCCCAAAACCGATTGCCTTAAACGGCCAACTTCTTCTCGAAGTTGTTCACGAATACGTATACCTTGGGCAAATCTTGCAATTGGGCACAAACATTTATTTTTATTGTAAATTGTTATTTTAAGCAAAATAATAAATTAACGTTAAAGTTTATTTGCAAATATGATTTCTTAGGTATATAATTTATGATCGTATAAAAAGAAAAAACCGACTTTACATGCCGCAATAGTAATTTTTAGTACTAAATTTGATGTGTTTATCTCCATATCTCCGGAGATAATAATTAGGTCCCTATAAAATTTCATTTCATTTCATTGGTTCCAAACGGAAAGCATATTCTCTCAAATAAAAAAATAATTTTTCAAATCGGTTAAGATTTAAAGGAGTTCTGAGGTCACATATTATATTTTTTTTTAAAAACATGCCCGTCGAATTGAGAACCTCCTCCTTTTTAGGGTTCCGTAGCCGAATGGCAAAAAACGGAACCCTTATAGATTCGCCATGTCTGTCTGTCTGATTTTTATACAAAAATAAAAAATATAAAAGTTTAAGGGGGGGGCATTCCATACATGGAACTGAAACAAAAAAAAAATGTTTGTTCAAACCTATACGTGTGGGTTGTTTATGGATAGGTCTTTTAAAATGACATTGAGGTTTCTAAAATCATTTTTTCCCAAAGTCAATCATTTAAGAAATAAGCGCGTCTAAAGTGCTAAAAAGTCTAACTTTTAAAGTAAGCGAGTGAAAAATCTAGAAAACATATATTCTGTTGATCTCAATATAAATTTTCAACGAAAATTGGTTTGAACGAGATACAGTCAGCAGTTTTTTAAATATACCGACCGCTAAGGTAACTTTGTTTTTCATACAAACACTATGAAAAACAAAGTTATTTTTGTAGTTGCGAAAAATCATAGTTATAGAATACTCTACTGTGTTACGGAACCCTACGAGTGCGAGTCTGACTTACACTTGGCCAGTTTATTTGTGAAATCGGTTGAAAATTGAAATATTTGCTCTAAATATTTTTTTTTCCCTTGTCCCTCTAATTTTTTAGTAAATTGTTATTATATTTTTTATAATCAAGAGCGGCAAATTTTTTTTTTACATTTTTATTTGAGCTTTTAGCAATACAGCCCAACAGTTTTTATGAAGATTCGTGGACTGGCCCTGGATTCCGAGGTTTTACCAATTTTACGTCTTACGGCACTCCACTAATAATGTTTCTTGAAAATTATAAAAACAGCTTTCCAAACTGAGCTAAACATCTTTGTATTATGTTCGTGTACGATACACATAAGAAATTCACAAAAATAAACGAAACAAGTTCCTCGAACCACATGTATGACAGAATCTCGTTTATTTACGTTCAAATGTCGTCTACAAGTTTAATATAATCTGATATTAGATACATGCTTGTTTGATGTCAGATCTTTGCAATATCTGTGACTACGAGAATGTAATTGCGATTTGCCGATTAATATACTCCTCGACTTACTCTATATTCTACGTTGGTTTAATATTACACGGAAATTTAGAAAAATACTTATACAGATTGCTTATAATCAAGTGCTTTATTATAGCATCGCTTATTTACCATTTAATTTGTTATTTTTTAAAACAAGTTAGCTACGTGCTAAAAACAACTCCATAAAATGTGACCGAAAAACCAAGTATGGGAGTAAATTACTTCTTTATATTATACTAGCTGTACCCGCGACTTCGTTCGCGATTCCTACAAAAACTTAACAAAATCTTAACGTTACTGTGGCTACACTTAATTTTTTATTCGTCTCATTTAGGGTAAAATCAAAGCCTTACATTATGATTAGGCCAAGAGAAGTTATTTCTACTACGCTGTATTTTTTTTTAATGTAACAATTCATGTCTTATTTTAAATAATCCACACTAACCATAAATATATGGACACTATTGCATCGTCTAGTTTGGTAGATAGGGTTACAATTTTAATGACAATGGATTTTAAGTGGAATACTTAAACAATGTTTAATTGAATATACTATTACATAATATATTGTCTAACGAAAATTTGGCAAATATTGTACTTTGGTATGTAGATAACAACGTCGTTATAATGTATCAAGCCGCACAAAAAATCAGCCTCATAGAGAAGCCCTCGTCCAACGTTTGATCTCCTACATTTAAAGATATACCTATAACGACAACTACCCGCCTTGATATTCTCGGCATCTCATTAAGCATCAACTCTTAATATTACTTTTATATTACTACGTAATATAAAACAAAGTCCCCTGCCGCGTCTGTCTGTCAGTTTGATAAACTACAGAATTTGCGGTTTTCACCAATAGATAGAGTGATTCATGAGGAAGGTTTATATGTATAATTCCTTAAGGTTTTATGTAACGATTAATTCATACTCGACGCCACAAAGTGATGCAAACAGATACAGGCTCTACCCAGGCATATGTGCGAAGCTGGGGCAGGTCGCTAGTTGAATTTAAAGTTTAATCAGCCACTTGGCGTTTTGACTAAAGTAAGACAATATTTCACCCGGGACAGCAGTTCAATCTATATCAAAGCGATGGTTGACGGTTATAAAAAATCCAGCTAAGTAGATGCTAAAACTATTGATAGCAGAATCGAAAAACTCATCGGCGACTCCAATAAATTCGACAACCGCGGATAGCCTTATTAAAAACGGCCATATATAACCTTTAATAAAAGGCACCTTTCAATTTCAGCCGGGCTATTCACAATCATTCGAAAAAAAAATCGGCTTCAGAAACTACCTCCCCTTCGAATTAGATCTTTGCAATTCACAATTATCGGAACGGAGATACTTGCATTTCAATTCGTTAAATCAGGGATTCTAAATGCAAATATAATTATGTATATAATTTAAAATGACACTTTCAATTAATTTGAATGTATCCGATTTAAATTAGAGTACGGAGAGTATTCATAGATTTATTTTTGACCATCTTCATAATAAAAGTTAACACACTCTTTTTTTGTAAATTATTATTATGATGATTTTTTAGCACGAAATAGTAAGTTACTTTCTTGTTTGTCTGTCGGTCATTCCAGGTGTAATCTGACGACTTTCAAAAACTTTCCAATTAGTTATCCAGCTGAAAGTTTCAGGGAAGCTAAAATATCGATGAAAATGCATTCTATAGCGTGATTTTTAGATCAATTTTAACCGACATTTATTGCTTTGTCTAAAGCATGTTTTAAGTTTTTCGGGTATTTTATCTAAAGAGAGAAAACTTAAACAATAGAACAATAAACAATGCTAAATGTGCTATATCTCAAAATCTACTGACTACAAACCAATTTTCGGTTAAAGTTTTCTTGAGATCTACAGGATATTTGTTTTAGATTTTTCACTTTTTACACACACATTTTACCACTTTAGAAGTGTAAAACTTTCAAACGAATGACTTTGAAAAAAAATGTTTTAAAAACCTCAATGTCATTTTTAACGACCTATCCAAAAACATAACGCACGTGACGGTATGATTAAAAATTTTTTTTTAGTTTCTGTTCCCATGTATGGGGAGCCCCCTCCCCTTAATCTTTATTTTTATATAAAACTTGTAACACAGAATACATCTACCTACCAAGTTTTAACTGTGTAGTCTTAAAAGTTTCGGAATAAAATGGCTGTGACATACGGACGAACAGACGGACGGACAGATAGACGGACAGACATGACGAATCTAAAATGGTACGAAACTGCACAACATTTCTACCTAATAGAACTACGCCAGCGATACGAATTCAGAAGCTGAGAAACCCGATGATCCTGTAATATGTGCAATTATAATGTGTAATGTAAAGTAAAGCATCGACATGCATAG
The DNA here is from genome assembly GCA_954871355.1 of Cabera pusaria. Taxonomy (NCBI): domain Eukaryota; kingdom Metazoa; phylum Arthropoda; class Insecta; order Lepidoptera; family Geometridae; genus Cabera; species Cabera pusaria. The sequence continues at coordinate 6,500,662 of OX940893.1, forward strand.
CAATTCGTCATCTACATCTTATGTTTCAAATGGAAACCTACTTCGGTTATCTTACTTAGCTTCGCTTAGCTCGCATACAAAGTTGGCTTTGAATAACTCAAAGATGGTTGGGCGCTAGTTTCCTTTCGCTTATATTCCAATAATGAGGCCTGTGTTTAATCCATCATCGGCAGAAGAACGATGGAGTGTCGTTTGCCGAACTCAACTGATCTCCTTAAACTTAAGATAACAAAAAGAGTGCGTTTGCCACCATCATCCGAATATCTTTCTCAAAGATTTATTACTTGAATAATGTTATTTCTTGAGACCGAATCGATTAGCGACATGCTTTTATTCGATTGATGGCTGGTTCGTACGAGTCACAACTCAAACTACATTTTGCCACACGTAGTAGGAGCATTATATCGATGTTCCGCCTGACTTGTTGACATAAAATAGCTTTTTACTATCAAGGAGAACATCTGCCGGCGTATCCTTACGATGTCCAGCAACAAAAAGCCCTTGGTATTCAGGATCATTTTAGGCCTAGCGGATTCACTATCTTCGATGACATCATCGCTAGCTCTCTAGCACCAGGTGAGATAGTAGTCACACGCTAAGCCTGTAAGCAAGGTTATTCTTAATCATTCGAAAGCAAATTCGAATTCGGAAACTGCCTTTACTTCGACTTGGTTCTTTGCAATTCACAATGCTCCGATCGGTTAATTTTGATATTTCCATTAGTAAAAGTCAGTGATTTATTGGAAAGATTTGCGCGCAAAACAGCTCAGGGATCAAAAAAATAATAAAATTAAAAATGAAGCTTCCGAATCTGAATATGTTTTCGAATGATTGAGAATAAGCGCAAAATAACTAACAAATAACTACAAAATCATTACATTTTCGACAAAATTTCTCACGTGTTGAGATTTGAACCTACAGCCTTTGCTTCTTAAAGCAAGCTCTGTTCCACCTGATCCAATCATTTACATATACAGTGTGGCGAATTTAAAAATAACAATGTAAATCTGCACGTCAAATTACGGAACCAGGAACGATTCCCGTATCCTGTTTTTTTTTTTATGAAATCTTATAGCTGTTATACATACATTTGATCAAAGTATCATTTGAGAAGTGTTTACCTAATAGATTGCATAATATTTACATAAAAATATCCTGTTTTTCCCGTGTCCCACCAAAACCTTTATGTTTTTCAGGATAACCAATATTCTAAAAGTTATTCCATAGTATAAGCTATGCTCACTTTAAGTTTACATTAAAATCCGTCCAGTAGTTTCGGCGTGATGATTTTTCAAACGGACATACAGACAAAAATTTTAAAAATTGTATTTTCGGCATCTATAGCTATCATAAAGCTTTCCCTAATATAAATTTCAAAAAAATATTCAATGAACAGTTTTCGCTTAGTTACTGTTTTATTATAGTACTAGCAGCCCGCCCCGGCTTTGCACGGGTAAAACATATATGCCTACAAAATTTGCATTTGTTTGTTGCATCAAATATCAAATATTAACATATTTAACAATCACCGTCATATTTCAACCAATTTACACAAAACCTTAACGAATTATGCACCTAAACCTTCCTCATAAACACTCTGGCTATTGGTAAAAACCGCGTGATGATCCGTTCAGTAGCTATTGAGATTATTGCGAACAGACAGACAGACGCAGTGATGGACTTTGATTTATAATACTTACGTAGTATATATATAGATATAGATATTGGACGGCCTATGGCGTAAAGGATAGTTACACTGATTCTGACCCGACGGTCGTTGGTTCTAATCCTAGCTATATACCTACCAATGAAAGATTTATGTGCATTCATGAATCATGGGTTTTCGCACAGAGGTAGTGGGATCATTGAATCAAAATCAATCAAACCATGGGATCAAAGAAGGAGTAATATACGTTTAACGTGTGTATCTGTGTCTGTCTGTAGCATCTTAGCACCCAACCGGATAAACCGATTTCGATTTTATTATTGATACTTTTTTTTTGTTTGATAGAGGTCTTCATCGAGAGTGTTCTAGTAGTAGCTTTGATTCATCAAAATTCGTTCAATCGTTATAAAACTATGAGCTTTTTTCTAGTTATTTGCGCTATGAAATCAACTTTCATAGGTCTGATCAATTAATCGAAAATCTTCTTCTTCAACGATATTGTAAGAACATGGAAGCATTGACCTGATGCTGGGACATCTCCTGTACTTTACAGAATACTCAAATCCACACCAATTTACAGCTCAGATTTTAAATGTGTTTAGAGTCATTGTAATGCTTTTATTGAAAAGATTATACATAGATCAGTCGGGGTGGTTTATATATAGATCAAAACTATATTATACAATAGAATTTTATACAGTAAAAATATATTATTATACTATATTGACTTCAAATTAATTGTGATCGGTGGGGATCTACAGCATCGCTAAGCTTATAATAATATTTTCGTAGTAACTATGACCTAATCTGTGGTTTCACTGCAGATATTTTATTAATTTTGCGATGCGTGTATGTGAAATCCGTGATATCTTCTAGAGTTTTCATTTGAATTATATACTGTAAAGGACAATTTAAATCTATAATATGTGGCCAAGCTAAATAACGTAATTATTTGGATAAGGATTAATACTACGAGTATATACTTGAAAATAGCCATGGAAGTTATGTAATATTTTTTAACAAAAAATTAAAGATTGAAATGGTTACTGTGAGTCAACCTTAAGAGATAGACATATGCTGTTGTGGACTTTTTTGTAGGTCTTATTAAGTTGTTAAACTCTTCCGAAACTGTAGAAAATATTCTTCTATCTATTTTCAATTGAGCAGCGTTCGTAAGAAACGTGTTTTCTCGACCGTTTTTTAGTCGACTTAGGTTGCAAATTAGGTCTCCACGAATGTACCTTTGATTTAAACGGGATAATATATAGCCTATTTTCATTCCGAAAGTCCATTCTATATATAAGTGAAAGAATTTTTTAAATCGGTCCAGTAGTTTTTGAGCCAAATTATTACAAACATACAAAAATACAAATGTTCTCTCTTTATAATATTAGTATAGATAGAATAGAATAGATAGATAGATTACCTTATTGTTTACTATTATTATTATCTTTATACTTTGTTTTAATGAGATGGCAACTTTGTAATACCATATACCTAAAGCCATATTTCATTATGACGAACCTTCAATCCAACTTCATAACGAGCAAAACTTGACTACAATAGCGTGAAAATTCTATACTTCGAAGTACACGTTAAAATTACGAGTATACTCACAGTTCTGTTCTGTAAATTCTTGACTTTACACAGCAGCGTAACTGGGTGTCCAACTAGGCCGGTTACGTTGTCAGGCGTGCTGGGATCAAAGTATGGGGCCCCAGGCGTGTGTGGCCAGTCTTCCAAGAACTCTGCGCGGAACCTTCTCGAAGATTCTGAGACGGTGCTTTGGTCCCGAGGGCGACTGTTCCCGCTATCCTGACGGCAAACTGAAAGAACGTGTCTAGTTAGTTTATTGGCTTGATTTTATTTACTAGTGACAAGCATTGTTGTTCGTGGTATTTTGGCTTTGAGTTTTATACCGATGGTTATCAAGATGTGAAAAGCTGATTTGATTTTGTCAGATTTCGCTCAGGGGCCTTACTCGTATTCAGTATGATCATTTTAAAGTCTTATCGTGCCGTTTTACGCTATCTCCGCGTTATGGTATTCTCTATGCCAATTAAAACGCAGTAGAGTAAGCTTATGAGCGCGTTTTGTGCTGTCAAAATATCGTGACATATGAGGACGTGTAACGCGCGCGTTTTGTATAATTTACCTATCGTGTGGCATACAGAATACAATTTTTCAATAACGTAACGTGACGCGTTAAGGAACGCGTTATCTCATTGGTCATACTGAATAAGGCCCCAGGTCTCAAAATTGAAGGAGATTTTCAAATTGAATACAGCTTATACACAGCTTTTACTTGTTCTTTTATACAAATTGTAAATAACTTATACGTATTTGTAATATCTGTAATAATCTGGATTTAGGAATATGAAAGGCAAACTAACTTAGTAATAAAAAATTGATATTTCGTCTGTTTGCTGTTAAAAGATTTTGCACATTTTTATTCGACCCGAAAATTAGCACAAATTTGATAAATAAAGAAAATTTGGAAATCAGGACATATGTCCCTTTTCTACTAAGCACATATAAATAAGCTACTATATTATTATCAATCACCCACATAAACGTACTCATAAATAACTCAGGCTAAAAAGGAAGTATTTTTAAAAACAACCACTCCGAAACTAATCTTGGTCAACATGATTTACAGCGGAACTTTTAAACTTCATTGCGACAAAGTTTCCAATTTTGGCATTCGTGCAAGCGAAATAAAATGCGCACAATCAACGAAGAGCCTTAACAAAGTTAACTTTGTGCAATTTTTCTTTGTTTTGTTACGATTATCGTAAATCATGGAGATATTTCGACAGCGGGTGCAAGAAACAAAACATTAATTTCATTATTAACACGGGGTCGAATGCGAAGGATCGGGACATTTAGATTAATGTTCGGTACTGATCAGATTACAAAATGGACGAAACGAAAATAAAAATGGATTGGATAATGAAATGTCGTCAGTAATTGATTGTCAAAGCTTTGTTGAGGGTTAAATTTTAGATTATAATTATTTATAAAAAAAGTTTGTAAAACACCGACCAAAATCATTTATAATCTTTTTAGCACAGTGTGATCTAAACCCGCACTTTACGCACGCTTTTCCGTAACTTAAATAGTCGATTATTGCACGACGTTTAGCACAATCGCTGCGCTCGGGTCCCAACTTCACGCCGTGCAATAATCTTCTATTTGACGGAACAGCGTAGCAAGCGTAAAGTGCGGGTTTATATAACACTGACAGCTATAAAATAATATACGATACTCGTGACTTGCACGGTGTGCAATAATAGACTACTTAACTAAAACGTATCGTAATATACTATTTGCTGTTTTAGTTACTTGACTCTATTATTTATTCGTTTTTATAAAGGTACGGACACACCGCAGCGTCCTGCGTGCGCGATCTAGGTGGCGATCAGATAGTGCAGTAGTATTTGTACGGACTGGTTTACACCAAACACGATCAGAAAACAATTGAAGAGTACTGAGCTAACGAGTTTCCAAAACATTTTAATACTGCAGCTGCCTTTACTATCTCTACAGAAATGTCATCAAATATTTTAGTGAGACTCAACGAAGCGATGTTACATGCACAGAACACACTCTATTTCTTTTGTTTTGTCTCATGTCCGTTTTGCAAAGTGCAGCTTCCAGCTTCAATATTCGTAAAAACAACAATCAAGGTTCGTGTGCGTTCACTTCAAGTAGTTATCTCGTGAAAACCTGTTACGTCTTACACATACGAATAAAATGTATTCGTAGATTAGCACATTTTATTTGAAACCGTTTAACAATGTCTGGCTAAGGAAGGATTGGCCGTTCAGCAGGCGAACGGCCAATCCGTTGGCCCTCTGACCTTCCAGCCGGCCATTTTATGACAAGCATAAATTTTTTATGCAAGTGCCGCTGGAACACCTGTAGGTTACGAGTGTGCGATGATGTCCGCATTGCGTGAATATCTTTCTCTGTTTTGTTTCTGTATCCTTTAAAAGTTTCTTTAAAATTATTATAAGGAACTTATTTTTACCATCCTCATTATTAAGTTATATTGACTGATACTGGCCGGTTATGATTTAAACCTTTTGATATCTATTATATTTTTCAAAGAGATGTTTAAGTTTTAAAAAAATAAGGCATTGACATAAAACAGATCCTAAATAAATGCCATATTGGTAAAGTATATAAATCAAATGTATATAAAGTATATAAATAAACAAGAAGTTAGTAAATTTCATTTCGAAAACAAGGTAGTAATCTTATACATAAATATACGCATTTCTCTTTATTTAAAGCGTTAAATCGGTCCTTATTTATTCAAGCTGTTACCTAATTGTTAAGTTTAGGGCCTAAATACTTAGAATACTTGTTTTCACTTGAATAAACCCGGCAAAAGTTTTTATTAAAGTTACGGTCCTAAATTCAAAGTAAAACAAAGTGTTAAAAGGAACGTGACTTCGACAATTTACTTTCAGGTCATTTTGTAAGAGATAAAAAACTACTGAAATGAGTGTTTCGTAAGTGGTTATTTAGTTCGAGGTACTTTTGTTGTAACATTTTAGCTTGAGTTATATGTTCTTATTTACGAATGCAAAAAACTGTGATCATACTAAACAAAATTAATCGATTGCACTGTTTGAGGATTTAGAAGACGGATCAAGAATAACACGCATAGGAAAAGGGGGAAAATATTAAAAATGCATGTAATAACTAACAAACTAAGGCCCCGAATAAATTAAATAAAAATGGTTAGTAAGAATTTCTCTTCAAAAACATTTTCTTACATGTAAACGCTTGACTACGATTTCACATAATGGTAAGTAACAGGGCGGTGCCGCAACGTCTTACAATAAACATAATACCTGTGTTCAGAACTAGCTCTGAATAATAAATAAATTTATCTCGCCTAATATCAGGTAACGATGCGGTCTATGGTCGAATCGTGCAGTGAAACGAGGTGCTGCATAACTTTAGTTCATTCTCCATAGAGCATCTATCTTAAACCTGCCTCTTAAATGGCTCGAACATTATTCCGCAACAAACTGTTTGGTAACATTTCTTCGCAAATAATTCCTCGACGAACTGGTTGGTAACATTCTCCATCGTGCAATTATTTTAACCTGCCTGTCAAATGGCTCGAAAAACCTCGAAGAACTATTTGGGAACATTTCTTAGTCCGGTGTGTGATTTAAGCCTTGACAGTTCTACGGGTGGTAAACCATTATGCACCACTCATAGATCGTACATTTTCAATAAAAATCCAGGCCTAGGAACAAGAATTTAGTGGTTTGACCCGCAAACTGCCGTAGTAAAGATTTATTTTAAAAAGAAAAATCTTAATATTTTGATTTATTCAAATAGATTCTTAGAATAAATAATATTCTGTAGCAGGTGTACAGGATATCTTACATCGAAATCAGTTAAAAAATAGTTTGAAATTCTTTTATAACAACTGTGTTTTTACTATCTATGTAACTTAACAACTATGTTGTTACTAGCTCAGCAAACACATGCCACATACACAATTTTATTTTTTTATTTTGAGCCGTTTTTGTTCCACTGCTGGGCAAAGGGCTCCCTAACCTCTTTACAGTGATCTCGATCGGCAGCTATGGATTGCCGGTCTCACTCGTACAAACCCCTTGCAATATTTTTGATAATGAAAACATTCTAGGTCCATATTCTAGGCCTAGCGTGCTTACCATCTTCGAAACAGGTGATATAGTGGTCAAAATGCTAGCCTATAAGGAATAAAAAAAACGTATCTAAACATTACTCTGCCTCTGCGTCCCGGGGTTTTGCCCGCATTTAAATATATATATTCTATGATGTCCTATTCTACTTTGCTGGCTATGACGTCTGCTCTCACGCGTCAGTCCGTGTTCTGCTAATGATATTCATTCTCATCATCACAACTTTTAAACAATCTACCCAAATAACTAAGCCCAGTTTCACTAGTTTCTGATAAATTTTGGCAGATGATGCCCTATATAAAAGCTATCAAAATCTGTCAGAGAAGTTCCCAACAGGCCTATCAGGAACCAGTGAAACGGGCCCTAAGTTTAACAGCCAAAATTATCTACTTTACATACCAAAAGCAATGAAAGTACTTTTTAAAGTAAAATACCGTAAGTGTGCATGGTAAATACAATATATGTTTTGCTTGTGTGCCATTCCATGACTATAAAGCAATCATGAACATATAGGGTCGAATAGAGTACGGTATCTCTTTCACTGTTACTAATAGTGCATTATCCCATTAAAGTGTCTCATGCATACATTTATGCGTTAAAATAGACATAATACACCAGTGAACAGAAGCTAACTTACCGATAATGCACGAAAGGAAATGAACCGTGAAGAGGCAGACAGCGCCTTTGCCTGCCATCGCTCACCTCAGGCCCTTAGGGGAAGGGTCATCGCTCCTGGAAACAAAGAGTGGACTAATCACCAACCCTTGCCAACCTTTGATAGAAAAAGTCAGCAAGTGGATCGATTACCCCAGGGTACGATTCAGTTTGTTTTTGACGTATTCAGTTAGGGGATGAATGATTTAGCGAGCTTGATATGAAAACGCTGCAGTTTAAAACTATAATATATATATATATATATAATAAATATAAATACACAAGTCTGGGTAAACTACTGTCAACTACTGTTTTTAAAAGCATATTATTATTGTTATATTATTTTATAAAAAATATCCTATATTATGTTTCTTTGAAGTGTTTCACACTTTATATTTTTGTAAATTGTTAAACACTATCCAAAACCAATGCATAATTGGGTTAACAAAATGCAATCCACTAATTTCGTCGTAACGATACTTCGCACCGTGGCTTAATTGGCAAAGCACCGGAACATGTTATTCCGGAGGTTGCGGGTTCAAGTCAAGTACGATGAAATTTTGGATAGTGTTTAACAATTTACAAAAAATATCCTTTTTGTATATCTAGTAGCCTAGCGTTTGACAACTTTCTCGCTTGGTGGTAAGCGATGATGTGGTCGAAGATGGTGAACAAACTAGGTCTAGAAAGGTCTGACTCTTAAGACCTGTGCTGCTGGAACACAACAGCAACGGCAGATTTTCTCCTTTATGGTGGTAGACTACTTTCGATATCAAGTAAAGTGGACGATCGATATTATAAACCTGTAAACTTCTTCTGTAGATATTTTTTTAGTACGTCCACGTAATATTATTCTTAAGAGCGAACACAGAGAAGTGTATTCCCCCGTTTTACACCCTGGAAAATGCTTCTAATGAAAAATTTGTTTCTACAAAAAATCAAGGTCTGCTGTAGCTACGTCCCTATCATTTTCTTTTTTTGACCAACCAATTGCAAATAGAAATATGACCCTTTAAAAATCTTAGAGAAGAGATTAGAAGGCTTATATGTCTTTTTGCAATTGGTTGGTCAAAAAATTAATATAATAGAGGCGTAGCTACAGCAGACCTTGATTTTTTGTAGAAACAAATTTTGCTCTAGAAGCGTTTTCCAGGGAGGAAACGGGGGAATAATACATTTGTATGGAAAACTGCACCCCGCTTTCCCCCTTAAAAATATATTTAGCGGTATATCATCAGCATCAGCCTAGCTCAGTCCACTGCTGGACATAGACCTCACCTATGGCACGACAATATATTATGCTTATGAGTATACCTATAATACTTCCAAATCTTAATTCTCAGAACAAAATAAAGTTAGCGCCATTTTCACGCCAATCAAACTGTTTATTATGTACGCCTAATTTAACTTCCAGATATTAATTTCTGCCAGCAAGATAAAGTTTTTTACTCAACATTAGATTAACTTAACATCAAAACTTCTAGATCAAGTTTTCAATATCCAATCAAGAAATCGTACAACATTTCAGTAAATCTACTAGCTCAGGAATAAAATCCGGATCAACTAATCAGTAAAATCCTATTAAACTCGGCTAGCTACCACAAATAAGCTTTACAGATACTCAGCTAAGCTGAAAATCACATTGCCAAGTTGTACAAAACCTATCTCGAAGCTCTGCACGGTGGTAAAACTATACGGTAATACATTTTCTCTAGAGAAAATGCTCAAAGACAATTTCTACATTAGATAAAGGCGAAGCGAAAAATATAAAAACGCAACTGAATCTAACACTATGCAATACAGTTTACTGCTACATTCAGGAAATTAATTCAAAGTAAACTTTATTATTTTTGTTCAATTATATTTGTAGTTCAAGAAATCAACGGTATAAATTGGATTTATATAAATTTAATTATTAATCTTAAGATTTGCTGGTTGATAGAGTCATCGACTTCATAGCAATTAATTGTTACGAAGTCAATGGATAGAGTTAACATTTGTTGCATTTGATTGTGCTTAGTCTTCTACTTCTACTCTTTCTTCTACTGCTTATGTTGCTACTTCCGCTTTATTTACAGAAATATATTCCCTTAAAGTTTGGACCGCGTTGTTACCTTTAAATATTGCAAGGTTTAAAAACCTTATAAGGATTATATAACCTACCTAAAGGTACAGACGATAAAGTGATCTCTACAAATTTCTCCCCAAAGGAAATCGAATTATCGTCGCGATATAAGCAAATAAAATCGTTCGTTACGATTGGCTATAACAAGCTTAGGTATTCCAGTTCGCCGCCCTTTGAACATTGAGCCTGTAAGAAGCTTGAAAAGAATAGCTTTGAAAGCTTTATTGTCGATGGAACTTCCTTAATTTCTTACATTGGAACGCTCTTTTGTGCGGTGCAGGAATTCAGACGATTTCAATCTTTGATTGCGACGATTGATTTGGATGTTTATCTGGATTGAAATATTTGAAGAGGGTAAGTACTTATTAAATTTAACTGAGCTGAACATCAATCCAATGAAAAGCTATTAAAAATAGTCAAAGTAAAAAATCAAAATACATCACACAGTGTGCTTTTAGTGTTATCATATCACAGATAAGAAGTAACAAAATTAAAATTTTGCATAAACACCCACGACAATTTCCTTTAGAAAATGTACGTCATAACATCTATCTAAGAACAACCAGTGATTAATTACACTAGTTTTGAAGAAAAATGGCAACATGGATTTGCACAAACAAATGTTTACTGAAGCGCCCCCTGGAGAGTTGACACATTTATGAACATGCACCAATCAAACACAAACCCATAACTGAAAACTGCATCAAAATCGGACTAGTCGTTTTGAAGAAAAATGGTAACATCGATTTGCACCAACAAATTATTATTGCGCGCCCGCTGGTAAGTTGTCACCGTAACACCTATCTAAAATCATGCACCAATTACACCCGAACCCATAACTGAAAACTGCATCAAAATCGGACAAATAGTTTTGGAGAAAAATGGCAACATGGATTTGCACACACAAACAAACAAACATCTCTCACCCCAAACGTATATACAGTCTCCGTTCTGTCGTGGGTAAAAAATAAAGAATGGTCGGAACATTATATCGATGTTCTGCCTAACTTGCTACTACAAAGTAGCTTACGGCCATCAAAGAAAAAATCTGCCGTCATAACCTGACGAGGTGTTGCCAGCCCTTGAGAGTCAGTCCATTCTAGGCTTAGCATGTTTACCAGCTTCGATCACAATCATCGCTTATCATTAGGCAATATAGTGGTCAAACGCTAGCCTATCAGATATGAAAAAAATAAACGTCTTGTATTTTTCTTCTTTCCATCTATTTTAGAGAAATACCAGTGGCGTACATAGGTGTTCTGGGTATAATTAAAACTACATATAGCGTAAACTAAAACTTAATAACTAACTTAATATTGTTACGCCAGAACGTTCTAGAGAACAAATAACCGTGAGAAAAAAAATAGACTAATTACACCCGACTAATTACCCGCCATAAACACCCGACCGTCATAAAAGTAACCTTCCTGGAATTCCGACCATAGTCAATGTACCTACTTTTGTAGTTAAGATTAAACCTTATTCTTAAGTCGTTAGAGATAAAATTAGCATGTATGGTAAAATTGCTAACATCAGATGTTCAAACGAAAGCCGCGTATTGTTTGTTATTTTTATTGCTTTGTTTTGAACGTCTTTTGTCTTTTGTTTTTTCGAGTCGATACTAGAATGTTCTGTAGAAATATTCTCGTCCTATATAAGACGTTTCAACCGCAGCTTGAGGCAGTCATTCTTTGGAAGCGACAGTGTAACCATCTAAGCGCGGATAGCGACCAAGTGATCGTAAAGTGTTATCAGTGAACTAGTGTTGTGAACAGTGAAATTAGTGATTGTGATTACCAACGACCTCAGTGTGTGTTAAGGGACACTTTAGTAAGTAAGTAAGTTTTCCAAATTGTCTTGCACAATTATCAAAAGATGTGCAAGACGATTTGGACAACTACTGTGGAACATTGTGTAACCTAGTGTTCAGTGGAAATAAACGTTCATCTCATCGGATTGGCATTTTTATACCACCCCGCACGTAAGAATATATAGGTACACAATGTTCAATAACCAGTACCTCATAATAACCTCATAAATCCTAAACAAATATAAGCAACTCATGAAACACACAGGTAATTTTTTAGGGCTCCGAACCCAAAGGGTACCAACGGAAGCCTATTACTGAGACTTCGCGGTCCGTCTGTCTATCTGTCCGTCTGTCACCAGGCTTTATCTCATGAACCGTGATAGTTACACGGTTGACATTTTCACAGATGATGTATTTCTGTTGCCGCTATAACAACAAATACTAAAAACAGAACAAAGTTAAGAATTAAAGGGGGTCCCCATACAAAAAACGTGTTCTTACAATAGCGCCATCTATGAACAATTTACTTTATAAATAAATAATATTAATTACCTACCTTTGTATAAACATTTACTTAGTTAAAAGTCCGTTAGATATTCGTTGGATGGCATTGTAGTTAATAAGCATATTTGGTATTGACACGGTTATATAATATAATATTATACTTATATATTATTATATTGCGGTTCGGAACCCTCCATGTGCGAGACAAAAGTCTGACTCGCACTTGTCCAGTTTTATTTCTTAGCTCTAGTATAAATATTTTTTCTGTTCTGTTGGTAAAGTAGAAGTTGTTTGTAGAATATATTTATCCAGACTCTGTGATACAAATTAATAGACATTGTAGACGTTAACGTTAATATAATAATAATATACGTTTGTATGTTTTTGTATGAGTATAGAGATAAATAGAAACCGAAATAGATTTAATTTTTCGAACAATCTCATGTAATGTTGGCTAATACTTGATTATACTCGTAACCTATTTCATAAAAATAAGTTGAAGCGTTCATTAAAAATTTATCGTGACCGATATAAAATACAAATAATTTAAGATCGTTTAAATAACTAAATGAACCGACTTCAAACGTCGCGCTAGTTAAAGTAGACGTAGTAACTATTACATAATCTGTGCCAGTAGTTAGTAGTAACTAGTAAGTCGTCGAAATAAGTAAATGCGTCGTAATACAAATGTTGATATATTAAAAATGGCTCGGCCGATTCTGTTAAAATTTAAATGTGACCACCTGTGAAGGGTACCGTTTGAAACAAAAAAAGAATTGACCAAATCGGTTCAGGCATCTTCAAGTAATCGGTTAACATAAATAATTTTTTTTAAAAAAGGTTCCGACGAATTGGAACCTCCTCCTTTTTTGATAAGTTGATTAATAAAGTAATTGGTATAAAACATATTTAGGTATGTTTCTGTAATATACAACATTAGGTTAGCCGAAAAAATACATGTATAAATTATTGTTTATAAGTGTTTTATTTTTTATTGATGATGGCAAAGTAAAAAATTTATTGAACGTGTTATTGTGCTGAAAATTTTTTATGTTTCAGAAGCTGAAGAATGTTTAAAAGGATCGACTAAAATGCCTCTAAGTTTGCTTATTGTAGAGCTCATATAAATCTGTGTATATCATTGTAACTAATAAAAAGTATATATGCGTTTATCGAACAAGCAATACAACACACTTACTTGAAAACAAAGTCTTACATGATGTATTTATTTTTATGCCAGTATTAAATATGTAACTTAGTTTACTTAGTTAACTTAGATCACATATAGAGCTATGAAGTTGTTCTAATACTGAACAAGATCCTGCTGATTAGACATTAATTAATTAACCAATCCAGCTGGGTGTAAGCATTGTTCCGTGGGTGTGAGTATTCAGAGATGACTTTTGAGATTGAACTGTAACAGCGGGTACTGACTTTTACCTTTGAGGTTGCAGTAAAATAATCAAACAACACATCCATAATATTTCACCACATTTCTGCTGGTTTTGTGTTCCACAATGTGTCTGTTGCACATCACTGTCGAATTTTAGGGACAAAACGAATCAACAAGAAAATGGACTACTTTGGTACAAGTAAACGAAACATCATTGGACCAGGTGATGTAGGTTTCTGACTTATATAATACTCAAAAATCAGTTTTTCTACAATGGAATGTTCGCCATGACTCCAAATTATTCGGGCAAAAGTATTTCCTGTGTAGAAAAACATAGATGGGGTAATTAAGATAGTTTAAAAACTAAAACAACCGACTTCCATGCCCCGCGAGTCAATTTCAGTAGCAATTTTGAGACGTTTATCGTCATATCTCTGGAAATACTTATCAAATCTTGATGAAATAACAATAAGACCACCTCGGAAACGGACCTTACGGTTAAAAAAGAATCATTGAAATCGGTTTACAATTAACGGTATAATCTAATTATGTTCTTCCTGGTTCCATAAAATGAAATAACTAATTTAACGTTGCAGCGTCACGTCGCTTATTACGAGAAGAAAGATTGCTGCTCTTTGTTATTAATTTCTTGTGGTTGCTTTGCCGCAGAATTCTCGGAAACCAACAGAAATCTTTCAACGAATGGTTTTGTTTGCATCAGATTTTTCTTTTTTTATTTTAAAGTTGATATATTACTCAGTTCTAAGATAAACATTGTTAGTTAATACCGAACATACAATATAATTTTATCATGTACTTGAAGAGATTTTATTTTATCGTGAACTTATACAACTCAATCTTAATTATTTTATTACACGCTTTTATTTAACTTGCAACGTTCGTATGTATTTTGTCCGCCGAAATTATTTAAGTTTAATTTATTAAATCGGTATCTAACGGAGCTGAAATTTGGAGAACTTGTATAAATTTAATAACAATACACACATATTGCGCTTATTCCTGTTTGTCACTTTACTTGTAGCAAGGGGACAGACCGGACAAAAAAAGGTTCATAGTACCATTGAGCTGACTTAATGTAAGAGCCAGGCTGTAAGGGCTAGAACTCCCTATTGGCAAATTGTAGGACAGTTGAATTTGGGCCAGTATTAATCACATTGATATAATTACTCATGACGATGTTTTTACTTTTCAGTAATCAAAAATTCAAGTTACTATAAATTATAAACAACAACTTTTTGCCTTTCACACCCTACGATATTTAACTAATATTATAAATGTAAAAATATTATAATTGCTAAATACTACAGGCCGGTGACGGGCAGCAGCGTCACCGGTGCGAGAAGCTACGTCCTGTGATCGCCAACACGCCTGCCCAGCATGGCGATTAGGGCATATCCCTCCCAAGGGATGAAAGAAGTAGTATGGAAAGTCACAATATGCCGCGGCCCCCAGTTCCCGGCCGCCCTGCTATTCCTGACCACGGCGGCGGTCACGGTAACGGCAGGGCAGGGGGTGCTAAGAATCTCCGGGCTACGGTAGGCCGCCAAAACAAACTGACCCTCGCAACATATAATGGACGCACGATTCGGCTGGATGATCATCTGGCGCAGCTGGAGGAGAAGCTGGGACACATAAGATGGCACATTCTGGGGTTATATGAAGTCCGAAGACAGGGAGAGGACACCATAACTCTAGAATCGGGCCATCTTATGTATTACAGAGAAGGAGACCAGCCATCCCAAGGCGGCGTCGGGTTTCTGGTCAACAAGGTTCTCAGTGACAACGTTGTAGAAATCTCCAGTGTGTCGACCAGGGTAGCGTACCTCATAATCAGGTTAACCGAGAGGTACAGCCTCAAGGTTATCCAGGTTTTCGCACCGACTTCGGCACACTTGGACGAAGAAGTGGAGAGCATGTATGAAGACATCTCTAGAGCTTTACATACCACCTCTAAGGCTCACTATAACGTTGTCATGGGAGACTTAAACGCCAAAGTGGGAGTACAGACCTGCAGTGAATCGACAATAGGACCACACGGATTTGGCAGTAGGAATCACAGGGGGCAAATGCTTGTCAACTTTCTCGAGAAAGAGGGGCTTTTCTTGATGAACTCGTTCTTCAAGAAACAGCCCCAAAGGAAGTGGACGTGGCAAAGTCCCGAAACTGTGACTAAAAATCACACACTCTATCTAGTGTCCGCCTGGCAAGCTACCAAGCTACCCTCAAGTTAGAAAATCTGTCCCCAAACATCTAATGTGTTCCGGCAACTATCCTTGAGAGCCAGTTCCCATTCTAGGCCTAGCGTGCTTACCATCTTCGACCGCATCATCACTTACCAATAGGTGAGATAGTGGTCAAACGCTAGCCTATAACGTATAAAAATTTAAAAAAAAAAAAAAAATTAGATTGACTTCATCATTACGGACAAACGGCGCATATTCAGTGACGTCTCAGTGATCAAAAGGTTCAATACTGGAAGTGATCACCGACTTGTACGAGGCACTCTGGATATCGACTTCAAAGCCGAAAGATCCCGATTGATGAAGTCTACGCTCCGACCGAACCTACTCCAAACCGTTGTTGGATCCGAAACATTCCAATTAAAATTGGAAAATCGATTCGCTGCCTTGGAAACCACAGATGACGTAGACCAGAAACTCGAAGAAGTGTTGGAAATCCTAAGGGATGAAGGGATGAAGTTTTGCGAGAGCAAGCGTACGGGCAAAAAGTTCAAACTTTCGGCAGAAACACTTCGACTAATGGAAGAGAGACGAACAGACCCTTTGTCAGCTTTGTCAACTAACCTAAAAACCCATTAAGAAGCTGGTACGACGCGACCTCCGACCCTCTAACACGCTCTTTATTTAAGAATCAATTGAGCAGAATCGGGGGTCGAAAGTGTTCGCCCGCTCTGGGTAGAAGCCACCTCACAAAGCTGACAACTTCACCGGGGAACGTCGTCGCATCGAAGTCGGAGATTCTGTCAGAAGTTGAAGACTTCTACGGCAAGCTCTACGCATCGCATGCTTCAAGGCCCGAACCCGATACTGAGGATTGTAGAGCCACCTTGACCCGCCACTTCACAGAAGACCTGCCCTAAGTCAGCCGAGATGAGATCGTGATGGCCCTTAAACAGCTCAAAAATGGAAAGGCACCAGGTGAAGACGGAATCACAATGGAGCTTCTAAAAGCTGGAGGAGCCTCAGCGGTAAGCCAGCTGCAACAACTCTTCAATTCTGTTCTCTTCACTGGGAGAACTCCACAGGCATGGAACAGGAGCATGGTGGTTTTGTTTTTCAAAAAAGGAGACAAAAACCTCTAGAAAATCTACCGCCCGATTTCGTTTCTGAGCCATGTCTACAAACTTTTTTCAAGGGTCATCACAAACCGTCTTGCGCGAAGACTCGACGAGTTCCAACCTCCGGAACAGGCTGGATTTCGAAGCGGTTACGGCACCATAGACCACATCCACACAGTGCGGCAGATTGTACAGAAGACCGAAGAGTACAATCGGCCCCTGTGCTTAGCGTTTGTGGACTATGAGAAGGCCTTCGACTCAATCGAAACCTGGTCTGTTCTGGAGTCCTTGCAGCGTTGCCAAGTCGACTGGCGATTTATCGAAGTGATGAGATGTCTGTATAATGCCGCAACGATGAGTGTACAAGTACAGAACCAGCGTAGTAATAATATCCACCTGCGTCGAGGAGTGAGACAGGGGGACGTCATATCCCCGAAACTGTTCACTAACGCCTTGGATATGTTTAAGACGATGGACTGGAAAAATTGTGGCATCAACATCAACGGCAAGTACATCTCTCACTTACGATTCGCAGATGACATCGTCATTATGGCAGAGACGCTGCAGGACTTACAGAGGATGTTGAATGGCCTAGCTGATTCTTCTCGTCGCATCGGTCTCCGGATGAATTTGGATAAAACCAAAGTCATGCACAACGAGCACGTTGTTCCGGAACCGATTGCCGTAGATGGAATCCCACTCGAAGTTGTCACTAAGTATGTTTACCTAGGGCAGACGCTCCAACTAGGCAAACATAACTTCGAAAAGGAAATCCAGACAGTAATTCAGCTGGGCTGGGCAGCATTTGGAAAACTCCGTCGAGTCTTTTCGTCGCATATACCACAGTGCCTAAAGACAAAAGTCTTTAATCAGTGCGTCCTACCCGTCTTGACATACGGAGCCGAGACGTGGACACTCACGGTTCGACTGGTCCACCAATTTAAAGTCGCTCAGCGAGCTATGCTCGGTGTTTCTCTGTGGGATTGAATCCGGAACGAAGTAATTCGCCAGGAACTAAAGTGATCGACATAGCTCATCGGATTAGCAAGCTGAAGTGGCAGTGGGCTGGTCATATCTGCCGTAGGACCGATAACCGTTGGGGTAGACTAGAGTGGAGACCGCGAATCGGTAAACGTAGCGTAGGACGCCCTGTGACCAGGTGGAGCGACGACATTCGCAAAGCGGTGGGCAGTGATTGGAAACAAAGAGCCGAAGATCGGGCTAAGTGACATGACTTGGGAGAGGCCTATGTCCAGCAGTGAACGGATACCGGCTGATTATGATGATGATGATGATAAATGCAATAGTTTGTAAGTATGGATGGATGAATGTCTGTTTTTTATAATATTCATTCACGCAAAAAAAGCTGAATGTATTTGGATAAAATTATGAAACTTCATAATGCGGGCAAAGCTGCGGAGCACTGCTAGTTTTAGTATAAGATAAAAATATGTTATATGCTAGTTATTAAATGTTAAAACAACGCCAATATTTTAATGAGCTAAGAGAAAATGATATTGCTTGAGGAACAAATCTAAAGGACCTTCGTGAGCTTCAGTCCGAAACCTGACAAGGAACTGCGTTTCGTTAAAGTAACGTTTTGGGTGGAAGTCTCTACATTGATAGCGATGCATCTTGTCATCGCAAACGTCTGCTAGAATGAGATGCAGCTAATTAGTTGTCTCGGAACAATGACATTGTTCCGAGTTAGTTGTTATCTGCATCTCTTTTTGAATCGACGATTATCGCTCGAAATTCATCGCTATGCAATTAGAGACTACCGGCCACCGACCGCTGCAGATACATATTCTGTGTCGTTACCACATACCTACATAATTCATACTAATCTTATTATTACATATTAATAACCTTTAAATAAAAACCTTAGCCTCGCAATATACCATAACGTTAGTTTAATACTGGATCTCTAATGAAACGGCCTGTGAAAAATATTTCCTAAAAGTCGACCAACGCAAAGTTTCTTATTTTCTTTGAATAATTTTCATAAAACAAGTCCAAGAAGTTTCTAATTAGTGATAACTGCGTAAAGTGTACTGAGGTTTTCTTAGCTTTTGTAAGCTAAAAGAATTTTGTTCACTTTGTTGAGGTGAAGTTGAGAGCATGGTAATTATATATGCTAAATTTGAGGAGGAAAAATTGATGGATATTATACATTATATTTTTGATTAACCACGTTAAAAAACTTCATAATAAATGATTTTAAAATACTACGTACAGTAAAATTATTCAATACTCGCTGCAACCCGCGGCTTTTTCCGTGTAATCCTTGTAAAAAACCTTCCTTTTGAATAACTATCTATTGATGGAAACCGCATTAAAATCCGCTGCGTAGTTAAAAAGGTACGGCCACACCGCGGCGTCCTCCGATCTGCGAGCGCGATCAAAGTACTTTTCAATTGTTTTCTGATCGCCTTTGGTGTGAACCAGTCGGTACAAATACTACTGCGCTATCTGATCGCCGCCTAGATCGCGCACGCAGGACGCTGCAACTAATAACTGTTTTATGCTATATAACATTTAGATTGTTTAGATATATCTCTCTTTTTAACCGACTTCACAAAAGAGGCGGCGGTTCTCAATTCGTCTGTATGTTTTTTTTTTGTATGTATGTTACCTGATTTCTTCATAAATTGTGAACGGATTTAAATGATTCTTTTTTTGTATTGAAACATGCATAAAAATATAGTCACTTAAAATTGTGTCAGATAAGTGTCAACGCTTGCGTTACAAAATTGTCATGTTATCAATTATACCTTACCAGCAACCTATCAAGGCTCAAATTATTATATCCTTATACAAACAGGACAGACACTGATATTGTGTGTTTAATAAGGGGGTCTCATCTCTAAAATAGAGCGCAAAAATGACCCAATAACAGAAGGGATGGGACCATAATAATTATTTTATTGTAAAAGCATAAACTTTTTTTAGTTATTTTATTGACACAGTATATTTATATTACCTTAAGTCGTTATTGCTTATTATCGTTGGCTTGACTGACTTCACGGTGCGTCACTGTATTGCGCTCAGTAGCCTGTGATAATATCCTCTTATTTCACTAGAGCTTTTGCTCTGCAAAGCATACCGATAATAATTTTTATTTTCCGGTTGAATTATTGTCAAAGCAGTGGTACCGCCCCAAATCGACTAGCAAAAGTTCTACTACTAATTTTCTCCTTATTACATTAACAATTTTATTAAACGAAGACAGTAAAAACGACCCGTCATCACGTCGTCACTCATAAACTATTTCTAACTAATTCTAGCCGTCAACACATAAATATTAATATTCAAGTGATAAATGAGGCCAGCTATTAACAGTGTAACCCTTGTGGTAACCCTACAAAGGGCCAGAACAATGTGGTAGTTTGTCACGTGCACAAACTTGTGGCGGCAGCTTGGACAACCCTATTCACTACTATTAATAACCCTATTCGTTTTGACTCTAATACAGCCAACCTGCTTTGAAAATATAGTGAGCCGCAAAGATAGCGGCTCGGTAACAAGATTGGTAACAAAAACTTCAATACTTCTAAAATATTGGATGAGACATAAAGAATAAAAAGTGTCTTGTAGACAATTTTTTGTCAAAATGTTCAATACTATGAAGTTTATTTTGAATAAAGTAAGTGACCACTTTTCACTAGATTTTGAAAAATAGGCTATGGCATCAAATGTGCAATTTTTACATCTAATTCTCGTGCCCCGTGTTTGTTACGAAACTCATTTGAAACGGCTGGACCGATTTGTATGAACTTTTATGTGCATATCGGGTAGGTCTGAGAATCGGCCAGCACCTATTTTTTTAAACGCGGGCAAAGCCGCGGGACGCACCTAGTATTTTAGTATGTTTTATTGCCACCTCAAGCTGTATAGCTGTTTATATGGTTTTGCATGCATTTCACTATATATTTTCACATTCTAAAAATCGTCTGTACTTTTATGCATGGTTCTTAGTACAATCAACAATAAATAAATAAAAAGGTTTACTTTTTCCTTTATTTGTAATGTATATTTATAGCACAGTGTGACCTAAACTCGCACTTTACGCACGTTTTTCCGTTACTTAAATAGTCGATTATGATTATGAGAAGTTAGTTAGCTAGCTATTGCTTACATCACGCCGTGCAATAATCAACTATTTAAGTGACACGTAATATAATTTAAAACTATTTAAAGTATATTTTTTAAGGATATTTTACTAAATTGTAGTTTTAATTTTATAAGGTTTTTTTTAAAACGATCCGCTTTCATTGCGGCCCACTGAAGTTTAGACGTTTTGGAGAATGCGTAGTGGTTACCACAAGGCTCATTGTAATTTTCATGCATCCGTTGACTTTAACTATACACTTGATCCTCTTTATCCGTGGCTCGAACCAAATAAAAACATGTCACCGATTAATGACAAAAAAATTTAAAATGTGTTGTGCATGATTATACACCTAGATCCACCACATTTTGAAAAAAAATATCTTTAACTAACGTTTGACCAATATCTCATCTGATGGTAAGCAGTGGAACCGGTCGAAGATGGTAAACGTGCTAGGCTTAGAAATTATAATACTCTGACTTTTAAGGGCTGTGTGATGCCGGAACATCGTAAGGTTATGGCGGCAGATTTTCTTCTTGACGTGATCAAATGCTAGTCTGTCTGGAGTAAAAAAATATTTCTTGAACATGAGTCAGATTTGCCCGCTATCTATGTAGACCAAAATTCTATAGCTTAGTCAGCCTAATCCACAAAATAGACAAAGTCGACGTATGATAAAGGTAAAGGTACTTCTACTATTCATTATTCTGTGTTATAAGTAGATAGAAATGAACTTAAGCTTTATCGATATGTTCAAACAAGAGCATCGTTACGAATATTTGATTTGAGAGTCAAATGGCATGTTCTATTCTTTAGAATAGAAAATCCCTTTGAATGTCTTGCAAACTCGACGACTATAAATAGCCAGCCAAGTGCGAGTTGCCAAGAGTGCCCAGGTTTCGCACCCAATATTTAATTAGATGATCAAAATGCCAAATAACACCTTTTTTGTGCGTAGACCCCATTTAATACACACTTTGTAAATATTTGAAGTCTATTTATTATGGTTAAGAAGGTACAGCCCACAGAAATAATAATACTACCTTATTAATAATATTTCTGTGATACAGCCGGTGTTAGACGGACGGACGGAAGGTGGAGTCTCTGTAATAGTGTCCGTAGGTCCGTAGGTACCCTTTCGCTACAAAACTCTTAAAAACCGGTGAAGATAATAATAACAATGCATATTGTAGTTTTAAAACTAACGCATCTATTAAAACAAACTGAACCTTAAAACGACGCAATTTTAATCATACTTAAAACCCACCAAAGATAATAAAACTAAATTAGAAGTTTTATATCTAGTCGCCTAAAATTTATTGAAAGCCCAGCTTGTACAATTATTGTTGACTACGCGTAATACATTTTTATGAGCAACTTCGAAAATATAACCGACAATATCTAATCTTTATGACATTGTTAGTGTACGTGAATAATCTTAATGTTTAACATAAAAATTCAGTTAGTAACAGAGGAACTCTGATTTTTCATATGTTGCTTGAGTGATTTCATATTTGTTAATTAATGCATTTTTAATATAATTTTTCGTTAACATTTACAATGTTACACATATACGTACCTATTATTTTATTAAAAAGTAATTTTGAATTAATTTATATGCGTAATACAAAATTAAATAGTTGTTCAGTTTATAACTATAGAAATATGAATATATTTTTTAATCTAAATATAAAGTTTTAGGACAGATTTGACGCAGCAGATCACCGACCCAATAGCAAAGAAAATAGTACTCTCCTTTTTTTGTGCCGTTGATGAGATTTTGCGATACGGTAGTCCCTTGTGTTGATATTTTTTTTTTTTTTTTTTATACGTTATAGGCTAGCGTTTGACCACTATCTCACCTGTTGGTAAGTGATGATGCGGTCGAAGATGGTAAGCACGCTAGGCCTAGAATGGGAACTGGCTCTCAAGGATAGCTGCCGGAACACATTAGATGTTTTGGTGACAGATTTTCTAACTTGAGGGTGGTAGCTGGCCAGGCGGACACTAGATAGTGTCCTACCACCATGCGAGGGTTGTTGGTTTCTTAACGATGTTTTCCTTCACCGGAGGGCCACTGTGAGAAGCGCACATAAATTTTTTCGATAGAAAAATCCATTGGTGCACGGCGGTTTGAACTCGGTACCACGGCATCAAAGCCGAACGTTCTCCCGATTACGCCACCGGGCCCTCAAAATATATATGCAATTGATGAAACTGAACAGGAGGCAAACTCCGAAGCGACTGCACTAGAACAAGTAGCGTGAACAAGTTGAGTTAAAATAGCACTAGGTGGAAATAAGCGGATGTATAATAAAAGATAATTATCATAACATACAAAAATAAATAAAAAATCTAATTTAAAATCAAAATTTTTATTATACCACAAATAAACAAACCAACTAGAAAAATAGGGCACCAAAACTGGAAGATGAAAGTAATATAGGTTAATACATATTTAGTAGTTTTGTAACAACAAGTCTGCCTTTGACTGAGATGCCAAGATTCAAACAAAACATCTGCTATGTATTCAGAATTTTGGGTACAAAAAAGCTTTATTACTCAGTTCTCTTTATGTGGATAATCTTATCATTGAAGATATACGAAATGAAATATTATGGCAACACGCATAAGAGTCAAGATTGCGTAGATAAAATAAAGATGACGCAATCTTTAAGTTAATGCTACAAGGAAGTGAAATAAGTATTGTAGATTTATAAGGCAAAATTTCTATAGTGAAGTTAGTTATACAACAGGAAATATTTGTGTGGGTTTGCTGTGCAGTTGTGGATTGAATAGAAAACAGGCACTATCTTTTGACACTATGCTGGGCTATAGGCGTGTTGAAATACAAACTTTCAAATGTTGTGCTACGATATTCCTACATCCAAAAACAATGGATTGAAATTGCTAGCAGTTTGCAACAAATTCACAACAACAGAAAATGACGGTACCGTCTTAGATGGAAGATTTGACTACTTATTTTTTTATTTTACTTGTTTTTATTTTTGATTTATTTTTGATTATATTTGATTTTACTACTTTTACTATTTATTACCTAATGTAAGCATCTTCCATCTAAGACGTACCGTCATTTTCTGTTGTTGTGAATTTGTTGCAACCTGCTAGCAATTTCAATCTATTGTTTTTGGATGTAGGAATATCGTAGCACAACATTTGAAAGTTTGTGTTTCAACTCGCCTATAGCCAGCTGCCTTGTGTGGTTTTTGATAGATTTTATCTTAACATTTTAAGCTCCGTAAATTATAGACTTAACTGTTACCTGCGAAATCTAACTAGAAGTCTCTACATCTATCTTTCCCGCCTATTTAAACATTTTTAACCATACTTTTTAAACTAGATAGATAGCTGACTTTTACAGGTTATTAAATTTTTAATGCGATTCAGGGTTTCAGCACGATAATATTATTATATAACATTATTGTGTTTTCAAATAACTAGAATGTTGTGGAAAAATTGCAATAAAAGTTTAATTTGGCTTTTCGCAAATTATTTATCACTTTTCTTTCAAATGTTATACATTGTATACGTTAGCAAAATAAATATATTTACATTTTAAAACTAGCATGTGGCAACCGTGAGTATGATTAAGTTGCTTACTTTGCTGTTCATTACTGCCTAATCATCGATCCCATTACTAGGGTTAAATGTGGCACGGCAACGATACAAATTCTTCAAAATTCACCTTTGGCATCAATATCAATCACAACTGATGGATCATGAAAAGTGCCTTATTTGAAATAATAAGGAGAATCAAAAATTATTTTATAGATTAGATGTATTACAAGTAAACTGAAATTTACTACATAATAAAAGATATGGACCTGTTTAATACATCAGATAGTATACATCATTATCTATAATAAAATATCTACCAATGTAATATTTAAACAAATGAGCGATAGTTATTCAATTCAACCCATCCCCGATTATTTATAAATAGGTAGTTCTTGCAACCTTGAATGTTTGGATGTTAGGGTCAACCAATCTACCCTTTATACGCAATAAGCTATGGGGGTATAAAATCCTCATAGATATTCAATGTTCAATCCAAAATTCAGTATAAGTAGCTGACAAAATCCAGTGCTCACCGCCATTCGCCAAGTTTGATTGAGGTGTCTAAAGTTTTTCACAGAGATAGCTCTTAATTACCGCGTGGCCTGGTGACAAAAAGTGGTGGAAGTTTGTAAAGTTAGATGTTCATCAGGACTTTTCCTATTTATTCCTGGTGCCGGTGAATCTTTTTGACAGTTTCAGATTAGGCATTTTTATTTGCAGCTCAAGTCTATTAACACCACTAGTTAGCGGTGATATATGGTAGATACTATTGCTATTGAGTTTATTTTCAACCGATATCGTAGATATATTAAAGTTTTAACCCCCGACGAAAAAAGAAGGGGTGTAATAAGTTTGACGTGTGTATCTGTGTATGTGTGAATGTCTGTGGCATCATAGCGCCCTAACGGATGAACCGATTTTGATATAGTTTTCTTCGTTTCATAGGTGTATTATTCGAGAGTGTTCTTAGTTTTTGCTAGATGATGACGGTATAAAATGAACGTTTACTGATCAATTTTAAATTCGGTATACTCTTACTTCAAGGATGTTATAAGAACTTCGTAGTAATGAACTGATGCTGGGACATCTCCTGGAATCTGCAGTATACTAAATTCTTCACCAACTTACAGCATAGATGTCGTGTCTGGGCTCATCGTAATGGTCTCAATAAACAGATTACGAATAGATCGGTCGGGGTGGTATTAAATTTTGAATTTAGGTATTATAATAAATTGAAAAAGATTGTAACAAAAATGAGTTAAGTGTATGTCGTGTCAACTCAAATTAAGAAAATAAAGCACGGGTTTGCAGTCACATTATCGGTCATAAATTTAATTTAGATACATATGTTTATCCCCTTTAAATTGTATAGATTTAATTAATTATGTGATATATGATGGAGAAAACGCAGCATCATAATGAATATTTTATGGATATTGAATTGCAAAGATCGAAAACATAAATATTGATAGTGATCGGTGAAAGCCAAAATAATACAGAAAACTCAACGGTCAAGTAAGTAAGTACCTATCCATAAAACAAATTGAAGTTAGCTTAAGACTGTTTGAGTTGCTTTTATTTATGTGTTTTGCAAACTTTTAAATCACGAATACGGGTCTCAAACGAAGTCAATACAAAGAATCCGAAAAGTTAGCCAGGATCAAATCCAACTCACTCGCAAACTCCGATTCGTATTTTAGGGATGTCCTCTACAATTCAATCAACGTATTCGGCATTTAACAATCGCACACGGATATCGGTAGGTATTCGCAATTTTAGAAATTTTTGACGAGTAAAAAAAGATTTGTTGGTTGTCACGTCTCTATAGTTCGTTAACAGTGAATTCAGTTCGATGATGCTGAATACCACTTTTTTGCTGCAGTAACAGTTTGCAGTGACTGTCTGACAGTCGTGAAGGATTTAGGATATCGTAGCGGTATGTGAAGTTGACAATATCGAAGCTCAGACTCTTTTTGATAGTAGAGGTGACATTTTTCACGCTTCATTTTAAAGAATATGTTATATTATATTGTCGATCTATATATATGTACATTGAAGTTGCGAGACTCACTTCGTGAAAAATTTAAGGAGATTAAAATTCTCACAGTGGCATGTCAATATATATATGAAAATATTATGTATGTACGCAAAAATTCGAATGATTATGATAAGAGGTCCGATGTGCATAATTTCAATACAAGACACAAAAATAGATTAATTTTACCTCAATTCAGGTTGTGGAAAGTTGTTCTTTTTTGGGGAACTGTATAAGATTTTATAATAAACTTCCTAAAGATATTGATCAGCTGTCTATGAGCAGATTTAAAACCTTTGTAAAATCCAATTTAATGAAGAAATCGTACTGTACAGTATCGGTCAAAATTGGAGTAGCAGTCTCAAAAAGCAATAGCATGACAGCAACATATGCACATACGACCTTCTTCTATAAGACGTTTCGAAAGTAACACAATGAAAGAGAAAGATAGAAGAGATAGAAAGACCTATATATCACTCTTTCATTATGAACCAATTAGAAAGAGCGCATGTATTCATTAGTAGAATAACTAGACCAGTTTTGCTTCTTTTATCAGTTATACAAATAATGAGGGTAGATTTGAAACAAAATGTATTGATGGCTTAAATGTATGAACATAAAATTGTCGGTTGCTGAACTTCGGTGGTGGTTGAAGTTTGGTTAATAAATAACTTAAAAAATCAAAATGCAAGCAAATATATATATAATATATTAAAGACGGCGAATATTGAGGCATTGCATAGAAATGGGCTAAATAAATTATATTATCTGAAATGTATAGTGAAAGCGGCATAATTGTAAGTTATTGCTGAGTGATAAGTGATGAGTAATCGTAGTTGTGAAAGTAGATTGTTAATAAAGTGTGTTAATAAGATTTGGCGTTTTCAGACGAATTTTATACGGAGAGTTTGCCGCGCACTCCATGGGGTTTAATAATGCAAAGGTGAGAAGCCCGAGAAGAGATGTCCTGAGCAGCTGTAGTGTAGTCCTGTAGTCCCCCTGGATCTAGTTTGGGGTAATTTACGCGACAAACATAACATGTGCAAATATAGTGGATTACGAAGGCTTCTTATCTGCATCGAAAACTAAAACACACGAAATATTAATTTAAAAGTATATAAAAACTAGGCGATATGCCGGCTGTGATAATTTGTAATAAGTAATTGTGTAACTTATGATTATAAAGGATCAAGCTTCAATCCTCTTTTCCTAGAGAAAATGAATAATTAAGCTTATAACCTCAAATAATCAATATAAGGTAAGAGCAATTCTTAGATGCGACCAATTGACAGTGTTATTTTGTCAAAGTAGATAATTGTCAATGAAGACGGTTTCAATTTAATATAATATTCAATAAAAATAGTAGTTTATGATATTTCGATATGTCGAAATCAGTTCGATAATATTCGATATACGAAAATCAGTTATTTAAAAACATTGTTGCTGTGTATTCTTCTTAGTTATACAAATAAATATTTCCTCAAAAACTGTTAAAATAACATCACCGTGCTATTTGTTTTATTTCACATATAACATAGATCACCAATTTACCTTTATTAGCTAAGTTTGTTTATAATATACAGTGTGGAAATTAAACTCAGGCCCTGGAGGGAAAAACTACTTTAAATCCTTAAGCTAGCTCATTTTACTTAAAGGAGACATTCCTTTATATTTGAAAAGAAACAAATCTGCATTAAAAGATTTTTTAAAACTCGCTTGCTTCGCCCGGGACTCGAACCAACTAAAATTAAAAAAAATAAACACTCTTTATTATATTATACTAATCGGTAGTATTAATATTCAGGATAAAGTTTCTCTAAAAAATGTTTGGTTACTGTTCACTTTTAACAAGTAAAAGACACGTAACAGTTCTGTTATCTCTCCAACACTCAAAGACTTCGTATGAAGTACACGCTTGCTAATTTATCGTTAAGTACCTTGTTGAAATCTTCGATAAGAAAATTGTTCAATGGTGGTAATACCTCTATGCACATTTCCTTCTTACATGATCCGAGGCGTTCAGTGGAGAAGTTTAAAAATGGAACGTTTGACTTTGTTTGCAATGCGGGACAATAATTTTAAAATTCGAACGATTTTTATCAACAGATTTTATTTAAGTAGTGTTGCTTTCCTTACGTAATTAAATTATCTCATAATGGCGTATCAAGAACAATCCGAGTTATTAGAAGCTTACTTTGTTTGCAACAAGAGCTACGATTTAGCTCTGCAGTGGTATCGCGAGTAACAATTTATCAGTTAAATAATTTAAGTGTTACAAAATTGATAGTAAAATAAAGTTGATGTTCGATTTAACGATTATTTTTATTTTTAAGACCTAATGTTTGTTAGAGAAACTTTATCCTGAATATTAATACTACCGATTAGTATATTAAAATAAAGAGTGTTTATTTTTTTTAATTTTAGTTGGTTCGAGTCCCGGGCGAAGCAAGCGAGTTTAAAAAAATCTTTTAATGCAGATTTGTTTCTTTTCAAAAATAAAGGAATGTCTCCTTTAAGTAAAATGAGCTAGCTTAAGGATTTAAAGTAGTTTCCCTCCAGGGCCTGAGTTTAATCTCCACACTGTATATATATATATATAAAATAATACAAGCTATTAATAATTGATAATTTTTTATTTATATTTTATAGGCTAGCGTTTGACCACTATCTCACCTGTTGGTAAGTGATGATGCGGTCAAAGATGGTAAGCACGCTAGGCCTAGAATGGGAACTGGCTCTCAAGGATAGCTGCCGGAACACATAAGATGTTTGACGACAGATTTTCTAACTTGAGGGTGGTAGCTGGCCAGGCGGACACTAAATAGTATCCTACCACCATGCGCCCCCGCATGGTGGTAGTTGTTGGTTTCTTAACGAGGTTTTTCCTTCACCGGGGGGCCACTGTGAAAAGCGCACATAATTTTTTGATAGAAAAATCCATTGGTGCACGGCTGTTTGAACTCGGCACCTCTGGCATCAAATCCCGATTACGCCACCGGGCCCTCAAAATTAAAACAAAATCATGGAGTGGATAGAGAATTGAACTCGGGGCCTCCTGCTTCCTTAACAGTCCTAGGTGGAATATCGACCGCTCGACTAAGATGCTAATAATGACTCATTCGAATTTAAGCATCCGTTACTTGTTACGTAGCTTACTCAAAGTTATGTTAACTCAACAAAAAGAAGAGTATACAGTGGAATATTGTTATCTCTATTTGATGTTTGCCAAATGTATCTGACGCTACGTTTCACATTTTTATTCATCTGTGGTCTGGCTAAGCATGCCATCTATGCAGTACTTACGTGTTAATGTTTGCGTTGGAACATTCGACAGAAATATCGTGCAGGCTGAGGTGCTACTGGACTATTGTCCCTCGATAGTACATTAATTGACTATAATTATGAATGACAAAAATGCTTGGCCTGAATGCCCCAAGCTCCAAGATATAATATAAATTGTATGATAATCTTATTATGTGTTGTAAATTTAATAAAATAATTAATATGAATAAAAAAAAATTATTTAAAATAAGTGACAAGCCCCATAGAGTTTCTTGGTGTTTCTTCTCTGATGGGAGTACTTCCGAAACACCAGTAGATTCAACAGTCAATCAGTTTTCATCTTTTATTTGCAGATCTAGGGTTGCCTGTTAAGACGGTATTATGCAGCTGATAGACGGACAATCAGTTCCATTCGGAATATGATTTGTACTGCAATTAGTCCGCGTTTTATTTATTTATTATGTTTCATTATTTTACAATTTTTTGAATAAAAATTGTCTGAAGTACTGAAACATACACTTAGGTTTTGGGTGGAAAACCTATAGGGTACTTCCCATTGACCTAGAATCATGAAATTTGGCAAGAAGCAAGGTCTTACAGCACAAGTAAAGGAAAAATTCCGAAAAAAAAGTTGAAAATAAAGCTAAATTTTGGTACTTACAAGTTTTTGCGAAAATATAAATATGCCCATATCTTGTTATCGTGTTGACTCAGGGCCTTGATTTTTATACACCTAATAGGGACTATAGATTTCAGTATCTAGTATAAATTTCAACTTGCTAGGTCCACCCGTTCTTGAGAAAATATGTGGTGACACACAGACAGACAGATACACAAACGGGCAGACGGACAAGAAAGAGATCTTATAAGGGTTCCTTTATTTACCTTTTGAGGTACGGAACCCTAATGACATTGTAGTTCCTAAAACCATTTTTTCTCAAAGTCAATCATTTAAAAGATGGCACGTCTAAAGTGGCAAAATGTGTGCCAAATCAACCCCTCATCCTGTGGTGTGAAATAGTCGGTACAAATACTGCGCCGCCTAGATCGCGCACACAGGACGCTGCGGTGTGTCCGCGCCTTTAGGGTGATAGGTAGCCAGGTAGACACTAAACAGTGTCCTACCACCATTCAAGGGGATGGTCATTTCTTAATGTTGTTTTACTTTACCATAAAGCTTCAGTGAAATGCGCACATACATTTTTCGATAGGAAAATCCATTAGTGCACGGCGAGTGTTTAAACTCATTAATTGACTCAGACCCGTCCATTCTTCCACTGCGCTACTGGACCCTTTAAATCTGTTTTATTCAGATGTTTATTATCTAAATAGATTATGTACTAAAAACTATTATGACGACTTATTATTTATTCGTAGATTATAACAACGAAGTTATCATTCACAATTAGGTTTTTAGGGTTCCGTACCCAAAGAGTAAAACGGGATCCTATTACTAAGACTCCGCTGTCCGTCTGTCTGTCTGTCTGTCTGTCTGTCTGTCTGTCTGTCCGTCTGTCACCAGGCTCATTAACCGTGATAGTTAGACAGTTGAAATTTTCACAGATGGTGTATTTCTGTTGCCACTAGAACAACAAATACTAAAAATAAAATAAAATTAAAAATTAAAGGGGGTTTTTAAACGCCATCTATCTAATTAGTTTCGGCAAAATGACATAGATGGCGCTAGTAAACGACGATGCCCCGTCTTTCTAGATCGCGACCAAACCAAATATTCTTGGTAATATCAATTAATCAAATATATGAGGTTGAAACTCTGTTATGTTTCGTATTGTACGGAACCCTCCCTAAGTGTGCGATAAGAGACGCGATGCTGACTCGCACTTGGCCAGTTTTATTTATTCCCTTACTTTTGCTCAAATTGCAAATTAAAGCGGCTGTCGCAAAAGCTTCAGATATATTTGATGACTGATGGCCGACGACAACCACACATATCGTTGTCACGTTTATGAAATGATGATCTCGTCCGTCAAGCTAGTCAAAATCCACTAAACTGATTTCATCTGGCTGTCAATTGATAGCGCGATAGACTGAGCCATCCAACTCACCATGAGATCGGATCAAACCAATCATGCTTAGGTAAGATTAGTGACTAACTGGTGCGGTGGGTAAGCGGTCTGTTAAATTGAGTAATTAGTATTTGAATTGTGGCATCGATTTGTAGCATTTACCTTTTGAATGGCGGCAAACACAATACAATACAATAACTCTTTATTGATCACCAGAAAAAAAACACAACTTAAAGTAATACAACTATACTATGGTAATACAATCGGCGGTCTTATCGCTAAGAGCGATCTCTCCCAGACAACCTTAGGATGGACTGGAGTAAAAATAAAGAATCTTTCAATTGATTTGATATTGTAATTTGTGATTATCTCAGTTCAGGAAATGGAACAGACTAAAAATCAGCAGTGCGTAGACTGAGTATACGCAGTACAGTGTTGAGTGTATCCCACAAAATATGTACTCGTATGTGTATCCCATTTAATAGATATTTATGTCTTTATTCGTTGGAATGTTTTTTGTAATGTTATGTTCACCGATTACTCGAAGACGCCCGAACCGTTGTGGATTTTTTTTATTGAAAGTGTATACTTTTCAGGTGTTTCCATTAAAATGTCATTGAGATATGTTTAGTATCTCCAGAGTTATGGAGATATACATCTCAAACTTGGTACTGAAAATGACTAGCGCGACATTTGAAGTCTTTTAGATTTTTTAACGATCTTAAATCATATTATTAAATTTTTAATTGTTGTGTTTTCTTGTTGTCAATATTTGTGTTTTATTAACATCACTTATTTTTGTACTACTATACTACTACTATAGGTATACATCGTACTAGCAGCACCTTGCAGTTTTGACCAAGCTAAACATAATGTTAATATCCTATGTTAAGAATATAGTGCTGGC
Organism: Cabera pusaria; assembly: GCA_954871355.1. Lineage (NCBI taxonomy): Eukaryota > Metazoa > Arthropoda > Insecta > Lepidoptera > Geometridae > Cabera > Cabera pusaria. The sequence goes on from OX940893.1 coordinate 6,533,770, forward strand.
AAGTAACAGAAAAACATTTTAAGATTTGTGTCGTAATAATCATCACAAAAAATATTTAAAAAAACTCATGAAGAAAATAAAAATAGCAATAATAATAAGTATACCTATGGTGACGTTAATTAAATTGAGAAATTTAAGCAATTCCTTCCCTTGCGTAACTGCTTAAGTAAAAAGGCCTATACACTCCCTTGTGTACATAATGTATAACTTTATATGCCACACGTCACCTCTCCTTAGTTGGACGTCCGTAAAAAACACGATATATTCACGTCAAAGTAATTTTAGCACTACATGACCAGTAAAGTGCCTTATTCTGTTTATTCGGGACATGAACTGTTTCATACAAAGGTAGGGCAGAGCAAATAAATAAAACTGAAGACAAAGGATATGTCAGCATATCCTTACTCAAACATAACTTTGATCTTTGAAGATGTATTTTTATGCGTAGAAACTTTGTAGTAACCGTATAAAATGACTTGTTGGCAACGAAACATAGATCTTTCATGAAATAACAATATTTGAATACAGTCATACAATTTTCGTACAAAGTACGAACGTATGTGTATTTTTCTTAGCCTGGTATGCATGTAATTCACGTCACCCAATTATCAATAAACTGTCAAATCAAAACAGCGAAACGTTATTGCCAGTTGTTTGTTTCTATGTGTTTTATACTAACGGATAACCGGCGTGTACTATTAAGCTAAACAAAAACATTCGGCAAAATTTTCAAAATTTCAATATTTAGAAAAATTATTGTATGGGTAAAGTCGAAAAACCATATCAGCCTCTTGCATTTTTCAGTGATCTAAAACCAACTTCCCATTATCGTCTTTCTAATAAAACTCGTTTGGGCGAATCGGTTGGATAGTTTCAAAGTCTATTGACGGACATAGCAGACAATTATGACATTCGTGCTGGCTATTTATCTCTACCCTCCATATTATTGGAAAATAGACAGTTAACTGTGCTTATGCTACTCGATTTCAGTAATGCCTTTAACACCGTCGATTTCGACATTCTCCTTGCATTACTTCGCTCGATTAACATATCTCCTACGGTGATTGACTGGTTTCGTAGTTACCTATTTGGTCGTCGTCAGCGGATCCGCATTAAAGATACTTTCTCTTCTGGGTGTGATACTACTGTCAGCGTGCCTAAGGGCGGCGTGCTATCTCCTCTTTTTTTTGCTGTTTTTATAACTTCTATTTCCTGTCATCTTAATTCTTCCTATGCAGACGATCTCCAAATCTACTCACAAGCTCCTATCAGTCTTTTGTCTGAGGCAGTAGGTCATATTAATAATGATCTAACGTCTCTCAGTGCAGTCAATCATACGAACTTAAAGTAAATCCCACAAAAACACAAGTCCTAATTATAGGTAGTTTCAGAACTGTTGCTAAAATCGACTGGGTCACGCTTCCACAGATTGTTTTTGAGAGGGTAACTATTCCTTATAGCCAAACTGCAAAGAATTTGGGGGTTATTTTTGATCAGCATTTATCGTGGGGACCTCAGCTCAACAACAACAACAATCAGCAATACAATGTTTGCTTTGCTGCTGCACTAAAGAGGTTTCGAAATTTCTTGCCCACTTCTACTAAAGTTGCGCTTGCACAATCTATTCTTCTTCCGATTCTTGACTATACTGACTCTTGCTATCTTGACATCACAGAAGATCAGCTAAATAAACTTAAGCGATTACAAAACCTTGCGATTCGATTCATATTTAGCCTAGGCAAATATGACCATGTCTCTGAATTTCGCTTTAAGCTCAAGTGGCTTCCAATTCGCCTTCGCCGGAATGCACATATCCTTTCTCTTCTCTACGATATCCTATTTCATCCTATTTTTCCACCTTATCTCAAACATATGTTCCAATTCCTTCACACCTCCAATGCCTTATCTTTACGGTCATCAGATAATCATACACTATCCATGCCTAGCCACCATAGCTCTTTCTATGACAACTCGTTTGCAGTGCAAGCTGTCGTCAGGCTTTGGAATGCGCGTTGCTACGTTTACAAGGCCCACTATCTCTCTTGAACTGCTATTGCTTTTGATCACAATTCTCTTTTATGAAATATGTGTATATCTATACTAATATTATAAAGAGAGAACATTTGTATTTTTGTATTTTTGTAATGATTTGGCTCAAAAACTACTGAACCGATTTAAAAAATTCTTTCACTAATACATAGAATAAACTTTCGGAATGAAAATAAGCTATATGTTATCCCGTTTAAATCAAAGGTACATTCGTGGAGTTGTAATTTGCAACCTAAATCGGCAAAAAAACGGTCGAAAAAACACGTTTCTTACGAACGCTGCTCAATTGAAAATAGATAGAAGAATATTTTCTATGGAAGAATTGTAGAACTTAATAAGACCTATAAAAAAGTCCGCAACAGCATATGTCTATCTCTTAAGGTTGACTCACAATAACCAATTTAATCTTAAATTTTTTGTGAAATAATATAACATAACTTCCAACGCTATTTTCAAGTAAGTATATCTAATATATAAAATTCTCGTGTCACAGTTTTCGTTGCCATACTCCTCCGAAACGGCTTGACCGAATTTGATGAAATTTTTTGTGCTTATCCGGTATCTATGAGAATCTGCCAACATTTATTTTTCATCCCCCTAAATGATAGGGGTAGTCCACCCCTAAATTTTTTATTTTATTTTTTAGACAAAATTTTTAATTTCTATTTTTTTATGATACAACATTATGTATTTTTGTAATACATACAATCCTCAATTTTCACCCTTCTACGATCAACCCTTATTTTTTAATAGCCATTTTTTATTTATATGGCAAAACAACGTTTGCCGGGTCAGCTAGTAGTTTTATAGTTATCGTGAGTTTGAATCATGATTATAAATTACCGACTATTATACTCACTAATGTTTGTTGTCGACTGTCTCGACCAAGGTTTCATGCATGTCCGATGCACATCCTCGGGAGTTTACGCAGAGTTTTCGAGACAGTCGACAACAATTATTATTAGTGAGTATAATAGTCGGTAATTTATAATCATAAGTATAAAGTATTAATCCTTATCCATATAATTACGTTAATTAGCTTGGCCACATATTATAAATTAAAATTGTCCCTTACACTATATACTTAAAATGAAAACTCTAGAAGTTATCACGAATTTCACATACTGTACGCATCGCAAAATTAATAAAATATTTGCAGTGAAACCACAGATTAGGTCATAGTTACTACGAAAATATTATTATAAGCTTAGCTATGCTGTAGATCCCCACCGATCACAATCAATTTGAAGTCAATATAGTATAATAATATGATCTATTGTTTAAATAATATTCATCTATTTATATAATAATATAATATAATATTTTAAACCACCCCGACTGATCTATGTATAATAGCTTTTTTCAATGACTCTAAACACGACATTTAAAATCTGAGCTGTAAGTTGGTGAGGATTTGAGTATTCTGTAGAGTCCAGGAGGCTTCCATGTTCTTACAATATCGTTGAAGAAGAAGATTTTCAAATTGATCAGACCTATGAAAGTTGATTTCATAGCGCAATTAACTAGAAAAAAGCTCATAGTTTTATAACGATTGAACGAATTTACATGAATCAAAGCTAAGAACACTCTCGATGAAGACATCTATCAAACAAAAAAAAACTATCAATAATAAAAACAAAATCGGTTCATCCGGTTAGGTGCTAAGACGCTACAGACAGACACACAAAACACGTTAAGCGTATATTACCTCTACTTTTTGCGTCGGGGAACGCCGTAAGGTTAAGGCGGCAGATGTTCTCCTTGGTGGTAAGCTACTTTTTGGTAGATTTAATGATCCCACCACCACTGTACGAAAACTCATGATTCATGAATGCACATAAAACTTTCATTGGTAGGTATATAGCTAGGATTAGAACCAATGACCGTCGGGTCAGAATCAGGGTAACTATCCTTTACGCAAAAGGGCCGTCCAATATCACTACGTAAGTATTATAAAACAAAGTCCATCACTGCGTCTGTCTGTCTGTTCGCAATAATCTCAATAGCTACTGAACGGATTATCCTGTGGTTTTCGCCAATAGCCAGAGTGTTTATGAGGAAAGTTCAGGTGCATAATTCGTTAAGGTTTTGTGTAAATTGGTTGAAATATGACGATGATTGTTAAATATGTTCATATTTTATATTCGATGCAACAAACTGATGCAAATTTTGTAGGCATATATGTACAGCCGGGGCGGGCTTCTAGTTGTATTATATGTTTATGTATATGAATATATACTCGTATAATATGTCTTGTATGGCATTATATATGTATTATTGCTATGTATGTATTATATGAATATATTGCTACGTATGTATTAAATCACATAAATAATATTATGCACCTTATGTACTTACCTTTTATTTTATTTTTAACCGACTTCAAAAAACGGAGGAGGTTTCTCAATTCGACCGTATATGTGTTTCTTATTTATTTATTTTTTAACCAACTTCACAAAAAAGGAGGAGGTTCTCAATTCGTCTGTATGTTTTTTTTTTTTTTTTTGTGTATGTTACGCGATTTCTCCGTCAATAGTGAACGGATCCAAATGATTCTTTTTTAATAGGTAAGATACGTTTCCGAGGTGGTCCCATTTTAATTTTATCGAGATCTGATAAGTATCTCCAGAGATATGGAGATAAATACCTCAAACATAGGAGAATGTACTGATTTTAGTAGAAGAGTCCCAAGAAGATTATACACAATGGAGTTTGCTATTGGATATACTTTTGAAGACTAAAATATATGACCTTAAATAATGTTTTTACATCTTTCTTCTCGTTGATTTTGGTTTTTGACAGATATTCTTACGGTAACTGTGAGCGAGATAGAAATAAAGGTGGGGATAATAAATATATATATATTTTTTAATATCTAATAGGCTAGCGTTTGACCACTATCTCACCTGTTGCTAAGTGATGATGCGGTCGAAGATAGAGAAGTGGACTAGAATGGGAACTGGCTCTAAAGGATAGCTGCCTGAACACATAAGATGTTTGACGACAGATTTTCTAACTTGAGGGTGGTAGCTGGCCAGGCGGACACTAGATATGTTCTACCACCATGCGGGGGTTGTTGGTTTTTTAACGATGTTTTCCTTCACCGGAGGGCAACTGTGAGAAGCGCACATATATTTTTCGATCGAAAAATTCATTGGTGCACGGCGGTTTGAACTCGGTACCACGGCATCAAAGCCGACTGTTCTCCCAATTACGCCACCGAGCAATTATAATAAATAATTATAAATAAATATAAATAATTTGTCTTCACAGGAATGTTCTACCGGGCAAAGTCTTGTTAGGGTGCAAACTTTTTTAAACATACCTAAGATTTTTTGACATGACATGACGTTTGCCGAAGATGGCGGCCATTTCAGTCCCGCGACACTGCAAACATTATTAAATAACTCAGAATTATGAACGTACTTTGTACCAACCAACACTGCAAAAAAAATGTATAAGCATAATACCACAGATTATATAATAGTTACTAAGTAAATAATACTTTCCGTTGTTAGGTTGGCTACACAGTGCTTTCATAATTCGGGTTTCAACAATATAGGGAAGTGCCCTCTTATAACGTAGTAGAGTGATTCAGTACTCTGTTGGCCATATGGCGGCAAGTAATGTTAATAATCGCAAATAATACTTTTTTATATTCATTTTGGAATACAACTAGTCCGTGTTATAAAAGTATTTTGAATTATTGTAATAAAATAGACAATTAAGTATCGTGTGTGTCAGATGCTTTAATTGCACAGGGCCATTTTGGACATTGTCCTTTGATACCTTGATGACATAATTATTACTAGTGAATATTATCACTTTAGCAAGGCATTTAAAGTCAATTTTTTTAGGGTTCCGAACCCAAAGGGTACCAAATGAACACTTTCTGAGACTTTGTTTTTCGTGCGTCCGTCCGTCCGTCCGTCCGTCCGTCCGTCCGTGTGTCTATACATATATGTGCGCACTTTACAGATCTGTATCTTCTTAACCGTTATAGGTACATACTTGAAATTTTCAAAAAGTATACATCCGTCAGTGTATAACGGCCCAGACACCAAATGTAATAGATGCATGTAATTTAATTAAAACTTGTTATGCACTAAAAAGGGTAAAATAAGTTATTTAAAAAAAAAACTGACTTCATAATCACAAACAGGCACTCAAAAGCGAAAAATAAATTACTTAAAATTATTATAAGCGCTACCCACTTATCTATTTGAAGTCGGTGCCAGCCAAGTCTATTGGATAGTAGATAGATACTATGTATGTAGTAGTAGTAAGTAGGTACATGTAGGTTAGTAAGTAGGCTCGTACATGTAGGTATTATCTATCTACTACCTATTAGACTTGGCTGGCACCGACTTCAAATAGATAAGTGGGTAGCGCTTATAATAATTTTAAGTAATTTTTTTTTTCGCTTTTGAGTGCCTGTTTGTGATTATGAAGTCGGTTTTATTTCTTTTGAAAAATAACTTATTATTTTTATTTTTTTAACACCTATACCGCCATGTATGCTTATTTATTTCTTTCCACCCTAAGGTTGTCTTGAAGAGATCGCTTTAAGCGATAAGACTGCCTGTTGCCACATTATGTTTTATTTACCATTTTTTACTTTTAATTTGTATGGTGTAATAAAGTGTTTATCTCTCTCTATCTATCTATCTATTATTGGCATGATATGTTGTCAAGTTGGCAGGCCAGACTCATTAAAGCAAGGAAATTGGTTTGGTAAGGTTAAAAAATGTAAGTTGTAAAATTTAAGCCACGCGGCTTGCAAAATAATATGAAAGAGAAATAAAATACGCCTTAAAATATTTGGTAAGACAGCCCAACATTTGTTCACAATTTACTTGATGAAAAGAAACAATGTAATCCGTTAGATGTGGCACACGCTTATGAAATGAGGCGCTGGACATCTTATCTAATCCACAAAGGGCGAATGCCCATCCCATGTAGCTATGCATATTTTCTACAAAAACTTCTCAAACTGCATTTCAAGATACACCTTGTAAGATTGATTCTAGGTGGTATTAGGTTGCTGCAAACAATATGATCTAAGGTGAAGGCTTTGATCTTATAAAATATAGGTCCCCTTAAGTAAATTCGCTTTTTAATTTACGAGCTAGAAGTCAGATCGTCACAAAAACTTATCGCTACAATAAACGAGACGAAAATCACGAAACAAAAGGGATCGCTTTTTAAGCTTGAAATAATCTTGAGGAAATAGTAAAATTAAACAATTGGGTACACAACTAATACACACATTTTTAGGTTTACTTCCCAAATAGAAATAGAGATAAACAAATATGGTGAAAGTTGATATAAAACGTGTGTATCTTAGTTTATGTCATGATCAAACTTTAAAGCAGATGCAAGTTGTATTAACTATCAATACAATAAACTGGAATATTATGTAATATTATGTAAATAATGAAAGCAATATTGTAAGACATCAGGTGATATATTTTAGGTGGTGAAAGCCACATCTGAGTTTTACCACTAAATTAACATACAACCGAAGATGTCTGAGTACGGACATCGTAATAAAAATGTTTGGTATAGTTAGTAAAAATATTCTTTAATTGGATTGCATTTTTCGGGTGATAACATTAGCCTGGTCCTTTGAAAAATATTGATGGAGCCGAAAACCAGTTTCCGTTCAGTGAAACAATAAACAAAATAATGATTACCTTTATAAAGGTAGTATTTGAATTAAGTATTTTGCTATACAAAACAGCATTTATTAGAGCTTAGCAAATTGGCAAACAGCATTTCGCTGTCAATAACATTTCTTATATTTTATTCTTAAATATACATTTCTAAAAATGATCCTTTGCCGTCAGTACCAGTGGGCAAAGAATAAAAAAGGTAGTCATAAATTGGCAGCTTCGCTTCCGAAGCATATTGCATGCAGGCTTTACTGGTACAAATAACGGATCTGTTGCCTCGGTATTGGAAGAAGCATAGCCATTTATCATAGTTTAAGTCGGCAGGTTTCCAAGTTATACGTTTTTCTTTGAACTTAGAGTTAAGATCGAAGTTAACGTTTTTCATTTTACTTGAATTAAAATTACGGTCTTTTTATTGTAGACTAGCTGATGATATCCGCGACTTCGTTAACGCACACCAAGAATTTAGTAGACTATGCGTATCCTCGTGCTGTCAAGTAACTCCTTGTTAAATTTCAGTAAGATCAGATCGTTGATTTAGGCGTGATTAGGAAACAAACGGAGTGACAGAGTTACAAACGTTTTTATAATATTAGCATGGAGTATGAGAAAAAGTGCAAGAAAAAGTTTTTTTATGCATTACTACCAATAGAATTCTCTGATCTCTCTCTATCTCGCAAGCCAGAATTCCTCGATAAATCTTGTGTGGGAGAAATTGTTAAGTAAAAGCCGAAAATCGAAACTCCGTAGCATACATTACAAGAAGTTTACGTCCGATAGCTTTTTTAATGTCTGATACCTTGCAATATATTCTGATGGCAGGTGGAGGTAGTCCTTGATATAGTCTTGGTAGTCATTAAGTGTTAGAAAAGGAAGCCGTGGAAGATCAATACAAAGTCGGGTTGACAGAATCGAGATGTGAGCTGATTTGACTTGGACAGTTGTCTTGAGTGGCTCAGAACTTGGATTAGTGGCCCTGGAGCCGCCACCCTTCAGTGGGCGGAAACGAGCTGAAATGTTGATTAATAATAATTTTAAAGGTGAGCATCATATTTATTTTAATGAAATAAACCATTTTTTAGTAGTTTGACGTCGATGATTTTATGAGAGCTATATGACTCATCACGTTTTTATTTTTTTTATTTCAAAGCGTTTTTTTTTTATGATTACGATTAATTATTGATATGATGTATGTAATGTTATTTGACGTACCATAATATGTGAGTGCAAACTTTTAGTATGCCAAGAATAAATCTTTGAGTTATTAAGTTTTGAGATACATTTTTATAGTGTCACTAAAATCGCGTTTTTATTAAAATATTTCAATAGCGTTTCTTTTTATTCACATAGTGATATTTTGAACCAAAAGACAGGTTATGTTTGACCTAGATTTTGCTAGAAAACCAGTTATTGCACACATCACTCATGTTTCGCAAAAATTAAAAACATTCATCCTGCAAATTGAACGAGCAAAAATATTGTCTCACTTTCAATTTAGAGAGAAGCTGTTAAAATTGATACATAAAACTTTTATTTATGATGAAATTGAATTTCAGAATCAAAATAATTTTTTAGGTAAAAATATGAAACTAAGGATGAAAAATAAACCAAGAAAAGAATAATAAAATTGATTTTTGTTATCATCGTCTGGCAAATAAATACCTTAATAAAACCTAAATTGAAAAACCGGTCAAGTGCGAGTTGGCTAGCGCAATGAAGCTTAAGTACAAACTTGTCAAAAAAATCTTAACTTTCCCTAGAACGATGCCTAGATACTGTTCATGAACAGACCGAAAATTATAAGTTGGTTACTTAACAGTAAATTCGCTTTTTAATTAAACTACATATTTAAGGTGTTCACATTTTTTTCTTTATAAGTGTTTCAAGACCAAAACTTCTTGCCAAATTTCATGTTTCTAGGATACTAAATACCCTATATTTTGGTTTTGATTACCGTGTCAAAAATAGCAAGTTAGCCGAAAATTTGCGTCAGAAAATGTCATATTTTTTGATGGCGTTGACATACAAGTTATTTTTTTTACAGCTGAAAGATACCGCAGATCCGAGTATTTAATATAAGTTTTATTTTGATATCTTTACGCGGTACTGAGGAAAAGGGTGTTGACTGATGGACAGACAGACAGACGGACAGACAAAAAGAAAACAAAATGATAATAAGGGTTCCTTTTTTTTCTTTTCAGGTACAGAACCTTAAAAATGGAGAAATTAAGATATGTTGTCGCAATAAAATTTGCAGCCAACTATGGCTACAAACAATGATTATTGAAATTCGTAATTTTAATCGTGCTTACCTATGAAATGTGTGATTAATCAGTAGAATTTTAAATTTAGTGTTAAAATATTGTTTTCAACTATATCGATTTAGTTAAAAGAAATACAAAACGATAATTATTCGAAATTTGATGAATATATCAATGACGGCCAATAACGTTTTTATAGAAATAATTTAAACAAATGAATGTCAAGTCATAACTTTTATACAGCTTCCCATAAAGTAAAAGGGCTAAAAACAACATTTTGCGATTTTTAAGGACCGTCAAAACAAAGTGAATAAAACCCTTTTGTCACTAAACTACAATCGTTAACTTGAACGATTTGAATATCGTGAAAGCGACACAAAATAAGACATCTTTTGAGTGTCAAAGAAGGTCAAGATCGCACAGTTTTTTTATTATATTGGTCACAATATAAAATACGAATAATATTTTTAGTACAATACTGATACTTTTTAATTAGGTAGCAGCGGTTCAATAAAAAAATTGTCATACAACCAAAACAAAACAAGTAATGTTGTAAAAATATAAGAAAAGAAACATAATGTTGTGTTATTCAATATTGAGTTGTGAAAGTCCTTTAGGAACAAACCAAAATGACAACAATAAATCTTGAATCAAGGCTGCTTTCGAGGAAGATCGAGAAGCGAATCTCAAAGAAGTTAATCTTATCCAAGACAGTCGTAATCGTGATTGAATTGTCAATTGGAACGTACCGTTTTGTCAAGTTTATCCGAAATAGTAAGGCTAGAAGTTTTATCGTTTCTTCGATAATAACGTTAAGCGCCATGGCACACTGTAGGTAAAAGGAACGGAACGTCACCGTAGCGGATCAGCAGCACCGCGGCGGCACGTCGTCGCAGCTATGGCTAGATAACGCGGTTACGGCAAGGCGTCGCCGCGCTTACGGCAAGGCGTTACCTAGGGAAATAGCAGCGTATGTTCAACCTTAACAACTTTATGTTAAAGTCGTAAAACATATTTCGAATGAATAACCCGTAAAATAAACTCGTTCTCTCCTGTTTCAATTTAACCTCTTGGCTTGGCGTCGCTGGGGTGAGAAGTAAGCGCGTGGGCGACTAGATGGTAAGCGTAGCTACGGATTGACCGCACGCCGCTTGAGGTTCGTGCGCTTGCCCGAGGCTAGGCGATTAAGTTACTATAGAAAGTGCGCCAAGCCTAACTGGTAACAGAGTAAGGTTGGTATTCGAGATAAAGCATTTAATTGTTTCATAACTCTGTTTGACGGATTATAAGAGCGAGTTGTATGATATTTCTAATTAATTTACCGGTACCTAAATTATACCTTAAAAGAAATATTATGTACTAGCTAATCCGACGAACTTCGTACCGCAAATATAAATAAACTGTCCAAGTGCGAGTCTGACCCGCAGATGTGTGTGCCATAATTTGCAATGATTGAACTTGCCTGAACAAGGTTTGTAAGATCGAGCATAAAAAGCAATAAATTAATTTTATTTTGTTTTTATCGGTTTTATACACAAATAGCGAATACCCATGTATGGAAACGCCATAATGACAACCATCAAAATATGTCAATACAATTTGACAAAAATTTCTGACCTAACCAACAATGCCCAAACCATCAATGAACCATCAAAATTCAAAATATTAAAATTTAAATACCTACGCGATAATGCGAGTAATGTGGATGTATTACGTTGTCGATTATAAACCCTTAAAAATTTCAATTCGAGAGTAGAACAGAACCCTACCACACCGAAGGGACAAACGTCAAATTCTTGACAGGCAAAAAATGGTAGAACAGTTTATATGGGAAAATTAAATTGTTGTTTTTACTATATTCACCGCAATTTTTCCATATTTTGTCACCGTTTAAACCTTCCCTGAGCTATGACAAACATTTCAAAACCAAAATCAGCAAAATCAGCCCAGCCGTTCTCGAATTTTAGCGAGACTAACGAACAGCAATTGATTTTTACATATAAGATAGCCTAAGCTTTGTCCCAGTCTACAGAGCCACTAATCGACGTTTGAACGCATCATTTTGCGGTCGATGTGACCCTAATCGCTTTTATCGCGTCATTTCTTACAACACTTAAGGTAACCGAGGGCTAATATAGTTGTTAGTCCAAGATCCTTTGTGTTTCTTTGTTCATATAATAGTTGTAGGATAGCTGTCCACTTGGAGCTTCGAGCATTTACCAATGGAGATGTCAATGCAAGGCGTACCCCTCTGCTGGCCATATAGCCATTATTGGCCATATGAGCGTGCGTAACTACGCTGTATTTTTAATACTATGTGCGTGTTTTAAGCTAGTGTGCGGGATCGTTAAAGTGAGTGATTTGTGTGTGTGCAATGCGTGTTTACCTCGTCCCCCGTAAGTATCGGCAAAAAAAAATGTTTGCGGATTACAACGTTAACATCTCCATTGGTAAATGCTCGAAGACTTGGAGAGATAAAAATTGCGTTCGGAACAGAGTAGTCAGTGAGTTTTGACTGGGCATTTTCCACAGTTATATTATTTTAAATGATATTAGCTGACCGAAAAAGCTAGATATCACTTGATAGTAAGCTGTATCATCCAATAATAATGGAGTTCATTTCGGCGAGGGCACTGCTGTGCCCCCAGATCGCCAATTTCCGAATTCACTGCACTGCGCCCGTTTCCTTTTAAGGTCTCTGTGTATTTTGTATCTCACAAACACATACGTTTTTGAGAGCCCAGTGGCGTAGTGGGAGAATTACTATGACGCCAGAGGTATCGAGATCAAATCTACGCCGTGCATATCCTCTTTTTTGAAGACTGTTAAAGTGCCTTGCACTTATACTGACTTCAACCCTAAAATACTTTCATGAAGTAATACGGTAGTACGAAACTTTTTAACCGACTTCCAAAAAAAGGAGGAGGTTCTCAGTTCGAATGTTTTTTTTTCTATTTTTTATGTTTCTAACTTCAGAACTCCGTCAAATCTTAACCAATTTGATAAATTATTTTTTGTTTGAGAGATTATGCCTCCCATTCATATATTATCGAGATATGGCAATTATCTCAGGAGATATGGAGATAAACAATTTAATCAAATGTGTATACTTAGATGAAATGATTATAATTAGCCAGTACTAGGACTATCGCGGCATATGAAGTCGGTTTTTTCGTTTTTTAATTATTGTTTATCCTGCTTATGTCACCATTAATAAACGGCGATATTTCAAACACGACATTGATGTATTTTTCGTCAGAATTTAAATAAACTACATTAGCTCTTAATGAATACAAAGCAAAAAAGCACTGGAATTTTAGAGGAAACAACACTCAATACAGCATTAACTAACTAACTTCTGTTTCATGTACCTGAGCAGCGTCATAGCTCTAGTGACGGAACCATTGATGCAAACATTACATATCGTAAAAATAATTAAGATAGTTTAAAAACTGAAACAACCGACTTCCATGCCCCGCGAGTCAGTTTCAATAGCAAGTTTGAGACGTTTATCGTCATATCTCTGGAGATATTCATTAGATCTCGATGAAATTACAATGGGACCACCTCGAAAATGTTAATAACCGGCCAAGTGCGTGTCGGGCCACGCGCAGTGTACCCTCCGTAGTAGCCTGTTATTCAATGCAAGTCTTTACCCGTTATAAACAATCAATTAAGTACTCCGTCTTTGTCACTTTAACACGTTCGCTGCTGAAAACACACACCGTGCGTTTTTTGATATTTTGGTATCGGAAGTAAAATTTAAAAAAATATATAATACATTTTTTTTTTATTAATTTATTCACAAGGGGTGCGTGTAACCTTCTGCTGTTGGATTTTAGTTTAGTATTGATGCCACAGCTACGAAAAAAAATTACAAAAAATTATTAAAAACATTAAAAAATATGCGTAAAAGTGCCGCAGTCAAAGCGTTAAAGGATTTATTCTAAGGATTTTGTATTTGGTACAAAATTATCCAACACCCAAGTTCAACGACTATTACTGCTAATAAAGTTATCTCAACCACTATAATTTTCCTTCAAAGTTCATGAAATGCGCTATTATCACGAATTTTTCCAGATTTTTTAAGCCAGCAGTTTAGCTTTTAGAGGGGGGAGGACGCCCTACTGGAACAAAAGTTTGCACTTTAAAGTTTAATATTTCGTAAATGGAGTATTCAATCGAAAAATGGTATTAGCCACTTCAGAGAGTCATTTTAAAAGATCTATTCAACGATACCACACAAGATGTAGTAAACGATGAAAAAAAAAATCATCCCCACTTCTCATATAGGGGACAATACACATTCACAAAAATATTTTTTTTAGGGTAGCTACCCTAAAAAAAATATTTTTCACAATTTTATTTCAGCAGTTTGTCGGCGTAATATATATACATACCTCCACAAAATTACAGCTTTCTAGTATTAACGGTCTCTTAGCAAAACCTCGGACAGACAGACAGACAGACAGACAGACGGACATGACGAAACTATAAGGGTTCCTTGTCAGGACTACGGAACCCTAAAAAAGAAACCTCCGATTAAAAAAGATTAATTTGAATCGGTTTTCAATTGACGGAGAAATCGCGTAACATACACACAAAAAAAAACATACAGACGAAAGGAGAACCTACTCCTTTTTGGAAGTCGGTTGAAAAGCAAAACAAAGGTGGAAGGAAGAACTCACATGGGTTTTCTGCGAAGCTACGAATAGAATGCCGATACGCACTAAGGCCAAAACTTATAAAAATGCAGTATAGCTGGATTTATTATTTAAATATACAGAAAATGCAATTATAGACCCACGACGGTCCAGAACAGAAATATCTGAAGACAGACTATTAGGAGATCCGACCCTAAATAAAAATATATAACATATGACTAAAAACGGTGTGGTACATCACTGGACATATATTATGGCACATGAAATAAAAGGTTTATTAGCTACAAAAATACTGACAATTAAAAAAAATCACTTACCTAATAAGCATTGATATAACCAGGCAACATTGTTTGAAAATTGTTTAAAACAAATTAATGCCATCAGTTTAGAATTACACAGACACGTAAAATAAACTTTTGTATTATTTAATTTTAAGAATCTTCACACTTCTGACGTGAACAATTAAACACTCAGTCAAACATTCACAATAACATTTAATTCAATGGCGGGAAACACATAGTCATTTGTTTCACACTAAAAAAGTAAAAAATAATTAGCAGCCAGTAAGGAGGCTAGCACAAATGAGTTCGTATTATTTCAAATTAGAACGTCATAGTTTTTCACTCGCGTTCGAAACCGGCGCGTTCAAACCTCCTCGCTTGTACGGGTAGCCCTTGCGTTAGTTAGAGTACCACTGCGATTGTAACACGCAACGCGCCTGCGTACGTGCGATTCTGCACTCCTGATACATTTCTGCTTCAATTAATCCTGGCTCTGTACTCAATTACACCTACGAGTGTTACTCCCCCGGTGGCTTAAACTGTTCAGCGGGATATTGAAATGAACTTGTAAAGAACACCGGTAAAGCTCGTCTATTGTTTTCTTTTGCGCGGCGGGCTGAAAACTTTTATGTGGATGATAAAGTGGTAATTAGAAAAGGCTGGAGGATTCCAAAGTTTATTTATAGTGTTTATTCAGTTTGTTGTAAAATTTTCTCTAATAGGTTAGCGTTTGCCCACTATCTCTTCCGGTGGTAAGCGATGATGTGGTCGAAGATTGTGAAGACGCTAGACCTAAAATGATCTGACTCTCAAATTTTAACCTAGTTATAAAAAGTAGGAAGTTACAATGGGGTTAAAAACTGCTATTTTCTCACTGCAGGTGGCGCTACTGTAGAGTGTTCCTTAAATCTGACAGATATCTGTCATTTTCAATAGTAATTTTGTCAACAAATAAATTCCCATTGGAATATTTACTTATTATAACGCTATGTGCAGCTATGAATTACAAAAGCACAGTTATTAATGTGTTCCCGAATGAAATTGAAAGTAACGTTATAAATTTTTGTTTAAAATATTTTTTATCTACAAAAATGGATTATAAATGTTACACTTTGCCTTATTTCTTCTTATAATTGGCTAAAAGTCAAGGTCGAATACATTATTATATCTTTTTAAGGAAATAAGTTTGTGAAAAATCTATACAAAATTTGCAATATGGCGGTTTTTAGGAATACTCAACAGTAGCGCCACCTACTTAGAGCTTTCAGTTTTTAACCCCATTCGTCTAAATGTTTTATATTTCTGTCTGTATTGTTACGCGATTTCACCGCCAGTGTAAACCGATTTTAATGTTTTCTTTTTTATGAGTAATGTAGTATATTATCTCTAGGAAGGTCCAAATTCATACGTATTATTCTGTTTTTTTTTTTTTTTGCTAAAATTCTATGAACAAAATTATTTTTAAATCTATGAATTGAAATTTAGAGGAGCCATTGCCGCCTATGAGAGAGTTATTGTTACCTACTTGCATCCATTGGATGAAAAGACGGATTGACGTATAATAGTTGAGCTATGTGGATTGGATTGGTTTAAAACCAGTAGTTATGCGCCTCGTCTCATTGACGATTTCCATTTCAAAATAAACACGATTCTATCTTAGAACCACATCGTAACTTTATAACACGTGGAAAATCATTCAATTGATAAGAATTAATAATATAATAATTAAGATAAACAGACGACGAATTAAAAACCTCCTTTTTAGGAAGTCCGTTGAAAAATAACATTCAGTTTTAAGACTTTTCAGACTGCATATTATCACAATTGAAAACTTATAAATTAAATACATGCGTATTTTATCGTCGTACATTGCCATCTATCTGTACTCTTAGCACGAGTTTTCATCGTAAATGCTTTTGATAGATCTCACATAGTTTTCGACTTATTCTGGCTCCCTGAATGGTCTAAATTTATGAAGTGTGAAAACCACCAGAGGCGCTGTACTATTTTCGTACAACATTTTTTCGATATACGATATCGAGTTTGGTATGAAAACTCATACTCAGGGTTATAGGTTAGGTAGAAACTTGCATGATGACTTAACCCTAACGTGATCCGAATGGGCGTTGACATGAACTCGGTATAATCCGACTATACACGAACTCGAGTCGACTCTACCTGTACGAGCGTCAACTTTGAATTGTTATGACTCGAGTTTGTACCCGAACTTGAGCCGACTATACCCAAACAAGCGCGTGTAACGGCTCAATCTCATTCACTACCCAAATAATACAGTACAGGGCGCGCCTCAAGAAGTTGTCACTTCATAAGATATTTGTGCGTCACTATCGCTGAAACAAAATGATAAACAGCCTAGGATATAGATATATACCCTACGCTAAAACTATATATTAAATTAAAGCCTACATACAAATCTTCACAAAGAACACATATTAATCATTCCCCTTGAGACAATGTCACACAAATCTAAGCAGCCCTTAAGCAAATCCAAGTTTATCGTCAGCAATAGAATAAACAGCATCTGGTCCTAATCTTCACTACAGAAATTAGTGTAACAACTGTCTGCCAGTCGAGTTAACTTAATCAAGTCTCGGAACCCTACTGATTAACGGTTGACTTTGGTGGAACATCCATTAGGAGTAGTTTAAGTTACCACTGAGGCCTACCTATTAAATTTGCTAGGGTTTTCAGTGGTAAGTGAAAGTATTTTTTATTTTCTGAACATTTTTGGGGAAAAATCTGGGGCCCAAATGAAACTGAGCAGGACACATCTGCCTTATGTCAGACGACATGTGGGCAAAACTTACCACAAAATAGAGCCCACAAAACTCTAAACTACGTCTTGGCAGGCTTGGGAGGAGATGAAGATGAACTTGTCTCTTATTGTAAGTATTGTTCAAACATTTCTTCAAAACCAAGAGGAATGCAAAAAGAGGAAAGGATTTTCCCTGCCGTGGGACGATAATGGCTAAATAATGTTAATTCAAAATTGTAATCGGGACATTTTACCATTTTATAAGATTTTTTACATTTATGCATAACTACCATTTCAACTACCATTTTTAACGTTTGATATGATGCCGGGACATCTCTTTGAAACTGCACGATATCCAACTACTCACCAACTTACAGTGGAGTTGTCGTGTTTAGGCTCTTAAGAATAAGTCCTAATAAACAAATAATGTGGATAGATAGATAGATTAGTTTTAAAGCTATACAGTCTGATATATAATATCCCTAGACATTGTTGATATGTTTTTAGGCCAATAGGTACTCATATGATTAGTGAATCCATTTCATTTCAAACAAAAAGTTCCTCTACCCAAAACTTGAATGTTATTTTGTTTACGGTCCCTCAGCATGCAGGTTAACATGCCAATCAGTACTCATAAAAACTTTAACTCACGTCTCTGTTAAGTAACTCAGCGTTAATGACCCCTTAACAGTTAACTTTTACGTATCCTTTCGATGTCAGTCCATAAAAAGAACCTTAAAGGCTTTAGCACCTACTTAATTACTGGCACAATGGGGTTATGTAACAAATCTACTTGACTTTTAGTCTTTTACTGCAACAATAGAGTAACTTTGAGACAATGATCCGGCATTTTTTCTCTTTCCTTTCTTTGTATTTTCCTATTTTCAAAGTACAAGCTATTGCTATTAAGTATAAGCATTAAAAAACCAAATACCAATTTTATAATATAAATAAGCTTTTCGATGCTCATGCAGAACGTACATTACAGATTTTGTTTTGAAATTGCGTTAGATAAACGTTGGTTGCTTTAATTTAGAAATTGAAACTTTCAAATTATTGTTACCTCACTACTGTTGCCGCCAAAATAATTATCAAAAACTCATTCATGTTCCATTAAGTCCCATTAGAAATGCGTGAAAAGTTCAATCATAGAGCTATCAAGAATTCTCAATATGGAATCATTTTGAATACTTTTTGGCTGAATCAAACGGTTAAATCTCCAGTATTCTGCCTAAGATTCTTTGGATAAAACAAAGACTTTCAGTAGAGTTCAGTTGTCATTACGTACATATATTTAAGACTCACAAAAACAAACCTTGTTTTGGGCAGTATCTACCAAAATTTTAACTAAGCAAAATATGTGTCAAGTCAACTAACAATTGGGTTCCGTCAAGGTATAAAATCATATTGCACGATGAAATCTTATTGATTGTTGACACAAAGTTTTGAGATTGAGAAGAGATCCTCGCCTCTCCGTTTTGTTGCGAACCAGGCAAACGCGTTGAAATTACATTATTTATTAGTAAATATATATGGTAAGCAAATTTACTTTCATCCTACATCACATTTTCGGGATCAAAAGGATATTTCATTATTGATATCTAAGAAATGTAAGTAAAGGTGAAATCCGAACTTGCAAAGGTTAAACCCGATATATTAAAAAAGCCTAAAACATCTGTATTTTGATGTCCGGGGTCTGCAAGATAATGTTTTGCTTTGAAACATCCTAAATCATAATATTCACATGTTGGTACTTTGTTCTGAATTAAATTAGTATAAACAAGTTTTAGAAAATGTTTCACGGCTATTATGGCTTACGACGATAACAAAAATCAATGTTGTCAGTTTTGCCATTTTGTCATTTATCATTGGAGTTTCCTAGTTAAACTATCTCGCTTCATATGGTTAAAGCTAGTGAACATGCTAGGCATAGGATAGTCTGACTCTCAAGGGCCTGTGCACTGCCGGCACACTGTAAAGTTATGGCCGCAATTTAGGCTAAATTTTTTTTTTTCTTATAAAGATTACTCGCAATGTGGGTTGCACATCACTAGTATTCTTGTTAACCCCTCCAACTAATCTAAATATGCTTGTGTCTGGAGTGGGTTCACGTCAATAGTACAATAGGTGGGGTGGGGATCGAACTCACGACCTCTCGATCGCCAGTCCAACACCTTATTCAATGCTGCCACTACCTGTGATCATCATCATCATCATCATCAGCCTGTATCAGTCCACTGCTGGACATAGGCCTCTCCCAAGATGCGCCACTGAGCCCGATCTTCGGCTCTTCTCTTCCAGTCACTGCCCACCGCTTTGCGTATGTCGTCGCTCCACCTGGTCACAGGACGTCCTACGCTACGTTTGCCGATTCGCGGTCTCCACTCTAGGACAAGTCTGCCCCAACGGTTATCAGTCCTGCGGCAGATATGACCAGCCCACTGCCACTTCAGCTTGCTAATCCGTTGAGCTATGTCGATAACTTTAGTTCTCTGGCGAATTACTTCGTTCCGGATTCGATCCCGCAGAGAAATACCGAGCATAGCTCTCTCCATAGCTCGCTGAGCGACTTTAAACTGGTGGACCAGTCGGACTGTGAGTGTCCACGTCTCGGCTCCGTATGTCATCTACTACCTGTGATACTACCTGTGATACTCCCACCATATTCAAGGTTTAATTATGCTATTGTTTTAAGTCCATCAAAAGGTATAATTATTGACGGATAAAATATTCCGTCATACCTTTTGTATATATCCCGTTCCTACTTACATTTATAAAGTACTTCATCTGGAAGATCGAATCCAAAGGTCCATAGTCTCCGCTCGGTTGAACCTTCCCTTTATATCAGAATATTTTTGCCTTTCTAATACAAAAGCAAGTCTCGATACCGAGGCCATCGTCTCCAAGGTTTGTCTCTGAGATTGCCATGATCCTTTTTGTAACCGATATTGACAACCTTTTCATTGTTAAGGCCTTCTTGTTAACTTTCAGGATGTACCGTGTTTCTGATGGGATACAATGTAAAAATGTACGGTTTGAAAGGTTTCAACTCTCAGAACAATGTGTTTGAAAGAATATGCATATCTAATCAAGATATCTGTAACAGATATTGGGGAACTCTTTTGAAAAAACATATACCCGTATACACGCACAAAGGCTTCAATGTGAAATTGTTTGACTCTTTTCAAGGTATATAAGAAAGTCCTCGCGCATTTTACTTTTACATATTAGAAATCTACTTTTTTAGGGTTCTGTCCCTAAGGGTGCCTACCAACGAAACCCTATTACTGAGAATTCACTATCCGTCCGACAGTCAAAGGGTTCAATCTTCTAAACTATATTATATAAAGTAAAATATATTGTATTTTTATAAAATTATGTCGATATTACTATGGCCCCAATTAAAACAAATGCTAACACAGAATAAAGTTAAAAATTAATGGGCTGCACATTTTGTATAATTAACGTGTTTTTACAGGCGTTTTTTGCTCGATCTTATGAACCGCAATAGAGACTTGAAATTTGTTCAGTGTGTTTATTTATATCTGCTATAACAACAAAATGATAAAAATTAAATTAAATTCAAAATTATAGGAAGTCCCCATACAAGAAACGTGTTCGGTATATTCTGTTCAATCTTATTAAATATTGTGTTGTAACGGAATACTACGAGTGCGAGTCCGACTTGCACTTGGCCAGTTTATTTACAGTATTGCTTTCTTATTCCATAGCAAAACTAATAATAAATATTCGTTCATTCATATTTCAAGGAAATAATAATCAATTACCAAATATTAATATTGCTATCCAATAAATATGTTCCTGAAAATTTCTATTCACATCGAAGATTAAATATTGAGTAAATGAAAGGATAAGAAACCAAATAACATTCTGAGTAAATAATGTATTATTTATATTTAATGTGACCCCGATCGTTCATAATTTATCGTACTAACCCCATTCTGAAGACAATCGCTAGATGACGTAATGGATCTATTCAGAACTAATATAAACAGTTATGACGTAGTTTCAATGCAAATAATATCATGATGAATAACTTGAAGAAATTGATGGTTTACATATAAGAACGACTCTTTCTTAGATTTATATGTGTTATGGTTTCATATTTTATTGTGTATTTAATTCGATCAGTTGATATTTCTGTAAGTTTGTTTGATTACGGAACTGCTACCGATTTTCGTACTCTGAAATTTCACAGTACTTTTACTACAGTAAAGATTATATGTTTACAATATATTCATATCATTTGAATTATAATTGTACCAAATATTAAAATAAATTGTGTGTGTAGAATTATATCAATGACATTATGAATTTATCGTAGAAGTGTAGAAGAAGTTTTAAAGTCATTATTGTTTCAAATAATTTTATTTGTTTGTTAAGATTGAAAGTTTTTACATGACTACAAGAGCGTTATGGTTGGGGTTGGTTCGGGATCCTGCCTTCTCGCCGAAAATTGTTTGGCCGATTATCACTTGCCAACCAACGGTTCGCCTATTTTTCACAACTAACGATTGTCAAATGTTAGTATGACAAGCTGATTATTATAATGACACAACACGTTCAGGGCACTTATCAGTTGTCAAATCTTTCACTAGGCCAGACTACTTTTAGACGAGTAACGTTTCGTCTGTGTAACATTTCCCTTTTCGTACATTTATATTATGATAAAATATTAACTAATTTTTACAGGCAATTCTTATTTACCAATTACAAAAAAATATTAACAGATTAAATTCGTAACAAAGCAGATTAAATTTTTTTACCCTGAATATGAAGATTTTTGTTCAAGAATTCTGTTGACTCTTTCTACTTTGTCCAAGAACTTTTTTTGGGTTCTGGTGGGGCTGTTACCTGTTAATATATTTTCTATTTACCCCTCATTGGTTTTTTAATTATGGTTTCCTTTATTAATTGTTTTATCAATTCATAAACACCTGGGTGACTTTTATCAATAATATTGTTTATTTTGTTATGCCAGGCTTCGGTCAAGTTCTGTGTTCGTGATATATTCATTTACCTAGTTTGTTTTATAGCAGCTCCAAAATCTAGGCTGATATTTAGGTTGTGTGGTTGATGTTCCGTGTACATAATTATTTTCGAACCAATGAGCTAATTGTTGCCAATCTAGAGATCTTTAAAACTTTTTACGATACTGTTGAAATATACGTATATTTCTGATTCTTCAAGAAAACTGAGTGCTAACAAACACTTCACCTCCTTATTAAACTGTATGTCGCTTGCATATATTTTGGCGAAACCCTGATCTTGAACTTGCCTGAAATAAATACACGTTTTGTAATAAGTATAGCAACAGAAATCTACATACACATTTGCAAAATTTCAAAGTGCGGAACGAAGTTTAGGAGAAATCGAAAGGAATCGGTTAGGTTAGGTTAGAACTGCGAGCAACAATGCACGAGCCGAGCGAGCGAAGCGAGCGTGCCGCGGCAGCATCCGGCAAAGTGCCAAAACTAAATCGCCTTTGTGTCACTGCACAGGACACTTGAATATGTGTGTTAAGTATCGAGATGCCACACATGAAGATAATCCACCTGCATGTTTCACAACATCTATTTATAAAATTAGGAGCGTGATTTTTCAGTTGTGGGGAGATATTTTAATAGCTGATGTATCGAGCATCGTGTGCATGGGATCATAATACTCTTAACAATATAAAGTTTATTGATTCACCATTCTTTCAAAAAACGCTGAAGTTCAAATACCGTTTTATTTCACGCACGGGTCTGTCTTTTGTCGAAAACTTTTATTGACTCTTATCTTCCTTTCCGATTTTTAGTGATGTGGTAAAATTTATACGGTTATTGATGTACAATATATTATGTAATGTGCCGTTGTAATGATGTGTAGCGTTATATTTGGATATTTTTATACATTTAGACTAGCGTTTGACGACTATGTCACATATTGGTAAGCGACTAAATTTATTCACAAAATTGTCGTCAATTTCACATACATAGTGGTATATAAATATTTGTCAGAGGAGTATCATTTAATAACTAATTTGTTTGCAATAAATAAGTAGCTTTTACATTGAAGTTGCTATTGAAGTCATATTCAATTACCGGGCGGATATCCTTAGAGGTCAGTTTAACCGGCTTCTGAAGTTCTGATAGTCTCTAGCCCTCCTTAACATCTTAATGTCTCAAGGTAACAGGCGCAATGCAGTGACGCGCAAAATTCTGGCAGTCTAGAGTTCTGCTTAACACAGTATCCTTCATAGGCAATTTTATCACCTAATTACCAGACAAGCTTGACAAGTTTGACCTGGCCAAACGACCACCGTCATTTTACCTCATACCGTAAAAATATTAGAAAGTTACAGTTAACGTCTAAAATAAGTCTTAACTAAGATATACTTACGTTCAAAATCGGGTCCAAAAGGTTCGTTTAAATACATGATGAGTAGGCAAAGTGGCAGTTTAGTTAAAGTCCCTCTAATCAGGTGCTAATTGCGCAGCACGAATGTGGTTGCCGCTGATGCAGGCAACCGGTTTTAGCTAGTTTAACCTGCGTTATTGGCCACTGAGTGGTCTGCAAATGTGGTTAAATGTATAAAGTTGGTTACAATTCATGGTACTTATTAGCAAGTGAATTTACAATTGTAATGTTTGCAGAGTATTTTATGGTACAATGATATTATTTCGAGCAGGGTTTAACAAACAGAAAATCCGATTTAATATTGACTTGCTACCAAAAAGTAGCTTACCTCCATCAAGGAGAAAATCTGCCGCCATAACTTTACGGTGCGGCAGCACACAGCCCTTAACCTTGGGAGTCATTCTAAACTTAGCTTTGCTAGCTTTTAGCTTTGCTAGGCGAGATAGTGATGCAATGCCTAGCCTTTAAGATATAAAAAATATCAAAAAATACTATAGACAAATTATTGTCCTATCTCTAGAATACGACTCTCAAAGGAATCGGCGGCGAGCAAACATCGAATTCCTTGGGACACAACTATGTGTTGTTTCTTTGCTTTGGTCCAGACAAAGTGATGGTTGCATTCCATTCACGTAGGTATTTTTCTTTTAACTTATATCAAAGTTTTAGTGATTTGTTCAATAAAATTCACTACCGTGTGCCTTCTGTTGTGTATACTTAGAGATAATTTTACATCACCTTTTGCTCAAAAAATATGACTTAATTAGATATATTTTTGCTACTGTGTTGAATAGCGTTTGAATATTTGAACCCTTAGAACTAAATAAAATTAAAGTTCACAAATTTATTAAGGAAGCCATAATAATGTATCCGAATTCCATAATACAATCTCAGTCAAACTTAGAAAATACTGTAAACCATGCATTGTATACTTATTCCAATAAATCAACCAGGTATATGTACTGAACACTCATACTAGGTCTCCGTGCATTAAAGTCCATTATCGCAATAGTGACGAGTATTTTCGCGTGCAAAGCTGTACTTCAAGTTTAAAAGTAAAAAGGCTCTCACCGCACTGGCGACACAAACTACAAATACGTGTGTGGAATGCAACGGACCCTATGTCCAGTGCCAAAGTAAAGAAACAAGGACCGAGTTGTATATTTTGTCCGAATGGCGAGGATTTATGAATTTCGGTGAGGTGCCATATTTTTTTTTATTATTTATTGTTTAAAACTTTCGTATATATCTTAAATAGCTACTACCCGCGACTTCGTTCACGCACACAAAGAATTTTATCAGTGAAGCTCTGTCAATCAACATTTGTGTGATCTGAGTTATTTAAGGTTTGTTTTAATAAAATCTTTTAAAAAAAATCCGACTTCATTACCACAAACAGGCACTCAAAAGCGAAAAATAAATTACTTAATATAATTATTATACGCGCTACCCACTTATCTATTTGAAGTCGGTGCCAGCCAAGTCTATTGAATAGTAGATAGATACTATGTATGTAGTAGTAGTAAGTAGGTAGATACATGTAGGTAGTATCTATCTACTACCTATTAGACTTGGCTGGCACCGACTTCAAATAGATAAGTGGGTAGCGCTTATAATAATTATATTAAGTAATTTATTTTTCGCTTTTGAGTGCCTGTTTGTGGTAATGAAGTCGGTTTTATTTTTTTTGAAAAAGATTTTATTGTACCCTTTTCAGTTCAAAACAAGTTTCAATTAAATTACATGCATCTATAAAATTTCGTGTCTGGGCCGTTATACACTGACGGATATATACTTTGTGAAAATTTCAAGTATGTACCTATTACGGTTAAGAAGGTACATCTGTAAAGTGCGCACATATAGACACACGGACGGACGGACGGACGAACGGACAACAAAGTCTCAGAAAGTGTTCATTTGGTACCCTTTGGGTTCGGAACTCTAAAATGCCGCGCTAGTGAAGATATTCACAAGTCATAATGATGTCATCAAGGTATCAAAGGACAATGTCTAAAATGGCCCTGTGCAATAAAAGCATCTGACACACACGATAATTAATTGTCTATTTTATTACAATAATTACAAATACTTTTATAACACGGACTAGTTTTATTCCAAAATGAATATTAAAAAGTATTATTTGCGATTATTAACATTATTTGCCGCCATGTGGCCCACACAGTCTGAATTACTCTTCTACGTTATAAGAGTTGGCACTTCCTTACATTGTTAATACCCGAATTATGAAAGCACTGTGTAGCCAACCTAACGTATAGTAACTATTATATAATCTGTGGTATTATGCTTATAATATTTTTTTTTTGCAGTGTTGGTTGGTAAGAAGTACGTTCATAATTCTGAGTTATTTATGTATGCAGTGTCGCGGGCGGGATTGATATGGCCGCCATCTTCGCCAAACGTCATGTCATGTCAAAAAATATTAGGTATGCTCAAAGACTTTGCACATTAACAAGATTTTGCCCGGTAGAACATTCTTGTGAAGACAAGTTAATTCTCCCCACCTTTGTTTCTACCTCGCTCACAGTTACCGTAAGATAATCTGTCAATAAGTCTTAAATTAAAAAAATTAAAACCACCCCTGACTGATTTGTTTATGTAATCCGAGTTTATAATCAAAGCATATGCATAACTTTGTACATTGAGACCATTCCAAGGAGATGTCTCAAATTAGATCAAGCTTACCATATTTTTGCAATATCATTGAAGTAACAAGATACTACGACAGCGCTATTTTGATTTTTTGACGTCCGCGGTCAAAGGACTACGGCTAACGAAAGTTTCTATCGTAGTTTTTTTTAACCTAAAAAGAGCTGATAATATTTAAACGGCTGAACAGATTTTCATGAAATAAAGCTAAGAACACTTTCGACAAAGACATCTATCAAACAAAACAAACTAAATCAAAATCAGTTCATCCGTTTGGGCGCTACGATGCCACGATGACAGACACATAGATACACAGATACACACGTCAAACTTATAACACTCCTTCGTTTTGCGTCGAGGGTTAAAAACCAAAACCAACGTGAAGAAAGATGTAGAAACATTATTCATATATATTATATTTATAAAATATATATTATATATTTTTTAGTCTTCAAAAGTATATGCAATAGCAACCTCCATTGTGTATAATCTTCTTGGGACTCTTCTTCTAAAACTATTAATCTCCATATCTCTGAAGATACTGATCAGATCTCGATAAAATTAAAATGAGACCACTTTGGAAACGTACCCTACCTATTAAAAAAAGAATCATTCAAATCCGTTCACAATTGACGGAGTAATCGCGTAACATACACACAAAAAAAAACATACAGACGAATTGAGAACCTCCTCCTTTTTTGTAAAGTCGGTTAAAAATCATGATTTATTTCTTACAAAAAGTAGCCTATGTTTATCCTCATGCCATAAAGTATCTCCTTGTTAAATTTAAGTAAGATCAGATAGTCCGTTTAATCGTGATTAGGTAACAAGACAAAGTTACAAACTTTTTACTTATCATCCACACTCAACATCAAAACCAATATTATAAATGCGAAAGTCAGTTTGTTTATTTGTTTGTTTGTTTGGGACTTCTTCACGGAACGGCTTGACCGATTTGGCTAAAATTTTGTACAAAGATAGGACATAGGGCAGAATAGGATATAGGATCCTTTTTTTGGGCTATCAAGTCAAGGGGTCCAGATATTTTTCATTTAATTTTGTAAATATAAGACTTCTTCTCGAATAAACGGCTTGACCGATTTGCCTGAAATTTTGTATAAATACATGTCATAGGGCAGATAGGATATAGGATACTTTTTAGGGTTCCGTACCCAAAGGGTAAAACGGGACCCTATTACTAAGACTCCGCTGTCCGTCTGTCTGTCTGTCTGTCTGTCTGTCTGTCTGTCTGTCTGTCTGTCCGTCTGTCACCAGGCTATAGCTCATTAACTCAATCATCAAATACTAAAAACAAAATAAATTTAAAAATTAAAGAGGGTCCCCATACAAAAAACGTGTTTTTAAACGCCATCTATCTAATTAGTTTCGGCAGAATGACATAGATGGCGCTAGTAAACGAGCCCCGTCTTTCTAGATCGCGACCAAACCAAATATTCTTGGTAATATCAATTAATCAAATATATGAGGTTGAAACTCTGTTATGTTTCGTATTGTACGGAACCCTCCCTAAGTGTGCGATAAGAGACGCGATGCTGACTCGCACATGGCCAGTTTTATTTCTGGCTGTCGAGTAAGGGGGTCTAGATATTTTAAATTGAATTTTGTAAATGTAGGACCTCTTCTCGAATAAATGGCTTGACCGATTTGCCTGAAATGTTGTATAAAGACAATTCATATGGCAGAATAGGATATAGATTTTTTTTATTTTATAGATAATAGCCACATGCATCAAAACGAGTCATAAATTGAAAAAGTACAACCTTAAATAATCGTAATGATTATTAACCTAAAAATAAGTGGATATCAAGTTTAACTTTAGTGTTATCGGTGTTGACTAAGTAGGTCATAAAAACATTCAGGGTCATAAAAAATCGTAAAAAAATTTCGTGTTCGCTTCGCTGGTGCAATCATAGCGCTCGCTACGCTCGCGCAAGCATTTGTCACATCTACTTTGTAGGTAATATTTCAGCAACTTTTGTATTTTAATAGCCACATGCATCAAAACGAGTCACAAATTAAAACAGTACAACCTTCATAAATCATAATGATTATTTACCATAAAATAAGTAGATATCAAGTTTAACCTTGGTATCATCGGTGTTGACTAAGTAGGTCATAAAAACAGTCAGGGTAATAAAAAGACTTAAAAAAAATTTCGCGCTCCCTTCGCTCGCGCAGTGATAGCGCTCGCCTCGCTCGCGCAAGCATTTGCCACATCTACTTTGTAGGTAACATTTCAGCAACTTTTGTATTTTAATAGCCTTATTCATCAAAACGAGTCTTAAATTGAAATAGTACAACCTTCAATAATCATTATTAATTTTATTAAATTTTATTAATTCAATATGATTATTAACCTAAAAATAAGTGGATATCAAGTTTAACTTTTGGGTCATCGGTGTTGAAGTAGTAGGTCTTAAAAACTTTCAGTCATAAAAAGGCATAAAAAAATTTCGCGCTCGCTTCGCTCGCGCAGTAATAACGCTATATAGCGTATCCTAGAGTGACTCAAATACTTGAACAGCAAAACAAGGTAAACCTTGGTTAGCTTTACCAAGTAATGATTAATGACTTTAACAATAGATGATATCGAGTTTGACCTAAGAGTCATCTATAGTGAGTTGATGATTACGTTGTAAAACTGTCAGGATCATAAAAAGTCATAAAAAATGTTCGCTCTTGCAATGATAGCGCTCGCTACACTCGCGCAGCTATTCACCTTATTTTATTTGTAAGAAATGTTTCAGGAACTTTTGTGTTGAGTCAAACATTTGAACAGCACAACTTCATATACCTAACCAAAATGATTAATGACTTATTGATGACTAAATCAATAACATTAGAGGATATAGAGTTTGACTCTAGGGTAATTTATGGTGACTTGGCCTAAGATATCATCGATCTTGACCTCAAAGGTCATAAAGAATCAAATAACGCGGGCGAAGCCGCGGGTAACAGCTAGTATTATATAAGTCTGGACTTATCATTCATTTAACGGATATCCAATTTTGCCTATAATTGACAAGAGCAAACTTAATTATGATCTGAATCATAAAACTATCATCAAATTATAAAATTATGAAGTACAGCTAGGCTGCTTATCCAGAGTTCCAGACTTATCTAATTACACAACAGAAGTATATCAATTCTCTCTTATTCCTTGTTCTATTGTAATAGAAAACAGGAAGTAAGAGCCGACGTCTCTTTATAAGCTTTTAGCCAAGCACGGCACCTATTAGGCTCACTGAAACTGCAGAGTAGAAGCAAACAGTACTTTATTAGCTAAACGAGTCGGCAACTGGCTCATTACCAACAAAAACTTTTCCATGCTATCATAGTCATACTAAACTTTTGAGATAGGATACAAATGGTAATTTGACGTAGCGATTCCAAGCCGTTGATACGCGATATGTAGCTACGCACTCTACGCATGACTATGCGGCTCGTAGATCATAAACAGCCAGCCTACAGAACGTACAATACGACTTTTATGACATTTTTAACTGACTTCACGAAAAATTGAGGAGGTTCTCAATTCCGCTGTACTTTTTTTGTTTGTTACCTTAGAACTCCGTTGTGTCTTCCGATTCGGAAAATAATTTTTTTGCTTGAGACATTATTTTATTGATTTTATTGATTATTTTATGTATTCATTTATTTCACTTACATGAATACTGAGAAGGTTAAAGTTATGATTTATTATAATTATAAAACTCATATAATAACAAAAAATATAATTTAAATCTGTTATTCATATCATTAATGAAATTATGTTGATCATTTAGTTGTTTAAGATGAAGTTAAATTAAGTATGCTTTAGGTTTGGTCCTATTGTAATTTTATTGAGGTCTGTTAAGATATCAAGAAATATCAAAGAACACTTCAAACTTACTTAACATACTAACTGAAAATTATTAGCGCGGCATGTGAAATCGTTTTTTTTTCGTTTTGTGAGCTATCTTAAATTCTAAACTTTCAATTAAATTGTAAATATTTCAGTTAAATATTTCAGTTAAAAAGTTTCAGTTAAAAAAATTCAGTTAAATATTTCAGTTAAAAGTTTCAGTTAAAAATTTCAGTTGAACATTTCAAGTTAAGTGTTTCAGGTGGCTGGGAGTGGAGCTCGTGGTGCGAGCGGGTGCAGTGAGTGGCAGAGCATCGCAGGTCGTTGTCCCTGGTGCACGCGCCGACTTGCTGCGTCGTTACCTTCACTCGACGACGCTGCGACTGCCGGCTCCGTCGCTCCCAACTCAACAACATATCCATAGCGGACTCCCAACTATTTCAGTTAAATATTGTTTCGGTTAAATATTTCAGTTAAATGTTTCAGTTTAATATTTCAGTTTCAAAGAAGAATCAAAGCATTAATTCAGTATGTAGGCAGTATAAATATACGCACATATACACGTCAAAATCATAAAATAAATCATAACCAATTATCAAGTAAACATAGCAAAAGCAGAATTTAACGCTTTGAATTAGAAAAAAAAAGTAATGAACCATTCAGCTGTCATCGAATCGTTTACGTCAGAATATTAAAAAAAAATTAAAGTAGGTTAAAACCAACCATACATGTAACTGTGTGTTTCAGTACTTCAGACAATTTTTATATAAAAAAAATAAAAAAAGTGAAACACAACATAGAGAAACGCGTACCGATCACAGTACATATCATGATCCAAATGGAACTGATAGTCCGTCTGTCAGCTGCATAATATTGTTTAATTAAAAATAAAAATGGCAAGCCTAGAAAGAAAATCTGCGGACAAAAGGGGAAAACTGAATGGCTGTTGAATCTACCGGTGTTTCGGAAATACTCCCATCAGAGAAGAAACACCAAGAAACTCTATGGGGCTTGTCATGTCATTTTATCTTTTTTTTTTATTAATTGTACATGTCAGCTTTAAAATTTTAACAATATATTAATAATTATAATACAATTTATATTTGTTCTTGGAACTTGGGGCATTCAGACCATGCATTTTTGTCATCCATATGTCACCTATTCAGTCACCTATTGTATAGAATGATTTTTTCATCAAATTGGATTTTAAATTTGCTCATAGGCAATTGGTCAATATCTTTAGGTAGCTTATTGTAAAAGCGTACACAGTTCCCCATGAATGAACCACTAACTTTCTGCAGTCTGAAATTAGGTATAATTAATCTATTTTTATGTCTTGTATTAAAATTATGTACATCAGACCTTTTCTTATAATCATTTATATTCTTGCGTATGAACAAAATATTTTCTTAAATGTATTGACATGCCACTGTTAGAATTTTAATTTCCTTAAATTTTTCACGAAGTGAATCTCGCGACCTCATACTATATATAGAGCGAATAGCTCGTTTCTGCAAAACAAATATTGATTGGATTTCAGCGGCTTTCCCCCACAATAAAACGCCATAAGACATTATACTGTAGAAGTAGCTGAAATAGACCAATCTTGCAGTGGCTTCGTCCGTTAAAAATCTAATTTTACGTACTGCGTATGCAGCGTAGCTTAACCTACCTGCTAGAACCGAACCTGATAGAACCGACCGAAGCTTTGAATCCAGGGTGATGCCCAAGAATGTTGTGGATTCAACAAGTTCTAATGGTTCATCATTTATTAATATACTTCTATTTAGGATACCCTTTTTTACATTTGGTAGAGAGAAATTAATACATTTAGTTTTTTTTGCGTTTAACAATAAGTTATTGGTTGTAAACCAATTCAGAACCTGTGTTATTGATTTGTTTACATCGTCAAAGTTAGGTGTAGTCCTATCTATTTTGAATATCAAGGAAGTATCATCTGCGAACAAAACAATATCACATAGGTTCTGTACGAATGACGGTAAATCATTGATATAAACTAGAAATAAAAAAGGTCCTAGGATCGATCCCTGCGGGACTCCCATTTTTATGAGGGATCCAGATGACCTGACGCCATTGACTTCAACCATCTGTGTTCTATTACAGAGGTATGATGATACCAGATCAAGTGCCTTACCTTCAACACCGTAGTATTTTAATTTGTAAATTAGTGTTTCATGACAGTGTTTAATATTCCAGTCTAATGTTTCAGTTTAATGTTTCATTTTAATATTTCAGTTAGATATTTATGTTGAATGTTTTAGTTAAATATTTCAGTTGAGTGTTTCAGTAAGATATTACAGTTAAATATTTCAGTTAGATATATTATTTATAACTATCTTAAATTGCCAATACAAGGAATTATTTTTTTACCTGATACGTTTCCAGCAGGGCCAGGGTATGTATAAAACGGTGTACTGAGCAGACTGGTTTAAAGTTTCATAGCTACAAGTATAATTGCAAAGTGCATACGCTACATATTTTATTAGATCAACCTAGCAGGGTATGTGGCTATCCCTTGCAAGTTATCTAATACTATAAGAATCTTTGTCCTGACATACTGACTGACTGACAGACAACGCACAGCCTAAACCGCTGGTCCGCTAGAGACTTGAAATTTGGAGGGTATATTTGTCTTAGTACGTAGGAGTGTACTAAGAAAGGATTTTCCAAAATTCACCCCTTAAAGGGATGAAATGGGGGTTCAAAGTTTGTATGGAGAAACAAGATTAGATAGTATTTTCTATTCGAAACTTCACACAAGTGCTCCAGTAAAAAAATAAATAAATACGTGTTTAAGGTTTTTTTGAAAATCCACCCCTAGAGGGTGAAATGGGGTAACAAAGTGTGAACATCGATATTGTTTTGGATTGCGCTGAATTTGCAGATAGCTATTACAACGTTAGTTACTTCTGAAAAAGGATTTTTCAAAATTCACCCCTGAAGGGGATGAAACGGGGGTTCAAAGTTTGTATGGAGAGACAAGATTAGATAGTATTTTTTATTCAAAAGCTCTATACAACTGCTCGAGTAAAAAAATAAGTAAATACGTGTTTCGGGTTTTTTTTTATTTATGAGGGTGAAATCGGGTAACAAAAATGTAAAAATCAATATTGTTTCGGATTACACTTAAAATTTCGCATGCAGATAGTAATTACGACGTAAGTGCCCTCTGAGAAAGGATTTTCCAAAATTCACCTCTGAAGGGGACGAAACGGGGGTCCAAGTTTGTATAGAGAAACAAGATCAAATAGTATTTTCTATTCGAAACTTCATACAAGTGCTCCAGTAAAAAAATAAGTAAATATGTGTTTCAGGTTTTTTTTAAATTACACCCCTAAGAGGGTGAAATGGGGTAATAAAGTGTGAAAATTAATATTGTTTCGGATTGTGCTGAAATTTGGCATGCAGATAGTTATTACGAAGTTAGTTCCCTCTTAGAAAGTATTTACCAAAATTCACCCCTGCAGGGGATGAAACGGGGGTTTAAAGTTTGTATGGAGAAACAAGATTAGATAGTATTTTATATTTGAAACTTAACACAAGTACTTAAGTAAGTAAATACGTGTTTCAGGCTCTTTCGAAATTCCACCCCTAAAAAGGTGAAGTGGGGTAACAAAGTCTGAAATCAATATTGTTTCGGATTGCGCTGAAATTTGGCATGCAGATAGTTATTTTAACATAAGTATCCGCTAAAAAAGAATTTTTCAACATTCACTCTTCAAGGGGATGAAGCGGGGGTTCAAAGTTTAGAGAGTCATTTTAATCGACATTTCACACAAGTACTTCTGTAAATAAATTATTTTTCAAAAAAAATAAAACCGACTTCATAATCACAAACAGGCACTCAAAAGCGAAAAATAAATTACTTAAAATTATTATAAGCGCTACCCACTTATCTATTTGAAGTCGGTGCCAGCCAAGTCTAATAGGTAGTAGATATTATTATTGTTATAGGTATATATGGTATAGGTAGTAGATAGATAATACCTACATGTATCTACCTACTTACTAACCTACATGTACCTACTTACTACTACTACATAGTATCTATCCAATAGACTTGGCTGGCACCGACTTCAAATAGATAAGTGGGTAGCGCTTATAATAATTTTAAGTAAATTATTTTTCGCTTTTGAGTGCCTGTTTGTGATTATGAAGTCGGTTTTATTTTTTTTGAAAAATAACTTATTTTACCCTTTTTAGTGCATAACAAGTTTTAATTAAATTACATGCATCTATTACATTTGGTGTCTGGGCCGTTATACACTGACGGATATATACTTTTTGAAAATTTCAAGTATGTACCTATAACGGTTAAGAAGATACAGATCTGTAAAGTGCGCACATATATATAGACACACGGACGGACGTACGGACGGACGGACGAACGGACAACAAAGTCTCAGAAAGTGTTCATTTGGTACCCTTTGGGTTCGGAACCCTAAAAAAATTGACTTTAAATGCCTTGCTAAAGTGATAATATTCACTAGTAATAATGATATCATCAAGGTATCAAAGGACAATGTCCAAAATGGCCCTGTGCAATTAAAGCATCTGACACACACGATAATTAATTGTCTATTTTATTACAATAATTCCAAATACTTTTATAACACGGACTAGTTGTATTCCAAAATGAATATAAAAAAGTGTTATTTGCGATTGTTAACATTACTTGCCACCATATGGCCAACAGAGTACTGAATCACTCTACTACGTTATAAGAGGCACTTCCCTATATTGTTGAAACCCGAATTATGAAAGCACTATGTAGCCAACTTAACAACGGAATGTATTATTTACGTAGTAACTATTATATAATCTGTGGTATTATGCTTATAATTATTTTTTTAGCAGTGTTGGTTGGTACAAAGTACGTTCATAATTCTGAGTTATTTAATAATGTATGCAGTGTCGCGGGACTAAAATGGCCGCCATCTTCGGCAAACATGTCATGTCAAAAGATCTTAGGTATGTTTAAAAAAGTTTACATCCTAACAAGACTTTGCCCGGTAGAACATTCCTGTGAAGACAAATTATTTATATTTATATATAATTATTTATTATAATTATTAATATATAATTATTTATTGAGGGCCCGGTGGCATAATTGGGAGAACAGTCGGCTTTGATGCCGTGGTACCGAGTTCAAACCGCCGTGCACTAATGAATTTTTCGATCCAAAAATATATGTGCGCTTCTCACAGTTGCCCTCCGGTGAAGGAAAATATCGTTAAGAAACCAACAACCCCCGCATGGTGGTAGGACATATCTAGTGTCCGCCTGGCCAGCTACCACCCTCAAGTTAGAAAATCTGTCGCCAAACATCTTATGTGTTCAGGCAGCTATCCTTGAGAGCCAGTTCCCATTCTAGTTTACTTCTCTATCTTCGACCGCATCATCACTTAGCAACAGGCGAGATAGTGGTCAAACGCTAAGATATTAAAAAAAAAAATTATTATCCCCACCTTTATTTCTATCTCGCTCACAGTTACCGTAAGAATATCTGTCAAAAACCAAAATCAACGAGAAGAAAGATGTAAAAACATTATTCAAGGTCATATTTTTTAGTCTTCAAAAGTATATCTAATAGCAACCTCCATTGTGTATAATCTTCTTCGGACTCTTCTATTAAAACCAGTACATTCTCCTATGTTTGAGGTTTTTATTTCCATATCTCTGGAGATACTTATCAGATCTCGATAAAATTAAAATGGGACCACATCGGAAACGTATCCTACCTATTAAAAAAAGAATCATTTGGATCCGTTCACTATTGACGGAGAAATAGCGTAACATACACACAAAAAAAAAAAAAAAAAAAAAAAACATAATACTAGTTAAAGACTTAACAAAGTCCAAAAATCAATATTGTTTCGGATTGCACTGAAATTTAGAATGCAAGTAGTTATTATGACGTAGGTATCCGCTCAGAAGGGATTTTCTAAAAATTCCTCCCGGATACTGAACGGTGATTCAAAGTTTGTATGGCGAAATAAGATGAGATAAAGTACGTATTGTAGGATTTTTTGAAATGGGGTAGGTAACAAAGTCTGCAAATTAGGGTTTTTCGGTTTTTAGGGTTCGTAGTCCTGACAAGGAACCCTTATAGTTTCGTCATGTCCGTCTGTCTGTCTGTCTGTCTGTCTGTCTTTCCGAGGTTTTGCTAAGAGACCGTAAATACTAGAAAGCTGTAATTTTGTGTAGGTATGTATATAAATTACGTTGACAAAGTGCTGATATAAAATTGTGAAAAATATATTTTTTTAGGGTCCTCCCCTATATGCGAAGTGGGGATGAATTTTTTTTTCATCGTCTACGGTATCGTTGAGTAGGTCTTTTAAAATGACTTAAGAGTTGCTAAAACCATTTTTCGATTGAATGCTCCATTTACGAAATATAAAACTTTAAAGTGCAAATTTTGTTCCAGTAGGGCGTCCTCCCCCCCCACCCCCCTCGAAAAGCTAAACTGCTGGCTTGAAAAATCTGAAAAAATTCGTGATAACAGCGCATTTTATGAACTTAAAAGGAAAATTATAGCGGTTAAGATAACTTTATTAGTTTAGCAGTAATAGTCATTGAACTTGGGTATTGGATAATTATGTACCAAATACAAAATCCGTAGAATAAATCCTTTAAAGTGACAAAGACGGAGCACCTAGTAAAAAATATATATCTTCTAGGTCTAGCGTTTGACCACTATATCGCCTGGTAGGGATGATGTAGTCGAAGATAGTAAACACGCTAGGGCTAGAATACTCTGACTTTCAAGGTTATATAAATAAATTATTTGTCCAAATATTTACAGATGATATAAGCTGACAAGTTAAAACAGTAACCTGATATTCCTGATAAGCAAGAATTCTTATCGTTTTAATCATATTAATATGATATACATTACTAGAAGTGCCCCGCGGCTTCGCCCGCGTTATAAACTTATTTTATTTACTTATAACGTTTCTTTTGTAAAAACCTTTCTATTATAAAAGACCTAAAAAAAAAAAAATTGCCAAATCGGTTCAAGTTATCATGTGGTTAAGGGAAATAGGGATTCTAATTTAAAAAAACCTTAAAAACCATATTGATTTTCAGACTTTGTTATCTACCCCAATTCGAAAAATCGTGTAACACGTATTTACTTATTTATTTTCTGAAGTACTTAAGTAAAGTTGCTAATACAGTGGAATCTCTATAACTCGAACCTCGATAACTCGTGATCCTCAATATGTTGAAAAAAAATGCCATTCCCTTCTGCTGAACCCCTCAATACGCGGTATCTTGAATTATTTAGACTCTATAACTCGAACAAAATGTTATTTCCCTGCGAGGTATTGATAATACATATTTATACTCTATAACTCGAATTTCAATAAACTGGCCAAGTGCAAGTCGGACTCGCACTCGTAGGGTTCCGTAACACAGTTAAGTATTCCATAACTATGATTTTTCGCAACTACAAAATTAACTTTGTTTTTCATAGTGTTTGTATGAAAAATAAAGTTATCTTTGCGGTCGCTATATCTCTAAAACTACTGATTGTATCTCGTTCAAACCAATTTTCGTTGTTAGTTTTTATTGAGATCTACAGCATATATTTTTTTTAGATTTTTCACTCACATACTTTAAAAGTTAGAGGGGGGGGGACACACATTTTACTTACTTTAGACGCGCCTATCTTTCAAATGATTGACTTTGAGAAAAAATAGTTTTAGGAACCTCAATGTCATTTTTAAAGACCTATCCATAGACACCCCACCCCACACGTATAGGTTTGAAGAAAAAAAAATTTTTTTTTTCAGTTTCATGTATGGCCCCCCCACTTTCACTTTTATATTTTTTATTTTTATATAAAAATCAAAAAGCGGTTTACAGAATACATCTACCTACTAAGTTTCAATACTGTAGTCTTAACAGTTTCGAAATAAAATGGCTGTGACATACGGACGGACAGACAGACAGACAGACAGACATGACAAATTTATAAGGTTTTTTTTGCCATTCGGCTACGGAACCCTAAAAAGGAGACTCTGTAAGTCGAAGTTAGTAAAATATAATGACGTCTTACCTGGAATTTCTCGAAAACATAGCAAAAATATCCAAAAAGAATGTTCGGGGCGTCTAATCTATTGTTTGTGACTTGTACACGTGCAGTGAATGACTACATTTATTCAACTTTCTAAGTAACACAGCTGTGTACCTCATGTTTGTTCCTTGACGGTAGGACTTGTTGCTTGACTGTTTTATTTGAAAAAATGTAAACCATACAACTTAAGTCAAATTCTTTATTAAATTTGCCTAGACAAGTAAAAGAATATACTTAGAAGTCGCGTATTGCTAAGTCGAAATTTCAGCAGTTTAATCCTTTGTATCTCAAAATTCTTGTTTAGTCGAAATCTCATTAACTCGATTTTTTTTGCATTTCCCCTGATATTCGAGTTATAGAGATTCCACTGTAAAACATACTATCTCATCTTGTTTTGAAATACAAACTTTGAATCTTCGTTCTGTCTTCTTAAGAGGTGAATTTAGAAAATCCTTTGCTATCGGATACTTACGTCATAATAACTATCTGCATTCTACATTTCAGCGCAATCCGAAACAATAATGATTTTTAGACGTTGTTACCCCACTTCACCCTCTTAGGAGTGGCATTTTGAAATAGCCTGAAACTCGTATTTAATTATTTATTTACTGAAACTTGTGTGCAGTTTCGAATAAAAAGACTATCCAAACTTTGCATCCCCGCTTCATCGCCTTAAGGGGTACGATATCCATACAAAAGTATAATACACAAATAGGAGTAAATAGAGCAAAAACTTGCACTGAAATTACATCTATCGGTATTTTATAAGTATTTACATGTCGGGAATTATATTTAACTAATAATTTGATTGAATAACTTGAAATTATTTTGATTAATACAAAAAAACAAGTTCTAACAAAAAATATTGATTGAATAATATGTTTATATTAGTCATTTAAATCATGTAGGTAAATATAATTCCCATCACAATCCACGACCAATAGATGTGATTTCAGTGCAAGTTTTTGCTCCATTTACTCATATTTGTGCATTATACTTTTGTATGGCTATCGTACCACCTTAAAGAGTGAAATTTGAAAAATCCTTTCTTAACGGATACCTACGTCAAAACAACTATCTGCATGCGAAATTTCAGCGCAATCTGAAACAATATTGATTTCAGACTTTATTACCCCACTTCACCTTCTTGGGGTGGAATTTTGAAAAAGCCTGTGACACGTATTTACTTATCTATATACAAAAGTACTTGTGTGAAGTTTAAAAAAAAAACTATCTAATCTTGTTTCTCTATACAAAATTTGAACTCTCATTTTATCCCTTTAAGGGGTGATTTTTTGGAAAATCCTTTCTTAACGGATCCCTCCGTTCTTCGTTACCCCATTACTGGGGGTCGTGACCTCCTTCACCAGTCAGTTTATCCCTCACTATAGTTCGCCACTTAGGTCTATCTACAGCGACTTGTAGAGCCTCATATACTGGAATCTCGAGAGTGGCGCGAATCTGGTCAGACCAGCGCATCGGACTGCGTCCACGAGACCTCTTTCCTTCTATTTTGCCAGTGACCATCAGTCTTTATCAAATCAGGATTATCAGGAGTTATTCAAAAGGGACGATAGGTTGTCCCCTACAACGATCGTCGATAGGTCGACAACGCATGAATGAAACCCCTAGTGTTGCAAGTGTCCATAATAATCATAGAGCATATTTCTAATCAATTACTATCTATCTCTAATCAGTAACTCGAGTAAAAGTAATTCGTACTTAAGTAGTTAATTTTGTCAGAAATTGGGCACGCGAACCTTCAATTCATAAAACTTAGTACTTATCTAACCGTTTGGCAGTAACTTAAATATATGAAGATGAATTCCATCCGAGTAATAGAGTAGTGCCGACCCTTCTCTGGAGGTCGTGAAATAAATTTTATGAGGTAGCGAATTTTAAATAGTAGTAATTTTCAGAGTTATAACATTTTATTCGTACCTAACTCCGTGGATCCGCGTTTTGCGGTATATAATGTCTGAAATGTATTATGTAGCTTTATATTCTATTATTTTGCACAGTATGGGCACAGAATGTAGAAGGCCCATAAATTTGTAATGGGTTTGAATAAGGAGTGCAAAAACAAATTATATTTGTATCATTTTTAGATTCCGGTGAAGCAGATTCAGATTGCAAGCTCAGTTACAAAAAACTTATCTATACGAATATTATAAAGAGAAAACATTTGTATCTTTGTATTTTTTTATATTTGTATTTTTGTATTTTTGTATTTTTGTATTTTTGTATTTTTGTATTTTTGTATTTTTGTATTTTTGTATTTTTGTATTTTTGTATTTTTGTATTTTTGTATTTTTGTATTTTTGTATTTTTGTATTTTTGTATTTTTGTATTTTTGTATTTTTGTATTTTTGTATTTTTGTATTTTTGTATTTTTGTATTTTTGTATTTTTGTATTTTTGTATTTTTGTATTTTTGTATTTTTGTATTTTTGTATTTTTGTATTTTTGTATTTTTGTATTTTTGTATTTTTGTATTTTTGTATTTTTGTATTTTTGTATTTTTGTATTTTTGTATTTTTGTATTTTTGTATTTTTGTATTTTTGTATTTTTGTATTTTTGTATTTTTGTATTTTTGTATTTTTGTATTTTTGTATTTTTGTATTTTTGTATTTTTGTATTTTTGTATTTTTGTATTTTTTTATTTTTTTATTTTTGTATTTTTGTATTTTTGTATTTTTGTATATTTGTATTTTTGTATGTTTGTAATGATTTGGCTCAAAAACTACTAAACCGATTTAAAAAATTCTTTTACTAATATATAGAATGGACTTTCGAAATGAAAATAGGCTATATATTATCTCTTTTAAATCAAAGTTACATTGGTGGAGACCTAATTTGCAACCTAACAAAAAAACGGTCGAAAAAACACGTTTCTTACGAACGCTGCTCAATAGAAAACAGATAGAAGAATATTTTTTATAGAAGAGTTGTACAACTTAATATGACCTACAAAAAAGTCCACGACAGCATATGTCTATCTCTTAAGGTTGACTTACAGTAACCATTTCAATCTTTAATTTTTTGTTAAAAAATATTATATAACTTCCAGGGCTATTTTCAAATATATAGTGTTAATCCTTATCCAAATAATTACGTTAAATAGCTTGGCCATATATTACAGATTAAAATTGTCCTTTGCAGTATATAATTATAATGAAAACTCTAGAAGATATCACGGATTTCACATACACGCATCGCAAAATTAATAAAATATTTGCAGTCAAACCACAGAATAGGTCATAGTTACTCCGAAAATATTATTATAGGCTTAGCTTTTCTGTAGATCCCCAACGATCGCAATCAATTTGAAGTCAATATAGTATAATAATATGATCTATTGTATAAAATAATCATGATCTATTTATATAATATAATATATTAATCCACCCCGACTGATCTATGTATAATCTTTTCATTAAAAGCATTCCAATGACTCTAAACACGACATTTAAAATCTGAGCTGTAAGTTGGTGAAGATTTGAGTATTCTGTAGAGTCCAGGAGATGTCCCAGCATCAGGTCAATGCTTCCATGTTCTTACAATATCGTTGAAGAAGA
Organism: Cabera pusaria; assembly: GCA_954871355.1. Lineage (NCBI taxonomy): Eukaryota > Metazoa > Arthropoda > Insecta > Lepidoptera > Geometridae > Cabera > Cabera pusaria. The sequence continues at coordinate 6,576,113 of OX940893.1, forward strand.
AGATTTTCGAATTGATCAGACCCATGAAAGCTCATAGTTTTATAACGAAACGATTGAACGAATTTTCATGAATCAAAGCTAAGAACACTCTTGATGAAGACATCTATGAAAAAAAAAACTATCAATAATAAAATCAAAATCGGTTCATCCGGTTGGGTGCTAAGATGCTACAGACAGATACACAGATACACACGTTAAACGTATAATACCCCTACTTTAAATCAAAATCGGTTCATCCGGTTGGGTGCTAAGATGCTATAGACGGACACACAGATGTATAATTTCCCTACTTTTTGCGTCGGGAAACGCCGTAAGGTTACGGCGAAAGATGTTCTCCTTAGTGGTAAGCTACTTTTCAACCGACTTCCAAAAAGAAGGAAGTTCTCAATTCGTCTGTATGTCTCTTTTTTCTTTCTTTTTTTTGTGTGTGTATGTTACGCGATTACTCCGTCAATTGTGAACCGATTCGAGTTATTATTTTTGTAATCGGTAGGGTACGTTTCCGAGGTGGTCCCATTGTAATTTCATTGAGATGTGATAAGTATCTTCAGAGATATGACGATAAACGTCTCAAACTTGCTACTGAAATTGACTCGCGGGGCATTGAAGTCAGTTGTTTTAGTTTTTAAACTATCTTAATTATTGGTAGATTTAATGATCCCACGAAAACCCATGATTTATTAAATCACATAAAACTTTCATTGGTAGGTATAAAGCTAGGATTAGAACCAACGACCCTCGGGTCAGAATTGGGGTAACTATCCTTTACACCAAAGGGCCGTCCAATATCACTACGTAAGTATTATAAAACAATGTGCATCGCTGCGTCTGTCTGTCTGTTCGCAATAATCTCAATAGCTTCTGAACGGATTATCATGCGGTTTTCACCAATAGCCAGAGTGTTTATGAGGAAGGTTTAGGTCTTAGGTGCATAATTCGTTAAGGTTTTGTGTAAATTGGTTGACATATGACGATGATTGATAAATACGTTATTATTTTATATTCGATGCAACAAACTGATGCAAATTTTGTAGGCATATATGTTCTACCCGTGCGAAGCCGGGGCGGGCTGCTAGTATGACAATTAATTTGCGTTGTAGCGACTATTCCGAGAAACCCCGGTATCCCGATAGTTGTGTTCAATTTCTCATCATCAACATGATCAGCCAGTATCAGTCCACTGCTGGAGATGGGTGACTCCCAAGACACGCCGCTTATGAAAATAAAATTTGATCACACAAATGTTGAGTGACTGAGCTTTACAGTGATAAAATAAAATTCTTGGTACACGTGAACGGAGTCGCGGCTATCAGCTAGTAATAAATAAAATTAACTATGCATAGATAATTAAAACTAGGATTTTTCTTTATATCATAATAAAAGTATTTGACCGCTATATCACCTGTTTGTAAGTGATGATACGGCCGATGATGATAGCACGAATTACACGCTGTTTTTTAGTTACTTAAAAAAATTACGACTTTTAACTATATTTTCCTAAGAAACAAGTAAGGTATTAAAAAGTTGCTCCAAAGATTTATTTTCTTTATTTTGTATGTCGGTTTAAAAGGCCGGCGCTTTTAATAATAGTGCCTAGCCGATACCAGACAATGTTTGCATGTCAGACGCAGCAATCCGGCCATTTTAATCACCCTTGACGTTGAATAGTTTGCTTGGGGCTTAGTCGACTCGAGCTTTTCTGTTAGCGAATTGAAAATAAACAAACCCGTGCTGTGGTAAGGGATTTGGAATTAAAAAGATACAGTTCAGCTACACAAGTGACTTAGATTAGTTATGACACCTTGTACTAACATTTTATACAAGTAGTAGCTTCTGCTCGTGGCTTCTCTCGCGTAGCCTACAGGACACAATTACATATTTTTCTTCAGAAACAAATATTATTTGCGCTCTGAATCCCTATCAATTCATATACAAACTGACAATATCCCAAACAAATGCTGCTCCGTGGGCTTACTTTGGAGCAGACCACGTATAACCGTACGTACGTGTGAAAAGCAGTTCTCCCTAAGTCTACCCCTGTTAAATAATAGTTTGGCATTTAGATTTATTTTTGACCATGGCAAAGCAGACTTTGAGGGGAAACTGCACACTTTTGAACTGAAAGGGGTCGTTCGATAAAGTCGAAGTAGTCAAAGAATAGTTGGTTAAATTGGTTTTTCATTTACTTTATACAGAAAAAAATGTATTGGTGATGATTTTAGACAAATTGTACTACATTGTGTCTCCACATTTTAATTGAAGAGTATGTGTATACATTTTTAAGTCAATCGACTCAGGAACTAAAAAATTTCACAGAAAATTCAACCTCTCATTTCACTTGCATAACGGTGAAATTTAAAAAACCTTATTTAAATGGAAATCATAGTACCCTTAACAAAGTAAATACTACCTCCAAATTTCATGTCTATAGGACATGTAGTCATAAGACGTCAAATTAAGCAGCTAAATCGTATTAGCTGTTGTCACAGACACATCTCCTTTGGTGGAGTCAGAGACTTTGGATTACTCTAGTCTCTATGAGGGTTACGCTAGTTATAAACCTATGGGTTGGATATGGGCATAACGCTTGTATTCACAAACATATAAGGTCACACAGTACACATGATCACATAGGGAACATAAAACTAAATTCAGTTGCCCAAAGCCACCGCTATTATTTTGATATTTTTGATCAAAATAGGGGCATTTTAGCGGTAATTTATTCATAATAATAATCACATACAATATTAAGTTGGCAAATAAGCTGATCAAATGCAATACAATCAAAGTCATTAAAAAATTGTGCATTTAAGGCATGCGGTGCTTCCCTTAAAAAAATAGTGCATTTAGTTATTATTGTTTAAATAATTATATATATTGTGTAAGTATACTTAAGTATTGTTGTAATGTAACTTTTTCTGGGTAGCCAAATAAATAAATAAATAAAGTCACCTATAATTATGAATCCACAAGTTAATTGAAGGGTCAAAAATATTTGTTGTCGAATGCCTGATAATCTTCAACATTAAACAGTCTAAATTAAGTGAAATGTTCTGGGTTAAACGATGTGAAAATGTGAGAGTAAACCAAGCGGGAAATTTCCTCTTCGTTTTATACGTTAGAAAAACTTTCAATTAGGCGAGGGAAATAAAACTTTTTCTCCGGAGCCTGAATAATAATTACAGACGTGTAATTTTATGTAAAAGCTATTTCATTTTCGTTCTAATTTAACTAACTAAATAGTTTCTATAAATCACTGTTAGTTTTACAGTCTATGATATTATGTTTCCAATCAACCTTTGCTTATCTTATCCTGCAAAACTTTGCTGATATTCACAAAACTAAAGATTTCTGTAGTCCCATCGGTATAGTGTTTTAATTACTTTACTCTGACAACATAAATAAATCACATTGCCCGCGTTCACATAAGTTGTATGCATGTAATAATTATAAGTCATTGCATTTTAAGTAACGTGTTAACATTTTATTTGAACACTTTCCTTATGTACTTACAATTAGTATCTTAGTAAAGCAGCGGAAATACAGATAGGCAAAGAGATAGACGGAAGTACATAACGAAACTTTAATAGAACCTTGTTGACTACATAACTCTAAAATGGCTTAGGCAATACAGCTGTTGAGTTGATAAAATTACCAACAACAGTAACTGTGAATATGTCAGCTCCTAAGCCATCGTTTTTTGTGTTTATGTTAAACTAACAAAAACAGCTGCAAAGGCCTCTAAGGAATAAGTAATTGACGATCGGCCTCTGCGTCGAGAATCATGCACATACCGCCGGAAATTGCTTTTAACAACTTTAATTGGACTCTCAAAAGAAAAAACTTTTCCAATCTGCCTTTGTAAGTGGCAAAGCTTTTAAAGCCGAGATTAGAAGCTGATATTAAACAAGCTATTTTTAGATACATAGTTTATTCATACCACCGTTTAGGCGCAGGTTTTTTTGTATCAATGTTAGTAAATTTCAATTTTACTTAAAATTTTACTCATAAATTTTAAATTTTGATACAGTTTGGTTTAGGCTGCTAATATATTTAGAGAGTAAGGACTAAAATGATTCTCCTTTTCTAAAGTTTTTAAATCGTATATAGACGACGAAACGTCTAGTAAGGGCTTAGATAAACTAGTTACGATTATGTTTACAAGACAATATCTTTTTATTATATAAAAATACTATAAGATTTCACCCCTACCAATATGGCCAGCTGTGAATGTATGACATCCGCCGTGATCCAATCATCATTATTAGGCATAAATTATTAATAAAAAAAAACCGACTTCAAAACCACAAACAGGCACTCAAAAGCGAAAAATAAATTATTTCATATAATTATCATAAGCGCTACCCACTTATCTATTTGAAGTCGGTGCCAGCCAAGTCTATTGGATAGTAGATAGATACTATGCATGTAGTAGTAGTAAGTAGGTAGATACATGTAGGTAGTATCTATCTACTACCTATTAGACTTGGCTGGCACCAACTTCAAATAGATAAGTGGATAGCGCTTATAATAATTATATTAAGTAATTTATTTTTCGCTTTTGAGTGCCTGTTTGTGGTAATGAAGTCGGTTTTATTAATTTTTGAAAAATAATTTATTTTACCCTTTTTAGTGCAAAACAAGTTTCAATTAAATTACATGCATCTATCAAATTTCGTGTCTGGGCCGTTATACACTGACGGATATAGACTTTGTGAAAATGTCAAGTACGTACCTATTACGGTTAAGTTATAGATCTGTAAAGTGCGCACATATAGAAACACGGACGGACGGACGCACGAACGGACAACAAGTCTCAGAAAGTGTTCATTTGATACCCTTTGGGTTCGGAATCTTAAAAAATTTACTTTAAATGCCGCGCTAGTGAAATTATTCACTTGTCACAATGATGTTTATCAAGGCATCAAAGGACAATGTCCAAAATGGCCCTGTGAAATAAAAACATCTGACATACACGATAATTTAGTGTCTACTTTATTATAATAATTCCAAATACTTTTATAACACGGACTAGTTGTATTCCAAAATGAATATTAAAAAGTATTATTTGTGATTATTAACATTAATTGCGGCCACTGAGTACTGAATCACTCTACTACGTTACAAGAGTTGGCACTTCCCTACATTGTTGATACCCGAATTATGAAAGAACTGTGTAGCCAACCTAACAACGGACAGTATTATTTACGCAGTAAATATTACATAATCTGTGGTATTATGCTTTTTTTTTTTTGCAGTGTTGGTTGGTACATTGTACGTTCATAATTCTGAGTTATTTAATTATGTATGCAGTGTTGCGGGACTGATATGGACGCCATCTTAGCCAAACGCCATGTCATGTCAAAAAATATTAACTAACGTTGCAGCCTAACAAAACTTTTCCCGGTAGAACATTCCAGTGAAGACAAATTAATTCTCCCCACCTTTGTTTCTATCTCGCTCACAGTTACCGTAAGAATATCCGGCAAAAACCAAAATCAACGTTAAGAAAGATGTAAAAAGATTATTCAAGGTCATATTTTTTAGTCTTCGACCGACCGATTAAGACTTAACAAGAGATACACCGAAACAACCCCCCTTGAACCATAGCGAGCAACGCATTGCACCCCGCGTGCGAGTTTCGAAGATGCCGATTTCTCACTATGAGTTCAACCAAAGCACTGGCTTTGGGCAGTAGTAGAGGATAGCGACTTCCGTATGGCAGGCTGGCCTTCCCAATGCGGCCTCTAACACGCAGAAATCCCTCCGAATCAATGAAGGGTTTCAGACGAGCGACCGCGCCCTTTAGTTTGGCACGACCCAAACGCAATATCGATAAGTCCGACGTAAACCGATCTGCTTGAAGTGCCCGAACCCAATGTAACAATGAGGTGTGACACTCCTCCGGCGTTACAACAGGCGACGATCGCTTCTGTTGTGGGTGGCGGTAGTTATGGATGAATCGTTTAATGTAACTGGTCACACCCAGTAGCTTCTCTAGACTGCCCCACCAACCAATCATGGTCCAAATTCTGATCGGCCGCTGTCGCATTCACGCTCAGTCCGATCGAGATTGGTGCCGAACCGTTGGCTTTATTTACTAGCCAAGACGACTCTGGTTCAGGCAGCCATGCTGGTCCCCACCAGAGCGGTAGCTGCACCAGCTCCGGAGCTGTGCAGCCCCTAGATGCACAATCCACCGGGTTGATTTCACCGGGAACGTGCCGCCACTCGATGTGGACTCCAACGTTCTGTATTTGGGAAACCCGGTTTCCCACGAACGTGTCCAAAGTGTGTGGTGTGGTTCTGATCCAGGCGAGTGTGACCTGGCTATCTGACCAACCAAAGACACTCCCTATGTCGACGGTAGGAGCTCGAGTTTTGGTATTGTTTGCCTCGGCCTAATAGGAGCAACCTTGCCCTTGGCTAACAACAATACGACGGAGACCCGGTCCTCCAAGTCCACCGTCCGTAAGTAAACTGATGCGGCGTATCCAAGCTCCGAGGCATCGGAAAAGCCATGCAGGCTAGCTTGGTATTTGCCTGGTGGCAGTATCCGCCGAGGCAGGGCAATCCAATTGACCTCCTCAATGGAACTGATTAGTTTCAGCCAAGTGTCCAGTGGTGATCCATTGAGCGGCTCATTCCATGAGACGCGCAAGATCCAAAGCTACTGGAGCAAGCACTCGGCAGAGAAAATTAATGGACTGATCCGACCGTTGGGATGCTAGGAATGTTTGATAAATTCGACCCTGCCTGAATCTAGACTATATCAAGACACGGCCGACGTCAGCTGGGCCCATGAGAGTTTGACGTTTTGAGCCGAATTGCCAAACTTGACCACGGAATGTCGTGGTGCTAATCTTACGACTAAAAACTTAAAATTAACTTAGGTACTAAACTAAAGACTTACCAGGTGATCCTCGAATACCCACTTATCTATTTGAAGTCGGTGCCAGCCAAGTCTGTTGGATAGTAGATAGATACTACCTACATGTACCTACCTACTTACTACTACTACTACATACATAGTATCTATCTACTATCCAACAGACTTGGCTGGCACCGACTTCAAATAGATAATTGGGTAGCGCTCATAATGATTATAGTAAGTAATTTATTTTTCGCTTTTGAGTGCCTGTTTGTGGTAATGAAGTTGGTGTTTTTTTTTAAATAATTTATTATTTCTTGAATATAATATTAATAAGATTATATGCATTACTTTTCAATTCGATAATCGTGATAAAATAGGTATTTGATAAATTTAAACATGATTGATTTTATTGTTGACACGTACGTGCAACAAGTAGGTAGGTACGAGTACACTGAATAACACCCTGTTATAAGCATTATCTCCTTCACATTTTTGAAGTTATACTTCTTTTGGCGCGATAGAGAAAAATGATGAGAGTGAATTTTTACGATGCGCGCGCACACCGACACCTAAATTCTACACCGCGAAGTTAGTTCTAGGTGGCATGACTATGTTCAAGTTGAATATTCTAGTATTTTTATATTTAGAATACGTGTTTCGTAAGAACGTCATATTTTTACGTTAGTAAAACCTTTTTTATTTAAATAAAATCTTTTTGATTAATTTTAATATTTATCGTTAATCACTACTGCATTTTAGTTATTTTTTTTCCATACGCCACAGAAGTATAACTTCTAATGCGTGTACATAAGTACACACACTTTTTTTTTTATTCTATGACAGTTTAGCCGGTCATGCTAACACTGCCAAATTGAGCCATTCATAATTAAGATAGTTTAAAAACTAAAACAACCGACTTCAATGCCCCGCGAGTCAATTTCAGCAGCAAGTTTGAGACGTTTATTGTCATATCTCTGGAGATACTTACCAGATCTCGATGAAATTACAATGGGACCTCCTCGGACACCTTTCTGATGTGGTTTATGTTTCCAAAAAGAATCATTAGAATCGGTTCACAATTCCTTAAGGCGGCAATAGCCCTATCCATTGGGCTATCCACCCTATCCACGGACTGGCGATCGAGAGGTCGTGAGTTCGATCCCCACCCCACCCATTGCACTATAGACGTGAACACACTCCAGATACAAGCATAATTTAGCTTAGTTGGAGGGGTTAACAAGAAAAAAAATTGACAGAGCAATCGCGTAACATACACACAAAAAAAATCACAGACGAATTGAGAACCTCCTTCTTTTTGGGAAGTCGGTTGAAAATATAGTATTTTTAAATGTGCAGTGTAGTTAAGTGTACAGTAATTAAAAAAAAAAAGTCATAATCTTCCCACTCTTATTTCACCTTCATTAAATGTCAAAATCAAATCAATGTTTATTGTTGAAAATGTAGTACAGAAGATGCTCTATAAATAAACTGTATAACCCATTCCAAGAAGCTTAGAGCAACGTATCTATAAGCATTTGAAAATACAAAATAATCAGGCCCACCGCAAAACGATACTTCTACGCTAAGGGTTTGTTTTCTGATCGCGAAAACAATTGAAATGTACTCAGTTCGCGCACGCAGGACGCAGGACGCCGCGGTGTGTTCGTACCTTAAGGAAGATTGAAATATTTTTTTTATTTCTATAGCTTCCGTGAATTGATATTTATCCATTGGCTGATTAGAAATGATGTTGCGGTGCGCAACATCATTTTTTGGGTACATTATTTCTGCCTGTCCTGATGTGACCTCAACGCAACAAGAAATAGTATGATGTGGATTGTAGTTACAAAATGTTTGACGTCCAACTTCTCAACGGTGTATTATTAGTAACTTTATCAGTTCTGAAAAATGCCGCTGGCAGCAGAAATTGATGTTGTTGAATAGAGCGAAATGAATTCATTAAATGAACAAATCCAGAGAAAATATTTGATCTATATGTATACTTATAAAAAAAAAATCTTTTAGAAAATTCAATTAGAAGGGACTAGTTAATCCTTAAGATACAGGTGTTATTGTTGTATTCAGTTTGATGAATCGGGCCATAATATGAAAAAAATGTGTCTTTAAGAAAATAATAATTCTGGAGTTCAAAAGTATTCACATCGTATTTTATACTAGATATATCTAATTTTGACGCGTGCAAAGTATATAACCAATATCTTATTGCGATTATAATTATCAGTGTTAGTTTTTTGATAAATACGTGATTAAGTTATAACATTCAAGATATTAGAATTGACTCAATTGGGGTTCCTTATTATTATTAAAATCAAATCCCCGCCGTGCACCAATTGATATTGTTACGTACGGGGTGGTATTAAAATGCCAATCCGATGAGATGAACGTTTATTTCCACTTGAACACTAGGTTAGCACAATGTTCCACAGTAGTTGTCCAAATCGTCTTGCACAATGATCAAATGTCCGTTACACACACTGAGGTCGTCGGTAATTTACAATTCACAGTTCACAACACTAGTTCACTGTTAACGCTTTGCTACTTCACTTGGTCGCTATCCGCGCTTAGATGTTTTCACTGTCGCTTCCAATGAATGACTGACTCAACGCCGCGGTGCGACGCTTTATATAGGACACAATAATTATTCTAGAAAATCCTCGATCAATAAAGAATAAAAATAGCAAACAAACAAAGCAATAAAATCACAAACAATAGGCGGCTTTCCTTTGAACATCTGATGTAAACAACTTTACCATACATGCTAATTTGATCTCTAACGACTTATGAATAAGGTCGGAATTCCAGGAAGGTTACTTTTATGACGGTCGGTTTATTGCCGGCAATTACTTTATTTTTTTTCACACGGTTATTATTGTTTACTGCGAGAAGCGTTGCGAAACTTCGAGACCTATCGACACGATGTAACAATATTGTACCAAAAATGTATCTTTGACTGCTATCATAACTGAGTAAGAGACGATACGGTATGATGGTATGATGGTGAGATGGTAGCACGCAAATCCCTGTTACGTTGGCGGCGGATTAAGATGCGGACACACCGCAGCGTCCTGCGTGCGCAATCTAGGTGGCGATCAGATAGCGCAGTAGTATTTGTACCGACTGGTTCACACTACGATCAGAAAATAATTGAAAAGTACTGAGATCGTGCCTGCAGATCGCAGGACGCCGCGGTGTGGCCGTACCTTTAGGGTTTTTAATATTTAAAAAAACGTCGCTAGAGAGCATCTGATGTAAAATTCTTATCTGGCACTGCATTGCCCTCGTGGGGGGCGAGGGCTCTTTTGCTAGAAAGGGGAAATGCAGAGACCGAAGCGTCTCCGTCTGTTTGCTTATCTAGCCGCAAACATAAAAAATTAAGGCATCTTTAATCATCCACATATAAAGTGGTAAAAAAGTGGTAAAACGTGTGTCTCCCCTCCCACTCCCTCCCTAACTTTTAAAGTAAATTAAAAATCTAAAAAAATCACAGCTGTAGATCTCATTGAAAGCTTTTAACAAAAAATGATTTGAACGAGATATATTTAGCACTTTTTGAGATATTATAGAAATCGCAAACATAACTTAGTTTTGATACAAACACTATAAAAAACTAAGTTAATTTGTTTGCCGGCGTAAAATGCTAGTTATTAAATACTCTACTGTGTAACGAAACCCAACGAGTGCGAGTCAGACTTGCACTTGGCCAGTTTATTATACGATCTTATTATTGATTTCATAAATAATTTTCTTTGTGATGCAAAAAAATTAACAATCTCTGGATAAGATTGTATGAAATTATCAATGAGTGAGTTTGTATATAAATTATGTTGCTTGACAATAATCTACTCAGTGTAAAATCATGTGGATTATATCGTCATTAGTCGTGCTTGTAGGTTTCGCGCATGCGCAAACTAATGACTCAATCATTATTCAATTAGAACAAGGACCTGTGCGTGGCCGCATCGATCGAAATGGTGGTGTTTACAACTTCAATAATATTCCATATGCCACTGCTCCCACAGGAGTAAATAAATTCAAGGTAGGTAATCATATTACAAAAAATTAAGTTTGTTTAAAAACTAAAAGACCGACTAGAAAAAGTATAGAAGACTTCAAATGCCACGCTAACCATTTTCAGTAAAGTTTTTCAAATTCAGTTCAATTCAGTCAAGCTTGAGGTGTTTATCTCCATATCTCTGGAGATACTGAACAAATCTCGATAAAACTTAATTGGGACCACCTGTAAAGTTTAATTAGATGTGATTTATAGGTAAACTGCTATCTCTCTATTTGCCGCCTTTATAAGGCAAAACATGTGTAACGGACTATTTCTTAAGAACTCTACATGCTTATGCTTGTAATACCTTCATGTTTATGGCAAATAAATTAATCTTTATCTTGAAAGTATACTTTTTCAAACAAAATTAATTTTCCTAATTGGTCAAAAGGCGTATTTAAGTCATCGGGCACAAACAATAAAAATATTTCGACGAATTGAGAAATTCCTCTTTTTTGAAGTCTGTGAAAAATAAATTGTTATACCTACTGTTTATAATTATTTATCACATAATACTCGTTACCAACTTTAAAGCTTTATTGCTGATCATTAAAGATTTTTGTGTAAAATGAATTCTTGAAATTAATAATAAATTTGCCAAGTCTGAGTAGGACTTGGACACGGAGGGTTCCGTACCAACGTACAATTGTTATATAGATATAGATAGAGCGCAATGAATGCAAAAAAAAATGTACAGAGACCCCTTTGTAGGGTTCCGTAGTTCCGAAAAACAGGCTACTTTGAACTTTGACGGCCTAGAGGTGTAGTGGGAGCACAGAAATAGGAATAATAACTATTCCTCTTTCTGTGAGTGGGAGAATGGCTTTAACGTCAGAGGTACCAAGTTCAATCGCTGCCGTGCACTTATGGATTTTTTTATTGAAAATATTATGTGCGCTTTTCACAGTGCCCCAGTGGTGAAGGAAAAACATCGTTAAGAAACCCCCAACCCACTTATGGTAGTAGGACACTATCTAGTGGCCGCCTGGCCAGCAACCACCCTCAAGTTAGAAAATCTGTCACCAAACATCTAATGTGTTCCGGCAGAGATCCATCCATCCTCGACCGCATCATCATCACTTACCAATATTTGAGATGGTGATCAAACCCTAGCTTTTATGTTATAAATAAACTAGCCAAGTATAAGTCGAACTCACACCCGTAGTGTTCCGTAATACAGTAGAGTATTTTATATCTATGATATTTCGGAACCAAAAAGTTATCTTTGTATTCCATAGTGTTTGTGTGAAAAACAAAGTCATATTTGCGGTCGCTATAACTCAAAAACTGCTGACTGTATCTCATTTAAACCAATTTTATTTGAAAGTTTTTATTGAGATTTACAGTATATATTTTTTCTAGATTTTTCACTCCTTTAGTTTAAAGGGCACACATTAAAAGCACACACATTTTACCACTTTAGACGTGCCTATCTTTCATATGATTGACTTTGTGAAAAAATGGTTGTAGAAACCTCATTGTCATAAAGACCTATCCATAAACACGTCACACATATAGGTTTGAAGAAAAACAAAATTTGTTTCAGTTCCATGTATGGTATGCCCCCCTGAAACTTTTATATATTTTATTTTTGTATAAAAATCAGAAAGCGGTTTACAGAATACACCTATATATTACTAATACCTAACAAGTTTCAATTCTGTAGCTCTAATAGTTTTGGAATAAAATGGCTGTGACATACGGACAGACAGGCAGACATGGCGAATTTATAAGGGTTCCGTTATTTGACATTCGGCTACGGAACCCTAAAAAAAGGGAACCCTTAGGACACCGCAGCATCCTGTGTGCTCGATCTAGGCGGCGATCAGATAGCGCAGTAGTATTTGTACCGACTGGTTCACACCAAACGCGATCAGAAAAAAATTGAAAAGTGCTTAGATTGCGCCCGCAGATCGTAGAACGCCGCGGTGTGGCCGTACCTTTATAGATTTTTGATGTATATCTGTCCGTCCGTATGTCACTGGCACTTTATTCCGTAACTATTAAGACTACACGGTTGAAACTTGGTAGGTAGAGCTCCTCATACATGGAATTGAACTAAAAAAAATATATTTATCAATCAATATACGTGGTATATTTAGATAAGTGTTTAAAAATTGACATTGAGGTTCCTAAAACAATTTTTTTATTCAAAGTCAAATGTTGGAATGTAAGACACTTTACACACAGAAAGTGGTAAAATGTGGCGATTATTGTTAAAATTTCGTTAGTGTATTTTCTTTTAGAATACAGTTAACTGAGGTGTTATTATTGCACTATACCGTTTATTTATAAGATAGTTCCTAGCAATTAACAGTTGTCTGGAAGAGATCGCTATATTTAGTGATAGGACCACCGTGTTTTCTTTTTACTGTTTTAAGTTTAGCATTCATTAAAGTAACATTGTTCTTTTTATGTGCAATAAAGTGTTATCGTCATTCTTTCATTCAAGTCGCGGGGGTATCAGCTAGTAGTTTATAACGGCTTATGACTCACGTAGACATTTACTGGATATTAGGTATATCGACCAGTCCCGGAGTTGGTTCCAGTTAATCGTCTCAAGTAATATCTACAAGTTTTACACCGACGACATCCCTGTCGTCGGGCAGGCGCAGCTCGCACTCTACGCGGATGATGCAGCCTACTTCTGTGCGTCCATCAACCCCAACCATGCAGCAAAGAAGATGCAGAAAAATCTCGACTCCCTCCCGACATGGTTATCGAAGTGGAGGCTGGCGGTCAACGTGGCTAAGACTCAGGCCATTTGTTCCGGAAGAATCAATCAACCTACTCCAGTCAAGCTAATGGGCACTCAAATCCCTTGGCAAAGAAGCGTCAAATACCTTGGCATTGAAATCGGCCGGAACCTCACCTTTGGAAAGCACGTTGGCCAAATCATTTCCAAGGTGAAAGGGGCGCGCGCGCGTCTCTCAGCGATCTGGTCATCAAGATTACCCGTAAGAACAAAACTGATGATTTACAAAACTTACGTGAGGACGCGCCTCACCTATGCTGCCCCCGCTTGGTACCCCTTCTTAAGCAGTCTCCACAAAAAGAAGATCCAAAGCCAGGAAGACCAAACACTTCGGAGGATTGTATCAGCGCCGAGATACGTCCGCAACAAAGTGATCCGACGAGACCTGAAACAAGAAGATGTCGAAACATTCATCAAGAGGCTCGGAAAGAAGATGTTCTGGAGGGCGGACAGATCCGCACACGCACACATCCGTGGTATCGCCCCCCTCCACGCCAGACCACCAGACAGACCCGGGAGGAAGAAAGTATCCATGAAGCCCAGCTTAAGAGAATACTTCAAAGACCCCGACGAAGAAGAAGAAAGGACAGTAACCTCAAACACAGATGCTGCAGACGAACGGAGGGCCCCGCCGGCGGCCGCTGCCGGGTTCGCTGATCGGTTCGCTGGGCTTCCCCGAACGGGGATTAACCTGGCAGGGCTTGATCGCACCGGCGTATAGTGGCTGCTGGCGGACACCCCTCTGTGAATCCAGCAAAAGAAAAGCCACGCCCATCGTAATGGGTGGAGAAGACAGTCAGGGGAAGAGGGCTCAGCCCTGACCCCCTCTCCCTGCACCAGAAAGGTGCAAGAGGTTCACCACAGACTACAAGTTTAAGCCGGCTGCGGCTGGCCTACTCTTCAGAAAATCTCCTTAAATGTTAATGTCAAAGATGACATGACTGTTATTGCACAATCACGTAAAATCTTTGTTCAACATTCAGAAGTTGACTAAGGAATCACCAGACTTGTTACGCGGTCTAAGCGATATGATTCTAAAAAACTAACGTGCGTTAAAAATGTTAGGTTAACCAGTAGATAGCTGGGACACACTAGTCATTTATCTAATCGTCACGAAACTAGATCAAACCACGGAACGCGAGTGGGAACAATATAAAATAACGACGTTAAAACAATCTGGTGATTCCAGGTCAGCGCTGAAAGTGAACGACGTGCTAACGTTCCTTAGACACAGGGCCGACATGTTGGATGCATTGCTTATGTCTCACAGTAACACTGTTCACAAAAAGCAAAGCACAAACATTCTAAATAACTCGAAGGTACACTGCAATGTTTCCAGCACTAAACCACCCGCGCAAACTAAGAAAACTTGTCTATTATGTAAAGCTAATCACGCACTGTTTACCTGCCAAAAAATTTTAAACCTAAACTTAGAATCTAAACTTAATTTTGTAAAAACAAACAAATTGTGCAAAAATTGTTTACGCGCGGGGTCATGCAGAAGTTGTAACAAAAACATAACTCATTATTGCACAGCGACGATGAAGTTAGTCACACGCGCGAAATACTTCACTCCGGTCCCGACAGTATTAGCAAACCGGTAGCGATATCTATGCACACATCGGCCGCAAGCTCCGCTTGCATAAACGAGACGCGCACGCACACAGAGGTTTGCGCTTGTTACCCCTGTGATCAACAGGCTCTCTTATCTACCGCCGTTGTGGTAATTAGATGTAAACAAAATAAATATCGGTTAGCTCGTGCGCTTCTAGACTCAGGCAGCGAACGATGCATTATTACGCAATCTTTATGCGACACAATCGAAGCGCCAATTATACAGTCCACTCAAGAGATACGCGGCGTCGGAAATTCCGTGACGAATTCCACGCAAATATGCAGCATTGAGTTAAAATCTCGTAGTAGTTCATACTGCGCAAAAATAAAATGTTTTGTTCTGCCACAGATAACCTCATCGTTACCAGAGATCCCCATACAATACGCGCAGTTTGGAATCCCAGATAACTATTCTGTTGGGAGCGCATATTTTCTGGGACTTATTACGCGATGGGAGCATACGGCTACCTAACGGTCCATTTTTGCAGAACACCAAGCTAGGCTGGATCATATCTGGTCCTATGAATATAAAGCGCATTTCAGGTCCCGTTCAATGTAACTTTTCTCTAACGGTGAAAAATCAGTTTCGCAAATTCTGGGAACTTGAGTAACTATCTAAACTTTGTGATACGCGCACGGACGAGGAGCGTGAATGTGAAATTAATTTCATCAACACTACGACACGCAACAGTGGTGGTCGATTTTGTGTCAGCATTCCCCTCAAGTCTTCACCACAAAGTTTAGGCGAGACTTTTCCCCAAGCTCAGAAAAGATTTCTATCGTTAGAGAAACGTTTTAAGCGGTCTCTTGAGTATAAGAAGCATAGATTTTATGCACGAATATGTGGCCTTAGGTCACATGACACGCATAGAATCCTACGCGGAGCCTAACTTTTTTATGCCTCATCACGGTGTTTTACGTGAAAACAGCAAGACCACTAAACTGCGCGTAGTGTTCGACGCTAGTGCCACCTTTAGTACAAGAGTATCACTCAACGACCTTCAGATGGTAGGCCCTCCGATTCAAGGTGACTTGCTAAATATTTTAATGCGTCTTCGTCTGCATAAGTTCATAGCTTGTGCAGACGTGGAAAAAATGTATAGGCAAGTCGAAGTCGCGGAGAATCAACGCCAGTTACAGCTTATCTTATGGCGCGACGATCCTAAGCAGCCTATAGGTATATACCGGCACAATCGCGTTGTTTACGGAACTGCCGCGGTGGCTTTTATGGCTTGTAGGTGCTTGAAGGAAACAGCTGCAAGTACCGCGAACTCTGAGGTCAAGAGAATCATACAAGAGGACTTTTTCGTCGATGATATCATAACGGGTCATGACGATATGAACACGCTACTAGATTTATGCGAAGAAACTTATGAAGTTTTCCAAGCGGGATGCTTTCCATTACGCAAATGGATAATTAATTTTTCGCGTGATCAGTCATTGGCGGAAATATTCGAGGGTATCAAGCCGCTTAATCTAGACGCGAGCATTCATTGCAAAACACTAGGTGTCGGTTGGAATAACCAATCGGACGAGTTTCATTACAACACGGAAATAAAAAATGATATTAATATAACGAAGCGCACGATACTATCTCACGTATCTCAAATATTCGACCCACTCGGCTTGCTTAGCCCTACTATCATTACCGCGAAAATATTGTTGCAACAATTGTGGCTATTAAAACTAGGCTGGGACGATGAGTTGCCTCGTGACGTCACCGAGGCTTGGAACCGGTTCGTAGGTAGCTTAGCCGAGTTAGGTGACGTACGAATCCCGCGACGCGTTATCAGCGGTGACTATAGCTTCATTGAATTGCACATATTTAATGACGCCTAGAGTCTTGCTTATGGAAGCGCAGCCGCGGTAGCTGAGGACGGTTTTACGGTTTCTGTCAGATCGTTTTGCTCTAAAGGGAAAGTCGCACCCTTAAAACCAGTGAGCATACCCAGGCTCGAACTATGCGGAGCGTTGTTAGGCGCGCGACTTTATGCGAAGATACGTGAGGCGCTTCACTGTCAATTTAAAAATGTTGTTTTCTGGACTGACTCAACTATATATAGTCTTAGGGTGGTTGCGCATAGCACTTAATTTATTAAAAACATTCGTTCAGAATCGGGTTGCCGAAATACATGAAATAACAGAAGGACTACAATGGTGACACGTGAGTGGTAAGGAGAACCCAGCCGACATGGTGTCACGCGGCGTCCCGTCAGACGAACTCGCTTCATCGTCGTTGTGGTGGGAAGGACCGCCCTTTCTTTGGGACTCTTCGTTTCAGTGTGTCGATTCAACTTCAGGTTTCGGTATAAATACGGAACCTGTTCCATGTGATTTACCTTTTTTGCCTGAAGTCAAGTCGACAACTGTAAATGTTCTGCTCACAGAACAAGCGTTATTTCCGTTTTCAAGATTCTCTCAGTTCGAACGATGAGGCGTGCATTCGGTTATGTTCTGAGATTTATTCATAATATGCGCAATAAAACAAATAGGAAAACAGGCGAGCTTACTGTGGATGAATTGAGAGAATCTGAACTAGGATTAACAAAAATTGCTCAATTTTGCGAACAATATTGGTTTCTAAAAATCAATCCTTAAAAAACGAACTCAGTCTTTCAAAGCTAAACTTATTCATCGACAAATCGAGAGTCATGCGAGTCGGTGGACGCATTAGTAACTCGGACCATTTTGAGTACGACCAGTGGCATCCAGTCTTACTCTCATCAAAACATCACTTCACAGTGTTGCTCATGCGAAACGAACATCAGCGCTTGCTTCACGCTGCTCCTCAAGCTTTGTTGTATAACCTCTGCCAACGCTGGTGGCCTATCGGTGGTAGAAATCTTGTTCGAAAGGTAGTGAACGACTGCGTTCTGTGTAAGCGACTAAAAGGCAAAACACTGATCCCTATTATGGGCGATTTACCAAAGGAACGATTAACTCCTACTTATCCCTTTTTTTGCGGAACGGATTACGCGGGCCCTATATTAATATTAAATCGGAAAGGTCGGGGTGCTAAAACTGTCAAAGCGTACATCTGCCTTTTTGTATGCTTCACCATACGCGCAGTACATCTGGAGCTGGTAGGCAACTTATCGTCCGAAGCATACATTTTAGCTTTGAAGCGTTTCATTGCTCGACGCGGTAAGCCGAAGGAAATTTGGTCCGATAACGCTAAAACGTTCGTTGGCGCTACAAACAAACTGTCAAATTTACTTCACGCATGCTCAGCTGATATAAAGGATTACGCTACTAGTCCAAGCTATTACATTTAAATTCATTCCAAGTTATGCTGCTCATTTTGGAGGTTTGTGGGAGGCCGGAGTCAAATCTTGAAAAAATACTTGGTTCGCGTAATTGGTAACGCTCATCTTACGTTCGAGAAGTTAACCATGGTTTTGACGCAATTAGAATCCATCCTGAACTCCCGTCCTTTGTCCCCACTTTCGTCTGATCCGCACGATTTCCTTCCCCTAAGCCCTGGTCATTTCCTAGTTGGCCGTCCGTTGACGTCACCGGTGTACCTGGACCTGCGAGGCGACCAGAGAAATTTGCTGAACCGGTACCAAAGGGTCGAGCAAATTCGCCATCACTTCTGGACACGCTGGGCCAAGGAGTACGTCTCGGAGCTACAAACCAGATCAAAATGGAAGGAGAACATGGATAGCCTCTAACCTAACACAATGGTTGTCATCAAGGATGATCACCTCCCTCCTCTCAAATGGAAGATCGGTCGGATCATCAACACCATCGTTGACAAACACGGGGTCTCAAGAATCGCGGACATCGCCATGGCATCCGGTACCACCATACGCCACGCCTTCTCCAAAATCTGCCCGTTAACAAGGAAGACTTTTGAAAGCGAGAGCTTCCAAGGCCGGGGGCATGTTGTGGCTGGCCTACTCTTCAGAAAATCTCCTTAAATGTTAATGTCAAAGATGACAACGTCAACATCAAGCACCAAAACGTCACGTACACGCCACAAAAAGTGACCGTTAATTTTAACACGATTCGCTATCTATCCGTTATTACGTACGCATCAATTCTAATTTATTTCATTTTTAATCGCAATTTGTAAATCGGAATATTTCAATATAATTTCTAAATCCAACGTGTCTTCGCCTTTATTCAACACCACCTGAAGTCCCAGCAGCGCCATAACACCCAGGATTCGGCTCGTAACTCTGCTAATTTATATTGAAATAAAAATAAATCTTTATATATTTTTCTATTTTAGGCACCTCTTTCACCTCCGACGTGGACCGAGCCGTACGATGGATCAGATAAAGCTGTTTTTTGCATTCAATCCCTACCCGCATTTATAACACCACCGGAAAATATAGATATGAAAGAAGATTGTCTTGTCGCAAATATTGCCATACCAGAAACACGAGGAGTGAACCTTCCTGTACTCGTTAGTATCCATGGAGGAGCTTTTCTATCGGGATGGGGTGGAGAGTTTGTTTTTAATGCATTAGTAAGGTCACAGAAAATGATCATGGTCAGTTTCAGTTATCGTCTAGGAGTTCAAGGTTTTCTCTGTTTGGGAACAGAAAACGCTCCAGGAAATGCAGGAATGAAAGATCAAGTAGCCTTGCTGCGTTGGGTTCAGAAAAATATAGCAAATTTTGGAGGTAATCCCAATGACGTGACAATTCATGGCTGCAGTGCGGGTGGGGCCTCTGTAGACTATCTAACAATATCACCAATAACAGCTGGATTATTTAATAAAGCCATACCAGAAAGTGGTTCATTTTTTGGTGGTCTAGGACCCCAAAGAGACCCATTGAATAATGCTAGAGAGTACGCAAGACAATTAAATTTTACCAACGTAGATAATTTGGTTGATTTAGAAGAATTTTACGTAACTGCTTCGTATGATTTACTAATATCCGAAGCAGATTACATAAGGAATAGACCCGATGCCTTACTATTATTTACACCTTGTATTGAACGTGATACTGGAGTAGAGGCATTTTTAAAAAACAGTCCATCTAATATATTAACTAACAAAGAATATCATAAAGTGCCAATATTAGCTGGTTTCACAGAAATGGAAGGATTGCTTCGAAAATTTAATTTCAATGATTATAAAATAAAAATGAATGAAAATTTTAGTGACTTTTTGCCAGCTGAATTACACTTCAAAGACGACAATGAAAAAAGGCAAGTGGCTACAAAAGTAAAAGAATTTTATTTCGGTGATAAAATAGTAAGTGAAGAAACTATTTTAGAATACGTCGATTACTTTACAGACGTGATTTTTGCGTATCCTATGCTTAGAACTAAAAACATTCGAAGGGGATCAATGGGTGATACAATATTCTTGTATGAATATTCGTTTACGGATGAAAATACACCATTTGTTCCCCACACAACTGTAAGAGGAGCTGATCATTGCTTTCAAACAATGGCTGTAGCAGATGATGAACCTTTGTCAACTGTAAATCATACACAGGAATATTTAACCTTGAGAGAAAAAATGAGGAATTATTGGATAAACTTCATAACTACTGGGTAAGGCGTAAATATTTTGGTATTTAATCTTTAAAAAATTGCCACTGTAAAATAGCTCAAATTTACGCAAGGTGAATAATTATACATACATTTAAATAAAAGGGTTTATCGTATCATCACCCAGCATCAAGTTATGGTAACCATGTTGTTGCAATATCATTAAAATAAAAATATACCCGAATCAATTAGACCTATGAACGTTACTATCATAGGTCTAATTTTGAATTTAAGTATGTATTATATGAATGGCTTTCTAAAATATACCCATACAACTTTTGTTTTTACCTATAATTTGGCATCAGAAATCCTAAAAAACAAAAAAAACATATGTTTCTCGCAGTCAGGTTTATTTAAAATTATTCACCTGTTATTTTATATTTTATAGGAATCCGACACCTCAAGGTTCACCTCTACTGTCGTGGCCTGCTGTGAGTGGTACTAACTCACCATATATGTCTCTCAACACGACATCAGTCGTTATAAATTCATCATTATTAGGTGAAAGAAGACAATTTTGGGATACCCTCTACGAAGAATATTTTGCGCCACCAAGTCCACCATCTGACAGTGCATATACCACAACTTTATCAAGTATAATTTTAGCTTGCATATTTGTATTAAACTGTATAATTTAGACTATCGGTAAGAAGTACAAGCATAACATTGTTATATTCACTTTTTATTATAAACTAGCGGATTAACGGTGTGTGCTACATAGCACTAAAAAAATGTGACCGAATGTGCCTAATGCATTGTTTTAGTAGTCTAAAACCATCTTTGCATTATTGCCTTTTTGATGAAGCACATTGTTTAGAGTTCCGTAGCCAAATGGCAAAAAATGGAAATTTTATATATTCGTTACTTCGAGCATTTACCAATGGAGATGTTAACGTTGTAATCCGCAAACATTTTTTTCTGCCGATACTTACGGGGGACGAGGTAAACACGCATTGCTCACACACAAATCACTCACTTTAACGATCCCGCACACTAGCTTGAAACACGCACACAGTATTTAAAATAAAGCGTAGTTACGCACGGTCATATGGCCAAAAATGGCTATATGGCCATCAGATGGGGGCCTTGCGTTAACATCTCCATTGGTAAATGCTCGAAGATTCGTTATGTCGAACAACGAATATTATGGTTTTGCATAGCTCCAAGGGATTATTAAGTAATTGAAAAACAATATCCTAATTATTTAAATTATATTTAGGTAGGTAGGTAGGTATATTAGGTAGGTACTAAAAAGGGTTTAAAAGCTACTTACATAGTAGCATTTAAACCATTTTTAGTACCTATTTAGAAAATTATGTAGGTTTTTTTTGTTCGAAAGCCTGAGTATATGTAAATGCAACATATTAATGCATAGAACCTAATTACCAAACTTGCTATTTAGGCATTGGTTTAGAAAAAGAGAATGTAATGATTTTAGAAGAAGAGTCCCAAGAAGATTATCTTCTATCTTCTTCTATCTATCTATCTTCTATCTATCTATCTATATATATCTTCTTCTATCTATCTATCTATCTATACTATAATAAAACAGTAACTAAGCGAAAACTGTACATTGAATATTTTTTTGAAATTTAAATAAGGGGAGAACGCTACAGATGCCGAATATATAATTTTTTTTTTGGTTATCCTGAAAAACAAAGGTTTTGGTGGGACACGGGAAAAACAGGAGGTTTTTATGTAAAAGTTATGCAATCTATTAAGTAAACACTTCTCAAATGATACTTAGATCAAATGTATATGTATAACAAAGTTTTCATGAAAAAAAAAAAACAGGATTCGGGAATCGTTCCTGGTTCCGTAATTATACGTGCAGATTTCCATTGTCATTCTTAAATTCGCCACACTGCATATGTAAGTGACTGGATCAGGTGGAAGAGAGCTTGCTTTAATAAGCAAAGGCTGTAGGTTCGAATCTCAACATGTGAGAATTTTTGTCGAAAATGTAATGTTTGGTAGTTATTTGTTAGTTATTTTGCGCTTATTCTCGATCATTCGAAAACATATTCGGATTCGGCAGCTTCATTTATAATTTTATTCTTTTTTTTATCGCTGAGCTGTGTTGAGCGGAACCTTTCCAATACATCACTGATTTTTTCTAATTGAAATATCAAAATTAACCGATCGGAGCATTGTGAATTGCAAAGATCCAAGTCGAAGTAAAGGCAGTTTCCGAATTCGAATTTGCTTTCGAATGATTGAGAATAACCCTGCTGATAGGCTTAGCGTTTGACTACTATCTCGCCTGGTGCTAATCGATGATGTCATCGAAGATAGTGAATCCGCTAGGCCTAAAATGATCCTGAATACCAAGGGCTTTTTGTTGCTGGACACCGTAAGAATACGCCGGCAGATTTCTCCTTGATGGTAAAAAGCTATTTTATGTCAACAAGTCAGGAGGAACATCGATATAATGCTCCTACTACGTGTGGTAAAAGGTGGTTGGAGTTGTGACTCGCACGAACCAGCCATCGATCGAATATAAGCATGTGGCTAATAGATTCGCTCTCAAGAAATAACATTAATAAAGTAATAAATCTTTGAGAAAGATACTCGGATGATGGTGGTATAAGCACTCTCTTTTGTTATCTTAAGTTTAAGGAGATCAGCTGAGTTCGGCAAACGACACTCGATCGTTCTTCTGCCGATGATGGATTAAACACAGGCCTCATTATTGGAATATAAGCGAAACGAAGCTACCGTAGCTTTGAGTTACTCAAAGCCAACTATGTATGAGAGCTAAGCGAAGCTAAGTAAGATAACCGAAGTAGGTTTCCATTTGAAACATGAGATGTAGTTGACGAATTGCTATGCCTGTCGATGTTTTACTTTACACATTATAACTGCACATACGTATGTATTACACATGTATTACAGGATCGTCGGGTTACCCAGCTTCGGAATTCGTATCGCTGGCGTAGTTCTATTAGGTAGAAATGTTGTGCAGTTTCGTACCATTTTAGATTCGTCATGTCTGTCCGTCTGTCTGTCCGTCCGTCTGTCCGTCCGTATGTCACAGCCATTTTATTCCGAAACTTTTAAGACTACACAGTTGAAACTTGGTAGGTAGATGTATTTTGTGAACAGCTTTACGAGTTTTATATAAAAATTTAAAAAATAAAAATTCAGGTGGGGGGCTCCCCATACATGGAAACACAATGGAAACAAGAACTTAAAAAAAAAAATTATCAAACCTTTACGTGCGGTATGTTTTTGGATAGGTAGTTGAAAATGACATTGAGGTTTTTAAAACAATTTTTTTTCAGAGTCATTAGTTTGAAAGTTTTACACTTCTAAAGTGGTAAAACGTGTGTCCCCCCTCTCTTACTTTTAATCAAAGAAAGTGAAAAATCTAAAAAAAATATGCTGTAGATCTCAATAAAACTTTAACCGAAAATTTGTTTGAAGTCAGTTTTCGAGATATAGCACATATTCTGAACCGCAAATATAAATTTGTTTTTCATAAAAACGCTTATGTTACGGAACCCTACGAGTGTGAGTCCGACTTGTTCTTAGCCATTAAAGACTTTCTATTGTTCACTCTCTTTAGACAAATACCCGAAAAACTTAAAACATGCTTTAGACAAAGTAATAAATGTCGGTTAAAATTGATCTAAAAACCACGCTATAGAATGCATTTTCATCGATAGTTTAGCTTCCCTGAAACTTTTATAGCTGGATAACTAATTGGAAAGTTTTTGAAATTTAAGTCGTCAGATTTCACCTGGAATGACCGACAGACAAACAAGAAAGTAACTTACTATTTCGTGCTAAAAAATCATCATAATAATAATTTACAAAAAAAGAGTGTGTTAACTTTTGTTATGAAGATGGTCAAAAATGTATCCATGAGTACTCTCCGTACACTAATTTAAATCGGATACATTCAAATTCATTGAAAGTGTCATTTAAAATTATATACATAATTATATTTCCATTTAGAATCCCTGATTTAACGAATTGAAATGCAAGTATCTCCGTTCCGTTAATTGTGAATTGCAAAGATCTAATTCGAAGGGGAGGTAGTTTCTGAATCCGATTTTTTTTTCGAATGATTGTGAATGGCCCGTCTAAAATTGAAAGGTGCCTTTTATTAAACGTTATATATGAACGTTTTTAATAAGCCTATATAGCCCCGGTTGTCGAATTTATTGGAGTCGTCGTTGATGAGTTCTGCTATCAATAGTTTTAAGCATCTACTTAGCTGGATTTTTTTATAACCATCAGCCATCGCTTTGATATAGATTAAAGTGCTGTCCCGGGTGAAATATTGTCTTACTTTAGTCAAAACGCCAAGTGGCTGACTAAACTTTAAATTCAACGAGCGACCCGCCCCAGCTTCGCACATATGCCTGGGTAGAGCATATATGCCTGTATCTGTTTGCATCACTTTATGGCGTAGAGTATGAATTAAACTTTACATAAAACCTTAACGAATTATACACATAAACCTTCCTCATGAATCTCTCTATCTATTGGTGAAAACCGCAAATTCTGTAGTTTACCGCAAACTGACAGACAGACGCGGCAGGGGACTTTGTTTTATATTATGTAGTGATATAAAAGTAAAATAAAGAGTTGATGCTTAATGAGATGCCGAGAATATCAAGGCGGTTAGTAATTGTCGTTATAAGTATATCTTTAAATGTAGGAGATCAAACGTTGGACGAGCGCTTCTCTATGAGGCTGGATTTTTGTGCGGGTAGATACATTATAACGACGCTGTTATCTACATACCAAAGTACAATATTGGGCAAATTTTCGTTAAACAATATATGTTTTAATATATGCAATTAAAATTGTTTAAGTATTCCATTTAAAATACATTTTCATTAAAATTGTAACCCTATCTACCAAACTGGGCAATGAAATAGTGCCCATATATTGATGGTTAGTGTGGATTATTTAATTTAAGACATGAATTGTTACATTAAAAAAAATTACAGCGTAGCAGATATAACTTTTCTTAGCCTAATCATAATGTAAGACATACATTTGAACCTTAATGAGACGTATAAAAAATTAAGTGTAGCCACACTAACGTAAAGGTTTTGTTAAGATTTTTGTAGGAATCGCGAACGAAGTCGCGGGTACAGCTAGTATACAATAAAGGTAATATTTGCGTATAGAATATAGTTTTGAAGACTTAAACATGACTTGAATATTTTTTTTAGAAGCTTTTATTTAACTTGCAATGTATGTATTTATGTATGTATGTAACTATGTATGTTCGGGTGGAATCTTGGAAGCTAAATTAGACCCACTTCCCGATGTCCGATTTGACTCAAATTTGGTGAACTTATGTATTTTCGGTGTACAATAAAATAATATGGTACCATGGAGCTGGTCTGATGATGGAGACGGAAGGTAGCCACGGCATCTCTGTGATAAAACAACAAAACCCAACCGAGTTTGGGCTCGATTGATTTGTCTTGAGGAGGACTTTACACCTAGATAATATCTAAGGTCTGATGATGAAGTTGGAAGGTGGCTACGGCATCTCTGTGATAAAACAACATAACCTCATCGAGCTTGGGCTCGAATGATTCGTCTTGAGGAGGACTTTTCACCTAGATGATATCCAGGGTCTAATGATGAAGTTGGAAGGTGGTAATGAGTATCTAGCCGCACAAAAATCCAGCCTCATAGAGAAGCGCTCGTCCAATGTTTGATCTCCTACATTTAAAGATATACCTGTAACGACAACTAACCGCCTTGATATTCTCGGCATCTCATTAAGCATCAACTCTTTATTTTACTTTTATATCACTACATAATATAAAACAAAGAGTATCAGAGTCATTACTCTGAAAAAAAATTGTTTTAAAAACCTCAATGTCATTTTCAACTACCTATCCAAAAACATACCGCACGTAAAGGTTTGATAAATATTTTTTTTTAGTTTCTGTTTCCATGTATGGAATACATATATTCTGTCCCCCACCTGAATCTTTATTTTTTTAATTTTTATATAAAACTCGTAAAGCTGTTCACAAAATACATCTACCTACCAAGTTTCAACTGTGTAGTCTTAAAAGTTTCGGAATAAAATGGCTGTGACATACGGACGGACAGACGGACGGACAGACAGACGGACAGACATGACGAATCTAAAATGGTACGAAACTGCACAACATTTCTACCTAATAGAACTACGCCAGCGATACGAATTCAGAAGCTGGGTAACCCGACGATCCTGTAATACATGTGTAATATATACGTATGTATACGTATCATCGGCAGAAGAACGATCGAGTGTCGTTTGCCGAACTCAGCTGATCTCCTTAAACTTAAGATAACAAAAGAGAGTGCTTATACCACCATCATCCGAGTATCTTTCTCAAAGATTTATTACTTTATTAGTGTTATTTCTTGAGAGCGAATCTATTAGCGACATGCTTATATTCGATCGATGGCTGGTTCGTGCGAGTCACAACTCCAACCACCTTTTACCACACGTAGTAGGAGCATTATATCGATGTTCCTCCTGACTTGTTGACATAAAATAGCTTTTTACCATCAAGGAGAACATCTGCCGGCGTAGTATTTTGCGGTTAGATACTTACCTTTATTCTTAAAAGCTTGAGTTACAGAAGTATAGTAAGTACCTAACCTGTGAAACGGATAGTGAATCAAGTTTTTAAGAATATAGCTGAGTATCCGCAAAAAACTTACTAGAATTTATTTTTAACATTTTATTTCCTTGTCCCAGATAAAAGCTTGGTATAAAAAACATTTTTTACTTACAATTTATTTTACCTTTTTCTCTCGTTGATTTTGTTTTTCACAGATTTCTTACGGTAACTATGAGCGAAATAGAAACAAAGGCGGGGTTAATTAACTTGTTTTCACAGCAATGTTATACCGGGCAAAATCTAGTTAGGATGCAACGTTTTTGGGCTTCCCTAATATTATTCGACATGACATGACGTTTGGCTAAAATGGTGGTCATATGGCGGCGATTAATGTCATTATTCGCAAATAATATTCTAGATGCTTTAATTGCACAGGGCCATTTTGGACATTGTCTTTTGCTCAGTGTGTATAACAATGGTTGCTATAATCAAATAATAAAAACTAAATTAATTTAAAAATTATATACCCTTAATAACAAACTAATTTTTCCACTAAATTTTGTACAATTCGGAACCTCACATGTGCGAGTCCGAAACGCTCTTGGCCAGTTTATTTATAATTGTTTATGATTGCGTAAGTCATCATAAATAAATAATCTGTCCAAGTGCAAGTCGGTCTCGCACTCGTAGGGTTCCGTACCACACTACGGATTTTTATAAGATCGAACAAAAAATACCACTATCATTTTTTGCCAGCAAAAACTAATAATTGATAAACATTTTATTTCTTATAACGCCATCTAACGTATAACAAAGGTGTTAGGGATCAACATTTCAATATAACGCCATCTATGGACGCTTAGGTAAAGCGTTCATAGATGGCGTTATAATAAAATGCCGAAAAAAATGGATTTTTTTTATGGGACCCCTATTATTTTTTACTTTATTCTGTTTTTAGTATTGTTTGTTATAGCGGCAACAGAAATACATCATCTGTGAAAATTTCAACTGTCTAACTATCACGGTTCATGAGATACAGCCTGGTAACAGACGGACAGACAGACAAATAGACGGACAGTGAAGTCTTAGTAATAGGGTCCCGTTTTACCCTTTGGGTACGGAACCTAAAAAATGTGTTGTGGTTTTATGAAACCACGATGCAAGTGAAACTTTTTGTTCAAGTGTAGCTATGGTAGCTAGCTACTATAGTAGCAGTTGACATGACACATTAGCATGCGTACAAATATCAATACGGGAGCGTCCGCTAATCACAGCAAGACCTAAATGTCATACATCATATCCACCGGCTGTAATGAGATATGCATTTCGGCGACATGCTGTAGATGGACGAAAAAATTGTAGGCATTAAAAACGCCTACAATTTTTACGCCTAAAATTATTTGATTATAGCAATCATTGTTATACACACTGAGCATATTACAAGTCTTTTTCTGTTACGGTTTGTAAGATCGAGCATAAGACGCCTGAAAAACACGTTTCTCGTATGAGAGATTCACCTTAATAGTATGTGTATGTGAATAATGATAAATAATCAACGTCCCCTATGAACACTTGCATCACAAGGGTGTCATCTATGCGTCAAGATGTCAAGATTCTTTTAAACGACCCACGTTATAGCTCTGCGGGGAAACTGCGGATGGAAGCTCGTTTCACATATTACATGTGTAAAGGAGAAATTACCGCTTGAATCGAGACGTGTACGAAGCCCAAGTCTCAATAATTTTTTTTTATACATACATACATACAATCACGCTTTTTCCCCGTTGGGGTAGGCAGAGACTACTTCTTTCCATGTGCTACGATCTTGACATAAAACTATTACATACATTATCTTACATTATTATATACATTATCTATTTTTTTAATATATATATTTTATAGGCTAGCATTTGACCACTATCTCACCTGTTGTTGAGTGATGATGCGGTCGAAGATGGTAAGCACGCTAGGCCTAGAATGGGAACTGGCTCTCAAGGATAGCTGCCGGAACACATTAGATGTTTGGCGACAGATTTTTTAACTTGAGGGTGGTAGCTGGCATGTGGCATGAGCGTGTTATTGTGAGAGGTACGATGGTAAAATTGAGACTTCGGTATTAAATTGAATAGTCCTTCGGAACATTTCCCGGTATTAATGCGGTAAAAGATAAAGAGAAACCCGATATCTCTACGCATACTTAGAGGTTCAATGCTGGAGGTAAGGTTGAGGTCTTTTACAATTCTGTCACCTCTACGCTGAATTCTATCAAGTGACTGAACTTCACGCTTGGCTAACAAAGTTATACACTGCTTTTGAAATTATTTATTTAATACAAGGAAACAAAGATTATGTACAAACATTAAAATTCACAAGGTAGCTATAAACTGCTGAAAAGAAATCTTATTCTAGTTTAGCCTTTGATGCGATATGATTACGGAACTGCACTTCATATGCCAAAAGACTCGTAGAAGTATTTTCGCGAACTGTCATACAAGCTATAAAAACTAGATACTGTAATACAAAAGGACTCCTAACGCATTACATTTATCATTTTATTGCACTGATGTTAATCATAGATTAAGAAAATCACCTTGAATATATCAAAAATAAATCAAGCGCGATATGCATCATACTTAGAAATCTAAATGTTGTTACGTAGATAAAAGCGGCAATAAATACATTTATGATAAGATAAATACATTTTGATTGATAACATACACACTTATAGATTTAAAAACGGGAATTTAACGTGACTTACGCGATGTCGATATAGCGATCGACATATGTTTCGGCCTCATCCGGAGGCCTTCTTCATACACACTATCTTGAAAAAAATATACCTACACCCTATGGTGATATGTTCAAAAATCTCAGCTCGAATCTCAAGTGGAAGTCTCTACATTGATAGCGATGCGTCCTGTCCTAGCAAACGTCTTATAGAAGGAGATGCAGCTATACAGTTATATATTTGTATCTCTATTCTTATCTACGATTATCACTAGGATACCATCGCTATTCGATAGCCTGCTGTCGGCTGTAGTCATTCAAGTGAAAATAGAAGATTTGTACAGGGAACACAATAATTGCATTCATCCATTCACTTCGGCTTACGTAAATAATACAAGTAATATTAAAAAAACCCTTTTTAAACACAAACTTTTACATAACCTAGGACCAGAGTAAGTCAAGATAAATCCAACGAGCCAAATCAAACACGACGGGTATAACATGTATAGTTTCGGAGTTCCTTTGGCCACCTTTTAGCTCCATCGTCAGATCAGCATCATATATGTCATCATAATATTGCATTGTCACGCGATTGACGTATGCAAAATTTCAGCTCAATCGGTAACCGGGAAGTGGATCAAATTTAATTTGCAAGATTAATGACAAACATCGGGATAGGTGAAACTTAAAGCTTGTAAAAAGTATATCATAATAGAATATAGATTAAAAAAAATAGATTATATTATAATAGAATAGAGTAGAGAAGAAAAAGTAGTATGTTATTTTAATGAATGTGAAGCAATACGCGTCTCCCATAACAATAAAATATTTTAAACATATAACGCAATATTTATATTATTCATATCTTTGAGTATTCTAGGTGAATACTCAAAGATTCATATAAATAGCAATGTAATAAAATATTTATAGATATGTGGTACTCATTTCAAATAATGGTAATAATAATTTCCAATCAAACTGAAACAAAAAGTAACAATCGTGACGTAAGATAATGTACTTTCAGGATTTTTGACCTAATTTTTAGGGTTCCGAACCCAAAGGGTACCAACGGAACCCTATTACTGAGACTCCGCTGTCCATCTGTCTGTCTGTCTGTCGGTCTGTCTGTCTGTCTGTCTGTCTGTCTGTCTGTCTGTCTGTCTGTCTGTCCGTCTGTCACCAGGCTGTATCTCATGAACCGTGATAGTTAGACAGTTGAAATTTTCACACATGATGTATTTCTGTTGCCGCTATAACAACAAATACTAAAAACAGAATAAAGTTTAAAATAATAGGGGGTCCCCATACAAGAAACGTGTTTTTTTCATCTATGGACGCTTAGGTAAACCGTTCATAGATGGCGTTATATTCAAATGCCGATCCCTAACACCTTTGTTATACGTTAGATGGCGTTATAAGAAATAAAATGTTTATTAATTATTATTTTTTGCTGGCGATAAATGATAGGGTATTTTTCGCTCGATCTTATAAAAATCTGTAGTGTGATACGGAACCCTATGAGTGCGAGTCCGACTTGCACTTGGCCAGTTTATTTATGTAATTTTTTGGCTCTCAATAATAGTCTTTTTATAAAAGAACAAACTCGGAAAAATTAATCATCTCGTCTGGACTCGAACCGGGGTTCCTTCTGATCGCCATCCTATCGATCTCCCACTGAGCTATCGTAACGATTGTAGCAATGCCGAAATTCACTTTCATATTCTAATTATATTGTAGGAGTTTTTCATTACCTGAAAACAGGGATAAAACAACATTTTCTGAAAATGAAAACCTAGTGGTGAAAATAAATACAAAATTTAGGCAAGTATCTTCACCACGCGGGTGCTGGTTCTATGAATAATTAACTATTCTCTGCGGTGAGAAAGAGGAACAATACAGGGTGAAAGACCGGAGGTTTGGCGCTTGATTTAAAGAACGAAAAGTTGATTTTACATACCACTGTAACGCCTTCAGCACAAGTCCAATGGTGGCCGTCCTTATTTCATCAGCACTACACTGAACTTCAGTCCTACACACAGTCTGTAGATTGCCCTATATTTCGTCTTGGCACGGTAATGTATTTTCACCTTTGCATAGGTTCACGTTTATCGTCTTGGAGGATGCAAGAGCAGCGTGCCACTTGCATGAGCGTTGTAGGAGAACTGTCAGCTCCGGTAGCTATTTTATTGAACTACGGAGCCGAAAAATGAGGGTAGCTGGAGAGCAACCCCGTCGCGGGCGTCGAACGTACATTTGAATGTTTTAAACCAACCCACATTCATAAAAAAGAACCATCCCCCCGGCCTTCAGGAGTTATGATGACTCCTGAACCAAAGAGTCAGGGAGAACTATGGCTAAAAGCCAAATATAATATAAGCGGAGCGAGAGTACATCCAGCAAGTATACTTGGATGACTATAAAAATGCGGGACTATAAACTATACGTAAAGAAGCGGGAAATATATACAACTTAACTAAGGTATGTATGTACGTATGTACGTAACTATATAATAAAGATACTTATTGAGAAGGTAAAACACATAGTTTTACCACAGGTCTCACATAAGTGCCATTTCGTGTGCGTACAGTAACGACCCGGACTACTCCATCTGACGATGGTTTTACATCCTCAATAATACCTATAGGCCACTGAAGTGGCGGCGAGTTTTCCGATTTAATAAGAACTATAGTGCCTTTTGTTACCGGATTAGATTTTGTGTTCCATTTAGAGCGGACTTGGAGCGTGTTAAGATACTCATGCCTCCAACGTTTCCAGTATCTCTGAACTACGTCATCGACTAAACGTTTGTTATGGATCAAATCTACCGGACCTAGGCGCGGA
Source organism: Cabera pusaria (assembly GCA_954871355.1). Taxonomy (NCBI): domain Eukaryota; kingdom Metazoa; phylum Arthropoda; class Insecta; order Lepidoptera; family Geometridae; genus Cabera; species Cabera pusaria. The sequence goes on from OX940893.1 coordinate 6,609,106, forward strand.
TCGGAATGAAACGAGTCTAGCGGACCGAGTGTCAAAAAATGCGCGGGGGTGAGAGCTTCTGGCTCTGCGGGGTCCGAACTAAGAATGGTAAGCGGTCTGGAGTTGATCATTGCCTCAACTTGAGTGAGGACAGTGAGCAATTCCTCGTAAGTGAGTATAGCTTCTCCTATCGAGCGGCGCAGATGCATTTTTATGACGCGGATTTGGCTTTCCCAGCAACCACCGAAATGACTAGCGGTAGGCGGATTCAAATGCCAGTTTATGCCTTGATAAAGAGTTTCCTGTTCGAAGGAATCGCAAAAGGCTTTGGATTTGAGAAATCCATTTAACTCGTCCAGCTGAGCTTTCGCTCCTATAAAGTTCGTTCCGTTATCGGAGAATAACGAATGAATCTTCCCTCGACGGGATATGAAGCGTCGAAATGCGCGAATATAGGACATCGTATCCAATCCAACTGAGCATTCGATGTGACAAGCGCGTGTTACAAGGCACGTAAATAGAGCGATGTAAGCCTTTTCTTTGCGGGCGCCGCGGTAGCGACTTATTAGTATATGTATTGGATCCCCGTAGTCAACACCCGAAAAAAAGAAAGGCTTCGCTTCATTGACACGCGGAGTGGGGAGAGCTGCCATAAAAGGTGATTCAGTGCGGGGGCTGACCTTGAAACAGCTGTTACAAAGTCGGAAGCGTTTTTTCACCGTGCTGCGTCCAGAAATGATCCAGTATTTCTGTCGCAACAGTGACAGTAATAACTGCGGACCGGCGTGTAAATATTTCCGGTGGTAGAAATCGATAATGAGATCAACAATATGATCCTTTTTGGGAAGCAAAATCGGATGTCTGCTGTCGAACTTAAGCGAGGACCTTTCGAGACGGCCACCAACGCGGAGAATGTCATTCTCAAAGAAAGGAGAAAGCGGGAGAAGTGACTTTGAAACCTTGCGGTTTTTAGCGAGTGCGTTGATGTCGTTCGAGAAATATTGGTTTTGGAGTGCTTTGACTACGGAAGTCTCAGCAAATTCCAAATGCGATAGTTGCATCCTGTTGGAGCGCGGCAGTTTTCCCAAAAAGCGGTAAATGTAAACTACAATGCGAAGAAGTTTAGACCATGAAGAAACGCGTTTGGCTAAAGTACAGAGAAAAGGTTCGGGCTCGTCAGTAGTGACAAAAACATTCGATTGTTTTTTCAGCTCCAGAAGCTTTTCGTCCTGTGCGGGGTCAAAGGTAAAGCGGTTGATAGGCCAAGTGTGAACTGGGTTCCGAGCCCACGTGGGGCCGTGAAGCCACAACGGGTGGTCTAATAGTTGAGCGGGAGTGAGCCCTCGGCTGAGGCAGTCACTCGGGTTTTGAGCACTTTCACAGTGATAAAAGTGTGTAGGACTCAGGTTGTCCTGTATTTGAGCGATGCGGTTTGCAACGAAGTTATCGAAGCGATGCGGAGACGAATGAACCCAATGAAGGGCTACCGTCGAGTCGGTAAAAGCGAAAACTTCGTCTATGTGACAGCAAGAAGAAACGGTCTCGATAACGAATCGAAGCAGTTTCGATAGTAGTACAAGAGCGGTAAGCTCCAGGCGAGCTAAAGTTACATTGCGAAGTGGGGCAACTTTGCTTTTGGCGGCGATCAGATTGACCTCATTTAGTCCAGATGGGCGCTGTACACAGAGGTACACAGAAGACCCCATGGCTTTTTCTGATGCATCAGCGAAGCCTAGAATGATGACGCGGGAGTCAGGTACTATACCAAGAAAACGCGGTATTTTAAATGTTTGTAATGCAGGAAGCTCACTGAGGAAACGACTCCACGCTATGCAAATGTCGCGCGGCGGTGTGTCGTCCACTCAATCCTTGGTGTCGCGGCCCAAAGCGCTTTTATTAAAAGTTTAGCGTGTAAAATTACAGGGGCGCAGTAGCCGTTAATATCCCATAATCTAGCGACGGTGGAAAGCATAAGTCGCTTAGTACATTTGGTCTGCGGGTTAAATTTAATCGCAATTGAAAAGTCATCGTCAGTCGGAGACCAAATCAAACCTAACAGCTTCAGGTGATCTTCGCTGTCAAATTCAACGTTTGAGCATAAGCGGTTTTCAACTGGCACAGCGTTCAACACTTCCAGAGAATTGCTAACAAATTTAACTAATTCGAAACCTCCGCGTTTACACAGTTCAATTAAATCTAGCGCGAGCTGAGATCCTTGTTCGGCGGTGGTCACGCAGACACCTAAATCGTCCATGTACAAGTTGTCACGAGTTGTGGCGACTTTAGAAGCGACCGGTAAATCGGTTTCATCGATAGTAATTGTTTAATAGTTCGCATCGCTAAGAATGGCGAACAACGTAGACCAAAACATACGCGGTTAAATTGATAAAGTTGAGCGTTTTCATCTTCATCGAATTTATATAATATATTCAAAAAGCGGCGGTCATCTTCGCGAATTCCAATAGCTAGGAACATTTGTTTAATGTCAGCGGTGAGCGCGACCGGAAAAAGTCGAAACTTTATAATAATCGCGGTTAAATCAGTTTGTAAATTCGCCCCCAAATGTAAACAATCATTCAAGGAGACGTCAGTATCGATGCACTTCTGACTGGCGTTCAAAACAATGCGAAGCGGTTTGTCGGGTCGGGTAATCCCGTGATGCGGTATGACGTAATGATCCTTATCAGTAGTCGTAGCGGGAGCGGATGATATTATGTTATGTTCGAGATAGTCTCTCATCACGTTGTCATATTCAACTTTTAATGCGGGGTTTGTCTGAAACCGGCGTTCAAGACTAGAAAAGCGGCGGTATGCGGTGGTCATAGAATCACCTAACAAAGAAGTAGGTTGTGAAAAAGGTAAAGCGGTGACGTAACGTCCTGATTTATTATCGCGGTGTGTTTTAGACACGTAAAAGTTTTCACATTCTCGATCAGCCCTAGACATATGAGTCATCGTCGGTACTGACTCGAGTTCCATAAATTTTGAAACTAATGTTTCAATCGACTCATCACTCGATGTGAAAAAAGTCTGGTTGCGGTTATTAAGCGGTAAGTAGTCATCGCGACAAGGTAGTTCGGCGATCGAACCGAACACTAAATATCCGAAGGCGGATTCCAGTAGGTCAGGTTTACCCGGCGGTCCCAGTATTTTCCCAGGACGTAAGATCTCCATAAAGGCTTCGGCGCCCAAGAGCATATCTATATCCGCGGGTATTTGGAAGTTCGGATCGGCGAGTTGAACATTATGCAAATAAGTTAATGACGAAATGTCAAACTCGTAGTTAGGCAAGGAGCCTGAGATACTTTTAATTACTAGCGGTTGAATAGGTAAGCTGAAGTCTTTATCATATCTTGAATGAACGGTTATGTCAGCCATGCCACAAATAGTCTGGGAGCTGTTGCCTATTCCGTTTACGGACCGTTCAGTACAATCATTAAAGACTCGAATACCTAATCGTTTACAAGCGCGGCGGGTAAGAAAGTGATTTTGAGAACCTGAATCTATCAAAATTCGAACTTGAGCGATCGATCCGTCCCTGCACTTAACATCGGCTAGGGCGGTACCTAACAAGACACTGTTCGTTTTTCGCGAGTTTTTGTTGTCAGCACTCATACTGCAAAAAGGCACTGCAATGTCTGCAGGTTTATTATTAGAAACTAAATTCGAAGTCCCGGTGTTTATCTGATCAGCGGATCTTGTACTATTTGAGTTGTTTACTACGATAGCCTCGGTCGATTCCTGGAAATGTAATAAAGTGTGATGGAATCTCGAACCACACTGTTTGCAGGTTGATTTTGATGCACAACTACTTGTGTTATGTTTTAGACTCAAACAATTAATGCACGCGCGAAGTTTTTTAATGTAATTATATCGTTTGCGGAGAGTTAGCGATTTGAATTTCGGACATGAATAAAGACGATCATGATCCGTCTTGTCGCAGGAAGGACAATTAGTTTTATTACTGTTTACTACAAAAGAACGCGAGTTAGGTTTTATTGTAGTATGCGACGTACCTTTATTACCTTTCGCAGACGAGGTAGCTGTAGTGTTATCACTAGTGCGAGTTAATACTTTTATGCGGTTGCGGACAAAAGAAATTAGACTATCGAGCGTAGGTATATCTTTGCCTCGATTCTCCATCTCGAACAGTCGTGCGGTTTCTTGATCTAAGCGTTGTAATAAAGCGTACGACATAATGAAGTCGCATAAATTATTTAATTTTAAGTTAGTTAGTGCGAGATATGAGTTCGAAAATTGATCGATAAAAATTTCTAAGTTGTTTGCGGAAGCGGAGATTATCCTGATATCTATCTATAAGTGCTTTGTATATAGTAGCGTAGTTTTCAGCGGATGGCACGAAGCCGGAGTAAACAGATTTTGCTTTTCCAGTCAGTTTACTGGCTAGGTAGTACATACGTTCGGTGTCATTAAGTGACGAGTTTAAATGAACAGGATTATGAAATGTAGCATAAAAAAGCGGCCAATCCTTCGAGTTCCCGTCGAACTCGGTTATTTCAATGCGAGCTAGTTTAACATTAGATGCTGAGTTATGACCTATGTTCGGTATAGGTGCAGGCGAGATTGAACTCGATTTTGGCTCTAATTGATTATGTTTACGTTTTACGCGACAATACAAATCTTCAAATGCGAGCTATTTATTGAAATCAGGTTCTGATTTCGGGTCGTTTTTCAACAAAAGTGAATTTATATTGTTTACAGTTTGTTGAAAGTTGTTACGAACCTCGTCGATAGTTTCGACGGAACAAAGAAAGTTATCTAATGCGGTAGGGTCACTAGTATCGCGAGAAAGGTCATAAATCTGTTGCATACGCTCGTAATATAATTGGCGTTAGCCTTCTAATAATTTTAACTTTTGTTCATTAGCGGATGCCATTATTAGATAGTAATTAGCGGGGTGATAGATATCTTAGGAAATAGCGGGAAAGTAACTCGTTCAGAGATAACGAAACGCGATGGAATAAGATGCGGTTTAATAACAATTATGCGGTTTATTTATTTATTTATTTATTTATTTATGGTAAGCCAACAGTTTCGATTAAAACTAAATTATTTACAGTATATAAACCATGAAACCAATTAAAGGCTCACACGTATAATTATTTTACGTTTAATTATTATTATATTTATATGCGGAACACAATAAAAAGCGGTAACCAAAGGAGTTCTCAATAACTTTGGTTTTAAATAGCGAAATATGACGATAGGCGTGGCACACATACAAAATGGCGGAATATGTCAGACGAATAAAATGCGTAAAAATGCGGATTTTAAAGCGGATTAATATATAATGGGTATCGAAACCCAAGAGAATAATAAATAATCAAGATCTGAGCGTCGAAGGACCATAAATATGGTGAAAATAAATACAAAATTTAGGCAAGTATCTTCACCACGCGGGTGCTGGTTCTATGAATAATTAACTATTCTCTGCGGTGAGAAAGATGAACAATACAGGGTGAAAGACCGGAGGTTTGGCGCTTGATTTAAAGAACGAAAAGTTGATTTTACATACCACTGTAACGCCTTCAGCACAAGTCCAATGGTGGCCGTCCTTATTTCATCAGCACTACACAGAACTTCAGTCCTACACACAGTCTGTAGATTGCCCTATATTTCGTCTTGGCACGGTAATGTATTTTCACCTTTGCATAGGTTCACGTTTATCGTCTTGGAGGATGCAAGAGCAGCGTGCCACTTGCATGAGTGTAGTAGGAGAACTGTCAGCTCCGGTAGCTATTTTATTGAACTACGGAACCGAAAAATGAGGGTAGCTGGAGAGCAACCCCGTCGCGGGCGTCGAACGTACATTGGAATGTTTTAAACCAACCCACATTCATAAAAAAGAACCACCTAGCTAGATCGATTTATCAATTTATTACAAGAAACGTGATTTCTTTCAGCATTTTTTGCTCGATTTTATAAAATATTGTAGTGTGGTACGGAATCGGAACCCTACGAGTGCAAGTCCGACTTGCACTTGGCCAGTTTATTATTGTTATCCTTTTTTTGTTATGCTTACTTATATGAGAATTACTTAATGCAATTGTATAGTCTTCTCCTATATCTTACCTACGTTATGCTTAATCTCCACTAAGTGGCACCTAAATCGTTCACGGAGTTTTACTTTTTTTTAATGTTATGGTTGGCAAACAAGCAGACAGCCCGCCTGATCGTAAGTGGTTACCGTCGCCTATGGACAACTGCAACACCATGAGTGCTGTTGATGCGTTGCCAATCTTTGAGGAGTATGTGGATACCCTTTTTAAAAGATTCCATCCTATACCTAGATAGAAAGATCGCGGCGAACAGATCATTCCATATGTCACAGAGCTCGGGATCGTCGACAATTCTAGTGGCGTTTGCTGTAAGGAGTAAAGACGGTGAAGCTGGTAGCTTGAAGCGCCGTTCGAGAGGTGCGAGAAATATTTCATGTGTGATCGAATTTGTGCTTTGTAAAGCACAAGCCGTTGACGTGGTGTGAAATATCGCTTCGCTCTGTTAAGCACAGCTAGCTTCCTGGATGCAAGTTTTGCATTTAGCTTCCAGGTGACTCTTAAATTGGACCTCACTAGAAATATCGATGCCTAGGATCCCAAAACTGTTGGATATAATAAAAGGAACGCCCAGAAATCGGGAAGCTACGGAAAAGGGAGTCTTTTTAGCAGTAAACGCGCAAACTTGTGTCTTCGTGGGGTTAAATCAGACCAAATTACATTCACCCCATTTGGATACTTTCTCAAGAGAGTTTTCTATTTGAGACACAAGTTTGTCTCTGCATTTCTGCACCTCGGAAGGAGAGGCGTAGAGGCGTTTACTCGTATAGGCGTGGAGTTTTAGTGCGTTATTAGGTCCCATTTAATTTATTTAAGTAGACGTTTTAATTAGGTGTTTACTTTTATGCTGAGCGTAGTTTAGGGTGATTTTTTTGTAAACAAATTAGCTGGTATCACAGTTATATTAGTCAGAGGTGATAAGAGAAAAGTGATTAGCCATTTACAGACCAGGATAGCAGGCTCGCCAAACATGCCTTGCGTAATAATATATTGTATACATCCAGATCTTTTGAGTATCTCCAGAGCTATAAAGACAAGCCTCCGTAACAGCTGTCTAGCTGGGTGAGACTGTTCTCAATCCGCTAGAAAACTAGAACAGTCTCACTTTTTTCTTAATTTCTCTAATCTTTAATATTATATGGTATGTTAATAATCTTATAACAATATATATTTTTGAATTTGCCACAAAATTTCCTTCAGAATGATTTATAAAAAAACTAAAAACATTAAGAAGTATTTCTTAATGTTTTTAGTTTTTTTATCCGTAATAGTGTTGTAAAGTTGAAAAATGTAAAAGTTGTCATGTCACCAAACATAACTAATTTGGAATAGTCTTTTTTTTTGTGTTTAGGAGAGTAAGTTTACTTTCCGTTTGGTTACATTGTAATTTCATTGAGATCTAATCAGTTTCCCCAAAGATATAAATATCTCAAACTTGGTATCAACATTTAATAGTACGGTATTCGAAGTCGGTCATTTTTTTTTTGTAAACGAACCTATATTATAACCATGCATAAAGTTTAAGCACACGGAATTTAATGTAGGTCATACATTACTTATCAATACAAAATTATTAGTCATTGTCAGATTTAGATAAGTATTTTTTATAAATACTTAATAATGAAGCCATATTATTATAATAACCGATATTAGGAATAATTGCTCATATCAGTTTTAAAAATAATATGTAGCTGATAAAATTGCCTCCTATGATTAAATAACAGCCACGCTACGTTTCAAGATTTTATGAATCACATATAAAGTTAAATGGGTATTATATGTTTATTTACTCATTGTTTATGAATATTATTAACATGAGTATCGGGATGTTTATCAAATTATTAACAAATTTTCAATATTTTCGATTTTTTGCAAGCGCTATTAATCATAGTTTAATTACAGATTGCGGGTAGAAGCAATATTTACTAGCAAAAGAAACGGTCTACCAGCGTTCACTCTCGTTTTGGATGCTCGGGACCCAACTATTTTCCGTAACAGTAGAGTATTTTATGACTTTAATTTTTCGCCACCAAAAATTAACTTTAAAAAGTAAAGTAAATTAATTTAAAGTTATCCTTGCGGTCGCTATATCTCAAAAACTGCTGACTGTATCTCGTTCAAACCAATTTTCGTTAAAAGTTTTTATTAAGATCTACAGAATATATTTTTCTAGATTTTTCACTCCATTATTTTAAAAGTTGGGTTTTGGTTGGAAAAGGAAAAGGTTGGTTTTAAAAGAGGGACCTATTCATAGACACCCCACCCCACCCCACATGTATAGGTTTGAAGAATTTTTTGTTTTGTTTCAGTTCTATGTATGGAATGCCCCCCCTTAAACTTACTCTACCTACAAAGTTTCAATTCTGTGGTCTTTATAGTTTCAGAATAATATGGCTGTGACTTACGGACGGACAGACAGACAGACATGACGAATCTATAAGGGTTCCGTTTTTTTGCCATTCGGCTACGGAACCCTAAAAAGTAGCTTACCACCAAGGAGAACATCTGCCGCCGGGCCGCGGCGTTCCCCGACGCAAAAAGTAGGGGTATTATACGTTTAACGTGTGTATCTGTATGTCTGTCTGTAGCATCTTACCACCCAACCGGATGAATCGATTTTGATTTTATTATTGATAGTTTTTTTTTGTTTGATAGATGTCTTCATCGAGAGTGTTCTTAGCTTTGATTCATGAAAATTCGTTCGTTCGTTATAAAGCTATGAGGTTTTTTCTAGTTCATTGCGCTATGAAATCAACTTTCATGGGTCTGATTAATTCGAAAATTTTCTTCTTCAAGGATATTGTAAGAACATGGAAGCATTGATCTGATACTGGGACATCTCCTGGACTCTACAGAATACTCAAATACTTACCAACTTACAGCTCAGATTCAAAATCAGATTTTTCGTGCTCGAGGTACAGATTTCAAATGTCGTGTTTTGAGTCATTGGAATGCTTTTAATAAAAAGATTATACATATATCAGTCGGGGAGGTTTAAATATATTATATTATCATATATATCGATCAATATTATTTTATACAATAGATCATATTATTATACTTACCATATTGACTACAAATTGATTGTGATCAGTGGGGATCTACAGAATAGCTAAGCTTATAATAATATTTTCGTAGTAACTATGATCTAATCTGTGGTTTCACTGCAAATATTTTATTAATTTTGCGATGCGTGTATGTAAAATTCGTGATATCTTCTAGAGTTTTCATTTGAATTATATACTGTAACGGACAATTTTAATCTATAATATGTGGCCAAGCAAATTAACGTAATTATTTGGATAAGGATTAATACTAAATACTTGAAAATAGCCTTGGAAATTATGTTATTATGTTATATTAACAAAAAAATTAAAGGTTAAAATAGTTACTGTGAGTAAACCTTAAAAGATAGACATATGCTATCGCGGACTTTTTTGTAGGTCTTATTAAGTTGTACAACTGTTCCATACAAAATATTCTTCCATCTATTTTCAATTGAGCAGCGTTCGTAAGAAACATGTTTTTTCGACCGTTTTTTTGTCGACTTAAGTTGCAAATCAGGTACTTATGATTTAACTGCACTGCTCCACGGATGTACTTATGATTTAACCAGGATAATATATAGCCTTTTTTTCATTTAAAAAGTCCATTCTATATATTAGTGAAAGAATTTTTTAAATCGGTCCAGTAGTTTTTGAGCCAGATCATTACAAACATATAAGATTACAAATGTTCTCTCTTTATAATATTAGTATAGATGGACAGTTAAAGATTACAGCATTAGAATAGAGCATTCATATTTAAATATTACAAATTCAAATTTGATTTCTTTGTGAGCATCGAGAATTAGTTTCAGTATCTCCTGTATGGAATTCTAAACCAGCGTTACCTCGCTAATCGCTTGTTAATCGAATGCTCGTAAGAGTTGCGTAGATAATAACAATGTGGGACCCAAGATAACGTTTAGAATTTATTCTATGGCATTTTATATTTCTCAGGAGTTATTAAGAAATAATCTTTAAGCTTTACATAAAATCCAATCGTTAAATTTATCCGACGAATTTATAGAGAAGTTTAGTTAAATTGGGGAATGCTTTACTCTAATATTTTACTATTTAAATTATGTATGTACTTCAATACGAAATCATTATCTTTAAATTATCTCTAATATATTACAGTTATAATTGAACTAATTAAGTTATACGTATGTAAGTATTTTGTGAAAGTATATTATAGAATATATATGTAACACAGATTATGAAGACAGTATATAAATATATACATATATGTTTATACGAATATTTATGAAGAATTTTAAATATACCTTTTCTATAAGGTATTTCTATTACTAGAATTCTAATTTACCATTTACTTACGGTGGTTCATTATTAAGAGAATTCAAATATATCAAATCTTTATGATTTTTTACTATTAAAAGATCTTCGAATCTACATATCTTCGTTTGGCAAAAAGCCATTTTTTTTTTATTGCTAAGAAAAGCAACATATTCAAATTAAATGGCAAGGTCCATTGCAATAGTTGCACTGACAACTATCTTCGTTTGGCAAAAAGCCATTATTTCTAGATTGCTAAGAAAAGCAACATCTTCAAATTAAATGGCAAGTTCCATTACAACAGTTGCAATGACAACTATCTTCATTTGACAAAAAGCCATTACTTTTAGATTGCTAAGAAAAGCAACATCTTCAAATTAAATGGCAAGGTCCATTATTACAGGTTGTTATAACAACATTCTCTTGTATGGCAAAGACCATATTAACATATTGCGTAAAGCAACATCAGAAAGTGAGTAGTCCACTATGAAAAATGAAAAATAATATCTTCAATTTAAATGGCAAAGTCCATTACAACAAGTTGCAATGTCAACAATCATCGTTTTGGCAAAAGCCAATATTTTTAGATTGCTAAAAGTAAAGCAACATCTTCATTTAAATGACAAAGTCCATTACTAAAGTTGTTATAACAACATCTACATGTATGGCAAAGACCATATTATCACATTGCATAATGCAACTTCAGAGAGTGGGTAGTTCACTATAAAGAAGGACTGGATAATGATATCCCGGGAAGCGCAGCTAGGCTATTCTGTAAGCTATCTCGACAACGGAATCCGCGGTGATATTTGAATTTAGTACTACGTAATTCAACCGTATTGCGAACGTGATACGGTTGAATTTCAAAGTACGAAATTCGAATCTCACCGCGGATTCCGCTGTCGAGATAGCTTACAGAATAGCCTAGCAGGATTGGGGACGCTTTCGCACGGAGGGCGCTGGTTGGAGCCTCCTATCCTTCCAATTTTTAAAAACCATTTCATTACAAAGTATTTATTTATTCTTAACAAAGTAATTTACAGGTTTTCTAACGTAAAGTACCAGTAAACCTTATGCAGGTTTGTCTAGGCACTAGGTCCTCTACATAAATAGTATGTTCAAGCGATACATTAATTATTATTATGTTGTCGTACTATTATACTTAACTTATAATGTTAGGAACGAGTGTTATACAATTATTAGGTTCTAGATTGATTTTTATAAACTGACAACAACAAAGCTATTAGTAAATAGAACAAATGTTATGAATAATGATATATGACAAAGTAACTGCAATAAGTAGGTAGTTAAATTAAAACATGTGTGGCATTTCGTAAACCACCTATTTCATGTTCATATCATACATATACTCTTTTGTATTAAAATAATTTATTTTTCATATTACAGAACGTTTTCAAATTTGAAAAAGGAAAACTATGACGGATTAGAGGGAGAAGTCAGTCTAGGGGATTCGATTTTGGGTCTGGGAAAAGAAATGTACTGAAAATGTTTCAAAAAAAGAAAAATAATTTAACGTGAGCAAAGAATACGATATAATGATGATAGATGCTGCCGTCCTGGAAGCTGATGTGGGAGCCAGATTCAACCAGCAGCTAGCGGGCATAGACCCTCAACTGACCATCGGCATGGGTCCGAAGGCTCACCAACCGCTACGTCACAAACGATGTTCATACGGGAGGAGCTGCGACAAGCTAAGATGCAGACTTTGGCTAATGAATTGATATACGTCACAAGGTCTATATAGAGGATTTTTGTAGAAGAGCAGTGATAAACTCTAAGTGTCATTTAGATAAGTATCGTAGAGTATGGTAGAATCGATAGGAATATAATTATTATAACCCGTCTCCTGTGTTCATATTTTCCCTTTTAGGTTTCATGTGGATGAAGGGCTCCGTTACGTTACATTTGGCGCCAACTGTGCTGAACCCACGCCCTTTTCTAAATTCCAAAAGACCACGGTCACATCTCATTTGGCATATATTTGATTCAAATCGTTTATTTAATGTACCTATATTATTTTGGATATAACTAATATGTATTTTCGGTTTTCAGAGGAAAGTAAACAAAGACAACAAGTAATATTATAATACAGAAACTGCATCATAGCCATTGGAATGTTGGACAATTATGGAAATTGGTTAGTCAAAACTTTTGTACATCTTCCACACGTATGCTAGAATGTCATCTTCATAGTTCACTAGGAATCACAATGTTTAATATGCTAATATTTCATATTTAACAAAAACATTTTTTAGGGTTCCATATTTTTTAAAAGTATCGGCAAATTTTTTATTTTGAAATTTAATTTTTATGTTTACTTTAGAAAAGTGTTTATACAATTTAAAGTGAAGTGAATTGTTAATGAAGTCATAAAAAAATAAATAAATAAATTTATGAAAAACATATCAAAAAAATTGCGGAATAAAACTAGTATTTATTTAAAATGGTGATATTATATATTAAAGTGAAGTGATAGTGATCATATAATTTGAATATTGTGGTGATAAAAGTGTATTATTTAATATATTGTGATGTACGGAACCTTAGGTGCGAAACCTACTCGCACTTGAATATAGTTACTTATATCAATCGAATATAGTGGTGAATAAGTGTATTCATTTAATATCGTGTTGTGCGGAACCTTAGTTGCGAAACCGACTTGCACTTCGTTCTTCTTCTTCTTCTTCTTCTTATTATTCACGCATCAAAGATGAAGTTTTGAAATATGTATGCTGTCAAATATGAAGATGACAAAATGCAATGATAATAATAAGGTTAGTGTACACTGAACACAACTAATTGTTATTTAAGAAATAAAGAGATTATTTTGAATATGTCTTTTATTGAAATAAAGGAATATCAATGGAGTTGTATTGTTTTAATGAACGAGTTTTTCTTCGTGATTTTGGTGAGTGTTCATTCTTTTTTTCATGTATGAACTCATTTCATGCAAGTAGTTTGTATACTTTTGCGTGAAGATTATTTGTGGGTTATTATTAAGGTTGGTGAAAATTTTCTTTTTAACTTAATAGGATGACGAAGAGTATAATTGATGTTTAATGATAATAAATATTGAAATTGAATTAAGGTTGGTGAAAATTTTCTTTTTAACTTAATAGGATGACGAAGAGTATAATTGATGTTTAATGATAATAAATATTGAAATTGAATAATAATGATATTTTATAAGTTTATAAGTAAAGATTATTGTCAATTTAATTATAATAAAGTTGTATAGATTGATTTTCACCAACTTTTATCAACATTATATTATTATCTAGTATTGCGTGGAAGATTGTGCAAAGGGGTCGGACTGCCATAATTGCATTAATGACCATGATTACATTGATTTGATGTTCTTGTTAATCATTTAATTTAATTAACCATTTTGTTTAAAAAAATATAATTAATGAATGATTTTAAATATGTTAGGCTGTCAGTCTGTCTGTTTACTTTCCTACATAATTTTCAAAATTTATTTTTCAATATTCTTGAGATGGAACCTAGACCACAGAATAATGAATAGTACAAGTATATAATATATATAGAAATTGCACTCCCTGAGAGCAAAAAGGCGAGATTAAGCCTAGTTACAACGTCGGTAACGTTCAAAATGCGCTTCACGCCTCGAGTGCGACCTTGAATTTGCGTCACAGTATCAACTAATAGTAACTATGAACCGCGTGTTGCGCACAGTGAAATGCACCGTAAGTCCGCACAGCGAGAGTCTGAATAACTCGGTCAACTCGCGGCCTCTCCTATAGGGTTGAATGTTATTAGATAACTTATTGAAGCCTTTAATTGGTAGCAGAATGCTTTAAGGTAGAACAATGTAATGAGTATATTTAAAGTGCTACATTAATGTCGAGGTAGGATAAAAGTACTACAGTTATACTTTAATTAATATAGTTTATGTGATAGTTTAATTAAGATAGTTAAAACTAATATAACCGACTTCCATGCCGCGCGAGTCAGTTTCAGTTGCAAGTTTGAGACGTTTATCGTCATATCTCTGGAGACCCTCATCAGATCTCGACGAAATTACAATGGTACCTACAACCTCGGCAACGAACCGATTACAAAAAAAAATCATTCTAATCGGTTCACAATTGACGGAGTAATCGCGTAACATACACACAAAGACGAATAAAGAACCTCCTTCTGTTTGGAAAGTCGGTAGAAAATAATGTTCTACGTTCAATTGAAAATGAGTATGTAAAAACGTATAAGTATGCTACGCAATGCTTTGTAGCCCTTCGTTTAGACATACTGAATAATATTTTTGTATGTTAATATCGTAAGCAAGGAATATAATAATGAGGTAGGTACAAGTAAGGCGCGCGGCCGATCGAGAGCGCGCGTGACACTTAACTGACTGAACATGAACCCGAGAGGGTGCGCGGAAGTACTTGTAGTTTCATAGCTACAGCGCGGAGTGCGACAGGCCTGCCTTGACTACATTTTGTTTTTAAAAAGACTGTTTTATATTTCGTTTTATATGATAATTTTGTTTTTTTTTTTTAAATGTAACTTTGTTTTTTTTAAAACTGTTTAATCATTTTGATTTGATATTTGTTTTGGTTTTATATCTATATTGTCACTCGCCTCATTTAATCCCATTAAAACATTAACTTTGGTTTCTTTTGGCTTTATTAGTTTAAACATTGTTTTCGATTTTATTCTTTTTATTTTGTTGGATACTCGCGAAGAAAGCCTGATGCTACTGCTTAGAGACGACACGCTACGGATATTTGACTGTGTAATGAGGGAATCGCCCCGGCCACCACTAGGATTAGAAACGGGAATATAGGTAGGACTCACCAGCACCGCAGGCAGAAATATCCGCCGGAGTCTAAGTCTCCTGCCACCAGGATTTTCGTGACTTCTTCTCTTTTATTATTTTATACACAAATACACACGCGCGTGTATGCACACGAACGACATCGGCCATATTGAAGCGCGCGCGGCGAGAGGGCGCGCGGTAATTTGAATTAGGAGGAGGAACGTGTCATTGGACAGGATTAATGATACCAGGATTAGTATGTAGCCGTAACATATTCCCCCCACTTGAAATCTACTAAGATTTCACAGTATAAACCTAAAAAATATGTGCTCAAGACTATTACAAAACAGAACTAAACTGTAGCCTTATTACAATTAATTACTTAATTCTAAATTACCTAAAGATACGTTTAAACTATAATAGCTTAGGCATCAATAGGCAAAGGGCAAATCTTGACAACAGGACGCCGAAAAACATTGCCATTCGCAGAGCGAAGCGTCACTACGCGGACTACGTTATCGCGACCAGGGTGCAATTGTTCTATTTTCGCTAGCCTCCAACACAACGTAGGTAACGTGGGTTCAATAATAATAACCAAATCATTGACCCTGATATTAGGGACACCTTTGAACCATTTGTTCTTTTGTTGAAGAGTATGTAAGTAATCACGCTGCCAGATACGCCAAAACGATTGTGTTATCTTTTGAAGTAACAGTCAACGAGAATGCGGTGTTTTAACATCGATTATTGGTGACTCGGGTATCGACACGAGTGGACCATTGAAAAGAAAATGTCCAGGTGTTGATACATCTGTTTCATTAGGGTCCGGTGATATAGCGCAAAGTGGGCGCGAATTGAGAATGGCTTCGATGTTCGTTAAAACCGTGCTCATTTCTTCATACGTCAGAATTTGAGTACCTAAAACTCTCTTGAGGTGGTACTTGGTAGATTTGATGCCACTTTCAAAAATTCCTCCGAAGTGAGGCGCACTCGGTGGATTAAATTCCCACTTGATGCCGCAGGTGGCAAACCCGTCCGCTATATCAGGATAGTGATCCTGCAATTCAGGATATTTTTCATAAGCCTATTTGCGCCAGCAAAATTAGTTCCACAATCGCTGATAATCGTTTTACAAATACCACGACGTGAGACCATTCTATCTAGAGCAGCCAAGAAGGCTTCTGAGCTCAGCTCGGTAACTGCTTCTAGGTGCACCGCCTTCGTGCTAAGACACACAAATAAGCACACGTACGCCTTGAATGTGGGTGCCTTACGTCGACGACTCTCTTTTAAAAGAAAAGTACCGCAAAAGTCTATTCCGGTAGTTTCAAAACAACGACTAGATTGTAACCTGGCGGCTGGAAGTTTGCCCATCTCAGGTTGACAAGGTACCGGCTTGACCTTGAAGCATTGTACGCATTTGGAGCATACTGTGCGAATGAGTAGACGACAACCTATTATCCAGAATTTCCGTTGGACCAACGACTGCAAAGTTCTGGGTCCACAATGCAGATACTTGATATGAAAATGTTCCACGATCAAGCGTGATAAAGCACAAGCTTTAGGCAACAGAAGAGGATGTAACGGACAAGCAGGTAAGTTGGCGTTATCGATACGTCCCCCCACTCACAGCAGTCCTGCACTGTCTAAGAATGGAGACAGTTTTTGAATAGGTTTAGAGCAAACCTGATTATGAGCAACCTTTTCGAGCTCGTCTTGCAAGAAATTAGTTTGAGTGTACTTTACAAGCAACATCAAAGAAGAGTCAAGTTCGGTGGTTGAAAGAGAAGAAAACGTTCGATTCTCCTTCTTTCGCTTTATATGTAAGGAAAAGCGCATTACCCACGCGAGCACTCTTGTGACTTTAGGTAACGAGGAATATCTATTTAGTAGTTGACTTATTAAGTCATCTTCCGGAACCACCGTGAGAAGAGTTTGAACCACGGAAGGTTTCATTTCCGGTAAGTCAGTGTCCGGAGAAGGTAATTTTGATGGCCATTCCGATGGCGGTTTTGAAAGCCATGGAGGACCTGACCACCAGAGTGGATGCTCGACGAGTTCAGAACAGCTAACACCGCGACTACAGCAGTCCGCCGGGTTATCCTTGGTGGATACATAACTCCAACACTGGATGTCGACCACATCGGTTATTTGAACCACCCGGTTTGCAACAAACATTTTTAGTAAATGTGGCGGCGTTTTCAACCAGGCCAATATGGTGGTGCTGTCTGAGTATGCTCGGATTGAGTCAATACATAATTTGACGTTGAGCAAATCATACATATGACTCAGAACCCGAGATAGCAACACTGCGGCACACAACTCGAGCCTATTTACTGTCGTAGGTTTCAAGGGACTGACCTTGGACTTTCCTATCAACAGGCGAGAGACGGTGGCGCTTGGCGTTACCGCACACAAATATACACAACAACCGTAGCCCTTAGAGGAGCCGTCACAAAATCCGACTAAATGAATTTGAATGGGATTTGTTGGAAGCACGCTACGTGGCAATTTAATTCGTTGAATGTCATGCAAATTTGCAGCTATAACATGCCATCGCTTGGCTAAGTCATGAGGAATGGGTTCGTCCCAATCTAAATTCAGTTTCCACATGTCCTGCAATAATAACTTAGCAGAGAAAATCAACGGGGAAATCCAGCCAAGAGCATCGAAGATTCTCGCAGTGATCTAGAGTATTGACCTTTTGGTAAATTTTATATTAAATGTATCCGAAAAGGAATACGAGAAGTTGTCACTCGAAGGATCCCACTGGATACCTAAAATCTTGATAAATTCCTGACCACCTTCGTCGAAGGTATTAGGAGTTTGACAATGCTCAGTTGGAATATCAGCTAACAATTTGGAATTGTTTGAACTCCATTTCCGAAGTTCGAATTGACCTTGAGCCAACAAAGAAGTCAAATCCTTTTTGAATTGCATGGCTTCTTCTAAAGAAGCGCAGCCAGTAGTGACGTCATCCATAAATGTATCTTCTCGAAGAACCTCGGCGGCACGAGAAGAATACTCCGACCCGTGATCGTCGGCTAACTGACGCAGAGTGCGGATAGCCAAGTATGGAGAGCTACTGACGCCGTATGTGACAGTGGCCAACTCATATTCGACGAGTGGTGCGTTAGGTTGGTCACGCCACAGAATGTGTTGGTAGGACCTGTCTTCAGGTCGAACGAGAATTTGCCGGTACATTTTACAAATGTCCGCAGTGAAGACAATACTATGCAGTCGAAATCTTGTGACTAAATCGATTATGTCGATTTGAAGTTTGGCTCTGACATGAACTATATCATTTAAAGACTTATTGACGGAAGTCTTGCTACTGGCGTCAAAGACGACGCGCAGACGTGTAGTAGAGCTTTCGGGTCTGACTACACCGTGATGAGGTATAAGATACCTTGCCTCAGTAGACGAAGTGACTGCTGGTTGCATGTGACCAAGGTCTTCGTACTGACGCATGAAGTCCGCGTATTCAGATTTTAAATGAGAATCACGCTCGAGACGTTTTTCTAAATTTAGAAAGCGATTTAAACTGCAACGACGAGAATCACCAAGAGAAAGAGCATCATCCTTCAACATGAGAGGAACAACGTAACGACCTTCAGGAGTTCGGTAAGTACTTTCTCTGTATTTCTGTTCGCAGACATCATCTTCGGGAATCGAAATGGCAGGACGTGGCGGTTCTTCAATCTCCCAGAACCGTTTTACAATATCATCGAGAGCACACGTGGCTGTAAGAAGTGACGTCATCGGTTGGGATACCGCCCGCGACAAGGAGTGGTGTAAGAGCTGACCGCTAATAACCCACCCGAACACACTATCTAGCGCGCAAGGTAAGCCCGGACCTGGCGAGTAACGAGCGCCGGTATATATTTGATCGAAACACTCGACTCCTAACAAAAGATCCACAGAACTAGATCGATGAAAATTGTCATCCGCTAAATCGAGATGAGAAAATTGATCGTGTACCACCGCGGGTAACGGAGAGGAAGGCATCGATGTGGTGATTTTAGTTAACACCACAAAGGACAACTCGAATGTGGGAGTATCACTTTGACGCGGCATAATCGAGCAAAAAGTAACACCTTTATATCAAGTACCGAACTTTGACCTAAACCGGTAACATTCATTTTACATTTCTGGATATGTAACCCAAGTCGACGAGCACACGAAACTGTTATAAAGGAATCTATCGAACAGCTGTCAATAAGGGCGCGCGCACACTGCAGCGAACCATTAGCATGACGTACGCGTACTACTGCGGACCCCAGTATTTTAGTACTCGGAACGTTTGAGTCTCCCACGCATGGCGCGGTTGCAGCGCTTGTGAGCGCCGTGCTTGAATTAGTAATCTTATTTTCCGTTATATCATTAGAACGAGATGTAGCCTGCTTGTCTATATGTAACAACGTGTTGTGTTTAGAAGCACAAAGTGTTCGCCTCGTGACCCGCTCGCAAACAATTAAAACAAAGTTTTAATTCCATCACTAACTGCCGACGCGGCTGAACATCCAATGATTGGAATTTTGCGCATCGATAGATCGAGTGTGAGGATTGGCAACACGGGCAAACTAGTTTACGCTCGTTTTGCGACGAAGACGCTACTAAAGTTTTTTTTTTATTTTTTTAAAAGATTACTCGCAATGTGGGTTGCACATTACTAGTATTCTTGTTAACCCCTCCAACTAAGCTAAATATGCTTGTGTCTAATATGTGTGTGCAATGGGTGGGGTGGGGATCGAACTCACGACCTCTCGATCGCCAGTCCGACACCCTATCCATTGGGCTATTGCCGCCTTAAGTTGTTTTTGCTTGTTGCGTGAATTTATTGTTAGTATTCTTATTATTGCAAATTTGTCTATTTACCGGAGTAGAAGCAGAAACAGACGCGGTTTGACTCACTTCTAATATTTTAATATAATTTTGCAGGTATTTTATTAAATCGTCAAACGTAGGTATTTCGCTCGCACTCTGCAACTCGAACCGTTGACGAGTCTCGCAGTCCAGTGCACGCGAAGCGATGTAAAACAATAAAAAATCAGTAAGGTTGTGAATCGACAGCGACCGTAAAGCGTTTATATTTTCGTATTTAATAAGCTCGTTAAATTGTCGAGAGGCGGCTTATTCATTTTACTAGCGTTGACTAGCTTATCAATATACGCGGTAGCCAGAACTCGCTTATTATCGTACCTATCGAGCAAAGCCTGGTAAACTATACTATAATTCGCGGCCGTGACAGGTAAACCTTTCGCTATAGTTGAGGCAAAACCAGACAAGCATGAGTTCAGATAATGGAACTTTTCCGCATCGGATAGCGTAGCGTTGAAGTGGATTAAAGACACATAACTGTCTTTAAAACTTTGCTAGTTTTCAATGTTTCCGTCAAACTTCGGAATTTCCAGTTTAGGTAATTGAAAGCGAGGACTCGGAGTCTCCTGCACTGGAACACTAGCATTAGAACTGCTACTTGTCACTGATAACATTGAATCCGCGAACTCGACCACGACATAATACAACTCGTCAAACGCTAATAACGTTGCATTATCAATCATTGATTTCGGTCGCAAAGTTATTTCCAACTTGTTTATACGGTCGTTCACCTCGACAAAATTTTCTTTTATTTTTTCGACAGATTTATATCTACTACGAAACGACGATAATTTAGATTTATCGGTTGTAGCCACCTTAGACAAATCGAACAATATTTGCATACACGAGAATTCATATTCACGTCTTTTAATGAGAGATTGTAATTCGGCTTCCATCTTGTCTGTCATTATTGAATCTTTTTATAATACAACTAGCAGCCCGCCCCGGCTTCGCACGGGTAGAACATATATGCCTACAAAATTTGCATCAGTTTGTTGCATCGAATATAAAATATGAACATATTTAATAATCATCGTCATATTTCATCCAATTTACACAAAACCTTAACGAATTATGCACCTAAACCTTCCTCATAAACACTCTGGCTATTGGTGAAAATCGCATGATAATCCGTTCAGTAGCTATTGAGATTATTGCGATCAGACAGACAGACGCAGTGATGGACTTTGTTTTATACTTACTTACGTAGTGATATTGGACGGGTGATTTTGGCGTAAAGGATAGTTACCCTGATTCTGACCCGACGGTCGTTGGTTCTAATCCTAGCTATATACCTACCAATGAAAGTTTTATGTGCATTCATGAATCATGAGTTTTCGTAGTGTTAGTGGGATCATTAAATCTACCAAAAAGTAGCTTACCTCCAAGAAGAAGATCTGCCGCCGTAACCTTACGGCATGCCACGACGCAAAATGTAGTGGGGTGCTTTTCAGGATATTATCAAAATAACCCATCTAGTCATATCTGTTAATAAAATATTTGGAACTATTGATACCATGCACCCCACGCTTTTTTTTACAATAAAATCATTTTTTCTTACACTATTTTTAATTCAAATTTATTAAAATTTATTTTCTATTTTTTAGTTGGATTTTCTATAAAAGCGTATTTTTTAGTTTTTTAACTATTATTTATTTGTTTGATAGATGTCTTCATCGAGAGTTTTCTTAGCTTTGATTCATGAAAATTCGTTCAATCGTTATAAAACTATGAGCTTTTTTCTAGTTAATTGCGCTATGAAATCAACTTTCATAGGTCTGATCAGTTCGAAAATCTTCTTCTTCAACGATATTGTAAGAACATGGAAGCATTGACCTGATGTTGGGACATCTCCTGGACTCTACAGAATACTCAAATCCTCACCAACTTACAGCTCAGATTTTAAATGTCGTGTTTAGAGTCATTGGAATGCTTTTAATGAAAAGATTATACATAGATCAGTCGGGGTGGTTTAAATTATTATATTATATATATAGATCATTATTATTATTATTTTATACAATAGATCATATTATTATACTATATTGACTTCAAATTGATTGTGATCGGTGGGGATCTACAGCATAGGTAAGCTTATAATAATATTTTCGTAGTAACTATGACCTAATCTGTGGTTTCACTGCAAATATTTTATTAATTTTGCAATGCGTGTATGTGGAATTCGTGATATCTTCTAGAGTTTTCATTCGAATTATATACTGTAAGCGACAATTTTAATCTATAATATGTGGCCAAGCTAATTAACGTAATTATTTGGATAAGGATTAATACTATATACTTGAAAATAGCCTTGGAAGTTATGTAATATTTTTTAACAAAATTTTTTAGATTAAAATGGTTACTGTGAGTCAACCTTAAGAGATAGACATATGCTGTTGGGGACTTTTTTGTAGGTATTATTAAGTTGTACAACTCTTGCAAAGAAAATATTCTTCTATCTATTTTCAATTAAGCAGCGTTCGTAAGAAACGTGTTTTTTCGACCGTTTTTTTGCCGACTTATGTTGCAAATTAGGTCTCCACGAATGGACCTATGATATAAACGGGATAATATATAGCCTATTTTCATTCCAAAAGACCATTCTATGTATTAGTGAAAGAATTTTTTAAATCGGTTTAGTAGTTTTTGAGCCAAATCATTACAAACATACAAAAATACAAAAATACAAAAATACAAAAATACAAAAATACAAAAATACAAAAATACAAAAATACAAAAATACAAAAATACAAATGTTCTCTCTTTATAATATTAGTATAGATATATTTCGATAATAAGATCAGTACAAAGACGAAACAAATTAACTAGGTACTTAATACAAACAAAGCTGCGTAAGCTATTATAATTTACTAGGCGCTAGTAAAATTATAGAATAGTTAATACGAGAAATATTTGTAGCTGATAGGTAGGTAGGTACCTACCTACAATTTATCTGCAAGATATACGAAGTACAGGTTACGTATTTATGTAGTATGTAAATATTACAGTAAATTCAATGGTTTTAAGTTTGAACTAACACTTTACACTCTTAGTGAATCAGACGTACCTAACAATGAAGACCTATTAAATGTTTACCTACCCTGCCTACCTTAGACTCGAGCACACATTAATTAGATCTACTGTTTGACACCTAAGTTGCAACATCAGGCTTTCCTCGCAATAGGTGAAGTACAATGTTGGACAACAATAGGATTGAAACAGATTAGATAATATTTTATACTTGAGTAGGTCTGTCGGTAAGTTTATTAAAATAGATAGTAGGTAGATTATAAAGTAACTCGATGGAACGTTCGCCCGGGTGAACCGTGCCTCGACCGGCCGCTGCCGGTAGGTAGGTATGTTCGAACAGCGAACGACAATACGATGAGATATCAACAAAATTACGAGATTCTATGAGTTTTGTTACAATACAAAGTAAACAATATTGACTATTTGATGTTTTTAGTGTAGCTAAATAACAAAATAGCATTGATTGTTTGAACTAGGGAATATGGCGATTATTATTATTACAAGTAAACACTCGTGATTTAGACTTGTAATCAACAAAGATGAGGACTTAGTCCTCACAGGAGGCACCATGTATGTTGGATAATCGCGGAGAAAGCCTGATGCTACTGCTTAGAGACGACACGCTACGGATATTTGACTGTGTAATGAGGAAATCGCCCCGGCCACCACTAGGATTAGAAACGGGAATATAGGTAGGACTCACCAGCACCGCAGGCAGAAATATCCGCCGGAGTCTAAGTCTCCTGCCACCAGGATTTTCGTGACTTCTTCTCTTTTATTATTTTATACACAAAAACACACGCGCGTGTATGCACACGAACGACATCGGCCATATTGAAGCGCGCGCGGCGAGAGGGCGCGCGGCAAGTTTGAATTAGGAGGAGGAACGTGTCATTGGACAGGATTAATGATACCAGGATTAGTATGTAGCCGTAACATATTTTTTTTAAATTTGTTAGGATGGAGCAGTGGACCGACTCCTTAAACAAGCTCAAAGGTCAATAGTATGGTTAGGTTTTTTTTTAATATGTATGTTAATTGAGACATAACGTTATATGTCTGGTTATGTCTCCAGAGATAAAGATACTTAATGTCTTCTAATTAGAAGGCATAATGGAGCAGTGGACCGACTCCTAAAATAAGCTTATAAGGTCACACACACATATAGGTTTTCATTTCGTGGTGCAGCTGATCGACACCCTAAAAATAAGCTGTCAGATCACCAGGAACATTACTTCTTGAGTCTGGGCCATTGGATCTTTTTAAAGTCGTGAGCCCAAACCCAAACTTTTGAATGTTGTATGAATGGGGGGTTTGAATGTTGTGCTTGGTGGTGTGAATGGTGAAGTATATGTTCCATAACCTCAATATTTTTCTGTGTGTTCAAAATTTTTTCTTGGTTGGGGGGATAATGTGGCATTTCGTAAACCACCTATTTCATGTTCATATCATACATATACTCTTTTGTATTAAAAGAATTTATTTTTCATATTAGGGAACGTTTTCAAATTTGAAAAAGGAAAACTATGACGGATTAGAGGGAGAAGTCAGTCTAGGGGATTCAATTTTGGGTCTGGGAAAAGAAATGTACTGAAAAATGTTTCAAAAAGGAAAAATAATTTAACGTGAGCAAAGAATACGATATAATGATGATAGATGCTGCCGTCCTGGAAGCTGATGTGGGAGCCAGATTCGACCAGCAGCTAGCGGGCATAGACCCTCAACTGACCATCGGCATGGGTCCGAAGGCTCACCAACCGCTACGTCACAAACGATGTTCATACGGGAGGAGCTGCGATAATCTAAGATGCAGACTTTGGCTAATCAATTGATATACGTCACAAATGATGTTCATACGGGAGGAGCTGCGACAAGCTAAGATGCAGACTTTGGCTAATGAATTGATATACGTCACAAGGTCTATATAGAGGATTTTTGTAGAAGAGCAGTGAATAACTCTAAGTGTCATTTAGATAAGTATCGTAGAGTATGGTAGAATCGATAGGAATATAATTATTATAACCCGTCTCCTGTGTTCATATTTTCCCTTTTAGGTTCCATCCACATCAGGCGTTACATTATGTTACACATGTCGCCCGGAACAGTCTTCGATGAGTAATCGAGTGCAAAAAACCGGTCTCGGCGCGCTCCCAGTCACTTCGCAATTTGCATAGGCACGGTTATTATACTATACAGATACAGGATGCTTCGAGTTGATTGACTCATTAGTATTGTTGTTTAAATAATATTTTTTTAAGTTATATTTTATATTATTTTTTGTTATTTTATTTCGTATTTCTAATGATAGACTGTTAATCAGTTGTGGAACTAAGTTCTGGGAAGTCCGTTTCCCATACGTGTTACTAAATTTAGTTACACTAAGTTTTTTATTAGAAACATTCCTAGTGGTTATTGTGTGATTTATTTCGGTTTGTATATCTGTTCTAAAAAACTGTTCGTTCAATAAATGATATACAATTTTTTCGTGCACTGGCATTACTCCACAATTTTCAAAGAGTCTAATTGGATCGTCTTTATATTTCATTATTATTTTCTTAGGCACTATCAATTTTAGAATTTGAATTTGGATGCTATAAATTTGATCTAAGTATGTCTTATAGGTACGACCATAGCTACTAAGTCCATAAGACACACTCTCAACGAGTGCTTTGTACATTGTTATCAGAACTGCATACGGTACACGACTTTTGATGATGTAAAATTTTGCTAGTATAGCTCGGAGCTTATTACATACATTGTCGACTTGTTTTGCCCAGTTGAAGCGATCGTCAATGATGAGTCCCAGGTATGTATGGTTGGTTACTTGTTGTATTTCTATACACGAGCCTATACAGGATCTTACATTCGCATTAAGGGAAGTGTTGTGTAAGCAATCGTGGCTGTGGGCAACTATTCCAACATTACCTAGAAGCTTATTGCGATTAGAGTAAACATGGATTCATTTGGTTTTATCAGCGTTTAGAACCAATCCTTCATCATGTGACCACTTGCATATTTCATTAAAGTCATCTTGTATCAGTCTTTGCGCTTTGTGTATGTCCCTATCAGCAGCTATGAGGCACATGTCATCCACAAATTGATAGACTTTGCAGTGTTTAATGATATTATTAATATCGGTAACGTATGCTAAGTAATGCAAAGGCCCTAGTACCGATCCTTGCGTTGTGCCTTCCGTGAAATTAATGAGATCGCTAAATGCAGTGCCTACTCTTACTTTATAAGTGCGTCTATCTAGGTAGTCCTTACACCAATCCAAAAGTCGGCCTCTTATACCACTGTTATCCAGCTTTTTTATGAGAAGATTGTGACGCAGGGTATCAAATGCCTTGACATAGTCAATGAAGATCAGTATTACGTGCTTCTTATCGTTAAGGTACGAGTTGACGTCATCTGTAAACCTCGATAGCAGAAGGGTTGTGCTTTTATTAGTTTCTTTTGGTTTTCCGAGAGAATGCTGTGAGTTTGGTAAAAGTTCTGCATCATCCCACACACGTACTTCTCAATTATTTTGTCAATTACTAGTAATATAGTAATTGGCCGATATTTTGCGTAATCTTGAGTGCTGCCACCTTTATGAATAGGTAGTACTATTCCTGTTTTAAGTTCGTCCGGATATTTTCCTGTGCTAATACTAGCGTTGATTAATTGTGTTATGACACCTACTATTTTATTAGTCAATCGCTTAATGTCTATTGCCCTTATTCCATCTGCACCGGGAGCTTTGTGAGGATTAAGGCTTCTTATAATTTTACGCACCTTCTCATCTGTAGCTTTTGCATAAAATATTGATTTGTTTTCTGGTTTTTCATATAGGTTTTCGTCTATCAGATTGTTAGTGCATGTAGGGATAATAGATTTAATATTATTTTGAAACGCGTATGCAAATTTATCGGCTATGTTTTTATTTGTACCATCAGAAATAAAAGCTTTTGTTATTATGCTGTCTATTGAGTTGGTTATTTTACCTGATATTCTATTTATTAAATTCAATAGTAATTTTGTATTGTTTTTATACTTTAATATTCTATTCTTATAGTATGTATTTCTATGTTTGTGTACTATTTTGTTTGTTTTATTCCTGAGTTGATTATACTGAACTCTTATTTGTTTTTTACTTGTATCATTCATCCATTTAGCAAAAAGATCTTCACGTTTTTTTACACAACTTTTTTATTTTAGTAGATACTCACTCATAAGTATGAAAGTGATATTGAGCGAAGAGTTTTGGCTGGAAACCAAGTGAGTGAGGCACTACATAACTTTATGAGAAGTCAGAACGTGTCTAAAAAAGCACGACTAGCTGTACATAGGGGAGTGTTGGTTCCCACACTCATGTAAGGTAGTGAATGCTGAGTATGGCAGAAGAAACATGAAACTAAAATTCATGCTGTAGAAATGAGAAGTTTGAGAAGTATGATCGGAGTGACTCTGATGGATAAGTTGGAGAACAGCGTGATAAGGTAATGTTGTGGTGTGGTAAAAGATGTAGTGACAAAGATAGAGAAAGGGATGCTTAGATGGTTTGGACATCTAGAGAGGATGGATGAAGAAAGATGGACGAAACATATTTATGAGACGTGTGTGAATGGGCCAGTTGGTAGAGGCCGACCTAGGCGAACGTATCACGACCAGATCGGAGACGTTTTAAAAAAAGGCCAAGTCAAAAGTACCTATAACAGGCGAGCATGTATGAAGACGCTCATGAAAGTGGAAGAAGCGAAGGAGGTATGTCAGGATCGTAGCATGTGGAAAGAAGTAGTCTCTGCCTACCCCAACGGGAAAAAGGCGTGATTGTATGAATGTAAGTATTGCGTTTTGAAAGAAGATTGTTTTTTTGTTTTGCTATATGTTTCGATTTTTCATAGCAGTTATTAATATTATTTTTAATACATTCTGTAGCGTACGCACCTAAAGCCGAAGTAGGTGGTGGCTTTTACACACACTGGGATAAAACGATACGAGATAAATCGATGTTCCAACCAACTCAGAGTGGCAGAAGCAGCAAAATAGAATGCGAGCACTCACCTTGGACTGCGTCTGCTCTTCGTTGACTTTCCACCTTCAGCTCGTCCTAGGTGTGATGAGGAGATTTTTGCTTCTTAGTGACCGTGCACGGTAGGATGAGTAATTTTGGTCTATTAAGCTAAAATATGACCAACGCGGACACCGAGCACGGATATTTTGTGGTTTATATCTGATTTTCACAACGGCCGATTTTAGCGGTAAAACAAACGGTTGCTTTCGCTCCAACGTTTTACGAATGAGTACCGCATGACAGTTGGTTTGACAACTGCGTTTTGTTGCTTCGTATGTACCGCGAGTGTGGAAGGAATATCGACTTTATTGTCCGACCCTTTCGTTATGCGATAACGGAACATCCCGCCCACCAAAATGCCTATGGTATTTTCAGGTCAAATAATAACGATCAAATTGGGGACAAGAGTGATACGAAAAATGATAGGATAGCACAATACTGTGAATATCCACACTCGCTGAATGATCAATATATTTATTACGATTATTAATGAATTTTTCTGTCAATTAGGATCTACGTAATTGACAGAATATTGATACTGATTAATACGACTTTGATAATAATAGATACAATTGAAAACTATACTAAAGCTAATTGAATATGAAATTTATACGATCAAAGTTAGTCCTCGATTGGCAGAGGGCACAACTTCACCAACGGTCTTTGAATGCCATGATCGTATGTTGTTTTTACTACTGCAATCCCAGATATTCTATCAGCACTAGGTAAAAGGTCCACTTGTCTGGCTATAGACCATTGAAGTGGCGCACGATTATCGTCCTTAATAATCATCAACGAGCTGATTTGCAAAGGTTTAAAATTTTTGGTCGATTTGGCGCGATGCATGAGAGGTTTTAGATACTCGTGATTCCACCTGGACCAGAAAGACAAATAAAACGCTTGCAACAACTGCCACCAAAGAAGCCGATTTACGAAAACGTCGGTGATTTTACGTTTTACAAATATGGCGCAGAACAACGTGAGTAGATGATGCTAGTTGATCTCGTTCGCTTTCTGATGGCGATATTCTACAGCCCACCCTGATAATACCTAGGGTATCGGTAAACGGTCTATGTTTTCGAAGTGGTACTGATAATGATTTGTTTGATCTGAAATTGCTAATTTTTCTAGAGAACGTTGTACTCTCGATTTTCATCAATGCATAATGTCGCTCAACGTTATTATCGAACTTGTTACAATTAGCCTCATTTGAATTTAGACTATTTTTAATTAAACGATTTATGTGCGATAAAACATGAACAACCCCTTGCGACGATATAAAGCGATTAATCAGGTTATCGGAAATTGCAGGTTTAACGTTCGCGATTTCGTTAGACGTTAACGCTACTGATTTACATGTTTCGTCGTCTACGATAACTTCATCTCTGTCCGTTAAGTGTTTTGGGTCCATGGGCCAAGATTCTCGATTTTCGGATAACCGCACTGGCTCCGCCCACCATAGGGAATTGTTGAGATCTTCAGCAGAACACAGAACACGCGAAAAAACGTCTTGCACAAATTTACTGTGGGAATGATTGGTGACACACTCGTTTTTGACCAGCGGTTGAACCGCGACCAAAGTCGATACAGTCGTAGTAGACTTAAGTATTGATAAATCGTTATCGTTAGTGGACGACGTATGTACAAGAGTACTGGCTGGTAGGCAAGTTTTTCCGAGGAGAAGCCAACCAAATATGGATTCGAGTGCGATGGGTTGGTTGGCATCTCCCTTGATGTGTTTGATTTGCATGGAGTCGGCGAAAACGTCAGCAGCGAATAACAGGTCGATCGGGCCTGGTGTATCAAAACGAGGGTCAGCTAACGGCAACGATTTAATATGTGACCATCCCGAGGTGTTGAGTTGCGCGATAGGTTGATCGCCACATATTTTTGATATGACGTGCATATCGAGGTCGTACAAAACCACACCGTCAGTACCTACGGAGCAGGTGACGTGACCAAGGATTGGTGCGGCAGCCTCTCCAAGCCCGCTAACGTTCGCGGCAGCCGTAGCCGCTGATAAGCCTAAGCGTCTTACTGTGGTTTAAGAATATAGATTATACGTGAAGATAGATTTGCAGTTGTTTAACTGATGAGATGGCTTCAGACAATTATAGCACCAATTTTTGTCTTTAGCTATGTTCATGCGTTTGTCAAGCGATTTGTATAGAAAATCTTGACACGAGGAAATTGAATGTGGTTTGTCACAATATGAACATTTGCTCGAGTATGGGCTGATTTTACTATCGCCTAAAGATTTATGTTGATCTTGTAGATCAGTCGCAGCGACGAGGACATGCGGCGTGTTAACACGCCGAGGTTGTGTTAGCGCAGGCTTAGGTGCAGGCTTGTTACATTCGATCGATTCGGTAAAATGAGTATCACGTAATAAAGCCTCGCATTTTGATCGTAGGAAACCTTTCAATTGATCGTACGATGATGGTTCGACGTCCAAGTACTTCTCTTCAAAATCGCGACGAATGTCTTTGTCAAGTTTCGACAAGATGTGATAAACAAGGACAAAGTCCCAGTTCGCAACTGGTAAATTAATTGTTTTCAAAATACTTAGATTCTCTTCAAACAAATCGAGCGACCTTTGAAACTCGCGCGCATTATGGCATTCGAAATCAATATTCAAAATGTCCCTCCAACACGAAAAAGTTAAAGTCCGCTTACACCTGTACCGAGTGACGAGCGATTGATAAGCGTCGTGATAATGTTCGCGCGTCATAGGATACGCCTTAACTACAGTTAACGCATCGCCGCTGAGAGACGAGATCAAATAATGAAACTTCTCAGTGTCAGTGAGAGAAGTCAAGTTGTGTATTAATGCGTTAAAAGTATCATAATATTCGGGCCACTTCTTGATATCACCGCTAAACGACGGCAATACGATTTTCGGTAGCCGAATATTCGATGATGCACCGCTTTGAGGAAGAGACGAGTCGGTTTTTGTTAACCTTCGATGAATAGATAATGTTTCATAGTACATTTCATCAAACCGTTCTTGCATCGTGTCATCATCACTCTCACCATCTTCCGAAAGATCTAAGATAGCTAGATGTGCAGTGAGGAAATTCGATGAAATTTGTTTAATTTCCTCATGATAAGAGAAGAACAGATCCTGCTTTGAAAAATCACTTAAACACAAAGTGCCGATTTCTAACGCCTTTGTTAACCGATTGTAAGCGATAGTCCGTTTTCTACGTAACGATGATAAATCCTTAACAGTATATTCAGCATCAATAGACTTCGATTTCTTCTTTAAACTTATTTTACGAGGTTGAAACGACATTATAATTTGATTAAGTTCTAACTTTCGATACGATAACACTTCGTTCAAATCAATAAAACAATAACTGAATCACAAAGAACACAACGAATAAACAAAGTTAACTGATATTATGAAATAATAGAATGTACGAAAGTCCACACAAGTTTCACAGTTTTGCGCTTAGTGTATGGACAATGTCAACTTTGCAAGCGGTACTTATTAGGTCGATTGTACGCTCGGTACCATTTTATAATGCGGGGTGTTGGTAACGAGTTTTGTCTACCTACCTGTAACTAACTGTAGAAAAATGAAGTATGGGAATTTGCGTGTAGTGATTTTCATTGAATATTTTATGATTTAGAATTATGGTATAGGTATACGATTGATGATATTTAGATACTATGAATATTAAAGAATACGATTTTGATGAGTTTGATGTGAAAATTATTGTAAGCCGATGAGATTAAGCACCGATAAAAGTAGTGATTGCTTAATGGAGTTCTTACAATATTCCGATCCGTGTGAACTAATTTTGATAAAATCCCTCTTACGATAGTGATTACTTAGGAATGAGGTATACGTAGGTATTCTAGGTTCCATAAATATGCAGTGATGATACAATAACTGTAAGAATGCAGTAGGTAAGCGAGATTCAATTGGAAATTGACCTATAATATGCCTACCTACTTATTCAGAGTTAATGATAAGATAACCTACGATTTGACCATAAATACCATAAACATATACGATGATTGGGATGCGATTGATGCCCCCAAAAGGTGGATAGTCCCGGGTTTCGGCACCATAAAGATGTAGCGTACGCACCTAAAGCCGAAGTAGGTGGTGGCTTTTACACTACACTGGGATAAAACGATACGAGATAAATCGATGTTCCAACCAACTCAGAGTGGCAGAAGCAGCAAAATAGAATGCGAGCACTCACCTTGGACTGCGTCTGCTCTTCGTTGACCTTCCACATTCAGCTCGTCCTAGGTGTGATGAGGAGATTTTTGCTTCTTAGTGACCGTGCACGGTAGGATGAGTAATTTTGGTCTATTACGCCAAAATATGACCAACGCGGACACCGAGCACGGATATTTTGTGGTTTATATCTGATTTTCACAACGGCCGATTTTAGCGGTAAAACAAACGGTTGCTTTCGCTCCAACGTTTTACGAATGAGTGCCGCATGACAGTTGGTTTGACAACTGCGTTTTGTTGCTTCGTATGTACCGCGAGTGTGGAAGGAATATCGACTTTATTGTCCGACCCTTTCGTTATGCGATAACGGAACACATTCATATATGTCATTAGGGCAGTTTGGAGTAAGTGTTGGTTCCCAGTCAATATCGTCTAAATAGTTGTTAAGTTTATGGTTATTATATCGTGTCACATAACTGGGAGCAGCCTGTATCTGTGCGTTGCCTACCAGAGTGACGGCAGTCATTCTAGGGTCGGCCAGTACAGTGCACAGTGCAGCGCAGCACGCGTCTCTTGTATGGTTTCGCACAAATATGTGATCTAAGCAATGTTTCGTGACTTTATCTTTTACAGTCTCGATTCTCGTATAATCTGTGATCCCACACGAGAGACCGTGTCCGTGCAGCATAGTGATGTATGAATGTTTAACAGCGTGATCCCTTTTTAAATCAATATTCATGTCTCCTAATAGTATGAGATCAGTAGTGTTAGTAAATTTCTTTAGCGTTTTATCCAGTTCTGTAACAAACGATTTTTTACTTGTGCTAATTTAATACTTTCATACTTCCAGTTCTACATATCCTTCTTAAAAATGTAAACTCAAGAATTCGCTGTATAGTTAATGAATTCTTTCCAATACCCTTAATTTTACCTTGAATCAATTATTTATTCAATAATACTTATACTTTTATTTTATACTTTACCTTAAATTTATACTTATGATTATACTTATATTTATTAATAACTTTACCTTAATATTATTAAATAAAAAGAGTTTTATACAATGAATTTAGTAATAAAAAAAAAACGTTTCTAGCTTCATGACTCTAAAAGTCCTGGATTACGTTTAACTTCACAGCGTTGCGGTCTGCGATCACTTTGGCCATAGTATTTATAGTTATATATGTTACCTTTAACATATATTTCATATATGTTCGTACTTGTATGAGAGAATGGGGTTACTTACAGTTGGTAATACACAATCACTGATTTCTCTGTTCACAACACTAGTTCACTGATAACACTCACTTGGTCGCTATCCACGCTTAGATCGTTACATTGTTGCTTCCAAAGAATGACTGACTCAAGCCGCGGTTTCAACGTCTTATATAGGACGAAAATATTTCTACAGAACATTCCAGCATTGATTGAAAACAAAAGACCTTTTGTTCAAAACAGAGCAATAAAAATCACAAACAATACGCGGCTTTCCTTTGAACATCAGATGTAAACAACTTTACCATACATGCTAATTTTATCTCTAACGACTTAAAAATAAGGTTCAATCTTAACTACAAAACTAGATACATTGACTAGGGTCGGAATTCCAGGAAGGTTACTTTTATGACGGTCGGGTTTATGGAACCTAATTAGTCTATTCTTTTCCCAATGCTAAGCTTGTTTACTGCGAGAAACTTTCCAAAACTTCGCGACCAATCGACACGATGTAACAATATTAAATGGCGAATCTGCCCGATACTGGCAAAAAATTTGCCAAACACCAACCACTCCAACAAATAAATAAAATTTCCCATCATATTATTGAATTATGGCATATAAATAAAGTTTACCTTGTCATTTAAACTTTTACAAATTTCAAACCAAATAAATGCATAATAAAAATGTTATACTTTAAATAGAAACAAAAAATTGTCCAAATCCTTACTTACTAATTATTATAAATGCGAAAGTAACTCTGTCTGTCTGTCTGTCTCACTTTCACGCCTAAACTTCAAAACCGATTTAAATGAAATTTGGTACACGGATAGTCTAGAGCCTGAGAAAGGCTACTTTTTAATGTGAAAAGAGGGTTGTAAGGGGTTGAAAGCTAGAAGCTAGAAACTTATTTTTTAGGCTGTTGATTCGATATAAATAAATATGACATTCAAAATTTGTAAAAGTTTTACCCTCAAGGGTGTAAAATAACAATAAGGAATAGGGGATGAAAGTTTGTATGGAAATATGTAAGGTTTATGTGAATGTTCTACTGAACGGATTTAAATGAATTTGGTACATCATCATCATCATCATCATCAGCCTGTGTCAGTCCACAGCTGGACGTAGGCCTCTTCCGAGATGCGCCACTGAGCCCGATTTCCAGTCACTGCCCACCGCTTTTCGTATGTCGTCGCTCCACCTGGTCACAGGACGTCCTACGCTACGTTTGCCGATTCGCAAATTTGGTACACAGATAGTCTAAAGCCTGAGAAAGGACACAGTCTACTTTTTAATGCAAAACAATAGTTTTAAAGAGTTTTAAGGTGGGATGAAAAGTTGTATAAAAGTATCATCATTTTTAGATCATCATTTCTAG
Source organism: Cabera pusaria (assembly GCA_954871355.1). Taxonomy (NCBI): domain Eukaryota; kingdom Metazoa; phylum Arthropoda; class Insecta; order Lepidoptera; family Geometridae; genus Cabera; species Cabera pusaria. The sequence goes on from OX940893.1 coordinate 6,644,058, forward strand.
AAGCTTGAAACTTATTATTTAGGCTGTTGATTCGATACAAATAAATATGACATTCAAAGTTTGTACCTTCAAGAGTGTAAAAAATTAAAATAATAATTAAAAAACAATAGTAACCAAACATTATGTTTTGCAGAAAAGTAATTTTTTGATCTTCTAACGGATGGCATAAGTAGTACAATAATATTCTATCCTAGAACAAAATTGTTAATCTTAATTTTTTTTAATGGTAATAAAATTATATTTTTTGTGACACGGATAGTCTAGAGCCTGAAAAAGGACATAGGCTACTTTTTAATGTAAAAACACATCTACATGTTAACTTAAAGTACTTTGTTAAAGCTTAAATCAATAGGCGTGATAGTTTTTCAGTAAAGTGTACCACAAAGTTGCTCAGGTTATGGGATAGTGTTAGGGCTCGCTTCGCTCGTCCTGATAAGAATCTTTGTCCTAACATACTGAGTGACTGACTTAGAAACAACGTGCAGCCTAAACCGCTGGTCGTAATGACTTGACATTTAGAGGGTACCTTTGTCTTAGTTTGTAAGGGTTTAATAAAGGTTTTTCGAAAATTCACTCCCTAAGGAGATGAAACGGGGGTTCAAAGTTTGTATGTAGAAACAAGATTAGTTCGTTTTTTTGTTCGAAACTTCACACAAATACTTCTGATTCAGATTCAGATTTATTCATACCATAGGTGCATCATACAGAATACTTGGTAATGTCAATTATATAATAAAAGTTTAATAAAAAGCAGCTTAGGGCTTTGTCAAATTCCAAAAAGTTGCTGTATTGCTTAATTATTTATTTATAATTATTATTTATAATTATTGCTTTATAATATAGTTAGTCACTAATTTACAAATTACTTGAAGTTGGACAACTGCCAGGAATCTTTTTCGTCAACATAATGTTTATAATTACAGTATGCCTTAGTTAATAAACAGTTTTTGATACACTTTTTAAATTTGGTTTCATTTAAGTTCAAAATTTCATTTAGAATTTTGTTGTTAAAACGAATCGAGTTACCTAGGAATGATTTATTACATTTTTGAAGTCTAAATAGCGGAACCGTAAGCTTATGGCGGTTTTGCGTGTCAATACTGTGTACATCGCTGTGTATTTCTGTGAATAAATAAGAAAGTCGTGTATCAGACTATTCCGAAATTCTACCCCTAAGAGGGTGAAGTGAGGTAACAAAGTCTGAAAATTAATATTGTTTCGGATTACGCTGAAATTTGGCATGCATATAGTTATTACAACGTTGGTATCCGTTAAGAAATAATTTAAGGGGATGAAATTGGGTTTCAAAGTTTGTATGGAAAAACAAGATTAGTTTTTTTTATTCGAATCTTCACATAAGTACTTCTGTATATAAATAAGTAAACACGTGTTTCAGAATTTTTCGAAATGGTCTAAAAAACAAAGTCTAAAATTCAAGATTTTTGGGGCTTTATAAACATAAATCTCTCTTTACCTTACTCACACGATAACTCGAAAACGGGTGGACCGATTTGGCTAATTCTTTTTTTATGTGTTATTATCATTAAAGGGTTTCTACGAAAAAAAAGTTTTAAGTGAATGGAAAAAGTTTTTAACGCGGGTGAAGCCGCGGGGCACTTCTAGTATGAGTATATAATTTCCAATTAAACTGAAACAAAAAGTAGCAATGGTGACGTAAGATAATGTACTTTCAGGATATTTGACCCAAATTCGATTGTAATCCCTTTTTAAGCTCTGCTAGGCTATTCTGTGAGCTATCTCGACAGCGGAATCCGCGGTGAGATACGAATTTCGTACTACGAAATTCAACCGTATTACGAACGTCATACCATTGAATTTCGTAGTCCGAAACTCGAATCTCACCGCGGATTCCGCTGTCGAGATAGCTTACAGAATAGCCTAGCTGTTGTTAAAGCAATGCTTGCTTCTCCTATACAACTTCCCTGATTTTATGTCACCTTACTTCAAATCGATTTGCACAGGTTTTCTTACCAGTATTGGCCCAGAGCCAAATGCATTATGTTCTTGCTCACCCCTTGGTTAAGGCATAGTGTTGGGAAATTTGGTAACAGTCGACTAACGATTAAGATTTTTTTTATTAGAAAACATTAATTTGTGTCATTCGGTGGCAGACCTACTCATACTCATTTCAATAAAAAGAAAATTACAATATTTTTAAACTAAACAATATGTAATCAAATTAAATTTAATGGCTCTGTGCATGGTCAATGAAGGGACAGTTAATTCTACATAGATAAAGTATGCAACGGCTAACGTCATCATCATCATCACTAACCACTAAATTTGATATACTGTTCCACTGAAGCCCACGCATGATCATACTGATACGGTAAAGTACTTTCTATTGGTTTTGAAATAGAGTTCAATCACTTTCTGTACGGTCGAGGAGCGAGTTACGCTATAGAATAGACCATAACAGGCTGTTGATAAAGGAAGAATCGAAACGTACGTTGGAAACGTTTTGTCTGTATGGAAGGCCTTCATGTTAGTGGAAGTGAATTGCTGTTTACGTATTAAAACAACATTAAATATGATTAAATTTAAGAAAGTAGGTTCTGTGTACCAAAAAATTTCAACCTTTCTATAATAAGAAAGTTTGAGCATTTAAAATAAAATATTTTATTGTTCCTTTTAGCTTTGTCTCTACGTCCTACTATGTTTCTAAACTTTCAAAGGTATAAGTATTTACTTGCCGTTACTAATTGCCGTTCTCTAGCAATTATTATATTAATATAATACAATTCATTCATTGTATTATATTAATTTTATATATATATATATGAAATAAGGCATCTAACCTAGTTAAACACAACAGCATGTGTATAGGTAATAATTAAAGTATTGTAAATTTGATTCTACAATTTTATAATCTATAGAGAATATTATGTTTATAGTACAGTGTTCCTGTTCTAATTATTTTAAATAGTAATCTATAATTTATTGAAATGCTATTATAAGTAACCTAATTTAATTACGATAAATAGTATTTGATTCTATATACTACATTGATAGTACTGATTTGAAATAAAGAAACTTAAGGTATTCTAACTAAAAACAAGGCGTATACGCTAACTAATGATAGTTAATAATTATAATACCCAACATAATAATAATTATAACAAATATAAACGCTTCTACAAATATGAGTTTTCTGGATTTTTTCTGCAAACAAAATGTGACAGACAAACCAGATACACAACATATTTTTATTATGGCGTAATTAACAAACAGCAAATGAAGATTGCTAGATGTATTATGAAACGATACAATATTCTCGATTTGTAATGTACATAACCAGCGCAGAAACCTTTTTGATTTAACCCGAGATGCAGGGCGTCCAAGATACAGGTCTAGCCTAGTTTGGAGCCCACCGAAAACAATTAGTGGTCCATAGTAAAGCACTGTAATGTAATTATTTTATGATTAATTAAGATAATTAAGCTAACCAATTTATTATAATCACGAATAATCTGTATGCATGATGCATGGAAATAAAAATTCATTTCATTTCATTTCGTATATATATATATATATATTCTTAGAAATATTTCAACTACCCTCCTGCGACTACGCTCTGTTCCGCGGTCATAGTGGAGACATGCAGAACATTTGGGCCTCTATCTCAATGACGCGATGTGTTACGAATTCATAGCTAGCGAACGTTTGGGCCTCTACTATGTATTCCACCGACAAGCAAACGTTTGGGCTTCTGTCAAAAACAATGTATGACGAGTGGTGGAAGTCCGGATTCCATCATTAGTGATACATAGAACTATAGCAGGCGATGTGTCGTTAATATCCTTCTCATCTGTATCGATGGACATTGATGATCCTATGTGCTACCTTGGGCATTACCGTTAATGAGCCAACCATTTCTAATACTGTATGCATGGTTTTAAATGCGCAGTTAATTCCATCATACATTATTTCTCTTTATTGCTTAAACTGATGTGTTTTGGACGGTTGACATCCGGAGATTTGGCGTTTACAACACGTCTTTCTGTTAAAACTAAACCTGTCAGAATTATTTTAGTTCTTTACAAGTTTTTTTTAACGTCATTATAATATTTGTTGCTACTTTTCTTGCGTAACTGAGGCTGTTTAGATTTTAAATTCATTTGATGAAGCCTTTGCTATAGATGCTTGAGTGCACGCTTGTATCCGTCACAAAGGAACTATTTACGATCATGATTTGCTAATGCTTACACCAAAAAAACCAAAAAGTTGACAGGCGCAGTGCAGTGATGTTCATAAGTTTTAAGCGCCAGGTATTTGTTATAGGCCGACTATTGTCATACCGACAAGCGAGCGTTGTACTTAGGCTTACCTTCTTAGTGTTATTTGTCTATACGTAGTACAGTTATTATAGTACGATCCCAGTTTAGACCGTACAGTAGAAGTAGTAGTAATAATAAGTTGAAATACTTAGTAAAAGTTTTGAATAACATTTATTAGACTCAAATTACAATAAAATGTAAGGCGATTTCATTCATCCCCGTGTGTCTGTAGCGTACTCAATAACCTACTATTGTGAAATACGCTAAGTTGCAAAAATAAGTAAAGTGAGTAAAGTGATCCGTACAATTATGTTATCGGGACGTACGGAACTAGTCCATACCTATTATGCTACATGAAAATGTACATGGTACATACACAACAGTTTAGTGAACGAAGTTAAGTAAAAAAGTTAAGTTACTTCGAAATTTTTGTAATATTGTTCATTTTTACGGTATTGTTGTACTTCATGACATGAGTAGTTTAGTTCTGGCAGTAAACTTATGGCGTTGTTTCGATGGTCAGGTTGGGCCAAACGTAGGAAACTTGAATCTCTAAGACTTACAGCGGCAAGCTAAAAGTGAGATGAACTTGCTTCTTATGATTCAAACTGTATTTCAGTTTGATTTTATTTCTGTTACTCGCAAAGAATAGATAATGTGTTATGTGTTTAGAATGATAGATTTTTTGTGTACAAAAACAACGACTTTATTTCCATTTATCTTTAAAATTACTCAACCTTATGTATGATGTTTCAGGTTTCTTCGCTACGCTTTGTAATTAAAAACAAAAGTTGATGTTAAAGTTATAATGATTTTAACTCGCCAGATGGCGCTGTTGTGGATTCTATAAAATTGATTATCATTGTTTGTGTCAACTACGTAAAAACCAGGGTTGACGCAATCTTGAGTGCAGTTCATGAGTAAAGCTCTCAATAAAGACTTATGAATGGACTACCACAATTTTATCCGTAAACAGGGTGTCGTGCCTGTCCTGTCCATATTGAGAAGTCCCCTTATCTGGACCCAAACACTGAACACACACTAAATCAACGTTTCAAGTTCTCCATGCAATAGGAGGAAGTGTTTCTAGTTGGACTTCACCTCCACACTCGAGCATATACTCGTACACACACATGTATACATTTTTGTTTACTTTGTTTTTGTTTGACTCTAAAACGCTGATGTAATCAGTACAGCACCTCAACATAAGCAAACTAAGCGTTTAACATACTTGAAAGTCGATGGTGAATCGGCTCTCCCGTAAAATATCTTCTACTATACTTTAATGTCATATTGGTACTGTAAGTTACCATTATGATAACATGAATTGTGTTTCTATAGTCCCTGCATTTTTTAGAATGTGTTGGTGATAAGCCTGAGCATCGCATCGCCAATAGAGGACGAGCTCCGCGTCACCAGCTGGGCTCGCTGCCAAGCTGTGTGCTGAAGCGCGATGCTGTCGCTGGTCGTGCCACTGCGCGAGTGCGCGCTATGCTGAGCGTGCCATTGCGCGCTGGTGCTTGCGTGCTGAGCTTCATGCTGAGCTCCACGCAGAGCAGCGTGCTGAGGCGCGATGCTGTCGCCGGCCACTGCATGAATGCAAGCTATGCTGAGCGTGCCTTTGCGCGTCGGTGCTTGTCTGCTGAGCTTCGTGCTGAATTTCACGCTGAGCAGCGCGCTGAAGCGCGATATTGTTGCTGGTGGTCGCACCACTGCGCTTGTGCGTGCTATGCTGAGCGTGCCCATTGCGCGCTAGTGCTCGTGTGCCGAGCTTCACACGACCGATGTAGTTCCTTAGCGCACCTCCATGCAGGCGCACGTAGTGCTGATGTTTCTGTCGTGCTTATGTGCGAGCGCGCGCATAGTGCTGAGCTCTGTACCGAGCTTTATATTCAGTTGTTGACAGTGCTACTTACGCGCGTGATGCCACGTTGTGTGTACCTGATGTGCTTGTTCGCGAATATGTGCGTTTTACCGAGCTTCTTCATGGCATTCATGCCGTATGGCATATATGGTTAGCCTTTTACTGATATGGATTCTTGCAGATTGTTGAGTCGTAAGGGATGCAGATTAGAGCAGCTGTTGTATAGTTTGTTCATACTTCATTTGTCTTTGACCTTCGTGGTTACGTTTCTAACTTCTCACCGTTGCGTGTTTGAGTTTGTAAATGCGTTGTGAGAATATCAGATTGCAGCCACTGCTGTGTGATTTGGTCATATTTTGTTTACGTCTGACCTTTGTGGTTGCGTGCCGAGCTCCTCACTATAACAGACTCGAGCTGATTGCAGAGTTGTGAAGGAAGCATGTTGTGTAGTCCGTTCACACTTTATTTGTCTCTGACGTTAACGATTCACAGTTATTTGATTCGTTCTCTGACACCTGTGACGGCGTTATGGAGCAGTACAAGTGAACTCAGGCATAGATAGTCTGATGTCTACACTTGAGCTTGGACTTGTTTGGTTTTGTTCTGAGACGCCGCCCTCGGGGGTGTGGCGACTTTGACGAGCCATTAAATAATGCTGTTGTTGCGACGGGTTATGTACAGCATAGAATGAATTAATTTGATTGGTTGAAGTCGCGCCTTGGCCGGTTTTTGAGACTTTTGTAATGCCGCCCTCAGGGGTGAGGCGACTGTGATCAGTCATTACAACAAGGTGTTGTTGTTGCGACGGGTTATGAAGTACGAGTGGACGCCAGGATCCGTACTCTGCTTTCTTTGAGAGTGTTGTGATATTTGTTATGAGTATGCTAACATTTGGGCCTCTATCTCAATGACGCGATGTGTTACGAATTCATAGCAAGCGAACGTTTGGGCCTTTACTATGTATTCCAACTACAACAAAACGTTTGGGCCTCTGTCAAAAACAATGTATGACGAGTGGTGGAAGTCCGGATTCCATCATTAGTGATACATAGAACTATAGCAGGCGATGTGTCGTTAATATCCTTCTCATCTGTATCGATGGACATTGATGATCCTATGTGCTGCCTTGGGCATTACCGTTAATGAGCCAACCATTTCTAAAACTGTATGCATGGTTTTAAATGCGCAGTTAATTCCATCATACATTATTTCTCTTTATTGCTTAAACTGATGTGTTTTGGACGGTTGACATCCGGAGATTTGGCGTTTACAACACGTCTTTCTGTTAAAACTAAACCAGTCAGAATTATTTTAGTTCTTTACAAGTTTTTTTTAACGTCATTATAATATTTGTTGCTACTTTTCTTGCGTAACTGAGGCTGTTTAGATTTTAAATTCATTTGATGTAGCTTTTGCTATAGATGCTTGAGTGCACGCTTGTATCCGTCACAAAGGAACTATTTACGATCATGATTTGCTAATGCTTACACAAAAATATAATGGAGCTTAGCAAATTTAAAGGCCTCAGTATATGTTGATGTTAGATAAGAATAAGTCTACTCAAGTTCGTAATTTTGCTCATTACAGAAGTTGAGCAAATTGATGCAGGTGCTGGTGCTGGTGCTGGGAACCAGGTGGCTAACGAAGCAATCGAGGACGTCCCGCTGTCAGGAGAGGCCGTCTTAGAAATATTTCAACTACCCTTCTGCGACTACGCTCGATAGTTTAAAAGCAGACAGCGAGCGGGCATCGTGACTCAGTTGTTGCGCGGCCGTCGTAGGGTTCGGACGTGGTAGTGACGTTGTTAGCTTAGACACATTATGTAATTGTCATTATGTTGAGTTTCTATGGCATTATATAGCTGTGAATATTGTGATAGTGTTAATTCTGAGCCTTTTTCACTTCTGGTATCTAAGAATATATTATATATGTATATACATATATATATACAATGAATGAATTGTATTATATTAATATAATAATTGCTAGAGAACGGCAATTAGTAATTTATATAAATATATGTATATATATATAATATATATAATAAAGGAAATAAAAAGAAAACTGTTGAACATAAACCTCTACTATGGCACGCCACTGAGGTCGATCTCGAGCTCTTTGTTACCAGCCTCTGCCAGCAAGCTTGATTATATCATCGCTCCACCAATCTTAGAGCGACTTAAAGCATATGAGTAAAGAAAGTCATGCTGATATGTATTAATAATTTTATGAGAAGATAAGATAAAAAGTCTTGTCTGAAGATGAAATCTAAATAATAACGCGACCGTTGTTGTTTTGCGGCACATAATGGTTACAATCTCAAAATCAATCAATTACAAATAAATGGTCAATTTCTAAATAAATCATAGAAAAGAGATAATACGAGCAGAAAAAGCACTTAAGTATTTTTTAGGACAAGTCCCCTCACTAGGAGACCTGCGTTGCCTTTACAAACATATAAGCACACACCACACCCAAAAGTGGTAGGAGCATATTATATCAATGTTCCGCCTAACTTGCTACCAAAAAGTATCTTAACACCATTACTCCCAGACTAGGAAAAATTGTTTGAAAATCAAAAAAGAATTGTCCCGTGTGGGGAATCAAACCTGCTACCTCTAGTTTTGTGGACAGGCACACTAACCACTAGAGCAACTGGAGACAACTGGAGGCCCATGCTGGTCCATCTTGCCGGCAAGTGTATTCGAAGGAGTCTCCAGTACCACATTTCAATTGCATTGCATCTATTGCATCGAAGGTCTTGCGCTCTGATTGTCCAGGTTTCAGCACCGTATAGGAAATAGAAAAGAGATTGCATTAGGTGCACTTTAGTTTTTATGGTGATATTGCAATTCTTCCATATTAACAAAGATAAAGACATGGGGGTGCTTTTCTCAAAACGGCACTTGTTTCCCATCTCTAGTCTCAGGACCGTATATTTGGACTGTGAACAGCTAACGGTTGACTAATTATTTTGGTAGGTGCACTTAATAGAAGGAGTTGAAGTTTCTCGCTGTAACAAATTGTATGTGTGTTTTATTCATTTACTTTTTCACCATAATGTACTCAAGATACATTATTTGTGTATATATGTAGTAAGCATCCATGCGACAAAAAATTCGACGTAATAGAAAAAAGACATATTTTTTTTTTATTGAAAGCATTTACGGAATTCCTGTGTTTATATTTTTTGAAATTGTGTAAGTTTCTTTTCACTCATATGAGTATCTATTTTAGGGCTCACTGGCGCATCTTGGGAGAGGCCTACGTCCAGCAGTGGACCGGCTGATGATAATGATGAGTATCTTTTTGGTAATCACTCTACATTATCCACCACATCATCACTTACCATCAGGCGAGATAGTGCTCGAACGCTAGCCTATATGATATAAAAAAATAATTATAGGAGCTTGAAACGCTTAACATTAAGGACATAAGTACATTTTCTTCTGTTGGATCCAATATTTGTTGATAGAAAACAAATGGCATTGGCTTAGAGCCAGACTGAGCGACTAGTTTGCGTATTGATTCTGTTTGACGTTCATTCTGAGTGCATCTTGAATGGTCAGTGATTGCTTCAATCGGTTTGGTCAGAGATTATGGAAATATAAATGACTCTGCGGTGTGAGGTGGCATAATAATATTGTGTGGTTGTGTGAAAGCAAGTATTGTTATATGGTGACAAATAATATACTTGGTTAATATTAATGAATCTCATTTTAACTGCCTTAAGCATCGCCCAGACATGCGGGACTCGCCGAGTGGTTAGCCGGTTATTTGCCGCTAAGCGAGTAGTGAGGATGGGTGCTCGCAAATCGCCGAGCAACGATTATTCGTGCTCGCCTCGCTCGGCTAACTGTCGGTTGGTAAATTTGTCCATTTCAAATTAAACGAACCCGCATTTGTGTATATACATGCTCACTGCTTGGCGAGTACGACAATGAGCACAATAAACACATGCGACTTGGCGATTAATTGACATTTGGCGATTCCCTGTTTGTCTGGTCGCAGGTTTATATTAAACAATGACGCCTACCTATGAGAGGAGAAGAACGAGGAGAGGAGAGAAACGATGGCTGACTGATACAATCTTGCCGTATCCTGCCAGTTTTCATTTCTTAACGATGTTTTTCTTTACCGGAGAGCCAATGTGAAATGCGCATTTGTATTTGAACCCACTTCTGGCGTTAAAGTCGACCATTCTTTAATTGAGCCACTGAGCATTTTGTCTGCATTTTTCTGCCCACCTATCCCAAACCGTTTTCAAAATTATTTGTTATCCATTCTGTGATATTGTATTCATAAATTACACTTTGTTTATTTTGCAAACTATAAAAGGTTAAAAGTTAAGTCAAGCCACAGACTTTAGATGCTACTTAATCTATGTGGCAACCTAAAAAAAAGAATTTCCGTTTTGCCTCTAAACTTACAGAATGGGCAAGTAGCCTCACGAAGCAGTTTCGGGCGTTTTATGCACGACGCTTTTCTTGTTTTATTTTTATATCACAAAGACCAGCTGCTACTGTCTCATTTGTTGGTAAGTGACAACGCGGTCGAGTAAAATAGCACGCTAGCCTCTGTTTCTCAAGGACACCTTCCGAAATACATTAAATTTTAGATGTCAGGCAACAGATTTTCCAATTTTTGATGTAGTAATTGGCTAGGCTAATTGGCCAAGCTATTAGACTGTACTACCATGCAGGGTCCGTTAATAAATCATTAAAAAAATCCTCATCACCTGTATTCTTTTAGCTCACTAAGCCAGGTGATTTTTAAAAATTTGTTTTCCATCACCAAAAGGCCACTGAAACGAGATCATACATTTTATGATAGAAAAATCCATTACGCAAGGCATGCCTGGTCAGTACACTGGTAATACCTATTCTATTATTACCTCTGACCAACATCTGTGCTGTCTTACCAGCTAATCTGTTATCAACAAAAACACGCCAAACTACGCTCCTCAGCATAAACGTTAACACCTATTTTACAACATATACCAGAGTAAATTAAATTGGACCTAAAAAGCGCACTAAAACTCCACGCTTATAGAACTCCGTGAATGATTTAAGTGCTACTTAGTTGGAGATAAAGCGTAACTTTTAAATCTGAAAATCGCAAACTGTGACTGTCAAACTAAAGTGTCCAATTAGTGAGCCGTCATTTATAACCGGACTCCTTCTTTTGTTCTACAAGTTGTAATAGTTACCTTAATCGTCTAACTGGGTATTTCAGTTGAGGTATTATTGACTTTTTTTCCTATGGGCTAGCGTTTGACCCGTTTGACTATCTCGCCCGGTGATAAGCCACTATGTGGTCGAAGATGGTGAACGGTTGTGTGCTGTCGAAATACCTTAAGGTTATAAGCTTTCGTAAACAATCAAACGGCCCACGTGATGGGAAAGTGTCACCGTCAGGTTGTCAAGAAGTAAGATACAAACACATTCTGCTTGAAATAACGGTGACGGTGTGTAGCATCCAAAGCGCACCTGAATTTATTGATGGAATGATAGCGTATGTAATACTGGAAATCTATAGATAGAAAACACACTGCAATCGGATCTTGAGAAATTGAAACGTATTTGCTGAACGTTGCGAACTATTTAACTAACTTCAGCGACGACGCGACAAATATTTGTGCACGAGGAAAGGAAAGAAACTTGCTTGTATTTCGTAATCGAGTTTGGGTGCTCTATGACTGTCTTTTTACTTTCTGACTCTCTAGTGCATAAAATCCACTTAGTTTGAATGTGAGTCTGAAAAGATTGAAAAACAGGATGAGATACTAACGGCTCTATTCATGAAGATTTTGATGAACGCTTAGTGGTGAATTTGACACATATTATGTAATCAATAATCTATTGGTTTGAATGAATATAATATATACAGGATTAATTTTTCAAGTGGGCCTGGATGGCCAAATCAGAAACTATGAGGAATAGCGAAAAATCCTCAAAGGAGTCTCGGGCCCGATTTTGGTGAAAACTAAAACTGCATCATTGCGTTTTTGAAAAATCAATATTCCTAGCCAGGAATCGAACCCGTTGATTTTGAAAACCAAAACACACCCTGTATTACACCATTCCATAGTGTCGCTAATAAGGAACAAATTGTGGGAAGTAATGACATACGGCAAAGAAAAACTTAAGATTTTAATAAACTTCATATTTTCAGACAATATATACTAATTTCATACCTACATTATCTGTTATGTACAGAGTGTGTTTTTTTTTCAAAAGTAAGGGGTTTGATAGCTGGCTATTTTTCAAAAATCCAATGATTCAATTTTAGTATTCATCAAAATATCATATACCTGAGACTCCATAGAGCATTTTTGCTATTCGTTTTAGTTTCTGATTTGGCCATCAGAGTGAATTTTTCAAGTGGGCCTACACTTGAAAAATTCACTCTGTATTATAACTATGCATTTGTTAGCACTGCGAGACCTAGAATAGTGTTGTTTTTAGGGTTCCGTAGCCAAATTGCAAAAAACGGAACCCTTATAGATTCGTCATGTCTGTCTGTCCGTCCGTATGTCACAGTCATTTTATTCCAAAACTGTTAGGACAACAGAATTGAAACTGAGTAGGTAGATGTATTCTGTGAACCGCTTTCCGATTTTTATACAAAAATAAAAAATATAAAAGTTTAAGGGTGGCATCCCATACATGGAACAGAAACAAAAACAAAATTCTTCAAACCTATACGTGTCTATGGATAGGTCTTTAAAAATGACATTGAGATTTTTAAAATCATTTTTTCTCAAAGTCTATCATTTGAAAGATAGGCGCGTCTAAAGTGGTAAAATGTGTGTCCCCCCCCCCTCCCCTCTAACTTTTAAAGTATGGGAGTGAAAAATCTAAATAAAATATATGCTGTAGATCTCAATAAAAACTAACAACTAAAATTGGTTTGAACGAGATACAATCAGCAGTTCTAGAAATATGGCGACCGCAAAGAAACTTTGTTTTTCATACAAACACTATGAAAAACAAAGTTAATTTTGTAGTTGCGAAAAATCATAGTTATGGAATACTTAACTGTGTTACGGAACCCTACGTCCAGTGAATATAAAAGGTGGGTGAAATATCTAGATCTCTGTCTGTCATGGTAAAAACATTCTAGGACACAGAGACTATCACTAAGCTACAATTTTTTAGAGACAATATGCAATTGTCGTTTATATGCTGCCATCACTTACTATCAGGCTGAAAAGGATAAAACCTTTTGAGTTAGTGTAGTGAAGTGACATTAAATTAGTGAACGCTGTTTTCAAAGAACACAATACAATAGTGTCTTCGCCTTAATAGAGATGATAAGAAAAGTGCCAATGGACACATTCTTACTTTAACAATAATTAGCAGTTTAGGTCAAATGTAAATTACTTATTAATCTCAAGACTAGATTGTACTAAGTTTGAGGTGTTTATCTCCATATCTCTGGAGATACTCATGAAATCTCAGTGAATTAAAATAAGACTACCTCGGAAATGTACCCTACCAATAATAAAATAATAATTCGAATCGGTCATAATTAGCCGGAAAAAATCGCGTAATATACATTAAATAATTAAGATAGTTTAAAAACTAAAACAACCGACTTCAATGCCCTGCGAGTCAATTTCAGTAGCAAGTTTGAGACGTTTATCGTCATATCTCTGGAGGTACTTATTGGGTCTCGATGAAATTACAATGGGACCACCTTGAAAACGTACCCTACCGATTACAAAAAGAATCATTCGAATCGGTTCAGAAGTGATGGAGTAATCGCGTAACATACACACAAAAAAAACGTACAGACGAATTGAGAACCTCCTCCTTTTTGTGAAGTCCGGTTAAAAACATACAGATGAATAAAGAACCTCCTCCTTTTTGGAAGTCAATTAAAACGCAATGTAATTGTGCTAGTTTGAGTGCTACTTACGTTTCAATTACCATTTGTATTTCCAATTTATCTTCAAGGCTTAATTTCCGTCTGGCGGCGGCTGGATTCAAGTAATGTGTCATGCTTACGATAATGAGATTGCGGCTCGTTATATAGGAGTTGTAAGCTCATTCGTACCTTGTATGGTAGCAGGTGTGTTATTATTGGATTATCAAAAAATTATTCATCATTATCGGAGTAAGATTTATTTGGGCGTCATATTTTAAGCTAAAGTTTAAAAGGTTAAACACCACACAAATAAAGGTACGGACACGGTGCGGTGCACAGCGCAGCGTCCTGCGTGTGTAATCTAGGCGGTGATTAGATAGTGCCGTAGAATTTGTACCAACTGGTTCACACGAAACGCGATCAGAATACAATTGAAAAGTACTGAGATCGCGCTCGCAGATCACAGGAAACCGCGGTGTGGCTGTACCTTAATACTAAGTAATAATACATAACACTTCTTTATCATTCATGATCTGATGTATTATAGTTATAGTATAGTTATTTAGATTGATGAGTATCAAATTGCAATTTGTTTTTCATTCTATATTCAAAGCGTTAAATTATATACATTTATATTTATACATAGTGTTGAGTTGTATTATAAGTGCTTCTATTTTATAATTATATTTTATAATGCCAAAATACTTACAAAATTAATGTTTTGACTTCGACTTTATTAATACATATCTGAAAAGTAATAAAAGTAGTGAAAATTGTTTCTGGATTTACTTGAACGGAAGCTTCATACTGCATGTTGTGACCGTGACTGGAATTACTAATACTGAATAGGCTAGTAAGTTCTAATTAACATATAAAATACCAACAAAATATATATACTATACAAACCAACCGACTATAAACCAACTAAGACGTTAATATTAGTTTTATAAGCTCACTTTTGGCTCACCCTGACACTTTACTTAAGGAACGACATAAAATGGGTAAAGTTACGCATATGAAGGTAAGTTATGCGACATTTCCGTATACTTTAGAGTCTCTATGACTACTAATGATATCTCATGAATAACGTCAAGTTTAAGTAAATTTCCGCATGAGAAACGGCACCAAAATTTGCTCTTTACTGTCCTGAAAAGTTGTAACTAAAAGTTGATTTTCTACATACTTTGTTGACAAGCTTTTGACAACCGCCTCGCCTGTTCTTAAGCGATGATGTGGTCAAAGATGTGTGCTGACGCAACGTCGTAAGATTTTTTTTTAGAATTATTCGTTCCGCTTTGTTTCATTCCTCCGACATGGGTCGGAGACCTTTTCAGAGCGGGTTTTGATGTAATAGCACCGTAAGGTTATGGCGGCAGATTTTTTTCTTGATGGTGGTAAGCTACTTTTTGGTAGCAAGCTCTACGTTTGTCTGATGGTAAGCGATGACAGATACAGAGTCATGCTAATAAATCGTTATAGTGTCAATACACTGCGCCTATTACCCGAAGATATAAGCCCTGCTATTCAACTGGACACTGCCATTTAATCCGAAAAATATTCAGAGTGGCAGAGGTGGTACCGCCTCAGGCGGACTAACAGAAGCTCTACTACTCAAAAAGACAGAAGCTAGGAATATTGTTCATATTTTCAACTTTATTACAACAACTTTACGCAAAAAGTTTCTAAAATCAACAAAATTGTGCTCTTATAACTTCTCCGAGTGTATTTCCATAGATTCCATTATTATAATATTTTTTATTTTGCTGGATAGATTATAAGTAATTTAGAATTCTGTTGTTAATAAAAAATACTAATATTCTCATATTCTAGTGAACTAACAACTTCATTTCCCATATCAAAGGTATGAAAAAATATAACAGTCCCTTTAAATATATTTTATTATTACAGACATACTAAAGTTCTTCATCAAAGTCAACTAGGCTATCATTAGCTATCATTTTGTTGAACTCTCTATTGAAATAGTCCGATATCATGTTCCAAACATTGATCGAATACCATTGTATTACTCCGAGCACGAATATAATTCTTGCTACTAACCCTAACATACTATCAAATTACACGTACTTATTTGTAAAAGATACTTAACGAAATAGAAAATAATATTGAGTATTATAATTTCAATAAATAATTGAAGGTCAGAAATGTAAAAGAAACTTTCTGTAGCAATATAAAAAATGCCCATCCAAAAAGCTACAATCTGAGTCATTTCATTTCATTAGTTTTTTGTCTTACACAAAGTTTGTTCAAGCATTTAAAAAATAGTGTCTTCGCCATACACCGTTTCGTAAATAATTCCAAAAACAGTCTGAAGATGTGGGTAAACTAAGGTAATAAGCATTACTATACTGTTTGCAACGACGAAAAGCTTCATGTTATCGAGACCATCGGCAGATCTGAAAAAAAAATAACAACATTAACTTGCTTGTAACTCCTCTTATAATATTTGGCTGGGTTTTCAGGATTTTTTTACTAAGCTAAACTACTCTGCAGATTTCATCGTTTTACTTACTCGTAGATAGAAAGCATTAAATATAGTTAGAAACGTAGTTCTAGAAAACGGTTGTCGAAAATGCAAACACATGTGACAAGATAAAAGCTACTTGAACGTGTTAATCCATCTACTTTCGATTTCTGCCAAATAACCATACTTTATATGCCATTCTTTGAAAAAAGTCCTCTGTATGGTAGGAATATTGCAAGTCCACCGTGGGCGGCACCACCACTTTGCCAATTAATTCAGCCATGAAATATATATTTTTTTCGATTTGAATGACAAAGTATCAAACTGTTATAAATTCTCAATTATAAAAGTTTAAATTATTACACCGTAGATTGCATATGGGCCGAGTGTGAATGGGTCAGTCGGTAGAGGCTGACCTAGGCGAACGTATCACGACCAGATCGGAGACGTTTTAAGGAAAGGCCAAGTCAAAAGTACCTATAACCGTCGAGCATGTATGAAGCTCTCATAAAAGTGTAAGAAGCGACAGAGGTATGTCAAGATCTTAGCATGTGGAAAGAAGTAGTATCTGCCTACCACAATGGGAAAAAGGCGTAATTTTATGAAGATCGCACCGTCACTTAACACCAGGTGAAATGCCTGTTAAATGTGAGTTTAGATTACTTACTTTAACCATCCACCAAACCCCTGATCTTCTTCATCTAAAGAATCAACATTAACTACAGGTTTTTCAGTATTGTCACTTTCTTTTTCTTCAGTTTTCACGATACGTTTTTTCGCCGTCCCATGGTTTAGTTTTTTCTTCATAATACCTAAAACAAAACTTATAATATGTAAGTCTTATTTTGATATGATCCCAATTCAAAACTAGCCTGATTCCATCTTAGACCGCATCTTCACTTAACATAATTCAACGTAGGCTTTGTGTGCTTAAAAAAATGGCAGCTTATAACTATTCTTGTTGTGAAGATGTTTTTTTTTACTTTTCACATTGTGGGGTTTATGTACAGTCATGGAAATAGCTTATGGGGGCTTATGTTAATAGCGCTACTTTATAAAATCACAGTTTTTTTGTGATAAAAATATCAATTCAATGTACTTAATAACTAACGAGTCAATAGGTTACTATTTTTATTTTAAGAAAAACTGAAGACCTTCAAACAATCTACACTAATATTATAAATGTGAACGGCACTTTATACGTCACGTATATCTATTTGTTTGTTTGTGTGTGACCTCTTTACGGTCAAACGGCTGTACAGATTTGCCCTAAAATTTTGCACATAGACAATAAAATATATAACACATATCATACTTTGATAACGAAGGCAAAGCCACGGGGTCAGGCTAGTTTTGTCCAAATTTAAAATCAATACGCATAATGATAGTAAATGAAAATCTCTAATGTTTTATTAAATGTAACATTACAAAACTCTTATTTATTTTACTAATAGGAACGACTATAATAATGATTTCGATAAAATAACTGAACACGTTAAACATCGTAAAAATAACGAAATTAGCATTAGAACGTCTAGTAATTAATAAAAAAAAAACTTATATCTACCTTCTTTTTCGTACTATAATTTTATTTTTGGCAACTTATATTTATTAGCACTATTATATTTGTTAAAAAGCACTTTTTAAAATTTGTCGTCCTTCTTTTTCTATTCAAATGCATGAACGTAACGAACAAAAATTACATCAAAACACTAAATAAAAAAGAATTTCGGTAAAAACTATTCAAAACGTTTATCCGAGCGTAACTTTGAATGGTCGCAGCACGCGCCGATTTGTTATTTTTTATTTTATTTTGCATATTGTGGAAAGCGGCGCTCGCAGTTCAATGCGAAATCATTTTCGACAGGAATAAAAACTGGGTTCGTTCTTTATCTCGAATTAAATTTAATACTGTATTTTGAGTAGCTCGTAGTATAAAGTCACTCGTAGTAAGTGTATTTCAAAAATAATGTGGTTACAAGCGATTTTTGTTAAAATATTTCTTCATTTGGATAAGGAAAAGGACTGTGTTTTGCCGGAACACCTTAAGGTTATAGCGGATTTTTTTTTCCTTGATCATGGTAAGCTACTTTTTGGTAGCAAATCAGTCGAAACATCGTTCGAAGTGTAAAAAGCAATGTAATCAATCAAATTACAGAGCAACTAAGACTCGACATTTTATAGTTCTAAGGTACTGCTCATACAGATTTTAACGAGTCATTTCATTGATAATGTCACACGTTATAAGTAGTAGATACACATAATAGGTATAGTAAAGTTATTGTCAGACTACAAAAAAAAAATATAGTCACTGACGATGTCAATCATTGAAAAGATCCAATGAAAGAGATGTACCTTGTATAACAGCTAACAGCTCTAGGTACTTACTATATAGGAGAGATGTTACGGAGTTCCGGCTTCGGTTATGATATACTGAAACTTTCGGTTGATTTCACACCTCCGGTTTCGGTTTCGGTTCCGATTGATTTGAAGCGGATGATGTACCAAAATATAATTGCATTGTTTTATTCATTTATCTGAGATTATGCCTCCCGTTTGGTCCCATTCCAATTTTATCGAGATCTGATAATCGCCCCCGGAGATATAGAGATAAACAATACAAACAAATATCTTGATGACATGATTATGAAGTCGGTTGTGAAGTCGGTTTTTTTCGTTTCGTAAACGTTCTTAAATTATAATGTAAAGATGAAAGAAGCTGATGTGTGGACTTTTTAGGGTTCCGTAGTCCTGACAAGGAACCCTTATAGTTTCGTCATGTCCGTCTGTCTGTCTGTTCGAAGTTTTGCTAAGATACCGTTAATACTAGAAAGCTGTAATTTTGTGGGGTATGTATATATATTACGCCGACAAAGTGCTGAAATAAAATTGTGAAAAATATTTTTTTTAAGGTATCTCCCCTATATGCGAAGTGGACAAGAATTTTTTTTTTCATGTCTACTCCATCGTGTGGGGTATCGTTGAATAGGTCTTTTAAAAAGACTTCCATATACATATACCATTAGATATATACCATTTTTCGATTGAATGCTCCATTTACGAAATATTAAACTTTAAAGTGCAAATTTTTGTTCCAGTAGGGCGCTCCCCCCCCCTCTAAAAGCTAAACTGCTGGATTGAAACATCTGGAAAAAATCGTGATAATAGCGCATTTCTTGAACTTTAAAGGAAAATTATAGCGGTTGAGATAACTTTATTAGTTTAGCAGTAATAGTCGTTGATCTTGGGTGTTGGATAATTTTGTACCAAATAAAACATCCTTAGAATAAATCCTTTAAAGTGACAAAGACGGAGTACCTAGTTGCTTGTTTATAACGGGTAAAGACTTGCATTGAATAACAGGCTACTACGGAACCCTACACTGCGCGTAGCCCGACACGCACTTGGCCGGTTATTTCCTATTGGAACCAATTATATCAGTTCGTTTTGTACATAGATTAATATTTAAAAAAAAAAACAAAGTAAAATTAATTAAGAAAAATACCTTAATTATCATCTTTATATGTAGGTAGATTATCATCCAAGAAAATAGGTCACAATGTTGACTGTAAAATTTACCCATTATTATCAAGGTTCTCGCCCTTATACCCATGGTAAACATTCATTTATGACATTAATTCTTGCGTTTATGTCTCTCTTCCTCCCCTAACCGCTAAAGGAAGGTTTTGGAACATTGAGTTTACTTTGAACTTAAAGGTACTCATGATGTTTGTTTTGTTATAGGTAAAGACTTGGCAATATTAATTTGATATTATGTTTCTTTGAAGTGTTTCACACTTTATATTTTTGTCAATTGTTAAACACAATCCAAAATTTCATCGTACCGACGGATAATATTTGATTTACGCAGTGCAACATCTCTCGTCGTATTTGAAAACTGTAATGATTTCTTCCAAATGATTAACTTACGTAATAAGTAGTCATAGATGGTGCCATCAATGCATGCAATTGGGTTAACAAATGCAATCCACTAATTTCATCGAAACGATACTTCGCACCGTGGCTTAATTGGCAAAGCACCGGAACATGTTATTCCGGAGGTTGCGGGTTCAAATCCCGTCGTTACGATGAAATTTTGGATTGTGTTTAACAATTTACAAAAATATTAATTTGCTCATTAAACATAATAAGGATATATATGTAATGTTCAGTACTCGTTAGACTAGTTAAATGTTAGCAAGTAGCTTGAAGATAATAAATGCTCTATCACATTTTTTTTGCTGATACTGTTTGTGAGTTGAAATATTCAAAATTCTTCTCTAATAGGTAGAAGATTACCAAAACATTCAAACACCTGATGATGCTTGACCACCTCTTTTCACGTTTCTTATTACAGAAAGTATGTCGTAACATGATGGTTAAACGTCACTGGGTGTGATAAATGTGAGTGAAATTCAACTTAAGTTAGGTGTTAGTTGTTGTAAGTAGATATATTATATCATATTAATATACCAAATTAGGTTCAATTTTTTTACTATGGTGTTTGAATAAATTAATCAAATCATTCGGAAGAAATCATTACAGTTTTCTTACGTAACGTTGTTTAACTTACGTAATAAGTAGTCATAGATGACGCCACCAATGCATAATTGGGTTAAAAAATGCAATCCACTAATTTCGTCGTAACGTTACTTCGCACCATGGCTTAATTGGCAAAGCACCGGAACATGTTATTCCGGAGGTTGCGGGTTCAAGTCCCGTTAGTACGATGACATTTTGGATTGTGTTTAACAATTTACGATTGAAATGTTGAACATTGAAAGCATAAATAAAGGCTTAATATTTTTTATAGGTCTCAAGTTATTTGTGGTGAGCGAAAAATCTATCTATCTCTTACTCACGGGGAATAGTCTAATATTTCAATACACGTTTGAATAGTGCGAATTCAGGCCAATCCATTTACAGCAACTCATGGTTATTTAAAAAATGCATAACAGAAAATCTTCAAGCGTCTAAAACCAATTTTCTTTTGGCATTTTTTAAATTTTTCATTGCGAGTTATTCTTATTCACAACTATATGGTTGTAGTGTGTGTACCAAGTATCTATATAGACACTTGTATATATTTTGTTGGAAACAACTTAGGTTTAAGCTGCGTATAGTAAAATGTCATACGAAAATTCCACTTTATTTACATTCTTACCACAAGAAGGCTTGAAAGCCTACACCTTACCAAAATTAATTACCTCCACCCCAATCAAAAGCAAAGTATAACAAGACACTCGTCACTAACAAAACACTAAGTTGCGAGAGCACCTGGCTCCTTGATCAAATATTTCTTGATTCAATATTGCTCCACTGACTAGTGCTACAAGATTCCTTGCTATTTCAATTAAGAGAGATTTACACCGGCCAATATTTTTCGTATGACTGGGCATCACGCCGAGAGTTGATCATAATAATTATAATCATTGTTCTATTTTTATTTCAGACACGAAGAACAGAAAATGAAAATGAGACATATAATTATGTGTCATAGATTAGATATTATTATGCATGGATTAAATATTATGCGGATGTGGCATTTAAATAATAATAATAATATGAGAAGGATAAAACTATACAATCACTAGTATGAGAGAGCGAGATGAATAACATTTTATTATCCTTTACCTGCGTATGCAATTAAACTGTATCCAGCAATGTTTGGATCCAAGTTCTAGTCGCTGTCATGTATAACCCGACCAAATTACGTTGTTCATTTTATCTTATAGCTGGTATATGTATCACGTGTTCATCGTTTTAGTCGGGTTATATCTCTATAGCTATTTCATTCGCATACGCTAATGTTCTCTCTACATATATATACTTTCTATAGTTATTATGCGATGGCTATGAAGATGAAAGAGACAGATAGAAATTGGTGGATTTTAACTATGCGGGTTATTATGATTGACGTGAAATCCATTGCAAGGTCTACCGACTTCATAACAGAGCAGCTACTTGAGTAATTTTAGTGCACGTACCTTGTTTTTGTAAAGGTGCAGAAGTTACCGAAGCCTCGCACGCCTCGCTCGCTACTAACACGACTAACGAACCACATTCATCGAGAAACCTCTCAAGCGCTGATCGATATACGGTTCTGACATTTGAGCTGTAAAATTTTACTAGCGTAGCGTTAAATAGTCATACTTTTTCTGCACCAATTTTTTTAGTTCATTTTTGCCCACATCATCGCTTACCACCAAGTGAGATAGTGGTCAAACGCTAGTTAAATAATATTTAAATATGGTAATTCCAATATCTAACCTCCAAATGAGGTAAAGTCATCCCGTATTAACCGAAAATAAGTTGTCTGGCAAAAACTATATAATTCATTGTCGGATCTCGCCATCTGACCCTCAGTAAACAAGGGTTAAGGCGTTTTTATAGGGATGACGTAGGGTCCCACAAAAACAACTGTCGTCGTCGTATTGTGGTAAATTACGCGTGATTATTAATAATGTTAATATTTAATTACGTTTAGATGAGACATAATTAAAATATAAAATTGATTAAAAATATATTTTGTGGCTTATACACATTCTATGATTAGAGTGAGTCAACATAAATCTACCGAGCCCAAACACAACGCTGCAACGGGCTTATCAAATGTACTTAGGAGTTACTTTTGACCACCTTCCGTCTCAATCATCAGTTTGGCTCGGTAATACCATAACATTGAATTTCATAATTATTTACATGTGTATGCAAAATTTCAGCTCAATAAAACACCCGAAAGTGGGTAAAACTTCTAAAACTTTGTTTTATACTATGTACTACTGATTAGGATTTGTAATAAGTGGTTTTTGATGCACCATATACCCAAAGGGTACCGACAAAATTCTATTACTAAGACATTGCTGTCCGTCCGTCCGTCTTATGGGTATCTGCAAGACTACTGTATCTTATAAACTGTAATAGTTAGACACTTTGTAATTGTCTCAAAGCGTGTATTATACTATGACCCATATTGTTATAGTGGCCACAGTAAAATACACACATAATACACACAACACACAAACACTTAAACAGAATAAGATAAAAATCGATGGAGGTCACCATACAAGAACTATGGCTGCTCTAACAAAAGTATTAAAAATTCAATTAAATTAAAAATTAAAGAAAGTCTCAACAAGAAACGTGTGGTTTCGACTTATTTGTTCAATCTTATTAAATATTGTACACAGTAAGTACGGAACCCCAAAAGTGCGAGTCCGATTCGCATTTGGCCAGTTACCTTTATTTTACCTTTGTCTACTATTCTTGATGTATCTTGTCTTGTTTGGATTTGTAGTTAATCAAGGAAGATGAAATTACTCCCTTGCCTATGGACGCCAGCCTCACCGTCTTGATACGACCACTGATTGACGCACAATTGGCGTTACATAGACGGTGCCTATTACCACGCGCGGTGTAGCGATTGACATCAGGTAATTGTTATCGGGCAGGAACAATCACAGTGTGATTGGACGTCTAAGGTGTGTTAAAATAAGCAGTGGTGACATGATAGATTCGTAGTTGACGCTAAAATTAATAGGCAACAAGTTCTATCTAACCTAAGGGTAGTACTTATCCTGGTGGCAAGCGGTGATTGGTTTAGGACGGTGACACTGCAAGTACGAGTTTATGGAATTGTTAAGAAGTATGCGTCCAGCTCCCAGTAAAGCTTACATCAAACTCGGTATATAATTTACCGATTCTGTACCTATTCACACCTTGTTACATATTAAACACGCTATTCGCTTTGCATAAGCATTCGATTTAACTGTTTATCGGTTACCAACCAATTAAATTAGATAACTAGACAGTTAGGTACAACACTGAGTATTATTGGAATGTAATTAGTGCGAAGTGTGTACATTACTGAATTGCGGTATATACAATGTTTCCTATTAATTCCATCAGAGGCAACGAATCAGGTTTCATTATGCCACCCACATAGGCAAATAACAGCAACTTAATATATCATTAAATACTTATAACATATTTTATGCTATCTATTATAAATATGAAAGAAAGTTTGTATTTTTTTATGTTTGTTATCCATTTAATATCTGGTCTGAAAATGTCACCATGATGGCTGGACCAACTTGCCTGAAATTTGACTCATAGATTGCCACAGACCTCTATTTACACTTTTAGAGTATTCTTGGCCTAGCGTGTTCACCATCTTTGACCACATCATTGCTTACCACCAGGCATAATTGTGGTCAAAACGCTTGCCTATACAAAAATAAAAATAAATATTGTCGTTTTAGCAGAATAGGTACAAAATTTCCTAATACTTTCTAACGCAAGCGGAGACGTGGAGCAGAGCTAGTAGTCCCATAAACTCAACTGGCCATTCCACGATTAAAATATCAAAGTGCTACGCAGCGGGGTTAATGGCAAACATTTTCGTACAGCAGTGCTACGGCACCAATTGTAGACGTAATATCGTAGAATTTCATAGTGCGTCCGATCAATGCTGCAATGGTGGTGATAATGTAAGGAAAACAAAAAAACCTTACCTGTGTATCAAATTCAATATTATATAGGCAATATACTTTTATCCAGCGGCCACTGCTTTTAGCTACACCTTTGCAATCTTTACAGTTGTACTTATATTTATAATAAATGTAAACAACACATGAATATGATATCCTACACGGTTTATCGTTATTTTACTTATATTTGTTAGGGTTTTACCTTTTATTATAAAACATAATAGGTACCTTATTGAGTAATTTACTAATCAAATAATACTTCACAATGCAATATATCGAGAACTTTAATATTGACCTATTTATAAATTTAAATAAGACATAATGATATTGTCAGTCAAAATCTATCTATATATATATAATCCAAAGTCCTGACTGACTGACTGACTGAGATATCAACGCACAGCCCAAACTGCTGGTCTTGGACACATGAAATTTGGGGGATGTGTTCTTTGTAAAATGTAGGCACTCACTAAGAAGGGATTTTTTGAAATTCTACACTTAAGTGGGTTAAATGGAGGGTTGAACTTTCTATGAAACTTTTTATTCTCTGGATCAATTGTCTCAAAAATTGATATACATACTTTTTATTTGAAATAGTGCGTTATGGGTAACACAGTTTTCAATAAATTATTTTTCAAAAAAAATAAAAACGACTTCATAACCACAAACAGGCACTCAAAAGCGAAAAATAAATTACTTAATATAATTATTATAAGCGCTACCCACTTATCTATTTGAAGTCAGTGCCAGCCAAGTCTATTGGGTAGTAGATAGATACTACCTACATATTGTATCTACCTACTTACTACTACTACATACATAGTATCTATCTACTATCCTGCCTGTTTGTGGTTACGACGTCGGTTTTTTTTTTTTTTTTTAAATAATTTATTTTACCCTTTTTAGTCAAAACAAGTTTTAATTAAATTACATGCATCTATAAAATTTTCATGTCTGGGTCGTTATACACTGACGGATATATACTTTGTGAACAAATTAATTAATTTTCCCCATTTTTGTTTCTATCTCGCTCACAGTTACCGTAAGAATATCTATCAAAAACCAAAATCAACGAGAAGAAAGATGTAAAAGCATTATTCAAGGGCATATTTTTTAGTCTTCAAAAGTATATGCAATAGCAACCTCCATTGTGTATTAATCTTCTTGATACTCTTTTTCTAAAACTAGTACATTCTCCTATGTTTGAGGTATTTATCTCCATATCTCTGGAGATACTAATCAGATCTCGATGAAATTACAATGGGACCACCTCGAAAACGTACCCTATCTATTAAAAAAGAATCATCTGAATCAGTTCACAATTGACGGAGTAGTCGCGTAACATACACACAAAAAAAAAACAAAAAAAAAACACAGACGAATTGAGAATCTCCTCCTTTTTTTAAGTTAGTTAAAAATCATCGCCCACGCGTTTTTATGACCCCTAAGAGAGTATGATGTAAGGTTACATTTTAGGTGATTTTTTTAATTTTCTGGGTCGCTAGATAGTAGCGATGGGTCGTTGACGTATTTTTCGTTAACGCAACTAGACCGTTGAATTAACCTCCCTCAACTAGTCGATTAACTAGTTGAATAGATCAACTAGTTGATGCTTTAACCACAGTCGATTTCGCAGTGCTCGTATGAATTCAACCGTTATCGTAGTATTGGTTCATTCAATCGTTTAAATCCAAATAGCGCTGTACGTTAATTGTATTTTAACTTTTCAACAATAAATATATTTTGATTTTAAGAAGGTATGTTTTAGTTTTACATCACGACGTACATTTCTGAGAAATTGAAATACTAAGTCTTTGCATATAGAGCTATTAATGTTACTAAATACGTACATTTAATACATGATTACCTACTTTTTTTTAATAAAAATACCTACAAAGTTGCAATTCCCTTTTCTAATATCCAATTTAGCCGTCTAATAACGTATGTTACCGTTCGAAATCAACCGTTTGTTGACGCCAACTGATACGTTTCTCTATAATCTTGAATTTTGTCATCGATTGATTCAACTAGTTGATCGGTGAACGATTAACGGTCGAAACGTTGACAGTCGATGGACGGTTTATTTAACTAGTTCGTTTAATCAACGCCCATCTCTACTAGATAGTCATCTTGAAATTCTTTGATTAAAATTATGCGACACATGTTTCATTGTTTTTCCAAAATCATCCCTGACGCATTTGTCTGATTGATAGACTGACTGATGTATCTACGTACAGCCTAATCCGCTGGATTTAGAAACATAAAATTAAGATGGTGTGTTCTTTGTCAATTGCAGCTATCCACTAAAAAAGGGATTTTTGAAATGCCACCCCTAAGTGGATGAATTGATAGGTTGAATTTTCTGTGAAAATTTTATTCTCTGGGTCAATGGACTAAAAAAATTGTACACATACTCTTCAATTAAAATTATGAGATACGTGTGTCACAGTTTTCTTGAAAATCATCCCTCTCGCGTTAGTCTAGCTGCGTAGCTGACGGATATATCAACGTGCAACATAATCCATTGGTATTAAATACATAACATTTAGAAGCGTTTTCTTTGTGAAGTGCAGCTATCCATTAAGAGTTTTACAAAATTCAACCCCTCAGATGGTAAAATTTTCAGTAAATCCGTTTATTCTCTGGGTCGCTCGATTGACTTGAAAATTGGTACACATACTCTTCAATTAAAATAACGAAACACGTGTATTACAGTTTTTCCAAAATCATCTCTAACGCGTTTGTTTGACTGATTAACTTACTAATACGTGCAGCCAATTACGTGCAGCCATTTTTAGGGTGCATTCTTTGTGAAACAGCTATCCACTAAGAAAGATTTTTTTCGAAATTCTACCCCTAAAAGAGGGTGATGAAAGGTTAAATTTTCTTTGAAAGTTTTTTATTCTCTAAGTCGGTTGTCCCAAAAATTAGTTAATTGGTACACATACTCATAAATTGGAAATTATGAGACACGTGTATCAAAGTTTTTCCAAAATCATCCCTTACACGTTTGTCTGACTAATATATCTGTGCACTACCTAAACCGCTGGTTCTAGGGACATGAAATTTGGAGGAGTGGCGTGTGTTCTTTATAAAGTGTAGGTATCCAAATTCGAAATTTCACCGCTAAAATATGAGAGGTTGAATTTCAAAAAATGCAAAGTCTACTTTTCCATGATCATAAATAAATCCTCTTACATTAACTAGGATAGACTTGGGGAGAACTGCTTTTCACACGGTTGGCAATACGTGGTCTGCTTTTCTTCAGTTTGTAATATGTATATTCAATTCCCGCGGCTTCGCTCGCGGGTAGATGCTATAAGGTCAAAAAACTGTCAGAGTAGTAAAGAGTTGTCAAAAATTAGGCTACGCGAACTAAGCCGCGGGCAGATGCTAGTATATAGTATAATAATCCATAAACATAATATAGACTGGTTTGACTATTTAGCATAAACATACCACTGAATCATATAGGGAATCATATAGGGGAACAATTCATTCTCGACCATTATTGTAATTTATGACGGGGTGAGGTAGTGGCAGTACGTAGTATTTATTATCTGTTCTGTGGTAGTGGTCCAAACACTATGAACTAGCTTATTAACACAGAATACTTAATAGTACTGATACTATTACTAGCCTATGTCCTGTATAGAAATCTATTTATACAAATGAGGCACGATAAGATATGAGCGTCACTATCTGATTTTTTAGTAACGTTTTGTAATAATATTGTTTACTATAAATCGAAAAAAATTGCAAGCTCAAAAAAAAAATCACTTTACTTGCAAGCTTTGTTTGTTTTGTGTTGTAATTCATATATTTAATTTTGTAGCTCGCCTGACCAAAATCATTAAGCATTATAGTGACACCAAATCATTATAAAGCTGTATTTTATCGCTTTATTGCAAACTAATGGAGTGCCTAACAAGCCAAACTTGTGCCAAATTTCCAAATAGGTTTATGGGCAATAAACATGATTATATAGGTCGTCCTACGACTTAATCATTATTTAACATGCTTATAAACTACGTTCTATTTTTTGTCACATTCATGCATGATTATAAAACAAAACGATATTTATAAACAATATTATAAACATTATAAACCGGCCGAGTGTGAGTCGGACTCGCACACGTAGGTTTCCGTACCACATTTCAATAAAAAATATTAAACAGAATTTGCCAAAAAAAACACGTTTCTTGTGTGGGGACACCCTTTAATTTTTAACTTTATTCTGTTTTTAGTATTGTTTTTATAGCATGAAACCCTAAACAGGCCTTTATATCATCTAGCTAAATTGAAACAAATTATCTGCTTAGTTTTTTGTGGACCTAGGTCTCTTTCCAATTGAATTTATAACTTTTAAACCATTGATCTACTCTTGCATTCTATTCTACAGACTGCTATAAATGAATGTCTACGTCTTCTCACCTTCCCAAGACGAAGAATAATACCAAGAATCTTTCCTTGTCTATTGTTTATCATTATGGAATGCTAAAACTCAGTTAGATCTATAAAAATCCTAGCTCTTGCAATCAAAATGTAAGGCATAATCTGTCTATCTTCTTTGTATCGAAATAGGAACTATCTATATGTACCTACATCAAAGTAGGCAATCGTTCAACGCCTCCTTAAGTCCTTCAGACACCCGGGACACCCTATTTTCAATCGTCTTATAAAAGGAACGACTATCTTTACGCTCGTAAATCTTCGAAGATCTCTCTAATCTACTGTTTGCTTGGCAGTTTATGGCATTAAATTTTTGCACCTTTAAATGGATGGAATTTTTATGGTAAAGGTGTTTTGGTGATAAATAAAATGGAGAGTTATTATGTCTGGAAGAAGTTTAGCGTCAGTTTTGTTTATTACACTCCTAAATATTGTTTTTTTATGTTTTCCTTTAAAAAGTAAATATACGTATTTATCAATGACTTTTATTCAATTGGCTTCAAATATTAAATCAACACCAATATTTGTTTGTCTGTTTTTTGGGACTTCTTTACAGTCAAAGAGTTCGACCAATTTGGCTGGAATTTTGCTCGTATATAGTAAAGTAGATAAGGTCATAGGATAATTTTTAACGCGGGAAAAGCCACGGGGCACAGGTAGTCGTTTATAAACACAACACATTTTTCTTGCTATTTTCTGGCTATGAAATGTTTAATACCTACTACTACTACCTGCTAGTATTGTTAAGGTGAAAGTTTGTAAGTGTGTAAGTGTATTTGTTACTTCTTCACGTTAAAACTACTGAACCGATTGAGCTGAAATTTGGTATGTAGATAGCCTAGACCCTGGAATAACACAAAATTCTTTTTATCCCAATATTCTCACGGGAAACAAATAAGATCGTTTAAAAAACTAAAAAAGAACCTACTTCAATGCCGCGCTTCAGTACCAATTTTGAGGTATTTATCTCCATATCTCTGGAGATATTTATCAGACCTAGGTAAAATTACCATGGTACTATACTTGTGGTATCTTCTTTCTTACAAAAAAAGAATAATCAAAATCGGTTCATAAAAGACTGATGAATGAATGTAGTTATCCGCGAACAAATAAAAAAAAATATATATACATATACGGTCGAATTGAGAAACCTCCTCCTTTTTTTGAAGTCGGTTAAAATGCTAAGTATTCGTTT
Organism: Cabera pusaria; assembly: GCA_954871355.1. NCBI lineage: Eukaryota > Metazoa > Arthropoda > Insecta > Lepidoptera > Geometridae > Cabera > Cabera pusaria. The sequence goes on from OX940893.1 coordinate 6,674,710, forward strand.
TGATTCATCATTATTCATGCAGTTAATGGCAGACAGATGAGTCTCTTTAAAAATATTGACAAATTATAGACAATGTCCATATCGCTGAGTTTACCAACGCTTTTTGTTACCAATAATAATAGACTGACATGCAGCGAGACAGCTTTATAGTTGCTTCTCGTTCTACACAGACAATTTTAGACACAGAGCTATCGTTATCTAAGTTGATATCTTCTTCTTCTTTCTTATATATAAAAATCAATTGCTGTTCGTTAGTCTCGCTAAAAGTCGAGAACGGCTGAGCTGATATAGCTGATTTTGGTTTGGTTCGTTCAGAAATGTTTGTAATTATATTGAAATATTTTCATAGTTGTCATTATGGCGCTTCCATACATGGATATTCGCTATTTGTGTATAAAACACCGATAAAAACAAAATGAAATAAATTAATAAAGGGGGTTCCCATACAAGAATCGTGTTTTTAAGGCTTTTTATGCTCGATCTTACAAACCTTAATAGACAAAGACTTGAAATTTACTTATGGTGTGTATTGCAATGGCTGCAAGATCAAATAATCAAAAATAACTAAATTTAAAATTAAAGGGGGTTTCCATACATGAAACGTATTTTCCGGCAAATATTGTTCAATCGGAACCCTGCTTGTGCGGGTCTGACTCGCACTTGGACAGTTTATTTATACTCGCGGTACGAAGTTCGCCGGATCAGCTAGTTATTAATTAAATTATTAAATCGATCACATGCTATTTATCAATATATATTTGGTATTTTTATTATTCAATACTGAGAGTATTTCTAGGAAATTCTTTAAATGGAGCTTATTATTGACTAATATAGAAGAACTCACCTACTTTCATGTCATATCACATAGACCAGAATACTTGTCATCTTCCTAAGTTAAATGAAATCGAACGATTTACCCTCTTACTTATAAAAGGTTCAATTTACTCAGAGAGAAACACTCCACCCACATCAAAAGATTTTCAGGAAATATGAAGTTATTAGCACCGATCCACCGCATCGGAAGCCTAAACTTGTTATATTTCAGCAGATTCAGGAACATCAAAGCCCCTCAAGTTTCAATTTTCAATAATCTTGGCATTTTTCTCCGTTCGGATGGTTTTCATTACGCAATGGTATGATTCCGCGGAGCTTTCCGTGTGAACGAACAGTGTAGCCGGGGAATGTTTAAGTGGGTTTGTAAACATATGGGCAGTTTTTATAGACGTGGTTGTCGTGATTTAGAATATTGCTATAATTTTACTTGAATATTTTTTTATCCACAACGAAGCGAAGAAAGTGTAGAGTAAGAGATTGTTTGCGTGAGTACAAATTACGAATGGTCCCATTTGTCTCCGACTTCTATACGGTTTATAAGTAACCAGCGATGGTTCTTAGATAGTTGTTATGTCATTTACTCACTGGAGAGCGTTGTCGTAATTGGTGTTTCAATGAAAATTTAATTCGGTCACATGGTCACAACCTAATGGTTTTTAGTTCTAAATCTAAATAACATTTTACATAATGTGGTTGTATTAACTCCAACATAATATGCTGTTAATATTCAAAGATAAACTACAAATACCTATCCGGATCTATTTGTGTCACTTTAATAAACGAACACCCGTGTATCACCTCTCGATTATTGTCGAAAACTATAGCAAAGACGGCTCATTATTGCCATTTGGACATTGCAATATTTATTACATGTTTTACATAAATAGTGACAAACCACTAAGTGTTCTACCCAGTTTCACAGCTGAATTACTTCACCAAACCACCACCCGTCAATCGTATTTCGATTATCGCCGAAGTTTATTCGTTTTGCACAGTCATATATGTAATGTATATTATACGAACAGTACCTGGTTATACAAACTGCAATTTTACCTTCACTTTCCAGTGACGAACTAAACTAGCAAAATTACTTCATCAAATGACCGTTTGAGTACTGTCTTCCGATTTTCCACGAAGAGTATTTCCGGAAAATCATCATCATCATCATCAGCCTATTCTGTCAGCTGCTGGACATAGGCCACATTTGTTGCACGCAACTGACCTCGATTTTCAACTTTTTGTTTCCAACTGCCAGCCAGCTTGCGTATGTTATCGCTCCATGTAGCAAGGGCGCCCTACACTACGTATACCGAGCCGTGGTGTCCACTCTAAAACACGTCTACCTAACGGTTATCGGTTCTACAACAGATGTGACCAGCCCACAACCACTTCAGCTTGCTAATCCTCTGAGCTATGTCGATAACTTTTGTCCTCTGACGGATGACTTTATTCCGAATTCGATCCTTCAGAGAGACTCCGAGCAAAACCCTCTACATACCTCGCTGAGCGACATTGAATTGGTGAACCAGTCGCAACGTCAGTGTCCACGTCTCGGCTCTGTAAGTAATAAAAAGTAGGACGCACTTGTTAAAGACTTTCGTATTCAGGCTTTGTGGTATGGGCGATGAAAAGACTCGACGAAGTTTTTCAAATGCTGCCAAGTTTTTCAAATGTTTCAAATGCCCATCCCAGCTGTATCTTTCTGCGAGCTTCCTTATAAAAGTTGTTTCTACCCAATTTCAAGATGTGCCCAAGGTAGAAGCATTCGTGATCGACGTCGAGAGGAACTCCATTTAGGGCAATATATTAAATTAAAATTTGTTTATTTCACTTTAAAGTACATTACAATTCAGTGCGGCCCTAGCTACTAAACTAGGTGTTTAAACACCCGTATTTCAGCAATTAGTTCCTTCCGAGTAATTGATCAATCTTGTGTACATAATAAAATATAGATATTTTTAATGATTAGGTTTAAGATTAAATTATTAATATTAATTAAACATTAGAATTTCAATCAAGAGGAAAATTATACAGTATCAATAAATAAGATTAATTATTCAAATTATTACTCTACTAAAAAGTTACTTAACTACGTGCGATAATTTTATACAGCGACACAATATTTAAATTACATAATTATTTATAACATATGGTTTCACAATGTCGTCTAGCTACATGACGTGATGTGTGTGTGTGTGTGTGTGTGTGTGTGTGTGTGTGTGTGTGTGTGTGTGTGTGTGTGTGTGTGTGTGTGTGTGTGTGTGTGTGTGTGTGTGTTTGTGTGTGTGTGTATGTGTTTGTGTGTGTTTATGTGTGTGTGTGTAAGTTTGAGTTCATGTCGGAGAGAGTGTATCGGAGATATAAGGCTATAGAGTAGCCTTAAAAAAATCTTCTGTATCTTGGTATGACAGAGATTTAAGCCACAGTATAAGCTTCTCTTTACATTTATAAGTTGTGAGAGGATAAATAGTTATAAGCTTATTGATAGCGTTGTACAACCGACTACTGACAAATTCAGGGTGACGTGCTGCAATATCTAGTCTTCTAGGCTCTGTATCACAGACTTTATACCTTATACGCTTTCCAGCCGATATTCCGAAATAACATGTTTGTTGAAAATTATCTTGGTCTTATTCAAGTTCATCCGGAGACCGATGCGTGCAGAAGAATCAGCAAGCGTAGTCAGCATGTATTGCAAGTCTTGAACGGTTTCAGTCATGATAACGATATCGTCCGCAAACCTCAAGTGTGAGAGGTGCTCGCCGTTTGTATTTATCCAATTCAGCGTCTTGAACTTATCCTCAATTTTGTCACAAACGCAAGACACAGGACCTGGTTATACACTTCGTTCTTCAGTATTACCTGCAGAACTATGTGTATGTGGTCTATAGTGTCGTATCCGCCTCAAAACCCAGCCTGTTCAAGGGGCTGAAACTCGTCTAGTCTACGCGTGAGATGTGATGTGTTTGTGATGACTCTCGAAAATAGCTTATTAGACGTGACTCAAGAGTGATATGGGTCGATAGTTCTTCAACAGGGTCTTATCTCCTTATTTAAAGAAAACAATGATCACACTCAAGCTCCACGCTTTCCGGAGAATATTATTCTGTTATAATCATTACGAAATATCTTCTACTTTATACAGAACCCCGTCATGATATACTGCAACCGCACGTACACTATCCAGTGACAAACTACAAATTGTTCTACGAAGATTAATAGCTGCGTCACCTTACTAAATGACTACCCGTGTGTCGCCTTCCGATTATCGCCGAAGTGTATTCCGGAGGAGGCTCATTCGTTCACTGGACGTTATCTCTGTCACGCGCCACGTCAGTTCGTTTGTCAGCCGGATGACATTCACAACTGACTATAGTGATGTCGAGAGTTTCCAAGTACTCGCTTCTTTGTCAACTTCTTAGAATTTTTGTCAATGCGTTTACGGACACGTTTCGTCCCTTTGAAATGATTTTGAAGATACACTTTTGTTACGGTTATGTTTGTCGAAGCACGTAAAAGTTATTGGTTTGAATATACCTTTCGATTTTAGGTTTCCTTACATACAGGTACATCTCAATCTTTTTCAATCGACTTCCAAAAAAAAAGAAGGAGGTTCTCAAAAAGTCTGTATGTTTTTTTTATAAGTAATAAAAAAAACATACAGACGTTTTGAGAACCTCCTTCTTTTTTTGTTTGTATGTTACGCGATTACTTCGTCAATTGTGAACAGATTTGAATTGTTCTTTTTTTAATTGCTAGGGTACGTTTTCGAGGTGGTCCCATTTTAATTTTATCGAGATCTGATAAGTATCTCCAGAGATATGACGATAAACGAACTTAAACTTGCTACTGAAATTGACTTGAAATTGACGCGGGGCATGGAAGTCGGTTGTTTTAGTTTTTAAAGTATCTTAATTATTAAATCTAAGCATTGTATCTCGCTCGCATTTGCCGCATATAGCCGTCCCTCGCAATACATTCCTAGCAGTATATTTTTCGCTTATTTTCTATGTACAAAAATCTCGCTATGCTAATCCCTTACTGCATCGAGGCTAGGAAAGTTAAGTGAAACTATTGGTTGATTATTTTTTCGCACGCCGCTCAACTTCCTCGCACAGCTCTGTGATACGCACTTTTACGCTGTTAATATATATGTGAAATAGGTATGTAGCTTGGTTTCAATGGTGAAGTGTCCAGTGAAATTACAGGGCATGTGAGATTCAACATCTCTATGTCTCAAGGTAACAGGCGCAGTGCAGAAACATACAAAATTCTATCTAGTATTTTGCTCCTGTATTAGTAATAGGTAGACGTCATTGCTTACCATAATGCGAGCATCGTGCTTGTCTTGTTACCTTATTATCTTTAAAAAAATCCAATGCCATGTAGATTTGTAGATAACTAAGTAAACCTTAAATGAGGAAGTTAGATCTAGTTATTAATTCAAGAACTATTTGTGTTTTTAAGCGTAAATGGACTCGGACTCACTAAGACCACATGTGGAAAGGATTAACCGCTTTTGAATTTCACCAAAGGATTTGTGTAGGTCGCTTATGGCTATTAAATCGGTTTATGTAGTTCAAATGTGTGTAGGACTACACTAAATAACGGTAAAAAAGATAAAGAAGAAGAGAAACAAATAGAGTAAAGTAAATACTCTTTTTTTGTGGTTTGTAAGTCTCATAGAAATAGGAATAATAAATACTTTGAGGGCCCGGTGGCGTAATCGGGAGAACGTTCGGCTTTGATGCCGTGGTACCGAGTTCAAACCGCCGTGCACCAATGGATTTTTCTATCGAAAAATTTATGTGCGCTTCTCACAGTGGCCCTCCGGTGAAGGAAAAACATCGTTAAGAAACCAACAAAACCCCCGCATGGTGGTAGGACACTATCTAGTGTCCGCCTGGCCAGCTACCACCCTAAAGTTAGAAAATCTGTCACCAAACATCTAATGTGTTCCGGCAGCTATCCTTGAGAGCCAGTTCCCATTCTAGGCCTAGCGTGCTTACCATCTTCGACCGCATCATCACTTACCAACAGGTGAGATAGTGGTCAAACGCTAGCCTACAACGTATAAAAAAAAAAAAAAAACTTTATTATTCATATTTCTATGGTTAGTCTAAAAGTAGTGATTTAATTTTATTTATTTTTCATCTTTTCCTTTAGTTTATATTTGTACCTTAAAAGGTCTGACGTTTCACTAAATTGATATATAGTTATTCGACTCTAAAAAAAATGGTTTTGGTTAAGGCAAAGTAGTAATTGATATTGCTAGGTCTTTTGTAATTCAAATTCTTAATGTGGTTCATTAAACTGCTGTCCTAAGATATAAAGTTATCATTATTCCCAAGCATTTGTTTTGAATGCCAAATGGGTAGCACTTGAACTCTAACTGATACCTGAATCTAGCTAAGTGATGATGAGGTCGATGATGTAAAATCCTAATCCAGAAAACACGTATTCAGACGGTTCTTAGACAGCCCTAAATATATTTGACTTGTACCATATATTCAAGCAGGGTATTTCATTCCTTGGCGGTACCTACGTATGCTGAAGTTTAAGTAACAAGCAAATTTGATATAATGCGCCTCGAAATAAATAGATAGATAGATAGATAGATAAACTCTTTATTGACCACTTATAAAAAACAGAAACATATTAAAACTAAACAAGATAAATCTAATAGCGTCAATGGGCGGTCTTATCGCTTTAAGCGATCTCTTCCAGACAACCATGCAAAGAAAGGATTACAATCACGAAGGCGGTGGTTTATAAAACGTGTGAATAAAATAACAAACCTATCACTACCAAGTAAATGTACACTGCCAGAAAGAAACAAGTCTTCACTTTGCATCAGTAACTGTTTTAATTGTTCTACCGTCATACAATATAATAAACAAAAATGCGGATGATAAAATAAATCAAAATAACAAGATAAGAAAACATAAGACATATTTTCTAAATCAGCGGGATAATTTATTTTGTTCATTCCGACGTTTCCTTTTCGTTATCATCTGCGCCGAAAGCAATAGACGTAAGTCAAAAAAACAGCGTTAATCACGTTTGTTCTCAGCATGAGACGTGACTATTATAACACGTATCATATACCAAACATGCCCGCGAAGGAACACACACATTAGTGAAGGAGATTTAGACGGGACGATACTAGTTAATCTACAAGTAAAACTGTTTTATCTACACTCATGAGTATCGTAAAGTTTTGATTATGTATTAAAAAGAGCTTATGTATAATGACAGACTTTGTGCATGTACAGCTGAAATTAAATTAAAAAGTTGTATCATAATAAAATGTTCCTAAGAAACCAATGCTATAATTCTGTAATAAGACAGTTTGGGTCGACCAAGGAGTTAGTTGTGTAGTGTAGTTGCTTACCTTGGTTTTTCATATGAATAGGAAACTAACAACCCATTGCATGAGTTTGGATAAAGTAGTGTATGAACTGCACAAAACTAGGTATTGGAAGGGTTAGATCTTATATCGAGTCGCCCGAATTTGAGCAATCTGTGAATGTGAAGAGGTTAAGGGGGTTCGTACTAAGCGCCCTGAAGCAAAACTTGCTGCCGGAGAAGCGATCAAATATTTTATTACATTATGTTTTGAAATTACGTAAAATCCTACTACAGAACATACGAATGCGTATAACGAAACGTAATTGTCTTTGATTGCTTATCAATTTCAGAATTGTCAAAGTGCGTGAAAAGAAACTAAGCTGCTATTTTGTTGACATGGGCAGATGTTTCTCTTTAAAAAAATAGCAGTAAGTAGTTATTTATTCGTGTTATAAATTTGTTGTGTTTGTTGTATTATTTATGGCCCTAAAGTGTAGGTTAGGTTATGTTAGAACAGTGACCACACATCGCGCGAGCCAAGCGAGCAAAGCGAGCGTGCAGCGGCAGCGGCTTGGCAAAGCGTAAGAAAGTAAAATTATACAAATAAAAGATGAAAATATTTCAATTTCAATTTCAAAATATACAAAACTACGCCTCTTCAGCAGGGGAAAACAAATGGGACTCCCCTCAACTTCCTCAACCTTCCCCGACTACTCCTATCTTCCTACGAAGGCGACTTGATTAAAGATATAAACCTATTGAAACACTCGTGTGATACTATTAAAACACAAACTCGTGTTTTAATACCCTCACCGTTCTATGTAAACAAAATCCTGCAAAATGCTGGATAACCAGAATTTTGCATGTATTTTACTGCGCCTGTGAGCTTGAGACATGATATGTCTCATTAACTTAACATCCATAATATTATTATGGATGTTAAGTTTCACATTTCTGTAACTTTACTGGACATTTCGCCATTCAAACCGAAAAACATTCCTATTTACGGCCAAATTTATTGGGTAAGAGGTGGCACCACCCCAGGCGGACTAGCAAAAGTACTTCCACTAAAAAGACGTGCGTAACAAATAACAAAATTAAAATTTTGAACAAACACCCACGACAATGTCCTTTAGGAAATTAACGTCATAACATCTATCTAAGAACCACCACTGATTAATTACGAACCGTTTAAGGACAAAATCGATCTAGTTTTGGAGAAAAATGGCGACATAGATTTGCAGAAACAAATGTTTACTGCAGCGCCCCCTGGTGAGTTGACACCGTAACACCTATTTAAGAACATGCACCAATCAAACACGAACCATTAACTGAAACCTACATCAAAATCGGACTAGTCGTTTTGAAGAAAAATGGCAACATTGATTTGCACCAACAAATGATTACTGCAGCGCCCCCTGATGAGTTGTCATCATAAAACTTATCTAAAAACATGCACTTATTACTCTCGAACCCATAACTGAAAACTGCATCAAAATCGGACTCGTCGTTTTGGAGAAAAATGGCAACGTGGTTTGCACACACAAACATCCTCTCACCCCAAACGCATATACAGTCTGCGTTCCGTCGTGGGTAAAAAATAATAATCATTAGAAACATACACGAATCGCTACAATAGCGTCACAAAGCATCATCCTGCACAAACGTCATCAAAGGTCTGTGTCAACAATTAACATATTAAAACCAATCGCAAAAGAACAATATCGCATCGTGTTATCTAAGCACCCGCGGAAACCGACTCTGTATTGACGTCACGTCCGAAACAAGATTAAAGGCCCACAGTTTCAATAAAAACATAACGAGGATACAGTGTGTAAAATGAAAGATTTATCTTCTCAGCCGAGCGAAGGGTCGGCACATAAATAAATTCATACACTCCATTGAAAGTCGAGGAGTCCCCAAAACCGCTTTGAGTGTTTTTAAAAGAAACCTCTTAGATATTCGATGTAAAAACCTATTCAGTCCTGCGGTATTTGGCTATTTACTTCTTTCTAAGGAGAAAGTTTGTTTGTGAATGTCAAGAATGCTGCGGGCTAATGTAGACGTTCTTTTCGGCATTCTGGTAAAAAAGAGCTGAGGAGAACTTAATTTTTTTTATATAGTGTAAGAGTTCAGCATTAAATCGCTAAGTTTCAGGAAAGTGTTACAAATAAAAGAAGAAAGGATAGAATTTTCAGTATAACTAAGTGTAATTTACAGTCTATTAAAAAACAGAAAATATTCCTCGGTGCATACTTATATAATAAAATTAATAAAGCCCTACCCAATTATGTCAACCTAAACAAACATGAATCCAAAATATCACTAACTAGCTGGTTAAAAGAAATGAATTACGAAGACACAGAAAAACTTATAAAAGTAATTTCATGACAACTCATACACACGCACACGCACACGCACACGCACACGCACACGCACACGCACACGCACACGCACACGCAAAACAGCATTTGCATGTTATTTTTTATTGTCCTAAAATTTTAATTTAACAATGATATTATGTATGTAAGTCTACATTTAATTAATATAAAAATACTCACCTATCGTAAATTCCACGGCAACTGCAAAATTGGAAGGCGTAATAGAACCTACAGCACAGGCATTTTTGCCTAGTGTAGGTTTTGTGAACAGTATTTTGTAATTAACAAACAAGCCACAATGTTACTTCAATATATTTAGTAATACATTATTTATTGTGACATTAATATTACGCTTGATTGTGTCAATAAACATATTATTTATTTATTTCGTTTTTGTAAAAGAGAGAGAAACGTTATAATATTATAATCTCAATATTGTTGACTTAGTATTATAATAATAAGGATTAAAAAATAGAAAATAAAAGAAAATAAAATACTGGCCAAGTGCGAGTCAGTCTTTTGTCTCGCACACGGAGGGTTCCAAAACACAATATGATAATATATAAGTATAATATAATATTATATTACCGTGTCAATACCAAACATGCTTATTAACTACAACGCCATCTAACGAATGTCTAACGAACTTCTAACACCAACGAAGTGAACATTAACACAAAGGTAGGTAATTAATATTATTTATTAATAAGGTTATTATAATCTTTCATAGATGGCGCTATGGTAAAAACACGTTTTTTGTATGGGAACCCCCTTTAATTTTTAACTTTGTTCTGTTTTTAGTATTTGTTGTTATAGCGGCAACAGAAATACATAATCTGTGAACATTTTAACCGTCTAACTATCACGGTTCATGAGATACAGCCTGGTGACAGACGGACAGACAGACAGACAGACAGACAGACAGACAGACAGACAGACAGACAGACAGACAGACAGACAGACAGACAGACGGACAGCGGAGTCTTAGTAATAGGGTTCCGTTGGTACCCTTTGGGTTCGGAACCCTAAAAAGAGATTTGCATGCTAAGTAACAAAACATAGATTTAACAAGTATAAGACTAAAATAATGGACAAAATTCAATGCCCAGATACGTTAAGTCTCAAAGCCAAAAAATAATATATTTTTTAGCTTTGAGACATAACGTACCTACTTAATTTAAATTACTGTGTAACGTATTTAAAATATCTAGCTCAAATAGTAGTATGTAATATACTTTATTAAGTACTTAAGATACTCTTCAATTTAATATCTCGCCAGTTACACACATTACACTTAGTGCTTAAATTCTAAGAATGTGCTAATATGAAAAGAGTAAAGAGTGATGTAAATGGATTAATGTTGACACTGTAGGTGACTTTGTCTTCAGAGATACAGTAAATCTAGTCAATTAGCGATCTTATTGTAAATAAGATAATGTGCATCATATTTAAATACATTATAAATAAAAAATATTTTTAAAAACAAGCTTTTATCTAGGAAAATGAACTAAATTGTTAAAAATAAATTCTAGTAAGTATTTGGCGTGTAGGTTACCTATATTCTTAACAGCTTGAAGCACTACCCGTTTTGCAGGCTAGGTAATTACCATACTTCAGTTACGTAGTATTATTATCTTTTCTATGCTCAACTTTTAAAAATATAGGTATGTACGTACACGCCAAATACTTACTAGATTTTATTTTTAACATTTTAGTTCATTTTCCCAGGTAAAAGCTTGTTTTCAAAAATATTTTTTACTTATAACTTATTATTACCTTTTTGTAGGTAGTTATAGATACCGACTACCTACCTACTACCTAAGTATTTTAGAGAAGGCATGATGTTTTAAAATATTCCACGGATATTTGATGTGATTATGGGTAAAGTGCTCTTCGCGGAAAATCAATCGACTCGGTGGGGCTATGATGCTTTATAGCAGAAATGCCATGGCCCTTACAGCTTCATCATCAGATCCTTATTCTATGCTATCATTTAAGAGTAAAGTGCTTCTCTAGACGAATCATTTGAGCCCAAATTCACTGGGGTTACGTTATTTTATCACAGAGATGCCGTGGCCACCTTCCAACTTTATCACCAGTCGCTAAATATAATCTAGGTGAAAAGTTCTCTTCAAGACGAATCAATCGAGACCAAACTCGGTAGAGTTACGTTGATTTATCACAGAGATGCCGTGGCCACCTTTCAGCATCATCATCAGACCCTGGATATTATCTAGGTGTAAAGTTCTCTTCAAGACGAATCAATTGAGCCCAAACTCGGTAGAGTTACGTTGATTTATCACAGAGATGCCGTGGCCACCTTCCAGCTTCATCATCAAACCCTAGATATCATCTAGGTGAAAAGTTCTCTTCAAGACGAATCAATCTACCCCAAACTTGGTAGGGTTATGTTGTTTTATCACAGAGATGCCGTGATCACCTTCCGTCTTTATCATCAGACCAGCTCCATGGTACCATATCATTGTATTGTCACCAAAGATACATAAGTACACCAAATTTGAGTCCAATCGGACATCGAGAAGTGGGTCTAATTTAGCTTCCAATATTCCACCCGAACATACATAGTTACATACATACATACATACATTGCAATTTAAATAATAGCTTGTAAAAAATACAATAGTAATTTATTTGCTCCACCTAAACCATTAGTTTTAAATATAGGTAGTCGGAGCAGTGTCCCTTGTTTGCGGTCAGGCTGCGTCACATGAAATGGATCAATGTGTAAACTACAACAAACAAACTCTCTTCAACACTTGCATAGGTAAGAAAGGATCAAGACTACTGCATCAGTGATTTGTGTGCTTTTCATACATAATATATAGTTCATTAAAATATGTTCTAGCCAGTTTAATTAATAGCGCAGTATAATAACGCATGACATTCCGGGAATCCAAATCTTTCGAGAGTAAGACCATTTTAGGTCTAGCGTATTCACCACCTTCGACCATATCTCAGCGCTTTCCACCAGGCGAGGTAGCGATCAAACGATAGCCACACACAAACTTGTAGGCAAAAGTAACTTAAATAAAGTTTTCGTCAAACTATTGGCATAGAAAAGATAATAATACTACGTATAGAACGGACACTCTGTTCTGTGCCGGGGTTCCTCACCCCGGCACCGATTCTGATTTGTCGAGGCGCCAGTTTGAGCAAAGACGCTACACGCGTACGGCTACAGAACAATAGGTACTACTCTCGAGGAGAAGAACATCAACTTCATACATTTATGTTACGACCAGTAGACACCGGAGGTTCAAATTTACGTAGGTTCTTATTATTTAGGTATATTATCAATACTTATATACTTACCTACATATTCGTATTTTAGAATACATTTTCATAAATGAAACAACGATATATACTCGTGCGTAAATAACATTTAGTTTGTAAAATATTTAAAAAAGCTTTAATGTTTCTGTAGACGATGGTTTACGAAATAGCGACTAATATTTTTAGTGTTAAAAGCTTTTCGGGTAAGTGTACAAAAAATATCAGTACGTAGTACGGTCAGTACGTAGTACGTATGTACGAAGTAACTATTATATAATCTGTGATACGGTGATTACGGGCGACAACCTTAAACGTCACGCACACAAGTGCACGTATAGAAAAACGACATGTGTGTAGTGTCTGTGTCGGTGTCACAGTGTCGGTCGTTAAAACGCTAGTTAATATGGAGATTTAGCGAGTTCCGGGGTGTGCTATTGGGAAAAAGTTTTCGTTTTGTCGATTTTATACGGGGTCTAGAAATACTTCATCGATGGTTAACAACATAGTCAAAATATATTTTTAGGTTAACTTCACGCGACCAGTCCAGTGGTTTAAAATGTTTATCAAACACTGTGTTTGCAGACTGCTACATTTTCAGCGCTAAATACTTTGTTAAAATAAACGACTTTGATTTCACAATTCGATTTCAAAACTGTATGTTTGTTTAAAACCGATAAAAAACATTGTTAAGTTTCAATAAACAATTAAATCGGTCCCTATCTCCCATCTCCCTATGTTCAACGTTCTTCCGAAAACACTGTATATTGATTTTAAAATAATAATTCAAATTATTGTTAAATAAATTAAACGGCATGTAAGCAGTATAAGAAAATTTCTGAATAAATCAATATTTATAAATGTTAAATTGATATTGTTCCCTGTACCTTCAGGCTAATCTACGTTATCCTGCTCTTATTCTTACCTGGTTACTTTGGTCCGAATACCATGCCAAAACTCGGACGAAGGTTATACGATTTGTAGTTATTTTCTCTGTCTATAGGGTTCAACATTACATGGTATTAATTAAATTCTTATAACGTAGTGAGCACACTGGAAATAAAGAAACACCGGTTGTTTTTTTGACACATTTTCGCATCCGACATGCTGATTTTGCAAGTACTGTGACAGAATAGGCCCCTTATATCTTTATTTGGATGTTTATCTTGATACTAATTAAATACTACAGTGTACTTATTAGTACTTGTTACATGTTTCAGCACAAATAAAAATAATAGTTACTGTTATTATCATTTTTTTAAATTTTTATGTGATCAATGTAATAGCATTTTTTTTTTATTTACGTTCTTACTGATATAGAAATGTATTAGTTATTTGTATTTATACCAAAATCAACAACAGCGGTCGAGCCGTTTGATGTGAAAAGGTCCAAAACAAGAAAAAAAAAGCAATATACAAACAGACTTTCGCATTTATAATATTATTGTTCATAAATGTGCAATATACCCAAGTGAAGCAATAAATAAAATGAAAAAAAAGTTAAATTTTGTAACATAGCGCCACAAAAGGGGGTATTTTATAAGCTTTAAAATAGTCTTTTTTTTAAATAATATTGATAAGTGGCATTTTAAACAATCTTGAAATCTGATTTCTAATTATCAATAACTTAATATCCTGTTCAATACACTCAAGTAAATTACAACTACTGGCTAAGCTATCGAGAGGTTGTGTTCAGTAAATATCCGGTAGCTGTCAATAACGGCGGAATCTGCCTACATCACCCTGTATCGCTTTGTGATCATCGTTCTACTTTATAGAGCTTCTACATTATTAATATCCGTACCGTTCATTATCAGAAGATAAATATTAACATTGTTATACTAAATACAATTTAATTCGCCAGAGTAAAATACAGAGATCTACTTTATAATATTCTGCTCTATCGTTCCTTATAAATTGCACTGCAACTTTTTGGTTACATATTTTTTTGTAAACTTTAAACTTTCGCGAATTGAACACATAGTTATAAATAAAATATCTAACTGAAATATTTAACTGTAATATCTAACTGAAACACTCAACTGAAATATTTAACTAAAACATTCAACATAAATATCTAACTGAAATATTAAACTGAAGCGAGTTGGCAGTCGTCTCGTGACCACGATCAATGCAACTTGGTCGAAACGTCGAGTAGATAAGATTTATGTTTTAGGCGCGATAAGTCCCGTATTTAAATATTTATAACTGGATATTTCGGTTAAATATTTAGTTGGATATTTCAGTTAATTATTTCGGTTAAACATTTCAGTTAAACATTTGAGTTAAATATTCGGTTAAAGTATTTCAGTTAAATATTTAAGTTAAATATTACAGTTAAATATTTCAGTTAAATATTTCAGTTAAAAAATATCAGTTAAATATTTCAGTCAAATATTTCAGTTAAAAGTTTCAGTTAAAAATTTTCAGTTGAACATTTCAGTTAAACATTTCGGTTAAAAGTGTTTCAGGTGGCTGGGAGTGGAGCTCGTGGTGCGTGCGGGTGCAGTGGGTGGCAGAGCATCGCAGGTCGTTGTCCCTGGTGCACGCGCCGACTTGCTGCGTCGTTGCCTTCACTCGACGACGCTGCGACTGCCGGCTCCGTCGCTCCCAACTCGCTTCAGTTTAATATTTCTGTTAGATATTTATGTTGAATGTTTTAGTTAAATATTTCAGTTAAATATTTCAGTTAGATATTTTATATATAACTTTACATATGTTTTTGTTATTTCTACTATAGTATGAACGTATTCTGAAGGAATTTTTGAAACTTGCTAATGGTACAAGTAGATATGATAAAAAACAGATAAAAAGGTTGAGATATTTTAATAAAATAAATTGAGAATTTTATTGGAAAAATCTATACATATAAAACACAAAAATTGTTTCTACCGATGTCCGTTATAGACTTTGAAACCATCAATGTACCCCAAACCGGTTTCATTAGAAAAGCAATAATACAAAGAATTCAAATTCGCGAAGTCACATTTCTTTTTCTACAAGCTTTTATTTAGTTTCACCTGTCCCAATGTTTGTCATCAAATCTAAATTAAATTTGATCTACTTCCCGATCAAAGAGTATAATAACTGTCCATGTTCCCGGTAACCGATTGAGCTGAAATTTTGCATACGTGTGTAAATCGCGTGACAATGCAATATTATGATGATATGGTGCTAATCTGATTATGGAGCTGGAAAGTGGCCATAGGAACGTATAAACACACATGGGATGTAAGGGGGCACACATACCATCTAAGTGCTCCCAGCCAACCTCACCTGCCCGTGGTGCATCCTGCTGACTAACGAATGGGGCTCTGGTGACCTACAAATGGCGGTATAACCATTTCAAATTATGGCGTAGCTAAATACTACAGGCCGGTGACGGGCAGCAGCGTCACCGGTGTGAGAAGCTACGTCCTGCGATCGCCAACACGCCTGCCCAGCATGGCGATTTGGGCATATCCCTCCCAAGGGATGAAAGAAGTAGTATGGAAAGTCACAATATGTCGCGGCCCCCAGTTCCCGGCCGCCCTGCTATTCCTGACTACGGCGGCGGTCACGGTAACGGCAGGGCAGGGGTGCTAAGAATCTCCGGGCTACGGTAGGCCGCCAAAACAAACTGACCCTCGCAACATATAATGGACGCACGATTCGGCTGGATGATCATCTGGCGTAGCTGGAGGAGGAGCTGGGACACATAAGATGGCAAATTCTGGAGTTATGTGAAGTCAGAAGACAGGGAGAGGACACCATAACTCTAGAATCGGGCCATCTTATGTATTACAGAGAAGGAGACCAGCCATCCCAAGGCGGCATCGGGTTTCTGGTCAACAAGGTTCTCAGTGACAACGTTGCAGAAATCTCCAGTGTGTCGACCAGGGTAGCGTACCTCATAATTAGGTTAACCAAGAGGTACAGCCTCAAGGTTATCCAGGTTTACGCACCGACCTCGGCACACTTGGACGAAGAGGTGGAGAGCATGTATGAAGACATCTCTAGAGCTTTACATACCACCTCTAAGGCTCACTACAACGTTGTCATGGGAGACTTTAACGCCAAAGTGGGAGTACAGACCTGCAGTGAATCGACAATAGGACCACACGGATTTGGCAGTAGGAATCACAGGGAGCAAATGCTTGTCAACTTTCTCGAGAAAGAGGAAGAAACAGCCCCAAAGGAAGTGGACGTGGCAAAGCCCCGACACAGTGACTAAAAATGAGATTGACTTCATCATTACGGACAAACGGCGCATATTCAGAGACGTCTCAGTGATCAGTAGGTTCAATACTGGAAGTGATCACCGACTTGTACGAGGCACTCTGGATATCGACTTCAAAGCCGAGAGATTCCGATTGATGAAGTCCACACTCCGACCAAACCTACTCCAAACCGTTGTTGGGTGTGAAATATTCCAATTAAAATTGGAAAATCGATTCGCTGCCTTGGAAACCACAGATGACGTAGACAGGGATGAAGGGACGAAGTTTTGCGAGAGCAAGCGTACGGGCAAAAAGTCCAAACTTTCGGCAGAAACACTTCGACTAATGGAAGAGAGACGAACAGACCCTTTGTCAGCTTTGTCAATTAATCAGGTGCGCAACAAAACCATTAAGAAGCTGGTACGACAAGACCTCCGATCCTCTAACACGCTCTTGATTAAAGAATCAATTGAGCAGAATCGGGGGTCGAAAGTGTTCGCCCAGCCTCTGGGTAGAAGCCACCTCACAAAGCTGACAACGTCAACGGGAAACGTCGTCGCATCCAAGTCGGAGATTCTGTCAGAAGTTGAAGACTTCTACGGCAAGCTCTACGCATGCTTCAAGGCCCGTAACCGATACTGAGGATTGTAGAGCCACCTTGACCCGCCACTTCACAGAAGACCTGCCCGAAGTCAGCCGAGATGAGATCGTGACGGCCCTTAAACAGCTCAAAAATGGAAAGGCCCCAGGTGAAGACGGAATCACAACGGAGCTTCTAAAAGCAGTTGTAAGCCAGCTCTTCAATTCTGTTCTCTTCACTGGGAAAACTCCACAGGCATGGAACAGGAGCATGGTGGTTTTGTTTTTCAAAAAAGGAGACAAAACCCTCTTGAAAAACTACCGCCCGATTTCGCTTCTGAGCCATGTCCACAAACTGTTTTCAAGGGTCATCACGAACCGTCTTGCGCGAAGACTCGACGAGTTCCAACCTCCGGAACAGGCCGGATTTCGAAGCGGTTACAGCACCATGGACCACATCCACACAGTGCGGCAGATTGTACAGAAGACCGAAGAATACAATCGGCCCCTGTGCTTAGCGTTTGTGGACTATGAGAAGGCCTTCGACTCAATCGAAACCTGGTCTGTTCTGGAGTCCTTGCAGCGTTGCCAAGTCGACTGGCGATATATCGAAGTGATGAGATGTCTGTATAATGCCGCAACGATGAGTGTACAAGTACAGAACCAGCGTAGTAATCATATCCACCTGCGTCAAGGAGTGAGACAGGGGGACGTCATATCCCCGAAACTGTTCACTAACGCCTTGGAAGATATGCTTAAGACGCTGGACTGGAAAGATCGTGGCATTAACATCAACGGCAGGTACATTTCTCATTTACGATTCGCAGATGACATCGTTATTATGGCAGAGACGCTGCAGGACCTACAACGGATGTTGAATGGCCTAGCTGATTCTTCTCATCGCATCGGTCTCCGGATGAATTTGGATAAAACCAAAGTCATGTACAACGAGCACGTTGTTCCGGAACCGATTGCCGTAGATGGAATCCCACTCGAAGTTGTCACTAAGTATGTTTACCTAGGGCAGACGCTCCAACTAGGCAAACATAACTTCGAAAAGGAAATCCAGAGAAGAATTCAGCTGGGCTGTGCAGCATTTGCAAAACTCCGTCGAGTCTTCTCGTCGCATATACCACAGTGCCTAAAGACAAAAGTCTTTAATCAGTGCGTCCTACCCGTCTTGACATACGGAGCCGAGACGTGGACACTCACGGTTCGACTGGTCCACCAATTTAAAGTCGCTCAGCGAGCTATGGAAAGAGCTATGCTCGGTGTTTCTCTGCGGGATCGAATCCGGAACGAAGTAATTCGCCAGAGAACTAAAGTGATCGACATAGCTCATCGGATTAGCAAGCTGAAGTGGCAGTGGGCTGGTCGTATCTGCCGTAGGACCGATAACCGTTGGGGTAGACTGGTTCTAGAGTGGAGACCGCGAATCGGTAAACGTAGCGTAGGACGCCCTGTTACCAGGTGGAGCGACGACATTCGCAAAGCGGTGGGCAATGACTGGAAACAAAGAGCCGAAGATCGGGCTCAGTGGCATGACTTGGGAGAGGCCTATGTCCAGCAGTGGACTGATACCGGCTGATTATGATGATGATGATGAAACACACATGTTATACCGTCGTGTTTGGGCTCGTTGGATTTGTTTTGACTTACTCTGGTTCTAGGTTATGTAAAAGCTTGTATTTTAAAAAGGATTGTTGATGTATTGGTAGGACTTCTGCTAGTCCGCCTGAGGCAGTACCACCACTTTGCCAATTAATTTTGAGCCGGTAAAGGAATGTTTTTCGGTTGAAATGACAAGGTGTGCAGTGAAATAACAAGGCATATGAGAGTCAACATCTTTATGTCTCAAGGTAACAGGCGTAGTGCAGTTAGATGCACATTTTTGAAATGATGACAGAATTTGCATGTAGCTGTATCTGTAATGGGTAGACGTAATCGCTTACCATGAGGTGAGCGTCGTGTTTGTCCTATTACCTTTTATCGTAAAAAAAAGATAGAAAAAAAAAGTTTAAAAAAAAAATATTACTTGTTTTGCGTAGTAGCACACGCCGGGTATCCGCTAGTATTAAATAAATACGTTTCTTAAGAAAGATACTTGTTCGTTATCTTTTTTACTTTTACAGTCTTGTAAAAGGCGTTCACCACTTAACATTTTAAAAAGTACGCCAACCAGCATAAACTTTACCAAGGTATGAGCATAAGTTTTCTAATTTAAAATTTTAAAATTACAACCTTTACCAGACACTTTGCATATTTAAAACTGAAAAAAGATGACCAAGAAACTTAGCTGTAAAATTTCTAGAGATTATTTGAATAGAAAAAAGTGGGCATAGTCAATGTAAACGCCCAGCGCGTTCAGCGTTATCTTATCATCCACTTTCAATTCACAATTTCATTTTAGATCAAAATATCACTAAAACCCTCGTAAAAAGTGATAATTATTAGCCTGTATTAGTCCAATGCTGAACATAGGCCTCTCCAATTGCAATTGCCACTGAGCACAAACCTCGGCTACTCTCATCGCTCCACCTTGTAATCTCAGGGCGTCTATACTACGTTTGTCAATCCGTAGTCTCCACTCAAGAACTCGTTACTCCAACGGTTGTCAATTCTTCGACTAATATGGCAGACCCACTGGTACTTCAGTATGCTAATCCACGGCTTGACATGAAAATATGGTTTTGTCGATGACTTTAGTGTTCTGTTGGATCACCACTCATTTTGGATGAAATCTATCAAAGAAACTTCGAGCATAGCTGCTTATTTTTCCAAGAAAAAAGTATTCGTAAGTAATTTATTTATTAACAGTCTGATATTTATTAAAAGTAATATACATTTAATCCTTCAACCTATATAGTACTCATAAATTTTGGTCTATTTTATTTCAGAAATCATAAAATGGCAAATATGTTAAAATTTCACTAAGAGCAAATAGTTGTCTACAGTAGTCTAAGGATAAAAGCTTCGTAGACGGTTGTACACGTAAGTACACTGATCTCCAAAGTTTTAATACAATGAAGTATAGTATTTTATTAAATCACACCTAAGGCACAGATTATATAATAGTTACTACTGAGGTACTGGTCAAGCCGAGTCACTGCCAAGCGGCAATGTGACAAATCGCGCCGCAGCACGGGACAATTTTATAGAACGTAATTTATTGCTACTACGGTAGAACAGTAAATCAACTGTGGTAACTGCCTGATTCTGATTACAGATACTCTATTGCGATCAAGTGACATATATACCTGAAATAAACAATTTTGTTACATTTACTCATTAATCAAATGTATTCCTGCACTAACATATCCTGTATTGTGGGAACTATTGTCACATACTGGTATCATACATACTTAATTTGCATCTACTCGTAAGTTCTAGTCTATATATATTGGTAAGATTTTAGCAGTCCAAAGGCAAAGGCAAAGGCAAGTCGAGCTTTTGACAGCGACATTATTGATTGATTATTGATGATTCGATTGGTCATTATGCTTACTGACTGAGAAAGACGCACTGGAGAGTTGAAAAAGAAACAGGTAGTTCCTAAGTCACACATTTATTATTTTTAATTAATACAGAACAGATAAGCCTAATGACCATTTTACCTGATGTTCAGTGATGATGTGGTCTGAGATGGCTATTTTGCTAGTACAGAAGTGGAAGACAGGAGTGATATGTGACATTTTTGTCCAAAACACATACTGCAACATGCAACTGCAATTTGTCTACAACTAATTTCTTCCGCCAAACATTATGGAACTCGGGAAATAATTATTTGATTAGTATTTCGAGGCGTGGTTGAAACCTACCGATGGTAATTACACGTTTTACACCATCGAGGGATTAGGTATAGAATTTCTTACGGCCCACAGAAGCAGAAAGGTCGCAACGAACTCGAAATCAGTTCTTACAATATAAAATCTGTTTTAACATCGTGTAACTTACAATACTGTGTAGACATTATATAACCAACGTATCATCGAGCGGCGAAATTAAAAATACTTTACAACTTCAATAAAAGCATCAATTGGTACCGCGTATAATTTATTTATAAACGGCATGTTTTTTGCTATAGAAGGTAATGGGACGAACAAAAAACTCGCCTGATGACAAGTGATGTCATCTTAATTTAACAGATTTTGCCCAAGGTGATATATTCCCAATTTTAATGGTACTCCGAACCCAGATTACAGACTTTTAATAATTATACTGTTTTTATATCACGGTGCTACGCAGTAGGGCAAATCTTTTCGTAGAGCGACTCAACTAGTAGCATTCGTAGACGTCGTGGGACATCGTAGCACGAAGTAGTTTAGATTATGGGGCAAATGGTAAAAACTATAGCGCACCACTAGTGGGGGCGACTCTCGTGAGGAAAATGAGAATTTACCAAATATGATGAACGCAAAACTTTGGATTAATGGAGTTTTGGGCCTCAAAGCAAAGCGCCTGCTACCTTTAGACATTATTGTAAGCTTCAAACTTTCGCGATTTACATACTACATTTTTCAGTCCTCTCCTGACCATGATCAATGCAACTTGGTCAAAACGTATTGAGGGCCCGGTGGTATAAGTAGGAGAACGGTCGGCTTTGATGTCAGAGGCACCGAGTTAAACCCCCCTGCATCAATGGATTTTTCTATCGAATAATGTATGTGCGCTTTTCACAGTGGCCCTCCGGTAAAGGAAAAACATCGTTAAAAACCAGCAACCCCCGCATGGTGGTAGAATCTTGTGTCACTATCTTGTGTCCGGCCAGCTACCACCCTCAAGTTAGAAAATCTGTCGCCAAACATCTAATGTGTTCCGGCAGCTATCCTTGGGAGCCAGTTTCTATTCTAGGCCTAGCGTGCTTACCATCTTCGACCGCATCATCATTTACCAATTGCGTTAGATAGTTGGTTGGATCTGACACGTGGTGCCATATAAAAACTGTCAAAAATCTGTTAGATTTCTTTATATTAGCGCTATCAGGAACCCATGAAATTGGCCCTAAGTGTCATATGTATCTCACTGGGCACTTAACCTTCCAAACTACCTTCCGAACTGAAAAATATTTAATATTAAATATTTTTACGGATAAATAATAGACAAAGCGTTGGTACCTCAAGCGGACTAGCAGAAGTCCTACCATTATGGCTAAATGCAGTTTTTTGATTGTTGTAGTTAAATTAAGGCCCGTACGTGTGCTTTCATAATGTTGAACGTGACCTGTCATAGCATGCGAATTTTGCATAACGAGCACTTAATTTCAAAAATGATTTAATATGTACACTTAGCTATAAGCACTGAAATATCTTAGTGTCATTTCGAAGCGGTTTAAGGCAAAATCATTGAATCTAATTATTGTTTTTGTGTAAGACGGACGGACAGCGAAGTCTCATTAACTCGTTAGGGCTCCTTTAGTAAGTACCCTTTGGGTACGGAACTCTAAAAGTTGTAACGTACTTCTCCCTATGTTGACATTATATCAACTAATATCAAGCCAGAAAAGGTAGGTCTAAGGTCTAGGAAGATCTAGGTAGGATAAACATAAACCTTTCATTGAATGAAAATCTGAACGTTAACTTTTTATTAGCTGCACCTGTATGTTTGTAACCGACTTCTTTGGGCGTGATTTTGAGCCACTTTAAACGGCCAGATTTCGTTCAAACTTTGTAGATTTATCGAAGTCCGATGACAATACACTAATTTGATAAAAAATATTCCATTTTTCAACTAAAAAGTAGAAAATAAATAATAGTTCAAAAAAACTAAAAAACACGCTTTTTATAGAAAACCGAAATAAAAAAGAAAATAAATTTTAATTAATTTAAATTCAGAATAGTGTTAAAAATTTGGCTGTTTAAAGTGGGTCAAAATCGCGCCCAAAGAAGTCGGTTACAAACATACAAACATACAGGTGAAGCTAATAAAAAGCTAGGTCTAAGGTCTAGGAAGGTCTAGGTAGGATAAACATAAACCTTTCATTGAATGAAAATCTGAACGTCAACTTTTTAGAGCCTATCAGCTTTTTAATGTGAAAAATGTGTATACCCTTAAGGTGGTAACTTTTTACTAAAATATTTTTTTATAAAACTAACGCACGCTCAATAAAAGTTTTATTCCACGTAAAACTGCAACAAAACGTGCACTTTTAGCCTCAAGCGTAAATATGTAGGTTTTACATTACATAGCAGATGTGTTTCGAATTTAGGTAGGTACTCTTTTTCATTGCCAAAAAACTGTAACTGTAACTGTAAACTGTAACTATTTCTTTTATGCATGATTATTGAAATTTGAATGTTTAATTCTTATGTTTATATAGTAGAGGAACAAACTAAATTTTTTTTTTCTAATAATAGTATTAAGCCAACAGATTTAACAGTCTGCTAAAATTAATTTACTAAATTTAACTTTGTTAAATTCAGAGTATCTCGAGACACTAATTGCTGGCTAAGTGCGAGTCAGACTTTTGTCCCGCACACGGAGGGTCCCTAACGCCATCTAACGAATATCTTACGAACTTCTAACACCAACTTAGTGAACGTTAACACAAAAGTGTTGGTAATTAATATTATTAATAAGGTAAACAATCGTTCATAGATATAGTAAAAAACACGTTTTTAGGATTCCGTACCCAAAGGGTAAAACGGGACCCTATTACTAAGACTCCGCTGTCCGTCTGTCTGTCTGTCTGTCTGTCTGTCTGTTCGTCTGTCACCAGGCTGTACCTCATGAACCGTGATAGTTAGATAGTTGAAATTTTCACAGATGATGTATTTCTGTTGCCGCTATAACAACAAATACTAAAAACAGAATAAAGTTAAAAATAATAGAGGGTCCCCCCCATAAGGCCTATATCCAGCAGTGGACTGATACCGGCTGATTACGATGATGATGATGATATTATTTCAGAGGTGGTACCATTTGAATTTCATCGAGATGTTGATGATGTTCAGTATCTTCAGAGATATGAAGATAAACACCTTAAACATAGTATTGAAATTGATTGCGTGACGTTGGAAATCTATTCTTTTAGTTTTTTAAATGATCTTAAATTATTTTTATTATTATAAAGCATAAATGACCTATAAAACGTTTGCCTAGGCCAGGGGTACGCAATGACGCCTGCTATAACATTTTTCACAGAAAAGTTGCTGCTAAGTGAAGATGTGATTACACCTTTAATGTAGATTTTCATTCTCTATAGTCTTACTTCGTGCTGATCTAAGCTCTCCTGTGAACGTGTTAATCTAATTATTAGATTCTTCTAAATTATCTTTTTTTCATTCGAGCGGCATTTTTTGCAGGCCTACCCATGTTGATATATAAAGCCTGTTTTTTTTTTTTATTATTCACAATTATTTAACAACAAATTATAAGTAAAATAGGATTATTAAATATAACAGTTTATAGCTCAAGTAAGGTAGGTAGCTATTTAAAAGTAATAAAAAATTAAAAATGTAGTAATTAGTAGACACACAGGCAGTAGCAGGCATTAGTAGGCACACAGGCAACAAAAAATATAAAATAAAACTTTTTAACAAAAAAATTAAGGCGCCGAAAAAACTGATAAGTAAAAAATTATAAACCTTTGTTACCTTACCTTAATGTTTTTAAACTACTGTTGATATACCTCAGTATATATGTTTGTAATGGTTTTGAGTTTTTAACTAAACTTAATAACTAAGTTCCTAAATTCATGTAAGTATGTATACCTAAGTAGTTTTGAGTCGGAGCAAACAATCAACAAGCAAAAATCACTAAATAACCTTTAATTTAAAGAAATAACCAAATCAATATGAAAAACAAAGTTACATTTGCGGTTGCTATATCTCAAAAACTGCTGACTATACTCGTTCAAACCAATTTTCGTTTTCACTGCCTTACTTTAAAAGTTAGAGGCAGGACACACATTTTACCACATGTGAAGTACGAGTAACTATCTGTCAAATGATAGACTTTGAGAAAAAATGGTTTTAGAAACCTCAATGTAATTTTTAAAGACCTATCTCTATCTCTATCTCTATCTATAGACACCCAACACGCATAGGTTTGATGAAAAATTTTTTTTTTAGTTTCAGTTCTATGTATGTGGAGCCCCCCTTAATCTTTTTTATATATTTTTGAATTAAAATCGTAAAGCGGTTTAAAGAGTATACCTACCTACCAAATGTCAACTCAGTAGTCTTAATAGTTTCGGAATAAATGTCTGTGACATACATACGGACAGACAGACAGACATGACGAATCTATAAAGCTTCTGTTTTTTCCATTCAGTTAGGGAACCCTAAAAAAGTAGCTCAGAAGATGGATTATAGTTGCCTCTTACTGCCGTCTTTCAATTCCTGACAAGCACTTTTCCATTTTAGACCGTATCTTTATAGGGGTCAAGGGCTTGTCCGTCACCTGCAAACTCTATTATGTTTTCTGACTAACTTTATAAAATAAAAATACATATAAGCTAAGTTTCGTAGCATCTACCGTCATTAATCAAAGTAATAACCAACAGTGTAGTTTCGTAGCACACGTAGCGCTGTGCTGCATGGTTACTTTCTTTTCACATAAATTGACTTTACACCTTTACATTTTCAGAATTTGCTCACAATGTACATTTAAAATACGCTGGACTCGAAGCGTCGTCCGTGAGCATTCCACTCGATCTGCATCGTAAGAAGTCTTTTGTCCAAGAATGCACAGTGACATCAAGCGGTATTTTCTCGTTTCGTTTCTCAGCGATTTAAGTGAAATCTGTGTTCTGTTTAAAGAATTTATTATAGGTATGAAAGAAGAGTTTCTATCTTTTTACTTTATAGTACCAAAAGGAGGGTTACGTTCTTCGAGTGTATGTATGTATGATTTTTTTTTGTTCCAGCTCACTGCCACTTGAGCTGTTTATCTATTAAGTTATGTTAATAACTTTTGATTCTCTGAAAGATGATGTTGTAGTGATTGTATTATCCGATGGAGCGCGATATAATTTTTACGCGATTGTAAAAATACTTCAACAAAAGGAAAAAATTTGTTGAACAGTTCAATAGTTTAGATACAACTAAATACATTTTACATCTTAGCATATACATCAACATATATTACATTTATAACACACTAGCAGCCCGCCCCGGCTTCGCACGGGTAGAACATATGCCTACAAAATTTGCATCAGTTTGTTGCATCAAATATAAAATATGAACATATATAAGAATCATCGTCATATTTCAACCAATTTACACAAAACCTTAACGAATTATGCACCTAAACCTTCCTCATAAACACTCTGGCTATTGGTGAAAACCGCATGATAATCCGTTCAGTAGCTACTGAGATTATTGCGAACAGACAGACAGACGCAGTGATGGACTTTGTTTTATAATACTTACGTAGTGATATTGGACGGCCCTTTGGCGTAAAGGATAGTTACCCTGATTCTGACCCGACGGTTGTAACTATGACCTAATCTGTGGTTTCACTGCAAATATTTTATTAATTTTGCGATGCGTGTATGTGAAATTCGTGATATCTTCTAGAGTTTTCATTTGAATTATATACTGTAAGGGACAATTTTAATCTATAAGATGTGGCCAAGCTAATTAACGTAATTATTTGGATAAGGATTAATACAATATACTTTAAAATAGCCTTGGAAGTAATGTAATATTTATTAACAAAAATTTTAAGATTAAAATGGTTACTGTGAGTCAACCTTAAGAGAAAGACATATGCTGTCGCGGACTTTTTGTAGGTCTTATTAAGTTGTAAAACTCTTCCATAGAAAATATTCTTCTATCTATTTTCAATTGAGCAGCGTTCGTAAGAAACGTGTTTTTTCGACCGTTTTTTTGCCGACTTAGGTTGCAAATTAGGGCTCCACGAATGTACCTTTGATGTAAACGGGATAATATACAGCCTATTTTCATTTCAAAAGTCCACTCTATGTATTAGTGAAAGAATTTTTTAAATCGGTTCAGTAGTTTTTGAGCCAAATCATTACAAACATACCAAAACACAAAAATACAAATGTTCTCTCTTTATAATATTACTAGCTGACCCGGCAAACGTTGTTTTGCTAAAACCCAAATATCTTACGGAACCCTATTTTTTTCAAAATAGCCTATGGTACTCGTGGATAATGTGGCTTTTGAATGGTGAAAGAATTTTTAAAAACGGTCCAGTAGTTTTTGAGCCTATTCATTACAACCAAACAAACAAAGTTTTCCTCTTTATAATATTAGTGTAGATAAGTATAAGTATAGATAACAAAGTATAAATAAGTATTTATAAAACTAGTGAAACTTTAGTTAAACATATTTGGTACTACTTTATATTAAACAAAAAGACAAAGATCACATCTTCTGAGAAAGAAACGGTATTTCTACAAGTATTTCCACTGAAGAAAGAACGTTAATTCTAACTAATTATTCTACGAAAAGTTAATTATCCGAAAATATATTTAGGTCGTTTAGAGAATAAAAACCCCGGAAACAAGCAATTTCACCGTTTTAGGGCGATGCTTGCATAAGGTTACGGAAAATAACAATGATTAATTTGCGTAATTGTCGTTAAATTAAGGTTAAAGCTAATGATGACAAAATCTTTATTACTAACCGACTTTCAAAAAGTCGGTGGTTCTCAATTCGTCTGTATTTTTTGTATATTTGTTACCTGGTCACTCTGCCAATTATTATTGTTAACCGATTTGAATGATTTTTGATGTCAGGGGTAGAGATGGGTAGAGAATTATCTGCGAGGTGATCTTAGATCTGATAAGTATTTCCAGTTAACATCCCAAATTTGCTAATGCTTATAGTTATGCTTATAGATATCACCACTTTGTTTGTCAGAATTATAATCAGATTCAGTTTCATAATCATTTGTCAGAATATATATGATCATACAATTCTGTGATAAGGTCGCCATTCGTAAATCTATTTTTTTTATATATTAAATATATTACCTATAGACTAGCCTTTGGCTACTATCTCGCCTGATAGTAAGCGATGATGTAGTCGAAGATCGTGAAAACGTCCTTGAATACTCTGACACTGTGGGCTGTGTGCTGTCGGAACACCGTAAGGTTATGGTGGTAGACTTTCTCCTCGATGATGATAAGCTTCTTTTAGTTAGGAACATCAATATCATGTACTCCTACCACTTGTTTTACAAGTAGTATAAAGTCTTTGTTTCTTTAAAGGTGTTTAATGACAAATTTTTATCTATCTATAATATTATGCTTAGGCCTACTAACTGGACCAAGGCTCGTCAACTGACATTATTTTTATGTTTATGCATATACTGCATAGTGTGCATGTTAAACTTTGGTTTGTGTGAAAGAACAGTTTTAGGTAACTTACCAGAAAAGTCGGTAATTGCGAAGTTGGGAACGGGTCGCTAGATTTATTGTAAAATCTTTAGATACCTAAATTGGTATCTATTTCCTACGTTTGGCCAGTTTCCAGAACGTATAAAGCATGCAGCAGACGTGAACAGCTCAATCCAATTTTAGCATAGTTGCATCTGATGAAAAAACGATACGATCCCTCATCGATATATCCTTACTATAATATTATAAATGCGAAAGTAACTCTGTCTGTCTGTCTGTGTCACTTTCACACCAAAATCACTAAACCGATTTAAATGATATTTGGTATTCAGATAGTCTAGAGCCTGAGAACGGACATAGGCTACTTTTTAGTGCGAAAAGAGGTTTGTAAGGGGTTGAAAGGGGGGATGAAAAGTTGTATGGAATTATCGTAATTTTTAAAGCTAGAAGCTTGAAATTTATTTTTTAAGGCTGTTGATTCGATATAAATAAATATGACATTCAAAGTATGTGAGGGGGAAGGAGGAGTGGAGGGTGAGGGTAGGGGGAGTGGGAGGGGAGGGGACGTGGAAGTGAGGGTAAGGGGAAGGGGAGGGAGGAAGGGGGGATTAGCATGGCGTGGTAGGGTGCGGTGTAGCTGGGATAAGTATGTGTCTTATTAGTAAATGCTACCCCCAAAGACATTATTCCACGCGGACGAAGTCGCGGGCACAGCTAGTTATGAATAAATAGAAATGTAAAAAAATAAATAGACTGTACATGCATAGTATAAATCTAAGTCACTTTCCGCCATCTGTCCGTTTAATGCGGTTTTCATCAATAGATAGAGTGATTCTCAAGAGGAAGGTTTATAACCTGGATTAAACGCGGGCAAAGCCACAGGGTGTAGCTAGTAAATTATATTTTATGAGATCAAAACTACAAAGCATCAACATTTATATAGAATATCTACTTAATCAAAGTTACCACCAACTGTACAAGCTCTAAATAATATTTTAACAACTTTCCACATAGTGCGGTTTTAGTGACAATATTTCACGTACATTTATTTTGAGCGCATTTAATTAATACTTTGATAAACGTAACAAGTAAAGTATGTGCGATGGAATGACGTCAAACATGCAACTTATTATTATAATTCAGTAGCTGCTGTCTATTTTAGTTACTGATCAAATCTGTTTATGTGGAATACTTTATGTTAATAAATAACAGGATAAGCTCGACGCTCGCCGAGCCTGTAGGTAAACGATAAAGTCTACCCATTATAGTAAACACTGCGTCCGTTATCTTGAGGAATCTACGGAGATAGCCTAGGAGATAGATATATAGAATTATACTCAAGCAAGCAAATGTGTGCGGTCAGAATCTGTCCACACTACAAATTGCGGAAGTACATCGATACATGATTGATATTTCATTCTGTCGCACATAGCGCTGTGCATCAACATTATCATACTCACAACAAAGGAATGGAATTCTCCGCCAGAGTCTATGTTTCTTGTTAAGTACAATCCGGGGGTCTTTAAATCGCGAGTGAACAGGTATCTTCTAGGCGAGCCTGCTACATCGTCGATCATATCTTTACTTAACATCAGGTGAGATAGTGGTCAAAAGTTTACTTATATCTACTGTAAAAAAAGGAATAAATGTAGAACAACCACATACGAGAAGGATTCGCATATGCAATAATCTGTCCTATTTTTTTTTTTATAGACTAATTTAGTATTAGTTTTTTTCTGTTAGACAGATAATTGTTTGATCGCTTGTCACCTAATAAACCTAATAAAGGTACGGACACACCGCAGCGTCCTGCGTGCGCGATCTATGCGGCGATCAGATAGCGCAGTAGTATTTGTACCGACTGGTTCACACCAAACGCGATCAGAAAACAATTGAGAAAAACTGAGATTCGCCCCGCATATCGCAGGACGCTGCGGTGTGGCCGTAACTTAAAACCTTATAAAATTAATATGTAACGATGCAATATACAAAATAAGATAAACAGAGTAATTAAAATATATCTGCAGACGTAATTAGCCTCAACAACAGCTCTTCATTTCTCTCAGCTATAAACCTTAACAATTTTAATAAAATGGTTAAAATTACAGTGCATTAATATAAATTGCTACTTTAAGCGTTGAGTAACATGTTTATGATAGCGTGTTGAGCTGTTTTAAAATATAATGCTTTTTTTGCAATGGCCATTTTATATTACGAGCGCTGAGCAACTATTTAATATATTCATTAAAAATCTAGATAAGAAGAGATTTCTTGCAAAGTACAAACATTTTTATGTTTTTAAAGTGAGATTGTAGCTTTTGTGTAAATAAGTGCGAGCTTAAAATTGAATCCAAATAAGACATTCAAAGAGATTTATAGGCAGGTTATAAGTTTCATCAAGCCACCAAGACCGCGGCGTCCTGCAATCTACGGGTGCGATCTCAGTACTTTTCAATTGTTTTCTGATCGCGTTTGGTGTGAACCAGTCGGTACAAATACTACTGCGCTATCTGATCGCCACCTAGATCACGCACGCAGGACGCTGCGGTGTGTCTGTATCTTTACACTGTAAGTAGGGTATAACTATAATTTTTTTTTAAATATCATATTGGCTAGCGTGACCACTTTCTCACAAAAACCAATTTCTGTTTACATTCACGCTAACGCAACTTAAAAATGTATGGGAATGACAACTTTGTTGCGGAAAGATAAATGTCATTCCCATACATTTTGAATTTGCTTTAGCGTGAATGGGAACAGAAATTGGCTTTGGTCTAGGCAGCTGTTTGTAAGTGATGAGCCGGTCGAGGATGGAAGCACGCTAAGCCTAGAATTGTTTGCTTTTGTATAGTTTATATAATATACAGATAAATTCATAGAACGCGTTGTATGGGAGGACAATACGGTGTACACCTATTTCTGAAAAGTGTCTCAATTAGTTTCTATAGTGCCAATAAACCACTTTAAAAAATTCACAAAATTTTTATTCAATCGTTAAGTGTCATATAAATGCATTTAAATTTTGCATTTTTTAATTTCGCGTGTAATTTGACGAAAACGCTGGACGCAGTGGACGCCATATTGCTCTGTGGTCATGACGTCAGTTGGATGTGTAAACAAATGCAGTGATATTATAGTTAACAGTTGACACTTCTAAGTTTACATAGCCGTATGACGTAATAACATGGCCTACTACTGGTGACTACTATTAAATGGTGTTATGAAATAGATTAAAAAAGCTGAAAAACTGACCTTTGAATTATATTTTAAAATTTAGTTTGCTATTTTACAAGCTTTTATTTAACTTGCAATGTATGTATGTATGTATGTATGTATGTATGTATGTATGTATGTATGTATATATGTATGTATGTCACTATGTATGTTCGGGTGGAATCTTGGAAGCTAAATAAGATCCACTTCCCGATGTCCGATTGGACTAAATTTGGTATACTTATGTATCTTCGGTGACAATACAATGATATGGTACCATGGAGCTGGTCTGATGATGAAGCTGGAAGGTGGCTACGGCATCTCTGTGTAAAATTAACATAACCCTACCGAGTTTGGGCTCGATTGCTTCTTCTCGAAGAGAACTTTACACCGAGATGATATCCAGGGTCTGATGATGAAGCTGGAAGGTGGCCACGGCATCTTTGTGATAAATCAACGTAACACTACTGAGTTTGGGCTTGCTTGATTAGTCTTGCAGAGAACTTTACACCTAGATGATATCCAGGGCCTGATGATGAAGCTGGAAAGTAGCCACGGAATCTCTGTGATAAAACAACAAAACCCTACCGAGTTTGGGCTCGATTGATTCACCTTGTAGAGAACATTATACCTAGATGATATTTAGCGACTGGTGATGAAGCTGGAAGGTGGCCACGGCATCTCTGTGATAAAATAACGTAACCCTGGCGAATTTGGGCTCAAATGATTTGTCTTGAGGAGCACTTTACACTTCAATGATATCCAGCATCTGATGATGAAGCGGTGGACATGGCATTTCTGTTATAAAGCAACATAGCCCCACCGAGTCGATTGATTTTCCTTGAAGAGGACTTTACCCCTAATCACATCAAATATCCGTGGAATATTTTAAAACATCACGCCTTCTCTTAAATACTTAGGTAGGTAGTCGGTATTTATACCTACCTACTAAAAAGTTAAAAATAAATTATACGTAAAAAATATTTTTAAAAACAAGGTAGTATCTGGGACAATGAACTAAAAATGTTAAAAATAAATTCTAGTAAATATTTGGCGTGTAGGTACTTACCTATATTTTTAAAAGCTTGAGGCACTGAAGCATAGAAATTACCTAGCCTGAAAAACGGGTCTTGTTTCAAGCTTTTAAAAATATAGGTAAGTATATACACGCCAAATACTTACTAAAATTTATTTTTAACATTTTTAGTTCATTGTCCCAGATAAAAGCTTGTTTTTAAAAATTTTTTTTACTTATAATTTATTATGAACTAAAACTAACGTTTTTCGACTGCTTTTTTTCTGAGCTATCTCACTAATATATTTTTTAGATTTTTTCTCATATAGAGTAAAATACCCAATTATGTGAGTTAGCCCTTTCACGAATACGCGAATCCTTTTCTAAAATGGAGAGAATAGGATCATTTCAATAAATAGGTATAATAAATAGGTTTATAAAATATGTGAAAAGCTCACGTTCCGTCTAAAGGTACGGCCGCACCGCGGCGTACTGCGATCTACGCGCGCGATCTCAGTACTTTTCAATTGTTTTCTGATCGCGTTTGGTGTGAACCAGTCGGTACAAATACTACTGCGCTATCTGATTGCCACCTAGATTGCGCACGCAGGACGCTGCGGTGTGTCCGTATCTTAAATCAAATATAAAACATAGCTTCATGGCATTGTTTCTATCGTTAGTCAAATTGTCCATATTGTTGTTTATATTAATGTTGTGTGTTAATATTATAGTTGTTTATAGTTTCTCGGGTAGGTTTTTAAAACTTAAAACAATTTGGGTAAGATAAAACTTATTCTATCTCTATTATAATATATGTATATATATTTATCTCAATTATAATATATTTATTATATCTTTATTATAAATGTAATGGTTCTTTTTGATTAATTTATAATCTTATGCAGTCTTGTTGAGAAATGTTCTCTGTTTCTCTCAATTTCTTTAGTAATATATTACATAACTAAATAAAGGTTACTTTGTCAAAGGTAACCAATAAGTACCTAGCTGGAATACATGAAAGTATTTTTAATCAAAGGACAAGAATGCTTATTAGATTTTATTGGCTTTTCTTTGACTTGAGACCATTAAACGAAATATCCTGAGGCGAACTGTTTCTTATGACTTCTTAAAACTTATAGAAATATCGGTAAGCGAGTGGGATATAGTTTTTAGGGTTTCGGTTAGGTTATCAGGACTACCTGACAAGGAACCTTTATAGTTTCGTCATGCCCGTCTGTCTGTCTGTCTATCCGAGGTTTTGCTAAAAGAAAGCTGAAGTTTTGTAAGGATTTGAATATCAATTAAGCCGACAAAGTGGTAAAATAAAATTATAGAAATTTTTTTTTAGGGTATTTCCCCTACATGTGAAGTGGGGATGAATTATTTTTTCGTCGTCTTTCCCATCGTGTGTGATATTGTTGAATAGCTCCTTTGAAATGATTTACAAGTCGCTAATACTTTTTTTCGATTTAATGCTCCATTTACGAAATATTAAATTTTAAAGTACATATTTTTGTTCCAGTAGGGCGTCCCCCTTCCCCCCTCTAAAAGTTAAACTGCAAGCTTGAACAATCTGGAAAAAATCATGATGTTATTGCATTTCATTTAATTATGTTAAATATTATACTACGGAACCCTACACTGCGCGTGGCCTGACACGTTATTGGCTGGTAAATTATGTATGAAAAGTTATTTCTTTTAGTATGGAAACATTATGAGTTGATGTATGGTAGTAAAACAAAAGCTTAATAATTAGCTTAATAAAATAACTAGGTTCTATTTAAAATTACTATTATATACTATCCCATTTATTATTATACTGATCTCAAATATTTGAGCCAGTATATTGTAATAAAATAAATTGATTGACTTTATTGAACCAAAGCAGCAGATAAAAATTATAAATTTGATAAATAGGATAATACTCTCAAAGCGGTTAAGTGCCGCTTGTGTACTTGAGGAATAAGGGAGACTTTTTTTACTTATACGACAAGCACAAACTAAAAATCCACTAAATTTGTTTTTTTTTTAATATCATATAGGCTAGCGTTGGATCACTATCCCACCTGCTGGTAAGTGATGATGCGGTCGAAGATGGTAAGCACGCTAGGCATAGAATGGAACTGGCTCACAAGGATAGCTGCCGGAACACATTAGATGTTTGGCGACAGCTTTTCTATCATGAGGGTGGTAGCTGGCCAGGTGGACACTAGATAGTGTCCTACCACCATGGAGGGGTTGGGGTTTATTAAAGATGTTTTTCCTTCACCGGAGGGGGGTCACTGTAAAAAGCGCACATACATTTTTCGATAAAATAATCTATTGGTGCACAAGACCGACCATTCTCCCACTACACCACCGGGCCCTCAAAATTTTGTTGATAAGTTAGAAATGCGCTGTTTGTACAAAAGTGCCTCCATATTCAGGAATAATGCATATTAGACTCGTTGTCTAAACTAAGGTATATCTTTCTGGAGAAAAAGGTGTGATAGTAGGTCTTTGATAATATTATAGTTATTTAAGTTATTAAAAGTATGGATCATCATATTTTTAATTGCTTTTAAGGTTCCGTACTTCAAAAGAAAAAAAACCCTTATAGGATCACTTTATTGTCCGTCTGTCTGTCTGTGTGTTCGTTCGTATGTCAAGCCATTTTATTCCGAAACTATTAAGACTACACAGTTGAAACTTTATAGTTAGGTCTATTCTGTAAACCACTTAAACATTAAAAAGAGTAAAAGATTAGGGGGAGCTTCCCATACACGGAACTGAAACTTAAAAAATATTCATCAAACCTATAATTGCCTACAGATAGGTATTTAAAAATGGTACATTGAGGTTTCTAAAACCATTTTTTTTCAAAGTCAATCGTTTGAAAGATACTTTTTTTTTTAATTCAACTTTTATTTAGGGGCTTTTATTAATTTTCACCTAATACATTTATAGTATATCTGAAATTATATTTATTTTTAGGCTTACGATTCCATCGGTTGGTTGATCTAGAAAACTGAACCTTATTTCAAACACGTAAGACTCATTTCCACTTGTACTAAATTGTTCGTGTTTGTTTCGAAGTAACTATTAGGTAACTGTGGTGTTAGCTTTAATAAAAAGTTTCATTAAGTTTTTCACGAATAGACAACAACAAAATCTTCTGGGTGACGTGAGCGCTATGACACTTTCATACGATTATGACATGTTTTGGTATAAACATTTTTATTCCTATATTAAATTCAGCGTAAATAAAGATAATTATTCAGTCATAGCAAATTAGCAAACAATCAGCTTATTATGTTACACGTTGTATATGTAATTCAATAACAAAAAAATAAACTGGCCAAGTGCAAGTCGGACTCGCACTCGTAGGGTTCCGTAACACAGTTAAGTATTCCACAACTATGATTTTTGCAACTACAAAATTAACTTTGTTTTTCATAGTGTTTGTATTAAAAACAAAGTTATCTTTGCGGTCGCCATATCTCTAAAACTGCTGACTGTATCTCGTTCATACCAATTTTCGTTGTTAGTTTTTATTGAGATCTACAGTATATATATTTTTTTTTCACTCCCATACTTTAAAAGTTAGAGGGACACACATTTTACCACTTTAGACGTGCCTATCTTTCAAATGTTTGACTTTGAGAAAAAATGATTTTAGGAACCTCAATGTCATTTTTGAAGACCTATCCATAGACACCCCACACGTATAGGTTTAAAGATATTTTTTTTGTGTCAGTTCCATGTATGGGATGCCCCCCCTTAAACTTTTATATTTTTTATTTTTGTATAAAAATCGGAAAGCGGTTTACAGAATACATCTACCTACTAAGTTTCAATTTACAAAATTGAAACTGTTAGGACTACAAGTCCTAACAGTTTCGGAATAAAATGGCTGTGACATACGGACAGACAGACAGACAGACATGACGAATCTACGCGGCTACGAAACCCTAAAAAATCAAATTTACTATTACATATACAATCTTATAATTTGTGGTTGATACATTAACAGTATTTAGGCATCGGTTTAGGGAACGAATTGCAAAGTTAAGTTTGTCCTTTTAACCAAGTTCGACAATTTTGCACGGAAGCCTCGGTGCGCAAGTCCAGCTCGCAGAGCTCGCGAGTCAATGACTCCCCGTTTTTTTCATCTGCGTCTATATGACGCTTTCTGTGGGCAATCTCTGTTGAAAACATTAATGTCAACCCTTTAGTGTCTTACGGTCTAAATGGTCTTCTACATGCATCTGCTGCGTGACTATTTAAGCCACGCCAACCTGTCGGTATGCATGTGACAAATATGACCCGCTTAGTTTCATATCAGCTTAGCGATATTCTCTCTTACAACATCAGCTTTTCTGGCCATTGGGCGTAGATCGGTGTGGCGTATTCGATTTATTCTTTTCTCTTCCAGTATAGTGCGCGAAAAAGTCCTTTAACACACTTTACTTCTAAAATTATAAGCTTAAATTACAGCTCTGAAATTGTTTACTACAAAATATAAGTGGGATTTATTTGGTTTCAACTCCTTTGTTCTATACCATAAAGGT
The DNA here is from genome assembly GCA_954871355.1 of Cabera pusaria. Classification (NCBI taxonomy): domain Eukaryota; kingdom Metazoa; phylum Arthropoda; class Insecta; order Lepidoptera; family Geometridae; genus Cabera; species Cabera pusaria. Next base: position 6,712,434 of record OX940893.1, read on the forward strand.
ACGGATACACCGTAGCGTCCTGCGTGCGCGATCCTGGCGGTGATCAGATAGCGCAGTAGTATTTATACCAACTGGTTTACACCAAACGCGATCAGAAAACAATTGAAAAGTACTGAGATCGCGCCCGCAGATCGCAGGACGCCGAGGTGTGGCCGTACCTTAAAGAAAGTTTGAAACTTTAAGTATAAGAATATGTTTTGTATTTTGGCTATGCAAAAACTTTTGAACTGAAAACTCATTTGCTATGCATATACTAACGATGTTATTTATTAATTTTTGGCACATTGAAATTATATTCTCTTGTCTTGGGTTTAAATTAATGAGTAAAATTTTAAAGTCCTTGATGTAGGTTAAACCACAAAGTCAACCAATATCTGTACAAGCTGTTACTTCAGGCAATATTATTGCGGTTGTAATTTGGATTGCATAATTTATTTTTCACACATTTATTTTTTTCTTTTAATCACATGGTGATAGGTAAAGATGCGACCTAAGGTAGAATCGTTTTATCTGGGTGTGAAAGATGGCGTGAGAAAAGACACCAGACAACTGACTTAAGGTCAACTTTCTTGAACGAAACCTTAAAGAGATTACTTAGTTTTAGCCATCACTGTCTTACTGCTGGGTAAAGGCCTCTTACTATTCCTTTCATTTATTGCTGTCCTGAGCTAGATGAATCCAATTGGGGTTGAACGTGTCCAGTTAGTCCCACTATCACTAAATAAATATAGTACAAGTATCGCTAACTCATTCTTGATCTTCCGCAGCGACGCCGTACTGCGTTTTACCAGTTTCCAGAACGTATTAAGGTACGGCTATGCCACGGCGTCCTGCGATCTGTGGGCGCGATCTTAGTGCATTTCAATTGTTTTCTGATCGCGTTTGTTGTGAACTAGTCGGTACAAATACTACTGCGCTATCTGATCGCCGCCTAGATCGCGCACGCAGGACGCTGCGGTGTGTCCGTACCTTTAGGCATGCAGCATACGTGAACATCCAATCTTTGTATAGTGGCTTACAGAGCTACTAAACTACATCTGATTGAAAAAAAAAGTTCTAAAAAATATATTCTCCAAAATTCGATTCCTTTTTCAGCATAGTGGTTTACAGAGAACTACATCTAATCAAAAAACGATACGATCTCTGATCAATAAAAATATATTCTCGAATAATCGTTTCCATCTCAACTTAGTCTAACTATCGTGTGCATGTTACGCCTTACAAGCTAAGCATGTGCTCACAGCGACTTTGTTAGGATAAAATATTTAGTAGGTATTTTGCCACGAGCTCCTTACAATATCAGGTAACCCAGTGCTGTGGAAACCATGCATACATTGTTCAAAATTTACTGAACTAAAAATATGATTTCACCCGCGTTTATAAGAATCCTATGCCCTGTTCTGGCATATTGCCTATCATTGTGTAGAATTTTACCTAAATCAGTCAAGTCTTACCATCTTCGACCGCATCATCACTTACCAACAAGTGAGACAGTGTTCAAACGCTAACCTATAAGATATAAAAATAAAAAAGTCTTTTAACCATGAGAGGTAATAAACAAACAAATAAATTTAATATACAAACTGACTTTTACATTTATAATCGTAATAATTGGTATTAATTTTGAAGTGAAACTAAAAAATTATGACATATTTAAGAATTTGCTGTATAGAAGGTCTATCTATGGCGTATAAAATGTAACAATTTCACAAAATTAGCTGAATTTACTTAATTTAGAATGATATACGCAAATTGGCTGGCAGCGGCTGGAAACAAAGAGCTAAAGATCGAGCTCAGTTGCATCGATACAAAGATAGACTGATGATGATATTTTATTTTTACCTACTTAACGATTTGGCTACGATATGATGTATCATAAAAAAAAAACGTTTTAATATTTCATCTTTAGTATCTACTAATAACACCAAAGTAATATGTCTAATAAACAGTTTATCTAAAGTTTTAGCAATCACATGCTTGAAATTTATTGACTCCTAGAACTTCGAAGATTTCCTTTCTAAGTTATGATAGAAGGATGAAGATAAATGGGCTCATAGTTCCCAGATAACAATATATGGGAAGCTTTGAATAAACGATATATCTATTCTCTACCTTATGGATATAATACAGAAATCTGGGAGTATAATCTCGAAATGCTGAGTCGAACTGTACAATACAAGCGTACCGACGTAAGTGATGATTGGTACGTGATCCGACTAGAGAGTACATCGAGAGGGAAAGTTGTATACCATTGGAAATGCACAAAGGAACAGCATAGTCTTGGATTTAGGGTAGGCTGAATTTTATTTTATAGTTGAGTAGAGATATTACTAAGTGTAAAATTAAGTTATACATGCAATATTTAGCAAAAATAATTCAGACCTTATTGCACTACCTTGTCGTTAGTAGTTTTCATACAGCTGTCATAAGTGCTTTTTGTGAATTATTAGGGATATATCTCACTAGGACAACAACTGGTTAAACCAGTCTTGCTATCAACAAAATGTATACACCTGAATGGAGTAGAGGGTACCTTACCTAGTGTCGGGTTCGTTGCGTAACCAGTTTTGTGGTGGCAACCAAAACATCTACTGAGAGCGCAATCACTAATATTAATGCAGCCATATATATGTAGCCATATAGTCTCACTTGATCACCAGTTGCACAATAACAATAAAAAAAAAATAAAAAAATCAGGGACGCCTCGTCCGCACAAATCACACTGCTTGTGCGTCGACGATGTTATTCTTACGTATACACCGTTGAAATTGACGACCCTGGTGTCTGTCCTGGTGTTTCTCGTTTGGTAGCTCAAGACACTATGGTGGTGCTACCAGTGACACCGTTATAGTGTCCTTTCGTCAGATTGGGCCCCTCATACATACAAGGGTAATTCAATATACCGACTGGGACTCTTTTCTAACAGAAAGTTTCTGGCTTGAAAAGAAAAGCTTTTGTCGCTCTTGTGACTAAATGAGACAAATCTTATAACTTCTGTAAATTTCTTTGGTACACAAGACCTGCGACCTACGCTGATTAACTAAAATATATACATACCTCTCGCGCAGTTATATTAAAATCGAATTGTACCCAAAAATTCAATACCAAACGTGATATTTCCATTGGCGAAATAAAGTAAGTCCAAGACTACTCTTTATGGGGGTACAATTTGACATGGGCCTGTAGTGTGTAAAAGAAAGTTAAATAGAACTTCTTATTCTTATCCATAGGTCTGCGAGGGTGGTTACAATAGATTTACCCTCTTAACCGTTTCTGGATCATTAACCCAAAAATAAGGAAGCATATTAATCTCCTTCTTTGCAGTAACTGTTATCGTTACTGGTTATTTCTTTGCTTAGTTTGATTGGAAGGGGTAGGTAGGTCAGCAGTTAGGTTGAGTTCAAAAGACTTTCTTTAAAATGACCATAGCTTAGTTTGCATACCCTAATAAACATAAATGGGTTCAAAATAACAGTTTACATAATATTAAAGATGATTAATATCCTTTCTAGTGTCCGCCTGGCCAGCTACCACCTATAAACCCTCAAGATAGAACATCTGTCGCCAAACACTTGTTTTTTTTTTGTTTGTTTGTATAATATCTCTTTGAACAAAAGACACCACAAACAAAAGTACATTTAGGCTGAGTTGCACCATCTTACTTTAACCGTAACTGTAGCTATAACCAGTGTTTTTGTATGGAGTTTGACTGACTTTGACGTTTGTTGTCGTGAAAGTACGATGGTGCAATTCAGCCTTAGTATTGTGTCATTAAGCCGTTGGCTTGTGCTAGCACTCATATTCACACTAATAAGGCTGTCCCTGAGAACCAATTCCTACTCTAGATCTAGCGTGCTACCATCCTCGACCGCATCATCACTTACCAACAGATGAGATAGTGGTCTAACGCTACCCTGCACGATATTTAAAAAAACGGGATCAGCCATGCATGGAGCACTTTCAGCGGAACTTAGACATTTAAGTGTTTACAAAATATATTCCATAAACCTCTGTTACTTATAAACTCTCACCTTACAAAGGCTTAGCACAACTTTGTAAAATACCTCAAGGCGGAAAATTCTCGCAAAATACAAGCGTATAGCTCCTTAGAATACTTTAAGCGCTCTTTGGTTTGTAAACAAAAACTTTGGCCAGTTCTTTCCAGTTAGTTATAGGAAGTGTTTCCCCAAAAGATTCAAAGATGAAGTTTGCTTTAAACGCGGAACAAAACGGCTAGTGCAGTTCTTTTAAGGGGATTGGTTTAAAACTAGTTTAGTGAGTTTTATAGCAACTGGCTTCCAACATACTGTTATTTTGCGAAGATTGCGAATAACAAAAGGCGGCAACTGTATGTCGATTATTGAAGTCTGTTTATGTGTTATACCACTGTCTGGCTTGGTAGTAAACGATGATGTTTGATGTCGAAGATTGTGAACATACTAGGTCTATAATACTGACTCTTACTCTCAAGGGCTGTGTGCTGCCGGAACACCATAAGATTATGGCGGTGGTAAACTACTTTTACATCTCTCAAATTCGGTAAGTAGGTCCTCATTACCCCCAAATGGGGCTTGTAGGTAACCAATTAGCGCTCTAGGGTAATAATGTAGCTAGAAAAGCCCTAGGGCGGTAAGTAATTAAAAAAAAAAACTCTTCACTCTTTCAATAAAACATTAAATTAAAAAATCAAAAAACCCGACTGCGCAAAAAGTGAAGTGTTAAAATGAAACTTAAAAGAAAAAACAAGTAAGTATAGTAGTTGAGACTTCTGTTTAGGGATATCAAAAAACTATACCATTTAAATTCTTTCTCGGTGGATACACTCATAAAATAAATTATACTTTGTTATATGGAATGTAGAGACTTTAACAGTCGGGACACATGAATGGCTTAACGAATGGGGATTAATGTGTCCCGACTGTTAAAGTCTGTATATTCCATATAACAATGTATAATTTATTTTATGAGTGTATCGACCGAGAAAGAATTTAAATGGTATATTTTTTTGATATCCCTAAACAGAAGTCTAAACTACTATACTTACTTGTTTTTTTCTTTTCAGTTCCATTTTAACACTTCACTTTTTGCGCAGTCGGGTTTTTTGATTTTTTAATTTAATGTTTTATTTTACACTTTTTAGTTAAGTAAAGTAGTAGGGATGTAAGGGAGCACAATTTCACCTTAGTGCTCCCAGCCAACCTCACCTGCCCGCGGTGCATCCTGCCGATCAGCTGACGAGGCTCTGGCGACCGACCAATGGCGGTATAACCATTCCAAGCGGCGTAACTAAATACCACAGACCGGTGACGGGCAGCAGCGTCACCGGTGCGAGAAGCTACGTCTGCGATCACCCAACCCGACTGCCCAGCGCGTGGTGATTATTTGGGCAAAACCTTCATGGCAGACACAACTACACAACGGCCCCCAGTTCCCGGTCGCCCTGCTATTCCTGGCCAAGGCGGCGGTCATGGTAACGGCGGGGCAGGGGGTGCTAAGAATCCCCGGGCTACGGTAGGCCGCCAACACCGACTGACACTGGCAACGTACAACGGACGCACGCTACGGCTTGATGAACATCTGGCACAACTCGAAGAGGAGCTGAAGAACATAAGATGGCACATTCTAGGGTTATGTGAAATCCGAAGAGAGGGGGAGGATACCGTGACCCTGGAATCCGGTCATCTTATGTACTTCAGAGAGGGAGACCAACCATCCCAAGGCGGTGTCGGGTTTTTGGTCCACAAGGTCCTCTCTGACAACGTTCTAGAAATCTCCAGTGTGTCGACAAGGGTAGCGTATCTTGTGATCAAACTCACCGAGAGGTATAACCTTAAAGTTATCCAAGTATACGCACCGACTTCGGCACACTCGGATGATGAAGTGGAGGAAATGTACGAGGACATTTCCAAGGCCTTGCACACCACCCAAAAGGCTCACTTCAACGTTGTCATGGGGGATCTCAACGCTAAAGTGGGAGTACAATCAAGCAGCGAATCGGTAGTAGGTCCATACGGAATTGGAAGCAGGAATCATAGGGGGCAAATGCTCGTCAACTTCCTGGAAAAAGAGGGGCTTTTTCTGATGAATTCTTTTTTTCAGAAAGATCCCCGGCGGAAGTGGACGTGGCAAAGCCCCGACTCTATGACCAATAACGAGATCGACTTCATTATGACGGACAAGAAGCGTATATTTAGAGATGTCTCAGTGATATCACTAGGTTTAAAACCGGCAGTGATCACCGACTAGTCCGAGGCACTCTAGATATCGACTGCAAGCTTGAACGCGTCCGTCTAATGAAGTCCACGCTCCGACCTAACATGCTCCAGTCCGTAGTTGGGTCTGAAACATTCCAGCTGAAACTGGAGAACCGATTCGCTGCCCTGGAAACCACAGTCGACGTTGATATTGACCAAGATCTCGACCAAGTGGTGGAAATCCTCAGGGAAGAGGGAACGAAATTCTGTGAGACGCGAGGTGCCGTTAGGAAGTCTAAGCTTTCAGGAGAATCTCTGCAGCTAATGCAGAAGCGGCGTGAAACTCCTGCAGTCACTTCGTCAGAACAGCGGTCTTTGAACAAAAAGATCACGAAGCTCGTAAGACGTGACCTCCGGAATTCCAACACAAGCTCTATTAAAGATGCGATCGAGCGAAACCGGGGGTCAAAAGTCTTTGTTCAAGAGCTGGGCCGAAGCCATCTGACGAAGTTGACCACATCTAACGGGAGTGTCGTCGCTTCTAAGCCGGAGATTCTCAGGGAAGTTAAAGACTTCTACGGCCACTTATACACCTCACAAGCGTCCCGTCCCCAACCCCATATTGAAGATCCTAGAGCCACTCTAACCCGCCACCATACCGAAGATTTGCCAGATATCAGCCTAGACGAAATTGTGTTGGCTCTCAGACAGCTTAAAAACGGAAAAGCCCCCGGAGAGGATGGAATCACAACGGAGCTCTTAAAAGCTAGTGGAACTCCTACGCTACAACAGCTTCAGCGTATTTTCAATTCTGTCCTCTTTTCGGGGAGAACTCCGAAGACGTGGAGCAAGAGTGTAGTCATTATGTTCTTCAAAAAAGGAGACAAAACCCTATTAAAGAACTATCGACCTATTTCACTCTTGAGTCACGTCTATAAGCTGTTTTCGAGAGTCATCACAAATCGTCTCGCGCGTAAACTCGACGAGTTCCAGCCCCCTGAACAGGCTGGGTTCCGAGGAGGATACGGCACCATAGACCACATACACACTGTGCGGCAGGTTATACAGAAGACAGAAGAGTATAACCAGCCCCTGTGTCTAGCATTTGTGGACTATGAGAAAGCCTTTGACTCTATTGAAACCTGGTCTGTTCTGGATTCCCTGCAACGGTGCCAAATTGATTGGCGATACGTGCAAGTGCTGAGAGGTTTGTATGAAGCCGCGACTATGTCCGTCCAAGTACAAAATCAGCAGACTGAACATATCCCTTTACATCGAGGTGTGAGACAAGGGGACGTTATTTCCCCCAAATTGTTCACAAACGCTCTAGAGGATATGTTCAAGACGCTGAACTGGAAAGGACGAGGCATAAACATCAACGGCGAAAACCTCTCACACCTGAGATTTGCGGACGATATCGTTATCATGGCTGAAACCGTACAGGACTTGGAATACATGCTGACCACCCTTGCTGATTCTTCTGCACGCATCGGTCTCCGGATGAACTTGGATAACACCAAGATCATGTTCAACGAACATGTCATTCCGGAACCGATTGCCTTAAATGGAGTCCCTCTCGAGACTGTTCAAGAATATGTCTACCTTGGCCAAACCTTGCAATTGGGTAGAAACAATTTCGAAAAGGAAGTCCGCAGAAGAATACAGCTGGGATGGGCAGCATATAGAAAACTACGTCGAGTCTTTTCATCGCCGATACCACAGAGCCTAAAGACAAAAGTCTTTAATGAGTGCGTCCTACCTGTAATGACATACGGAGCCGAGACGTGGACACTGACGGTGCGACTGATCCACCAATTAAAAGTCGCTCAGCGAGCTATGGAAAGGGCTATGCTCGGAGTATCTCTGAAAGATCGAATTCGAAATGAAGTCATCCGACAGAGAACCAAGGTTATCGACATAGCTCAAAGGATTAGCAAGCTGAAGTGGCAGTGGACTGGTCACATCTGTCGTAGAACCGATAACCGTTGGGGTAGACGTGTTCTAGAGTGGAGACCACGACTCGGGAAACGAAGCGTAGGACGCCCTCCAGCTAGATGGAGCGATGATATACGCAAGCTGGCTGGCAGCGGTTGGAAACAAATAGCTGAAGATCGAGCTCAGTGGCGTGCCATAGGAGAGGCCTATGTCCAGCAGTGGACGAGTACAGGCTGTTAATGATGAGTTAAGTAAAGGACGGCAAATTCCGTAATCTTCTCATTTCATTTCGAGAGTTGATGTCATGTGGATTATTGAGTATTTACATTAGTATTTACAGTTGTACTATTAAACGACTATACCAAAAGGAAGAGGTTGTTTGTTACCTCAGAACTCCATCAATTCTTAACCGATTTGAATTTTTTTTTTGTTTGAGTTAATATGATATTCGTTAGGTCTCATTGTAATTTTATTGAGATCTGATAAGTAACTTCAGAGATAAGCACCGCAAACTTGTTACTGAAAGTGACTAACGCGGCATGTAAAATCGTTTTTTTTTTTTTTTCGATTTTTACGATCATAAATTATTTGTTATAAATATATTTTGAATCTCCATTTTAAGACCTTTAATTTGATACCCCACTCGATAGGTTTTGAAAAAAAAAAATTTTTTTTGAACCCCAAATTTTGGCGTCTGAAATTCGCCATTTTGAATTTTTCAATTTTTTATGTTTTCGTTGACACTTGCGCTAGCATGGCGAATCTATTGACGTGCCAATTATCAAACCACGCCTTTAGTCTCTAGTGTGCCACAAAGGAACAAACATACATACATACATACATACATATATAGACTGATAAACACATTACCTCTCCTTTGCGTCGCGCAGTCGGGTAAAAAGTTCGCGTACATCTACCATCATACTGGCAATAGACATCATGCATTCAGCCCAATGACAAAAGAGGTCACTTCGATATTCAGCCTTGTCTTCGTATGAGTATAATAGTCATCAATTTTAAATATCAAACGAATGCTGGGGCTAACTAAACCACTATAAAAAGGCACGGTGGGTGGAAATCCAGCAAGGTGGCTTCCAATGAGTGTTAAAAATTAGAACTACACCTTTCGTCTCATTTACTCATTAGTATTAAAGTGAGACAAATGTATTAAGCAAAAGCGCTTTCAAGGAGGTGCTATCATTCAGCTTATTTATTTTCGCAACATGAAACTCTTTAGTGGCATTATTATGTAGGTTTTAAGAAAATTAAAAATAAACCGTAACAGCCCTTTCACACGGCAGTCCAGTTTTGCAGGATCGGCTTTTTGTATCCTGCTAAACTGGACGCTGTGTTCACATGGCAGTTCAGTTTTGCAGGATTCAATAAAAAGCTTGTCCTGCAAAACTAGACTACCGTCTGAACACTGCTATTGAAATATATGTGTGATTAAACGGAATCCCGCTTTTTACTGGACTTTGGATCCAATTTCTAGTGACAAAACCGAATGGCACAATTCGATCGGATCGGTTTTTGAAGAATCGCGCATGCGGGATTCTGCAAAAAACGGGAAAAAACCTGCAGAAAACGGGATCCTGTTAAAAACTGGACTGCCGTGTGAAAGGGGTGTAAAGGATACGCATTACGCACAGTGCCGTACCACAGATTGTATAATAGTTACTACGTGCCATACAAGGAAGCGTGCGGTAAATACTTACCGCACGAGTGCAGTAGGTACTTTCTGCACGCTCCATTGTATAGTGCGTAATTTTTAACATTCGAACGATGTATACAGGCATCGTAAATGCACTTTTTGAGCAAATGTGCCGAAAAAAATCTTACGGATAACGCCAAAAGTTCTCAAACAAAAATCTGGTAGACGACAAGTTTAAGATAGACATATGATATTAAGATCCGATAAAACTGTATTGGATTCCTATCGCAAAATTTATGTGCGCTTTTGACAGTGGCCCTTCGTTGAAGAAAACACATCGTTAAGAAACCCCCAACCCCCATATGGTGGTGAGACACTATTTAGTGTCCGCCTGGGCAGCTACCACCTTCAAGTTAGATAATCTGTCGCCAAACATCTAATGTGTTACGCCAGCTATCCTTGAGAACCAGTTCCCATTTTAGGTCTAGCGTGCTTTCATCGTCGACTGCATCATCACTTACCAACAGGTAAGATAGTATAGATAGATAGATAGATAAAATTCTTTATTGTACCACCTCTTAATATATCATAACAAAAAGTAGTATACAAGTTAATTACAGTGTTACAATGGGTGGCCTTATCGCTAATAGCGATTTCTTCCAGGCAACTTTTGGATGGAGAGGACTGTAAAACATTTGTCGGAGGTGTTTGATAAAAAACATACCAAAATAACAAACTTAATATACTTACTTACTATCCAAATATAGTAACCTAGTCTACATAAACAATTTTCAAATGCCTACCCACTTAAACACACATATTATATAATACCTGTAATTAGTATCATTACCAATTTGTATAGATTTTGTAACTGCTGACGCAGAAAATGATATTTTACCTGCGCTTTAAATGAATTTGGAGACTGTGCCTTCCTAATTGTTAAAGGCAGAGCATTCCACAGGCGCACAGCGCGCACTGCAAATGATCGATCATAAAATCCAGTAGAGTGACCGGGGATCTCGACTAAAAGATTCTCTGATGATCTCAAATTTAATGTGTTTGAATCCGAGAGAAAATTAAATCGTTGGCGAAGATAATGCGAAGCAGAAGGAAGAAACAGAACATTATACAGAAGTGAAAGGCTATGTGCATCCCGGCGAAAACGAATAGGAAGCCATTTGAGTTTAGCCCGAAACTGAGACACGTGGTCATATTTTCGTAACCCAAATATAAACCTTATGCAGAAATTTCAGAGGCGCTCAAGTTTATTTAGCTGGTCCTAAGTGAGATCGAGATAACAGACGTCAGCGTAATCTAATATTGGGAGAAGTAGAGATTGTGCAAGAGTAACTTTAGTGGCAGTTGGGAGAAAATGTCGTAATCTTTTTAGTATGCCACCTGATGAAAACATCTTGCGACTCAATGAACTGATTTGTGAACCCCATGATAGGTTACGATCGAATATGATGTCCAGGTTTTTGACTTCTTTGCTATACGGAATAATGACGCCATCAAATAAAACCGGTGGAAGATTTAGCCAATCAATCTTTGTCATTAGACGTGATCTGCCGATTATAATAACCTGCGTTTTTTAAGGATTAATTGTAAGACCATAAGCTCTAGCCCAGTCTGTAATGCGAAAAAGGTTTAAATTAACAGACGATACAGCATCTGCTATTTCATTTAGTGGTGATTGTGTGTATATTTGTAAATCATCTGCATACAGGTGGTAAGGAGAAGATATTTTATTAGATATAGAATTGATAGTAGTCAAACGCTAGCTTATATGATATATAAACTAAAACTGACTATTAAATTAATTAATACTGACTCTTAGGGCCAGTTTCACCGATTTCTGATAATGCGTCAGATAGTTATCTGAAACATGACGCCATATAAAAGCTGTCAAAAATCTGTCAGATTTCTTCATAATATTAGCGATATCAGGAACCCATGAAACTAGCCCTTAGTCTAAAAATAGTAGAGTCACTATTTTAAAATAGTATATTACCAATGCCGATATTAGCTAAACATAACTTCTACTAAACTGCGACCCTAAAAGTAAAAAGTTTCCTTTCCGTTATGGACTACGGAACCTTTAAAATGAAAAATAGAACTACTAGGGGTAGCCAGCCACCGGAAATTGCAGACCTCTTCACAGAACTCTGAAAGATTTCATTTAAGACGACTGAAGTTTTGTTGCAAAGCTTTTATGAGCGTACGTACATACTACGACTACATTATTATAAACAATCCAAAACTAAACTTAACTTATTTTTCAGGTTAATTGAGTAAGCTTAAGCCCCGTTGGCGTAAAGGATAGATAGCTTGACTTTTTAGCGAGAAGTCGATAAAATAAAATCGGTCGGTTCAAATAATAGCATGGATGTTCGTCCGCAGGTGGTAGGAAAATATTATATCGATGTCAATCCAAATAGTAGATTAGTAGCCAAGGGCTGTAAGGCATCAATTGCAGCCCGAGATATTTAGGCGCACGAGCGCAGCGAGGGCGCTTATAGTTCGAAGGTGCAATTGATGCTTACACCCGAGCTAACTACTCTGCTTTACATCTCGATTGTGAGGTAAGTAGAAAAAAACCGGCATAAAATATTGTTCATTGCTGCTCCAGCTTCCATTTTCATTGAATCGGGAGTGCGGCTTATTTTTTCATCACTCATGTTTTTTTCCTAATTAGCACGTAATTATAAAAAAATCCCAAATTCAAACAATATTTAAAGAAAAAGTTTTCTATTCCCGCCTTTTTTCATTTTTTTTTAATTTTTTTTTTTCAAGAACGAAATTGAGTTTCGTCGTTCGATATTTAAAATTGATGACATTATACTCATACGAAGACAAGGCTGAATAGCGAAGCGACCTTTTTTGTCATTGGGCTGAATGCATGATGTCTATTGCCAGTATGATGGTACAGTGCCACAAGTATAACTTGGCGGTGGTGGTTTTTGGAACTAATTCTATTAATTGAAACTGTGAGTTTGAGAGATTACCGCGACATTATTGTTGATAAATCTGCTACATTAAAATAGTTCAATAATGCCAAAAGTAATTAAAAGTGGTTTAAGAGAAACTGTTATCAAAGTACAAAATAAAAGCACAGTGGCGCACAGGCACGCCAAGTTATACTTGCCGGACTGTAGATGTACGCGAACTTTTTGAAAGAGTGAAGAGTTTTTTTTTTAATTACTTACCGCCCTAGGGCTTTTCTAGCTACATTATTACCCTAGAGCGCTAATTGGTTACCTACAAGCCCCATTTGGGGGTAATAAGGACCTACTTACCGAATATGAGAGATGTAAAATATTATTAAGAACCGGTTAAAGACATTTACGGGCGTTTTCACCGATTCATGATGAATTATCTGATTATATACTTTTATTTATATCAGGTAAAGTGCGGGCTTATGTCACACTGCTATCTATAAAATAATATACGATACTCGTGACTTAAGTTGTCTAATGCTACCGCGTAACTTAACGCCAAGCAATAATCGACTACTTAAGTCACACGTATCGTAATATATACTATTATAATAATTATGATTGTTATATAACTGCAATGGAGATTAGAGCACAAAATTAGATCAACCATACGAATAAAAATACAAGCTCGTAAAATAATTTCCGAAATTTTCGTTCCGGAAGAGTCTAATAAGAGAATCATGTTCACACACGAACAAATACTTTTATTGTTCGATGTAAAGGAAATTATTCATTTATCATTTCAAGAAATGTAGGGAGAACCTAAGTAGGCATGAAAATAATTCCCAAAATGAAATAATAACTGTAGAATCATCTAATACTATAAGAATCTTTGTCCTTACATGACATATTGACTGAAAGACAACGCACAGCCTAAACCACTGGTCGTAGAGACTGAAATTTAGAGGGTATATGTGTCTTAGTGCGTAAGGTAACTAAGAAAGTATTTTCCAAAATTCACCCCTTATAAGGATGAATCGGGTGTTCATTGTTTGTATGGAGCAACAAGATTAAATAGTCAGTTTTATTCGAAATTTTACATAAGTACTTCTGTAAATAAACAAGTAAATAAGAGGATTTTTCGAAATACCGTGCCAAAGTCTGGAAATTAATATGGTTGTTCGGGTTTTATAAATATGAATCCCTATTTCTCTTAGTCACGCGATAAATTGAAAACGGTTGAACCGATTTGGCTCATTCTTTTTTGATGTCTTTTATATAGACGAAAATATTAAGTAAACGAAAAGTAAAATAAGTTAAGAATAAAACGCGGGCGAAGCTGCGGGGTACTTCCAGTATATACATCGAAACTTCAGACAAGTATATACAAGGAAGGAATATGTTAGTTATTTTTAGAACACCTAAAGAACCTTTAGGTACAAGGTTAGATTGCCTTTCCAGCCAGTTTGATATATGTCACATGCCGTCAGGGAAGAAAACGCTAGCGAAAAAAAAAGCAAATGTTTGTGTATTTAAAAACGAAGCCGTAGACGGCTCAGTTTTTAAGAGTATCACACGAGTGTTTTAATACGTAGTTTTGTGCAGTTTCATACACTATTTTTCCTACACTTATACAAAATACGAGGAAACGTCGCCAGCTTTTTTGGAAAGTTACCGGCAGACAGCTGCGACCTAGGTTCTGTTTTTTATTTATAGCATTTTACTTCTACAATAAGCTCCGTTTTATTTTGTTATGAAATCTGTATCATAATTTAAAATAATTTATGATCGTACAAAAAGAAAAAATCGACTTAACATGCCGCGGTAGTGAATATATTCACTAGCCATAATCATGACCGTCATCGAGGTATCAAATTTGCTTATATTGTTTATCCTATATCCTAATATAATATCCTATAGCCTAATCTATAATACTGGCTATCCCTGTGCAAAATTTCAGCAAAATCAGTCTAGCCGTTTGACCGCGAAGTTCCCAAATAAACAAATATACAAATTAACTTTCGCATTTATAATATTGGTGTTGATTTGACTAATATGATAAACCTTATATTTACAACGTTGGTTGAACAGCATGATTCTGAGTAAAAGTAAAGGAAAACCTTCATTTGTCATTTCGAAGATGTGCAAAAACCAAATAGTGCGGTATCCATTAATCATAGCAAATGGCGCCCAGTGAGACGTTATTGTTTTCTGCAGCTTATTATTATATTAAAATATATTATTAGTAGTGTTTCATTATAACAAATGCACGGTTAAGTATTTTCTTGAACTTGAAAGGACATTTATTTAATTATCTTTTAGTTCTCTTAGCCAGCATATTTATTAGGGTAACAAATTTCACTGTAGGCACCTAAAGGTACAGCAATAATTTGTTAGTACCTTTACACTAACAAAGACTAAGCGCAGACAGAAAACTTTCTTATATCCAACGGTATTCATCTTACACTTAAAGCCACATAATTGAATTCTGCTTGTTTTACGCAAGCTATCTTTATTTCCTCTTGTAGCCAGAATATTTTGCTATTTTTCCTGGAAAACTGGCAACACTATGGAACAGTTGATAAGCTTTTAATGATTACTAACAAGCCCGGTATCCTATGACTCCATCTAACTTTTGGATGATTGCTAAAATACGCCCGACAATGTAAATGTTATAGTGTTTTGTTCTATAATTGTTACTCAACTGGATTTTACTCAAGGTATGAACACACCACAGCGTGCTGCGTGCGCGATCTAGGCGGCGATCAGATAGCGCAGTAGTATTTGTACCGACTGGTTCACACCAAACGCAATCATAAAACAATTGAAATGTACTGAGATCGCGCCCGCAGGTCGCGGGTCGCCGCGGTGTGGCCGTACCTTTAAAGAATACAATTATAAACATTCATAACGCGAAAAAAGCGATATTCTACAGATGGTAGGCGCATATTATATCGATGCTCCACCTGACTTCTTTTTATATATCTTATAGGCTAGCGTTTGACCACTATCTCACCTGTAGGTTAACTGACATCACAACTGTGATGAGGTCGAAGATGGTAAGCACGCTAGGCCTAGAATGGGTCGTCGAAATGGTAGTGGGGAGGTCAATGCAGCTAATTGGTGTTACAAATATATTTAACAAAAATTTTAAGGTACGGACACACCGCAGTGCCCTGCGTGCGCGATCTAGGCGGTGATCAGATAGCGCAGTAGTATTTGTACCAACTGGTTCACACCAAACGCGATCAGTAAACAATTGAAAATACTGAGATCGCGCCCGCAGATCGCAGGACGCCGCGGTGTGGCCGCACCTACAGCCGACTACCTTGCAAATAGATGGAGAGTATGGTACTAAAAAGGCCCGTTAGTGAAATTGGAACCTAGTAAAAATCAACAATTTATAGTTCAATCATCTGAATATTTTATTTTAGAGCACATCAAATTGAAACAAATATTTATACGCTAAAAATATCTTTTGACTGGCAAATTTATATTTACACACATTCAGCTTAGTCTGTAAACAATAACACTAGATGAAAACAATATCGTTATGATCTTATGAAAAATCTTCGTAACTCTCAAGTTAATGATTAGTTGATAAGTCTATATAATCCAGTCAAAATAGACTAAATTATGATTCCAGTTTTGATTGTAGACTACGGTCTACAATATTTTATATATAATTTGATGAAATTATATATAAAAATTGTATAAATATTTTTTTTCCTACGAGCCACCATTTCTGAGATATACGGGGAGGGGGGGGGGGGGGCATAACGATAACGGGGGGACGATAACAACTTTTATAACTTTTTGAATCGTTATATATCAGAAACGGTGGCTCGTAAAAAAAAATATTGATAATTTTTTTTAAATAATTTTATCATCTACAATTTTATCACAGGTACTCGTACTTTTATGATAAAACTTACCGTTGTTCTGAAAATCGTGAAAATCGCAAATGACCTTTGACTTTGAATAAAAAACAACGCACAAGCGGGATCGATGGGGACTTTTGACATATCATTTGTAATGACGTATTCAAGGCCTGCACAAAAATCCAGCTTGTTGGGAATTAATGCAAACTGTAATGTCTATTTTGACTGGACTAATACGTAGTTACTATTTTTTGTTTCAAGTGACAGGTAAGAATACACTTAACGCTAGGTATATGAATAACAATTTTCAATGCCTTACTATAAGAACAACGACTGTCTTTGGTTGTGATTAATTACTCTTCTATACGCAGAACATTAAAATGAGCGTATTGCATTTGCATTCGTACTTGGATACCTAAGGCATTGATTTTTTAAATTCTGAATAGGCACGCGATTAACCATTATCTCTCTTGTTGGTGAGTGACGATGTGTTCTATGATGTAGTATGCTTACCTACAAGATAACTATTCACTCGCGACTTGAAGGCCCCGAGATGAAAGTTATCGGGGAATACAGGAATTCCATTCCATGGAAGTGCGTATGACAAATATGAATGCAAATCGCTACGAGCGCATAGACGGAATGTCTAGTCTCAACCATTGCCGCTCCAAGAAACTGTATTTGATGCAACTGGTTTGTGCTTTGGATATATAACTCTGTACAGCTGTGGTATCGTCTACGTACCCAAATATTATACGGGTTTCAGAGTGACACTTATCACCTCAAAAGTAAAATGATCCTGACCATGAAATCTCGAAAACATAAAAATCTATCTTGAAAAATAAACCGTTCCTATATTGTTTTATTCGTAGAGACTAAAGCTCTGTCTCTGCAAACCTATGTAGTTAGAAGGGAATGTTCCCTCCTGTATATTTTGTGGAGCGATATCCCCTCGCCTCTAGTCGTTTATCAGAACCACCGCGGCTATAAATAAAAACCTAATTTCGTTTAGTCACAAAGGCTTCATTATTGTGCTTAGAGAATTTTTGGACCTTTGCATTAGGGAAAAGGGTCCCTATTTTGGAGAATACCGTGTAGAATAATAAGTTGGAATATAGGACAACATAAATATCTTAGGTCTATAATGCCATGTACAAATGAGCTTTTAGTCTTCAGTTGAACTCTATCTGATTATAACCTCAACACCGTTGTCTTAGTTTATTTTTTACTAGCAGCCCGCCCCGGCTTCGCACGGATGAAATTGATACATAATATTGGACGACCCGTAGGCGTAAAGGATGGTTACTTACCTTGACTTCTGACCCGACGGTCGCCGGTTATTGTCCTAGCTATATTACAATTGATTTTCTCAAGTTTCTATGTGCATTCATGAATAATGGGTGTTTGAACACAGGTAGTGGGATCATTAAATCGATGTTCTGCTTCACTTGCTACCCTTACCACCATTAGTGAAAAAATCTGCCGCCATAATCTTACGGTGTTCCGGCAGCACAGCGACCGGGAGTCTTTCAAAGTCAAACATGCGAAAGTCAGTTTGTATATTTGTTGTATGGAGCTTCTTCACGGTCTAATGTCAAGGTCACGGTGGACAGAGGCTGGATTTAGCAGAAATTTTCAACAGGGATAGGCAGTACTTATTAAGGAATAAGACCATATGATACTTTTAAACGCGGGCGAAGCCGCAGGACTCAGCTAGTTTTATACGATAGATCAAACTATATTGATATCAAATTGATTTATATAGGTTAGGATCTACAGAAATAGCTAAGCTAATAATGTTTACGTAGTAACTATGGTCTAATCTGTGGTTTCACTGGAAATTTTATTTTATTTTTAGAGACGCATAATTTTCAATCTGTGATATCTTCTAAAGTATTCATATATAAGGACAATAAAATTTTAATCTATAATTTGTGACCAAGGTATTTCACGTAATTATTTTGCTAAGGATTAATACAGTAAGTAAATAGTTACTGTGGGTCAACCTTAAGAGATAGACATATACTATCGCGAACTTTTTTATAGGTCTTATTAAGTTCTAAAGTAAATATACTACATCGACATATTTCTTATATCTATTTCCGTTTAGGCAGCATCGCGTAAAAACGTGTTTTCTCGACCGTATTATTGTCGACTTAGGTTGCAAAATAGGTCTCCACGAATGTACCTATGATTTCTATCATATAGCCTATTTTCATTCTGTAAGTCCATTCTATATATTAGTGAAAAAATGTCTTAAATCGGTCCAGGAGTTTTTGAGCCAAATCAATACAAATATCAATACAAAAGTACAAAAATCCAAAGATATTAGTATAGATGACTGAATATCCGAAAAATCAGTTAAACTTATCAGTCATTAAAAATGCCTTTTGTTTTATAAACTGCTAGTAGATTAAAAACATTTTCATTTTAGAGTAAACATAGTAGAATTGAACTCTTCTTCTTCTTCTTCTTCTTATGGCTTTTAAACGCTCCTTGGCGTTTTTCTGCCAGTGTCAAAAGTATGGCCAGTGTACAGTATATTTACAAGAAAAAAAAACCGACAAAAGAAAGAAAGAAAGAAAAAATAAATATGATCTTAAAACTTATAATTGCTTAGAAACATTGCATTTAAAATAGAAATTTATAAGCGAATATTATTACATTTAATAAAATTACTTAAAATATATACAAATGGAGTAAATACATATGAAAGGAGATATTTTATATTAAAGGGACGAGGAATTTTGGGGCTTATGGCATCATATAGGGAGAAAGATAATTTTGGACAACAGAAAGAATTGAACTCGTTCTTCTACAAAATGTTATTGTTGAAGAAAGAGATTATTGTGATTGTAATTTTAAATGACGTCTTTGTTTTCCTTATTAGTCAATATTAGTCCCGGTCACTTGCCAACGGTCTTGAACGATGGATATATGCATTTCCGACCGAGTAGTCCAGTAGAATATTCCAGAAGCGTCCAAGATTAATACCAGCTCGTTCCGAACATTGAAATGCAAAGTGCACCGTGTTCACACATGTCGTACGCTAATGCGCCAAATAAATTTATGCGCGACATGTCGAGGCTTAGAGTCGCAGGTGGCTCTAGCTTCAGATATTATGAAGATGAAAGGGTAGCCTGGGAAGGTTCCGCAGTCATGTGGAATGGAATCCTTATTTAGGATTGTAAGTCATGTGGAAATAGCCCTTTATTTAATTGCATAAACATTTTCATTGGTACGTTTTAGGTTCTAGGTATCTAATGAAAGCCAACTATCGCACAATAACATTTATTGAGAACTAAAAAACAAAGAACAAAGCAGAATAAAAACCCTTTACTCATAATTACATTTTATACAACGAATGATCATGTCAATTTGTTGTTTTTGCAATTGATTCGTTTATGTTTACATTTTTTGAGTTAAACATATTTTAAAGGAGTCTATAACTTCATAATTCTTGGTGTAACACCAAATTGTTTTTGACTGTTTTAAATTATTACAGGCGATGCTCTGATTATTTAATGTTTTTTTCTGTAATATCTCATTGTAAAAATATTTGTAGCTCATTTATAATTATTATAATAATAATTGACCTTGACCGGCCGGCCGGTGGTGGGAACCTAAGCTCCAGGGTGGAAGTGTTCAAGGCATAAAGCCGCTAGTAGCGTTTAGTGAAAGTACAGCACACTTCTGAACACCCTTAGCTATCCACGCCAATGTTGCCCCTCGGCGCCATCTTTAACCACATTATCGCTTACCACTAGGCAGGCTAGCATTTGACCACTACCTAGTGGTCAAACGCTAGCCTATTAGATATAAAAAAAAAGATTGTATTTCATATACACAGAGCAATGATATCTGCAAGCTGATTGGCTGTGTGGCAGCGCTGCAAAGAAAACGCTGAAGATTGAGCTTAGGTAGAGATCTACATCCAGCAGTGGACAGATATTAGCTGATGTTGACGTATAATTGCAGAGACAAAATAGTAAAGAAATAATAAAAATATTTTGGTATTTCTGACTTTAAACAATTAACAAAATTAAAATATTGAATAAACACCCATGACAATGTCTTTTAGAAAATTAACGTCAAAACATCTGTCTAAGAACAACCACTGTACCCTTAGTACGAGTTTTTATCGTAAACGCATTTGACAGATCTCACATAGTTTTCGACTTATTCTGGCTCCCGGATTGGTCTAAATTTAGTTAAGTGTAGTAACCACTAGAGGCGCTGTACTGTTTTTCATACAAAATTTGCTCGATATACGATATCGAGTTTGGTATGAAAACTCGTACTAAGGGTACTGATTAATTACGAACCGTTTAATGACAAAATCGAACTAGTTTTAGAATCTTCTTTTCTTTCTTTCGAAATTCAACACGTCTATTATGAGTTACGAGTTGAAGCTCATTCAACTATAGCATTTTAAATATTCTTTCATTTGAAAGATTCTCTATGCATTTTCTTTTAATTTATTTTAAAACACATTTTCAACTCGTGTATTCAAATTAATCAAACATACACGAGGACTTTTCTGACATACGAATACACATAGAATTCCAAATTAATCTTCTAACGTTTGCTTTGCTCGCTCGCTTGCTTATTTAAATCTTCTTGGGACAACGGGCACAGATTATATTATAGTCAACGGTACGGGTTCAAGGCTAAAATATCAAGTTTTAATTAAAAGTTAAAAGTTTTTTGCTATTTTAGGCTCAAGGAAGCTCCGTGAATTTTGGTAGAGTTGGTAGTTTAACTTAAGTCTTTGTTGCTTTATATTTAAGTGTAGTCTTTTAAGACAGATTTTATTTAATTAGCTTCGTGGCTTAGAATAATTAAATGATTTTAGAAGGTATTTTTGTCGTTACTATTTTTAAATGTTGAAGTAAAGTTATATATATTGCATACAATGAATCAGTTCGCATGTTGTTATTGTTTCTGTAGCAAACAATTCAATAAATAATTTGATATTCCTCAATGGCGTCTAATAGTAGATACTATGTACTGTCATGTTGGTTTTGTATACGTGATTTTTATTACCCACGACGGAACGGAGACTGTATATGCGTTTGGGGTGAGAGGATGTTTGTGTGTGCAAATCGATGTTGCCATTTTTCTCCAAAACTACTTGTCCGATTTTGATGCAGTTTTCAGTTATGGGTTTGGGTGTAATTAGTGCATGTTTTTAGATAGGTGATACGGTGACTACTCACCAGGGGGCGCTACAGTAATCATTTGTTGTTGCAATTTGATGTTGCCATTTTTCTTCAAAACGACATGTCCGATTTTGATGCAATTTTCTGTTATGGTTTTGTGTTTGATTGGTGCATGTTCTTAAATAGGTATTACGGTGTCAACTCACCAGGGGGCGCTGCAGTAAACATTTGGTTTTGCAAATCCATGTTGCCATTTTTCTCCAAAACTAGTTCGATTTTGTCTTTAAACGGTTCGTAATTAATCAGTGGTGGTTCTTAGATAGATGTTTTGACGTTAATTTTCTAAAGGACATTGTCATGGGCGTTTTTTCAAAATTTTAATTTTGTTACTTGTTTAAAGACAGAAATACCAAAATATTTTTATTATTTCTTTACTATTTTGTCTATGCAATTATACGCCAACATCAGCTAATATCTGTCCACTGCTGGATGTAGATTTCTACCTAAGCTCAATCTTCAGCGTTTTCTTTGCAGCGCTGCCACACAGCCAATTAGCTTGCAGATATCATTGCCCTGTGTATAGGAAATACAATCTTTTTTTTATATCTAATAGGCTAGCGATTGACCACTACCTTGCCTGGTGGTAATCGATAATGTTGTCAAAGATGGTGAGGCTGCTAAGCCTAGCTAGAATACTCTGACTCTCAAGGGATGTGTACTGCCGGAACACGGTAATGTGATATTGGCAGATCTTCTCCTTGGTAAGCTACTTTTCAGCAGCATGTCAGGCAAAACATCAATATAATGCTCCTACCTACCTGTTGATCAAGCCATATATGTTACAATATCCAGATATAAGAAATTTAATTTTAATTGAAGCTTAAAGCTTTTCAAATAAATTCGTCTTTACAAAGACCCTGTTCTCCTTCTATTCACTGTATTCAAAATATTTGTAAATATATTCAAGCATACCTGTTGCCTGAACACAAAGGTTGTGTGTTATTGTTTGCTTTAGCTTTGTTAAGCATTACCGCAGGGTTACTTCCAACTTCCATGTTTTGCTAAACTTTTGAACGCATAAATGTAAAATTAAAGCACATGCATATTAATAGGTTTGGAATTATGTGTAGGTATACATATATCTGAACTGAACTTTAAGTTTTAGCTGAAGGTGAATTCGACATTGATATCTAAACTTTAGGCTTGTTGCACACAACACATGATGTGTGTGTGATTTGTAAAATAAATTTCTAGATAATATGAATTCTGTTATAGACTTAGGTAGTAATTGGATAGATAAATATAAGTAGTTTAAGAAACTGTTGCATAATGAGGGTTATTAAAATACGAGTGTGTTAATAACTTGTTATGTGCAATTTCATACACTACTTTATCTACACTCATTCAATAGGTATAGTTACCGATTCAAATAAAAAAGCAAATAATAATATTTTTATGATTTTATTGTTTACATTACAGAAGTTAATTTTATAACTAAAACAGATTATTTTTAAGTGTCAATGGGTGATCTTTTTTTCCTCAAAGCGATCTCGTCCAGACAACCATGCATTGATCAAACAAAATCATTCTTCAAAATTAAATATCATATATAACATATAACGTATACTGGCTATAAATAAATCTTAGAGAGAAAATGAGCGCTCTTACAAAAACAGATCACCGATACCACCCGATACGTTCAAATAAATGAAAATTGTTTGCAAAAAACGTTAAGCACGTGTCCTCAGTTCAACTCTAAAACATTGCCAGGCTAATGACCCGGAAACGGGTCGCAAGATACTCAAAGCTGGAAAAAATATACACGTTTTTAAAACTAAATTATCTTCCCTTAATGTAGAAACGGTTTAACTTCCTGAGAATATTTCGCACATTTTTATGACACCCCGTAGATCCTGGCAGACGTTATTTTTAATTTCAAACGTTGTTTTTTATTCGGCACGCTTATGAACGCCTTAATAAAATGTCGCTTGTGATTTATTTCTGGCTAAATGACTTATTATGGAAATTTTCTAAGGCTTTGAAAGAATGACGTCTCAGAATATGCTTTGTTAACGAAGTTGCAAAATGCTGAAAAAATTGGAGTATTATTTAGTTACAATGTTTCATTAAAAGTTATAAAGGTTATATTAAAATACATTATCTTGGAAAGGACTGTTATTTACAATAATTAAATCTCTTAATTTTTAATCCCCCGACGCAAATAGAAGGGGTGTTATAAGTTTGACGTGTGTATCTGCGTGTCTGTCTATCTGTGTGTGTGTGTCTGTCTGTGGCATTGTAGCGCCCAAACGGATGAATCTATATTGATTTAGTTTTTTTTTTAATTGATATGTGTCTTCATCGAGAGTATTCTTAGCTTTGCTTCGTGAAAATCCGTTCATCCGTTTAAATACTATCAGCTTTGTTCATTGATGAGACTACGATAGCCACTTTTGTAGTCCTTGACCGCCGACGTGAAAAAAATCAAATTGGCGCTTCTGCGCACTACATACACGTCACTCTGCTGCTGTCTGTTTAGCGTAGTTTAAATTAGTTAAATTAAATGTATTAATTTAAAATTCAGTATCCTGTTACTTCAATGATATTGCAAGAATATGGTAAACTTGACCTAATGCTGAGACATCTCCTTGAATCAGCAGAAATCTCCTCAACTCCTCGTCCGAGATGTCGTGTTTAGGCTCATTACATACTAATCACTCGGGGGTTGTTTTACATATTAAATTTAAATATTATTATAATAAGTACGTACAAGTTGATTTCAATTTTCAATATTCAATGCATCCGGATTTCGTCGGACCGTAAATTTTACATAATTCTTCACATAATTAGCTACCTACTCTGAAAATTATAATCTGTAAAATTAGATTAAATAAAAAAACGTTGCATCCCTACTAGACTTTGCACGGTAGAAAAATTGCTTTGAAGAGAAATTAATTTACTCTATATTTGCTTCTACCTTGCTTACATAAGTATTCAAGGTCATATTTTAGTCTTCAAGTTAATTCTACATGCCATTCCCATTTTTAACCGACTTCAAAAAAGGAGGAGGTTTCTCAATTCGACCGTATATATACGAGTATATATATATATATTTTTAATGTTTGTTCAAAGATAACTTCGTCGTTTATGCATCGATTTTGATTATTATTTTTTTGTTCAAAAGGAGATATCCCAAGTGTGGTACCATGGCAATTTTATCGAGGTCTGATAAGTATGTCCAGAGATATTGAGATAAACGTCTCAAAATTGGTACTGAAAATGAACATTGAAGTCAGTTATTTTTTAGTTTTTAAACGATATTATTTGTATAACCTTTTTGGAGTAAATCCGGCCGGTTATCGAAATAAGCGGTAAGTCTACGTACGTAAAAAGCTACAAGTAAATAACAAAATTAAGTACTTATAGTGAATCTCTTTCTCTCTCTGGTTTCTTAGTTTTTATTTCTCTTAATTTGTGTAGACTACTTTCTTTGATTGCTAATTATAAGACTTCTTTTACAAAATGTTCATTGTTAGCTTGTTTTCAAAACAATTGTATGGAACAAAACACTGTTAATCAACGACAAAGAATCGCCTTGTAGCGAGTTCATTAGCATTTTACTTTATTTAAGTCCAGATTGAGAAACTCTAAGGTCTATAATAATATAAGATCTGGAGATCATCGAATCAAACCTAATATTATGCAATGTATTTACTAACTCATCAAATACACATTAAAGTTAAATATAAAAAATCGAGAATGTTCTAATGTTTTTTTATTCAATATAGTCGTTTGACCACTATTTCACCTATTGGTATTATTAATAATTTTGAGGAGCGCTGTCATACAACTGCACTAATATATTGTGTAACTGGATATGTGCGAGTATAGTCGCAGCATTTGGTCAGCAAAAGTTGGGTAAAAAAGG
The DNA here is from genome assembly GCA_954871355.1 of Cabera pusaria. NCBI lineage: Eukaryota > Metazoa > Arthropoda > Insecta > Lepidoptera > Geometridae > Cabera > Cabera pusaria. The sequence continues at coordinate 6,738,121 of OX940893.1, forward strand.
TAGCGTAGCTCAAATTATGAAACGCGAGCGACCACACACTAATGTCACTCGCGTTTCATTGCGACGCGTATGGTGCGAAATCAAATTGGCACGGGACGAAACAGTATTCTTAGTCCCAAACTACCCGTTTACTTTATTTGCACATATATTCAGAATTTAATTTAAACAGTATTACAACAGCATTATTTAAGCTGAAAGTAAGCTAACATATTAAACCACAACTATTTAAGCACACAGAAGTAAGCCCGACACTTTAGCCACCTAACTACTTACATAGTTTCCGAGGATCTTGGCGGTCTGCCCGTCGTGACCACACAATTAAGACTTGGAATTACCTATTCTTCTTACGTCCATACCATAGTGTTGGACTGACACAGTGATTGATCTCTAAAATTTGCATACAAAAAGATAAAGTTCACAGTTAATTTGATTACGAAGAGAACCTTTTTTATATATTAACGGCAACCACCAATTTGCCAGGTAAGCAATAATGTGGTCGAAGAGATGGTGAATACGCCAGACCTAGAGTACTCTCTCTATCTCTCTCTCTCTCTCAGACTCCCAAGAGTTGTGTGCTGAGGGAAAACTGTAAGGTTTTGGCGGTAGATTTTCTCATTAATGGTAAGCTACTTTTTAGTAGCAATTCAGGTGTAACATTGATATAATATGCTGCTACCATCTGTTCAGTCCATATTGAAATGAAATGTCCATATGAAACTTGGCGGTCACTGTCAACTATTGGAGGACAACTATGATCAGTTGTGTCTATAGGCTCAGTACCTTAATTAACCCAATACGTGATCCCTCGGTAATGCTAATGGGTGACCAGCGGTAGACCTCAGTCATAACTCGAACCACTCATCGTGAATATGATTTTCAGCGATTGATATTACATGTCATCTGAATCACGAAACTACTTTATATGGTATGGCTTTATATGACATGTTTAACCTATGTGAATGGCTATAAACACTTACTGATCTTTATTATTTTCTCGATATAACAATAGTAGGTAATATAATTATATTTTTTGTTGTAAAAGATAATAAGACAAGCCCGATGTTCGCCTGATAGTAAGCGATGCATAATTCTCGACTGCCAGAGTTTTGCACGTCACTGCACTGCACCTGTTACCTTGAGACATAAAGATGTTAAGTCTCACATGCCCTGTAATTTCACTGGATGGCAAGGTGGCCATTTCAACCGAAAAACTTTCCTATTTCACGGTTGAAAATTAATTGGCAAAGTGGTGGTACCGCCCCAGGCAGACTAGCAGATGTACATAATAATTCTAATTAATTAAAAAGCTGGTTTTATATAAATGATCATTATGATGACGTGACGCAGTGAATCACAAAAGCACCATCCAAGGATAACGTATAGGAATAGCTACCATATGAAATAAATTAATAAGCTTTATCAAACAGAATAACTGATAAATTATTCAACGTTATGCGTCTATAATTTAATTTAGGTTATCTATCATCTATCACACGGTCCTGATATACAATATGCAAATTAGATGATGCATACAAATGACAGTGAAATAAATGCAAATAATATTATGCTAATTAATAGCCTGCAACAGCTTTCAACTATTGACATTGGATAACAGCAGCCAATAATTGTATTGGCTCGTCCTCAAGCACATAACTGTGTTTCATTTTGTGATAAATGGGTGAATGTAGCGGCATATCAAACTCTGCTTCTTACACACGGTTATAAGCGTTTTTAAGCACAATCAGAGATTATATAATAGTTGCACAATGTCCAAATATAATTAATATTTTGCGTATTTAGATTATTAGTACATTATATTTTAGTTGTATGCGGTTATTTTGCTTGATTTTAAGATTTTAGTTGTGTTTTTTTTTAATATTATGGCATCTGTAAATTTTGTAAGGATTGTGATTGAAAAATTGATTATCAAATAATTGTTTTCAACATTTAATTATTTAAACTCGTTACGCACGCCGTAATAACTAAGTTAAATTATGCCCTTTATGGACAGTTTGAAAACTTTACTCGCTCACTGATCTTAACATCAGTGAGTACTCCGCTCACTACATTCGAACAGTCAACGGGTCGAGTATAGGGGCTGACAAATGACGTCCGAATATGAGGCCAGTGCCGGACAATGATAATGTCGCCAGTAACAAATGGCGGGCCGCTGCAGCGAATGGTGGACGCCGTGATTCGAGGATTACGATATATTATTGTCCCGCACTATCACAGCTCACGACAGACACGATGACGTGAGTCGACCGCGATATGTCGGCGGCTTGACAGTGGATAGTAGGCCTTAGAAGTTTTACATATTATGCCGATTATTCCTATGCTTTTCAGCTTTAGTTCTAGAATTGCAAATTCAACCATAATTTTTTTATTAGCCTTATGATTTAATGAGCCCAAAATGGACATTTAAGCTGTAAGTTGGTGAGGAGTTGAGTATTCTGCAGATTCGAGGAGATGCCCTAATATCCACTCAATGCTACCATATTCTTACAATGTCGCTAAAGTAAGAGGATACCGAATTTAGAATTGATAAGAACTATTAAAGTTGATTTCATAGCGTCAACAAAGACCTATGAAAACAGATACAGACGTCAAATTTATAACATCCCTTTTTACATTGGGGTTAAAATATAAACATACGTTAAAGGTGTCGTTAAATTTAGTTTAAAGTGTAAGCTCTGACATTACCAAAAAGGTCAATGCGATTTTGAATTTCTAGTTTCCAGGCGAGTTCTTGTTAGTAAATGCGATTTGAATTTCGGTCAGACGGGCGTAGTCATTAGATAACAAGTGAGTAATTTGGCTAACTAGGCGCGGAATCATAAACAGCCATTCAATGGGTCAATCGCTTGTAGCATGGATTTATTTCTCTAAATAATCTATCAATATTCTCATCAAATCTAGCTGTCAATTAATTTAATTAAGTTCTTTGACCATTGTCATATATATAAAGTCAAATAAGGGGTAGTCTAAGGGGTGGTCAAGTATTTATAACAAATAAAATATTTATAAGCAACAACAAGCTTTATCATTATAATATTTATGCGGTAATTTTTTTTTTTCTGAAGTTGCCAAGTGTTACGATGTTTTTATTTAATAGATTCTAAGTCGGTGTAAATTATATATGAATATCTAAATACTGGTATATTGTCGTTCACCCCACCAGGGTCGCCCCCATTGATAGGGTTTCAGCTTGTGTCTCTTGATCAGTCTCACTGCCAGTTCAGACCACGTTTCCGTTCCGTAATAACTCCATAATACGGATAGGAGGCGCTGATCAAAACTTTCGTTTTCCAACGTTTAGGGATGGGCAACGAGAAGACTTGATAGTGTGGACTTTACTGAAATCTCACAGTGGAATTTTGGTGAGAAAGCAAAATGGTTTGTTTTTCAACATTGTGCTGTACTGGTTCCTAACAGTACTATATTTAGGAAAGTTCAACTTACCAAAGTAAGTGCACACATGTAAACTAAAACAAAATAAATCAACAATAATGACGTTTGAGGATTGACATTTATTTAATCTTTAAAATTATCTAAAAAAAATAGCAACAACATAATATTTTTTGTAAACCTAAAAACTTCGTTTACTTTTAAAATTGATAATAAAACCAACTGACTATTAAACTCCTCTTTTTATATGTTAAGGCTTAAACGCAAGTTAAACAGTATTATTTATTTTAATCAAACATTGCCGAGTGTATTTGCAGCGCAGTGTTTGTCTAAAAGTCGTCGACAAAAGCTCATTTAGGTATTACGGCTCCAAAATAGACTTTACCCGCCTCGTGCACTGGCGGAAACATTTTTATAAATTTGTTGATATTGAATTGTTTCTGATACTAGTTTTAGGAACGTAACGTTAAAGCATTTTGGGTAGTGTTATTGTACGACAATAATGATGTATTCTGATACCTTTTCATTCTTTAGAAAAACCTCTAAGGATCACACCAGGTCATTTAAAATATGGTCTATTCTAATATTGTGTCGTGGTCAAAGTAACCAGTAGCATCTGACAACAAACCTATTCTTATAATAATCGTTAGTGTAAATGTAACTAAAGATGGCATTGTGTGATATTTCTATTTTCTTGAATCACCTTCATGCATGGTTTCATGATTCACTATTTTGTACTAAAACGATTTATGTTTCTTTATGACGGAACGATGTCAAATTTTATAAATGAAGGGGGCTGGAAAAAAACATGGAGAAAAAAAGAGACAGCAAAACATAAAAATAATGAATGATAAATAAATGTTTGAGAAATAATAAAATGAGAAGCTAGCGCCGCACATGATACAAGATAATGAAGTGGACGACATTCACAGTGTCTGCTGCTTGCCAATAGCATAGAGAATGAACAAGATAAAAGTGAAGATGTTCACAGTGGCGGCTTGGCAATAGCCTCCTGCCGCTATAATAATCAAGATGTGATTATTCGATTTTTCACGGAGAAATCTCGCCAGATGTTCAAGACTTTGATGGGGTACTTGTCTCGAAGATGTAAGGTTATGAGCAGTGAAAGGAAGATTATCGGTGAACATTTAGGTTCCATCCACATCAGGCGCTCCGTGACGCAACATCCGTTACGTTACAATTGTTCCTAACGTATATAAAACTTTAATAAAACGTAACGCTGAAAAAGGCTAATCATTAATTACTAAGCATTACTACCCATTTTATCCTTAGTGTAGCAGTTCTTTGGCTCTATTTGACAGGTTGCGTGCTTTCCCTACTAGTTATGCCCACGGCTAGAGTAAAGCTTGAAATCATTATTTAACTACGGCGATGCATTAAATTTGACTCGGTTACGCGCTAAGGGTTACACGTGTATTTTTTTAAATATCTTATATGCTAGCGTTTGACCACTATTTTGTTTAAAGTGGGCACTGCGAGGCAATGACAACTACTTTTACTACGGCGTAGGCAGGTGTTACGAGGGATAGACATCGACGTGATTAATTCCATTCCACATGTATCATTTTTCATGCATTTTACGCTGCAGAGATTACTGTGCTATATTTTTTCATCCATTTTGAATAACGTAAATTATATTATGTTAATACCGATATTTACGAACATTTAGTTCCCTCAATCCAACCACTACGTAATATCCTAAACCAAAGTAACGCTTTCTCAGACAGTTCTATTTTCGTAACCACCCACGACCCGCGACCCAAACATGAGATTTATCATAACATTATGACATTCGCACATGACATGTATACCTGACGCATCAATCAAGGCGGACAGTTCATTAGTGTAGGATTAATATCACTAATGTTACACCGGTGAAGTTCATTCATCACTGAAGGTAATCCATTGCCTCGCCACAACAGAGAACCGAGGATCGCACGGTCAGTTAATGCTGGACCCAAAGAAGCGGAATGAGCGAAGTTGAAATGAGAGGTCAAGGGGATGGGTATTGTCTTGTGTTAGTTTTGTGTGAGTGATTTTCAAGAGCTGTTCTTTCGGGCGCTTTCATGAGTGTGACATGTGGTAATTGGATTCGTGAATTTGGAATGCGCAGATTCTGAATAGGTTTAAGTACTTTACATGTTTACTGTCGTATTTAAATGTCTAGAAAAGTAGGTAGGTTTTTTTATTTCATAAAATTAAATAAGCAGAATTAAGTAGATATATAATTAAGTAGTATGATGAAAAATGACGATCCCGTTTAATATAAGGTAAGTTGGCTTGAAAGTTTTAAAGGCAATCCCATTTACGTATCTGGCTCAAATATATAATAATATTGCCAATAGGTAACTATTTGTAAATTTGATTTTTATTCAGTATGAAATGCTAGCTTAGCAGCACTGTAAGCTTACATTAAACTCACTAATCATGAGTAATCTGTTTAAATTAACTTTCTGTGTTTGGTCCCACAAGGGGTCTACCACTTTAACCACATACCACTTTAACTTTGTACCACTTTAGTTTGATAAGAATTACGTCAAATAAGCATTTACAGGTTGTAGGAGAATAATGAAACGATGTTCCGCCTGATTTGCTAACAAAAAGCAAGAAAATCTACCTCAATAATCATACGCTGTTTCAGCAGCACACAGCCCTTGAGAGTTACAGTATTATAGGCCTAGCGTGTTACCACTAGGCATGATAGTGATCAAACCCTAGCCTATAAGATATAAGAAAAAAACTGTATAAATAGGTGTGCCTATACAGCTATATACATATACACCCAATCTCATTAGCTGGTTGTCCTACTCTGACATTCGAACCTCAACATACATGTACAGTCAGCTGACGTGATGCAGCTCGACAGTAACCTCCCTTACAAACACGATGTGGTTTCGGTTTACGGATCAAGTCATAAAAGGTTGAAGATGATTGATTCACCTATCAGTAGTTTATAGATGGCATAAATATGGATAAGGGAATATGCATAATTATGGTTTAAATTTTCTTGAAATATTTTTTAAAATAATTATTATTTTAGTATTGTATGTAAACATTATATTTTAACTCTTTGATTGGTGAAAATATTATTAGAAAAATAACCAAATAAAAATATTTGCAAGACACATCACCACTTGTCAATTAGAAAGTGACAGATGAAGTCTTTGTTATAGAAATAGAGAAATATGTATTTGTATAAAAGTAAATTCTAACTCCTGTACCCTTAGTATGAGTTTTCATCGTAAACGCTTAACATACTCGTAGTTTTCGACTTATTCTGGCTCCCTGATTGGTCTAAATTTAATTAAGTGTGTAAACCACTAGAGGCGCTATACTGTTTTTATAAAACATTTTTTCGATATACGATATCGAGTTTGGTATGAAAACTCATACTAAGGGTACGTATCGTACGTACAACGTAACGTACGGGTAAGGTTAATTCTCCAAACGAAAACCAAATCCTAACATCTAACACGTCCGTACCCAAGGGTCGATATTCCGTACACCACAAGTCTTGTCACTGTAGGTACATGCGCTTGTGATTTGTTCGTTGTCCGTTGCAGAACACAAGTTCCGCATGATATAGGGCGTTCGGTTAGAGCCGAGTGACAGCTAGCTGTTTCTCATTAAACGCAGGAAGCACTGCCGTAGTCTTGGGCACAAGATTTGTGTACTGGTAACGTATTTGTTTGAATTTCGAAAGGGAACGTTAAGGAAGGTACAGGGAATCGAAATATAATGTTATGCTAAAACATCGAATGTGTTCCGGCAGCTGTCACTTAGAGCCAGTTCCCATTCTAAACATCATGATACGATCAATTTCACTCGTATCATCACTTATCAACAGGTGAAATAATAATGATCTAACGACCTATTGACCTATACGACATAAAAAAAATACTGTGAAGTCCACATCTTTACTGATAGTTTTCATTGGAATTTAGGTGTGAACGCAAAATTGCAGGTTTCTTATCATTGTGCTGTTTTCTTAGACTCGCGCATACTCTCTAGCACTTAATGGTTAATCATCCATATATATATTTGCACATGTTACTATTTTAATTCACTCGCGGAAGTTTACAAGTTTTAAGAAAAATTAAAAAGAAAACACAAACTTTTTTTTCGTTCCCACCAAAACTAACAATTTGACTTTCTCATTTTTAAAATTGACAGTTTCTATGTATGACTATTGAATTTTATTTTATTTTTATATCAGTTTATTGTTATCAAGAATAACTTTTGAGAAAAAACTCTAACAACGGGACCTAATAATGGGTATCGCTGAAACTCGGCATAATTTGCTTGAAAAATATCATTATATAAAAAGCCTGCTAAAGGGAAAGAGAGCTCTGTAAACACCTTTTGATATTTTTATTAAACAGGTGAAATATTATTATTAGATGCAATATGATGTTTTTCTTGGTCCGTTAGGGAAACATGAATATATGTTTAGAGTATTTTTTATTTACTCAGAATATTTGCTTTATTAAAAATCTACGCTTATTTTAACATAAATATTGACTTTATTTGTTGAGCCAACCGTCAAGGATCTTATCCCACAACTGATTTTCATTTCTAGACAAACCTTTTCATCTTTGAACGCAACATGCATTTAACATCAAACAAGTCCAGTGTATCAGTGTATCAATCGCATTAAAAACACTTATAGATATAGGTGCTCGTATCTGTTAAAAAAGAACGATCAAAAAGTTACCGTCAAAATCTCCTTAAACATAAACTATAAGGCTGAGTTGCACCATCTTACTTTAACCGCATCATCTAAAAAAAGCTACACAAATAATACTATTGTATCCACCAACCAGACTTATATCAGTTGAAATCCTATAATTTAATAATAATAATTTACCTTAAGTGATTTTCCATTGAAAAATATTATCAGTTTTATCAATCTACTAGATTTACTTTACGGAAGGCCCGTTGGCGTAATGTATAGATAGCTTGCCTTCGAAATGGGTAGTCACCGTTCAAATTCTAGCCAATAGATTGTTCTATGTAATTTAATGGGTATTTATCCACAGTTGGTAGGAGCATTATATCGATGTTCCGCCTGACTTGCCACCAAAAATTAGCTGACCACCATCAAGGAAAAAATTTGCCGTCATAACCTTACTGTGGTCCTGAAGCACACAGCCTTTGAAAGTCAGACCATTCTAGGCCTAGCAGGTTTACCATCCTCAACTACATCAAAGCTTACAAGATAGCAAAATAGGCAAGATAGTAAGTAGTCAAACACGAGCCTGTCAGTAACAAAACAAAACCTAGTTGTGGCAACGTCCGAAAAATTGCCACTTAACTCCCTGAAATTTCGCCGTAGATATATCGGTAAACGAACGCGTCCAATCTGGTTGATTTACAGTGCCAATAATCTCCTTCGTCACGCGACACCCGTCAGGTGTCACGCGGGACCGCGTCTATTGTCACGTAGGGACAATAGAAACATACGGAGATGTAAAAGTCACGACAACGCGGCTTTTTTAGGGTACGTACGAATGAATGCTTCAAATTGCTATTTTTTATTGAGTTTACTCCATATGATTCGTTTCTCATATAAGGCCGCGGATGCAACGCCAAGTGGATGAAACTCCTGTCGATCCTTTTGGTCGTGCGTCGGAGCTTACATACATCTTTTTTTTCTAGTAGATATTTTTAATTTACCACTATGTTCGGAAGATCACATAATACATAGGTACATAAGTGGTTTCAGAGCATTTATAAAGCAATTTAGCAGCTTAGCGACTTGTTTTGATATTCTAAACAAAAAATATTTTATAACGATTGTTAATCTTGCATTATACGAGTAAATAGTAAATAAGATTGAAGATTATTCCTCAGGGAAATTTGTCTTTTTGTTAAGTCCCACCCGGAATACTTTGTTAAGCGAAGTGATGTTTTTACAAGACAAAAAACGGACGAAATTTACTAACTTATTATATCAACCTCGCAGTAGTAAATATATTTATAACAAAAATGTTTATAATATGTGTATATATGTTTATAACATAATCCTTAATGACATGAAACTATTAGAAGGAAATAATTTTAAACGGACCTTAAATGACTGGCTTTTACATAATTGTTTTTATAGTGTTAAAGAGTTTATAATGTACTGCAACAAACCCAACATTTAATTTTTATTGTATTATTGATTATTGTTTGTATAATTTTTTTTAAATTTGCTCGTTTGCATGCAGGCTGAATACGAAGACTTACACATTACTTTAAGACCACAAATTTGTAAACTGTATTCTTGCAAATAAATTATTTGATTGATTGATTATTTACTGATAATAAGTCAAGTATGAGTCACTTTATAAAGGAAAATTTAAATACCACTACTAATATCTTAGATTTATAGTTATCGTGAGTATGAATCATGATTATAAAACACCGACTATTGTACTCACTACTGTTTGTTGTCGACTGTCTCGACCTATTTTTCATGCATGTCCGATGCTCATCTTCTGGAGTTCACGCAACAAGATCGTCGAGGTCAACTTAGGACGAGACAGTCCACAACAAACAGTAGTGAGTATAACAGTCAGTGTTTTATAATCACTACTAATATCGTACAAAAGTGTCAAAAAGTAAGTGCATAAAAAGAGTTTGATTATTATCTAATAACTTCTCGTATAATTTCGGTATGTATATAGCATCATATGATACTATTCTAAGGTTCTTGCTCCTAACAGACCTTGATCGCAAGATCTGTAGGTAAAAAAAACCTTGTATACTGTTATAAGTGTTCAATGTATTCATATTTTAAGAGGTCAGGAGGCAAAGTACTGAAGTCTGACCCCAAAACTAATATTTTTAGCCAACTGTAGTGTGTTATATTTTTGATCGGTATGTATTTATGTATCTGTTCCCTTCTAGATTTTTAACTCACATGATTTGACAAATGAAGTATCCATGGAAGCGTTGACAGACTATGGTGATTTTACATTAAATTGCATATCGCGCCATCTAGAAGACATGAGACTATTGGTACAATATAATTTATTTTCATTAAAGTGTTTTTGCTGCGTTTACGTCCGAGTGGCAATCCAGTAAATTTTTAAGGTTGCAAACGAGCGGCAAAAAAACGTCGGATTAAGGTCAGATAGACAATGAGGCGAGGCTATGTCGTCTGACGCCTGTTTTCGTTGGCCCCGAGTCAAATGTTGCATGTAGAAAATGAAATGTATTCTCGCGTATTTTCGAAACGCCATTGTTCGATTCAAAAGAGCAGCTGTTATCGCCGCTTGTGCGATAATTTGCCCCGATCGTGTCGGTATTGTTAGCTGTGTAAACTTTTGAGATATAATGAGTGCGCTTATGGTAGTCTGCTTTTGCTTACTTAATAAAGGAGATAGTGTTCCAATACTAAAAACTATTTTCAACCGACTTTCAAAAAGGAGGAGGTTCTCAATTCGTGTTTAATTTTTTTTTATGTATGTTATTACGTATTATTAGGTATGTTACGCGATTACTCCGTCAATTATGAACCGATTTAAATGTTTTTTTTTAACCGGTACATTTGCGAGGTAGTTCCATTGTAATTTTATCGAGATCTGATAAGAATCTCCAGAGATATGACGATATACGTCTTAAACTTGCTACGGACTCGCGGGACATGGAAGTCGGTTGTTTTAGTTTTTAAACTAGCTTAATTATTATTGATAGATAAAATAGACTGTTCTGTGTAATAATTGATATAAATCTGAGAGTAAATTCTTTGTTAAACAGTGTTTTACACATACACTAGCTGTTGCCCGCGGCTTCATCTGCGTTAAAAATTAGCCTATAGCCTAATCGATACTATTCGCTATCTCCGTACAAAATTCAGCCAAATCTGTCTAGCCGTTTGACTGAGAAGAAGTCCCAAACAAACAAATAAACGAACTGACTTTCGCATTTATAATATTGGTGTTGATATACTCCACAGAACAGGAGATATGTTTAAAGTCAACAACATAAACTTTCAATTATTCATTCAAAGATAATATATTTCAACCCGAATTTCTCCTTTGTAAAATATATACAAACAATACAGTTATGCAGCAACGTTACAAGATAAGTATTGAAAATTGTAAAAGCAATTTTAAATATTGCATAATTACAGCGGAAAACAAATAAATTGTCTAAATAAATGTACTTCTGTACCTCTTCTCGCACTACTTTAAAGTGAGATTCGCCAAAATAACTAGTAAATGGGCATTAACATCAGTTACGAACACGGACGTACCACCCAGTGGACACCTATTGTTGTATCACCCCCGTGCGAAACACATAGGTGCAATGGGGTATTTATATGGGGTATCATCCTTGAGCGGCTACTTCAGTTCGGACCAAATACCAGAGCCGTACACACGCACTATTTTAATTGATCAAAAAACGAAAAAGCCGTTAAATATGCCGATTAAATTTTACAAAGGACAACGTTTCTTTTTACCGATAAGTAAAATTCAATTCATTATTAACAACTTGTAAATAAAATTCATAGTTCAACATATACTGGTCACAGATGCCCTGTGTATCAGTCTATCCCTTTCCTACAACGGCATCTTTATATCTTTCGTACTCGCTCCGCCTTTGTACGCAGCGGTACTTGTGCACTTTTAGTGATGTTTTTCTGTTGTTTTGGGAAAGTTATCGACAATGATTACTGATAAATATTGAAAATGCTCAATTCAACTATGTTATATGTATGTATATGCTGTTAATCCAAATTATCCTACTGATGTACTTAATAAACGCGAAAGCTGGAATGTTTGTTTGTTTTGCTATTCAATCACGCCAGATAAGTACATAAATAAAGGTCAAGTAAATAAATACATTTTAAGTTACTTGATACGTGATACTGATGCGTGTGAATAACTAATTTAGTGGTAAGAAACAAGTTAGAATTTAGTGTGTAAGCAAGCAAACGAACATTTTTGGAGTTCCGTACCTCAAAAGGAAAAAAGGAACCCTTATAAGATCACTTTGTTGTCCGTCTGTCTCTCTATCTGTCCTTCCGTCTGTCCGTCTCTATCATTATACCTTTACACTTCTACACACTTCTCACACACCCTATATTTCATATGACTGATGAAATTATTGATAATGACGAGGAAGTGTCACGTTGTCCCAGCACAAAGCATGATTTATTGCTATGAGTCAAATTGAAGTTGTCCAATCGCAGTGCTGTATTACCTATAACCCCCCCCGCAAAATATTTCGCTCGCGAATTAGTTCATAGTTTTTCTCATGCGGAGTCCACTGGGTGGTACGTCCGTGGCTACGAAGTACCAACCATGTCTTTACTTGTAAAATCAATATTCGTAGCGTTTCCGTAGAGAACTGCTACGTAACGCACAGTCAACTATTGTTCCAGGAAGTTACTGCTTTAATTATGTACGGAGAAAAAACTTCCTGGAACTTCTGGTTAAAACTTCTCCATTTCGTATTTCATTTCTCCAGTGGTTATAAGAGAAACATGTTTAATATTCAACGCGACTCTTCACCGTCGTTATTTCAACGGCTACTTACCTAATTTGACAATGGAAGGCGTTGCTTTTCCTGCGAGACATTTTTGTCAACTTGATTATTGTGATGTTTCTGTTCTGTCGTCACGGTGCGTTTGTTTCTTTTTAAAATATCTGTCTCTGTCGTAGTATTCGTATTCACAGGATCACATTACAGTACCCCTAGTACGAGTTTTTATCGTCAACGCTTTTGACAGATCTCACATAGTTTTCGACTTATTCTGGCTCCCTGATTGGTCTATATTTAGTTAAGTGTAGTAACCACTAGAGGCGCTGTATAGTTTTTCATACAAAATTTGTTCGATATACGATATCAAGTTTGGTATGAAAACTCGTACTAAGGGTACGGCTCTGTAAGAAACTTACGTTTGATGATAGTTTTGTTAATTATCAAAAATAAATATGTAATAAATCCGCACAAAATTAAGCAAAACGGCTTCATTACTTATTAGACGTTATGCCAAGGAATGAAATTCCTGTCTGTGTTTTCCGGTGAATACAACCCGAAGGTCTTCAAATCGCGAGTTAACAGACATCTTCTAGGTAAGCGTTCTACGTCGTCGATCGCATCGTCATTTTATTGGGTAAGATAGTGGTGTAGTGGTCAACTTTAGCAAATATAACTCGAAAAAAACGTACTATTTTACTGCTTTTTAGGGTTCCGTACCTGAAAAGGTAAAAAAAGGAACCCATATAAGATCACTTTCTTCGTCTGTCTGTATATCTGTCTGTCCGTGTGTCACCACCGATTTTCTCAGGAACGGGTGTCAAGTTGAAATGCATACCTAATACTGAGGTCTATAGTCCCTATTAGGTTTATAAAAATCAAGGTCCTGAATCAACACGATAAAAAGATAAGGGCCAATTTAGATTTTCGCGAAAACTTGTAAGAACCAAAATTTACCTTAATTTTTAACTTTTTTTTTCGGATTTTTTCTTTACTTGTGCTGTAAGAACTTGCTTTTGGCCAAAACTGACAATTCTAGGATAACCGGAAGTGCTTCGGGAAGGGTACTTACCGTTGACCTAGAATCATGAAATTTAACGAGAAGCAAGCAAGGTCTTACAGCACAAATTAATGAAAAAATCCAAAATAATAAAAAAGTTGAAAATTAAAGGGTGCCCCCATACATACATAGTTTACGGCAGTAAAGGAAGACCTTTGAGTTATATGAGCGCTGATACAATTTAGAGGTCTAGCTTAATTGGTACATACCAACGTTGGTACGGAAGCCTCGGTGGGCGAGTTCAACTCGACTGGGCCGGTTTTTTACTTCTTGGGTGATTAAATGTTTTACGATGAAGGTCGGTTGAGGTAGAAAGGAAGGTTTTTATGTAATTGAGTAAATGTATCTCGTTCTACTGCCGTCTTCCTGCCATCACTCGCAATCAAAATGAAACGCATGAACTCTTCAAATCACGAGTGAACAGGTATCTTCTAGGTAAGCGTGCTACATCGTCGATCGCATCATCACTTAACATCAGATGAGATAGTATTCTAACGCTTACCTATCTAGTATAAAAAAAATATATTGATTGAAGATATGATCAATAGAATAAAAATTACATTACAGTTAGTGATATAAAAAAGGCAAGCATCTTGATTGTGTTGTCAGCTATTAAGTTAGGTTATTTGTGGAGATCAATACAATACAATACAATACAATAACACTTTATTGGCACCAATATATAAACAAGAAATAAGAAACAACATTTGCATAACTAAAATTAGATGTACAATGGGCGGTCTTATCGGTAAGAGCGATCTCTTCCAGTCAACCTTTGGATGGATATGAAATCTATGATAAGCATGGACGGTGGCATGATATATACTCATATCAGGTACATAAACTAAGTTAGATATACAGATATTCAATACATACATTTTATATATCTATATACATATACACAATATATACTATTTATATATATATACATATACATGCATAAACCATACATATTATACAAGAAAAAAAAACTAAATAAAATGGTGCAAATGTAGACAAATGTTTTAATTAATATTAATCAATTGACAGGTAATACGGTGACACTTGTGCCTTGAAACAGAATAGTGATTGAGCTCGTCTTATATCCACTGGTAAATTGTTCCAGAGGCGTAGAGCTTGCACAGTGAAATATATGATACGTGAACTTACATTGCAGATAATCAGAGCACAGTGATAATTACATATTAATTTTATTGAAAACACAACGGAAATCTGTCAATTTACCAATTGGCTAAAAAGCAATTAGCCACTGAAAATAATCCGATCATTCTGTAATTTTTGTACACTTACGTAATGTATACATTCATGGTTAAATTAATTGACAACAATAAGCGCATAACCGCCACCGCTACTGAATAAAGTACCATTACACTTTAAATTAACACAAAATACTCACATTTAACGATTATGCAAAATATGCACTACAGGGCTTTTTTTCATTATTTTGTAATAAAATTGGTAGAATTCAGCTGAAACTCAGAGCGTATCGCTATCACAACCTCATATTGAAACTTTGAGGATCTTAAAGATTTCAACACAACAGATGTAAATCAAAATTATCTAATAAACATCAACTAAATAAATATTAATTATTGATCCCAAATGGCGCATGGTGTTTCGAAACAAAAATACTTCGTAGACCCTCTGAAAAGACATCTCTCGTTTACTAAATTTGCCAGGTTTAGTTTATTTGTATCTTAATACTATGATCACGGTTAGACCTTAGCCAGTAGTCATGGAATCTCATTACCATATTATGTGTAAGTCACGAGGTGCCCCAGCCAATAAACTGCGAACAAAACATGTAATGAGGAAACATAAACGCGGGGGTAAAAATATTACAAAAAATACTCGTAATTTTCTTATATGCAAAGTTGCATATAGGCAAAGTTTTGACGACTATATCACCTGATATTAAGTGACGATGCGATTCACTATGTAGCACGCTAACCGAGAAGATACCTGTTTACTCGCGATTTGAAGACCCCGGGTCGTAGCTATTGAGAAACACAGACGCCAGTAATGAATTCCATTCCTTGGCAGAACGTATGATAAAAGATGAAACAAAATGCTTCGTGCAAGTAGATAGAACGTCCCCCACTTTTTTAATATCTTTTAGGCTAGTGTTTGACCACTATTACACCTGTTGGTAAGTGATGATGCGGTCGAAGATGGTAAGCACGCTAGGCCTAGAATGGGAACTGACTCTCTAGGATAGCTGCCGGAACACATTAGATGTTTTGGCGACAGATTTTCTAACATGAGGGTAGTAGCTGGCCAGTCGGACACTAGATACTGTTCTACCACGATGCGGAGCTTGTTGGTTTCTTAACGATGTATTTCCTTCAACGGAGGTCCAATGTGAAAAAAGCACATAGATTTTTAATAGAAAAATCCATTGGTACGGGGTTTGAACTCGCTACCTCTGGCATCAAAACCGACCGTTCTCTAGATTACGCCACTGGGCCCCCATGTAGCGATGGCGCACATCGGTACGTCTGATAATCCGATAGAAGAAAGAGAACGGCGGTAGTAATTCGTGTAATTGGATGGCACACTTTCCGAAATATATCCGAGAGATAACCGCTAAACGAGCGACTTTGCGGCGATGCTCTAGGCTCTGGATCCTTTTGCCTACAAGTTTTTCTCTCCCCTCATTTGCTTCCAACGCCGCCAGCTGGTATTTGGCAGACCTATCCGAGAAGTGAAAACAGTACTCCATGGACGGTCGGACTTGGGTTTGATACAATTTGAGCGGCTGTCCCAGTGTGAAGTACTGTCTCACCTTAGCCAGAATACTTTAATTACTCTGACTGGTAGATGGTATCACTTTTCTTGCTTTTCAGCATCTTACAACCCAATGGGAGTTAATATAGATACGTACTTACAATACCCCTTTCTTCTCCATACCTAGATACGGCCAGGGGCTTTACTCCCTGTAATAACGCTTGGTTGGCCCCCTGACGGAAACTATGCATACCAAAAGAGATTAATTTTATGGTATTCAAACACCGATAAATGCTTTAGATGTCTACCTGTTCTTCATAAATAATTCATACGGTTTGAGCATTTTGCATTGACATATTGATGCAAGAAAATAATATTATGTAAATTAAAGTTATAAAAGATGAAAAAATATTTAAAGCTAAACGTTAATTTTATTACGTCCTTCTTTGTCAACCGTCGGTCCTGCTTGCCAATATTCCTATTTCTTACCTGCCATTTGACCTTCCTGGAAATTATTTTTGTTGACATTTTATTTATATAATATACGCAGGGTATAATTGTAAAGAAACATAATTAAAAAAATATTAACAATAATAAAGACAAAATATTATGAATTCCCGACTCATCGAACAAACTTTGCTAAAAATGGATTATATCCTTTGTTTAAAGAATCCTAAATTCCAAAGTGAGCCTTAAGAAAATTTTAAACAATTAGTTAACCAAATAACATTTATAAGTAAAGAAAGGCCTTGATCGAAAGCCTCCAACTTTTTCGGTGAACAAAAAATCTTTATAATTCTTTTACTAATTGGGTCGCGAAACTTTTAAATTTACGGTTGGCACAACTTAGGTCGGCGTTAATTATGGAGTATGAAATCGTGGTAAAAGTTATAGGAAGCTTTGAATATTGTATTGAGTTGTGCTGTGTAAAATTTCATATTTACTCAAGGGAGACGAGAAAGGAAAACCTGGAATAAAATAGGTACGGAACCTTTCCTAGATCTACATTTTGCGAGATATCGTGAATGCTGCTTCTGAATGAAAAAGTCTTTAGCAGACGAGAAGCGCTTGCAAAAAAGTGTGATTCTTTTGATACTGATGAACGCCGGGCAAAATGCTGAAATGCTACTGGCATTCGGGATTTTTGAGATACGAAGAGGAGTTTTGAGATGTTATATGTTATATGTAGTTTCACAATATTGATTATAAAATGCATTTTTTAATACAAATACCACGAATGTAAGGTGTGAGATATCAGACGCATTCTTAAAAAGCCAAGAGTTTATTAATTTGGTTATGAATTCGTTATAAGCACTCAATGATACACATCTATATATACCTAGATAAAATGTGTTTTGTTTTATTTAAATAAGCCTCAATCTGTAACAACACGAACAACAAGTTTTCTTTAAAAATTCATAAGAAACCTGAAACTAATATGATCTTGTACATAAACACCAAAACTTATCTCCATAAAAAGCGTCGATCTCATAAGATAAACTTGTTAAAATTAAGTATGACAATGTTCTTACAGATTTCGGTACTTTATTGGATTTGGACCTTCATAAATAAGACCCTCGTTTGTCCTATCCATCCTTCCGATATAATCATCATCTTATAATACTTTGGTATTTTATAACACTTTTGTTCGCGTTATGAGCTTTGTCGTAACTTCACAATGTAGCGACGTGTTTGTGAACTGTTTGTTGGTACGAGAATTATAGTCGAATTGTTTGTTCAAAATATAATGGCAGTGCCTATTTTTTTTGTTAGGCTGCAGTTTTTTTTTTTAATAAGTTATAGATAACATTTTTTGTAGGCATTTTTTTATTCGGAAGCAAGATGAAAAGAAGTTTTAGAGCCCCGTTGGCGTAAAGGATATATGGTTTGACTTCTAAACGAGAGGTCACCGCTTCAGATCCTAGTAGGGGTGTTCGTTCACCGGTGGAAGGAGCCTTTTATATTGACATACTGTCTGACTTGCCCAACATTTAGCTTACCACTGTCAAGGAGAGAATCTGTCGACAAAACTACAGTGTTCCGGCAGCACACAGCCCTTGAGAGTCAGAGTATGCTAGGCCTAGCGTGTTCACCATCTTCGACCACATCATCGCTTAGGTACCAACCAGCATTTCACATGCCCCGTTATTGTCAGTGCTTGGTAATTAACGAAATACATACTTAAGGTACGGACACACCGCAGCATCGTGCGTGCGTGATGTAAGCGGCGATCAGATAGCGCAGTAGTATTTATACCAACTACGTTCACACCAAACGCGATCAGAAAACAATTGAAAAGTACTGAGATCGCGCCCGCAGATCGCAGGACGCCGCGGTGTGGCCGTGCTTTTAGTCTTCTTTGACTTTGTTGGTGGTGGTCATTGGATTACATTTTACAAATATACACAGTAAGAACATATATTGAAAAATAAATTGTCTTATTAATTGTGTTTGATATATTCCAGGGCGATGTTTGATTAATTATTCTATTTTATTTACTCACTGAGCGCATACATACACCCACGAATGAACCTTTTTCTGAAAAATAAATCACAAAAAAGTTAAAAGCATCGTCAAAAATTTCCAACAATGAATACATCATACTACGAAAACATAAAAAAGAGACGTACCGTATTCGTATCGCGAGGGAAGCCTATAAATAAAACAATTCTCAAGCTATGCCGCCAATGTAGGCGCAGTAGATATCGCAACTCGTAAAAAAATAAAGTGTGATAAAAAGGAGGTCGCATAGCAAGCATTTTAATACTGCTTCAGCGATGAATAGTACAAATATTTTAGGAGAGCGAACTCGTCACGTACCCTCGGGAGGTTCGGGGAATGCCTACGCGTGCGAGCCTCCGATATGAAATGCTTCGGCTGTCGAACTAGCGGAGAATTGAAGTGAAAGATGAATTATGGCTTACCTGAGCTAGGTATATTGGAAAAACCTGTGTAATACTGACCTTGAACATCTTTAGCAGAGAAGTAACGAAGAAAACTGTAAAATTTCAAAACTCGATCACATCTAAACAAGTAGCTGTATGTTGTATAATTCAAGGTTTTGGATCAGTATCACCGCTTCCTATTAAATAAACTTATCTACTAGATTTTTGACATCTTTTGTATGACGTCATATATGTCAGATAACTACCTGAAACTCTATCAGGAACTGGTGAAACTGGCCTTAATTTTTTTTTATGGTAAAAGGTAACAGGACAAGCACAACGCTCGCCTTATGGTAAGCGATGACGTCTACCTATGACAGATACAGCGGCATGAAACATTTTGGCAGTACAGAATTTTGCACATCACGGCACGGCGCCTGTTACCTTGAGACATAAAGATGTTGGGTCTCACATGGCCTGTAATTTTACTGGACACCTTGCCATTTTAACCGAAAAACATTGCTATTTCACGGCTGAAAATTATTTGGCAAAGTGGTGGGATCGCCCCAGGCAGACAAGCAGAAGTCCTACCACTAAAGATTCATGTTAAACTTTTATTAAGATAATCAGCAATATTAAAAATTTGTATACTCGTATTTATAGCACGAAACGTAGGAGCGATAATTTCTAGATAGCGTTGGCGGTTAGTAGTAGTTGATTGAGGTAAACAGACATCGTGTTCAGTGTTTTGCAATTGTAAAAACATAAAAATAATATCTCTGAGATGACAAGTACGGCTCGATAGCATAGAATAGAAATACTCTTCATTGAATACCAGCACAGTAACTTAGCATACAAACAACTTAAAGTTTATGGTATTACAATGGGCGGTCTTATCGCTGAAAGCGATCAGCTCATAAACATAACAACAAAAACGTAACTGATTTCATTATATTAAAAAAAAAGTAATGAGCCATTCAGCTTTCATCTAAACGTCGGAAGTCACACTTAAAACAATGTTTAATTCCCCTAATTAATATAGGTTTGCCAACCGTAATACTATGTGCACTCCCAATGATGTTAGAATTCAGAATTCATCCAGAGATCAAAATTATTACATTATATAAAGTCAACAAAGTATATAGACAAGTTTTGAATAATCTCTTGCGTCGTTCAGGAGATGGACCACGAACGTGAACCCGATCGTACCTGGTTGACTATACACTTTTACTTCAAATTTTACTTGGTAATAAGTTATTTTTCAAAAAAATAAAACCGACTTCATAACCACAAAAAGGCACTCAAAAGCGAAAAATAATTTACTTAAAATTATTATAAGCGTTACCCACTTCTCTATTTGAAGTCGGTGCCAGCCAAGTCTAATAGGTAGTAGATAGATAATACCTACACGTATCTACCTACTTACTACTACTACATACACAGTATCTATCTAATATCCAATAGACTTGGCTGGCACCGACTTCAAATAGAGAAGTGGGTAACGCTTATAATAATTTTAAGTAAATTATTTTTCGCTTTTGAGTGCCTTTTTGTGGTAATGAAGTCGGTTTTTTTTTTTTTTTTAAATAACTTATTTTACCCTTAGTGCAAAACAAGTTTTAATGAAATTACATGCATCTATTAAATTTCGTGTCTGGGCCGTTATACACTGACGGATATATACTTTTTGAAAATTTCAAGTATGTACCTATAACGGTTAAGAAGATACAGATCTGTAAAGTGCGCACATATAGACACACGGACAGACGGACGGACGGACGAACAGAAAACAAAGTCTCAGAAAGTGTTCATTTGGTAGCCTTTGGGTTCGGAACCCTAAAAAAATTGACTTTAAATGCCGCGCTAAAGTGAAAATATTCACTAGTAATAATGATGTCATCAAGGTATCAAAGGACAATGTCCAAAATGGCCGTGTACAATTAAAGCATCTGACACACACGATAATTAATTGTCTATTTTATTACAATAATTCCAAATACTTTTATAACACGGACTAGTTGTATTCCAATATGAATATTAAAAAGTAATATTTGCGATTATTAACATTAATTGCCGCCATATGGCCAACAGAGTACTGAATCACTATACTACGTTATAAGAGGCACTTCCCTATATTGTGGATACCCGAATTATGAAAGCACGGTGTAGCCAACCTAACAACGGAAAGTATTATTTACGTAGTAACTATTATATAATATGTGGTTTTATGCTTATAATTTTTTTTTGCTGTGTTGATTGGTACAAAGTACGTTCATAATTCTGAGTTATTTAATTATGTATGCAGTGTCGCGGGACTGAAATGGCCACCATCATCGCCAAATGTCATGTCATGTCAAAAAATATTAGGTATGTTTAAAAAAGTTTGCACCCTAACAAGACTTTGCCCGGTAGAACATTCCTGTGAAGACAAATTATTTATATTTATATATAATTATTTATTATAATTATTAATATATAATTATTTATTGAGGGCCCGGTGGCGTAATTAAGAGAACGGTCGGCTTTGATGCCGTGGTACCGAGTTCAAACCGCCGTGCACCAATGAATTTTTCTATCGAAAAATATATGTGCGCTTCTCACAGTGGCCCTCCGGTGAAGGAAAACATCCTTAAGAAACCAATAACCCCCGCATGGTGGTAGAACATATCTAGTGTGTTCCGGCAGCTATCCTTGAGAGCCAGTTCCCATTCTAGTCCACTTCTCTATCTTCAACCGCATCATCACTTACCAACAGGTGAGATAGTGGTCAAACGCTTGCCTATAAGATATAAAAAAAAATTATCCCTACCTTTATTTCTATCTCACTCACAGTTACCGTAAGAATATCTTATATGCAATAACAACCTCCATTGTGTATAATCTTCTTGGGACTCTTCTACTAAAACTAGTACATTCTCCTATGTTTGAGGTATTTATCTCCATATCTCTGGTCTCCCATTCTAATTTTATCGAGATGTGATTAGTATCAGATCTCGATAAAATTAAAATGGGACCACCTCGGAAACGTATCCTACCTATTAAAAAAAGAATCATTTGAATCCGTTCACAATTGATGGAGAAATCGCGTAACATACACAAAAAAAAACCATACAGACGAATTGAGAACCTCCTCCTTTTTTGTGAAGTCGGTTAAAATATAAACGAAAACATTTTCGAATGTCACTTCCAGTTATTTCAAGAGAACGACTGCACAGGTATTAGTTCTCACTGTCACGAAATACATTCAAGCGTACGATTCTAGCCATAACTCTCTCGCTGAAGTACACGTGGGTCAACTGAGGTCAGACCTCAAAGGTAATATGTATTTCTCTCAAAAATATCATGAGTACTTCGCTCATACACGTACGTTTTCATACATCATACCATTAGCGTAAGTATCAAGTGGTAGATTTTATTATTATTTGTAAAATACAAATTCATGATAAGTATTTTTATTTTATAATAGACTAGCTGTTACCCGCGGCTTCGTCCGCGTTATTGTGTCTTTATGACCTTTGAGGTCTAGATCGATGATCTCTTAGCCCAAGTCACCATAGATGACCCCAAAGTCGAACTTAATATCCTCTATTGTTAAAGTCATTAATCATTTTGGTTAGGTATACGAAGTTGTGCTGTTCAATTGTTTGAATCATCACAAAAGTTCCTGAATCATTTCTTACAAAGAAAATAAGGTAAATAGTTGCGCCAGCGTCGCGAGCGCCATCATTGCGCGAGCGAACATTTTTTGTGACTTTTTATGACCCTGACAGTTTTATAACCTAACAATCAAGTCACTGTAGATGACTCTTAGGTCAAAGTCGATATCGTCTATTGTTAAAATAATTAATCATTACTTGGTAAACCTAACCAAGGTTTACCAAGTTTTGTTGTTTAAGTATTTGAGTCAGTCTAATGTATAAGGCTGTTAAAACACGCTATTATATGCTATGTAGCGTTATTACTGCGCAAGCAAAGCGAGCGCAATTTTGTTTAGGACTTTTTATGACCCTGACAGTTTTTATGACCTACTAAGTCAACATCTATGACCCTAAGGTTAAATGTGGCTGTTAACACGAATGTTTCTGAAATACTGCCCACAAAGCAGATAAAACACGTTGGGAAAGCAAAGCTATCGCGTAAATGCTGATGACTTTTATTGACCCTGACAGTTTTTTGGCCTAATTAGGACACATATTAAGTTTAGTCATTATAGATGAACCTAAGGTCAAACTTTTATGATTATGCAAACTCTATGTAAAGTTAACACAAAATAAAGGCACCCACACTTAACTGCTAAAAAAAAAGTATTCCTTGCCCTTTTATGCCCTATTTAATTTCTTTGTACAAAATTTCATCTGAATACGTCAAGCCGTCTGGCCGAAAAGAGGCAACACATTAACAAAATTCCATAATAAAAATCTAGACACCCGAAATTGCCAGCCAAAAAAAGTATTCGTTGTCCTTCTATGTCTTATTGACTGTCTGTATACAAAATTTCAGCAAAAACGGTTAACCCGTTTGACCGAGAGTAGGCCGCCACACATTTGTAAAACTGGACACCTGGACTCGACAGCCGGAAAAAATGTATCCGATATCCTATTCTATCCTATGAACTGTCTTTATACAACATTTCAGGCAAATCGGTCAAGCCGCTTATTCGATAAGAGGTCTTATATTTACAAAATTCAATTTAAAATATCTGGACCCCTTGACTCGACAGCTAGAAAAAAAGTATTCTATATATCCTATTCTGCTCTATGACATGTATTCATACAACATTTTAGGCAAATCGGTCAAGCCGTTTATTCAAGAAGATGTCTTATATTTACAAAATTCAATTAAAAATATTTGGACCCCCTGACTTGACAGCCAGAAAAAAAGTGTCCTATATTTTATTTTACCCCATAAACTGTCTATATACAACATTTCAGGCAAATCGGTCAAGCCGTTTGTCCGAGAAGAGGTTTTATATTTACAAAATTTAATTTAAAATATCTGGACCCCCTGACTCGTTAGCCAGAAAAAACGTATCCTTTATCCTATTCTGCCTTAAGACATGTATTCATACAAAATTTCAGGCAAATTGGTCAAGCCATTTATTCGAAAATAAGTCTTATATTTACGAAATTCAATTAAAAATATTTGGACCCCCTGACTCGACAGCCAGAAAAAAAGTATCCTATATCTTATTCTACTCTATGAACTGTCTATATACAATATTTCAGGCAAATCGGTCAAGCCTTTTATTCGAGAAGAGGTTTTATATTTACAAAATTCAATTTAAAATATCTGGACCCCTTGACTCGACAGCTAGAAAAAAAGTATTCTATATATCCTATTCTGCTCTATGACATGTATTCATACAACATTTTAGGCAAATCAGTCAAGCAGTTTATTCAAGAAGAAGTCTTATATTTACAAAATTCAATTAAAAATATTTGGACCCCCTGACTCGACAGCCAAAAAAAAGTGTCCTATATCTTATTTTACCCTATGAACTGTCTATATACAACACTTCAGGCAAATCGGTCAAGCCGTTTGTCCGAGAAGAGGTTTTATATTTACAAAATTCAATTTAAAATATCTGGACCCCCCGACTCGACAGCCAGAAAAAACGTATCCTTTATCCTATTCTGCCCTAAGACATGTATTCATACAAAATTTCAGGCAAATCGGTTAAGCCGTTTATTTCAGAAGTCTTATATTTACACAATTCAATTAAACATATTTAGACCCCCTGACTCGACAGCCAGAAAAAAAGTATCCTATATCCTATTCTACCCTATGAACTGTCTTTAGACAACATTTCAGGCAAATCGGTCAAGCCGTTTATTCAAGAAGAGGTTTTATATTTACAAAATTCAATTTAAAATATTTGGACCCCCTGACTCGACAGCCAGAAAAAATGTGTCCTATATCCTATTCTACCCTATGAACTGTCTTTAGACAACATTTCAGGATAATTGGTCAAGCCGTTTATTCGAGAAGAGGTTTTATATTTACAAAATTCAATTTAAAATATCTGGACACCCTGACTCGACAGCCAGAAAAAATGTATCGTATGTCCTATTCTGCCCTATGACATGTAATCATACAAAATTTCAGGCAAATCGGTCAAGCCATTTATTCGAGAAGAAGTCTTATATTTACGAAATTCAATTAAAAATATTTGGACCCCCTGACTCGACAGCCAGAAAAAAAGTGTCCGATATCTTATTCTACCCTATGAACTGTCTATATACAACATTTCAGGCAAATCGGTCAAACCGTTTATTCGAGAAGAGGTTTTATATTTACAAAATTCAATTTAAAATATCTGGACCCCTGACTCGACAGCCAGAAAAAATGTATCCTACGAGTATGTCCTATTCTGCCCTATGACATGTATTCATACAAAATTTCAGGCAAATCGGTCAAGCCATTTATTCAAGAAGAAGTCTCATATTTACAAAATTCAATTAAAAATATCTGGACCCCCTGACTCGATAGCCAAAAAAAAAGTATCCTATATCCTATTCTGCCCTATGTATTATCTTTGTACAAAATTTCAGCCAAATCCGTCAAGCCGTTTGACCGTGAAGAAGTCCCAAACAAACAAACAAACAAACAAACAAACAAATAAACAAACTGACTTTCCCATTTATAATATTGGTGTTGAGGTGTTGATTGGTGTTGATTGATGGTATTGATAATCGCAAGTCAACAGAAAATTATCTTCTAGGCAGATCAGCCGTAGATCATTGATCACAAATACTTTGCTTATCGATTATTTGGCGCCGACTCAAAATTACTTAGGTATGCATACTTACATTAGTTTAATAACTTAGTTAGGTATTCTAAGAGTAGTTTAAGAATTTCGTTACTAAGGTTAAATAAAAAAGTGTAATAATTTTTTGCTTTTCAGTTTTTTCGGCGGTTTAATTTTTTTGTTAAAAAGTTTATTTTATAATTTTTTGTGGCCATAATCTACTATGTTAAAAGCCGGCGTCATTGCTTACCCCTGGCCTAGACAAACTTTACATAGAACATTTATGCTCTATAATAATAATAAAAATAATTTAAGATCACATTTCGAGGGCCCGGTGGCGTAATTGGGAGAACGTTCGGCTTTGATGCCGTGGTACCGAGTTCAAACCGCCGTGCACCAATGGATTTTTCTATCGAAAAATTTATGTGCGCTTCTCACAGTGGCCCTCCGGTGAAGGAAAAACATCGTTAAGAAACCAACAAAACCCCCCGCATGGTGGTAGGACACTATCTAGTGTCCGCCTGGCCAGCTACCACCCTCAAGTTAGAAAATCTGTCACCAAACATCTAATGTGTTCCGGCAGCTATCCTTGAGAGCCAGTTCCCATTCTAGGCCCTAGCCTGCTTACCATCTTCGACCGCATCATCACTTACCAACAGGTGAGATAGTGGTCAAACGCTAGCCTATAACGTATAAAAAAAAAAAAAAAAAAAACATAAAAAACTAAAAAAACCGACTTCCAACAACACACTAGTCAATTTCAATACTAAGTTTTAGGTGTTTATCTTCATATCTCTGGAGCTACTGAACATATCTCGATGAAATTTAAATTGTACCACCTGTAAAATATCATCATCATCATTATCATAATCAACCGGTATCAGTCCACTGCTGGACATATGCCTCTCTCAATACACGCAACTGAGCCCGATTTTCGGCTCTTTGTTTTTTCCAGTGTTTGTTGACATACAGTATCGGTCATAATTGGAGTAGCAGTCTCAAAAAGCAATAGCATGACAGCAAAATATGCACATACGACCTTCTTCTATAAGACGTTTCGAACGTAACATAATGAAAGAGAAAGATATACACCCATATATCGCACTCTATCATTATGACGGTGAATATTGAGGCATTGCATAGAAATGGATTAAATAAATTATATTATCTCAAATGTATAGTGAAAGTAGCATAAGTGTAAGTTATTGCTGAGTGATATTAAGTGATGAGAAATCGTAGTTGTGAAAGTAAATTGTTAATAAAATGTGTTAATTAGATTTGGCGTTTTTCAGAAGAATTTGATACATCATTACGGAAAGTTCGTTCGTTCACACTCTATGGGGTTTAATAATGCAAAGGTGAGAAGTACGAGACGAGAGATGTCCTGAGCAGCTAAGCACCTGTAGTCTCCCTGAATGCAGTTCGGGGAAATTAACGTGGCACCGACATAATATGTGCGAATATTGTGACTTCTTTGCTGCATCGAAAACAATAGAAGTCACACGAAATATGAATTTAAAAGTATCTAAAAACTAGGCGATGTGCCGACTGTGATAATTTGTAATAAGTAATTATATAAGTTATGATTATAAAGGATTAGGCTTCAATCCTCTTTTCCTAGAGAAAATGAATAATTAAGCTTATAACCTAAAATAATCAATGGGTAGGTAAGAGCAGTTCTTAGATGCAACCAAAACAGTGATATTTTGTCAAAGTAGAAAATTGTCAATATAGGCGATTTCAATTTAATATAAGTATTATGAAATAAAAATTGTAGTATAAGATATTTCGATTTATTGTAAATCAGTTTATTTAAAAACATGTTTTCTGTGTATTCTTATTATACAAATAAATATTTCCTCAAAAACTATTAAGATAACATCACCGTGTTATTTTTTTATTTCACATATAACATAGATCGTAAATTTACCTTTATTAGCTAAGTTTGTATAAACAGAAATAAAATAATACAAGCTATTAATAATTGATAAACAAAAATAATTCAGGTGATAGAGATTCGAACTCGGGCCTGCCGCTCCTAAAGCAATTTATCTAACCACTACACTAAGATGCTGATACGGTCTCATTCGAATTTAAGCATCCGTTACTTGTTGTGTGGCTTACTCTGCGTTATGTTAATTCAACAAAAAGAAAACGAGTATTCAGTGGAATATTGTTATCTTTATTTGATGTTTACCAAATGTATCTGACGCTACGTTTCACCTTTTTATTCATCTGCGGTCTGGCTAAGCATGCCATCTATGCAGTACTTACGTGTTATTGTTTGCGTTAGAACATTCGACAGAAATATCGTGCAGGCTACTATGAACATTGAGGTGCTACTGGACTATTGTCCCTCGATAGTACATTGATGATATGATAAAATCATCCAAAAAATGATACTTTTATCCATTATTTTTGTTGATTTATTCAAAAGGGCTCGACCGATTTTGTTAAAATTTAAATGAGACCCCCTTGGGGGTATACCCTTTCCAATAAAAAAGAAATATTAAAATTAGACTACTCTGTAAAAAATTATGCGTGGTCATACATAAAAAAAAAATATACGCGTCAACTTGATAACCTCCACCGTTTTTTTTCGTCGGTTAATAAAATAAGGAAATGCAAGAGACATTTTTGCTTTTTTGATACAATTTAAGATCGTAACTAATATTGTCTGTTTATAAAACGGACACTTACTACTCGCCGTGGCGTGAAAGAGTAACACACATTTTTCCATCCATCTCTCACCAACTTAACTTAATTTTAAAGCATCTATATGTCGGTGGAGTAGGCTGCACAGTGCTCCTTGTAAATATTGCCTAAATATAATGAGATCCTGCATTTACGCAAACGATATTTTCCGGCATGTTAGAACCAGATGCATTTGCATCGTTATCTTAAAATTTATAACATTAATTATAACATCTTAATGTTTGAACTCTCTATATAACGTTTTATAATATAAGTCGGACTTAGGTTCTGTCCTGAATATTGGCATTAACATAGCACTTTAATGTACTGTGGCATTAAGCAGGTAGTTTGCGAAATACAATTTAAGAATAAAAATAATTTCTTGAGATTTTAACAAAACCATTAGCCGTATCTCCCATAAAGTTTCTTCGCAACTATCCTCTGTAAAGAATTCTTTACTTTACACTATATTATTTCCACTCAAGTACATTATGGAAATCAGCAAAACCTTTTATGATCGTCTTCGCCATTCCTTTGTTGCAATGATATGACTGCATCGTGAGCTGTGAAACCAACTGAATAACAGAATCTTCTAGTTCGTTTACTTTAATGCTAAAACTGGATAGTATCAAATTTATATTCATAAGAGCTAAATATAAAGATAGTATAACTAATATAATATGATGATGATACATGCCTCAGTTTCAAATGCTCTATGTTAATGGTTAATGTTAATTATGTTGGTGCCTGTAAACGGGCTACAAAAAATGCATCTTGCTGGCAATTTTTATTGACCAATATATCTCAGTATATTTGCAATGGTACCCTTACTGCAATTTTATTTTGCAATACATTGCCGAGAGTAGCCCAGCAACATTCGGCAACTGGATTGCTGAGAGATTTTGTTCGTACACGCGCGGCATATTGCGGCTAGATCTCGCAGGAGTACATACGGTAGCTACAGGACGAGGCGGGGGGAGGCTAGCGAGGGAAAGAGATGCACCTTTACAGCAGAGCAAAGACGATATACGGCAATATTGCAGTGAAGTCAAAGCGGGATAAATGATTTGCAATATAGCCGGCTAGACATGAAATTCTTGCGACTATAATGCAATATCTTGGCAATATATCCGGGCTACACAGCAATATTGCAGCAATTGTTGCACTGTGTTGAGAGATATAATCGGCAACTTGGCGGCTATACTATTGAAGCAAGAAATTTTCAAAAAACTAGCCCCTTTTACGAGCACCTTTAGACGTATTGACAGTGTTTCTTTTTGATCATAATTAAAAGCGTCCTCCGCGCAGGCCTCAGTGCCGCATAAGCCGTTGAAGTAGGCGCACGTGTTTTGTCCGTGTGAGAAAACATCTTCCGCGGCGATACTTTGACGAGCCCCAGAATTATATTGATAAGTAATCTCTGTTAAATATTTTTATAACTGATTTCGATTTCAGTCAAAAATATATTTCTTTGAGTGCATTAGAGTTATTGCACTGTTTATTAGGTTTTATTGTTAAATATGTTTTATTTATTTCGTAAATAAAAAGGGCAAGTATCCGTATCAAATCGGATAGTTGCCCTACTGTCTTTTGCGGATAGTTGCCGCAGGGCAACACCCTGCGGCAACTATCCGTAATTATACATTTTTAACAAGCAAAGACAGATTTATTTTTTCTTAGTTATTTTTAGGGTTCCGTACCCAAAGGGTAAAACGGGACCTTATTACTAAGACTCCGCTGTCCGTCTGTCTGTCTGTCTGTCTGTCAGTCCGTCCGTCACCAGGCTGTAACTCACGAACCGTGATAGTTAGACAGTTGAAATTTTCACAGATGATGTATTTCTGTTGCCGCTATAACAACAAATACTAAAAACAGAATAAAGTTAAAAATAATAGAGGGTCCCCATACAAGAAACGTGTTTCAGGCAAGTATCCGCTATAGTTGGCCACTATCCTCTTTTTTAGAGGTCATATTAAACTAGATTTACTTAAAATTTATAATATTTATAATTTTTTATAGATAGGGTATGTTAGAAGATTAATGAAGTATGTTTGAGAATACACTTTGAATAAAAAATGTATTAGTATACATTTTTTAAAGGAGCTTTTTAAAAAGTGTGGCAACTATCCGGCTTTTACCCTATATAATATATTATCTCAATGCCACAATGTACATACTGCTAACTCTAGACATGACAATATTATAATTGAGTAGGCTTGTAAAATGTTGCAAATTATCTAAGACTAAGTAAAATGTAGTTCCTATTAGATTTAGAATATTGGTACACCCTTTAATAGTACAGGGTACATGTCAATAGTAATAAGTAGTTTAGTTTTAGACTAAGATACTACTATTGTACATTGTGTTCCAATAAAGAATACTTAATAAATTATTTTCATTTTATTAACTCGTAAATTTGTTGTTCATCTTTAAAAAGATGATACTCCTTTTCAAAACGCCTATTCCATACTAAGAGAGAAACCTCACTATGGATGAATACTTAATTAATATGTATACTTCCATGTAAGTATTTATTTGATTGCATACCGCTCACGTAACAATTTCAGAAATCGTATTCACCCTTCAATTTTACCCAATCGCTTTAACTGAATCAACTAATTGGTTACATTCGTCCGATGAATTGATCAGAGAAAACTTTATAGTTTCAACAAAGTTTTAAGCTTAGTAAGGCTTACCGATCCATTCTTCGAAGACCTAACTAATTGAGTGGATACTGGATTGTGTAATTAAGCATCTAATAGATTAGATGTTAGATAAGTTAAATTAATAGTAACTTTTGTTTGATACTAAGAGACTTGAATATCAGGTAACTTTTATTCAATAGATAAGCTCATCGTCTTCTTCGTGTAACTAATGTAATCTAGATAGATATATTATTATTACGTGATGGTAAAACTTTTTTCTTTTTTCTTTCTTTTTTTTTCGGGGGTAGGAGCGATAAGTGATACATTACACTCTCAGTGCTCTTCAATAATTTAATATTTAAAAATTGAAAAACAAACAATCAAAACATATTTATGGATATTCTAATATTATAATGTTCCATACCTGCCATACCGTGCTAATTTCCTCTATAATATTTTGCTAAACAAGTATTTCAAGTTATAATATCACTGTGCAACAATCACTACAAAATGGACGCCCACAACTTCAAACAATCACTGGATGATCTTATGGTCAATTTCTACGAGCGGATGGAGAGCTTTGAAGGCAAATTGCAGAAGACTCCAGCTAACACCAACAACGACACACTTGCAGCAGAATTTGCTTCATTCAAGCTTTTTGTGACAAATTCTCTTCGAGCACTCCAAAAGCAAATTGAGTGGCTTGCACGTGAGACGGATCAACTGGAGATGCAAGGCCGTCGTAAGATATTGCTGTTCCATGGCCTGCAGGAGACATCCAATGAAAACACGTCGGCTGTTGTTGTCAAAGCTGTTGTAGACAAGCTGAAGTTGGAATCTTTCACGGTGGATGACATCAGCCGATGCCATAGAATGGGACGAGCAAGTGGCCCAGACAAGCCAAGGCCTGTTCTGTGTAAGATTCGCGATGTCGCTCTCCGAGACAAAATCTGGGGGGCCAAGTCCTGTCTGAAGGGAACGGGTACAACGATCTCAGAGTTCCTGACCAAGTCCAGGCACTCCGTTTTTATGGCAGCACGTCAGCGTTTCGGTGTCTCAAAGTGTTGGACTCGGGCCGGATACATCTTCGTCCAAGGACCGGCCGGTGACCGCCACAGAGTCATCAGTCAGGCGGACCTTGACGAAATTTCGATGGAAGATCCAAAGGCCCCTGCGGCGGCGGTGAAGAAGGCCAAACAGAAAAAAAGAGGCAGAAAGTGAACATGCATTATTGTTTGTAACATAAATAATCAGGACTGGGTTAAAATTGAGGTAGTTATTTAGTTTCTTTAATACACGAATGTTATTTTCTTTTCTATACACCGACACAAAACAAAATAATTATTTTAATTTTATGACTTTGACAGCATAATGACGTATCACATTTACTCTCTGGCTGTCACTGTCATCTCTTAATGTCAAACTCATAAAATGTTCCATGTAATTTTTAACTTCTTTTAGCATGTATAAATAACATTCGTTTTATTATTTTTCTTGTTGTGGAATATACGTAAATATTAATGTTATTCCTTTATACTCTTACTTTGCACCCAATAACTTAATCTACCTATTATATTTTTGATATTGCAGTTACTAGATATTACCCCAGTCCAAATTGATGAAGCAATATGCTTCGGTTTTTTTTTAAATTTTTTTTAATTTTCCTATCGTTTTTTTTTTAAAATTAATTCTTAAATAGTTAGTTTTTTGTTATAATAGTGATTTTTGAATCTAATGTTTACTTACTGAGAACGTTATTTAACTGTATGTAACTAGTGTTTGTTGAAACTTCTTTCAATTACCTCTTATTTGAAAAATAATGTAACTTGTTTTACGTCACCTAAAGCACGGCTGGCGGGTGTGCATTATTGTAATAACGCAATTAAACCTTCTTTTTTTTTTTTAAAGTAGATACACTAGGTATAATTGAATACCTTAGTATTGTATATTACAAGAATATTATATTTTGTATAGTGTATATATAATAATTGTATATGTTCATATTTATATTGTATTATGTCACGTATTAGCAGTGATACTGATAGTGATGGGTCTGTGACTTCGTATTTATCTGCAAATAACAGCAGTGATGATAGCACGGATGATAGTTTCCATAGCTTGCCCAGTCTGACGAATTCTATTGACTCCATCCTTGTGGACGTTGCGAAAAACTTTAATGTTTTTCATATCAACGCCCAAAGCATTCCGGCTCATTTTACAGATATGATGGCGTCGTTTCAGCATACAAGTATTCATGCCATACTCGTTTCTGAGTCTTGGCTGAAACCTTCTCTTTCTTCATCATTATACTCCTTGCCCGGGTTTCAACTTATCCGTAACGACCGCACCGATAGGGGTGGCGGCGGCGTTGCCATATATCTTCGATCACATATTCCTTTCTCTGTAGTTAGCATGTCAACGCAACCGCCTCCCTCTAATGCTGGTGAGCATCTTTTTGTTGAAATAACGCTTTCCCATGCCAAATTACTACTTGGCGTTTACTATTCTCCATCGCTACATATAAATTTTTTCTCCTCATTCGAAAGCCTTTTAGAAGACTTTATCCCGATATACGATCACACCATAATTATGGGTGATTTTAATACTTGCCTTTTAAAGCAAGATTTCCGTTCCTTAGCTTTTGAATCCACTGTTAGGGCTAGCAACTTGACCATCCTCCCATTAAATGCTACTCATAATCTCCCCAACTGTACACCCTCATTGCTTGACCTCATTCTCGTTCAATCCCCCACGCGTGTAAGCAAACATGGTCAGTGTGCCGCGGACGGATTTTCCTACCATGATATGATTTATCTCTCCTACAAAATTCGTCCGCCAAAAGCTAAGCCCAAAGTCCTTATGCAGCGTAACTTTGGTAGTATTGATATGGAAAATTTACGTAGTGATGCTTCCAATCTTGATTGGTCTGAGGTTTTAAAAGCTTCAGATATCGATTCGAAGGTAGACATTTTTAATAACACAATTACCAAACTTTTTGACAAGCATGCTCCGGTAAGACCGGTTAAAATGAAGCATTTGCCTGCACCTTGGCTCACTGCAGAAGTTAGAACCTCCATTAATAAAAAACTTGCTGCCAAGGCCAGGTATAAATGCAAACCTACAAACCATAACAAGCATAGGTACACTGAACGTCGAAATGAAAGTAATAAGGTGTGTAGGGATGCGCAACGCCGACATATTCACAGTAATTTAGAAAACGAGGATCCTTCTAAGGTTTGGAAGTTCCTCAGAACATTGGGAGTTGGTAAACCGCGTGCTAATAGTATTCCAAATATCTTAAATATGGATAATCTTAATCAACACTTTTCCTCTTCAGCCAAATTTGATGGGCCAGCAAAAACTGCAACTTTACGTCGCTTTTCCGGAATACCAACTCCTGATCATTCACCATTCCAGTTTCTGCAATTTACCGATTGTGATGTTAAGAAGGGCATAGAATCAATCTCCCTTAACGCGATGGGTTGTGACGCTATCAGTCGAAAGATGATCTTGCTGATACTGGATGAGATTGTGCATGTGATCCAATATATCCTTAATGAATCCATATCCTGCGGCGTGTTTCCTTCTCTATGGAAGGAAGCACAGATCACTCCAATCCCTAAAAAGTGCAATCCTTCCTCGTTCTCTGACTATCGTCCTATATCCATTCTTCCTTTCCTTTCGAAACTCCTAGAACGTCTTGTGCACCAGCAACTCACCTCGTTCCTTATCCGAAACAATTTAATGAATCCCTTTCAATCCGGTTTCCGTCCTGGTCACAGCACAGTCTCAGCCCTGGTGAAGATCACAGACGATGTGCGTCAGGGTATGGAGGAAGGAAAACTAACAATTTTAACTTTGCTAGACTTTAGCAATGCTTTTAATAATGTCGATTTTGGTATTTTGTTAGAAATTCTACGCTCTCTTAACATATCTCCAACGGTAGTTGATTGGTTTCGTACTTACCTGTACGGTCGCCGGCAGCGTGTTCGCATCGATGATACTTTCTCGTCTTTGTGTAATACGTCTGCAGGTGTACCCCAGGGCGGCGTTCTCTCTCCTCTTCTGTTCTCCATATTCATTAACTCAATTTCTCATAATCTCACTTCTTCCTACCACCTTTATGCGGATGACCTACAAATCTACACAGATTCTCCACTAGCTCAACTACCAGCGGCTTTTGAGACTGTAAATTCTGATCTACAAAGAATCACTGATTGGAGTAATTCTTTCGGCCTCAAAATTAACCCGGCGAAAACACAAATCATTGTTATAGGCAGCTCAAGAATGATTTCCAAAATAGACTGGTTTCGCCTTCCACAATTTATTTTTGATGGTACTGTGTTAAACATCGAAAAAAGAGTAAAAAACCTTGGTATCTTATTTGATCATAACATGACATGGATGCCGCAGATAGCTGAGGTTAGCCGCAAAATCTTTGCGACTGCCTTTTCTCTTAGAAGGCTGCGAAATTTCCTACCAATTACTACCAAAATTGCACTTGCCCAATCCCTTTTACTCCCGATACTTGATTATGCCGACGCCTCATACCTCGACTTAACCGAAGTACAGCTGAATAAACTCGAACGCTTACAAAACTTTTGTATTAGATTCATATATGGCCTACGTAAATTTGATCACATCTCCGAATTTCGCAGTAAGCTGAAATGGTTACCGGTTCGTCTGCGCCGGAATGCACATTTCCTCTCCCTTCTTTACTCCGTATTGTTTATACCTTCCACCCCTTCTTATTTAAAAGAGCGTTTTGAGTTCTTACATGAGTCCCATTCTTTATCCTTGCGTTCTTCTGATACCCTTATCCTCAAAATACCCTCTCATACCTCGGAGTACTACGTATCTTTCACTGTCCAAGCTGCAAGACTATGGAATGCCCTTCCTTTGGACATACGACGTGCTAAATCACTCACTATATTTAAAAATATGGTAAAGGATCACTATCTTTCACAATTGTAATATTCAACTTTATAACGTCTACATATATTAATATATTTGTTATGTATGTATAGTATATGTATATATATTGTATATGTATATTTATATATATGTGTGATATATGTTATATATTATTCTTCAGTATGTATGTATTTGATGTGTATATGTATGTGTATATATATAAAGTGTAATTAGCTTATTTCTTCCTTATTTCTTATAACTAGATTGCTTTATTGATTTGTTTATATTTATAATTTTACTCGCACTGTAGATTTATGTATTGCGCACTGCACTACCAGCCAATTCTTACCACGATACTGTCCATACAAAGGTTGTCTGGAAGAGATCGCTCTCAGCGATAAGACCGCCCATTGTAATACCATAGACTTT
Source organism: Cabera pusaria (assembly GCA_954871355.1). Lineage (NCBI taxonomy): Eukaryota > Metazoa > Arthropoda > Insecta > Lepidoptera > Geometridae > Cabera > Cabera pusaria. Next base: position 6,775,126 of record OX940893.1, read on the forward strand.
AAGTTGTTTGTATATTATGTTACTGTGCTGGTATTCAATAAATAGTATTTCTATTCTATTCTATTCTATTCTATTCTATTCTATTCTATTCTATTCTATTCTATTCTATTCTATTCTATTCTATTCTATTCTATTCTATTCTATTCTATTCTATTCTATTCTATTCTATTCTATTCTATTCTATTCTATTCTATTCTATTCTATTCTATTCTATTCTATTCTATTCTATTCTATTCTATTCTATTCTATTCTATTCTATTCTATTCTATTCTATTCTATTCTATTCTATTCTATTCTATTCTATTCTATTCTATTCTATTCTATTCTATTCTATTCTATTCTATTCTATTCTATTCTATTCTATTCTATTCTATTCTATTCTATTCTATTCTATTCTATTCTATTCTATTCTATTCTATTCTATTCTATTCTATTCTATTCTATTCTATTCTATTCTATTCTATTCTATTCTATTCTATTCTATTCTATTCTATTCTATTCTATTCTATTCTATTCTATTCTATTCTATTCTATTCTATTCTATTCTATTCTATTCTATTCTATTCTATTCTATTCTATTCTATTCTATTCTATTCTATTCTATTCTATTCTATTCTATTCTATTCTATTCTATTCTATTCTATTCTATTCTATTCTATTCTATTCTATTCTATTCTATTCTATTCTATTCTATTCTATTCTATTCTATTCTATTCTATTCTATTCTATTCTATTCTATTCTATTCTATTCTATTCTATTCTATTCTATTCTATTCTATTCTATTCTATTCTATTCTATTCTATTCTATTCTATTCTATTCTATTCTATTCTATTCTATTCTATTCTATTCTATTCTATTCTATTCTATTCTATTCTATTCTATTCTATTCTATTCTATTCTATTCTATTCTATTCTATTCTATTCTATTCTATTCTATTCTATTCTATTCTATTCTATTCTATTCTATTCTATTCTATTCTATTCTATTCTATTCTATTCTATTCTATTCTATTCTATTCTATTCTATTCTATTCTATTCTATTCTATTCTATTCTATTCTATTCTATTCTATTCTATTCTATTCTATTCTATTCTATTCTATTCTATTCTATTCTATTCTATTCTATTCTATTCTATTCTATTCTATTCTATTCTATTCTATTCTATTCTATTCTATTCTATTCTATTCTATTCTATTCTATTCTATTCTATTCTATTCTATTCTATTCTATTCTATTCTATTCTATTCTATTCTATTCTATTCTATTCTATTCTATTCTATTCTATTCTATTCTATTCTATTCTATTCTATTCTATTCTATTCTATTCTATTCTATTCTATTCTATTCTATTCTATTCTATTCTATTCTATTCTATTCTATTCTATTCTATTCTATTCTATTCTATTCTATTCTATTCTATTCTATTCTATTCTATTCTATTCTATTCTATTCTATTCTATTCTATTCTATTCTATTCTATTCTATTCTATTCTATTCTATTCTATTCTATTCTATTCTATTCTATTCTATTCTATTCTATTCTATTCTATTCTATTCTATTCTATTCTATTCTATTCTATTCTATTCTATTCTATTCTATTCTATTCTATTCTATTCTATTCTATTCTATTCTATTCTATTCTATTCTATTCTATTCTATTCTATTCTATTCTATTCTATTCTATTCTATTCTATTCTATTCTATTCTATTCTATTCTATTCTATTCTATTCTATTCTATTCTATTCTATTCTATTCTATTCTATTCTATTCTATTCTATTCTATTCTATTCTATTCTATTCTATTCTATTCTATTCTATTCTATTCTATTCTATTCTATTCTATTCTATTCTATTCTATTCTATTCTATTCTATTCTATTCTATTCTATTCTATTCTATTCTATTCTATTCTATTCTATTCTATTCTATTCTATTCTATTCTATTCTATTCTATTCTATTCTATTCTATTCTATTCTATTCTATTCTATTCTATTCTATTCTATTCTATTCTATTCTATTCTATTCTATTCTATTCTATTCTATTCTATTCTATTCTATTCTATTCTATTCTATTCTATTCTATTCTATTCTATTCTATTCTATTCTATTCTATTCTATTCTATTCTATTCTATTCTATTCTATTCTATTCTATTCTATTCTATTCTATTCTATTCTATTCTATTCTATTCTATTCTATTCTATTCTATTCTATTCTATTCTATTCTATTCTATTCTATTCTATTCTATTCTATTCTATTCTATTCTATTCTATTCTATTCTATTCTATTCTATTCTATTCTATTCTATTCTATTCTATTCTATTCTATTCTATTCTATTCTATTCTATTCTATTCTATTCTATTCTATTCTATTCTATTCTATTCTAAAACTGTGTATCCATCTCTTTTAAAGCGCATTGCGCGCATGTAAGAGTTTTGCATAGTTTTCAAGTGGCAAAGTGTTTAATAAAACTGGCCAAGTGCGAGTCAGCATCGCGTCTCTTATCGCACACTTAGGGAGGGTTCCGTACAATACGAAACATAATCAACTGTCTAACTATCACGGTTAATGACCTATAGCCTGGTGACAGACGGACAGACAGACAGACGGACAGACAGACAGACGGACAGACAGACAGACGGACAGCGGAGTCTTAGTAATAGGGTCCCGTTTTACCCTTTGGGTACGGAACCCTAAAAATGACATTTAATAGTAAAATGTATTATTACTCTTGGACGAAAGTTTAAATTAAAAACTTCGACCACTGGGCAACATCCAGTTATTTATTTATTTTTTAAAGACAATTCTCCGCATAGGAAACCATGTATCGCAGGAAACTTTGCAAACATACAAATCACGGACTTTTCAGAACAACTGTTTGTGAATCACATAAAAAATTGTCTTGTGTGGGAATTGAACCCACGACCGGTTTCGTGAATAGGCTTATTTTACCACTAAACCAACTGCACCGCAAGTGACTATTTATGAATTATGTGGGTGAGCCAGTGTTTTATCAAAACTAATAAAACTCAGTTTAAGCTATGAAAAAATAGAAATATTGCCATTAATGAAACATTATTGAAAACAGTAAACCCGACTGTGGATGGATGCTAATACATTGCTCGTAAGAAATCAAGTGAGAATGGTTCCTAACCAATCTAAATGGTTATTCAAAATAAAAATAATATGAAACTGAAACGAAATGAATGAAACTAGAACACACAAGGACATCAGTTTTCTAAATATACATTTATACATTTCGGAGAGTATGCCAGCGGATTGCACGGATTAGTACCGCCATCCCCTTTCTTCTATCGGACAAACAGACGTACTGATGTGCGCCATCGCTTAATGGTGGACGTTCCATCTACCCGCACAAAAGTTTTGCTTTACCTAATATTTAATTTATAATTCGTACTGCCAAGGAATGGAGTTCCTTGCCAATGTATATGTTTCCTGATAAATACACCCCAGGGGTTTTCAAATCACGAGCGACTAGGAATCTTTTAGGTAAGCATGCTGCATCGTCAATCGTATCGTTACTTAACATTAGTTGAAATAGTGTTAAAAACAGTATACCACGAAGCCAAAAATGTATGTTGATAAACTATGTTAAACATAATTCATCGACTTTTATTTTTTCTTTGTCACAAAAGGGCGTCTCGTTATCGCCATATTGAATTTTGAGTACTGTGAAATTATTTAGCCGCATTTTCAAGATTGCAACTAATCAATTGACGCAAGAATCATCTTCACAAAGAAACAACCATACATAACATACACAGGCTGATAAAAATATTACGCGTCACGCAGTCGTATAAAACTGGTATATATAATATATGCCATCACTTTTATAAAATCATAACGGTTTACGTGTTTCAGTGGTTAAAGAGATAAGATTTAGATAATACTTAACTCAAACTAACAAACGATATAGCAGCAGGAAAAACCAGCCTAATTGCTAAGCTTAAAAGAGACGCTTCGTGTTAGGAAAAACCTTATTTATTTCTGTGACGTTTGAGCTTTTGGGATTTAGTGACATACAAATGAGGCCTTCACTGAGGGGGTTGTTCCTAAAGGAATACTAAAACCAAACCTTTGTGACTAAACAATTTTATACTAGAGAAATCTACCAGTTGCTTTAGGGCAACTGGTATTATTTTGATTTCTCACGTTTATTTAATTGTGCTCCAATCAATTTGTATGATGTAGGTAGCATCACTACTTAAGATTGTAACAAGTTACTTTAACACAGAATAATTGTGAGACCCGAGTACAATTAGAAATCATCGTATTTTTGAATAATTATTCAGAATTATTTATGCAATATCGTGACGGGGTCGCGTCGTATCCCAGCCGGGAAATAAGAAGCAATACCCACCGACACTTTAACGCCACTGAGACATGGCTTGCACTTTCACGTTACACCGTGCCATGACGATGCTTAGGCCTCGTCACGGCACGGTTTAACGTGAATCAAGCTTTATTGAATCGTTTCCTTAAGTTCAGTATTTGGTTGTTTTCCACCTTCGACCACATCTTTTACTCAACATCGGAAGGAATTATAGTAGTCAACTGTTCTGTTTCATTCAGCATGTTATCAAAATGAATATGAAATTGGTCTTACACTTTCTGACTGGTTAGTGACATTTCATATATACATAAAACACTTTTTTTCTTCTAACTATGCCCGTTACAGACTTTGAAACCATCCAACCGATGTGCCCCAAACTGGTTTCACACGAAGATGGTTGTAGACTTCTAAAGCAATGCAATAGGCACATTCGGTCACGTTTCTTTTTTTAGCACGCGTCAGGTATCCACTAGTTATTTATTAAAACATAGCCTAACCTAGAACCTATGCTGAATCACCCGGCTTTTAGAGTTAGAACTACAAGATTTGAAGGCAGTAGCGTAGGCAGTAGTAGTAGTATTCAAATTAAAGCTTCTAAATCGTAACCAAAACCCCGCGAACGGCTGCCTGTGAATGCCAGATAAAGGCTAACCTTAATAAAAAGCTGGGCCATCGGCTAACCCACATGTGTTGTAGAATTTTTAATCTGGATAAAAGGGAGGGCTTTAAATACCAAGGCAGCCGATAACAGCGCGGAAAGAGAAGAAAATTAATTGAAAACGTACAATGTTTGTTTATTTCGCTTTCATGCTTTCGGCAGAAGTTATAATGTTTGTTTTGCGTAAGCCAAAATAATACTATGAATCTTAGATATTTGTAAGTACTAGCCACATCATCTTTATTTATATGTCTACTTATACCAATTATATTTAATTTAATATTTGATGAACTTGAACAGTATGAGAATAGTGGTAGGAGCATTATATTGATGTTCTGCTTAAAATATATAAAATATAAAACTTGTAAAATATTACTCTATTAAAATTAAAAATAATAACAAAAACTAAACGTAAGGACTACTGAAGCTAATAATTATTTTAAAGCTCGTCTAGAAAAAAATAGCCACATTCAAACGAGATACTAGATTTACAGCATCGGATAGTATGTCTACTTAACTCAAGTCAGATGCAATTGGCTTGGCGTCAATAGAACTATCTAAGCAAATCCCGCCAATTACATCTGAATGGGCAAACCATTTTCTTTGCTCATATCAATAGGCAAAAAAATGTAGTAGTTTGCGCATAACAAACTTAAAAAAGTAACAAAAGACTAGTTCTCCAACGGTTTCCTAGCGATGTTAAACTTATACAGTAAAAGCATATAATCTAAATGTTCAAAGTCACTTCAAAAAATCACTTCAAAGTATTCTCCCAGTGAGCTCAAAAGAAGGAAAGTCATGTGAAACCGACAAAACTAATACCATCTTAGTAAAAAAACACGTGAATTTTTACGGTCATTTTCATGGGCAAGTTATATATACCTACCAACAAATTGTATTAATTCATCAAATCAAACTAAGTACATTGCATGATTTACTCTATTTGAATTCTGTATCTCTAGGGATTTGAGGGTGAAGTAACGTTGAAAGCTTGGGACGACAACGTTTCAAAAATATGGAGAGAAAAGTTCTTGTACCGTCCAACGTTTTGCCTAAAAAAATAAAAAGTTTCAGCGCTTTATAAACGGTTCGTGAACGTTTGAACATTAATTTATTTTAGATAATAGTCATAGTAATTTTTTGAGATTCGATGAACCCTTAGTTTAAATAATTAAGATAATTTAAAAACTCAAACGACCGACTTCCATGCCCCGCGAGCCAATTTCAGTAGCAAGTTTGAGACGTTTATCGTCATATCTCTGGAGATACTTATCATATCTCGATGAAATTTCAATAAGACTACCTCAGCAATGTATTCTACCGATTAAAAAATCTAATTTA